>JAWZYU010000030.1:66186016-68586016 GCA_038380435.1 Ryuthela nishihirai | reverse complement strand
CGTCAGGCTCGTAATCTGCAGTTCCCAGGTTTGAGTCCCAGCTGGGTCAGCGTTGAGATTTATCTCCGCTAAAACTCCCTGCCCACAGTCAGTAGGGGACACCGATGGGCTTGGTAAGTCGGTAGCACGTCAGGCTCGTAATCTGCAGTTCCCAGGTTTGAGTCCCAGCTGGGTCAGCGTTGAGATTGATCTCCGCTAAAACTCCCTGCCCACAGTCAGTAAGGGGACACCGATGGGCTTGGTAAGTCGATAGCACGTCAGTCTCGTAATCTGCAGTTCCCAGGTTTGAGTCCCAGCTGGGTCAGCGTTGAGATTTATCTCCGCTAAAACTCCCTGCCCACAGTCAGTAGGGGACACCCATGGGCTTGGTAAAGGCCGCCGTCCGTCGGATGGGACGTTAAGCCGTGGCCCTGTGTACTGGAGAGCCATACCCTGTGCACGTTAAAGAACACTAGATGGCCTTGACGGGAGGCTACCATCTGTCTCCTAACAGCTGTTCTAGTGGGTCCCCTCCCCAAACCTTCTCTTAATCTTCGGGGGCCTTGAGACCTGGCCATTTAGCCCATTGTGTGCAAAAAAAGTGCCGCTCAGAGGTAAAACAACCCAACCCAATTCATATTTCAAAGGAATTAAAATTTTCGTAGGCATTGAATTTTGATGACACAAAAAATACTGAGAGTGGTAAAGGATACCATCATAAATGAAATAGTTCTAATTGAATGACGTGGAAGGAAAAATTAAACAATTGAAATCTCGGTGAAGTGTGCATTTCATTAACTTTGAAGGAATTAAAACCTGTAAAATAAATGAAATCAAAATTTAAACTGGGTATGTTAGAATTATTTCTAAGTAAAATTATCCCATATTTCAATAAAACAAAAAGATAAGTAGGTTGCTAAACGCTGCATAAGTCATAAAACGATTAATGTTGATACAGCCAGAATGCTAAGATGAATAAGTTATGATTGAATCAATTAAAAATACATTTAGCATTTAAGAGGTGTATTAGGAGAATGATATGTAATGCAATTCTGGTTATTAAAACAATAGCTGAATTGGCGGATTATATTTTTACTTAAAGCAAAAAAATATGTGGTAAATTTAATACATAATCTGCAAATTGTATAACTCTACAATTATACTACAAGGTAGAAAATGAATTTCATTTGAAAATTATAGTGTAAATATTGGTTAAAGCGTAAACGATAGTAATCAACAATATTCATTGGTGAAGGATTAGACTAATTCAAATAGAAACAGAATATTTAGATTCTTGATCAAATGATTAATATTTAACCCTTTTAATATTTTATCAGTAATTCAAATATAACGATATTATTACAGGCAATACTGTGTTGTTATTCAAGAGAAAGAGTAACTTAAGTGTTGGAGAACGCTTTTCTAAACTCTGAAACAATCAAAGGGTTGAAATAATTATTCTAAAATGGTATTTACAAAGAATTATTTTACCATTTCCAGTAAAAGTAAAAATTATGTCCCATTTCTCAAAAGAAGTGAATGATAGGTAAGCTGGTAAACAGCGGATAAAGCATAAGCTAATGAAACTTGTAAGAAACACAGCATGCTATGGTGAATAAAGTATAATTCTTTCAAATAGTTAAAAGATAATATAATGTATCAAATTAAAATTAGTAATTTAGAGACATAAAAACCGAGACTCATTTTTAAACCCGAATAATTCATGCAGCTCTGCTTCAAATATGGAATATTAAAGAGTTAAAATAATAAGGTGAGAAGGCATTTGAGTCGTATGCACAGCTATTGTAGTAAAGACAATAAATATATTTCAAAAGAACTAATATTTAAAATCCCTGTTGATTTTTCACAAAATGCAGGTAACGAACGTAGCAGAGAAATATTATATATTCAGATTCTTTAAAATCGAAATAAGTTTTATTAATCAAAATTTCAAAAACGTTATTACTAGACATCGAAATTTATGCTCATTGTAAATATACGTAATCAGAAAAGTGGCAAAGTATGCTGTGGGTCAACTGCAAAATACCAGAGGTGATAGCATAGTGAAAGGTTACAGAAAGGTTAAGATTAAAGGTAATATTTAATGTTTATAACATTATGAGAGAAGATATTAAAGGAAACAATTTAAAGTCGAGTAGGCAACTTGGGAAAACTGTAAAATGATGAAAGTGTTACATTGAAACGTTCTATGGCCGTCATGGTTAATTCAAATAAAAACTGAGTTTTTAATAAGCTAAACTAAAGAACACAGGAGATTTTAGTAAATATTTAAAGATTAAGCCAAGTATAGACTCTTGGTTAAGTATAAAATAATGTGAGAATGTTGCATAGAATATTCTGTAGTGAAAGAGCCATGGTTTATTTAAATCAAACTGTGGGTTTTGAATAACCCAGTGAGAGCAGAATTAAAAAGATTATCATATGGTGAATGAGTCATGGTTAAGTCAAATCAAAATAGGGTTTTTAAAGCGTGTATCAATATAAAAGAGAAGAGAACGAAAAAATATTTAGAGGTTAAATAAGATTGTAGACTATGGGTGAACTATAAATATTTTATGGTGAATGGTTATGTCAAATAGAAATAGAGTTTGTAATAAGAGAATCAGAATATCTGAAAGAACAAAGCAAGGAAATATTTAGAGGTTAAGTAAAAGTGTAGATTTTGAATGAATTATAAAGTAATGGAGAATCACATATCAAATATTCTACGATAAACGATTTCATGATTATAGTAAAATAGTGTGTTTAATAAGAAACTCTGTAATCGAGAAAGAAGAGAGTAAACGAAATACATAAAAGTTAAGTTGGAGTGTAGATTTCTGGCAAATTATAGAACACTCGAACTGAAGAATACTGTAATTGGTACCCGAAATATTTTACAGTGAATCTCTCATGGTTAAGTCAAATCGAAATGAGTTTTTAATGAGGAATACTGAGAGAGAAGAGAAAAGAAATTTTAGAGGTTAACTAAGTGTGTAGCCTTTGGGTGAAGTGTAAATGAAATTATCGTATCAAATATTCTATGGTAAAGGGGTCATATTTATGTCACATCAAATAATGGTTTTTAATAAGCTAACCTGAATAAGAATGAACAGAGTAAGAAAATATTTCGATGTTAAGTAAGAGTGTAACCTTTCGTCAAATCATAAATAATTAGAATAAGAATAGCATATTAAATATTCTTTGGTGAATCAGCCGTTGTTTTTTGCAACCAAAATAGGGTTCTTGATAAGAGAATGAAATGTAAAGAAATATTTACAGGTTAAGTAACAGTGTAAACACGCTGAAGTATGAAATAACGAATGTGGCGCAAAAATTATTATATGGTGAATGAGTCATGGTTAAGTCAAATCAAAATAGGGTTTTTAAAGCGTGTATCAATATAAAAGAAGAGAGCGAAAAAATATTTAGAGGTTAAGTAAGATTGTAGACTATGGGTGAACTATAAAGTAAACTGCACATGAAATATTTGATGATGAAAGAATCGTGGATATGTCAAATGAAAATAGTTTCTTAATAAGTGGCTCTGAATATGAGAGATCAGAGAGTGAGGAAACAATAGAGGTTCAATAAGAGTATATTTTTTTGGTTTAACTATAAAATAATGAAAGTGGTATATGAGGTATTCCACGGTGAATGGCATATGCTTATGTCAAATAAAATAATGTTTTCAATAAACGATTCTCAGTAAGAGAAAAAGAAATGTAAGGAAATATTTAGAGGTTAAGTAATAGTGTAGCCTTTGGATGAACTATAAACTAATGAAAATACACATCAAATATTCTTTGGTGAAAGAGTCATAGTTATGTCAAATCAAAAGTTTTTAAACTAATCTGAATAAGAGAGAGAACAATGTCAGGAAATATTTAGAGGTTAAATAAAAGTATAGCCTTTGGATAAATTACAAAATAATCAAAGTGGCACGTGAAGTATTCTATGGTAAATGAATCGTGGTTTTTTGAAAAATAGGGTTTTCATTATAAGCGAATCTGAATAAGAAAGAGTACAATGTAAGGAAAAAAATTAGGTTGGGTAAGAATATATCCTTTGGGTAAATTATAAAATACCGAAAATGCATGTTAAATATATTATTATATTTATTCCAATTTTGGATTTTATATCTATGGTAAATGAGTCTTGGTTATGTCAAATCAAAGTACGGTTTTTCGATAAACAAATCTGAGAAAGAGAGAACAATGTAAGGTAATATTTAGGATTTAAGTAGGAGTGTAGCCTTTGGATCAACTTAAACTAATTAAAGTGTATACCAAATATCCTATGGTGAATGAGATGGTGATGTCAAAGCAAAAATTAAAAAAAAACGAATCTTAATAAGGGAAGAATGTAAGAAAATATTTTGAGATTAAGTAACAGTATAGCATTTGGGAAATAAGGTTTTTAATAAACGAATCTAATAGTAGAGAGAAAAAAAAACAACGAAATATTTAAAGGTTAAGCAAGAATATATCCTTTGGGGAAACTATAGAATAATGAAAGTGTACTTCAAACATTCCATGATTAATGAGTCATGTATATATCAAATAACAACAGGTTTTTTACAAGGAAAACTAATATGAGAAAGAAGAGAGTAAGAAAATTTTAGAGGATAAGTAACAGTGTAGCTTTTTGGTGAACAATAAAATACTTAAAGTGGCACATCAAATATTCTGTTGAATGAGTCATCTGCATTAGAGAGAGAACAATGTAAAAAAATTAAATGTTAAGTAAAAGTGTAGCCTTTGGGTGAAATATAAAATAATGAATTTCAAATATTCTAGTTTGAATGAGTCATGGTTAAGAAAAAATGAATGGTTTATAATAAGCGGTTTTAAATACGAGGTCAAATATAAGTATAGACTTTGGGTGAATTCGAAAATAAGTGTCTCGTACCAAGTTTTCTAAGGTAAACGAGTCATGTCCAAATTAAAATATTATTTTTACTAAGCGAATTTGAATACGAGACTGATAAGGTAATATAATAAACGTAATATTTAAATATTAAATGAAGGAGTAGCTTTCAGATGAGTTATAGAACACTGACTGTGAGATGGCAAATATTCTACGGTGAATGAGTCATGATTTAGTCAAACCAAAATTGGGTTTTTAATAACAATCTGAATATGAGAAATAAGAGAGAGGAAATATTTGGACATTAAGTAATAGGATCACTTTTAGGAGAACTAGAACTAATGAGAGTAGCGAATAAAATATTTTAAAGTCATGTTTATGTCGAATCGAAAAAGGGTTTTTAATAAAAAAATAGTGAAAGCGCACATCAGATGTTGTTCATTGGTGAGTGAGCCATAGTTAAATCAAAATCGGGTTTTTCATTAGCGAATCTAAATCAGAGGGAAAAAACAGTATGGCAACATTTAGAGGTGAAGTAAGAATTGAGAGGTGAAGACATTTAGAGGTGAAGTAAGAATTGAGCTTTTAAGTGAAATATAAAATGAAATATAAAATGATGAAAGTTGCACATCAAATATTTTATGGTGAATTACTTTATGGTATTTTATGGTTCTTGTCCTGTCAAATCAACATACGAATTTAATAAGGGAATCTAAAACAGAGGGAGAGAAGAGGGTATGAAAATATTTAGAGGTTAAGAATATATCGGTGAACTATAAAATAATGAAAGTGACCTCAAAAATTCTGTGGTGAATAAGTAATGGTTTTGTGAAATTAAAATAAGATTTCATTAAATGAATTTCAATAAGAGAAAATGGAATAAGGAAATATTTAGAGGTTACGAGTGTATCCTTTGGGTCAACTGTAAAATAATGAATGTGGCACGTCAAATATTCTCTGGTGAATGATTCACGGTTAAGTCAAATTTAAATAGGGTTTTTAATAAGGGATATGAATTAGAGAGAGAAAATCGAGTAGGCATATATTTAGTGGTTAAGTTGGGGTATAGTCTTTTTTGAACTCTAAAATAATGAAAGGGAACATCAAATATTCTGTGGTCAATGAGTCATGGATATTTCAAATTAACATAGTTTTCAGTTAGTGAATATGAATCAGAGAAAACAGAGTAAGGAAATATTTAGAGGTCAATCAATAGTTTAACTTTTGGGTCAACTATAAAATAATGAAAGTGCGTATCAGAAATTCTATTCTGAATGAGTCATGGTTATGTCAAATCAAATAGGATTTTTAATAAGCAAATCTCAATCAGAGAGAAAGAACAGAGCAATAAATATTTAGAAGTTACGTAAAAGTTTAGCCTTCAGAAAAACTATAAATAATGAAAGTGGTACATCAAATATTCAATGGGAAATGCGTCATAGTTAGGTCAAAGCCAAATAGGTTTTTTAATAAGCGAATTTGAGCAAGATACAGAATAGAGTAAGGAAATATTTAGCGGTTAAAAAGAGTGTCGCCCAGATTGATCTATCTATATAATTATGAAAGTGTCAGACAAAATATTCTATGGTAAATGAGTCGGTTAAATTAAGTCGAAATAGTGTTTTTAATAAGCTGTCTAAATAAGAGTGAAAACAGAGTAAGGAGAGAGATTAATTGAGAGTGTAGCCTCGTGGTGAACTATAAAATAGTGAAAGTGGTACATCAAATATTCTGGTGAATGAGTGATGGATTTGGAATAAGGTTTTTCCCAATGGAAATAGTGTTTTTAATAAGTGAATCTGAATACGAAAATGATTAGTGGAGAGAGCGAACGAAGTATTTAAAGGTTTTGAGGGGGTGCATGTTTTGGGTGAAGTATAACTCAATGGCAGAGGCAGATAAATATCTGATGTAGAATGTATCTTGGTTAATTCAAATGGAAATACAATTTTCATGATCAGTCTGGATAAGAGAAATATGAGCAGACGGATTAAAGAAAATGTTTAGAATCTATGTAGGAAAGTAGAAGTATAAAATAACAAAATTGGCGCATTCACTGTTGCATGTTGAATGATTCATAGTTAACTGAAATCAGAATAGGTATTTAATAAGGCAGTTTGAATAAGGGAAAGATGAAAAAAGAAAATTAAAGAAATATAAGTTAAATAGTGTAAACTTAGGGTGAAGTATAAAATAATAAAAGCGTCACATCAAGGATTCTACAGTAAATGAATCATGGTTAATTCAAATCAAAATAAAACTTTTAATCCAAAATTTGAATAAGAAAAAAATGAGAAAAGATAGATGAAAAAAAAAATTTAAAATTCAGTAGAATTGTAAACTTTGGACAAACTGTTTTACTTTAAATGAGTTTTAATTAATTCAAACCAAAATAGGTTTTTAATAAGCCAATCTTAATAAGAAAAAATGAAATAAGAGCTTAAAGGAAATATTTTAAATTTAAGTATTGGTGTAGATTTAGGGTGAAGTATTGTTTTCCCTTTACACCCATACAATTATTATAGGACTTTCTAAGACCACTTTTCTAAGGCTCATAATCTGATGTTCCCAGGTTCGAGTCTCAACTGTGCCTGTATTCCTCTGCTGACTCCCTTTCTGCCCTCCTTAAGGAAGGGGACATCAATGGACTTAGAAAGGCTACTGTCCCTTGGGATAGTACATTAAGCTTTGAACAGGAGAACCATGCGCTGTTCAGGTTAAAGAAAACACCTGACAGCCTTGATGGGAGATTTCCATCTGCCTTCTAATAGCTGTCCAGTGGTCTCCTATCCAACTCTGAGCTATGACCTTGCTATTTATTCCATTGTATGTACAAAAGTGCCACTCGGAAGTAAAGAGCAATAAAATAACAAGCCGCCTTTGCTCATTGCATGTTCGAACCAGCTCTTTTCTTTGTGACTGGATATTGTATGCAATTGATGAACCTCAGACAATATGAGTCAATTCCTGTTATTCAGTATCAAGTATTAATTTTTCTTCCCTTATCAATAGTACGCTTTTAAAAAAAAGTAGTTAAAGCCCAGAGCCCATTAACAACCTCATTCTCCCAAAATCTCGTGTATCGAACTGAGACTTTTACAATTCCAGCTGCATATTTTTTTATACCAAGTGGCATGTTGGTGATCGACTCTGGGATCTTAGCTCAATTTTTAATCACCAACAACATTTTTTCTTACAACCAATCAGCAAGATATTTGAATATTTCTCTTTAACTAATTATTTATCCGCATTCAAATTCATAATGCACATTTTTTCTATGGTTCAAATGTAACTTCTAAAAATTAATAAATAATACCCCTCTAAGCAGCTGCTTGCCACAGAGGTCTGACAGAAACCTGTCAGTTTATGAGCTACAATAGGTCTGGGAGGAAGAAGAAAATCAGCAGAAGAAAATCATACATGCCTTACCCGGGGCTCGACCCTAGGTCCCATTGATTAGTTGAGATAAAACACAGCTAGACAGATCCTTACCAATAATTAATTCGATAAAGAGTCTGATTCTCTATTTCGCTTGTTAAATCGATCCTATTCTAAATGTTAAATGGCATTATTTCAGATTTTAAAATAACTTTCCTTTTTATTTTCGACATTTGAGCAATACAAATGGTGGAGAAGGTGTGGCTAAAAAGGGTGGTTATGGAGGCCACGTAATTAAAACAAAATTCTTTTCTCGTTAAAGCAAAAAAAAAAATCCCGTTTAAATATACATTAATTTCGTACCATGATTAATTCTCTGTAGCCTACGATTTAGCTAAGAGCTATTTTGTATCTCCAGAATTATGATTATTTAAAATGTGATTAGCATATAAAACATGCCAGTCAATTTTTTAATCTGCGAAGCTTTCAACTATCATCTATCCCTTGGAAAATTTAATTTCTCATTTCCGGTAATTAGTATAATCAGTGCGGGTGTTGCCCTGCTCTCACTTTCTGGTACTTCTTTTGGAGATATAATTCTTACTACCGAAAAGTAAGTGACATCGAAATTTTTTATTTTCGTACACGTTATTCGGTTTTGAGATTACACAGACTTTTTTTCCTACATAATTCTTATCATTTTTAATATGTAAGATATCTTCCACGACTATTCTTAATCTCCGTTCCCCAGTTAAGGATGAAGCCCATTCTTCATGAAATCAGATGATACGCTGTGCATCACGTTCTTTCATCTCTAGCAATGCTTTTTTACTGGGGCTCAGCGGTAATCTTTAGACGGTTTCGCACAATTACCTGGCCATTTCAAAAATATGCTAAATAGAAATTAATTTTTCTTACACTGTGCGCAAATATTAAAAATTAAGATATACTGGAAATATTACATATGTACACTCAATAACATCATGTTACAAACAAGAAAAACTTGTTGTAGAGTATTCTCTTTGTAAATTTAGTTTCTAAATCGAACACACTTATTGAAGACCATAATGGTAACGGAAATCTTGTGCATGACAAATACTGCAGCCGATTTTAATAGGTTTTTTTTTACATTAGAATCTACAGCAGAAAAGCAACAATTTCTTGACTCTACAGCATGCTGTTATCTCAGTTCGGTGTTCAAACAAGTCTTAATTACCATATGATATGATCTTGCTTCCATTTATTTTGCGCAGAGTTACACAATAAAACAATAGTTCCTAAGTTGTATTGCTGTCATAACATGGCACTTATTTTTACCTAGAGAAAACACCTTTTTACTCATGAGAATAATTGTATCCATACCTTAATTTCTCACGTAACTGTCACGTGATATCTTTTCTTTCCCGACGTTTCTTAAAAAAATTAGCACAATTTAATCGGAAACTTTCTACTTCCACCAAGTAGTCTCACTTTCTTCTGCTTTCGAACTTGTACTCAGAAAAATTACTTAATCGCAAATTAAGCAGTAATTCTTATGTCGCCATACGGCATTCCTTCCTTTGTAGCTTTTGTCTCCACTTTTATTCTAGAGATTTACTCCTATCCGCAAATCAGGCACTTCTGAAGCCACCAGTGGCGTATTCTTTTAGGGGGAGGTTTAGGGTATTCCATACATCCCATCCCCCAAATGTATACGTTTAAAAAATTATTATACATTTTTATGCTGTTGAAACATTTAGCAACTATTAAGTATTGATTCAAAATGTACAACTGCTTTTTATTTACTTATTAGTTGCCTTTTTTAATATTTGAATATTGGTTACCTATTTTAATCTTTTCACAAAATCAAATACCCCCGCCCCCAAATACATTTTCAAAATACGCTACTGGAAGCCACAGACCCTTTTTATCATGCTAGATCCTGCTTTTATTCAACCAATACTTTTTACCTGTAACTTAAACAGCAAGTCTTCTCTTCCAAACCTTATTCCACTAACTTTTTTTATAATTTTGTTCAAGAAAACCCTTGCTGAGTTGGAGGAGAAGGTGTGGCTAAAAGGGGTGGTTATGGAGGCCACGTACGAAAGGAACTTAAATATCCAGCACTCTTCTGCCCCACATAGAACTGCCTCCTTCTCTTTCCCCCATGTTTCTTAAAAAAATGTTGTCTTCACCCTCAACGCCTTTAACATCATATCCCTTTTTTTTTCGCATTTTTTTTTTTATAAAAGGAACATTTCGTCAATTTTTTATAAAAGGAACATTTGGTCACCGTAGCCTCCAGAAAGAGCTATACTGCTTATTTTGTAGGCTCCCAACGATACCTTTCATAAGAAAGTAATCCTCTTGATTGTCATAGTAGTCTATCTGGCCTCCTAATACCTAACCTCTCGCTTTTTAATTCCAATAACATGTTCAGCAAGTTAAATTTTATTATCTCTCTCTATATAATTTTTATTTGACATTTTATGCATTATTATTTCGTTGTATATAAGGCTACATTCTCCGCATTATTCAAATAAACTCTGTAATTTCAATTTCTGCAATTTTAATTTTATGAAAACACGCATAAAGGGTTAAAACAATTAAAAGATTTGATGCTTCCATTTTGGGGCAATAAATGTAATTTGTTTACCATTTCTCTCCAACGACGTGTTAGTGTTCCACGGGAGGCTTCTGCTTCCTTAGAATTGATCATAAAAGTCATTTTAATCACGAAAGTGCATATAATTGCATCTGCTGAAAGCTTAGTGCTAGCTTTCTGTCTTATTTTCAGCACCATTAGATCCATTTCGCTTTTACTTGAAACACACGAAACGGAATACTATTGGAGGAGAAGGTGTGGCTAAAAGGGGTGGTTATGGAGACCACGTACGAAAAGAAACATTTCACTTCTTAATCTTTATATGTCGACTCTTCCTACTTTTCATAGGTATCAGAAAGTATCGTTCACTCCTACACTTTAATGCTTCTTACATTTTTCCTCAAGAGTATCATTGTAAACCATACCCTAATCTGTACCTCTTCTATCACCACATTGCACGCTTTCCATTTTTCTCACTTTTATTCAACCAGCGAACACATATAAAATTCTGCACCATTTATTTTCTTTTCACCAACTGGCACTCAGTCTTTTTGTTTCTATCATATTTAACCAAAATGTTTAATTCAGTCCTTCTGCTTCTCCTACTTTAAATAAAAGTGTCTTTCACTGGTACACTTTAATCTGTAACTTTCCTGTCACCACTTGCACGTCTTCTATTTTTTATCACTTTCACTCAACTGTCGAACTCGCATCTCAGTTTGAAGTATTTATTATTGGCACTAACTCGTTCTGATTTTCCCACTTTTAGTCAAAAGTTTCATTCATTCCTATACTTTGTAACTATACTTTGTAACTCCTGCTTTATTCCCTCCACACAGCATGTTATACTTTTTTCGCAGTTTTGCCTAAGATGAAACCTGTATCCACATTTGAACGTCTAGCACTCTTCTGTTCCGAATAGAAATACCTCTGTCTATTTTCTCTCGCTGCTAAAAAAAGTTCCCCACGTCTTTACCCCCAAATACCTCTGCCACCATGTTCTAGTTTTCCACATCATTTTATTAAGAAAAAGTGTCGTCACAGTTACCATCCAGAAAGGAAAATACTACATTATTTTTCACGTTTCCAAGTATATCTTTCACGAGAATTAAAATAATCTTATCGATCCATAGTTCTTTATCTAGCCTACCAAATAGCTTACTGTCACTTTTTAATTCAAGTAACATATTCAGTACATTAATTTTGTTATCTCCACACAAATTTTAGTTAATATTTTATCTCATTTTTGATATATACAAGGCTACATTTTCTTTATCACTCAACATATAATTAATCATTTAATCTATGATTTCAGTCTTAGTTTTTGGACATTACGCAATAAATTCTAAATAAATTAAGTCAATTGAAGTTATACAATTGAATTTAAATAAATTAGGTCAATATATATTATACTTTCCATCCCAATTCAATAAATGCACATACGATTTCTAAATAATTCGTTTTAGTATTTTTAATTCAAATTTCATTTAAATGACGTGTGTGTTCCGAGGGTGACTGCTGCATCCACAGAACTGTTTAATCGTAAGAACTTAGAGGACTTAATATTTAATCATCAAAGTTTTTGTATTTTCAAACTGCTGAAAATGGCATGTCAGATTTCTTTTTCAGTTTCACCACCATTCGATCCATTTCGCTTTTACTTGAAACACATAAAATGGGATGCTTTGGAGGAGAAGGTGTGGCTAAAAGGGGTGGTTACGGAGGCCACGTACGAAAAGAAACATTTTACTTCTTCATCGTTATATGTCACCCCTTCCTATTCCATTCGATCCATTTCGCTTTTACTTGAAACAAAATTGGATACTTTGGAGGAGAAGGTGTGGCTAAAAGGGGTGGTTATGGAGGCCACGTACGAAAAGAAATATTTTACTTCATCGTTACATGTCAGCCCTTCCTATTCATATATATTACTACCATTCAATCCATTTCGCTTTTACTTGAAACACATAAAATTGGATGCTTTGGAGGAGAAGGTGTGGCTAAAAGGAGTGGTTATGGAGGCCACGTACAAAAAGAAATATTTTTACTTCTTCATCGTTATATGTCATCCCTTCCTATTAATATACCGTATATTTCCGCAGATAAGACGATAGTTGAATCATAAAAAAAGGCCCCCAAAATCCGTGTCGTCTTATAGGACAGATACAAAAAAAATTAGATTGAAATTTATATAAATTGAAACCATTATTACAACTATTCGAAAAATCTACCATGTTATTTAAATACGCTATATGATAATACATTGCATTGTAATAGTAAATAATCATTGTAATAGTAAAACAATACTAAAACAAAATATGTTTATTGAGCTACTGAGGAAAAAACGGACAAACCGTAATTATTTACTAGTACAGAGTAGGGTATGTCTACAAAATAGAATAGCCCATACGAAGCTTTTGTGAATAGGTCAAGGTCATTACCCGAATGCCCGAATCAGTGCGAATAGGACATAATTCTGTATACGCTATACAGTATTATTATCCAGATGATGATCGCCGATCTAAACTAAATTCATAGGCCGTTGATAGTTTGGGGTCGTCTTATAGGACAGATATATGCTAAAACTTTGACGAAAATTTATACCTTGTCTTATCTGAAAGTCGTGTTATCTGCCGAAATATACGGTATATATTACTATCATTCGATCCACTTCGCTTTTACTTGAAACACATAAAATGGGATGCTTTGGAGGAGAAGGTGTAGCTAAAAGGGGTGGTTATGGAGGCCACGTACGAAAAGAAATATTTTACTTCTTCATCGTTATATATCAGCCCTTCCTATTAATATATATTACTACCATTTGATCCATTTCGCTTTTACTTGAAACACATAAAATGGGATGCTTTGGAGGAGCAGGTGTAGCTAAAAGGGATGGTTATGGAGGCCACGTACGAAAAGAAATATTTTACTTCATCGTTATATGTCAGCCCTTCCTATTAATATATATTACTACCATTCGATCCATTTCGCTTTTACTTGAAACACATAAAATGGGATGCTTTGGAGGAGAAGGTGTGGCTAAAAGGGGTGGTTATGGAGGCCACGTACGAAAAGAAATATTTTACTTCATCGTTATATGTCAGCCCTTCCTATTAATATATATTACTACCATTCGATCCATTTCGCTTTTACTTGAAACACATAAAATGGGATGCTTTGGAGGAGAAGGTGTGGCTAAAAGGGGTGGTTATGGAGGCCACGTACGAAAAGAAATATTTTACTTCATCGTTATATGTCAGCCCTTCCTATTAATATATATTACTACCATTCGATCCATTTCGCTTTTACTTGAAACACATAAAATAGGATGCTTTGGAGGAGAAGGTGTGGCTAAAAGGGGTGGTTATGGAGGCCACGTACGAAAAGAAATATTTTACTTCATCGTTATATGTCAGCCCTTCCTATTAATATATATATTACTACCATTCGATCCATTTCGCTTTTACTTGAACACATAAAATGGGATGCTTTGGAGGAGAAGGTGTGGCTAAAAGGGGTGGTTATGGAGGCCACATACGAAAAGAAATATTTTACTTCATCGTTATATCTCAGCCCTATTAATATATATGTTACTACCATTCGATCCATTTCGCTTTTACTTGAAACACATAAAATGGGATGCTTTGGAGGAGAAGGTGTGGCTAAAAGGGGTGGTTATGGAGGCCACGTACGAAAAGAAATATTTTACTTCATCGTTATATGTCAGCCCTTCCTATTCCATTCGATCCATTTCGCTTTTGAAACACATAAAATGGGATGCTTTGGAGGAGAAGGTGTAGCTAAAAGGGATGGTTATGGAGGCCACGTACGAAAAGAAATATTTTACTTCATCGTTATATGTCAGCCCTTCCTATTAATATATATATTACTACCATTCGATCCATTTCGCTTTTACTTGAAACACATAAAATGGGATGCTTTGGAGGAGAAGGTGTGGCTAAAAGGGGTGGTTATGGAGGCCACGTACGAAAAGAAATATTTTACTTCATCGTTATATGTCAGCCCTTCCTATTCCATTCGATCCATTTCGCTTTTACTTGAAACACATAAAATGGGATGCTTTGGAGGAGAAGGTGTGGCTAAAAGGGGTGGTTATGGAGGCCACGTACGAAAAGAAATATTTTACTTCTTCATCGTTACATGTCAGCCCTTCCTATTCATACATATTACTACCATTCGATCCATTTCGCTTTTACTTGAAACACATAAAATGGGATGCTTTGGAGGAGAAGGTGTGGCTAAAAGGGGTGGTTATGGAGGCCACGCACGAAAAGAAATATTTTACTTCATCGTTATATGTCAGCCCTTCCTGTTAATATATATTATTACCATTCGATCCATTTCGCTTTTACTTGAAACAATATTAATATATATTACTACCATTCGATCCATTTCACTTTTACTTGAAACAATATTAATATATATTACTACTATTCGATCCATTTCGCTTTTACTTGAAACACATAAAATGGGATGCTTTGGAGGAGAAGGTGTGGCTAAAAGGGGTGGTTATGGAGGCCACGTACGAAAAGAAATATTTTACTTCATCGTTATATGTCAGCCCTTCCTATTAATATATATATCACTACCATTCGATCCATTTCGCTTTTACTTGAAACACAAAATGGGATGCTTTGGAGGAGAAGGTGTGGCTAAAAGGGGTGGTTATGGAGGCCACGTACGAAAAGAAATATTTTACTTCATCGTTACATGTCAGCCTTTCCTATTAATATATATATTACTACCATTCGAACCATTTCGCTTTTACTTGAAACACATAAAATGGGATGCTTTGGAGGTGAAGGTGTGGCTAAAAGGGGTGGCTATGGAGGCCACGTACGAAAAGAAATATTTTACTTCTTCATCGTTATATGTCACCCCTTCCTATTCATATATATTAAGCCACTGTACTAATAAAATTTATTGCCCTTTACAGTCCAAATACAGCCCTCTCTCCTGTTTTTTCCATTTTTCCCTTGAGATCATCACTGTACACTGCATCTTGATCTGTAACTCTTCTGTCACAAAGGCGGCCATAAGTCTCAATCCTCGAGCAGCCATTTAGAGAGACACGAAGGCTTTTCTAGTGAAAAGTGTCATTTATGGTGTACAAAATCCTTTATATGTCCTTATAATTGCCTTTATATGGGGTACTAAGGCGTCAGGGGTTTGCCTTCTTGGAAAAGAAATTGGCTGGCTGTTGAAATGAAAAAATGAAACACTTGTGGGTCTCTTGGAGGAGACCGTGGCCCCCTCCTTATGACCACCACCGTTCTGTCACCACATTGCACTTTCTGCTTTCCCCGGTTTTATTCAACCACAGAACCCACATCTCATTTTGTACCATTTTCTTGGTGGCTATTGATCCATAGTTCTTTATCATGGCGAATACACGCACCACCTGGCATTTGCTCGTTCTCTTTGTCCCGCTTTTAATAAAAAATATCGTTCACTCATACATTTAATCTGTAACTCTCTCCACTTTGCACTCTTTTTTTCTCAATTTTACTAAACAATCAAACTCCATCTCATTTTGAAGTATTTCTTGTCACCAACTCGCTACATTTGTTTTCCTACTTTTAGCCCAAAACAGACCCAACAAATATATCGTCACTATAGCTACCAAAAAATATCGTCACTATAGCTACCAAAAGCGATTTATACTGTTTCATTTTTCACATTTCGAAGTGTATCATGAGAATTAAAATAACCCTCTCTATCCATAGTTCTTTATCTTATCCTACTTTGTAGCTCAACTCTCGCTCTTTAATTCAATTAGCATGCTCATCACATTAATTTCATTATCACTATATAAATTTTAGTTGATATTTTATACATTATAACTTTATGTTATACAAGACTACATTTTCTGCAAAATCTTTCAAGTTATAGTACATACAAACATTGCTTGCCTGCATCATTCAAATATGAATTGTGACTTCAATATTACATTTAGGACAACGTGCATAAGAGTGAAAATGATTAAAGAAAATTTAATTGAATTAGTTCATGCTTATCATCTAGATGCAATAAATATTATTTCGAACAATTCATTGTACTGTTTTCAATTTAAATCTTATCTGTTGAAACGACGTGTGGGCGTTCCCAATTGGTTTCTGCTTCCAGGGAACTCTTTAATCGTGAAAGTTTACATAACTGCAATATATTAATAACAGATTAGATAATTTAATCATGAAAACTTAAATAACAAACTGCTGAAATCGTGTTAGCTTTCTCTTGCAGTTTTCCTTTTTCTTGAAACATACAAAAAGATGCAATTGGAGGAGAAGGTGTGGTTAAAAGGGGTGGTTATGGAGGTCACGTACGAAATAATTTTTTTTTCATATAAACTTTATATGTACTTACTACCATTTCTTTTCATTACCATATTTATGAAAAATTCAAATCTTCATTCCGTATTTAGATTTTATCGATTCCAAACACCACTAAAAAACTACCGAAAAATCATTTATGCCTAAAAACATACTTCCAATACATAAAAAGCTGCTTAAATACATATAGAGAAGTGATTTGGCAAAACAGTTATTGAGATTTCGATACTTGGAAAATACAAGCCACATTCGTTTATTACAATTCCGGGCTACATTATATGTAGAATGGGTCTTTAGCAGGCTCACACAAGTAGAATTCAAAATATTTTAACCGTCAAATACTGTTTTCTCCAGGATCATATGAGGAGGCCCAATTTTTATATTTTAAATAGTAGTCATAATTGATAAAGTGAAATCTATTCTATTTTACTAAAAACTAAATAAAAAGATATCTACTTTGAATTTCCAAGGTTTTTTTGCCTACATCAAACTACCACTACTGAGATTTCTTTTTTTCTCACTCAGGTTCTGTCCTCCGCGTCAAAAGATACATTTGGAAGCTTCAATTTTTCAATTGGGATCCACATACTCTGAACTTTGACGTCCGTAGGACCTGGAATTTAGCTATTAACTCAGGGTTAAACTATCAACTTGTAAAACTGAAAATTTATAAGTGTGAATTAGCTAATTTCTTGTTTGCTGATCATTCCAGGTGCCAACTTCCGAAGGAGAAAGTTGACTTCCACGAGAAAGGAATTTTTTGAAAATAAACTTAATTTAGAACGCATGCCTAGTTTATACGTAACTGTAATAATTTAAAAATAGTTTTTGATAATAAACTGTTTCATCCCATTTTGCCTCTGTGTGTTTTTCCTGTTTTCGACACTTTCACAAAAGTGGCATTTAATATACAGTAAATATTTTATGGATAAAAGCATGACTATTAGCAAGGTCGGCCTCAGGTATTGGTAAACCAGGCTCTGAGTAGTTAAAATATTAACTTACTCGATCACGAAAAAAACAACAATGAAAACAAATATCAAAATTTTCTGAAGGTCCCTAGTTTGCATAAGGCACCAAAATACCTCGGGTCGACCTACTGCAGCCAAATCATGCGCTTAACCTATTAATCGGGTATTAAAACCTTGCTTAGTTGCGGCAGATATATTTACATGTTGAAATGTACGTCTCTAAATGTACAATGCTCAAGTAAAAATCTCCACATACACTTTGTTTTTTCATGTCTTTGATCAAGATCACAAAATGATGGCATAACTTGCCTAATAAGGAGCGCATTACTGATCGTCATTTAAGTTTCATCTACTTGTATATATCAGTGAAGAGAAAAAAATACATTTATGTAGATCATAAAATGCCATTTCGAGAACACAAGGGAAGGAGGTGGGATTTATCAGGTTATACTCTGTAAGGGTTTTAAATGCTGTATTTCTAGGCAGTCCCTGAAAACCAGACTCAAGTTTGTTAATCCCACCTCTCATTAGACTCAAACTCCTCTCAAAACTCCTCTCATTATAATCTTGGTACGTAATTAGCAGTACACATGCATCGATTATTACGAATATCTGGACTCGGGGAAATTTTCTGCCATACCTCCCCTTTCCTACCCCTCTCTAAGCATACGGATGTATGATTAAATATTAAAAATGCATTAACTAGCAAATTTGCACGTCTTTGCTCTGTTCCTTAAACTGCAAAATATTCATGACATTCCCCACGTCGGAAGCCTTCATTTGATGAAGATTTGATGAGATTAAACGTTACATTTGTTAAACGTTTAACATTTCTTTCTTTGAGAGGGACGGCCTTTATATGGGGAGTACAAACCCTTAATCAACAAGGAAAGGACTCTATATCCGAATTTCGTGATCATATGTAGTTCTTACTGTTTACGAGAATTTTTTTCCTTTTTTGGGGGAGGGGGGATTGGGTTGTTTTACCTCTGAGCCGCACTTTTTCACAACATGGAATAAATGGCCAGGTCACATGGACCCCGAAGGCTCAGAGAAGGTTGGGGGAGGGGACCCACTGGAACAGCTGTTGGGAGACAGATGGTAGTATCCTGTCAAGGCCATCCAGCGTGTTCTTTAACGTGCACAGGGTATGTCTCTCGCGCACACGGGGCCACGGCTTAACGCCCCATCCGACGGACGGCGGTGTTTCCTAGCCCATCGGTGTCCCCTACTGACCGTGGGCAGGGGGGGGGGAATTTTTGCGGAGTTAAATCTCAACGCTGACCCAGCTGGGACTCGAACCTGCGAACTACAGATTACGAGCCTGGCGCGCTACCGACTGAGCCACCCCCGCCCCAGGGGAGGGGGGGGAACTCCTTCACTTTTAAGTGACGATAAGAAGTAACTGAATATGAGATCTCAGTTCTTAATATTTAGGATGATTTCTCGATCAGAGAAACGCACACACAAAGTCTAAAATATAGAATGTGGATAAGTTCCCCTCTCCCCACCATGTTTAATCCGTCTGTGGCGATACCTCTATGTGTTATCAAAATTAAACCAAAGATATCTCCGATAGGTATTAAACCAAAGATCTCCAATTAACGCATGAATAGAGCCCTGCGCGGATATCCGCATTAAAAGCTCTCGGAGGATATAAGATTAAACTTAACGCAGATAACGGAAAAAATCGCGGATAAAAAATTATATCTAACGAGGATGGCGTATAAAGTCTCGTATTCGATGAGATATGCAGAAACATAAGCAAACGTTATTGATGCTTGACATGAGTGAAAAAACACTACTTGAGATGTTAAAAGAAACCTGATTTGAAAATTCAATGATGATATTCACTCTGAAAAGAGTCCATTGGGGATAAAGTCACAAGTTGAGAAAGAAGCGATCTTTTTACTCGCAAAGCAGAACAAAAATTCAAATAATTACTGGGATGTTACGTAAGAAATGAGAATTAAATAGTCGAATGAAAATTTTTGTCGGGGAGATCACGAAGTTCTAGAAGGAATTTTAATCTTCCGTAATCGGTTCTTCCCATAATCGCCTAGAGCAGTGGTTCTCAACCTTTTATGCTTCACATATCACCTGGAAATGTGTATGTAACTGGCGTACCCCTTGTATAGATAGATTATAGTTAAATACAAGCCACATTCGTTTATTACAATTCCGGGCTACATTATATGTAGAATGGGTCTCTAGCAGGCTCACACAAGTAGAATTCAGAATATTTTAACCGTCAAATACTGTTTTTTCCAGGATCATATGAGGAGGCCCAATTTTTATATTTTAAATAGTAGTCATAATTGATAAAGTGAAATCTATTCTACTATTTTACTAAAAACTAAATAAAAAGATATCTACTTTGAATTTCCAAGGTTTTTTTGCCTACATCAAACTACCACTATTGAGATTTTTTTCTCACTCAGGTTCTGTCCTCCGCGTCAAAAGATACATTTGGAAGCTTCAATTTTTCAATACTATAACTATAGTTTCTATACTATAACTATAGTTAAAAAACTATAGTTATAGTATAACAATGGGAATAAAATAAAACGCATATATAACATATATCTAGCAACTTCTGAGCTCTCACGGCGTACCCGAAAATTTTTTACCGCGTATCCCACGTTGAGAATCCCTAGTCTAAAGAAAAATTAATTCAGAAGAATTTGCAAAATTAGAAATTAAGCAAATTTTTGTCTAATTTTAGTTAAGCATATTTTTACGAGCAAAAAGCTTTTCATTTTTCACATTATACATTTTCAGTTATTAATTCGTCATTAATAAACCATTAGACTGATTTCTTTTACTCGCAAACATACCTTGGGCTTCACGCATTTGCAAAATCTCGACAGCAATATACGCGGATGCTGATAAGATCTTGCCGATAGGACTTTTGCTACACGTGCAGGGCTCTACGTACTCAACCAAAGAATATCTCCAATCAACGTATTAAACAGAAAAATATCTTCAAACAATGAAAAGTTAGTAATGAATTCCAATACAATTGGGTCTGCCTTGAGGGTAAACCGGCGTACTGGGCGAATTTAGAGGTCCTCTATAGTTAGAAGCTAGCCATCTCGATGACTGACTGCCATTGGTTGTTTGAGTCACGTGCTTTATGGGCGCCATGTTTTGTCTCTCAGTGAGACGAAAGGTTATGAGTTAGTGTATGTACCCTAATCAAAGCTTCTCAGTTATAGTTTCACAAATTTCTACCACTTTTTTCTTTGCTTGTAAAAGCTTTCATATTTTATCAACGCCTCACTGCATTTAAGTGTAATAATTTCACTCAAAGAAGTAAATTAATTAAGATTTTACCAAGTTACAGATTACGAGCCTGGCGCGCTACCAGTTGTAGCACACAGTTGTATTCTAATGGAGTTTCCATTAGAATACAACTGTGTGCTACAAATGTGAAATGAGAACAGAAAACCAACAAACACTTTCTTTTTAGATCTTTTGCACACAAAAACACGAGCTAGTGGTTTCACTTTGGCGTCTGTTTATACTAAAGTTTGCTCGCCTGTCTGTCCGTCCATCCGTCTATCTATCTTTTCACCTGTGCCCATCTACAGATAGTCAACATTTTTTTTTAGAGAAAATGAAAAATTTTTTTCAGGTTGAATAAGTGTCAATGAACTATTACGATTCTCAACTTCCAAATCTTCCAACATTTTAACAGCGCCTTCTACGGGTGGAAAAAAAGATTAAAAATGCTAACGTTTCAAACTAATAGAAATTTGCAATTTTGATAGTAGATTGTCATGGCCAGGAGGTTTACACTGGTGACAATGCTTAACCGAAATTCCCTCTTACCACCCGGGGGAGAAAGAATGAAGTTTTTATATTTTAAGAGAAAAACAAAAAAAAAATTATTTTCATGTTTCATACGTACCAATAAAATATTACTATTAACATTTTTTCCAGTCACCCATTTATTGGAATTTGCACTGTTAGAGTGCTAACGGCCGAAAATAAAAACTCAAAACGTGCCCTCTAGCTGTGGAAAAAAAACTAGAAAACACAAAATTTTTAAACGATGCGATTGATTTTTAAACGATGCAAATGATATATTTGTGATAGAAATTTTTGTGGTGGAATGTCATGGTCGGGGCCTGTATTGGCAACAATGAGGGCCGTCGGGGGGAGATGCAACTTTTTTGTTTTAGGAAATAACTGTTTCTTTTCAAAAATACAAAAAAAAATTTGGTGTTCGATGGGTATTGATCAAACATTACATTTAGATCATTCTGATTCTCTAAAAAAAAAATTTAATTCCGTTCTTTAAAACTCCGCAAAATTCCCCGCCCTGCCCACGGTCAGTAGGGAACACCGATGGGCTTGGAAAGGCCGCCGTCCGTCGGATGGGACGTTAAGCCGTGGCTCCGTGTGCGGGAGAGCCATACCCTGTGCACGTTAAAGAACACGCTGGATGGCCTTGACGGGAGGCTACCATCTGTCTCCCAACAGTTGTTCCAGTGGGTCCCCTCCCCCAACCTTCCCTGAGCCTTCGGGGTCCTTGTGACCTGGCCATTTAGCCCATGGTGTGCAAAAAAGTGCCGCTCAGAGGTAAAACAACCCAACCCGTTCTTTAACGGTGGGAAATTTTCAAAATTGCAAACAATGCATTTATGTTAGAAATTCGAAATTGTAATGTTGGAATACGAAGGGCATTGCGTTTGCATCGGCAAAAGTAAATTGGGCCTTTCTTTACCTTTTGCGTTTTAAGGGGAATTAAAAAATTATTTTTCAGTTCGACTGGTAATAACGAAACATAATTCGCATTTCTCAAATAGTTAGGTACTTATAACTTGCATTGTTAGAGGTCACTAAATAAGAAAAAGCGAAACTTTTAACGAATGTTGCAAGTGATCCGTTTTTCACATAAGTTGAAATTTCGCTGGTAGTGTCAGAGATATTCCTACTGACAGCAACAACCTGGTCCCCTTTTCTCGGAGGAGTTTGAGAAAAGCAACTTTTTAATTTTTAGGAATAAAAGACAAACACTTATTTGCGTTTTATAAGTACTAATAAAATACTACTATTTACATTTTCCCAATCATCCATTAGTTCGAATTAAAACTTTTAAAGAGTGTAAAAGTAGGTAAACGTAAAGCTCCATTCTCTTTGAAAACTAGATTCCTATATTCACTAGAGGCGACATGCGTTCTTCTAATTACTCTTATGTTATCAAAATATTTGAGTTTGTTTTAAGCCTCTCATTCTGAAGCACATTTAAGAAAATTTGAAGGAAATCAAACCTGACCTTTCAGACAGCAGTTACTGACAAAAAAGTAACTGCCATTATCTTTTTGTTATAGCGATACAAAAAAATGTGTCAGTAAAAAATTAAATCATTGGAAATTAAATTTGGGGGTTATATATATAAGTACATATATTTTTTATTCACGTTTTAATTTTACTTTTTAGAGAATCTTACAAGCATAAGTATTAATAGTAAATTTTCTGGAAGGGGGGAAAATTTTTTATGATGCAGGAAAAAAATCAAAAACGTTCATCAAATGGGACATTAAGCTGTGGCCCCATGTGCGGGACATCCATACCCTGTGCACGCTAAAAAACACGCTGGATGGCCTTGACGAGGAGGCTACCACCTGTCTCCCTACAGCTGTTCCAGTGGGTCACTTCCCCAACCTTCTCTGAGCCCTCGGGATCTTTGTGACCTGGCCATTAAGCTCATTGTGTGCAAAAAAAGTGCCGCTCAGAGGTAAAACAACCCAGACCCTTATTAGAACTCTAACGTGACACCCGATTTGAAATTTCTTAACGTTTCTGAGATCTACAATTCGAAATACACCTATGCACTAATTCTCACCTTTATAGCAAAGGAAAATAGAAATTTGACTTTTGATCTTGAGAGACCCATTGGTTCAGAAATTTCATAACATTTCCAAGATGCAGGATGGAAAATACCTAGAAGCACTAATTTACAGGATTGTATGATACATAGATCAAATTTGATCTTGATGGACTGGCCAGATCCAGAATTTAGTCACGTTTCTCAAAATTACGACACGAAATATTAGTAGATACGGAATTTTAGCTCTCTAGAACTAGTAGATCAAAATGGATCCCAAATTTCATAAAATTCCTGAGATCTACCACCTGAAATGTCCATGCTCACCAATTTTTAGCTCTCTAACACTGATAGTCATCACCAAGTATCGATCATCCTCAAGTAGCCATGAGTTACGGAGTTCCAACCAGATGGTGTAGATTAGTTTTCCAAACACATCTATCCTGAGCTACATCTGCTGCGTCTGGCCACTGTAGCCCAATTCTAACAAGGTCCTGTTTGGCATTGTCTGCCCACCGCATCCCAGGTGTTTCTGAGTCCTTTATGCACACTGTTCATAACCTTATTTGCTAATCTATAGTTAGGCATACTGGCAACATGGCCAAATAAACGGAGTCTCTCTCTGCACAATGTGCTGCTCAAAGGAAGTTGCCGACTTCATTATTAACTTCATCTTAATTCCTTCCTTAACCTTATTTACGAAGTTGAACCACTTAATGTTCAAGATAATGCGCAAGCATCTGGAATCGGAAACGTCAAGTTTCCTATTATCTCGCTTACGAAGGGCCCACGTTTCACTACCATAACTAACTCTACAGAGAACCAAATTAGATTCTTAAAAGTCCCAGCAGCAATTCTTATTCTTCTATTTATCTCATGCTGCACATTACCAGTAACTGTTACATAGCTCCCAAGATAACTAAACTGAGATACTCGCTCAAGGGTGCAACCATTTAACTCTTGAACGTAGGGAAGAAGTATGCATATTATTAGTAATCTTGAAACATTAGTTTATATCAGGGCTATTAAAGTAGCTATCTGCGGCGTAATAAATATATTCTGTGGCTTTTAAAATAGGGTCACAGAAAAAAATCAAACACAGAAGTGTGTTTCCGAAAACGAACTATGAAAAGTAAATGGGTGAAAATTGTAAAGCATTAAATATCTATAATTTTATCATTAACCCTAGTTTCTGCATTCAAGTCATAATACTTTTGGCTTTTTTACTATTTATTAAAATGCAAGTTTATTTAATATTAACGACATAATGGTGCTTTTGCGTAGTGTACTAAATTTAGAATACTGAAGTTAGGCGAAATTTAACGAGAATAAAACTAATTCTTTTTAAATGAGAATTCTCTAATTTTCTTTTCTACTTCATTTTGAAAGGGTCCTGTAAGGGACGGATTCTCTTTCCCCCATCCCCCTTCCTATCGATGGAACACAAGATAAAGTTTCTTGGCACCACCGTTCCCACCATGCTCGGAACTGGGCTGCATGAGGTGATGACCGGCGGCTAAATTTGATGCCGAAGTAGAGAGTCGTGGCGGCAGGTGATTGCTGAGGTCAGTGGAGGTCACCTGATAGATAGGTGCTGGTTGTCGCCAGGGAACTTTGAAGGAAAGACAGAACGTTTTTCGTATTCGACTACAGCAATGACGTCAGGTACTGCTGTGATCCTTTGTTTGAATTAGTGAGGCTCTGTCCCGCTTGGAAGCCTGAGTTCGGTTTGCTGGGACAGGCAACTGGGTCAGATACGAGACCACAGTATTCGTCGACCAATTGTATTTATACGTATATGTAAATATATGTTCTACAAATAAATAATTAATCCAAAGTCATTTTGTCGAGATCTCAAACCATCAGTTATGCACAATTTCCTGACAATAGCTAGAATTCGCAGGATAGAATCCACATGAAAGCACACTGACCGCAAATAGCATAAGGTAATAGGTGCTGGAGGGAGGTGGCTTTCACAGATCCCATTCAAATCTAATAGATGTCTCTTTGATTATTTTTTTCTATGACTTGACAGTCAAAAGTGAGCAGAATAGCCTTTGCGTTTCAACATAGGAACTCGCCAGACTAGTATTCTGATGTTCCGAGTCTGTCCCAACTGTGCCAGCATTGAGATTTATTTGCATAAACCCATACCTTGCCCTCGGTGAGAAAGGAAACACTGTTGGGCTTGGAAATTCCACTATCCTCTAGATGAGACAGTAATTCGTGACTTTGTACTCACAAGAATCCTACTCGGTGTACGTTGAAGGACACCCTGGATGATATTTAAGAGAGATTTCCGTCTGTCTCCTAACAATTGTCCACTTTCCCTACTTAACTCTGAACCCTTCGGACCTTTAGCCTATTGTATGCACAAAAATGCTGCTCAGAGGTAAAACGATTTAAATCTGGCATAGGAATGATGGCGAAAGAATTTTGCAACTTTCACACGTGTTTATAAAATTTATCATTGGAAGGAGAAATTGTACAGTATTTTTAATAACAATAATGCTATTATTCAAGCGCACATACAATGACAAATAGAATACATCAAGAATAAAATTTTGGAATAATTCATATACAATCAGTGGTGTAGGGAAGATTGGCCAAAATATTTGGAGATTAGAGGTTTTCAAAAATTTTGCTAATGTTTTTATTAATACCACTTAATGAACAAATTTCCCCTCAAACCTGCTTGCCAATAGAAATCTGACAGGAACCTGACAGTATAATAAGCCATAGAGAAGCGCGAGACCTGGTTCAAGAAGTTCAAAGATGGTGTGACACGAACCTCGAAAAGCAGCGATCTGGACCCAATATTGGTAGATCGCATCATTCCTTGGGATGCTGTTGAAGCTGATTCATCCACAAACCTCACACTCTCTCATCCCAATTTGGTTTCTCACCAACAATTGTAGTGTGGCTTCTGCAACACTTTGGCAAGGTAGCCAAGAGTTGCAGAAGTGTATGATGACCCCATATGAATTGATTACTGAACAAGCAAACGTTCGTTCGTATCTAAGTCTACAAGAAAGTCCTCGCCAATTCATGTATTTCATCTAGTGAATCATTACGGGCTATGAAAAATAGATCTTTTTCAACAATCTGAACACCCAAAAGCACTCACTTCACATCCCAAAGAGGAGATGATACGAAACGAAGGCAATGTTATGTTTGATGGATTTTTTAGGGTGTAGTGCAATTCAAACTGGTTCCCAATGGACGTGTCATCAATGCCAACCTCTAGTCAGCAAAACTGGGGTGCGTGTAGTCAGTACTGTCGACAGGGTGTAGTATAGAGGCAGCCTGCCTCACGGCGCCTACAATGACCCAAGAAAGATTGGTTGGTCTAGCAACTATATCGATAGAGGCGGACATAGCTTATAATTTAAATTTAGAAGAGCTTATAAACAGTTTTATTGTGCGATATCCCCGTAGAGCAAACGTTTAATTAATATTATTATATAATTGTTTTGCATTAATGTTTCTCTTGTAATAAAAAGGTTGTTGCAAAGCAATAGATTTTCTTATATTTTTGTCTTATAATCCATTAGGGGCGATATTTAATTATTTGTCTCAGGGCGCGATCTAATCTGGCGACGGCCCTGCTTGTAGTATGTGATGCTTCACTGCTACCCAGGATTGGTAAACAGACATCAACACAAAATAACACACCGCAATTCGAACCTAAGAAAAACTTTAAGAACTGGCATTTCAGCTTCTTTCTCACCCAGAATATAATCCAGACCTACTACCACTTCTCTCCAACTAACACTTCTCTCCATGAATCATTCTTAGAGGTACGCAAACATTTCAAAAAATCAAAAACGGATTTCGGTAGTTTTTCACCTCCAAAGACCAAGCATTGTATCGAAAAGGAATAAACATGAAAAGGAATAAAATGGCAACAGATGGCTACAAACTATTGAAAATGATAGTTTATATTTCGCTGAGTAAGGTTCGTTATTTATATTGTAATAATCATTTTTCACGTAGATGACAAAACGCACAAACTTATGAATCATCCTAATATTTTCAAACATCCAGCTTGAATGGGTTCGAGTTTTCTATAAATCTACTGAAACCATCGAATTCTTAGCCATTTGTGTAAAAAAATCGCACTAGCCTCGATTATTAACGAGAGAGATCTTTAAAAATTGCATCGGCACCATCAGAATGAGCTGAAATGCTAGATTGTGGTATGTTCATTTGTGTTCACCTTAAACTCAATTCTACACACACTAAATATTCCACAAAAGAGGTGCGAGATAAATGGAAAAAAAGATGTCTTGTCGAAAATAAACTTTCTCACCCCAGCTTACATCTTTAAAAGACACAATATGCAGTTTAATGATTGAATTTTCCTATGGCTTCAATTAGATAGGGTCAATTTACATCCGAGAGGCTGTCCCGAAATGGGTGAGGGGCATCCCCCAAAGGCAAAGAGGTGACAGAGAAATATCCCACTCACAACAAAACTAATCAGCTTATTTCATCGTGCAATTCCATTTTTTGTTCTGTCTTAATGGAAAACTTCAATCTAGCTCCTAGCAGCTGTCTACTGGGTCCTCTTCCTATAGCCTTCTCTGAGCCCTAGTGATCTGACCATTTAGTCCATTGTGGGTATAAATGCGCATCTCAGGGATAAAGTAACCCAATACAAAACTAGTGTTTAACTTTCCACACAAGACTGCAGCAGTCTTTCGAAGCCCATTGGTGTCCATTTACTCAGTGAGCAAGATTTAATGGCAGAAAAATTTTAAATTGTTCAATTAATAGTTTTATTCGACCTTCCCAGCGAATTTCGATACCACATGCAACCCTTTTATGAAAGTGTTATGTACTCTTGATATATGCCATATTTTTAAGTCATTAGAGAAAAAAGTTCTTGTAAAATGACAGTTCAGGCCTGGTCCGAATCTCAGAAAGAGGGAGGAACAAGATGGAGTCGAAATGAAGAAAACGCTTTTCTGGTATAAATTCTGGAATCTGTTGGCAAGCCGATTCCTTTTTCGATATCCTTTCTGCTATAGACCTATATGTTTTATTTCAGTTTCAATGATTTTTAACATTTTTTTTTAAAATAAGGCAGTATATGTTTTTTTTTTTGCCTCCCTACCCCCCTTTCAGGCAATTGTAAATGTGACTCGCATATAAAGTTTGAAAACCTCGCTCTAATACTTCAATGTTCAACCTTTCTCGGCTTCATATATCGTTACGTTCCTTTGGTGCTCAGACGTCCCTTTTTTCCCATAAATCCTGTCCAAGCAATATGCCCCGACAAAGAAGCTAAATTGGAGTATAAATTGGAATTTTGGGTTGGGTTGTTTTACCTCTGAGCGGCACTTTTTTGCACACCATGGGCTAAATGGCCAGGCCACATGGACCCCGAAGGCCCAGAGAAGGTTGGGGGAGGGACCCACTGGAACAGCTGTTGGGAGCCAAATGGTAGCCTCCCGTCAAGGCCATCCAGCGTGTTCTTTAACGTGCACAGGGTATGGCTCTCCCGCACTAGGGGCCACGGCTTAAAGTCCCATCCGACGGACGGCGGCCTTTCCAAGCCCATCGGTGTCCCCTACTGACCGTGGGCAGGGCGGGAAATTTTTGCGAGATAAATCTCAACGCTGACCCAGCTGGGACTCGAACCTGGGAACTACAGATTACGAGCCTGGCACGCTACCTAATAAATTGGAATAAAATCCAGATTTTTATAAAATCGTTCTATGACAAGAACCGTAATTAATGCGTCAATACATAATGGCATGGCTTTTTCTCTGGGGTACGGGTATCCCCTTTTTTCATCCATAAAAAAAATTAAATATTTTCTTTTGAAAGCCGAAGTTAAGAGCCTATTAGATTTTTAACATTTAGTTGGCAATATTTCACCCCATTTTCCACTACACTACAATTACAATGTGGATCAATGAAGTAAAGCTAATTTAACTTTATTCATTGGTGTTGACTTGTTCTAGCATTCCGTAAATAAAATTATATTGAAATATATGTTTAGCATTCTTACATGTTGCTTTTTACCCCGCCCTTTTACTTGAAAATAAAACAACTGCATATTAGAAAGGCCACTAGTTTCTGACAGAAATGAAAATAGCAATGTTTGTTAAATATGTAATTTCCACTGAATAAGCATGAAAAAATGTGCATTACGAAAACAATTTGTTTTTGAGTTAGGGATTTGAAAATATGCTCCTTACTACAGAAGCTGGAAGGCAAAAAAAATTTGTAAGCTCTAAATACAACGTGTTTTATAAATACTTATGAGGAAACTATAGTTTTGCCGACAGTACTGGACTCGAACCCACATCTCTCCTAATACATGCCAGAGTGCTCTAACCACTAAACTAACCGCCATCTCAGTCATTCATTTTCGCAATCCGATGTATATTTCATCCGAATGTGACGGACCTGGCGCCATCTATAATCGGGAAAGGCAGCTTCTGATTTACATTTAATTCAAAGCACCACTGGAAAATACGGGCAAAATATATGTCATATTGCGGAATTTTAGTGGTTGGAGCATTCTAGCACGTATCTGGACAGATGTGGGTTCAAGTCTCTCACGGTTGGCAAAAACTCATTTTTTTTCCGCATAGGTATTTATTGAATTATATATCTACCGGTAATCGGTGTATTTACGATAAATAGAATTTTACAACGTGTTTTAGTTTCAAGTATCTTTTTAAAAATATGCTGCCTTATAATGGAGCTAATACAGAAATTAAAAGAAATTACAGACAGAGGCAGATCTGGATTGTTTTGAAATACATTATATTTATTACTTCTCGCTTTCAAATAAAAAATGCTGCCATCGCATATATTGCTTTATTTCAAGTTGCTTCCAATGAAGTGAAAAGGGATAAAATGTTTTAACAAGAAGCTAATAATAAGAGAAACACAAAAACATTTTGTTTTTCCATCTATGTGCACTATACAAAACATGCAACAGGATTTATATATTAGCTACAATTCGATTAGAGCTTAAAAGTTAGCTAGCTACAAAAGCAGATCTTTATTATACATAAATATGAAGCAGTGAGAAAATGAATTACAATAAGAACAGGCGAAAACAAAAACAATTTTTGCATGAGACACTCCAGAAGCCTTGCTGAGGTGGGGAAGTTTACATTATTTGCAATGGCATTAAGATGCCTTGTGATAACGGATATGGGGGAATTCCTGACATTTCTATTTGCTATTATTTACATTCAGTGATGAAACTGGATCGTTACGCAGTACTCGCATTATTATCCTTTAATAAAATATTTGAAATGTTCGTTAAAATTCGTTAAATACAAAAATTAAAAAAGAGAGAAGAATGGTAAAAAAAATGCCTTCTGAAATTCTGTACCTGTGCATGATATACGCAGAAACTGATTATATGATCACATACAGAAACTGATTTATATGATTTTTAAAAAATACCTCTGTCGACTTTGAAACGTATATTCCTCTAGTCTACAGCTTCGTTTTCGTGAGCTACTTTTTTTATTGCTTACATTAAGAAGGCATACAAGTTTAAATAGGTTTGGTCAACAATAAAACGCAACATTCACGTCACAACCCCGGATTTTAATGCAGATCTGTTACTTCAGTGTTTAAGTGTTAATGAGGTGTTTTCCGCAAAAATCTAAATGTGGGAAGGGGAAATATAATTTTTAATAATATTAAGTAGCTTATTGACATTTAAACATTTATTTTCATAACTTTGGAGTTCACAGCTTGTTTTCTGTTGAATAATAATATATACTTAATATATATATTTTTAATCAAATTCCACAAGAAGAAAAATGCCACTTTTGGTCTGTAGAAAATTTATAACTCAATTTTAAAATTTATAACTAATTAATAATGTAAAAGTAATGTAAAAATTTATAACTAATTTATAGACTCTAAGATTCAATATACCTTTTCCACAAATAATCTGCTTCGATGACACTAATGTCCCACCCACAGGCATCATTTAATTAATGATAATTAATTTGAGATGGCAACTTTTATTCTTGTAAATTACGAAGTTATTGTTGGAAAAATGCTGTTTGGTATTATTTTCCCATTATGTAATGCAATTTTAGCAACTTATCAGGAGGGAGGACATTCAGGAATTGTGAATCATATTTAATGCAACATGATGATTGATGTTCGCCCCCCCCCCCCATAGGAGATAATTGAGAGAACACAAAACAGAACTCATCAAATGAGTCAAGCTAACTATATGTGTTGATCACAGATGAATACAGAAGAGGTTTAAGCAACAAAAAAATTAAGAAGTTTCAAAAGATTCTAGATGGTGAGAGGAAAAAAGAATTTGGGTGTTGAGATTTGAGAAGTCTTGTGTGGCATTGAAGAGCCCGTGAAGTTTGAGATATCATTGGCGAATTGGGATATTTGGATGAAAAACACTACCTGTGGCCTGGAAGTCATGATTTTGCTAGGTTACTGAAACCATGTGCATCACTGATTTTTCCAAAGACATTGAAGCATACTAAAGAGCAGTGACAAGCCATCCAAAGATAGAAGAAAGCTTCATCATAAGTGACAAAATGATTATATTTAGCAACCTTATGCAGATAACATGATTTATAGTCTACATCAACGCTGTCCAACTGTGACCCGCGAACAAAATCAAGTTTTTACTTGAATTTTAAATAAACATATGTAATCCACCTTATAATTTTTTGCCAACTTATATCACTTAACTTGATATGCAATCTTCAACTTACTAATTTTATAAAGTTTACAGAACATTCTTAAGCCGATCGGCAAACTTCTGAAACGTTTTTTAAGAGCGGTGCGGCGCCATCAAACAAATGTTTTTATGAAGCTGCAGTAATAAGAAGCATCTAACAACAGTACGAATCGCTTTCACTGGGCATGCATTGTCGAATGCTGCACTGCATTGTACACCAGGAGACATTGTGTGGCATTTCGCTGAGACTAAATGACGTAATGGAAAAGGTTGTCAAAATTGGCAATTCGTGACGGAAATCGTTCTCTTACACACAGAATATTTAAAGCTTTTTTGGACGAACTGCATGCTGAGTATGGCGATCTGCCTTTACATAGTATTATTCACTGGTTAAGTGTCGGAAAATGCCTCAAGAGATTTTTTTCACTTCGAAAAGAAATTCATCTTTTTCTCACAGAAGTGGGCACCGATGAATGAATAATTAATTTTTATTGATATTTGATGAATAATTTAATAGCAAGTTTTGTTGATGAAAATTTTCTATGTTCACTTGCTTTCCTAATAGACATTACAGATTATTTAAATGTCTTGAATAAATCCTTACAAGGAAAAGATCAAAAGTGTGCTGTCTTTATAATCACGTTACTGGGTTTAGAAACAAACTACAATTGTTGAAGTCAAATTTGCAGGAAAACAATTTAATTCATTTTGAAACTTGTAAAGAGTTCTATAAAGAAATGAAGCAACTTAGTAAAACAGTTAATTTTGAAAAATTTGTTCCTAAATTAGATATCCTAATTGGAGATTTTAATACAAGATTTTCTCAATATGATGACCTTAAGAAAAGTTTAAATATATTCAGTAATCCATTAAATATTGATATTAGCACCGTAGATCGTAAATATCAAATGGAATTATGTGACCTTCAGGCCGACCCAATTATTGCATCTAATAGAGAAATTGGAATAGAATTGTTCAAACTTTTGCCTAAAGAAAAATATCCAAAAATGAAAAATTTCGGACTCCAAATAATTTCTATGTTCGGAATTACATATATCTGAGAGCGCGCATTTTCTGATATGAAACATATAAAATCAAGATACAGGAATTGCATGGAAGACTCTACACTTGAATACATACTTCGGCTCGCAACAACAAATATCAATATGGACGTAAAAGAAATTATTGCCCAACAACTACAGCCACAATGCTCCTATTAAATTTATTAAATATTTGATAAGGTTTAGATATTTTATCTTCGTTTATTATTATTACTTATTAATGTTCGTTTAAATATAATTTTTTGAGTTTTTGAGGTTTATTATTACTTATTATTTTTCGTATAAATAAAATAATATTTTGGGTTTTAAAGGTTATTATTACTTATTATTTTTCGTATAAATTAAATTATTTTTTGAGGTGACATGAACTGATTTTTCAATTACCTATCCTATTCTTTTTTTTTGGCCCGCGAAATATTGGCAAAACAAAAACATTGCCCGCGGTCTTAGAGAAGTTGGACAGCACTGGTCTACATAGCAGCATGCTCACAGTTCCTCAGGGGAAATATCTCTGACCTAAATGAGGTCGAGTAGTTCAGTGGAAAAAAAATCCCGTAAATGGGGTATTAGTATTGTAAAAGATGGAGGCCCTTTACAATACTAACTGATAAATGCAAGAAATATGTTACGTTTCTTACATAACTTCAGAAAATACAATTTTCTTAAACAAAACATCAGAAAATACAATTTAAAAAAAAAACAGCGCAACTGTACAATAATGTGCATTTAACAGGAAAGCAAAGGGGTCTGAGTTTGAATCCTGGATAAGACACAGATGTTATCTCTGTTGAGGCCTTGTCTTTCTCACAGATTTTCTCCATGGAATATTATATTAATCGTCTTGACAGACTTTTGTGTGGCCATTAGGATGCCTGAGGATTAATTTATTTTTAACTCAGATATCAAAAACTTACTTCCATGAAATTACTCCTTATGGTTGCTAATTTTTTTTCTTTTGTAATGACAAGTGTGATCATACATATTTTACACAGAAGCATTTTCGTATTAAATTCTGGAAAAGGTATTTAGAGTCTTTCTGTCTCCCCAGAATTTGCAATGGTAATAAAACTGATTTGAACATTACTGAGAAGTAAAATAAATTTTATTAAAAATCGGGACAGTGTATTTAGAGTACAAATGTATCTTTACTTCACCACACCTTGACAAGCCTTCTTGAAATGCAAAATACAGTAAAATTCACAGAAAGAAATATCACATACCTTGCAATAAGAATAAGCAGAGTTTGCAGAAGGAATACAGCAAAATTTAAAACTTAGGAAAAAAACATAAAACAATGAAAAAAATTATATATTGGTATATACATATATATAACATTAGCCTAATGTGGAATTCTTAGTGTAAGTTCCATTAAATATCACAGATGGTTTACACCAGGGGTGGGGAAACTTATGGTCTGTAGCACAATATGGAGGAGGCACATTGTGGTACTTTATCTCCTGAAGTACTTTAAATAAAATTAACCTGCATCTTTCTAAATTAAATTTGTTCATTATGAACTAAAACTGAAATTTCAACAAGAGCATGAATGTTAACATATTACTTATCATTGGACTTTTTTTAAATTGTTGTTTTAGTTCACTACTATCTTTAATATTTTTAGTGTCTCATTGCTGTGCATGAGCACTATTACCAATGAACTTGTGGTATGCAGCAACTTTGGAACAAATGCAGACCATGCTCTGAAAAGGTTGCCCACCCTTGGTTTAGATCTTAAAGTGGAAGAACTTGATATGGACACGTGCTTTCCCTTTCGCCAATATTGTCATTCTGCACAGAGAACCATATTTATAGGATTAATTGGCCAAAAGAGGCACAGAGCAAAAAATGAGATGTTTGTGAGTTTGGCAAATCAAACTATAAATACACATAAAGTAATAACTTTAAAGAGATTACTGCTCCTAAAAAGTTTATATATAGTCAACAAAACAGTGCTTTTGTTTGTTGCTTTCATTTAAAATCAAAGCTTATTCTTAAATCCTAAAAAAAAAGAGGATAAGTATTAAAAATAAAACACTTCACTCTGTTCAGAAACCTTATTGCAAGTCCTGTGAGATATAAGCCAACGTTAAAAGTCTATCCGTACAGATTTTTCTCTCAAGTATATGCTAATATACCTTGCTAACCTACATTAGTTTCTACTAAATGCACAAGAACTACCTAAACATTGGGTTAAAATCCTACGTTATTAGCTGCTACTGTATCTAAGATTCGGTAGCTTTGACATTTCAAACGTCAATGATTTAAATTTAAATAAAAATGCATGCAAAAACAATGCTTATTAAAATCAAAACATTTAAAACTTCTTAAGTACTATTCTCAATGCTTCACAGCACCACATTTTTATAGCAATATGAATTACTTAGAAGAATAAAAAAAAACTGTGTATAATAATTCAAATAACTGGTATTTGCTGCTTAAATTCTCTCACACTAAACAAGCAAATTTTCTACTAACATTTTTTGCTAGTTGAAGAAATTTTTGTGTGTCTTATAAACACAAATTTGCAATAATGCATTATGGGGGTGATTCAAAACATTTTGAGGGGTTTATGAACAAAAATGTGATATTAAATCATTCAGTTTTGAAGATTTTTGATTATTGACTCTGTTAGTGAAACCCTAAGTGTTTTATTAATTTGAAATGTGATCCAAATTTATTAAAATCTTTAAAGAAATTAAAATTTTTAGTTTATCATAAACATATTTTGATAATCAAAATCTAATTATTCAAATATTAAAATTTTAACAATTTGGGTATGAAAAGGTTAAGCCTATTTCGTTATTTAATTTCATACCGTGATGCTCACTAAATGCTATATATCAAACAGCAATTATAAAAAATTTCAGATATATAATTATAGAATATCTAAATGCCTGTTTTATTGGTGACTACATTAAGTACATTATAATTGCTTTTCATATAATTTGTTAACAAAACATTAAATTTAGAAGTTTAAAATACTGATAGATATTAAAAACATTTAGTTTGGTAGGCAATAAAGAGAAAATTCATTACAAATATATGAGTAAAGTTGAGAGAAAAAGTATTATTACATTTAAAACTAATAAAACAATCACTACTATATGTAATCAAATATAAGCTTCCAAGATGAGTATGAAATATACTGAAAAGAGGAATGTTCTTAAGTGCAAAAATTTTAACATAGTGGTAATACATGAAATTAAGTCAGATTAGTCTTAAAAATTATCATAACCACTAAAAACATTTTGAAAGCTATTTCCAGTAATATAAGTTAATTTTTCTAATAAAAATGACATGGCTGAATGTATTAGCTTTTATTTTTTCCCATACTCTTTACTTCCATTTTTTAAAACATACAGCAAAAGTTCATTACAATGAAATTGAAAGGACTACGAAAAACATTTGCTCTAACAGACGTCTCATTATATAGGAATAACCTATGTCAGCATTTATAATTGACAGGATTTTTAAAAAATCTTATTCTAAAGGCATTTCTCATAGTATTAGCATTCCTTATAACAAACTTTTCTATATTTAAATTCAGTAAATGCATCCATTTGAGCACATAGTTTAAAAAACACAGATCTTTAAGTTATAAATCTTAGATCTGAAAAGCATAAATAAAGAATTAATTACAAGTAAGGCATCATTCTGAAATTCATTTTACAAGATACAAATTTCATATGCTTGACATGAGTATAAAACCTCTCCATGATCTTAAATGGATTTCCAAGATCTACTTCAATCTTAAAACTTTAATGTTACATACTATAACTGTTATGGTGTAACACACTGTATCCTATAGTGTAATTAAACTGAAGTGTTTGTCTCAAGGAGAGAGTCAAAGGCCTCACTGGGTTACATTAATGGTAATATGAACAAGCTCTCTCTCTCTATATATATATATTCGTATGTATACTTGCTGTTATGAAAATTGTGAAAGGAATCTTGGAGAGCATAAGCAAAAAAGTCTGTAAAATATCAGCTTGTAATAAACAATAAATTATAATGATAAAATAACTACATGTTATTTAGAGAGGGCAGTTTCTGATACACAGCTGCTTTGGGTGAAAATATTTTAAAGTGCCCCTATAGAAACCTAGCTAAAAGAGCATAAAAAAAAGTTATAAATTAACTTAATTACACACAAATTCATTCTTAGTCACATTTAGTAGTGTTAGTTTTTTTTTAATTTACACACATTATTCACAATTATTACATTTTACTTTAGGACTGCAGCTGCCCCTAATTTTGGTTATCCAAGCACAGTGCAAGACTGGCCTCATGTAGAACTAGCATTGTTTATAGTTCTGGCAACTTAAAAAATTATTTACATTTTTGTGAAAAACATCACTGCTAAAATATTCTACTTTATTTCATGGAATTGTTTTACATATTCCATGTTACTATTGTCACAACTTTTTCATTTTAGAAATATTAATCTTTATCAAGTTTATATTTCATTTGGTAGAAACTGTGCAGCCAAATTTATACATTATTCATAAGTCAATTTCAAAGTTTTTTACCTCTAACATTTACAAACACATTACCTAATATTTTAGAGACATCATCCTCCACTAGTATCATTTTTTATCTTATAAGTACCTTAACCACACTTCATTAGTAATCAGAAAAACATTCACTGAAAGTTTAACGAGACGTCAACTTTTTCTCTTAGACCATAATTCATTGCACTAAAGTTCTGAATTTGAACACAAAGCAAATTATAAGCAGGTTGTAACAAGCAGTAGTTAGTGTAACTAGGGCAAAACAATAGGGCTATCTACTATAGGCTATTTGGTGAACTTATTTAGTATATATGCAGCCTGTTACTTTATTTTTCATTTTATAGCAGACTTATAAAACGAAAGTTTTTGAAACTAAAATCATTAAAACAGTGCTGTAAATTCAAGAAAACAGAGAGTTCTAATATTCATTCTCCATATAAAAAACATAGTGTTAAGCATTTAATTTCATCACAAATACAATGAGAATTATTTTTTAAGATTGTGCTAATTCAGTAATTTACTGTAATATTTATTATGCATTTTTCCACGAACAAGTCTATTAAATACTTGTATGCATATTTAGTCTATAAATGGTGGTTAAATTTATTTAACTGATAAATATTTTTAATCAATGGTTGTGGTGATAGGGGAAAGGAGAGAAGAGAGTAGAGAATGGCTAATTATAGCATATTCCTGGTCAGTGAATTTGGAACATTCTTACTCAGATAGCCAGCTGTTATAACAATGGTATTAAATGTGCAGTTACTTGCAAATGTTTGACACCTTTACAAATGAGCTATTTTCTTGTTTCAGAACTCTATGAATTATACCAAAATCTAATACACAAAATTATAATATTCTGAAAAGAAATTTAATGCTGAATTATTTTTTTTTACAAATTCCCAATATTATATCTTTTATTCAATGCAGCTTAATGAAAATATCATACTAAGGCATTTAACTTTTTTTTATGATTGTTTTGAGATTCTATTCATTTTACATCTCTTGAACTAATCATGCAATTTGCATCAAGTTTTCTGCTTTGAATACCTTATAAAATTTTGCTTCATGCAGTATTTCTTTTTTATCATCCTACAAGATATAGTGTGTTTTCAATAATGCTTGCAAATTGTGAGTTACTTTTTTCCTCCTTTAAAGTACTTATGTTACTCATTTTATGTATAATTTTACAAATAATTTAATAGAACAAAAAAATTTTCTATCAAATCTAAAACATTATGCATAAAAATAAATTCCATTAACTCATAAATGCATTCATGCAAGAAAAACTTTTTCTCAAGAATCTAAACTTTAATCACCCAATGCAATGTGGCCACCAACTTGAACTGGTTTGTGGTAAATGGCCAAACTTCAAAATCTCCAGGGAGGTGGGGGGGGGGGGGAGTCCCAATGGGATCACCACTCTCTGGCCTTATGGCAGACATGATTATGAAAACATATTGAGCAGCAAGCTTTGCAGCAAGTGTAGTGTTAATTTATACTCTACTTGCATTATATAGACGATATACTAATTCTTAAGGATCACTCCTTAATAGAGCTACAGAAATTAAAAAGTGCATTTAATTACATGCTACTCTTTAATTTAATTACATGCTACTCTTTATAAAATTAATACATGAAGCTGAAGAGAACAATAAATTACCTTATTAGATATATTAATTGTAAGAAACTTAACCAACTGTTTTACAACAGTATAGAGAAAATTAAATACAGAAAATTTAATGTATAAAGCTTTAGCATCCATTAAATTTTAGTTGCAATACATGGAAAGCATGCTCATAAATTTACACAGAGAAAATGTATGCAACAGTGAGATCCCACACATACCAACAGCATGGAATCTCCTGTTGCACAAGCAACTTGGCAGACACCCAAGGAAAATTCTTATTTAAACATCGTGAACACTATAATCAACGCCAGATGAAGACCTGAGATAGAAAGGAGCAAAACATTTCATGAGTTCTGCAAGGAATCTTTTAAGGGAGCAAGATGTTTAGTGCTTTTTAGGAAGATTGAGTTGTGTAATATTTTTAATAATAGTCAAATTGTTCCTTAGAGGAGTTAGACAAAACAGCAATTAGAGCCAGTAAAGGCAATACCATCTAAAATTAAGTTGTATCTCAAGAAATGACATCAACCAAGCCTATAGTAGAAAGTGCTAACAAGGACTGGTATGCGGCAGTCTGCCAACATTTAGATAATCTGCTAGTGAGAGTCAAGCAAGTGGTGAAACACAAGGAAGTGAACTACTTGAGTGCAAGACATCCAGCAGAAGAAATAGACAACTGTCTGAGCCAGCTGAAACAACAAGGCTAATGGTAAAATGCAATTTAACTAATTACTTTGGAACTTTTTTAGGCAAGTTAAAAGGTATTTTTAAGCAGAAGCAAATAGCCTGACATAATGCTGTAGAAGTTGCTTATGATGCAACAAGAATGAATATAACATCAATATCTTAAACAAGCTCCTAAGAATTGTTATTTAACTTATCTTTATTCAATGTAATCATGAAGAGATTAAATGTTTTTTAAACAATTGCTGTGTTTGAAATAATTTTTAAACAAAGGTTTTCTTAGATAATTATGTATAAGTGCATATATTCCTATGAAGATTGCATAATTCAATTAACTTAATATAAAAATCTTCATATTTATACACAGTGTATCAGAAAAGAAATGAGACCAAAATTCTAAAACAAGAGCAAATATCCAGAAAAAAGAATTTATCCTGAAAATTATTCAAAATAGTTATCATGGGACTCTGTACAGTTGTTATACCTTGCTTATAATCGTTGAAAGCATTCTTGTAATTCCCCCAAAGTTTTCTCATTGAGATCATTGGTTTGGATGGTACAAAATCATTTTCATTTTATCTTCATTTTCAATTTCGAAAGAGAAAAGTCAGCTGGAACTTAACCTGGTGAATAAGAGGAATGGGGATTGATCTCAGTAAGCCCTATTCGTGAAAGGAATCTTTGAATTAACATGGAATGCATAGGTGTATTTTTGTGCAACAATAACCAGTTTTTGTTTTCACAGAAGTCTGGACTTGTCAAAATGTGTTTGGCAGAGGGAGTATCAATGTTTCATGTAGGACGTGCATCTAGCAGCATTTTAAGGATTGCTGAGTTGTGAATAAATCTGCATAAGAATGCGATACAAATTTTATGAATACACCAAATTCATAATACACAAAATTTGTATCATTACTTTTCAGACATACTGTGTATACATCTAAGAATTTTGAATTACATTCTAATGTAGATTTTCAGTCACATACTGCAAGCAAGACAGAATATGAAAAAAGCATGTATAGGAGTAAGAAGAGAGAACTAATGAACAAAGAACAGAGGGTGATGCCATGTGTATAAAGGAAAAGACTGAAGGACAAAATATTACTTCAAAAAGTGTAGCAAATTTTTATGTGGAATACAGAGTTCAAGTCCATCAGTGAATGAGAACGAAATGGAGTCTGAAGAAAGAGCACCTAAAACAGTAGTTAGTATATTGCTTATTCAATATTCTCCTCTTTATCATATATATGTATTTTTATATTACTATACTGCATTAAAAAATTTCATTTAGGCCTTTTTACATATTCTTTGATGGTATTCACAAACAGAATTCAGTTGAAACATTTTTATATAAAAAAATTACATTACAATTTTAAATAGTTTGGCATATATACATAGCAATGTAAAAAGCAATCTTAAAGTAATAAATAAAAAATGTTTTATGAAAAGAATTAGCATGCAACTTCTTAATTTGAAGAAATATATTCTGAATCTGTGAAACACAGTGTGACTATTTGTGTTACAAAATAGGATGAGACCAATGAAGGGCTAACAGCCACCAGACTATTACTTAATCTTTGACATGTAACCAGCACCAGAATTATGAAAATATAAGTTTGTGTTCTGCAACAGCCTGCTTCCTGTTGGCTGGGAGGAAGGGGGGTATTATTATACAAAACCTCCAGGATCAAGGTCAGCCCTTGTGGTTTGACCCTTTTCCCCCACATTATGGATAGCTACTGTTCTATATGATTTTCGAACTCCAAGATATCCTGTGGCTTGTCCAAAGGATGTTTAACCCTAAAAATGCTCAATGAAGTGAGTAAGCTGCATTTTCCCTACAGTGTGATGCAAAAATTGAGATCTAGTTTCAACCTTTGTTTTATATGAAAATAGTTATTGCTTATGATTTTTAATGTTTCATATTTCTTGACAATATATTTTTAAATTTATTAAATTTTTCAATCAAATGTTTCAGAATGCTTGCATTAACTTGTTTTACCTCTGAACAGCACATCTGCTGTACAGTGGGACTAAACAATCAGGTTAAAAGAACCCAGGGTTAAAAGCACAGGTTTCTAGGGGTTAAATATTATTTGTGGTTTTTGTCCAAAACCAATAGAATGTGATAAACTGTGAGTATGAAACAAAATGTCCAGTCTTTAGAAATACTTAAAAGGGAAGCTGGTTACAGTATATGAATTATTTGGATTTATATATCTGATATAAGACAAATATTTTATCATAGTAACTGGCTAGGGACTTGCATGAAACATTTTGAAATGCATACACATATGGCAGTTTTTGTGAGCTTATTGTGCAGCAAAGAATATGCCTACAGGTGAAACTTTTTGATTTAACAAAAGCACACAATCAGAAATATTTTATTGAATTTACATTAAAAAAAATATTAGCAAGTAGTAATAAAACCTCAATGAATGAAGCAATTTCTATTTCTGCAACTGTTTTTCTGGTTAAGCAATGTTCTTAATTAAAAACATTATGGCTCACAAATTAGCAATTCATACATGGGGTAATATTAATTTTTACAATTATGTAGTCTTTTAGTAACATTCTTAAAGAAGCAATAATATGAAATATTTTAATAATAAACTTCCAGTTCATTCTTACATTAGTTAATGATAAACATTTGAATTAAAAAAAAAAACCCTGATGTTTAATTGCTAGTTCTAAATTTGTCCATCACAAAAGGGCCAAAAGATTTACTCAATTAATTAAAATGTACAAATGTACAATTGTCATGGCATGTTACAAATAGTTTGCAAGTTTTTTTTTTACTATTTCCTGCACCTTACCCAACTAATAAATTCTAGCTGATGGTATTCTAATAAGCTAAAATTTTCAACATTGGTACTTTTCAATAAACAATCCTTATTCTATTTGAAACCTTTTTCAAACTATGTGACAAATCATATCATGCTAATATTCTTTTACTCTATACCAATCTGCAATAGAAATATAAATTTATAATAATGTGACCCAAAGCCTAAATAAACAAATACGATCTTTTATTGTTCAGTAAAACTGAGGCAATATAGTTTGAAGATATTAATTCAACATAGTAAAAGAATGTACATATAGCAACTTTCTTTTGGCAACAGTGCATCAACAAAATAGTCATAACAATTCATGAATAAGTAAGAACAACAACATCATGGAAGATGCAAAAATAATTATTAAAAAAATTTATAGCTCCCAAATGTCTAGGCCATGTAAATGCACAAAGCAAATACGAGACCAAAGACGTACAATATAAACAGTCAGAGACATTTTTTTTTCTTTTTTATCAAAGGATAGCTCTAAAAGTAAATATTAAAATATTTGTTCTAGAAACATACATAATGAATGAACTGCTAAAACATTTGTTGAGCTGATTAAATAATGAAGAGTGGAGGGCCACTGTTCACAATCTAACCCCAGAGTTCTCAAACCATGAGAATCTTAACAGTGTCATGAAATACAATTGGACACAATCATACCATGAAGTTTTTTCATCTGTCAATCTCAACATGGAGGTCTGGTAGCCAGATATACACTTAGGTTATTAATGCATTGAGACTGGATGTTGCTGATGTCTTCCATCAACTGGATCTCTGGACTGCTAACAACCATCTGGTAAAAAGAAGAAATACTGCATTATACACTTTCTCTGCTGATATTTTCCATACCAATAACAAATATTAATGATGCACTTAATTTTCCAAACTTCCATAGAACATTACATATTTCATGTCCATTATACCTTGAGCCAGTGGCACCTTGTGAATTGTGTATAGAAGAGCACAAGTCAGACCAAAGAAGATAGCAGAATAAAAAAATTTCTCCCAATGAAATATAGTAATTAACTGTAAAATTTCATAAATGCTTCATTTACTGAATAAATATTAATTAAAAGTAATAAAACATAACAAAAGATTAAGTTATTTCAGCAATTCTAGTGAAATTAAGTGTAGTCTTATAAAAAAAAAAAAGCTGATTTGGTCTACCTCTGAGCAGCACATTTTGCACACAATGGGCTAAATTGATCAGGTTACAAGAACCCCAATGGCTCAGAGAAAGTTGGGGAAGGGAGATTCACTGGACAGCTCTAGGAAATATATAGTAGCCTCCCATCAAGGCCATCCAGGATGTGCTTTAACATGCACAGGATATGACTCTTTTGCCCATGAGGCCTCAGCCTAACATCCCATCTGATGGACAGTGGCCTTTCCAAGCCCATCAGTGTACTCATTATTACAAAGAGCAGAACAGGAATCAGTGGATAATAAATATCAATGCAAGAGACAGGTACAGTAAAACTTTAAAGATTTAACAAAGTAACCAAATTGGGACTATTTTTCTTTTCCTGCTATTTAAATGCTTCAAGGCATCTCAATTAAGTATAGCATCTCCATTTTAAAAAGAAATGAAATTCTTTAATTAGCTGTGGTTTCCCACTAATTATAATATTTTCAAATCATCTTAAATTCATTTAAATAGGTTTATAAAATTAGTTACTGGTGCTGTGGGAAGGTTAGAAATTTTAACAGCTAAACATTTGACTTTGCATCATTTTGTTCCAACTATGATATTAGATCTTGCTCTCATATTGACATGCTATACAATGGAAGAAAAGTATAGTAGGCTCTTGCTTTTTGTGGGATTTATGTTCCTGGGAAACAGCACAAATACTGAAATAAAGGGCCAATGTAAAACAGAGAGTTTGATTCCGCGCTCACATAGATTAGTTGATTATTTGAAGTTTTAGGGCACAAGAGCAACTAAAGCTATATTGTGCCAAACAAGTCTCACAGAGAAGAGCAGAAGGTTCATGGCTCACAAGAACAAATATATTAGGAGAATATGTTTGCTATAAAAATAAGCAGATTACAAGTGCATTAAACATGTTAACTAATAAAATAAGCAAAAGTCCTTTAAAAAAAGTTTACCATTAATGATGATGATGATGGAAGGGTTAAAAACCCAAGCTGCTCACTTATATTGGAAGAAATGAAAACATTAATTTACACCCAGACTTGTCCCATGCAATTTAATTTGCTTTGCCTGATGAAGGGTAAATTTTTGGGAAATAAAACACAGAGAGGCACTTTACAACCCACCTGAACCTAAGATCATCATAGAAGCTATCTTTTAGTTCTATGATGAACCAAACAACTGACAATTTGCATAAAAGGCTTGCAAAAAGTTTCATAAATATTAATTTTGAGACTTGATTTAAATGACGTTTACATGTATTTAGTGCAGAAGTGCAAAAAGTGGAACACAAGGTAGGTTACATCCGAATTATCTTCAAATGTTTGTGTTTGAAAACACTTTTAGCTGTGTAAATTTTTAGTTTGTAACACTTTTAGCAAAAAAAAAAGGCTTCGCACTATATGCCACTCTGTTGATAGAATGAAGTCACATCAAGCATCCTGCAAATAGTTCAATTTCCTTAGTTGCATTTCTGCTGAAGTTGTCATCCTTGCAGAATACTTAATGTGACTTTATTCTATCAGCACTGTTTGACTTCTTCTCCCCTGATAATTATATTATGGACTTGTTTATTGATCACAACCTAAAAATGCGAAACCTTTTTACATGGAACTTCATATTTATATTTCTACAACCTTTACTGGAGCAGCTAAATGATATGTTAATGTAAAGCAGTATGCACAATTTCACATTAAATTTTAAGGTAATTTTCTTGCTGCATTTTTAATGACAACACAGCTATCTCTGCATTATCAAATCTATGCATTCCCATCATATCATGCTTGAAATGCAGTTAAGAACAGAAAAGAAATATTTAGATAATAATAGAACTATAAAATATTCATAGTAGAATAATGAAACAATTTAGAAAAGGGAAATAAATCTTTCTACTCAATAAAAATGGTTAAAAAAATCAGTATAGATTCATCTTTATAAGAAAATAAATATGGCAAATTTTTACCTATTCTTATTTTTTATTTTTAAAATTCTTATTTTTTTATCATTTTATTTCTCAGAATTAAATGAACTTCTTTTGGTACATAATATGACACATTTCTTTTTTGTCACTTTAGGATAAAGTCCTAAAATACTTTACTTATCTTCAAAAAATTTCTGTAATTTTGACATTTAAAAATAATATATAATTTGCATATTTAAAAATTACAAACTTACTGCCACATTTTAAATATTATTCATGAAAGAAATTTATGCATATCATAAAATCAATTAATATATCAAAAGTAATAAGATATATAATTTTCTTTTTCCTGCTAAATATAGGAAGGTCGGAAATCAAGAAGCTATTCATAGCTTGTCAACATTCTCTGATAAGCTGATGATCAAAGTGTTTAATTTACAATGCCATGTAAATTAAACACTTTGATCCCTTTAGCAAAGGAAAACAAAACATACTAGGATAGGCTCATTGAAATAGAAGCTAGGTTCTCTATTATCAGAGTTATATAAAAAAAAATCCATGAAATTACAATAGAACAAATAAGTGCTAAAGCTACAAACAAGTAAAATAAAAAATGGCAAATTAAAAAATATTCATAATTGAAATTTGAATAGATCAAAACTACAACAATATGTGATATTTTACAAAAAATGAGGTAAGTGCATGAGACAACAGAAGATGTACTCAACCTATTTATCTCTAAGGGCACAATTTAAATCACTGCCAATATTAATTTAAAAACACACACACACATATAAGTAAGGAGTTCAAAAAATACTTGACAAGTGTCTGTAGATTTGCACTTGTTCCTTTGAAGTTAATGAGCTATGATTTGTTTGAAAACTTGTCGTGACATATAAAAACAAAAGAAATAGCATAATTTCTCTCTTCACTGACAGCACATAAATTTCGGTCTGCAAAATCTGTGCATTGTTGCTATGGAGCCTACTAAAAATAGGAAAAGATTTTACATTTTCACAAGGATGCAGTTTGGGGATGACAAGAAAAATATTAATGCCGCTTTATCACAAGTATATGAGTATCATGCAAGATTAATAAGGCACTGTTACATGATGGATGCAGAAATTCAGATAAGGATGGCAGAGCTTCAAAGACCTTTGTCATGCAGGAAAACCGAAGGAGATCATGAACAGAAAAACTATCATTGCTGTTTGTGAACTCATTAAGGAAAACCCACACATCACCATTCAGGTAATAAGTTTAAATATCAGTGTATTGATTGGCAGTGAAAATCAAATCAAACACCTATTTGAAGTTTTGTTGAGGTAAGTGCAATGTTTTGCTGAGGTAATGTGCAGATGCATGTCAAGAACTTTTTGAATGCCGCTTGTAAGAAATAAACTTTATTAAAAAAACGTATTAAATAATTACACATGCAAATCAAATCAATGAAATAAACCAAAATTGGCAGTGTGGAATTGATGGCCACATTTAAAGCTCCAAAAGATCTGTGCAAAAGATCTGTCTCACAAACTGCCAGTGCAGCAAAAAAGGGAGAGACTCAACTCGTGCAAGGAGATGCTGAGACGTTTGAACCTAGTGGCCCAAAATAACAGACATTATTACAGACAATGAGATGTGGTTTTATTACTATACAACTCCCAGAAAGATCGACAACTATGTTTGGGTTGTGGAAGATGAATTGCTTTCCCAAATCCTCCAATAAGGCTTTTGCTCAAAGAAGAGGATGTTCACAATTTTTTTTTTCAATTCCCAAGGAGCAGTAGCAGTGGACACCTTATCTGAAAAAATGACTATAAATGGCTAATATTATAGCAACATTATTTTGCCCAAAATGGTTAAGGAGATGAAGGAGCAGCATCCAACAATAGAATTATTATATAATTTTATTGTTGGATGTGTGTGTCAAAGATTCTCCTTCATGACAATTGCCAGTGCTCACAAAACCTTATTTTTTTATCATTTTATTTCTCAGAATTAAATGAACTTCAGCAAAGTTATGGTCTATCTGGAGCAGGAAAAAAATCAAACAGCTATCCCATCCTGCATATTCACCCAATCATGCACCATACGATTTTTGGTTGTTTCCAAAAATTAAAAAGGAACTTGCTGGGAAGCCTTTTTAAGGGTGCAAGACCTTGAAAATGCATTCAGAGTTGTGGAGTATTCCACACAAAGAGTACCACCAAGCATTCCAGAATTGGTGTAGACATCTGCAACTTTGTATTGATGCTACAGGGAGTACTTTGAAGGACATTAAAAGCAGATGCATGTCAAGAACTTTTTGAATGCCGCTCATAAGAAATAAGCTTTATTAAAAAACATATTAAATAATTACACATGCAAATCAAATCAATGAAATAAATCAAAATTTAATCCCTCTGACACTTGACACTTCAAACCTTCAACCAGCATATTATAATTTCACACATAACTTGTTTTCCAGTCTTTGACAATTGTCTAAATTGGAATCAGTGAGCTTGGATCAATACATGGATTTTAAATATCTCGTTTGAAAAAAGGACTCAAGAATATGTTGAAACACAGTAAGAATATATTTTTAGGACACATTTTCTTAATATCTTTTTACATCAACTAAATTCCAGCAGGCAACTAATGGATGCACCTGCAGGTGCTGTGTTGTCAACCTTTGCAACAGAAGGTAATCAATACTTTCAAATGGCAAAAAACGCCAAGTGATTATCAGAAGTTTTTTTGCTCTCTACTGGTATAAGTGAAATACTTATTCAAATAAGCAAATCTAAATTTTTGAACATGTTTTTATTAATATTAACGAAATGCATATTACAGTTTTCACCCATTCATTTATGTATGTATCTTAAAAATGCATAATAAAAATATACAATATATATTTCTTCATTAAAAATTATTTAAAATATGCAATCAAATTTCACATACCTGTGAAATGGAGTATTATATTATTTAACTCACCTGCATAAGGTAGGTAACCATGCTAAGAGAGGGACTTTCAGGTATAGATTCCACCACCCAACCACTAGATATCACCTATAAAATAATATTTCACAAAGTCTTTACAATAGAAATATTAAAAAAATAATAATAGTAGAGGTACAGCAGCTATTAAATTAATCAACACAATATTACTCTATAAATATGATACTTAAATGCCTTTTGAGGCATTGCTTTTTAAATGCTCATTAACTTAAAACTCCTTCACATGGTGAAAATCTTTATACTGATGTAAATTCAGAAAGCAATTGAAGCATATTACCACTTGATATGGTGTTTACTGGTCACTGGTTTTTGTGGAAGAGCTGGACCATTTCTAATGGTAACTATTGTAGAAAGCTTCTTATTAATATTATTATTGTAATGCTGATGTTTGTCTTTGCAAAATCAGGTGAGATGTAAAAATTGGAATTTTTTTTCTGTAAAACAGATACTAAGTGTCGAATATTAAAAAAAACATATACTTTTCTCACTGATATTAACACAGAAATAAATTTTTGTTATAGCTGTAGATAGGTAATATACATTGAGAAACTAAGAACGCTAATGAAGGAAAAAAAGTAATATATGTAAAGTAAATAAATTTTGTTTTTTTTAAACAAACTTTTGAGTATTGAATGAGATTTTTAGAAGTTTTAACTGAGACAGATACAGCATAATAGTTTATGTAATATAAAAATGAATATAGAGCTGTGATTAAAATATGATAGCTTTTAGTTTTTACTTTATAATTGGCATACTGTGGTGCTTGTGGTATCCTTGTGCTCTAGCACTGATTGGGTTGTTTTACCTCTGAGCGGCACTTTTTTGCACACCATGGGCTAAATGGCCAGATCACAAAGACCCCGAAGGCTCAGAGAAGGTTGGGGGAGGGGACCCACTGGAACAGCTGTTGGGAGACAGATGGTAGCCTCCCGTCAAGGCCATCCAGCGTGTTCTTTAACGTGCACAGGGTATGGCTCTCCCACACACGGGGCCACGGCTTAACGTCCCATCCGACAGACGGCGGCCTTTCGAAGCCCGTCGGTGTCCCCTATTGACCATGGGCAGGGCGGGAAATTTTGCGGAGATAAATCTCAATGCTGACCCAGCTGGGACTCGAACCTGGGAGCTCTAGCTTATTGACATACTTCAAAAGTATGTCAATAAGCATAATAACTTCAGGCTAAAGTCAGAAGAAATAAAAGATGTCTGGCAGAGAAATTATGGTGAAAAAAAGGGCAAATGCACCAAATGATTCTGCAGTTTGATATTTCAGAGAAAATTAAAAAAAAAAACACATGAAGGAATCCTAATATTAGCATAAACTATGTAATGTTGGATTGGGCTTGGGTTAAGATTTTCCCTAAAATAGAACTTTTATGTACACAACAGGCTAAATAGCCAGGTCACAAGGACCCCCAACGATTCAGAATTGGGTAGGATGGTTTGGTTGTTTGGGATTTTTTGGCGCATGAGCTACTGAGGCCATAATGTGCCAAACGAGATAAATAGAAGCTAAAAGTCAAGTACCCTTGAACCAAAGTTAAAACCATGTTCTGTAAAAGGCAAAAGATAAAACCAACAAGATGTATAGAGATATAACAGAAAAACAATAAAAACAAGATGTAAATATAACAAACACGAAAAGATGTAAATATAACAAAAACAACAAGATGTATATAATAAAAAACAATCCAGATGTAAAGCCTGGGTTAGACATAAAAAATACAAGGTAAAATCAAAGTCGATTAAAATAACCACATGCTTCAAAAAGGTAAAAACTGGTGGTAAAACACAATGATCAGATAAAAGATGTCCGAGTGTAAGAGGCTCGGACATAAAATTATGAAAGCTTAAATAACATTGACATTCGAAATTAAAACAAGGACATTCGACTAAAATATATTTAATAGTTAAAATGGTGTCACAAAACTCGCACTTAGGTTCGTCGTCCACCTTGAGAAGAAATTAATGAGTTATAAACGAATGACCTAAGCTGAGCCGAGCAAGTACAACTTCTTCCTTGTGATTCCTGCGAAAACGAGACTGCCATGGTTTGACAATGGGCTTGATCTCGAAAAGCTTGTTAGCAACCTGTTCAGACCAAGATCTCTGCCACAGTGCCTGGAGCTCGATGGAAAAACACTGCTGGAAGTCCAAGTATGGAACCGGCAGCGGAGAGTCAGAGAGGGGCATGGCTGACTTGGCAGCAGCACCTGCCAAGTCATTACCCCTGATTCCGACATGACCAGGCACCCAACAGAAGAGAACGTTGGTGGTGGCTGCCAGACGATGCAGCTGCTGGTGAATCTTGGCCAGAGCAGGGTGAGGCCGATGCCTCACCGAGATCAAAGCCTATAGCGAACTAAGTGAGTCGGTGTAGAGAACACACCGATGATGATGCTTAGCTGCTATATGGTCCAAGGAAATGCTGATAGCATGCAACTCTGCAGTGAAGATGGAACACTGCTGTGGGATCTGGTCTGCAATGATTGCATCACAGCAGACCATGGCTGATCCCACAGATTTGCCGGACTTTGAGCCATCTGTAAAGACAGGCAAGAAGTCTGGGTGCGCAGCACGATGGCTGGCAAAGAGTTGCTGGTACACAAAGTCGGGTGTAAAGGCCTTCCCCATCCTGCACAGGGAAAAACGCAGGAAGGGGAAACAGCGAGCCTAGGTGAGAGTGGCTCAGCTATCAACTGTGCGATGCTATTGATTCTGATGTTGATGTCTCGCAGTAACCTCGGACACACAAAACGAAAGGATGAATGGCAGTCGGCCGATTCTGGTATAACATTTCCCACCTGGGACAGAAAACGCAGTCCCAAGTGGGATGGCCTGGCAGGTATCGCAATTTTGCTGCATACTGCAGGGACAACTGCTGACGGCGAATAGATAATGAAGGTTCATCGGTCTCAACATAGAGACTCTGGACCAGTGAAGTGCAGAAGGACCTCGTGCACACATGTAGGGCCTGATGATAGAGGGGGTCCAGCAACTTCACCACCAAATCCCAGGCAGAGTTGTACACCTGGGATCCATAGTCCAGTTTCGACCGGACAAGTGCACGGTAGAGGCGGAGCAAAGAACATTGGTCCGCCCCCCAAGAGAGGGAGGAGAGGACCTTGATGATGTTCAATGCCCATGTGCACTTGGACCTGAGATGTCAAATATGAGGTAAAAAGGTCAATTTTCTGTCGAAGATGAGAATGAGAAATTTGGTCTCCACCACAACTGGAATGATGTTACCCCCGAGCCGCAGCTCGGGGTCCAGATGAAGATTACGCTTGCAGCAAAAGTGCATGCAAGCAGTCTTCTGTGGGGAGAACCGGAACCCATTGGCCGTCGCCCAAACTGAGAGATTGTTCAGGGTAGTTTGCAATTGTCGTTCAATGACCCTCGTGCTGGACAATGAGCAAAAGACACTAAAGTCATCAACATAGAGGGCATTGCCTACAGTCAGAGGAAGTTGCCATGTAATGGAATTTATCTTGAAAGCGAAAAGCGTAACACTCAGGACACAGCCTTGTGGCACCCCATTCTTGGGGGAAAGGCAGCGACAGAGTGTTGCCGACACAAACTCAAAAAATACGAGAAGATAAAAAGTTTGTGATGGAGATCGGCATGTGACCTCGCAAGCCGAAGCTGTGAAGGTCACGAAGAATGCCGAATCTCCATGCTGTGTCGTACGCTTTTTCGATGTCAAAGAAAATTGACACCAGGTGCTCTCGACGTAAAAACGTATTCCTGATCGCCGATTCGAGGTGGATCAAGTGGTCTAAAGTAGACCGGTGCCTGCGAAAGCCACAATGGGTGTTGGAAAGAAGGCCATGATGTTCCAAATACCAGGCCAGCCTGGTATTTACCATTCTTACCTTGCAGATTCAGCTCGTCAACGCAATTGGATGACAATTGGAAGGAATCTTGGGATCTTTGCCTGGCTTGGGGAAGGCCAAGACGATGGCCTCCCTACAAGAGTCCGGAAACTGCTCCTCGATGAAAATACGGTTGAAGAGTCGGAGCAGTCGATCCATACTCGATGGTGAAAGATGTTGGGAACATGGCATAATGGACATTGTCTGGCCCAACAGCAGATGCGCGAGAAGTGTGCAGAGCAAGGCGAAGCTCCTCCGCTGTGAATGGCCTGTTGTAAGACTCCAGGCCATTCAAGTGGAAGGATAGTGGAGAGTGTTCGGCCCTGCTCTTCTGGGCCAGAAACTCGGGGGAGTAGGAGGACAGAGAAGAGATGGTGGAGAATGACTCCCCCAGAGTGTCGGCAATTGCTCGAGGATCAGCAATTGCCTGTCCATTGTGTTCCCTGATCGATAATGAGTGGGACCTTCCAGACCTTATCCCACACGACCTTAGAACTGGTTGTGCTGGTGATAGAAGATGTATATGTGATCCAAGATTCCTTCTGGCACTGGAGCCGGACGAAACGGGCTTTCGCCCTGGCATGTTTGAATGCTTCAAGGTTGGGGACGTCGGATATCACCGAAACACCCCCAAGCCTTCTTCTAAGCCTTACAAGGTGCGGTGCAGTTGGGATTCCAACACGGTTTTGGGAACCGTGGAAACCGAGTCGAGGTCTGAGGAATAGTAGAGGCAGCTGCATGGACGATACAGTCCGTCAACTCCGCCACTGCAACATTGATGGGCTCCTGGCTGACAGAGTGCTCATCGAGCTCAAACAAGAGCTCGAAGCCACTCCAGTCAGCCCGATCAAGCCTCCACCAGGAGACATGCGAAGGGCTGCAAGGCGAGAGATGGTGCACACCACAGGGAGATGATCGCTTCCATATGGATTGTCCTCGACCTCCCATGTAAAGAGTAGAAGGATCGAGGAGGAGCAGATGGTGAGGTCAATGGCAGTGAATGTGCGGGTTGGGGTGTGAAAGTATGAATTTTAATGACACCGGTGTTCAACAGGGAGAGCGACGGATCCAGGAGCCACTGCTCCAGGACCCGGCCCCTCCCATTGGTGTCAGCACTGCCCCAGAGTGGACCGTGTCTGTTGAAGTCCCCCATGATGAGGAAGGGGAACGGCAGCTGTGAGACGAGGTCATCAAGGTCATCCCGGAAAACGATGCTTCCAGGTGGGAGATAGACAGAACATGCAGTCAATGAAAATCCCACAAAGAGGCAGATGGCAACTGCCTCTAAGTGAGTGGTGAGGGGAATGACCTGGAATGGAGAATGGTTGCTCACGAGGATGGCAACACCTCCGTGAGCTGGCCCATCTCCATCCCAATCCCAGTGAACGAGAGAAATGTGCTGGATAGTGGGATTGTTGGCTGTCTGCAAGAATGTCTCCTGAAGGCACACGCAGAGGGGTTCGTGTTACGGCATTCTCCAGTGAATTTTCTTTTTTGGGGCTTATGTTTGTTTAATAAGTTTCAGTGCCCGTTATCCCCACCCATCACGAAGTCCAACAAGGGGACGCCCAATTGGGTGCCAGGGCTGCCCGGGCACCAACCCCCACAGCCAGTGAGCCAAGCCCTCACAACTAAACAAAATGAAAAGTTAAAGAGAAATGTGAGAATCTCACTTGAGAAAACTCACAAAAGAAAAAAGGGTGCAAAAGAAGGAAAAGTGAGTAGCAACTCGTTCTCACAAAAGAAAGGAAACTAGAAAATTAGATAACACGTAAGGAAACTCGTAAACCGTTGTCCGGACGTGGACAAGGTTACGCACCATTTTGCACGGTTGACCCTAGCAGGACCAGCTCACCAGCCGATTGATCCTCAGGGGGCCAACCCCAGGACCTCCCGTTTACCTGAAGCAGAGGCCAAAGCAGTATATAGCAGTGGAGCAGGAAGTAGCTGCCCAGCCTAGTGACAGACAGGCTCCCCAATGGCAAAACGGCCAAAAGGGACCCCACCAGTCATGAGCTGGCGAGAGAAGACGGGGGATCCCTGTGCAACTGCCAGGATCCTCCTTTCCAGGGACACGGGTCACTGCACACAGCAAACACGCGGGTGAGCGTTTAGGACCCTGTGAAGGTAACGGAGCCAGCGGAACCTTCACAGGGTGGTCCCCTCACCATGGACAGGCGCTCGCACTGAGGGGAATTTGGTAGGGGAAGAGGATCCATTGAACAGATGTTGAGAAACAGATACTAGCTTTCCATCAAGACCACCCAGTGTTCTTTACTATGAACAGAGTATGGATTTCCTGCACACAGAGACAAGCCCATTTGTGTCCATTTTCTCACTGAGGACAAGAGAGTTAACGGAAAAATCTTAATGCAGGTTGAATTCATCACTACAAACCAAGTTCCTTATTAGTTACAAGTGTACATTAAGAAATGCTGTTAATTTTCCAAAGTAAAATATGCAATAAATGGTATAACCAACATAATTTATATAAAATACTTACAGTTCCACGAGTGATGTCTTTCAATGGAGGACAAATCTTATCATGTACTGAATGAAAAGCTAAAACCAAATGATTTCCTTCTTCTCTCTCAGTTTGTAACAGACAGAAATCTTGTACTTCCTTCTTTAATAAAGTCACAGATTCATTGTACATGTGAACTGAAAAGTGATTAGAATATAAGATATAAACAGGCTCTATCAACATTGTAAATTACTTATTACTGACAATAAGATCATTTAAAATGCACGATGCATATTTGTATACAATGACAGTTATAATCCCCAACTTATACCTTGCAGAATGTATGTAACATAATGTACTTAGATATATGATCTAGCATATGGCCTGGAACTAAGATCAGTTCTTTAGTCATGGTGGTAAACATTACATAGTAGGATCATACTGATGTTCAGGTACAATAGACAGTTGTTGACATTTAGTTATTTATTTGATGTTACAAACATCTGAGCACCTCAGTCGTGTGACTGCTCGCTCACAGCATTTTTTTTACAATCAAAGATGGTTGTTGACAAAGAACATTTTAAAGAAAAGTTCAGCAGGTGGTTAATCAGAGTTCATTGACACCCAACACTTAAGGCTGGGTTCATACTCTATAATACAAGTAATTTTTTACTAATTAAATACAACAGCTAAAATATTATAAACAACTGATTGCTTCATAATATTAAGAGTGACTAGTTCTGACAAAGCAATTGAGTACTATACATTTTGTATCATCCATTATAACATGCCATCAGGTGAACAATGATTGTTGCCAGGGAATGGAATGAGGAATTGGGAAGTCATCTCGTTAGTTGGTTGTTTTACCTCTGAGCAGCACTTTTGTGCCCACAATTGGCTAAATGACCAGGTCACAAGAGCTCAGAGAAAGTTGGGGAAGGGGATCCACTTGACAAGCGGTTCTCAATGTGGGGTACGCAGAAATTTTTTTTGGGATACGCCGTGAGACCTCAAAAGTATCTAGATCTAGTAACAAAGCAAAAATAACCATTGTTTTACTACAACTACAGTTTTATCTATCTATACAAGGGGTACGCCAGTTACATACACATTTCCAGGGGGTATGTGAAGCATAAAAGTTTGAGAATCACTGCAATAGACAGCTGTTAGGAGACAGAAGACAGCTTCCCATCAAGACCATTCAATGTGGTCTTTTAACAAAGGGAATGGCTCTCTTGTACATGGGGCTACAGCTTAACATCTCATCTGATGGATGATGGCCTTTCCAAGCCCAGTAGTGTATACCAGTAAAAATTTCCTACTCCTTAAAGTGTCTGAAACAAATTCTTTGATGACAGTGTTCATTTCAAAATGTTTTCAGAGGAAAAAAAAAATTTTAGAACCTTACATATTGAAGTAGCTGAAAAACAGAAGTAAATCCATTATATACCAAAACAGCATTTTATTCTGAACAGTAATGAAAATTAAAATAAATGGTTTTTTTTTTGTGTGTGTATAGTTTCTACAAGAAAACTTTTTTTCTTTTTTAACTTTAATTCTTAAAATTCTACATTTTTAACTTTAATTCTTAAAATTATACACTTTTTAATTATTCATTATTCAAATATAAGAAATTCATATTTATATGTTTACTTCAATATTTCAATCAACTTTTTAAAACCTTTAGTTGCATATGCATTTTAAGTATGATATGCATATTCTTTACAGATCAACACATTCTAGGCTTAACTGTGATGTAAAAAATTAGTTGCTTTCAAAACAAGATCACTCTTTTTAAAAGAACAGAAATATTAAAATGCCAAAGAACTCGATATAAAAAAATTATTCCCGGTATATAAGCTTAACTGAAGCTAAAATAAAGATTGCTTCTGGGTCAAGTTTGCATTACTGCTACAAAAAGCATTTATTCTACAGAAGTTTTGAAATCATAATAGCTGCAAAAGGATAATAATTTTTGTGAAGCAAATGGATATATGAGTGGAGAAGGGAAGTAAAATTATGAATTATGCTGACAAAGAGTCATTAATCATTAAAACCTCACCCTGAGGTAATTAATTTTTGGAGAGATATGAAAAATGTGCATTTAACTGACTTGGAAAGGTGCTTTATTCCAAAAAAATCTTTATTACTCTTGGAGTATTATGTTTAGAAATAAGAGTCATTAAGTGGATAAGAGTTTTATTCTGAAATAATACACTGCTGGCCATTAAAAGTGCAACACCAGGAAGAATTCATCAGATTGTCCTGAAATATGCAAGACGGGTAGCCATGGGAGAACATGTGGATTAAAAGCTCATCACATATGCACATCATCTGTGACAGTAATGCCCCCTGGAAGTGGTATAGGAAGATATTACAAAGAGCTGGTGTAAAGCACTGGAATTGTGTTTGCTCGCAGTTCTTGCACACTAAAGGATCAAGTATGCCCCATCGAAGAACATGGCATCCATACGACCAAGTTTTCGACTTTGATCAAGGGAGAATTGTGGGATTATGGGAAGGTGGATTATTGTACCAAGACATCGGTACTCATGCTGGACAAAATGCTGTCACAGTAATGAGAATATGGTGTCAGTGGGTAGAGAAGGAACGAACTCACCGATGTGAAGGATCTCAATGGCCCTGTCACACAAACGAACAAGAGGGCAGATGTCTCGTGCGAATGGCTTTGAATGATCGTACAGCCACATCAAACACCTTAGCCCAACAGTTAGAGTGTGTTGAACATCAAACAGGGTCTGCAGCATCGGGACATCTTTGCTAGGCGGCCACTGCTTCAGCTACTATTGACTCTACAACACAGGCATATGCGACTGCAATGATGCCAAGAAAGTCGTGCATGGATGTGCGAATGGCATTGCATCGTCTTTTCAGATGAATCCTGCTTCAGTATGCAGCACCATGATGGACGAATTCGTATCTGGAAGTACCATGGTGACAGGCTCAGTGAGACATGCATGATGTAGCACCATACAGGTCCAGCCCCTGGTATTATGGTATGGGGTGCCATTGGACTCCACTCATGCATGTGCCTGGGTAAGCATTACTGGCACTTTGAACAGCCAGCATTATATCACTGAGGTGTTGGAGCCTGTGGTTGTACCTTATCTTCAGGGGCTCTCTGGTGCCATTTACCAACAGAACAATGCTCGACCACATGTGGCATGCATCGTCCAACAATTCTTGGATAGCCATAATGTGACACTTCTGACTTGGCCTGCACATTCACAGGATCTATCCCCAATTGAACATGTCTGGTCCGTGATCTCACAACGACTAGCACCGAGACACCAGCAGCTGCTACAACAGATGAACTTTGACTACGTATCAAAACTGCATGGACTGACATTCCCCAAACACACATCCGACATCTCATCCCTTAATGCCAGACTGTGTAGCAGCGGTTATTGCTGCTCATGGTGGCTGCACAAGATACTGATTTCTTTGCATTTCACAAATCTAACCGAGTTGTATTTGTAATCATTTGATCCTTGTAACATAAGCTATGTATTCACTAAATATGGCTTTGATATCTCTTGTCTTTCCTGGTGTTGCACTTTTAATGGCCAGCAATGTATATTTACTATAAAAACACCATTTAAAGGAATCATATCAATATGCAATATATTAACAAGAATTGTGGCATACATTTTTTCAAATTTTGAAACTTATTGTTGCACTTTTGTAATAATTAATTTTTACAGGAAGTGTAATATAAAAATTACTATTATTATTTTATTTGGAAAAAGGAAAATCCACAAAATTTTTATATGCTGTTGAAATAGAAATATAAAATGCAAATATTTTAGATTCATATATTGTGACAGCGACAAAAATAATAAAATCATAACATATGTTCACCATGAGTGGTGATCAAGTAGCAAACTCAGTAGTTGCTAAAGGCTACAGTTGCTAAAGTAACTAGCAAAGCTAAAACACAACTTCTCTAGAATCTTCATGAACAGTTCATGAGTGTGAATGAAGGTGTAAGTGATCTGTATTGGAAGTGAAATCTGACAACCAAAGGAGTATCAGGTGTTGTTAACATAGTGATCAAGCTCAAAAATTTTGAAGCATTTCAAGATAATATTGGTATGCAATTCACATAACTTATGAAAAAGTATTGCAATAAGTATAAATTTCTGCACAAACAATTTTTCCTTATGATTTTATTTGTCACTAGCAATAATTTAATATTAAAGTAATTTTATTCCTTCAGGTGTAATTATTCTTTTTTATCAGTACAAGAATATTTATCGATATTTTATATTGAAATGCCAAATACATTTGATTATCTGTTGAAAAACTGTTATATCCTGACCCTAAGCATTAAATCCAGTGAAATTTTATAATATATGAACTGTAATATTACAATTAATAACTAAAACTTTTTAATTTAAATTTAAATTCAAACATTTGGGAGATTCAAAGAGTGTGAATTGTAATATTTCATCAATACCTATTCAATACAAAAAGAATTTTTAATTCTCTAAAATTTATTGATCTCTAAAGTGTATAAAACAAATTTAATGTTTGATTAAACACTATATTTAGGCATCATGAACAGGGATACAGAAAACAAGAAACTCCCTTTTAATTTAATAAAACTCACATACTAAGTTTTTGGCCTGATGAAAAATCCTGAAGCACGGATATTTTCTGAAAAACAAAGCAAAACAAAAATATTCAGCTAAAATTACTTTTGCTTTCAGTTAGTTTTCACAGTTATTGTAAGCATAAAATTTTTAAGGTTACATTTTATTTTTTAATAATGTTTTTAAGTGGCTATATATGTCTTAACTGGCATAGTGGTTAGGCAGCTAGCGACTGTTCCAGCAAGGCAAACTTTGCGTGTTGTATTAGCTCTAACTAAGGCAGTGGTCAGCAGTGACTTCGGTCGCAGTAAGGCATGTCATTGTATGAGAAGGCCTGTAAAAGCTAGGAGTAGCTTCTAGGATTCTTCTCTGTCCTATATGTCGCAAATCAATCATGTCGCAAATCAAAGCATAAAATTTTTAAAAGCAGTTCATTTTGCAATCCTGTCCATGTGCAATTTTGTGCCATTACTAAACTAAGCTATGATTACAAGACAGAAAAATGTACCCAAAAATTTTCTATGGCACCAAAAGTGAAAGTGATCTCATAAATATCTGTCATTACACAACTTGATCATTAAATAAAGAATGAAATAAACTCGACGTATTCCATATCAACTGTAGGTGTTGCACTTTGGTGTTGATTTAATTTTTTGAGGAAAAATTGTCTTGAGCCGGGTGGGATACGAACCCACGACCTCCTGACAACATGTCAGGTGCTCTGGACCGCTGAGTTACCAGCCGCCGATCAAGATCTCCTCTAATTAGCGCTATGAACATTCCTTTTATGTTACATATAGGCACTATTCAGGCAATTTTTAGCCCAAGCGGCTTTCTATTTGCGAAGTCGAGTTTATTTCATTCTTTATTGTCTGCATACTTGTAATCATATGCTTCCATCTATATGGTAAATAGAAAGCCGCTTGGGCTAAAAATTGCCTGAATAGCGCCTATATGTAACATAAAAGGAATGTTCATAGCGCTAATTAGAGGAGATCTCGATCGGTGGCCAGTAGCTCAGCAGTCCAGAGCACCTGACATGTTGTCAGGAGGTCGTGAGTTCATATCCCTCCTGGCTCAAGACAATTTTTCCTCTAAAAATTTAAATCAACGCTAAAGTGCTGATTTATTAATTAATCATTAAATAATTACTTCATTACAAACTTGAAGCCATTCAATTTAAAGTCTTGATTTAAGTTATGCAGTTCTCAAACAACTTTCCCTTTTGTGATATAAGAAAGTTATATATCTCCAATTGAAATAAAACTGTGACACAGCTCACTGACTTAGCTGTCAAGCTTAAATGTAATATGCAGCTATAGTATATCTCATACTGTTATACATGCTATAACAAGTGGATAAATTACTGATTGTATATCTCATACCGCTATAACAAGTGGATAAATTACTGATTGTTGAATTACTGCACATAAAATATGTTCCAAAAACTACTGATTCATTTTCATATAAAATCTAAAGATCTTAATAGTAAGATAAATAAAAGTTAGCTAAATGTTTGATATTAAAAAACAGTTATTTTTAAAATACTATTATCTCAATTTATAGTAAATTGTCAGACAATCTGCCTATTTAGAAATGGCAGTGAAATACTAGAATATATCACTTTTGGCAAATATGGGATGCTCATTTTTTAAAAAAAAGTGCAGTTTCATTTTAGAATTTTGCCCCCACTTACAGTAGTAATCTGTACCAACAGATGACTAGAAAATTTAAATTGCAATATATTATTAGTCTTAGGCAATGTGCCGTCCCATGGCCGAGTGGTTAGCGCGCTTGGCTAGTGATCTAAGGGACCTGTGTTCAAGTCCTGGGTAAGGCATGGATGTATGTGTCGTTTTTCTGCTGAGGTCCCGCCATCCTCACAGATCTACTATGGCGTATAAATTGATAGGCTCCTGTCAGACCTCTGTGGCAAACAGCTGCTTGAGGGGGTATTTATATATTTTTTTATTAGGCAATGCGAAAAGAATTTCTGATTTATCACTTAAAACGAAAAAGTTTAAAAAATGAAAAGAGGCAAATCAGTCAATGCATATAAAATAAAATTATTTATTATTACAATCAAAATATTATTAAAAATTTTTAAATTGCTAACTTTCAAGCAACAATAATTTAATTAAAACACACACACATATATACATAAACTGCACTTCTGTTAGCTATCTAGTACGTTTCTGATCAACACATTCTATCACCAAAATTAAAAATTTCCAGCATAAATGTATCATTTGCAAAATTTTTTGAAATAATAGAAAATATAATCACCTTTTGACATAGAATTTAATAAACAATTTTGCTGAAAAAAAAATTAGTTTTGCCATGAGTGGGACTCAAACCCACATCTCCCATTCTCACCACTAAATGATCAGTCTATTTATGAGCTGAGCTAGTTCATTTTATCAGTCAGTTGTGATTTAAATCTTTTGATCTTGTCACTCTTGGTGCCATCTGTGATCGGAATGGTGCCACAAGTGACAAGATCCAGAAGATTTAAATTCACAATTAGCCGATTTAAGCTCCATTTGATCTAGTGGGTGTACCTGCCTACTAAGACCAGCGAGCATGTCCTTGTGTATTTGTATGCTGCATAAGAAACCAGGACAAGCCTAATATAGCTTCTAGGTTCCTTTGTGTAGGGAAATGAACCAGTTTAGTGGTGAGAATACCTGGCATGTAACTAGGAGACATGGGTTAGAGTCCCACTCATGGCAAAACTCACTTTTTAGCAAAATTATTTCTTGATTTCTTCAAGTTTTAACATTTTCTACATTTAGTACTCTCTAATGATGTTAATTAAATTCTTTTGGAAGATTTGAAAACTATGTCATAATATTCAATTAATATCTATTGAACTCCAAAAGAATTTTTCTTAAATCTCTTGAGAAAAAGTTCTGCATTTTCCATCACCCCTGGGAGTGAGGGACAAATTGTTACTACCAATGTAAACCCCTTGATTACACTCCACTACTAAAATATTAAACTTCTAATCAAAATAGTTCATTTGCAATATTCATTAAAGTTTTGAAATTTTAAAACTTTTTCCACATTAGAGGGCACAATTAAAACATTTGGGAGATTCAAAAGGTGTGAATTGTAATATTTCATCAATACCCATTCAATGCAAAAAGAATTTTTATCTCTAAAACAAACAATTATCTCTTACAACAAAAGTAATTGAGTTTTCCCACTCCCCTGTGGGTAAGGGTGAAATCATTGGGTGTCAATATAAACTTCATAACTTTCACATTTCATCACTAAAATTTCTAACATAATTATATCGCTTGCAACATTTGTTTAAAATTTTGTCATTTTCAACTTTTTCCACTGTTACAGCACACAATTATAGCTAGATTCTGAAAGTGAAATCATAATATCTATATTATCCAAAAATAATTTTATAATTTATCTCTAAAACAAAAAAAAGTTGACTGTCTACAGACAGATGACAAAGTGGAAACGTTTGCTCATTTTCCCTGAAAATAAAACAAATAATGAAGTTCTTACGCGCTTTCAAGGATATAACCTCCCTCACACTCTCCATAATTGGAGGAAATAAGAAGTTAGGTTGTGTTACTTTTGAGCAGCACTTTTATGCACACAGTGGGTGCACAGGATATGGCCAGGTCACAAGAACCCCAATGGCTAGTACTGATTAAGGGAAAAGGAACCATTGAACAAATGTTAAAAGACAGGAAATATGTGATAGGAGAATAAAGAGTTTCAGTTTTTATAAAGCAAAACATAATATGCATTTACATTTTACAAAAACCACACAATACCAAAATAATTTCAGAATTTATGTTCAAGATGTACTAAACTAACATTTACCTTAATCCAATTTGTTATTAAAACAAATTTTTTAAACAATTTTAATATGTATATACTTTAAAAATCATATTTCAAATAAAATCATATCAAAATTTTGCAAGAATACCAGCTATATCTGTCACTGACAATCTGAAAACCTTAAGCCAATACACATCTAAATTAGAACTTCAATGAAATTAATGCTTCCCTTCATAATTTTGCAGGTACTTCAGTAACCCAAATAGCCTCTTCTAGAAATGAGTACAGTTATCAAAGATAAATCAGGTACTTCAGTGTTTATTTTGAAGTTAATTTTAAATTCCCAGCTACTTTCTACAAATTCTTTTAACATTTATTATATATATTACAGCTCTGACAGATAAACAGACCTAAAAATTTTTAACATATCATAAGAAACATTTTTTACTGCACTATTTTGCATTTCATGCACTCAAGAAAAAAATATTAAAAGTATTGATTTCTCTACATTTATCTGCTTAAGAGTGAATAAATATCAAAATTTAATGCTAAAAATTATGGTGTATAATTATTATTTTAGACTTTCTTAAGTATAAACACTAACCTTTACAGTATCATCATACATAAACCTGGTTAGAGGATTGCAGAGAGTTTTCCACACCAAAGGAGAAGAAGAAGGAATAATGCCTCTACATAAATAGCTATAAAATATGAAATTAGTTTTTTTTACAAAATTTGCAACTAATATTTAGATTTTTTGTTTTATATATTTTATTACTATATTTTATATACATTATTTCAATATAAAACAGCCAGCAGATTAATTCATGCAATACTTGATGTTGGATGTGCACAACATTTAGAGTGACACTGGGTTGCTTTACCTCCAAGCAGCACATGTTTTTGCACACCATGGGCCAAATGGCCAAGTCACAAGGACCCTGGGTGCTCAGAGAAGGTTGGGGAAGGGGACCTACTGGAACAGCTGATGGGAAATAGATGGTAGCCTCCTGTTAAGGTCATCCAGAATGTTCTTTAATGTGCACAGGATATGGCTCTCCCACGTATGGGGGCATGACTTAATGTACCATCTGTTGGACGGCAGCCTTTCTGAGTCCATCGGTGCCCCCTACTGACCATGGGCAGGGCAGGGAGTTGTGCAGAGATAAATATCAAGGCTGACAAGCTGGGACTTGATCCTGGGAACTGCAAATTACGAGCCTGGCATGCAGCCTCGTATCTGCAGTTCCCATCTATTTTTTATCCAAAGGCTCAGAGAAGCTTGGAGGAGGGGACTCACTAAAACAACTGTTGGAGACAGATGGTAGCCTCTCATCAAGGGCATCATTTGTTAATGACTGCAAAAATCAAACAACTATATTAAAAAGGGAACCTCTAAATCTTTCTTCAAAAATCATAAAAATAGGTCACAAGATAGAAAAGTAATGTAGTAAGCATTTTTACTGCTTTTGAATAATCAGAAAAGCAAGTTTAAACTGAGATATTTCTTAAACTAAATTGCTAATTCTGTAACATATAGTCATCCACCCAGTTAATAAAATCTATGTAATCTTTGCATTAATTTATAACAGTAATCAAAGCTGCATATTTTTAGTTATAAAATTTTAAAGAAAAATTTACAAATAGGTGTTAAATGGTTTTAAAAACATTCTACACCTTATCATAATTTAAATATCTACTTAAAAACAATCATTTTACATTTACTGACATGAACATACAACTGTTAGTCACCAATAGTATTGGGTTATTTTACCACTGAGCTGCATTTTTGGGCACACAATAGGTGAAGGTACACAATGACTGGACATAAGGACCCAAATGACTCAGAAATGGGTAAAGGAAGGGGATGGACTGGACAGCTGTTATGAAACATAGGAAACTTCCCATCAAGTCCATCCAGCATATTCTTTAACATGCACATAGTATAGCTCTCCTGTACATGGGGTCATAATTAAACGTCCAATCTGATGGGTGTGGCAGTATTTCAAGCCATTTGGTATCCTCTTTTTCACTGAGGGCAGAATGAGATTAGAGGAGATGAATTTCAATGCAGGCATAGTTGGGACTCACACCTGGAAACTGAAGATCACAGGTTGGAACACTACAAACTATGTCTGCCCCTACCTCAACCAACGATGCAATCTAAAGTCTACATGAAATCTGAATTAAATTATTTGAAAAATTTATCCACAGGAACCAACTTTATATGAAAATGACTCGGTTGGACTTCTGGACATCAAAAGATTTAAAAATATACAAAAACAGTTCCTATACTACCATTTTTTTCACTAAATATGTTTCAACAACACATAATTGTTTTACTATTAAAGGAAGCAGCTATAAAATAACAATTTTTATATTCATACTTAAAATCTTACCTTAGAACATTACATGAAGTTAACAAACTCGTCCTTTTCAAAACCGTAACATCCTTGTTAAGTTCTTTAAATCTGTGAAAGGAATAGAACTTCATATACTAATTTTGGAAACAGAAAGAATAATTTCATCTACTATATAAAGAAGAAAGTTTGTGTGTTTTGATGTTTCTGTCCACTATGCACTCAGCTAGAGGAACTCAATTTGCATGAAGTTTCCTTACATCCAGGGGAAGAAAGAATAGCCTAAGTATGAACCTGCTAGAGTCAACCAAAACCAATGTGGGCTGGTTTGAATTTCTTGAAATCCACATAGACTTAACATTAACAGTTAAAAGTTATCCAAAAATAACTGTTGCTACCATTAAATTTAAAAGGAGGAATGCATCTGTTAATTTCTTTCTGCTTCCACATGATAAAACATAAATAAAATATACCATATCTGGTCTAGTGGTTAGTGTACCTGACTACAAAACTAGCAGGCATATCCCTGTATATGTGATTGTATTTTGTATGAGAAATCCAGGACAAGTCCAATAGAACTTCTAGGTTATATCCATCTTGAGTTTAAGGGAGTACCTTCTTCCCTTTTCAAAATTTAATGATAAATTAATAAAGCCACTGTTCAAGTTTGTAAGGTAAAGAGCATGAGATTCTTTGCCAAAATGAAAGCTTCAAAAACTAAGAATTCATAATTGGATATTAAAATAATTAACTTTAAAAATATATCAAAGTTAATAAACATATATCTCATTACATATGGTAATAAATATTTTAAATAATATGCTATGTAATAAATAATGTTTTTCTTTTTCATTGTACATTACATTTGTATAATTTATATATAATTAACCTTGTAGCAGGGCACATTTTTTTTGCAACTTGTATCATATTTAATTTTTTGTATCCAAGCAACTTTGATTGGGATGAAATGATCTGGAAACCTCAATTATCTGAGCAAGGCAATACCATTTTTCAGTTAAGTAACTTCTGACATGGGGAGGATCACATGGTACCTCAAAATATGCCCATTTCTTTCCTTCCTAAAACCAAAAAGAGAGGAAGAAAATTTTAACCATGGGGGAGGGGGGAAGATTTAATCATAATCATTTTTATGCCAAGATGAAAGTTTGAGATGCAGGGAGGGCCATCTACTATATACTTTAGAGAGCTTCAGACCTTTCCTAAATGAAGGGGAGAAATTTTTAACAGAGGGATTTCTGAAACTTTAATTTTTAAATTTTTAACAGAGGGTCATGAAATGATCACAATACATTTTATGACAAATGAAAGCTTGCGATATGGTGAATACCATATACTATATACTTTAGAGAGTTTCAGAAGTAAACAACATTGGAAAAATCTGCTGGTTACGAATAAATATGGTGGGACCCTGCTTAAATGGAATCATTCATTTCAAACTATTCAGGTTCATATGAATCTGTTATTTTTTCATTAGGTTATAACCACAACATTAAGTTTTTATTAGTAAAAAGGCCTACCTATTTATTATTATTAGTAAAAGGCCACCTATTTTATAATATGTGGGCAAAAAATATTTTAAAAGTGTTAGATTTCTAGGACATTCTATGCACAATTCCATGGTAAAAGAAAACAAGATTTTCTAGTGGCCCATTTTGGTACATGTTTTAATAACAAGTTATATATGGTGACAACTGTATGTTAAGCTTGCACATGCTGTGAATAATTCTGTATGTTTGTGGGTAAATAATTCATTGTGCAATGGTTTGAGATCAGAAGATAAGGAAATTGCATGATCAATTATGGGAAGACATGTTTATAGGCTTAAAATGATATGAATTAGTTCAATGAGAAATAAAATTTGCATGTTCCATTTTGTCACTTCAATTTTAATTGAACCGATGTCACTACTTTTCTCTCCAAAGATGGAGAAAACAAAACGAATGAAAATTTTGGTGTATGTTTTTTTCTATTTTGCTGAAATTAAAGCTATAAATGAAACTAGTTAATAACTAAATCCCATGCTTATGCATTTAGTATTATTAAGTTTGGTATAAATGAAGAAAACTATATGTTATTTATTGTGAGCTATGTTGCTTAAAAAAATTAGAGAATTTCGATGCTATTCCAGTGGAAACCAAATTGATGCACCATATTGTACTATGCTATAATACCAATATTGTTAGCACTATGAAACTTTTCCATTTAATGCACCATACCTTTTAAAATAATTTTTTGTGGAATAATAGGATTGAAAATAAATTAAAAATACTAATCTAGTCTACCTAAATCCTGAATTTCAAATATTTCAGTCAGTATTTGAAGACTTATGGAAGCTGGAATATCCTAAACAGCAGCAATGCCTTTCATAAAAAAATTTACACAGATTTAACAAATATTGAAAGAACTGCACAAACTTTTAAAATATACTTTTGAATATAAAATACTTTTTATAAAAAATTAAAATGCTTTTTAAAAAAATGATTTGAAATAATACTTAATATTTCATTTTTATTAACTTCTGAGGCAAATTCTCATGATTGACATTTCTGGTTTAAACATTCGAAAATACTGAACGAAAAAATAAAAAAATATAAATCCCCCCTCAAGCAGCTGCTTGCCACAGAGGTCTACATTGTTGAAAATAGAGAAGAAGTTTGAATAAGATCATTAATTTCTATTCAGTCACATTTTCCATAAAAAAACTTATTTTAGAAGTTATGGAGCATCAAATTCAGCTTTCCACTGGCAAAAAATAGAAATAATCTCATTTTTTTTCTATGCAATATATATTGAGTAGTATTTATATGCTTATTCCAACACATTCTGATAAAGAAAAATATACTGCATTTGAATCGAATCTTATCACCAGTATTATCAGTTTAGTCTTCTTTAACACTCCCATGTCCAGCTTGAAAAATTGAAATGAATCAGGAAGCCCAACTTTTTCACTGTGTTCAGCCAAAAAAATTAACTTTAGAACTTTTTTTGCCAAATAGATCATTTTGTTGCATACAGAGAGGTTATAATTCAAATTTTCCTATTCAGAGCTGTCTAGAGCTCCACCAAATGATACAAATGAGTCACATTTGGTGCACATATAGTCCACAACATGAGTGAGAAATGGTGACAAAGAAAACACCAGGTATACTTAACCTTTCCAGGGTCCCTAATGAACATAGACATTGGCAGATTCCTTTAAATGTATGGAATGGGCAATCAGAACTATGTCAAGATGGTTACCATTATGCAGTAGAACACCTTTCAAACTTCTCTTACTGGATCAATAAACAGTCTCCATTCATTTACTTCATATTTAACAGTTCCTTATTTATTTATAAAGTTTGGAATATTATTACAATATAACAGAGAATCTAATTAAGTAAAATACTGAATGAAGTCCTTTTCATGACATCTAAAGAAATATGATGATGTTCCTGGAGCTAGTAAATTCTTTTCTGAAAGCCTCGATCCTAGAAGTTCTGAAGCATCTTTGGGAAGGTTCAGATCTCTTGCTAAATCACTCATTTCACTTTGAGTTAAAAGTTCAGGTTTATTACATATTTCTTGGTAAAAATCAGTCACTCAATTCAGTGTACTTGAGTCAGATTCCAATATTTTTTTTCGGAGGGATAGGTACTGGTAGTTCAGGGTCATCAGACACAGGTCTTAGAGCACATTAAAGATTGGGGTAAACAATCATTTTCTTGTTTTTTGCATTAAAGCCTTTCACATCACACAAATAGAAATAACAATCATCCCAATAATTTTTAGGTTACTGCCAAGCCATTGGTACTGAAAATTACAATGCTTTCTTCTTTCTTTTCTTAACCCTTCCCAGGTCCAGCTATTTTTTCACTCTGATCAGGCAAAAAAAAAAATTTAACTTTTTTGCCAAATAACTAATGAAAGGAATTATGGCATGTTATATGCCAAATTAATCAGCATTTAATTCTGGATTTTCTGAAAATAAAATAGAAAATAAAACATTTATCAAAAAAATGACTAGTTTTATTTTAATAGGACTTTTTTTCAAGTCACATAGTAAAAAAAAAATGCATCTGACAACACAAATAAAATTTTATTAAAAAAACACTAATAAACAGAAATGATTATAATGTACGTGAATAGAAAGGCTATTTCTTCTGAATAACAAAAAAAAATAATTTTCTTGTTTAAAGTAAACATTTCTTCCACTTTGTAATTTTTTTTCTCTGTACCATACTTTGAGAAAAGTCCAGGCTTGTTGCAAAGTCCAATAAACAAGTCAACTTTAAAATATTTTTAATAAATAAATTCCATGGAGTTGGACAATTCTGTTGATTTATATAAATCAACAGAAAAAGGTCATGTTCTATACCAAATTAAAGAATTCTGAATTTTATTGAAGTAAAAAATATGAACATTGTAGTATAACATATTAATTTTAATAATACTTTCTTACAGTGGTATACCAAAAAAAATGTACATATTTCATAATTACTTCCAAAATTTTCCGTTTTTAAAAATAGCATTATTTTGTTAATTTTTAGAAGATTTTCAAAATTTTAAGGGAAAAAATATGTTGATAATAGTTCAAATCAAATTTGTGAGCTTAAATCAGGTGACTGCTTCAATACAGAGTAACTTTAACAAATAAAACAACAATAATGTATAGCATTATTCATTATTGAATTATTTATATTGTAGTTTAATAAAATATGCATCAAATGAAAAAAGAAAGATTATTTTTCAAGCTTGAATTATGCATTTTTAAAAGATATATGTAAGAAAATTTTCAAATGGCAATTAAAAAAAAATCGAAATTTCATGTGTTGTACAGAAAACGTCTATAGACATTCTCAACCCGGGATAGGTTAAATCTTCAACATGCACACTGTGTCAAGTGCCATAATTTGTCCTGGTCTTCAAGCTTAAGTCCAAAATATGAACTTTTACAAAAGAGGATATGTTTAGTCTTTACTTCTTTACAACAAAAATCCCACAGATATAACAAAAAACATTTGGATTATTGACACAGCTTCTTCTTTCTATTGTTTTTGCAATAATATATGCACAATAGTACACAACAAATGGCTAACTAAGCCATTAGCATGAAGACTGCTTGCTCAGTGCTTGTTTTTGAATGACCACCATGCAGTGCTGCCACCTTGGTGTATGTACAGTATTGCCACTTTATGTGTAAATGGACATAGTGTTGTCATTTGTCTTGTATGTCCTAAAACAAGAAATGAAGCATTACAATAAGCAACAAGTTATGCAAGGCCAACAATAAGCCAATTTTGCCAATGTCAATTTCTGAAAAATCACTACAAAATAAATGCAAAATTCAAACTGCAAGTTCACTGAAGACCTGTATTATTTGACACACAATGAAAACTTCGTAACAAAAATTTCAACTTAATTTTAAAAATCCCATAAACTTACGTCCATCCACCAGTGACTTTCTTTTGCTCTTCTTCAGATGTATTGATATCAATCATTGATGCTTTAAAATTCTTAAGAATGAAATAAAAAACACTAAAGTTACTAATATTGAATAATTAAAAATAACAGTTTTAAATTTCAAATTGAAGATTTCTGAAAAGGGTAAACAATAAAATAAATATAACTCTATTGTAATTTACTTTATTGAAATAAATGGCATATGAAAAGAAAGCACATATCTTGCAGTATTTCAATAATTCAGCATACTTCCAACTAAAACTATACCTTTTGCAAAATCTACTGCAACATATTAATAGTTTAAAGTCATAATAGCTGCCTTGATGCAGTTCTTAAAACACTGATCATTTCAACCTTTTCTTGGTATACAATGCTCTTTACATAACCCCAAAGAAAAAAAAATTAATGGAGTAATCAATCCAGAGTAAACATTACTCTATTTACCTGTAAGTATCGAATTCAATAAATACTTATTATAAAAAATTATTTTTGCTGCATAAGTATTAATTGAATTTTAGTAAAATAATGGTAAAGTTTTATTGGAGTTTTATATATCTACAGGCAATCTGTGAATTTACTCTGGATTGATTTTTTTCATTAATAGTGCTTAAATGTGAGTGACTTCTTTATTTGTATCTTATTCATTAGCAACAATTGGGAAAATAAGTTGCCTTTCCTGACTTACAGATGGCACCAGGTTCACGACATTCAGTGAAAGATATAATGATCACATTGCAGAAATTATGGAGCCAATGGTTGATTTAGTGGTTAGAGCACTCTGACTAATCTGTCTGGTATCTAGAGAGTTGTGCATTTGGGTCCCACACCATCAGCAAAAATAATTTTTTCTGCATAAATATCTAATGGAGTAAGTTTAGCAACCTCCACAGACCAAATAATCAGGCCAACTCTCTTAATCCAACAGTTAGGGAATCTCTCATTAAGAAAATTATGGACAATATTAGTAAAGTGTGGAGGTGCTTAATATTGCTGAAAATAACAATCTAGCAGTTGTGGTATTCTACATAGTTCTAACACATCAATGTGTGTGATGCTTGTAATGACAGGATCTGTAAAAAAAAAGGACTGATAGTATGATCACTCATTAGTGCACACCACATATTCATTTTAGATTAATTTCTATTTCATGAAATTCATGCCAATCATTCCTTAAAAATTTCATACATGTCAAGGCATCAGAAAAACAGCTCAATTGAAAGAATTTGTCCTTATCATGAATTCACTGAAGCATATCCTCAGTGAAAGTTCCCCTAGAAGAACAATCATAATCATAAAGTTGATTTGATGAAGAAACTGCAACTTATATAAGCTTAATATTAGATGCTTAGAAACAGTAAATTTCAATAAATTCGCTTGTCTGCTTACTTTGCAGGTGAAGTGGAATGAGCTTCTTACAGATTTTTTTTGAAATACCCCTTTTTTTCTAATGCTCTCAGAATTCCAGGAGATTGTAAAATCAAAAAACATAGGTATTTTAACTTTTGGTCTCATTTCACTATTGTTCTGTAAATAGGAGCTTTATCACCATAAACCCATATTCATGAGGCAATCAGCACAATATGAACTTATCAGAATATTGAACAGATATTAGGCAATCTGCACAATATTGAAACTTATGTTGAACTCGAATAATGAATTTCCGTTTAGCTAATGAAAGCATGCATGTAACCTTTTCTTGCTGTTGTCATGATGATGACTAATCACTTTTGCAATGAATGATTTACATGCATATTACCTATTGTTGGCTGGCTGTTTCACCTCTGAGAGGCACTTTTTTCAACACAATGGGATAAATGGCCAAGTCACAAGAACTATGAGGGCTCAGAGAAGGTTGGGAGAAGGGAGCCCTCTGGACAACTGTTAGGGAACAGATGCTAGCTTCCCATCAAGGCCATCCATTGTGTTCTTTAACATGCACAGAGTATGGCTTCCCACACATGGGACCATGGCTTTACATCCCATCTGACAGACAGCTACTTTTTCAAGCCCATTGGGCGTCCCCTTTCTACTCAAGGGCAGGGTGGGGGTTTAGCTGAAATAAATATCAACACTGGCACATTAACTATTGTGCAGATTGCCTCAATGCACAATTGTAAAAGCATATATATTAACAAATATTATCACCATGTCAAAAAAATTAAAGATTTGCATTTTATTTTGATGCATCATTTGTTTCAATAAAGCAATTTCAAAAGAGATATGAATATTTTAGTGTCCACATTTTTTGGATATCCTATACATAATATCTGATACTAAGAAATAATAAATATTATGTTGTGACATATCAGGATTATTTCTAACCTACACAAGAATACAAATAAGAATTTGGAGGAAGAAGTGAACTACTAAAAAAACAACTAACTTTTTAACAATTAAAGTTAGGTGACCTGGGTTCGAGCCCCGGGTAAGGCATGGTTGCGTGTGTTTGTTTTTCTGCTGAGGTCCTGCCATCCTCACAGACCTCCTACTTTGGCATATAAACTGACAGGCTCCTGTCAGACCTCTGTGGCAAGCAGCTGCTTGAGGGGGTATTTTTTTTATGTTTTACCACTGTGTGGCACTTTTTTGCACATAATGGGCTAAATGGCCAAGCCACAAGGATCCCAAGGGCTCTGAGAAGGTTGGGGGAGAGGACCCACTGGACAGCTATTAGGAGACAGATGGTAGCCTTCCATCAAGGCTATCCAACGTATTCTTTAATGTGCACGGGGTATAATTTCTCCCGCATATAGGGCCATAGCTTTATGTCCCATCCAATGGATGGTGGCCTTTCCAAGCCCCTCAATGTCCCCTATTGACTGAGGGCAAGGAGTTTTGCAGAGATCAATCTCAATGCTGACCCAGCTGGGACTCAAACTGGAACCTGCAGATTATGAGCCTGGCACATTACCGATTGAACCACCCTTGCTCCAACAATTATATTGAATAACTATGTTCAAAAATCAGAAAAATACTTATCATTAGCTGTATAACTCAGACTAGTTTTTTCCTTGATTTATAAATGTTGAATGGGAATTTCATTGCACACTAACACTACATTGTAAATAACGTCTTTGATGTTGATGTCTTTTATCAGTTCCACCTGACCTATATTCTTGCATCTATTTTTTCCAAAACAGATCTCAAAAACTTTTGCCTATATCATCCCTTTAAACATCTAGAATCTCTTGATTCATAAGCTGGATCAAGGATGTTACATTAAGTGGTAAAAACATGGCCCTTATGTTATCTTATTTTAGTTCCACACAACTGGGATGTGTAGGAACATTATCTAATAGTACAGCCTTTTCAGGTAAATTTATTTTCTTGAAGTGTTTCTTCATAGAAGGTATGAATTTATGAAAAAAAAAAATTCTTTGAGTAATTCAGAGCCCATCCATACTGATTTTTATAAGTGGCAGTAACTTATCTTTAAAAGTTCTAGGATTTGTTGATTTTCCAATAACAAAACACGCCAATTTGTGAGTTCCAAATACATTGCTGCAGGCAGCAACTGTGATTCTTTCTTTGTATTTCATGTATCTTGGTGTTGCATGCTCCATTTTTTGTATCATCATTTTTGTAGGTAACATCTTATTAATTTAGACCTGTTTTGTTTATATTGTAGAATGTCTCCAATCAAATTTTCTCTATTGATAAATAATTTTAACTCTTCTAATATGTTTTTGAGCAGCAGGTTGATATGAAGATAATTTTCCCCCATTAGTCTCAATACATGGATGCCATGATGCTTTTTCCAACATCAAAGCCATCTGTTACTTGCTGTAAAACTTGCCAGCTCCAGCCTTGTAATCAATGAAACCTGTAACCTATGGAGACTGTAGAGGCCATGGGAGTTTATTCAAATTTGGATTGGACCTCCCCTGTTGTATACAGGTTCCCAGGAATATGGAAACCTGGAAATATGGTATCCTGTTTCTTTCCCTTCCAAGTTTTATAGCAAGCATTACAACAAACCTGGTTCTACTAATCTTTTGATATAGGGTCAAGATTTTTCGTTGAGTATGTCCACTGAATGCAGTTCTACATCATCTTTCTTGCATAAACCACACTCATAATGCACTGTCTACAATTTCCAGTTCTGGGTTCTTTAAAATGGAGCAAGAACTTAATGACATTTGCAAAACAATCTGAGTGCATAATCCTTCTAGATTTTTAAGGATTTTTTTTTTTGCAATCTTTTACAGTTGTCTACACCTAATTTGACAGCAGTTTTAGTGGCTCACCTTTATCAAGTCTTTCAAAAGCATTGAACCTAGTTTACAAAGAAACAACTCCTCTCTTTTCACTCATATTTAACCAGTTTATGTAATATTCAATTAAATTACCTAATTATAACAATACATACAACAGGCATAAACAGGTTTGAGAGCAAACACAACTGACTCTTGATAAGCATACAGCTCAACTGTTGGGCACAAGTGCACAGGCATACTATAGAGTAGCCTACTAGTCGAGAGCATTCAGCATGCCATGGACATCAGTCAGTGTATTTTACAGAAGGAATGGAGTGTGTCAGTTAATCCAACTCAGTAAAGTGGAGGTTGGTTAATAGAGCTTCTACTGTGTTTCAATTTATTTCATTGGCTATAAGGCACTCAAGTCTTAGTTCAAGATAGTTTTGAAATCTCTATATAATACTCTACAACTACAGTATATTTCATATTTTTCTCTGCAATATTACCTGAGTAATACAGGAACTTCAAAGTGTCATGGCAGTACTTTGTTGCAGCTACAGAGTTTGCCCCAAATTTTAAATGTTGCATGACAGAAACTATTTGGTGCAGAAAGCTAAAATTTTACTGGACTTTGTTTCTCCATAGGAGGTACCTCTCAGCCAAATTTTTAAAATTCTGAGAAGGGCAGTGCCATGGTTTGAAGTGACACAGAATAACCCATATGGGTCATCACAAGTGCTGAAGATTTGAAATTAATACCAACTTTTTTTTTTGCATAGCTCACAGATATCCACATGCAAATATGCTCAAAAATCCCAGATATCACAATCAACAAAATGTGAGGTATTAACGAACACTTGAGGCTGTATGAAAACAAGGTTCAGCTTGTACAGGTTCTCAACTCTGGTGGTACTAGAGTGATTCATAAGTCTGTGCATTTTATCATCTACTTGCAAAGTGATTATTACAATATTTATAATAAACCTTACTTGATAAGGAATACATAATTTTAATAGCTATCTGCTGGCAGGTTGTTCGATTTCTCTTTAATAGTATGCTTGATCCTTAGAAGTAAAGAAGTTTCTGAAATATTTGAAACTGGAATCCAAAGACCCCAAAGAAATTATCCCAAATAAGCCAATGAGCAAAAGTGGTAGTCAGAAGGAGCTAGGTGTGGACTATATGCTGGGTAAGAAAGAAGAGCAAATGTCATTTCTCAGAGTTAATATTTGCCCTGAACTTTGGTGTGCAGTTTTGTGTTGTCTTGTTGGAGAAGTACCTGATGTCCATTTACCAATCCTGAGTAACACTGAAGGATCACAGAGTGCATGTGCTCCAGTTGTGCTGAGTATAGGTATGCATTGATGGTACATCACATCCATGGGGAACCAATTCAAAGTGCACTACACCCTCAAAATTCCATCAAGCAATCAACATTGCCTTTATTTCGAATCGTCCCCTCTTTGGGACAGGAAGTGGAATCTGGCTTGGGCCAAAACAGTCTTAGGTTGTTTGAACTGTTGAAAAAGATCCATTTTCATCATATATAATAATTCACTTGATGAAATAGTGGTTACATGGATCAGTGAAGAGTTCTACAGACTTCAATATGGCAGTTTGCTTGTTCAGTAATCGGTTCATGTGGAACACTTTGGCAACTCCTGGCTACCTTAACACTGTGTTGTAGATACTGCACTTTAATTGCTTGGGAGCAATGAAGTTCAGACAAGAGACTGCGAGTGCTTGCCAATGGATCAGCTTCAACAGCATGGCACAGAATATGATCTAAAGATATTGGTAGTCTCAATTGTAACTTACTTTTGAGGCTGATGCCACCATTTTTGAACTTCTTAAACCAAACTTGAGCAGCACAAATGGAGACTGCCCCCTCACCTTCCTCTTCACATATTTCTTGGGCTGCTTCAGTAGCTTTTAAACCTTTTTTCCAGTAATGACTTAGAACTGCATGAATTTCACTGCTTAACTCACTCAGTCACTGTACATTTCTAATGATGGAAATCAAAACTCCAGTAGTTGTAATAGTTATGGACTGATGCAGTGGACTTTATAATTTCCCTTAGTACTAAGTTCATCATCATCATCCTCAAGCAGCCATGGGCTACAGAGGTCCAACCAGACTGTGCAATTTAGTTCTCCAAGCAAGTCTGTCCTGAGCTACATCTGCTGCATCTGGCCACTGCACACCAATTCTAATAAGGTCCTGTTTGACATTATATGCCCACTGCATCCTTGGTCTCCCCCTCTTTCTGAAGCCTTTTGGCACACTGTCATAACCCCATTCGCCAATCTATAATTATCCATACGGGCAACATGGCCAAACCAATGAGTCTCACTCTGCCCAATATGCTGCTTAAAGGAGGTTGCCGACTCCTTTGCCTAACCTCATCATTAGTTACAAAGTTGAACTACCTAATGCCCAAGATACTGCGTAAGCATCTAGTTTCCTGTTATCTTGTTTACAAAGTGTCCAAGTTTCACTACCATAACTAACCCTAGAAAGAACCAAACTATTATACAATCTGATTTTAGTCTTTAGGTGTATATGCCTATTTCTCCACTCTCCATAGGTTCTTAAAAGTCCCGGCAGCAATCCCTATCCGTCTGTTAATCTCATGCTGCACATCACCAGTATCTGTTACATAACTCCCAAGATAATTAAACTGTGACACCTGTTCAAGATTGCAACCATTCAGATTAACTGAATCACAGGCTGCCTGACCAATTTTCATCACTTTAGTTTTCTCTCTGTTTATAACCAAATCTACTCTAGTACCAGTTTCATCAACAGCTTGAATGAAAGAGTTCATCTCATGAACATCATTTGTCAAAAGGGTTAAATCAGAGGTATGCAAATGCAACGTGGTGAAGTGTCACAGTAAACATTTTGCAAGGCAAAAAACATACATGCTTATGAATTATAGTAGTATTATTTTTAATATTCAAAATATTACTTGCCACTAAATTAGCAATGTAATTTTTTTAACTTTAACATTCTATTTGGAATAAAATAAGAAAATTAATCCCTCAAGGCTTGCACCAGAAGTCTTGCAACAGCCTATCACAAGAGATCTGTGAGGAAGGTGAGACCTCAACAGAAAGGCAACATAGGATTTGATATCTATAATGTTATCTGACAATCAAACCTAGATTCCTTTGATCCAGAGCCAAGCACACTAACCACTTGGCTACCAGGATAATGCTAAAAATAATTCACCAAACTGATATATCCCATTTGAAAATATTAAAATTTTTATATTGTAGTACAAAACTTGACATATACACTTTGCCAGTTATCACTGACTTTGTCATCTTAAGCATTTGTAATTTTAAGAGTTAAAGAAATTCAAGGATTTGCCCACCAAAGTAGCAAGTGCTACAGTTTTGTTTGTTTGAGTTTTAATGGCGCATTAGCAACTAAGGCTATAATGCGCCATACGAATGTCCATAAGAAAAAAAAAGATAAAAGTCATGTAACCCTCAACCAAATTTTAAAAGAAACCACAAACATATACTAAGAATGTAAAGCAATAAAAGGAAACATAATTGACAAGAAACAAATGTATAAATAAGTTATAAATATAAAAGTAACCCAGGTGTAAGAAACCTGGGTTAAATATTGGAATAAAACTATATTCGAGTAAAATATCCTGTAAAAAGTAAAAATTCAAAGACAGCATTAAAACAACAATGATCAGATATCAAATGGCCGAGTGTAAGGGGCTCGGATGTAAAATCATGAAATTTAAAAAACAAATGCTGTTCGAAGTTAAAAATGGACATGAAATTAAAATGTTTTTGATAGTTAAAATGGTGTCGCAAAACTCACACTTAGGTACAAGTGCTACAGATAAAACTTTATATGCAGAATAAGAATTTATGCTATCTATAAAAGAAATACAAATAATCTGTTTATAAAAGAAACAGATAACTATTGAGATATTGCTCATACATATATAATGGTTATGCAAATGAAAAGTAGACATCTCTATATATGTTATTAATATGCTGAGTGATCTTTGTGCCCTCACACACAGGGAAATGGGTATACATAAGAAAAAACTCATCAACATCAGAATCAGCAGCAGGTATTAGCTTGAATGTGATAGATGTTTGTCACCAGACAAACCCTACATGAAAGCATCCAAATTTGAACATTGTGCAGTATACGGATGTTTATTTTGACAATCAGGATCTGCTGTTGATTGGAGTTTCTGAAAAGTGGTGACATGATCAGATTCCATCAATATCACAAAACTATAGGTATATGAAGGTAGGCAATAAAGTCTAAGTGCCCAGGGCTTTTGCACAAAATAGTTGTTTTGCTCTATGATAGTGTCCACTCCCACAGTAACAATAACAGGTATGATTTGGAATATCTGAAACGTTCTCCCTGTAGTCTTGACCTCTACCCCTATCAGATTTTAACATTTCTAGATTTCTAATATACACCATGAAAAAAGTCAGATGAAAAGGTGCAGTGCACTGTCACGACTTCCTCATGCAACAGCAAAAGTCACTCTAGAGGATACTATGTTGCTAATTTCATATTGGGACAAATGTTTCAATAGACATAGGGAATTTGAATAGATTAATAAATGATTTATGCATCATTTACAACTTGTCCACTTTTTATTTGAATAACACTTATATATTCATAGCCTGTAAATGATAGGTAGGTATAAACTGGAAGAAGAGCTGTGCACCAAGTTATTGTTTATCCTAACTCTCTCAATAAACCTAGTTTCTTTAAAAATCCTACTAATCATTTCCTCTCTGCAGGTACATGGAATGTGAAAATGTTACATAGAGATTATTTCTTTGACGTCCTCACAAGGAATTCTAGCATAAAACCTAGATATTCTAAGCTTGCAAGAGACCAGAAGAACAGGTTAAGGTGAGGTATTTAAAAATAATTTTACATTTCTCTTTTCAGGGAGGGAGGATGGAAAGCATCTTCAAGGTATAGGTTTACTTCTCAGCAGATAAGCCACTGATGCTCTTCTAGGATATGACTGCATTAATGAAAGATTTCTTGCAGCTAAATTTAAAATTAAAGACCTAAATGTCATCTGTTGTTACACCCTCATAGAGGACTCTGATGAGAATGAGAAGGATAGGTTTTACAGACAACTTCACGATATTTTGAATTTTGTCAAGGAGATATTTCTCTTGAGCTAGGTGACTTCAATGCTAAAGTGAGTACTAATTGTGACTTTTGGTCAGGGGTTTTAGGTCCCTTTGGCATTGGGGAACATCTCCTACAAGTAAGTAAACTTAATGGTTTGTGAACAACATGTACTACAAACACTGAGACATTTATAAATATACATGGGTTTCACCCAATGATGGGTTGCAAAAGAAATGGGCTAGTTCGTTTAGGAATACCAGATCATAAAGGGAGCCAAAATTGGGTCTGACCATTACCTGGTCAAAAGTGTCTTGCAACTGAAGCTTAAGAAATGTTGTGCTAAGGTTAAGAGAATTACTTTTAATACTGAAGGTCTGAAAGATTCAGATATATCCAAAACACACCATGATAGGAATTTATTTTTGAAAGACGGATGTACAGGAATAATATGAAACAACACCCTACTATTCCTAATAGACGACATTACAACGAGCTTAATAAATGTGTAAAGGATGAGTTAACAGCTGATACAAATCTTTGGTTTGATAGCTTGGCTGACAAAGCAGAGGAAACAGTTAGACAGCACAATAGCAGGGATTATACCAGATAGTTTTGAATGTTTTGTGTGGAAATGTGTGTGAATGTTGTGTTTGTTCAGAATGTTTTGTGTGGGAATAAACAGACTGGCCAGACATTGAGGGATAAACATGGTAAGGTGGTTGAAGGTGAGGATTCTGTGATGGCTAGGTGGGCTGAGCATTTCAGAGATGTTCTAAACAATATGATTATTTCCACTCCCATTGTCTGGAATGAGGATAGGTGCATTACTAGCTTTAATATTGGTCCTATACCACATTCTGAAGTTGCTTTGGCTGTCTCTAAATTAAAACTGCATAAATTCCCAGAGGCAGATGAAATCACCACTGAAATACCTAGAGCTGGGAACATTTGTATTGTTGTCACATGGCTGACTGAAATTTTGAATCATTTTTATGATAAAGGTGTTGTTCCTAAGGATTTTACTAATGCTATTATCATCATCCCTGTTTTCAAAAAAAAGGTGGTCTTAGTTCTTGTGATAATTATAGGGGAATTAGTTAACTTTCTGTTCCAGGTAAATTTCTTTTTATGATTATGCTTAACAGAGTTAAGAATTTGAGTGATGGACAACCACATGATGAACAGTGCATATTAAGAAGTGGTAAGGAATATATAGATCAAATATTTTCACTTAGGCAGATTCTCGAGGAATGTTTAGAGTTTCAGAACCTGTGGTTAGTAGCTTTGTAGATTTCAAAAAGGCTTTCAACACTGTTGACCGACATAATTTGTGGTTGATCATTACTTCATATGGTATAACTGATAAGTTAGTTAGCATAATGAAAGCTCTCTATAATAACACTGAGTCATGTGTGAGAGTGTTGTAGTGATTGGTTTAGCAATGCTAGTGGAGTTAGACAAGGGTGCATTTTGTCTCCTTTTCTGTTTTGCTTGGTTATTGATTATGTATTGCAAAATTCTTTGCAAGGGAAAGATTTTGGTCTTAAATGGTCTAGAGATTTCAAGATATAGTTGGTGATAAACAGAGAAAAAACTAAAGTGATGAAAATTGCTCAGACAGATGGTACTTCAGTTACTCTAAATGGTTGGCCCTTGAACAAGTGTATCAGTTTTATTATTTTGGGAGCTGTGTAACAGACACTGCTGATGTGCAGCATAAGATAAATAGAAAAATTAGGATTGCTGCTGGGATTAATCTAACTAATAAATCTATGGAGAGTGTGGAAATATATGTGTATAATAAACTGAAAGAGTAAAATTAGGCTATTTAATAGTATGGTTGTTTCTAAGGTTAGTTATGGTAGCAAAACATGGACCTTTTGTAAGTAGGATAACAAGAAACTTGATGCATTTGATTCTAGATGCTTGTGCAGTATTTTGAGCATTAGATGGTTTGACTTTGCAAACAATGATAAGGTTAGAGGAAAGAGGAGGAAAGAGTCGTCAACCTCCTTTGAGCAGAGAGAGACTATCAGTTTGGCTATGTTGTCTGTATGTATAGCTGCAGATTGGCAAGCAGGATTATGAACAATGTACCTAAGGGTTTCAGGGAAGGGAGGTAGGGTATGTATGTAATATGGCTCCTATTTTATTGCATTTCACAATAAATATTTTACATTACATGAATTTATTTATATCAGTTCAATTGTTCATATTGAATTATGGATTTTAACTCATTATGTTGTATAAACATTATTTATTTATTATTAAGTGCAACACACATACACACACACAGACAGACAGACAGACAGACAGACAGACAGACAGACAGACAGACAGACAGGTAATCATGTTTACATATAAACACAGAAAAATATAACTAAACATTTAAATATTTTATCAAAACTGAAAAAACGTTTTACCTCTTTCAATAAAATAGATACACAGTGATCACCAATAGTTTTATAGTCTAATTGCTCACCTGAAATTAAAATCAGTGCATAATGTAAGATAATGAGTCAATTGATACATGTTAAAAATATTACACCTTAAAATATTTTTAAAGTAAGCAGTCTTCCTTATTCATATTTCAGCATTAAATCCTATGGTAATAAATAATTTCATTTTGTGAATATGGAATATTCATTTTCATAAGAATAACTGATCCATTTAACAACTTTAGAACCCTCCAATGATAAAAATTAAAACTAATGGAAGATTCAGGAAATGTGAATAGTACTGTAATTTATTAGTTTCTGTCCAGTTCATGCATAATTTTTCATTATCTCTGAAAACAAAAAAGTTGATTGTCTAGAGATGTACATAAAGATGAAAAAGTAATAGCTCAGTTTTAGAAAATGATAAAAGTTTAAATTTTTATCTTTTATATTAAGATCTAGGTGATTAAATTTGCACTCTCTGTATAAAGGAAAGATTTCAGATTATCGTAGCAGGATTAAAAATAAAACAGACTACAAGAGTACAATTTTTGGTTTCATTATTACAAATATTAACAATTTTCTATTCTAACAAATTTTTATTTTCTCTGCTAATATGACTGTATTCAAGACGATTTCAAATTCTTGTAATAATAGCTAGTCACCAAAAAATAAACTTATCAAACCTGCAGAATTCCATAATATGTAGAACTACAATCTGTCATTACACATTTTCTTGGATGTTTATGTTTAACTCAATTCATAACTAATATCAACAAATCATTATAAAATTTTCAGCACATAATGGGCAAAATAAGCACACAAGACAAATAATTAGTTACCCCCATCATAAACTGTAGCAATGCAGTGCTATATGCATGTGCTTTCCGTGTGTTCTGTAGTACTGTCATCCCACTGGAGTGCCAGTTACACATTGTTCCTGCCATGAATTGGGTCAGAAGACATGACTGACCAGCAAAAGGATATTATTGCATTTGGTAGGGGACATGCTATGAAGGAAGTAGTCAAATTTGCTGGTGTTTCAAAATGAACAAAATGACGCTTTCTAGATGCTTATGCAGTATCTTGAGCATTAAGTGGTTCAACTTTGTAACTAATGATGAGGTTAGGCAAAGGAGTCGGCAACCTCCTTTAAACAGCATATTGTGCAGAGAGAGACTCCGTTGGTTTGGCCATGTTGCTCGTATGGATAATTATATATTAGCGAATAGGGTTATGAACAGTGTACCTAAAGGCCTCAGAAGGAGGGGGAGACCTAGGATGCAGTGGGCAGACAATGTCAAATAGGACCTTGTTAGAATTGGTGTGCAGTGGGAAGATGCAGCAGAATATCTCAGAACAGATATGCTTGGAGAACTAAATTGCACAGGCTGATTGGACCTCCATAGCCCATACTGCTTGAGGACGATGATAATGATGATGATGAAACAATGGTACACATTCAATTCGTCCGTTAATTGTAGATGTTACTGAGGCCACAAGTCAGTGCTCACAGACAGGGACTGCCAACGAGTATCATGAATAGTGATTGCAAATCAATTTGGAACCAGACAGGAATTGATACAGACATTTAATGAAAGTGTGATGAGGGTGTCATGGTAGAAGTGAATGTAGCCCTAGTGATGATTTCTTTTTGTATAATGTGTTGATGAAAGATTATTGTTAAGTCTAGAATTCAATAAACTTATTTTTCTTTAAGAAATCTGTATTTGGCTTTTTGATTTTTTAAAAAATTTAATTACACTTTTGGGGCAATCTTAACTTTAAGTTCTTTTTTTTTTATCTTACACTCATTAAAAAAAGAACCCTTATTTAATTTCTTGGCAAGATTAATCACCTAGTGCCCGAGTTTCAGTATGGTAGCCTCCTGTCAAAGCCATCCAGTGTGTTCTTTAATGAGGTTTCACAGGGTATCCTGCACACATGTGGCCACAGCTTAAAGTCCCATCTGATGGACAGGGACTTTCCAAGCCCGTTGGTTTTCCCTATTGACCAAGGGCAGAGTGGGGAGTTTTATGGAGATAAATCTCAATGCTGGCCCAGCTGGGACTCAAACCTGGGAAATGCATATTATGAACCTGGTGCACTACTGACTGAGCCACCTCTGCTCCACTGAAGTCAGAATATATAGTTTTTATTTACATCTTACACTGACTAAAAAGAATCTGACAATGATCAGTTCTTTTTTCAATGAGAAAACAGCAATAATGAAATATTAGCTTTCGTCAATTGCTTCCTTCCTTCAACAGGAAATTTCAATGTGCCAATTATTCTTCTGCAATGTCAGCATTTTTCTAGTATCAATTATTTTACTAGCAGCAAATACTTACTGTCAGCACTTTTGTACTTGTCATTTCAGTTGATGAAATTATTTTGTGATGGCATTTTTCTTCATACCATTATGTCATGATAGTGTTTTTCTTGTTGACATTATGCACTGTGGACTGCGTTTTTGCTGTACATGAATTGCACACTTGATCATCATCATCAGCCACAAGCAGCCATGGGTATAGAGGTTCAACCACATAGCACAATTTAGTTCTTCAAGCATATCTATCCTGAGCTACATCTACTGCATCTGGACACTGCACACCAATTCTAACAAGGTCCTGTTTGACATTGTTTGCCCACCATATCCTACGTCTCCCCTCTTTCTCAGGTCTTTAGGTACACTGTTCATAACTCTATTCACTAATCTATAATTATCCATACAGGCAACATGGCCAAACCAATGGAGTCTCTCTCTGCACAATATGCTGCTTAAAGGAGGTTGCCGACTCCTTTGCTTAACATCATTAGTTACAAAGTTGAACCACCTAATGCCCAAGATACTGCGTAAGCATCTAGAATCAAAAGCATCTAGTTTCTTGTTATCTTGTTTACAAAGCATCCAAATTTCACTACCATAACTAACTCTAATTCACTACCATAACAAACTATAATACAATCTAATTTTAATCTTTAGGTGTATATGCCTATTTCACCACACTCTCTCTAGATTCTTAAAAGTCCAGGCAGCAATCCCTATTCGTCTGTTGATCTCATGCTGCACATCACCAATATCTGTTACATAGCTCCCAGAATAACTAAACTGTGATACCTGCACAAGATTGAAACCATCACAGCCTGCCTGACCAATTTTTCTTCTCTTTAGTTTTCTCTCTGTTTATAACCAAACCTATTCTACTACCAGTCTCAACAGCTCGAATGAAAGAGTTCATCTCATCAACATTATTTGCCAAAAGGGCTAAATCATCTGCATAATCTAAATCAGAAATTTTGAAATCTTTAGGCCATTTAAGGCCAAAATCTTTCGCTTTCACTGAATTTTGCATAACATAATCAATAACCAAGCAAAAGAGGAAAGGAGACAAAATGCACCCTTGTCGAACATAATAGAAGTAATGCTAAACCAATTGCTATAAACCTTACCAACTCTCACACACAACTCAGTGTTATTTTAGAGAGCTTTCATTAGGTTAACTAACTTGTCTGGTATGCCATACAATCTCACGATCAATCACAAATTATGATGATCAATTGAGTCAAAAGCCTTTTTGAAATCAACAAAGCTAGTAACCAAATGTTTCTGAAACACTAAACATTTCTCAAAAATCTGCCTGAGTAAATTTTTACATTTACTGTTTTTTCAGTAGGATTGCATTGTGATACCTATTATATACATTTACTGCTAAAGTAGGCTAACAACCTAATAATAGAGGATATTCATTTTCCTTTCTAAATAAGTTCTTTAAAAAATATGAATATAACCAAAAATCTTAAAAAGAAACATTCTATAGCAAATAAAATTTAACTTGAAGCATTTAAAATTACAACTGATATTGTTTCTGGATTAAGTTTACACTGCTGCTATGGGAAACCTTTGCACAAAACTGTGATAAAAATTTTATTAAAAAAAAAGAAACAGATTTTATAAACATATCAAAATCACACTGTTTTATGTATCTATGGACTACTTTTTTCACAGGGAACTAGGCTGTTTTACTTTTAGGTGGCACTTTTTGCACACAATGGGATAAACTGCTAAGTCATAAGGACACCAAGGTCTCATAGAAAACAAGTGGAGATCCACTGGGTAACTATTAGAAGATAAATGGAAGTTTTCCATCAAGGCCATACAGCATGCTCTTTAACATGCACAAGTATGGCTCTTTTGCACATGAGGCAATGACAATGCCCCTTCTAATAGACAACAGCCTTTCCAAGACCACTGATATTCTCTTTCTTACCAAAGGTAGAGTGGAGCAAAGTAGAGATAATCTCAATGCAGGCACAGTTCAGATTCAAACTTGGGAACAGCAGTTATGAGCTGTTACGCTATCGACTGAACCAACCCCCACCTGTCTCTAGAAAGATGGCACACTTTTGAAATCAAAAGCAAAAATTTAACCTAGTTCCTTTCCATATTAAAATTATGAAAAAATATAGTTAAAAATTAGATAATTGCTTATAAATACATTATACATTAACAAAAAAAAAAAACAAGTTTTAAAAATGAATATACACTGGCAGAAATTGAAAAAAGAACACCATTAACAATTGAAGATTAATCTATTAGATTTATTTAGTAGAAACAACTTGTTGAGAAAGGACAGTGCTCACACATGTGAAGTGATTCAATGTTTATTGTACCTTTTAATGGATATTACGTTTTACAGAAAGCACATTTTAATAAAGTGTTGAACCTCCTCGAGCAGCAATACAAGCTTCTAATCTGGCATGCAATCAGTCATACAAATGCTGGATATCACGTTGGGGTTAATTCAGTAATGGTCGTTACCTGCCGCGGTCTGCGGAAGAGTCTATGTCCGATTCAGTCCCAGACATGCTCGATTGGGGACAAGTCTGGAGAGTGCACTGGCCAGGGGAGTTGGTGCACTGTCTGAAGAGCATGTTGAGTTACCAGGGCAGAGTCTGAGTGGGCGTTATCCTGCTGTAATATCGCATTTGGGATTACACTCAAATATGGCAGGACGACTGGATGTACAAAGTCACTGATGTACATATTGCTATTCAGTGTACCCTGTACAAATACCAGACACGTACAAGAGTGATTGCTAATTGCTCCCCACACCATGATGCCCAGCGTGGGCTCTGTATGTTGTTAGCGGATGCACGATGGAAGAAGCCACTCACCTTGTCGCCTTCAGACGCATAAACGACCATCAGATGCTCCTAAGCAAAATCAGCTTTCATCACTGAAGACCACAGACTGCCACTCTTCCCGCCAATGAACTCGTTCTTGACACCACTACAAATGTGCTCGACAGTGACGAGGTGACAGTGGTAACCATGCCAGCAGCATGCATGCCCGCAGTCCTGCTTCTGAAAGATGATTGTATATCATTCTTGTGGACACCCTTGGTATGACAGAGGATCAAATTTATGATGCCATAGTCATCTGCTCTGCCACTGCTGCCCTCCTGATACACTTATTCTCTTGTGTGTCCTTAACTCTGTGTTGCCTGGAACTATGTCTGCAAGTGTGCGAATGCTCTTCTGATCATCGATGCTACCATTGTACCACTGCCGATACCTCTCATTCAATGCGGTGTCCAAATTGATGAAAAGACCAACCTGCTTTCCGAAGACCACTATATGACCTCATTCAAACTCTGCTAACTGAACAAATGTTGCACGCCTGCATCGCCCAGGCATGGTAGCTTCCTCAAAGAGCACTGAACAACACAAATAACTTCTTTCTTCACGCCCTAGTCCTTAAATATGCGCTGCGTACATTTGCATGTTGTCGTCCTCAGTGACGTCATTATTTCATCCAATGACTTTCAATCTTGGATCACGGTTTCTGCTGCCATTAACTATTAGCATATTATAATATAACATTCCTAAAGGAATTCCTTCTGGGTGTTCTTTTTTTCAATTTCTGCCAGTGAATGTCAAAAATGTTAAAACACTAAAAAATGTTAGCCAACACTAAAGTGCCTACTTCTTGAAATGCACAATTTACAGCTAATCAGAAATAACAGTTTTCTGCATTTAAATTTTCAAAAATTTGAAAATTAAAAGGTTTAACAAATATTTAAAAAAACATTCCAAATTTATAATTCAATTCTGAGATCTTAAAGAAAGAATAAAACAACCAATTTCAGCATCAATGCCAAATTTAGGTCTCAATAATGGCTGCCGTGGCAATATAATGCTTTGTGTCTCTGATTCTGATAATTTTTTTAATATATTAATCATCAGGCATACATTTAATACAAGCTTTAGTTAATAACTATTCAAGATTAAACTTTTAATACAGGTGTTTTCTGTCAAAAAATAATGGAAATATGAGGCATAGTCAGCATATTAAGTTCAGAACTGTAGTGTCTTTTAGATATGGCACTATATTTGATGCATTTTCCAGCATAATAAATTTAAACTTACAAAGAGTACATCATTTTAGATAAGTAATATGCACAATTTCAAGTTCAGTTTTTAAATAATGAAAAACGTTTGCCCCTCTCAAATAACTGTTGCTGACAATCACGTTTCACACAAATCACAGGAAGAACATACAAATTATTCAAGATTTTACAGTTCATGAACTTCAATTATAACCAGAAATTTAATATTTATGGAAAGTGTAGAGATAAAAAAATATAAATTAAAAAATCAAAAAAATTCCTATCTTCCTATAGGGCCCTAAAAAGTAGAAAATAAACCTAAAGCATATTGATGGTGCAATCAATCACTGAATTCATATTCACTTCAAAGGAAGATATGGCATCAGCAATCTTGTCCAGTAGGTAAATTGACACTCTATCTTCCTTTGAAGTGAATACGAACTCAATGATTGATTGCACCATCAATACGTTTTAAGTTTATTTTCTACTTTTTAGGGCCCTATAGGAAGACAGGAATTTTTTTGATTTTTTAATTTATATATTTTTTTTTTGTCACTAAAAACACCTACCAAATTTGATATGTACGACTCATAAACATTGAGCACATTTACCCCCTTTTGGAGTCACGTTTGAGGAAGACCAGAATATTGGAGACATCACAAGCTTAAAATTGAGATATAACTCATTAAGTGGATCCCTGCAAAAATCCACCCCCCACATTTTATCAGGGGGAAACAGTGGGGGTGAAATTCGAAATAGCTAACGACTGTCATTATATGAGCTTTCACTTGACACCTAACTCATAACTGTAGGCCCTCGCGTTCGGAAGATATAGTAGAACAACTTTCACATTTTTTAGGGGAGAAGAAAGCATAGAGGCTCAATTTTTATATCCTACAACACTCCCTGCATCACAAGCTTTCATTTGACACATAGCTCATTCCTTTCCACACTCACATTCAAAAGATATAGGGGGAAAATAATTTTTTTTCAAATTTCCCCCTTTTTTATGAGGGGAGAAAGCACAGGGGGTTAAATTTTCATAATCTGTGACATTCCCTGCGTCAGAAGTTTTCATTTGACATATAGCTTGCTACTTTCAGCCTTCACATTGGAGATAGAACGGAACAAATATTTCGCATTTCCCCTGTTTTAGGGGGGAAGAAAGCACAGGGGTCAATTCTTTATAGCCTATGACACTCCCCACATCACAAGCTTTCATTTGGTACATAAATCATTAAGTTTCTCCATCGTGTTCCATAGATATGGTGGACAACATTTTGCCAAATCCGCAAACTGACAAACACCAAAGCCAAAAACAATAGGAAGATAGGTAAAAATGTCAGGGAAAGTGAACTTGTCTATTAGGAGTATCAATGGAAATAAACTACTTTTTTCACAACAGAGCTAAATTTAGAACTATGTGAAGAAAAAAAGTCTGAGGCTTGATGTTTTGCCTTTTAAAGATTAAATATCATGTTTGCATTTGTGAATATGATTCATTCAAACTCACTGGTCACCTTTGAGCATTAGGTTGCTTACAGGGTTTGGGTTGCTTTACCTCTGAACAGCACTTTAGTGCTCACAATGGGTTAAATGGCCAGGTCACAAATATCCTAAGGACTCAAAGAAAGTTGGGGAAGGGAATCCACTAGATTAGGGGTTCTCAATGGGGTACGTGATAAAAATTTTTGGGGTACACCGTGAGAACTCAGAAGTCACTAGATATATGTTATATTTTATTCCCATTGTTATACTATAACTATAGTTTTATCTATCTATACAAGGGATATGCCAGTTACATACACATTTCCAGGGGTACGTGAAGTATAAAAAGTTGAGAACCACTGCACTAGATAACTATTAGGAGACAGATGGAAGCCTCCATCTAGATCATCTAGCACATTCTTTAGCGTGCACACTGTGGCTTTCCTTCAAACGAGTTTACAGCTATATGTCTCATCTGACAGATGGCAGCCTTTCAAAGCCCATCTCAATGCTGGCAAAGTTGAGACTCAAACTTGGGAACTACAGATTACGAGCCTGGCACACTACCAACTGAACCAACCCTTGTCCCATTGTGTACAGAAATCACATTATAGTTTCACCATATTGCTTATGTACAAAAATAAAAAAAAAATTTTAAGATTATGTAAAGTTTTAGTGAGGGTGATAAACTGCTCTATATTACTAGTATTATCGCAATAGCAAAATATAGCTGTGTGTCTCAGGAGAGGTGTGTGCAGAGAAACAATGTACTGGTTGATGTCTATTTCTTCTGCTTCAGAATTTGGTCCCATTTCATTTTTCCATGAGATTATTAACATGGACATGTTTATTTGTGCTTTAAAATAGGCAAGTGCCCATAATAAAACATGTTCGAAAGAATATTTACAAATTCCTATAAAGTGAAAATATGCAGCTATGCATTGGAAAACAAGATACATTTATGGAAGGAAGCTATATACCAATGAAAATATATATATATTACCTCTATCTGATATCAAAAGCAGACTATGATTAACACCTTCAGAATTCACAAAACTTTTATGTTGGTCATGATATTCTGATTCTGAAAAGTCCTTTTCACAATCACTATGATCTACTGCAGCAGTTTCACTAGCAATGTAAGTTCCTTGTGCTAGATTTTTTGAGATATCTTCTTGACTAGATGAATACGAAAGAGTTTTTTTCCCTTCCTTTTTTTTCTTCCTTTCCCTAGGAGGTGAGGAGCTTCTACTAACTGATGGACTCCTGCTTCTTTTACCTGAAGATGCATCAGAGGATCTTCTGCGGTGAAAAAGCAAATCAAGAAATGAGTGACTTGAGGCTCGAGTAGGCGACTTCTGTTCTTCTTCTGGTTGAGTAACAGTTAGTTCTGGCGGTTTCCTTCTAACCACAGGTGCTGAGAGAGATGATGACCTTCTTGTTTCCATATCTAACTGCTAAAACATACAATATAAAAAGTTTTACATGGATTTAAATAAAATCTTAAAAACTTATCTGTAATAAGTGCAATATATCTTCCTCGTAATTTCCTGTTGTTCCCCCCAACAAAAACTAATAGATTAGATAGAATTTTATTTTCAAAGCTTGAATTATGTATTTTTATAGATATATGCAAGAAAATTTTCAAATTGCAATTTCTTATTTTTTAAAATCGAAGCTTCATGTGTTGTACTAAAAATATAAATATCTCCAAACTTTCACTTCGGATTCTGTCAATGTCTGCATTCAATGAGGGCCAAGGTAGAATTAAATAGTAAAAAAAAACAATGATAAAATTACTTACTCAATTCATACTAATTTTAAAACAAGAAGGGCTCTAGTTCAGGACTAGATCTAGGGAAAAAATTAATAAGGTGGGGAGGTGACTGAATTTGAATGCTTCACAAGAATAGTGAATAGTGCAATATGTTTTTTCCTCTTTAATGGTTTCCATTTTTTTCACCTTCATTCTAGTTAACTTGGTAATAAGCATGCAGTCTTTAAGTTACTTCATGAGCATTTTTGATGGCCACAAATTCTTGGGTATTTGCATGTGTCTGCTTATCTAGTTCATCTAGAAATTTTGCATATTTCATATCTTTGGCCCCAACTACTGCATGAGGGCAATGACAAATATTATTTGTACTTGTGCAACTTCACTGTGAATAAACTGGATAAAGGTGAGAAATTTGGACATTATATTCTCTTTACAGATGAGGCCAAATTCACATGTGTTTGCAAAAATCACAACAGGCATATTAACTTTAAAATTTAAAACTGGGTCACTGACCCCTGTTACAGGGAATCAAGTACAATGGTTCATCAATATATGGTACAGTATTTGGGATGATGCATTTAATGATTAAAAATTAATATTAGAAATCACTAATTATTTAATTCTTGCAAATAAAGGCAAAAAAATCTAATTACTATTGATAATCAAAGTTGACTTTAATATTACATCGTAATGTAACTGAGGTACAATATCAAGCTAGAAAGACTAATCATCTCTAGTAAACATGAAATGTTTGTTTTCAAACATATTTTTTGTCATTTCCCAGCTTCAATACTTTAAAAAATATTTTCAATTTAAACTAATGGAGGATTAGGAAAATGGGAGCAGCAATATTTTGTTAGTACTCATTCAATGTAAAACTAATTTTCATTTGTTACTTATATCACTTATACAAAAAAAAATTTTTTTCACTACTACCATGGGGGAGGGGTAGATCAGGCATCAGAGATGTAAGGTAAGGGGCACTGGGTGCTGTAGCATCCTGGGCCCTTAGTGTTATGGGCTCCTGGGACTCAAAAGAACAGGATTTTTTTAATGATAATAATTGTTATTTTATAAAAAAAAAATTCCACAGAATTCGGGAAGACCTAATTTAAGCTTCACATACAAACTCTCAAAGAATAAGTATTGAAAGCTTGAAAAGGAAAGCATATTTTTTATTGCAGCTAGGGCCCCCCATCCTGCTACAACAGGATGTGATTCCATTATTCTCAGGTCCAGGATATATAGTTGTGATACAATTTCAAGTAGACTTCTCTGGAGGTTAAAGGGATGCATGCAAGAGGTTGATAGGCATAGTCAGGACTTGTGAAGCCTTCTGGTCACAGTTGAAACAGATACATGCCTTCCTGTAGCTGTAATGAGACCTGAATGGAGATATGATGCTGCTTCTCTCTTGTTCTATTTGGCTAATAGTTCAATATAGCAGTCATATTGAAGAACTGTAAAGCAAGGATGCCCTTGAACAGAGTTTGAAATTGCTGCCATAGTCTTGAAAAAACAGAATGGTGGACACCAGAGAATAAGGCCAATTATGTGATTGTTTGACCAGCCTCCAACCTTCCAATGACTCTCCATTGTTTTGAGTTATTTAAATATTTCCTCTAAGGATAATGAAACAATTGGCTTTTCCAGACTGACAATATAGCATTTCAATTTGAAATGATCAAATATCTATGAAAATACTCTTTTTATAGAGTAAACTCTTGATTATCTAGAATTTGAAAACAAAATCCCAGATAATCAAATTTCCAATTATCCACCATCCATGTAACACATACAAAAACTTAAAATTTTTTAGAAAATATCATAGCATAGACTTATTATATTCATTTAAAATAGGACAGCATGGAAGTATACTTTTCCCCTTCATTAGCCTTTTGACAAATTGTCTTGAAAACATTTACAGCGTGAAACCTTTTACGGTTATATTATACACTCTTAGACAAAAAAAAAAATTGGTGCACCTCAAAGTAGCACATGCAATGCGAAGGAAGAGATAAAGAAGTGATTACAATATCACAGCAAAAGGACTCTTTATTTCAGGAATGTCATAGTATAACTGTTACAGATTAGTACCTCGTAAAGCCACCTCTGGCTGTGATGCATGCTGATATATGGCATGGAGTCACACAAAACTCTGATGTTGTCCTGAGACAGATTGCGCCAAGAGTCCTGCAACTGCTGCACAAAATCCCCTATATCCCATGATGGCTGCAGCTGATCTCCCAGCATGTCCCAGACATGCTTCATAGGAGGAAGATCCAAAGAGACCTGGCTGGCTAGGGGAGGGTTGCAATACTAGGAAGGCACTACTGGGAGAAGTGAGCCATGTGTGGCCGGGCATTATCCTGTTGGTAAATGGTCCCTGGCAGACATGACATGAAAGGCTTTCACAGTTCACAGATTATTTTATTGGGGTGCATCAATTGTTAAGTGTATTTTAGTAGCCACTTTCTCATATCCCATATTATTTTCAGGCATGTTAATCCAACTACAGATAATTGAGAGTCTACTGTATCTGTTTTACATATTCTGTGACATCACATGGGATTTACACATTGTATTACCCAGGTATATTAAAAAAAATTTTATTTACCTCTGACAATTTTTTTTTATTCACATTCTGGTGTTCCATCTTCAACTTTTGATGAGCAGGGTATTTTTAGGCCACATAATTTAAGTCAAAAATTTTAAATTAAGAAACTGTTTCTCAAGAATGTTCAAGGGAAAAAAATGCCACTCATGAATTAAATAGCCCTGAAAAAGAAATCTCCCACAAAAATAAATATCAACAAAAAAGAATGCCTAACAACTGACTCCCACATCATGTTGCTACCAATTTCCATATTGTGATACAATATCATCATTAGGTTTTAAAATAAAAATAACATAACTGAGGAAAGAACTTATTCAGTAGTAATAATTATGCTCTTAGAAAAAAATAATGCAAAATAAATATATATTGTGAACTTAGGAAGTTTCCAAATGAAAGCGCTTAAAATTTCTTGCAACAAAGTGGCTAACTACTAATAATAAAATTCCAACAACAATAAAATTTACTTTAGAGTGATCCTCCATATTACACAGAATGAAGAAATATACCTTACTATTTGTTCAGAACTGCTTCATTATATAACTTTTCAAGCACATAAAATCCTTAGTGAAGCAAATTTTATACCTTACTTATAGGAATACTGGAAGTCAGTGAATCACTGCGTACTTTTTGTCTTCGCCTTGATCGTCGTTTCTCTTCAGAGACAAGAGGCTCTTTGTGAGCACTATTGATCAGTTCTGGTTTTTTCAGTAGTCTGGATATCAATAAAAAACCAGAAAGATTGGCAACATTTGCAGGTTTCTCTGTTGAAATTGGAGCTACCGCCAAAACACAGCTTTTCTGCAAAATGTTTATATGCTTATTTCTCTCTAGCTGAAGAAGCACACAAGGACTATCTGGAAGATCACTTAGTGCTGAATGGATAGTTGGAAAATGTGGATTGTTTAAAGTTGAAGATGACTGCATCAGTGGTTGAAATGGACGGACCTTTAAATGACTATTCACAATGGCATCTGACAAATTCTGGACTTTTGTACATAACTCTTCAGGCACATTTTTATGGAAAGAGTAGCATTGGCCAATTCCCCATATTACAGTTAACATGCATATACTTTCACTACCATCTGAAAAGAAAAAAAAAATACTGTTGTGTACCTACATGATATTACTTTAGAAGTATAATAAAATTTTAGTAATTTCAAAAAAAACATTCATTTGTATAAAATCAAACATAACCAACTACTCAGAATTAGACACCTCTCACAACTGAATATAAATAATTTGCCATTTTTGATTATTTCTTCATAAATTGACTAAAAACATATAGCTTATTAAAGTCTCACATTTTAGAGCTTTTAAATTTAATTCTTATTTAACAAGATTAAAAGACTGAACTGCAGCAAAAAAGCAATATACTTGAAAAAAATTCAATAAAAAAAGTTAAATGAACACCAGAATATAGTGCTTTGAAATCATCTTTGTGAGTCAACTTCAGTGCATTTTCCTAATGTTGTAAAAGTTCACACTTCATTATTTTTAATAAATGCTCATAAAAATATGGCAAGTAAGAAATAAATTAGCTTTTTCACTATTCATTTACCAAAAAAATACAAAAGTTCATTACTTGAAGAGGAATACTATCTTCATTAGTAATGAAGGTAGTATATACGTAGTTCATAGAGAATAACTACTTCCACATACTATGATCCATTAAGTAACTTTTGATCATTCTGCATAGTTTAAACATCCTTTCCCATAATCTTACACCAAGGATGATTGTGCTCCTTTTCAAGTCCTATAGCATTCATTTTTTTTTGGTAACTAAAGAGTGAAGCAATTTACTATAGAAAAACATCAAATAAATTAGGAAATTATAGGTAGTATTTTACATTATGAGAAGGGAAAAACTTACATACATAAATAAGTATTAAAATTGACAGATCATTGATTAAGATGATAATATGCAATTTCATATATACAGTGGATTACCAATATATATACGTTAGTCAGATAGGTGTCTATCTGCATGTGCCATTAAGGAATTAGGACCAAATCCTATATATGTTGAAATATTATTGCAACATAAATTCAAAAATGTTTTAATATTAATAAGCACTCCCCATCGGGACCTAGAGTAACCTCACATTAAATATAAAAAGTGCATTGTGTTTCTTCTCTCTCTCTTATTCAACTGTAGATCATTAACCAAAAATGATAAGCTGTGTGGTAACCATGCCCTTTTCTTTAACTTCTAAACATCTTCATCAACCAGGCTAGCCATCATCTTCTCAAAGATAAAAAAAATATTTAAAATGTGTTGAAATGCTTTTAAAAGGTTCTTTCTCCTTTTGTCTCTTTGTCTCTCTAATCTGAGTGATAAGTTAGGCAAAACAAGTTTAAACCATTTGCTACCCTATGTCAGACTCAACCAGACTTTCCTATTTCTCTGTTCCAGTACAGTATCAAACTGAGTCTGACATTGGACCAAAAAAGGTTAAACTTAATTGGACTTGTTGTAGTGGGAAAGGTGAAAATTGGTCCTCAAAGGATTAAAAATGTCACACTACAGATATAAGAACTATCAAAATGTATGTGTTTGAAGTGTTTGTTTGCAGCACATGAAGTAGTCCAAATTTCTAATTCTACATCACATAGATAATAATGTCACACTACAGATATAAAAATGTCACACTACAGATATAAGAACTATCAAAATGTATGTGTTTGAAGTGTTTGTTTGCAGCACATGAAGTAGTCCAATTTCTAATTCTACATCACATAGATAAAACTGGCATTATGAAATATATCCCCCCCCCCTATTTGTCATAGTACAGTAACATTCTCTTATAGACAAAGGATGTCACAAGTCTATCTTTTTTAAATGTCATATTTTTCTGGTCCTTATCCCTGATATACATCAGACACTGTCTGTACTTTTGACTCTTCCCCCTCACTGACTGTTCTTAATTTTTCTGTTTCAACAAATCCCATAAAAAAAAGTTAATTTTAGGATTCACATTGGTTAAATATCAATAATGCAAATTAAGAATTTTAATTTTTCTCTCCAAGCATCATGTGATTACAGTGGTTTAGGTGGTTTAAGATGCCTGAACCAGTTAAGAAAATGTTAGATATTAATAATTTTCTGTGAAATGCAAACTGCACAATTGTACTAGTAACAGCTACAACAAAAAAATGATTGAGAAAACTGTTGTACATGCCCCTAACATCATGTCCCACAACATCTAGGATTGATGGTGCAGCATGCATCTGTGATATTAGAACAAAACTTTGAGATGACCACAGAGAAATATATATTTTAAAAATATATTTCTACCTTTCCATTTGCAAAAATATATATTTTTATCACAGAAAAATAACACTTTAACCCACACATATGAAATCCATAAATAAAATTTCATAAGAGATCTAAAAGTCTTACTTGAGCATTCATCCATTGGCTGAGCAAGGTAAAATGTCCATTCTAGCTGTTTTGCATTCCACAAAAGAATCCATCCTACACCATTATTTTCCAAATTCCCAAACCTATAGAAATAATATCAACACAGTTTATTCAATATAAGCATAAACTACAGTCAGATAAATAATTTACATAGTACATCCAAATCCTAAAGCTATTATATGATTTAAAACTGTGTTAAAAACATCTGGGCATGAAAATATTAACTGAAGACTTTATCCAATATTGTGGTCCATACTCTTCATACTTTAACCATTTAATGCCCAAGACAGCTTCCAAAAAAGGGTATAGTGTAGTAAAGACATAGGAATAGCACTATTTGGACAAGTCCATTTCAAATTTCGGTTACAGGCATTAATAGTTTAGAAATCTTTTTGTTTTTATGATTATTTTTTTCTCATATTTAGTTAACTTTTTATCTGAAACAATAAACCAAGTGCAAACACTATATTTTATAAATTGAATGCATTCACTGTTATACATATACATTATCCTCAATTAGCCTTAGGCTATGGAGTACCAATCAGACTGAAATTTAATTCATCAAACATGTCTATCACAAACAACAGCTGCTGCATTTTGATCACAATGGCTAATTCTAATAAAATCCTGTTTGTCTTTGTCTACTCAGTTCATTCTAGTTCTGTCCCTTTCCCACAAGCCTTTAGGCACACCATTCATAACCCTATTAGCTAATCAACAGTTCTGCATGCAGGTAATATAATCAAACCAATAGTCTCTCCCAGGAGAAGATGTGACTTAAAAAACAAATTACCCTTCATGCAGCTTCTTGTCACAGATGTCTGAGAAGAGCCTGTCAGTTTAATATACCATGGAAAAGATCTCAGAAAGGTGAGACCTCAGTAGAAAAACAAACATGAACATCCATCTATCTGGGGCTCAAACTTAGGTCTCTTTTATCAGTAGACATGCAGGTCAGCCACTGGGATGGCTGATGTTACTTTAGTGACATTTTCACTTAACTTCATGATTATTTGCATAAACAAACCACTTATGACCAAAGATACTGCATGAGCATAAAGTTTCCTATTAGCTTGCTTAGAAAAGGTTTAAGTTTCACTACCACAGAAAACTTTACAGAGGATCTAACTCTTGTGTAGTCCAAATGCAGTATTTATAAATCTGAATGTTTTTCCCACACTGCACAGATTCTTTAAGGTTAAGCACCCCACCTCCCAATTCTCAAGTTGCACACTGCTAGTGTCTGTCACGTAAATCCAAAGATAACTAAACCAAGAACCTTCTCCAAAACTGGTTTACAAGTACGTATCACAAGTGTTATCTGGTAATATTTTCTGTCCTCAAAATATTGAAAACTTCATGCATCTGTGAAATTGGTCATTTGATATGCAACAACCTATTAGATGCTAACCACATTGGTATTTGAGCTGAAATTCAATGCACTTATGATGAAGTTTACATTATCACTAAATCATAAAAAAATTATATTTTATTTACTCACATAATAGTCACACACGTTTCCAAATTGAAAAACTGAAATAAAAAGTGTGACTATTATGTGAGTTAATACAGTATTTTGAAATTCTGAATATTATATTTAAAAGAAAAATAAATTACTCCTGAAGCAGCTACTTGCTACAAAAGTATAACAGAGCCTATCAGTTTAATATGCCACAGAGAAGAACTGTGAGAAAGGTAAGACTCCAGCAGAAAGGCAATAATCATTCATGTCTTACCAGGTCCCTTTGATCAGCAGCCAAGCATGCTAACCACTCAGCCACCCAGGACAGCAGAATCTTATATAGGAAAATATAATTTTAAAGCATTTGAAAACCAAGGTAGTGAAAAGGGTAATCAGAATGTCCAAAATAAAAAAGACTTTTTATTTCACTGTCTTAGTGAATCTAAAAAACAGCAACTTGAAAACAGGAGTCTTGAGGTGATATCAAAATATACATTGGAAAATTTGTGGAAATATTTACAAAAAAAGTGAAAATTTTAAGCCATAATAATGCCCTATAAAGACAATAGATGATCTATTAGTGCTTTATCAGTAACAGAGAAAAAAAAAAGCAAATGAGTAACTCTAAGCTGACTCAACAACATATAATGTCTATCATTTACCATTCTTTCTTGTGGTTTTACTTATTATTCAAATATTTCTACAGGAATTTTCTCACAAAATGACATATTAAGAAGCTTAAATTTCATCCAACAAGTTAAACTATATTTTTTTCTAATGAGAAATACCCACTCCTTCCTATTCTCTATGCTAACAACTAATATTAACTTTCCCATTTTCCCATCGCAGAAATCTTCCTATTAAAAAGCTCCTATTAAAAAACTTAGTGCACATGCAATATGTGATAACAGAAAATGTGTAAGGCCTAATGAAGGTAAGAGAAATTATAACAAAAAATTGAGCAAAACAAATATAACTTTACCTATACATTACAATGTCAGGTTTGGTCTTAACCATTGTTGTAGTAACTATCAATTGATCACACTGCATATACAGATCTCCATGAAGACATGGATCTTCAGGTACTTCAAGGTGAACAGTTTGTTCCTGAGACCAAATATCCCATTCTGGCCATGTTGATACATCAGCTATTACATTTAACAGACTCTGAAAAGAGACATAAAAATCAGAAAAACATATTTAGGACAGAAAAGAATTTTTACCTCCTTTAATGCATATCAATTATGTGTTTGAAGTTCCATTATTTTAAACTGAATTACTTTGAGAAAGACAGGCTTTAGGAAATAGGGGAACCTCTTCTTATTCTATTATAGTTTAAAGCCGATTCCCAAAATCAAATCAGCATCTTGAAGCAGTTTAGTCAATGGTTCTTCTAATGTAGTATAGTAGAACTCATAGGAAATCCTATTACAATTTCATATATTATTATATGAAATTCTCAATATAATTTCATAATAATGGAACAAGATATTATTTATCTGTCTGTATAAAATTGTTTAATAAAAATATTATATATACATAGCAAACATTTGCCTGCCATGATAAAAAGCTCACTCATATCTAGTTTTGCTTTGAATACAAAATATTAGAAACAATTTTAATGTCATTAAATTGGCAGAATTTTTCTCTACCTAGTGAATAAATTCTTCAGCATACACTGAATGATCACTGAATTATGGCCACCTACCTAATATCATGTTGGGTCACCTTTCACATAGAAAACAGTCCATAGTCACCTGGCATTGATTCCACTAGATGTCTGAAGATGTCAGACAGGATCTGTAGTCATGCAATCTGCAAGGTATCCCACAGTTCCTGAATAGGGGTCAGTAACAGATCTCTACATCTCATATCATGTTCTAGAGTGTCCCAAAAGTGTTCAATGAGATGATATCCAGTGAATTCAGTGGCCAGAAAAGATGGGTGATGTCCCTTGTGTGTTCTTTGGAACACTCCTATACAGTTTGTGCCTGTTAACATGGGGCATTATCGCCTTGGAAGATTCCATCTATCTGGGAACAGGTGCAAATGGACTGACTCACCATCAGCCTTGACATGTCAATCAGAGTGACAGGTCTGGGCTATGGACAGATACACGAGACCTGTCATCTGCCTATATACCAAGGGTTGTAATTCAGACCAGCAAAACATGTTCTATATCATACCACCTGCCACTGGCTGGGACAGTGGTCACACTGAACAAAGGGTACATCAATTCATGTCATTTGCCCCATACTGTGTCCATCTGCATGATGCACCAAAAATGCCAACTGGTTTTCTTCCAGTCTCACTGTCAAGCCAGTGCCCTATTTTCCACTCCTCAAGTGTCCAACTGCCATGCTGCTGACAAAGATTACTTCTGGTGAGAAGTGAGTGTCTTGTGGGCATCACATTCTGGAACCCTAAATGTGCAAGAGTGCAACACATCGTTATCTGGGATATTCATCTTATGTTTCCCATACTAAACTGTAACATCATGACCAATCATTGAGTGCATGTGAGGCAATGCTCTCCTTAACAGTTTTGTTAACAGGAGGTGACTTACCTGTTTGGTGCAATTTTGAAAATAACTTTAACCACTTTAGACCATGAAAAACCAAAAAGATGTGCCATTTTGAAATTGAGGCACTCAAAACCCGAGCCCCAACTATCAGAACTTTTTGGAACTCTGTGATAATCCAATTTTTCCCATGACTGCAACATTTGCACTCTGGCTTGCATGACCATATTTCAAACTACACTGAGCTCATGCAAAGTGCTGTACTGAGCTTGTTCTATTCTGAATGGGAGTGGTCATAATTCAATTATCACCCAGTATATCATCTGTGCAAAATTTCCATCTGGCATGTAAATTTTACAAGCAGCCACAATGAACAAGCTAAATAGCAAAGATCATGGATGTTATCATGTCCAAACTTGCAGTTGACAGTGTTCGTATCCTATAAATATTACAGGCAATTATTAGTTTTGTCAATAGGACAATGTCTCTATGCACACCGTAAACAATATATAACGGCTTTCAAAGAATGGAGTGCCATTAACTGATTGATCCCCCAATACTCTAAAAACTTCAACCCCAAAGAAAACCTTTGGATAATATTACCATAAATATATGGTCTTCAAAAACTGAAATGATATATCCAGAAAAAAAAAACCTTAAAAAAATTATAATAAAACAACTTAAAAATAAATTTCCCATTGAAAATATGTATCTTTCAGTGGCCATTCTAACCACTAGTGAATTTTAAGTGAAAACCATGCTTGTATTTTTTGACATATGAAGTTGCAAGTCTTGAACTTCTTATCATTTCAGGTTTTACATTTAAAAAAAATTGTCTTATAGCTGTGATAAGAATATCTGTCAGCACACAAAAACCCAGAAGGGATGTTAATGGTTACTTTGACTATTATTGGTTTTTGAATAGTTATGAGTATGCCATTCACTATTAACATATTTTTTTCCATATGTGATATTGTTACATTTTGCAACAAAACATTATAGTGCTCACTGTTCGATATGGTTGGACTTGTTAGGGTAAGCTTGTGAATGATGCTTGTATGTTACAATCAGTATAACTAACAAAACAGTATGCCTCTCACTGCTAATGTGATTGGACATGTTTGCACTTTTATAAAACAGTCTGTGACAATGGCTCAATAGTTAAATTTTACTCTGAATCAGGTACTGACAGAATTTCAAGAGTGGAAGAAAACCTGTCAGACATCAGTAACTCTAGCTCAGATGTAGAACTAATTGGTAATGATTTTACATGTCAGTATGTTGGAAATTTATAAGATAGTGACTTGGCTGAGGATGAAATGACTGAGCCAAATATTGTGCCAATACTGGATGCATGTCTGTGTTTGCAACAGTGCAGAAAGCATAGGATACAGTGGCAGATGTATGGGGAGGTCAACTCCACTGGTAGTGGGTAATGAAGTACTGGAAAAGATGGCAAAACTGTTTGGACAGTTATGATACTGACATGAATAATCCTGAAAGGTTAGATGGACAGAATGTGCTAAGACAATAGGACCTATAATAATAATAATAAAAAAAATAAATACCCCCTCAAGCAGCTGCTTGCCACAGAGGTCTGAGAGGAGCCCGTCAGTTTATATGCCATAGTAGAAGGTCTGTGAGGCTGGCAGGACCTCAGCAGAAGAACAACAACAAACATCCATGCCTTACCCGGGGCTCGAACCCAGGTCCCTTAGATCAGTATCCAAGCACGCTAACCACTCGGCCATGGGACGGACCTATATCTCATGCTAAATGCATAATGTAGAAAATAATAGCACGTCTAGAGACTGGCATCTGTTAATTGATCAGTCTATGTTGTGGCATGTAAAAATGTGCAACAAGACCAAAGTTTGCACACATACTTTGGATGATAGTTGGTTGATTCCCTCAAACTTGATGCTTTCATTGTTTTGATATATGTCCATGTGGGTCTTCCACTTAGCAATACCAAATGTGTGAAAGTGCAGTGCATCATCATCTGGGATATTCCACTTCCACTCCCCATACTGTACTGTGATATCAACTGTGCCAATCTTGACTTGGATGTTATGTGGTCAAGAGCATGGAGTCCCCATACTTCACACAAAGTGTGGAAAGGTTCAAAGAAATAATTAGATATCTGCATTTTGATGTGCAAACAACTAGATCTGTCTGGTTACATAGACAAATTTTCAGTGACATCTGCAATATCGAAGAAATTCATCAAATATTACTGGAGATGAACACTAATTCCCTGCAAAGCTCAGTGCAGGTTCATGCAATACATGGCTACAATTGTTAAATTTGGTGCAAAATTCTAGTATTTGGCTGATATTGATTTAAAGTATGTCTGCAATGGATTCCCTTACCCTGGGAAAGATTATCTGCATCCTGCCAATAAGTCATTGCCTGAAAATGTCATCATGCAGCTCATTAGAGCATCAAGAAATGACAACTTCACATCACTGAAATTAGCTGAATAGCTTAACCCTTAATGCTGGCTTTGTAGAGTAGAATCTCTCTGGTGACAGGGTTAATTTTGAGGTGTTTTCAGGAGAAAAAAAAAAGAACAATTTTGAAACCTAATACTGAAATAACTAATAGACATAATTGGTCATATCCTATACCAAGGTAAAGATCATTTAATTGGGAATTTCTAGAAAATGAAATATTTGAGAAAAACAGCAAACATGGTAATTTTAATAGAACTTTTTTTATAACAATATAGCAAAAAAAGAATAATTTTGTTGGATTTGAACCTCATTCTGAAATAATAAACAGAATATGAGAAGTAATATCTTACATGAAGGATTTGGATTGGGTTGTTTTACCTCTGAGCGGCACTTTTTTGCACACGGGCTAAATGGCCAGGTCACATGGACCCCGAAGGCTCAGAGAATGTTGGGGGAGGGGACCCACTGGAACAGCCGTTGGGAGACAGATGGTAGCCTCCCGTCAAGGCCATCCAGCGTGATCTTTAACGTGCAAAGGGTATGGCTCTCCCGCACACGGGGCCACGGCTTAACGTCCCATCCGACGGACGGCTGCCTTTCCAAGCCCATCGGTGTCCCCTACTGACCATGGGCAGAGCGGGTAATTTTGCGGAGATAAATCTCAACGCTCACCCAGTTGGGACTAGAACCTGGGAACTACAGATTATGAGCCTGGCGCGCTACTGACTGAGCCACCCCCCCGCCCCTTACATGAAGGAGCATTTAATTCTACATAATATATAAATAGATTTTCCTGAAACATTTTAACAAACAGCAAAATAATTTAAAAATTGGAAATGTAACAATTGCAACACTTAAGATATATGCATTCTTATGAAATGATGCATATATCTTCCATTTAAAAATATCCATGTTACCAGTTTTCTTTTGAGGTAATTCCAAAAGATTAAGAAAAAGTCAAATGGCAACGTTCAGAGAATGTTCTGCATGAAATTTTAGTTTGGAAACATTACCAGAAAGAAGAAAACAACTGCATTCCGGTGTGAAATGAGGTCACAAAAGTGGCTGCCACAACAGTGTAATACATATTTTCTTTTTTTCAACTTAACAGAACATCTAAATAAACGTGTATCTTTAACATTATCAAATTTGATTTGTATATTTTCAGGATTAATAAAAAAAACAACTTACAAATGGATAATTTTTATGGGGAAAAAATGGAAACTTGGAACATATTCCTCTTGGGAACTACAGCTCCCATTGGATATGAGGCTGAATTTTGCTCTGGGCACTATAGTGTCTTCTGGCATATAAAGAGTTAAAGAGCAGAAAACACACTATTGTTGGAACAATTAATTATATGAAGAGGGAAATCCCCAAAACTAGAAAAATATTACAGGCACATCTTTATTATACCACCATAATAGTGTAAACGATGCTTACATTTACCATATATCAAGAATAAGAATGTTCTGGTGTAAGCACTCTGCACCCAATTGATCAAATATGTGAATACAGGCAGAAACTACCCAATATCAAAGAATTCCACACCATTAAATTTGGCTGGACATACTGGACCAAATGGTTCATAAATATTCTTTGAGAGCTAAATCTTGTGGTTCATAAATATTCTGTGAGGATGGCCTGAAAGTATTTTTTACAACATGCTTCACATTTCTTTGCAGCATGCTTGACTTGGTAGCAATCATCTACAAAGTTCTTGAAAAGAGTATCTCTCATAAAAAAAAAGTTCATTCTCCATCAAAGATCTCTCATCAAAGTTCATTCTCCAACTGGTAGAAGAGCTAAGACCATAGTACAAGTCTGACACACAAGCCTTGAAAATGAGCCTCCGACAAAGGCAAATGCAAGTGATGCTAATGTCAAGTATTCTTCAAATGCAAAAGGAACAAACCTTTGATAAACATTTTGCTTGGAACAGGGTCTCATTTGTGGCAGAATTTTGGGTAACACAATCTCTTGCACTGATTGCTTATCAATTTTTGAATGTTAGATATACACTTTTTGCCTTCACAGATCATACTCAAGTATTTTGTATTGTTTAATGTATAATTTTTCCAAAGAATTGCAATTTGTAATAATATAATGTGATACCATTATAACTTAGTTATTTCTAATGTACAATTTTTGTATTAGTTCCAAAATAAAAAAAATGGTATAAATCTTATACCCAAAGATGAATAAACATACAGAAAAACTTTACAATCAATAACTACCTCTCAAAAGTATGCTAGATGGTTATTTAGCATTAGTGATCAAATAGATTGCTTGTGGCCATTCTAGGTATACAGATCAGTCTGGTCCTTCTAATATCAACAACTGAATTAAGTAGTACAATTATTTAAACAAATACACTCTGAAAGCCTGAAACTATATGGTTTGAACCAATTTGACAGTAAGAACCAAAATACACAAAATTCAGAGTTAATCTGTTTAATTTCTGACAAGCCCTTATGTAGACAGGATAAAACATTTCAATGCCAACCTACAATATGCCATCTTGGTAATGACACAGTTGATATGAATCAAAACTTATCAATTCAATGACAAATCAAATTTTTAGTCATCAATAAAAAAAAATTCTCAATTGGCTATTGATTAACTATATAAACTAATTTCTTTTATTTTTCCTCTGACACTGGTTTAACGCATATGGCACATGCATCTTTATACTTTTGCACATTCTTTTTTTTGTTGCTCTTTTATGTATTAAATAGTTTACTTTCTACGTGCACCATCATCAAAGATTTGGTACTAAGTACACACATACAAAAATTTGTTCTTTGTTTATATGCAGTGTCATTTCCATGCAAAGTTTTCAGGTGGTTTTGCCTTTATGAATCACACCTTTTATGCAAATGTATTCCAAGGCATATCTTTCTGCTGCTTGATAAGGTGACAATGTACTGTTGATAATATCAAACTGTCACAATATCTCATATTAAATTTTATTTTAAGATATTTTGAAATATTTTCTCCTATTATTCATATAGACAAAAACATAGTGGCATGCTGGTTCTTTACTGTCAACTAATATGCAAAAGCAATTGGAACAAACAACAAACAAAAGTATGCTAATGTGACATTTTGAAATATTTTTCCTGATTATTTATATAGACAAAACCATAGTGGTAGGTTGGTTCTTCTTTGCTATTAAATATAAAAAAAAATTGGATGAAACAACAAAAGTTATTTGCAGCATAGGTCAGTAAAACAATTACACTATGCATAAATAAGAAACAAAAACAACAAATAAAATATTGTAGAGACAAAATTCCAAGATACATAACAATTTTTTCTCCATTGGAAGTTCGCATATGATTAATACATGTAAATGAAAAATAATCTTACTATAGCACTGCAGTTGATTTTTCTTGTGCATCCATAGACTTTAATGGGGCAACCAATCAATGTAAAAGGAAGATCTTTCTTCCAACACCGAAGGCCAGAATGACAAGATACTAAGCACCATCCCTGAACAGAACTGATAGGTAAATTCTGAAAATAAACACATAATGAGAAAATATATATATTATTTAAAAATTATAAAATAGCAGATTAATTTTATACATTTACTCATTTTTGTGCCAGACTCTTGATATCTAGTATACAGGTAAGTTTTAGAGTACACTAGCAATGAAGGATTTAGTGTTGTATCGTAACTAAATTCTGCTGGTTTTATCAATAGTGCATTGTAATCTTATTGTCAAACCATAAAAATTAGCAACTATGGTACTACTTTTGATAGCAGATTCTCTTATTGGAAACATCTCATTTCATCTATGTTCACAATGCAGCATTCCCCAACCCTATTTCAACTACAGCAGTGGTTCTCAACCTTTCATGCTTCACGTACCCCCTGGAAATGTGTATGTAACTGGTGTACCCCTTCTATAGATAGATAAAACTATAGTTATAGTATAACAATGGGAATAAAACATATATATACACATTAAATTTTGTATTCATAAATTACATATATCAATAAACACAAAAAATGACGTTTTTGCACAGCAGTGTTGCTAACTTAGTAACTTTGTTACTAGATCTAGTGACTTTTGAGCTCTCACAGCGTACCCCAAAAAATTTTACCGCATACCCCATGATGAGAATTCCTGAACTACAGTATAGGGAAGTTGTTGGGTTGGGTTGTTTTACCTCTGAGCGGCACTTTTTTGCACACCATGGGCTAAATGGCCAGGTCACATGGACCCCGAAGGCTCAGAGAAGGTTGGGGGAGGGGACCCACTGGAACAGCTGTTGGGAGACAGATGGTAGCCTCCCGTCAAGGCCATCCAGCGTGTTCTTTAACGTGCACAGGGTATGGCTCTCCCGCACACGGGGCCAAGGCTTAACGTCCCATCCGACGGACGACGTCCTTTCCAAGCCCATCGGTGTCCCCTACTGACCGTGGGCAGGGCGGGGAATTTTGCGGAGATAAATCTCAACGCTGACCCAGCTGGGACTCAAACCTGGGAACTACAGATTACGAGCCTGGCGCGCTACCGACTGAGCCACCCCCGCCCCAGTATAGGGAAGAAATAGCATTACACATAAATGTAATATTACAAACCCCATATTTCTAAAGGCTAGTAACTGAAAACTGATGTAAAAATGACCTAAATGAAAACAGCTAAATGGTTCTGTTGACACTGGGGGCTACAAGCTGGTTTGTTTTTCACCTAGTGATTATTACAAATGTGTTGGAAATAAAAATTTTCTTGGGTTGGATAGGTATTGACGAAATATTATGATTGGAACCTTCCTATAGCTATATTGCACCCTTTAACAGTGGGAAAAGTTCAAAATTTCAAACTAATATTGCAAGTGATGTAATTACATTACAAATTTGAAGTTTGGTTTTCAGAAATGGTAGAAAATTTTGAAAATTTCAAAACTTTTAACAACTGTTGTGAATAATCTATTTGGGCTAGAAATTTTATATTTTAGTGGTGTAGTGTGATGATCAAGAAATTTACATTGGCACTTGACAGCAACAATTTGCTCCTTCACAGGGGTGGTCGGAAAATGCAATTTTTTGTTTTGTGAGATAAATTAAAAATTCTTTTTGAGGTGAATAGATACTAATGAAATACAGTGACTCATAGTTTTCAAAACTGCCTCTCCAGCATTAGCTCAAACTCACTTCCCACCTGATGAAGTGCCCAAAGTAAGGGCATGAAACGTACATCATGGAACTAAAACTTTTTTAAGCACTCTATGCTATCAAAGGTATAAATGGTTATTTCCTTTGCCATGGCAGGTAGACCATCGGCATCCATTATCCTTCTTTTAATCTCTACTGAGACATCACTTGCCGGCAAGAATGTCGATTATTAAATTTGTCACTGAAAGCATCCTGGAAATTCCTGTTACTACCCATCCTCTGTGGTACAGTACATAAATCTCTCCTTAATAACTTTTGATACTTGATAGCATAGTTCATGTGTTGAAGTGCTTAAAAACATTTAACAGTGTCATAGAGAATTAAAAACTTCAATTTAATTTCTGCACTGTATACCTTTACTCTAATTTTTGATATTTAATCATTTTTGAAAAATTTCTACTGTTAGTGGCATAAATAACCCATGTCATCATTTTGGCTGCCAATCGAAGTCTTATATACAGCATCATCATTTTCATTCTTTAATTTCAAACGGACTGATCTGATGTTAAATTTTGTAGCTATGAGTTTGATCAGAACTGTTATTAAATGAAATTACTGTTTTCATAACTTTTGCTTAAAACACATTAACAGCACAAAAAATTTGCTGATTTATTCCTTAAAACTATTACTCAGAAAAATTTGAAACTTTGCAATATGTCATATCACTGTAGGTACAACAATTACAAAAAAAAAAAAAAAATTCAATTCTGACTATGACACAACTGCCAAATTCAGAGCTGTTTGATTTGATATAGAATGATCCTGGTGCATTTTTATATGATCATGTTATTTAATTAGGTATAATGCTAAGAAACTTGTAGTAGAAATGACCATCTAGAATTGAAAAGCTGGTCAATTAATAGGCAGATTTTTACATTCAATGTTTGACTGCATTTATAAAATAAAACTGAGAAGCAGATCCATATATTTACTTCTTTCATCTTGATGTGCTTTTATGTAATATTAATGCATATCACAAAGTTTTTGACAAAGCACTTTCTATCACTAACAAAATAATTTCATTACGAATTATGATTAAAAGTGATTTAAAAATTTAATTTTTATACTATTTTTGTATAAATTATATCATACCTCTCTATGAGCCTCCACAAACTTAACGATTTCCACAGTTTGATCCTGCCAAGGGTAAAATAAAATTCATAAGTGAAAGTATCAAAATGCAATTTTGTATTATAGATGCTGAAAAATACTGTTTGCTTCACCTAATATAAAACTGTACTTAAATATATAAAAAAGGGGCTATACTGAGACCATATGGAATATAATTAAGTTTACAAAAGACAACTATAATGAACATCTGACATAAGTAAATAGACAACCAAGTGCCCACTTTAAAGGATGTGATTAAAATAATAAAGGATTTGAAATATCTGGGAGTCTGATTTGATAAATCATCATATCATATAATGATTTCGAGGACAAAACAAAATGGTTCTTGGTTGGTTGTTTTACCTCTGAGCAGCACCCTTTTGCAAATAAATGGCCAGGTCACAAAGACCCTGAAGGCTTAGAGAAGGTTGGGGGAAGGACTTATTTGAACAGCTATTCAGAGACAGACAGTAGCCTACTAGAACAGATGTTGGGAGACAGATGGTTAAAGAATATGTTGGATGTCAAGGCCATCCAGCGTATTCTTTAATGTGCATAGAGTATGGCTGTCTCGTACATGGGGAAACAAAATGTTTGCCTCAGTACTGCTTTGTAAATAATTACCGAAACATTATTTTTCCCTGAAAAGGTACAAAAGGACATAAAATAAAAATAAATATAAAAACACAAATGTGAAAAATGCCCAAAATCATAAACAATAAACCACTGTTCCACACTAAAAAAAAAATCCCAACGATTAAATAACCAATGGGCAAAAACAAGCACAAAAATGCCCAAAATTGTAAACAACAAACTACTGTTCTGCATTCGAAAAAACAACAACAAAAAACCAGGGATCAAATAACCCAATGAATAAAAAAAAAAGGCATCAAAATTCATATATCGGGTAATCATTTACTGTTTTTGATACTCTTAAAAAAGAGCACAATTCGTATTAAAAACAATTTTATTCAACAAAGTAGTTTCCATTTGATTCAATCTCCTTTTTGCATCTTGAAGCTAGCTTATAAATACCCCTTCTATAGAAGTCTCTGTTTTTGAAACAGAAGAAAGTTTCTATAACAACCTGTACCTCCCTGTCAATCTTAAACTCTTGTCCACACAGATTATTGTCGAGGGCTAGAAACAAGCGATAATCCAAAGGAGAGATATCAGGTAAATAAAGTGGATTACGAAGTCCCCCATTCAAGGCAATAGACTGCCTGTGGCCACTTTGCAGTATGTGGATGAGCATTATCCTGAAGGAACATCCTTTACGATTGACAAGTGCTGCTTCCTTCTCTTTCAATGCCTCATGAACACGTTCAAGCTGTTGTGAATAGAGCTCACCAGTAATGGTTTGGCCAGATTTCAGCAGTTTCTTTTCTTTTCGATTAACCCCTGGGCGAAGGATCAGAAAAAAATTCATGTTTATGAATTTTTTTTCTGGGCCTTTGCTTTTTTCAATCCTTTTTTTTTGGATTGATGGTTTGTTGCTTATGATTTTGGTCATTTTTGCACTTGTTTTAGTCTACTGGGTTATTTAAACCCTTGGGCTTTTTTGACAGTGGAAATGCAGTTTGTTGTTTATGATTTTGGGCATTTTTACACATATTTTAACGCACTGGGTTGTTTAACATATGGATTTTTTTTTAGAGTGCAAGTCGTTGTTCATGATTTTAGGGGTTTTTTTGCTTGTTTTAGCCCATTGGATTATTTATCAACTGGAGAATTTATCAAGTGCAGAACTGCGATGCACTGTTTATGATTTTGTCTTTTTGTTTTTAGAATGTTTTATAAAATTTTTGAGAAATATTTTCCTATGAGGCAGTGCTGTAGATAGAATTTTGGTTTGCAAGTTAGAGAGAAAAATTGGACTACTTTCACAAACTTCTTTAAAAAAAAAGGGTGCATCAGTACTCCTTTTTAAAATTACCAAAAATAAAGTGAGTAATGCCAGCAAAACTGCTAGGGTACTACTCAAATTGTTTTGTGTATACACAATAAAGAACATTAGTGTTCAATGTTTATCGTTTACACTATTTTTTTTTTTGGCATTCTTCTGACATTTCTTTTGGCATTTTTTTTGACAAATCTGCTTTTGCATTATAAAAAGCACCAAAATAAAATCTCCTTGTAATGACTTACTAAAGTTGTAATACTTGATTCAAATTTCACTAATTACAGTGATGATCTATTTAGTTTGAATGGTTTTTTAATTATAAGGTATCAAATTCAAATTTCCCTGTAGAAGGATGTGCAAAATTACAATCAATCAACAGAATGTGTCAGGTAAATGGCAGAGCTTTCTATGACACCTGACTCACCTTTGCCATGTTTTTTTTACTGCTGGGGTTTGTGACTTTGGATAGAGTCCTCTGTGGAAAAAATAGCAGCTGGGGACTTAATACTAAACTTCTGCTCATTGTTTTTTTCAAAGTTCTATAATCACAATTTCTATACAACATAAAACTTCAAAAGGTACTTGTGCAAACCTTAAACATTAATGTACATTAATGGTGCGGCCAGAATTGGGGGGAGATTTGAAGAATTTTATTTAATGTAAATTGATGAACAAGAATTTTAAAAGTAAAATTTATACAAAATATGGTTACTCACACTATACATACTTAGATATTCCACTACATTAACAATTATTAATTACAAAAATAAAAGCAACATTGAATTATTTCAAGTGTATCTTGTCTACAGAACAATTTCCTGTGATACTTTATACAACTATGTTGAATTATGTTGGCATACGATTGCATAGCTTACAGGAAACAATATATTGACAGGTAAAAATACTACTTACATCATCTATGCAAAAGCTACACTTTCTTGAGCTTGAAAACAGCAGGAATATCAGGAAACATGATAACGCTAACCCGACTACCAGAAACACTATAAGTAAATAAGGAAACATCAGGCAAAAAATGTCATAGCATCTAGGTTTAAACCACACCTTGTTGCGTTCATGTTGTCTTTGGATGCTTGGATGAATGTGGGTGCCAGATTTCTGATATAAATTATAGATTTAAAAAAGGAGTATTTACATTGAGATTTACCTCTAAAATAACGATTAACAAAAGGGAATTTTGCGGAAAGAATAAGAGTTAGAATTTATAGAATATTGTCAATAATCCAAATTGCACGTTACATCATTTGTAATTTGAGTGTGGTACTTCGAAGCAATTGGACACTCCATGTCTCATCCATGGAACTAACAATAGTAAATGTAGGTGCCCTAAAATCGTAAACTTGAATCAGTTTTGCGCATGTGTCAAGCCCCTTTGTGTGACCAAAGTATTGGCGGTGTTCAAGCTAGTGTTTTGGTCTAGCACTTCCACAATTGATATTCGGTGAAGTCGAAAGAATTGTACTGAATGGGGGTTGGAGGCTATAATCTGTATCTGTACGTGTTTCAAAACTAGAAAGGGTACAGCTTTAAGCTCTAAGGACTTCTTTGGGAGTTCTTAAATGCAGCAATTTTTCTTTTGGCTGAGGCAAATATCCTCCATTTTCATCTTCGTAGAAAATTCCTTCTTTTTAAGCACTACTAGAATTCGGATGTCACAAGAGGACCATTCATTATTACGATGTGTTGCTGACACTAATACCAATAATTGCTTTATGAATTCTGTAAAAGAGTTTCCACTTTTCACACAGTGCACTCATATTGGTACTGGAGTTAATAGATGGCTTCAAGAGGTTTCTGTCAGATTCTCCTTACCTGGATTTTCGCATAAAAAGTACTACCTGTTGATGCCATTTACTTGCTTGTATCTGATTTTCCTTTATCCACCTAAGCTGGTTCTTTGCAAATTTACACAAATTATCCTATTTTTGCAAGACTGAACAATCTGTTGCATGAGTTCCATTCCTACCCAGTCTTGATGTTTCTGGTATTATGAAATTTACAAACGTTCATGATTTCATTACTCCTGAAATCCATGTTCATTTTAATGCCATTCGGTGGCTTAATAGCACTTCCCATCCTAAAACTGTTATTCTAAGAGACAATCGAGACTCTATTCTTTTTATCAAAGGTTTTATGGAAAAATCTCCAGATAAGAAGTTTCTCTTTCAGATAAGGAACTATTTTATTTTCTGTCTGACAAAAAATTTGTCAGCTTACCATGGTTTTCTACTGGATATGAGTCCTGATATGATTTCAAGCCGACCAAGAAGTTATTGAGTCCAAGTTAGTCTGAACCATTTCTACAACTGTCGAACCCGAGCCCACTTTGAGGAAAAAGTTTCTCTGACGCATCATAAGACATAATAAAGCATATATACAGAAATGCACGTAACTTCTTCTTTATCTATATGAGCCTGCAACGCTCTTCGCTGCAAGTACAATTTGTCTCCATTCTCCTCTATCCGTGGCCTTCTCCTCCCAATTTGATATATTCAATTCATCCAAGTTCCTTTGTAGGCAGTCTCTCCATCTCAAGTGGGGTGCCCTCTTGGTCGTTTTCTACTTGTGAAGGAGATATAGTTTTTCTTTGGCTCTCTCTCTTTGCATCCATCCCTTAATGTATCCCATTCATCGTAATCGGTTGGCTTTAATCTCTCTGGTTATAGTAGGAGAGCCATATTTTCTGTACAATTCTAGGATATGTCGTCTTCACCACAATCCACTAGAGTTGTCTAGGATTGGTCCATATATTTTTCTTAGGACTTTATTTTCAAACCGCTGTAATTTATCTTCATCAGCTCTTGTAGTGCACCAGGTTTCAGACCCATACAAAACAACCGAGTGTAAGAGTATCTTATACATACTTTCTTTTGCTCTATGTCCTAATATTTTTAAAGACAATAGAGATCAGAGTGCATGAAAGGTTTAATTTCCTGCTTTTGTTCTAGCAAGAATTTCATCTTGTATACAATTTTTATCAGTGATCTGAGTTTCAAGTATTTAAAATGTGTAACTTGATTAAAAGACAGGTTATCCACCTGAAGAGCAGCTGGGTTGTACTCATGATCTTTCCTTGTCCTTTTAAGGTATTGTTTTGGCTTGATTTATTTTTCAGTTCCATTTTTTTTCTTTGCTGATTTAATCTTCTGATACTGTCTTTAAAATGGGTCGGGGGTGGCTCAATCGATAGCGTGCCAGGCTCATAATCTGTAGTGCGCAGGTTCGAGTCCCAGCTGGGTCAGAGTTGAGATTTATCTCTGCAAAATTCCCCGCCCTGCTCACGGTCAGTAGGGGACACCGATGACCTTGGAAAGGTAGCCGTCCATCGAATAGGACATTAAACTGTGGCCCCGTGTGTGGGAGAGCCATACCCTGTGCACGTTAAAGAACATGCTGCATGGCCTTGACAGGAGGCTACCTACCATCTGTCTCCCAACAGCTGTTCCAGTGGGTCCCCTCCCCCAACCCTCTCTGAGCCTTCGGGGTCCATGTGACCTGGCCATTTAGCCCATGGTGTGCAAAAAAGTGCCGCTCAGAGGTAAAACAACCCAACAACAAATATCTTTGAAATCATCATCATTCGGTCCCAAAATCACCAGGTCATTTGCATAACCAAGAATTTTCATCCAGTCCCTGAATTCTCCTTCCATTGTCCCTCAAAATTTTCTCCAAAATCAAATTAAAAAGAATAGGTGATAAAGCATCTCCCTGTCTTCATCATCATCATCATCATCATCCTCAAGCAGCCAAAGGCTACGGAGGTCCAACCAGACTGCGCAGTTTAATTCTCCAAGCATATCTGTCCTGAGCTACATCTGCTGCATCCGGCCACTGTACACCAATTCTAACAAGGTCCTGTTTGACATTGTCTGCCCACCGCATCCTAGGTCTACCCCTCCTTCTGAGGCCTCTAGGCACACTGTTCATAACCCTATTCGCCAATCTATAATTATCCATACGGGCAACATGGCCAAACCAGCGGAGTCTCTCTCTGCACAATATGCTGCTTAAAGGAGGTTGCAGACTCCTTTGCCTAACCTCATCAGTAGTTACAAAGTTAAACCACCTAATACCCAAGATACTGCGTAAGCATCTAGAATCAAAAGCATCTAGTTTCCTGTTATCTTGCTTACACAGCGTCCAAGTTTCACTACCATAACTAACCCTAGAAAGAACCAAACTATTATACAGTCTAATTTTAGTCTTTAGGTGTATACGTCTATTTCTCCACAATCTCCATAGATTCTTAAAAGTCCCAGAGCAATACCTATTCGTCTGTTAATCTCATGTCGCACATCACCAGTATCAGTTACGCAGCTCCCAAGGTAATTAAACTGTGACACCTGCTCAAGACTGCAACCATTCAGATTAACTGAATCACAACCTGCCTGACCAATTTTCATCACTTTAGTTTTCTCTCTGTTTATAACCAAACCTACTGTACTACCAGTCTCATCAACAGTTCGAATGAAAGAGTTCATCTCATCAACATCATTTGCCAAAAGGGCTAAATCATCAGCATAATCTAAATCAGAAATTTTCGTATCTCCAGCCCATTTAAGGCCAAAATCTTTCCCTTGAAGTGAATTTCGCATAACATAATCAACAAATAAACTAAAGAGAAAAGGAGACAAAATGCACCCTTGTCGAACACCAGAAGTAATGCTAAACCAATTGCTACAAGACTTACCAACCCTCACACATGACTCAGTGTTATTATAGAGAGCTTTCATTATGTTAACTAACTTGTCTGGTATACCATATGATCTCACAATCAACCACAAATTATGACGATCAACAGAGTCGAAAGCCTTTTTGAAATCAACAAAGCTAGCAACCAAAGGTTTCTGAAACTCTAAACATTTCTCAAGAATCTGCCTAAGTGAAAATATCTGATCTACACATCCCCTACCACTTCTGAATCCACATTGCTCATCACGCAATTGCCTGTCAACCAGATTCTTAATTCTATTAAGCACAATCATGGAAAGAACTTTACCTGGAACGGAGAGTAGGCTGATACCCCTATAGTTATCACAAGAACTGCGATCACCTTTTTTGAAAATAGGGATAATAATAGCTCTGGTAAAATCTTTAGGAACCATGCCTTTATCATAAAAGTTATTCAAAATTTCAGTCATCCAAATGGTAACTGAAACATTCCCAGCTCTAAGCATTTCCGTAGTAATTTCATCCACCCCTGGGGATTTATGAAGTTTAAGTTTAGAAATAGCCAAACTAACTTCAGATTGTGTTATAGGACCAACATTAAAGCCAACAATGCATCTATCATTGTTGCAAACAATGGGAGTAGAACTAACCACATTGTTTAGAACATCACTGAAATGCTCAGCCCACCTAGCCATGACAGAATCCTCACCTTCTATAACCTTGCCTTGTTTATCCTTCAATCCCTGTATACCTGTTCGCTTTCTACCACACAAAACATTAACTATCTGGTACAGCTCTCTGCTGTTGTGCTGTCTAACTGCTTCCTCAGCTTTGTCAGCAAGGCCATCAAGCCAAAGATTCTTATCAGTAGCTAACTGATCCTTTACACGTTTATTAAGTTCTTTGTAATGCTTTCTATTAGGACTAGTAGGGTACTGATTAAGGACATTCCTGCAGTTCCTTCTTTCTGAAATAAGCTCAAGTGCCTTATCACTTAAATAATTCTGCCTCCTCTGCTCCTTTTTCCCTAAAAGAGTACTGTTAGTTTCCAAAAAAGCCTGTTTAAAATGGCCCCATTCTTCCTCAACTTCAGTATTAAGCAAACCATGAGTGTCATAATGACTAAGTAACCTATCATGGTAAGCTTTAGCTATAACTGGGTCTTTCAGAGCTTCAGTATTAAAGGTAAATTTTTTAACACTAGCACAACACTTTTTAAGTTTAAGTTGCAAGACACTTTTAACAAGGTAATGGTCAGATCCAATTTCAGCTCCCCTATATGCCCTGGTATTTCTAACAGAACTAGCCCATTTGCTGTTAATTAATATATAATCAATCATATTCTTATGCAGCCCATCAGGTGAAACCCATGTGTATTTATGTATGTCGCGGTGTTTGTAATATGTGTTAGTTATTCTGAAACCATTGAGTTTACTTACCTGTAGGAGACGTTGCCCATTGCCATTGCAGCTACCAATACCAAAAGGGCCTATTACTCCTCCCCAAAGGTCAGAGTCAGTACCAACTTTGGCATTGAAGTCACCAAGAACAAGGGTAATATCTCCTTTCTTGACAGAATTCAAAATATCCTGAAGTTGTCTGTAAAACCTATCCTTCTCATCCTCATCAGAATCCTCAGTGGGGGCATAACAGCAGATAACATTCAAGTCTTTAATGCTTGTCTGAAATTTTGCTGTAAGAAACCTTTCATTAATGCACTCATATCCTAGAATAGCATCACTAGCATGTCTGCTGAGCAGCAGACCCACGCCTTGGTGATGCTTTCCATCCTCCCTCCCTGTAAAGAGAAATTTAAAGTTATTTTTAAGTATCTCACCTTTACCTGTCCATCTGGTCTCTTGCAAGCCTAGAATATCTAGGTTATAGCGCTGGAATTCCTGCATGAGGACATCAAGAGAATAATCTTTATGTAATGTCCTCACGTTCCACGTTCCTGCAGAGAGAAAATGATTAGTAGGATTTTTAAAGAAATTAGGTTTATTGAGATTGGTAGGGCCAACAATATCAAACAGCCCCCTGATCGCAGGCATGGGGCAAAGACCTGTTCCTCCTCCGCTAAAGGCTGAAGTCACCGATGCTTGTAGGAACTTCAGGCACCACCTTTTCAAGTGGACTTTTTCAAGAACCATATGGCCTGCCTGAGACACATTACTCCAGTTTAGGCTTGACGATGCCCAACTAGCTAAGTAAGGTTCAGGTACCTGCGATGGCCTCTGATTAGGATTATCCACCAGCTGATATAAGGTATCCCATGCCTCTGTTCACTTAGAGCTGGCAACCCAGAAGCGAACAGAAAACACAGCGGCAGACTCTCCCTCAACAGAGGCCCACCAGTGCAGCAAGTCCAGGATCCATAATCAAGCTCAAATCCATAAACAAGTCCAGTCTAGTAGGTATAAATGGTCAGCACCAGGACCCTGTGAAGTTGACCACTCCTCAGCAGGGTTGAAAAAAAAGAAAAAAGTGGCCATAGATGACCAGATCAGTAGGTCATACTGAACTGGCAGCCCTCCCCTTCCGTTCCCTTCCAAAAGAGAATATCTCTTTTGAAAGGTACTAACGGCCTGCACCACGAGAAGGCGGGGTCGGACATTAGGTGCTAGACCTGGCCGGTTCTGTGCATCATCACTGGGGATTGGTACACAGCTCTCCTTCCAGTTTACGCCTAGCTACCATTTACAAGCCCTCCCTGTCTTAGTCCTGTAGTAATTTTAAATGATTCTGATTTTGATTCATTGGCCAGCACAATACCTCTACTTTCAATAAGGCATATATTAATCATATTTATTAACTTTTGTGGCATGCCAAAGTCCTTTAGTGCATTAAGGAGGCTTGTTCTATGAATACTATCATAAGCTTTTTGAAAGTCCACAAAAAATGTGTGATAAAGCATTGTTAAATTCCCAATTTTTCTCCAAATTTTGCCTTAAAGTGAAAATTTGCTCAATAATTGACCTACCCTTTCTTAAAGCCACCAGTTTTCTTCAATAATCCTCTGCAAATGGACTCGTCTTATTCTCAGATCCCCCCCCCCCCATTCCGAAAATAAAACCTGGTATGTTCCTGTTTTCAGTAGTTTCGATTGTATGGTTTACATACATTATTAGAACCCTCAATAATTAGAATACATAGAATGATGCCATCCTATTTATTCGTAACTTGGTCTCCTAATTGTAATTTTTTTTTTATTTCTAAACACAATATTTAAGAATAGACATCAGAAAAGCAACCGCAACAATTGTATTTGCATGTATACATTTTATTTCCTTATTAATAATTGTTAATAATATTGATAACTATCTTTTTTAATAACTACGAGTTACAATATTTATCTGTTTTTTAACAAATGGATTGATTGAACTGGTGCAAACCGTTCGACGATCTACTGGATATATATAAATAAAAATAAATAAATACCCCCTCAAGCAGCTGCTTGCCACAGAGGTCTGACAGGAGCCTGTCAGTTTATATGCCACAGTACCAGATCTGAGAGGATGGCAGGACCTCAGCAGAAAAAATGACATACACACATCCATGCCTAATCCGGGGCTCGAACCCAGGTCCCTTAGATCAGTAGCCAAGCGTGCTAACCACTCGGCCACGGGACGGCTTGGATATATATATATATATATATAATAAAAATCATAACATACGTTTCATTATTTTGCATTTGTACTAAAAATATTTCAAAATAACGTTAACGCAACGTTATAACGAAATTTAAATTTACGACAAACGTAACGAAAAACGGTATTAAAGTTTTTGGCTGTAACGAAAAGCGTAACGAAACGTAAGTAAATAAGTAGTAATAGTTACTTTTAAGTAAGTAAGTAGGTAACACTGAAAAAGTAGGTAACTCTTTTAAATAAGCAAATAAGTAAGTAATATTTACTTTTAAGTAATTAAGTAAGTAACAATTTCTATTGAGTAAATAAGTAAATACCGAATTTTATGGATAACACTTCACGAAATTAGAAGGAATGAAATTCAGAATATTAAGAATAGAATTATTTTTGCGTGCAACAACATGGCCACCTGGCTTCATTGGCGTGCATTATATAAGCTCGTTAAGGAGTCTCCTCAGAACGTCATCTTTCTCGTGCTGCCATCTGGTGATCGATCTATATTTCCATATGGCATTTGAGTTAATATGAACTAAGCACACGAGTGTGTGCCGCATTATTTCGTTTGCGGAACACTGCTATATGGATTTCAGTTACAGAGTCAAATACGAATAGCCCTGAGATTTTACACGAAGCCACGTTTATAAAACTTGCAATATTTTTCTACGCAGAATTTACGAAGCAGTCGTTTTTTTTTTTAATTAAACTTAAATTTTTTCACAAAATCATTTATTTTATTTTTATTTATTTATTTATTTGTGTTTTGCTTCTGATTGTTCCAATAAACTTTTCCGGAAGAAACTAGGAATTACCTCCCATCTAAAAATTCTATAGGTTTATGAAAATCCCAGATGCTTCATTTAAGGTCAGAGCCTTAACTGGCATGGTGGTTAGGCAGCTATCCACTGTTACAGTAAGATAAACTTTGTATTCTATGTTAGCTCTTGCTGGGGATCAGCGTGATTTCGGTCTTAGTAGGGCATGTCCTTGTATGAGCAGGCATGTAAAAGCTACGAGTTACTTTTAGGATTATTCTCTGTCCTATATAGAAAAAAGAAATACTCGAACCTTTTAATTGTCAACCCTTTAAACTATATTTATCTGGTTTTTTGTCAAAGCTAGAATGAGTAATTTAATTCCTAAGTACAAGAAATTTACCCAAAATCTAAACTTAATGAAACTAAGCTAAACATCGAGCACATTGCAGGAGAGGGGTGTTGTTTAAATTTTTAACTAGGTCAATTAGAGATAGAAATAACTAAATTAATATATGTTGGAACTTAAGGCAAATAAATTAACGTACTTGTGAGTAAATATCGTAATATTTCGACCTCTGACTAGGGTCATCGTCCGAGGAGTTTGCAGCTTTGTTGGAACTTCCTTTCTTTTGTATTAGTGAATGCCAGATTTTGGGTAAAAGGATTCCTTGCATATGTGTGATATGTCCATATTTCATGGCCCAATAATCAAAAATGAACCTTTATAGCTAAAATATTGACTTTTATAAATAAAAATACACGACTTTTTATAGATTAAAAACTTTAAAGTAATGGTATTATTTATATTATTATTTTATGTAATTGAAAAAGAAGTTACATATATATTTAAAATGATTATTCTTACATCTATGAAAAAATCGTCGCACTAAAAAGAGAATACGTTGGGCCTTTTCTCGAATTCCTTTTTCTTGCTTTTATGCTGCCAAATCCTTAATCAAAATTTGTTTCTTGAAATAATCACTTTGAACAGATAAATACTATAATGAGAATGATATTTCTTCTATTTCTTTTTATGCATATTTATATATGTAATGACGGTAATACGTAAAAATTTTCTCGTAAATGCGAAAATGTTATTTGGTGGCTAACTTTTATGAAGCCTATAGCCGGCGCCATATTATCCATAGCCTAAATACGGTTATGAGAGCCCATACCTGATCAGGTGGTTAGCGTATCTGACTGCTAAACCAGTGGGTATGTTGTATGAGAAACAAGGACAAGCCCAATAGAGCTTCTGGATTATCTCTGTTCTTTGTGTAAAGGAGTGCCGTCTTCCTTATACATTTTTTAATAAAAGTTCAAGTCTATCTACTAAAACTCTACTAAACCCCGTTCTGGGGTCGCCATTACTTCACTGAAACACGTTCAGGGACTGCATCTTATTTATTTCTGTGTTTGTGCATTATCTTTAAAAAGAGATGTATAATGTTTTAAATTGTTTTTATTTCTCTGCATTTGTCAGTTCTTTAAATGAAATAAATAAATACCCCCTCAAGCAGCTGCTTGCCACAGAGGTCTGACAGTACCCTGTCAGTTTATATGCCATAGTAGAAGGTCTGTGAGGATGGCAAGAGATCAGCAGAAAAACATGACAAATATCCATGCCTTATCAGGGGCTCGATCCCAGGTCCCTTAGATCACTAGCCAAGCGCGCTAAACACTCGGCCACGGGACCTTTAGGAATTGCAAAAACTTGCATGCACACAATATATTGCAATTTTTCCTTGTTGTTAGTGATAAAATAATCATTCTCCCATCGTTGCTGAAATGTTCTATTTTTGTCTCCCAACCAGTGATGAGCCTAGACCTTTTTGTGGCCTGAGACGAGGAAAAAATGTCACCTGTTTAGAAAGATATTAATTTTGCACAAAACTAGTGTTTTATGTTAAATTTAACGATTAATAAGAATAATAAGATTAATAAGAAAACTACTCAGCTATTACACTGTTTTGATAATAATGATAAAAGGCTACTGAAATTTTACTGCTAATTTATTATGAATTTTGGTGCCATTCAAAAGTGGCGCCCTGAGGCTGTCGCCTCGCAATCTTATCTATCTGACTGACCCTGCTGCCATCTTACGTTTTTCGGCTCCCTGCATACTCATAGTTGTAGGCATTTCTATAAGAAAAGATCCTAAGAAAAATTGAAAACTAGAAACAAGTTATAAACAAAATATTATAGACGCACCTATGTATATATATGCTGAATATATCATATTTTATCCAATATTAAAATTATTTATCAAGGACCGTTTGCTGCAAGTTGGATAGCCCTGCTTAGTGATTCCAATATAACAGAATAATTAGTAATGACAGTATATACAAGGGAGGAAAAGTCACTTTCAATAATATGTGTTCCACAGCTACAAAGCTATGCTTTCTGGTTGCTAATGCACTTATAGATTCGACTGCGAATAACCAGTGAGAATACTGCATTTGATGAATAATGTCTCGGAATTTTGTAGACTTTTCCCAAAAGCTGAATTTGTGAAAGAAAAATATAAATTTCAAAATTTAAAAAATAACTATCTTCCTAAATGGGCCCTAAAAAGTAGAAAATAAACCTAAAGCATATCGATGGTGCAATCCGTCACTGAGTTCGTATTCCTTTCGAAGGAAGATAGGGCGCCGATTTACCTACTCAACAAGATTACCAGCTTCCTGTCTTCCTTTGAAGTGAATACGAACTCAGATATGCCTTAGGTTTATTTTCTACTTTTTATGGCCGTATAGGAATATGGGAATTTTTTTAATTTTTTAATTTACATTTTTTTGTTGCCACCAAAAACAAAGCTTGGTAAATACATTTACCACGCTTTTGGATTCAGATTTGAGGTAGCTCACAATATTGGAAACGTCACAAGTTTTAATTTGAGATACGACTCGTTAAAGTTGACCCCCGCGAAAATCCGCCCTAACCACATTTTATCAGGGGAAATAATGGGGGCGGAATTCGAAAGAATTTACGACCGTCATTATACGAGCTTTCATTTAACACCTAACTCGTAACTGTAGGCCTTCGCGTTCCGATGATATAGTGGAACGACTTTCAGATTTCCTGTTTTTTAGAGGGGAAGAAAGCATGGGGGGTCATTGTTTCGTAGCCTACGACATTCCACGCGTCAGAAGCTTTCATTTTACGTATAGCTTGTTATTTTCGGCTTTCGCGCTCTGGAGGTACAGCTTAAGAATAGTTTTCATATTTCGCCTTTTTTAGGAGGGGAGAAAGCACGGGGGTCAAATTTTTTTTATAGCCTATTACATTCCCTGCGTCACAAGCTTTCATTTGGCACATAAATCATTAAGTTTCTCCATCGCGTTCGAAAGATATGGTGGAACAACATCTTGTCAAATCCACAAACCGACAAACCGACCGAACAACCAACCGACAAATGTAAAAGCCAAAAGCAATAGAAGATGGGTAAAAAAGACCTCTGAGGACTAAACCTCATCCAAATGTTTCAGTGGATAGGTAAATTTATAGTGGTAAGGCAAATATGAAAATATCCACCTGTCCGCTTCCCTGATTCGAGATCTAGCTATACACACTAGTAGCTCTACCATTTAATCTAAAGCGAGAGCAATTCACACTTGCTAAATCGGGGCGGGGGTGGATCAGTCGGTAGCCGCCAGGCTCGTAATCTGTAGTTCCCAGGTTCGAGTCCCAGTTGGGTCAGCGTTGAGATTTATCTCCGCAAAATTCCCCGCCCTGCCCACGGTCAGTAGGGGACACCGATGGGCTTGGAAAGGCCGCCGTCCGTCGGATGGGACGTTAAGCCGTGGCCCCGTGTGCGGGAGAGCCATACCCTGTGCACGTTAAAGAACACGCTGGATGGCCTTGACGGGAGGCTACCATCTATCTCCCAACAGCTGTTCCAGTGGGTCCCCTCCCCCAACCTTCTCTGAGCCTTCGGGGTCCATGTGACCTGGCCATTTAGCCCATGGTGTGCAAAAAAGTGCCGCTCAGAGGTAAAACAACCCACTTGCTTAATTTTTATTTAGAGGCACAACAGCGAAGCTCTGAATAGAAATAACCTCTCCGGCGAAGGCCTGCAATCAATTTGATAGGAAGGAATTATCTCATTACAGTGATACTCATTTTGTAGCTACAAGGCATCATCATCATCATCATCATCCTCAAGCAGCCATGGGCTACGGAGGTCCAACCAGACCACGCAGTTTAATTCTCCAAGCATATCTGTCCTGAGCTACATCTGCTGCATCCGGCCACTGCACACCAATTCTAACAAGGTCCTGTTTGACATTGTCTGCCCACCGCATCCTAGGTCTCCCCCTCCTTCTGAAGCCTCTAGGCACACTGTTCATAACCCTATTCGCCAATCTATAATTATCCATACGGGCAACATGGCCAAACCAGCGGAGTCTCTCTCTGCACAATATGCTGCTTAAAGGAGGTTGCAAACTCCTTGTGTGAAAAATGATACCTCTTCCCGATGGTTGAGTGGTTAAAGTACTTTGCTACAGATCAGAGACTGGTTATAATCAGAATTGGTTACAACAAAAAGAAAACTAACTGTCAAATCAAAGATATTTTTCAATATATTCGATTTCTGAACAATTCCTTAAAAGGAGAAAATAGATTTCGTCTCAAATAAAAAAAAACCTCAAGCAACTGCCTTCCACAGAGATCTGACAGTATAGCGGATCTGTGAGGATCGTCAGCAATACAAGCATCCATGCCTTACCAGGGTCTCGAACCCATGTCCCTTTGATCAGTGGCCAAGTGAGCCCTTAGACCACGGGGTGCCTCACATAAAAAAAAAATAAATATTCCCTCAAGCAGCAGCTTGCCACAGAAGTCTGACAGGAGCCTGTCAGTTTATATGCCATAGTAGAAGATCTGTGAGGATAGCGAGACATCAGCAGAAAGAAAACACAAATATCCATGCATAAAGCTATGTTAATATTAGTTATTATACTGCTTAGTAATAGATTTATCATTTCAGTAAAAAAAAATATTCCGTAATTATTTAAATTTTTGTTAAAAGAATTATTCACATGAAAAATTTATCGAAATTGTAAAATGCGACTTTTTGTTGTTAGCAGCACATCTTGAGTCCAGCAACAATATCCTACTTTCTGTCATTTTATTGATTTTTCTCCATTATAACAGCACAGTTACATTTATACGCAGGATGGAGGAACGCAGAGATTACGGAGGCAAAATAGTGTCGAAGCTTCAGTATTCATTTTCCTATTTTTAGCTGAGTGAGGATCGTACACAAAAATGCTCTTATTGAAGATTTTTGAAATTTGCAAAGCATAATGGGTGGCTTTGCATAATATGGAAAATTATGTGGCGTTCGCCTCCACGAAATTCACCTTTCCATAATGCATAATAAGGGACTCAATATTATGTTTTGCATAATTTGATGCAAATGCATAATAAGGTACTCGATTATGCATTTACATCAAATTATGCAAATTCAGCAATCCTAGTTCAATGAACAGCTTCATTTGTTATCTTGAACAGGGCATTGTCGCTTCGTGGAGGCGAACGACCACACTTGTAACGGGGACGCTTAGAGAATGCATCAGGGTCATTATAATCATTAACATTAATTACCAGAAAGCTCAATGATGTCCCTGGAGATCATTTACAAGTTAATCCTTTATTGCAGAAGGAACGCCTAACGATTTAATGTCCGTTAGCTCTTATTGACAAGTAACGAGAAGAAAATGACTATGGGGAAGATAAAAAGTCATAAACCTAATTATTCTCCATATCAAACCCGTTGAGCATTATCTGGTTAAAACAAGTCTTATAATTACATAAAGCTAATAAAGAAAACTTAACAGATGTTAAGGAACATCATTTAACAAATAACGAATTGCAACAAAGTTAATAAAAAGCTCTCGTTTGTCTCAGATGTACATGCTTTTAATGACACACAGCAGGCTCTGTGGATCAGCACAAAGAATTATATTTGTAAGTAAACTTCTTCGAGTCTGAATTGGAGTTTATAGAGCTGTGGTTAGAGTCTGGCATTAATTTGTAAATGATTTCCTAGTGTTTAGCAATCAGATTATTCATATTTTGTTCTGACAATTTACATTAAACCTTTTTTAAACAGGTACTGCCAAACGAAAAAGAGAAACATGGTTTATTGAGACTAGATCCCTACAAGTAGCATTAATCAAACGAAGCAAAATTCTCAGTCCTAACGGAATTCGTCTCTTTTAAAAAAAAGCTAGAAAAGTACCTATTTTCCTGCATGCGCTCTAAGAATTAAAAAATAAAATTAAAGCTTATCGATATTGCAATCAGTTACTGAATTCGGGGGGTGGCTCAGTCGGTAGCGCGCCAGGCTCGTAATCTATAGTTCCCAGGTTCGAGTCCCAGCTGGGTCAGCGTTGAGATTTATCTCCGCAAAATTCCCCGCCCTGCCCACGGTCAGTAGGGGACATCGATGGACTTGGAAAGGCCGTCGGATGGGACGTTAAGCCGTGGCCCCGTGTGCGGGAGAGCCATACCATGTGCACGTTAAAGATGGCCTTGACGGGAGGCTACCATCTGTCTCCCAACAGCTGTTCCAGTGGGTCCCCTCCCCCAACCTTCTCTGAGCCTTCGGGGTCCATGTGACCTGGCCATTTAGCCCATGGTGTGCAAGAAAAGTGCCGCTCAGAGGTAAAACAACCCAAACTGAATTCGTATTCACATCAAAGGAAGATTGGGTACTACTTTTACCAATTCAAGGTGTCCTTTGGCCGAGTGGTTAGCACGTTTGGTATTGATCTAAGGGACCTGGGTTCGAGTCTCGGGTAAGGCATGGATGTAATGTCGTTATTCTACCTAGGTATTTCCATCCTCACAGACCTTCTACTGTGGCATATAAACTGACACCTCTGTGGCAAGCAGCTGCTTGAGGGGTATTTTTTTTAATTTACCGATTCAACAAGATTGTCGGCTCCCTATCTTCCTTTGAAGTGAATGCGGATTCAGTAACTGATTGCACCATCGATATGTTTAAATTTTATTTTTAACTTTTTAGAAAGCATACAGGAAGAGAGGTATTTTTAAACATATTTTTATTCCTTGTCAATAAAAATACCTATGTCCAGAAGCTTCACTTTGATATATGATTAATAAATATCGACCACATTTCTCCTCCCCTCTTTTTTATAGGGAGGGGGGTATGTTTGAGAAAGCTGAAAACATTTTGGACTTCACAAACATTAATTTGAGATATAACTCATTAAGGTTGGTAATTTCAAAGATTTTTATGTCCCCTTCTGGGAAAGGGAAGAATAGTGGTCGGGGGGGGGGGGGGGGAGGTATAATTCGAAGTAGCCTAACACGATTTTCAGATGAGCTTTCATTTCACACCGAACTTATAACTGTATTCGGAAGATGTAGCAGAAAAAAGACTTTCACATTTTCCCTTTTATAGGGCGGAAGAAAACAAGGGCAGTAAATGGGTTTAGCCCATAACACTTCCCACGCCACAAGCTTTCATTTGACTTACATCTTATTACGTTCAGGATACTAAAATGTTTCGTTTATTCGAAAAATGTAATTGAGCAATCCTTCACATATATCCTCTTTATATGAAGGGAAATATGTGATAAAGCTTTTTATATAAATTATGGGCCAGCAAATTTTTAAAAACCGTGACGTTCCCATGTCGCAAGCTTTCATTTGACGCATAGCCCGTTACTTTCGACCCTCGCGTTCCGAAGATATTGTTACGACAGAAGGAATCTGGCAACCGAAAGCAAAAAGTTTCAGCCAACGAATAAGAACGTTGGGAGAATTTGGAGAAGAAGAGTGGAGAGTTAACGGTCGTTTTGTATTGTAACGGTCGTTGTGTTGTAACGGTCGAGGAGTTCGAAAATGGACGGTGAGCTGTTCTGAGACAGTGCGCGTAAGTATCAAGAAGTAACTTGATGTGTTGTGTATACGCGGAAGGATAAAAGTGGGATCTTTTATCGTTAAGTATCAAGAAGTAACTTGATGTGTATACGCGGAAGTATAAAAGTGGGAACTTTTATGGCTAACTTCGAATGTCTACACGGACTGTCTTTTTGTTCGGCTAGTGTGTGAAAAGTTATTAGCACAGGACGAGAATTGGTTTACGAGTGAAGATCTTCGGGTGACCTGGTAAATCAAGTAAAAGGTAGTATTTTAGTAAAATACACAGAGCTGATATTGTGTGCTCTACGCAGGAAGATTGATGACTTGTGCATGTTAATAGTTGATTTGTTAATAAGATACTTCATCCATATTTCCTTTGTAACAATTTACCTTGTATTGAATTTGGTTTTGAAATATAGCTTTTAATACTCACGCTCAGCGGCTATCCATTTTTGTGATCCGCAACATTTGGTGTCAGAGGTGGGATTAATTTAATTGAATGCCTTTCACTAGAAGTATGGATGAGTTAATAAAGCTGATGACTGATATGAAAGCCGAAATAGCGGCACAAAATAGGACATTAGATGAAATGATCAGTCAAAATGGTAAAATGAAAGCCGCAATGGCTACACAAAATAATGAAAAGGAAAAAGAGAAAGGCAACGCTTATCAAAATGTGAATCCAAAACCAATAGGTGAAATTTGCAAAACTAACAGCACTGGAGGTAACATTACAGATGAACAATGTTTTAAAGATGCTAACCGTAAGAATATTGTTGAGCAGTATAAAAATTATAGGAACAAAATTATGCAAGAATCGAGAGCTGGTAGAGATGTTGTTACAGTTACAGTTCAGACAACGAAATTGGTTGAAGGTGAATATATCTCCAGCAGTGGGAGCTATAGTACAGATGAACATAATGCTGATGCGGGAAAGAAACGATGCAGAACCAGAAAACATTCCAAGATCCTTTGCTATCTGAAAAAGAAGCAATTTAAGAAACGATGCGGAACCAGAAAACATTCTGGGATTCTTTGCTATCTGAAAAAGAAGCAATGTAGATTCAATTCGTTTCTACAAAATTCGACGGACAGGAGAAGCTCGCTGGGGCAGCGGCGTTCTGATGAAGCCTTCATATTGATTGAAGAGATCTCGAGAGAGATGGAGAAAGTGCGAGAGGACTGCGAGAGAAAGACTGCAAAAGAATCGAATCTTCGGAAGAAAGGAGAATCTCGAAATGTGGATCTGCTACTGGAAATCAAGAATCGTAGAGATAGCGCAGATAATGCCTTTGACCACGCAACTACTGGTGATGCATGGCAGAGTGTCTATGTAGCTGGTGACATGTCTAGGAACTGTGAAGAACAATCACACAGATCAGAGAGCTGCGAGACTATACAGTACGCTTTGCACTTCAAAATACCTAGGTATACAAGTCTGGCACGATCTGAAGAGAGATCCACACGAAAGGTATTCTATTCCTCACTCTCAGCAAAATGCGTCATGGACAATTATCGCAAAGGCAGAGTAACGAGTGGTAATGAAGGGGAACGAAACAGAGTTTACGTTTCGCAGAGTGGTCCGAGTAAAGAAGAGGCGTCCATTCATCATAGATACAAAGTGCCATTCGACTTTACCGCGGAAGTCGGAGAGATTTTTCCGAAGCATATAGCCACACTCGAATCGTTTATAGAAAGTGGGGATTTAAGGAAGAGGAATTCCGAAGGATGGCTTAGAAGCATAACAGGTGATGCTAGTAAAAGAGCTTCAGGCAGAGACAGTACTTCAAAGACTAACTTTCTGGATGAAACTAAGCCTCAGAGTTACGATCAGAGAGAAGTAAAGCCCTCAGACAATCTCAACGAAACCATGCTGAATTTCTTTTCTGAACAGTCAATGTGCAGATTTGGACATTATAACCATTTAGATTATAAGGATATAGAAAAGTTTTATCACGATTACAAGAGCTCTAAAGTGGACAATATCATGTTACAGAACTCGTCGCTGATCTCCAGAATGGACAATTTGGCAATCATGACTGATATTACTCTGGACAAACTGGAATCCATCCCTGGCTTCACAGTCGACTGCACTAAAGATAAAATCGAGCAGATGATGGAAGACGTCGGATGCTGCATCGTAGGACAGACAGTGGAGCTGGTGCCAACAGATAAGGAGATTTACCGCTGCAAGGATCTGACGGCTACCGTAGATAGCGTTCCTCTAATGAGATGCTCAATTGTGTCCAAAAAGCTGGCTGAAGGAGTGTGCGCTTTGGTTTATGATGTTGAATTCGGAAAAGGAGCTATTGATCTCATCAGTACAGAAGACGCTGTTGATTTAGTTAAGAAAATGGTTGCAGCATCACAAGCTCGTGGAATGAAGAGTTCAGCTGTTATCAGCAACATGGATTCACCTCTTGAAAACTCGGTTGACAACTCTCTGGAAGTGATGGAAGCTGTTCAGTGTTTCCTTGGTAACGGATCCTTGGAACTGCAAGAGCTCGTCGAAGAGTTAGGAGGAGAACTTCTGCGTTTGGTGAACATTGTGGATAATAGGGTAGATGAAGCATCACGTGTCTGCAAGGTTCTGCATAACGGCAATGCTTTGAACAAGTTTCGTAACATGTTAATAGAACAAGGAGTATCTGAAGATGTTGCAAGCTGGCTATGTGAAGGTAAAACAGAAAAAATATTGCTAGCAGCCCGACACATCACTGATTTCACTTATACAGGAGAAACAGGTAAGGTTGTCGGATTAGAAGCTGCAGTTCTAGCAAGAGTATGGAAGGAGGAGATGGACCGAAGCGCTAAAAAGAATTATGGAGCTGATATTATATTTGTGAAGCACCTTGGGGATCAAATTGAATCAGGTGAAATATGGCTGAAGGTTCATCACGACAGTTCTGAATTAAGTGAAAGTCAACTGACAAAAGGGTCAGATTGCAGGATGAAAATTCTCCCTAGATTTTATGTCACTAATGACTTTCATTCCTTGTTACTGTTGATAGAAGTAAAAATCCAAAGAAGAAAACTTTCGACAAAGAAGAAAACTTTTTACAGGTTTTGCACGAAAACTCTTAGTCGATTCTTCTCCCTGCAGAGACATAAACGTGTTCACAAGGGCTATAGGCCTTACACGTATTATGTTTGTGGACGAGGCTTCAGTCAGAAAAGAAATCTACGTCATAATGAGATTCGCTTTCATTTTGACACAGACGTGGTATATCGCATTCGTCGATGTCCAGCTACAAAGTGCAAGGTGGTTCACGTGGATCATTTGGCCCCGTTTCATCGAAGAACTGAAGAAACTTTGGAATCCAGGATTGTTCGGGACGAACAAGACCTAGGAAGGGGGCAGTGTTACGACAGAAGGAATCTGGCAACCGAAAGCAAAAAGTTTCAGCCAACGAATAAGAACGTTGGGAGAATTTGGAGAAGAAGAGTGGAGAGTTAACGGTCGTTTTGTATTGTAACGGTCGTTGTGTTGTAACGGTCGAGGAGTTCGAAAATGGACGGTGAGCTGTTCTGAGACAGTGCGCGTAAGTATCAAGAAGTAACTTGATGTGTTGTGTATACGCGGAAGGATAAAAGTGGGATCTTTTATCGTTAAGTATCAAGAAGTAACTTGATGTGTATACGCGGAAGTATAAAAGTGGGAACTTTTATGGCTAACTTCGAATGTCTACACGGACTGTCTTTTTGTTCGGCTAGTGTGTGAAAAGTTATTAGCACAGGACGAGAATTGGTTTACGAGTGAAGATCTTCGGGTGACCTGGTAAATCAAGTAAAAGGTAGTATTTTAGTAAAATACACAGAGCTGATATTGTGTGCTCTACGCAGGAAGATTGATGACTTGTGCATGTTAATAGTTGATTTGTTAATAAGATACTTCATCCATATTTCCTTTGTAACAATTTACCTTGTATTGAATTTGGTTTTGAAATATAGCTTTTAATACTCACGCTCAGCGGCTATCCATTTTTGTGATCCGCAACAATATAGTTGAACAATCGTTTTTCTATTTCTCCTTCTTAGGGGAGAAGAAAACATTAGGGTAAATTATTTACAGCCTATGGCACTCCTTGCGTCACAAGCTTCCACTGAACAAGAGTTTTTAAAAAATACAAAAACTTGCAAACCGACAAATGACAGTGAAAAGCTAGGGTTTTATCTAGGAGGATAGGTAAAATCTGCGATAAGAAAATGGGATAAACGTAAATTAATTATGATCCGCTCTAACTTGAAAGCTCTTTTCCAGTTCCTTGGTGGGTTGATTTGGGTTGTTTTACCTCTGAGTGGCACTTTTTTGCACACCATGGGCTAAATGGCCAGGTCACATGGACCCCGAAGGCTCAGAGAAGGTTGGGGGAGGGGACCCACTGGAACAGCTGTTGGGAGACAGATGGTAGCCTCCCGTCAAGGCCATCCAGTGTGTTCTTTAACGTGCACATGGTATGGCTCTCCCACACACGGGGCCACGGCTTAACGTCCCATCCGACGGACAGTGGCCTTTCCAAGCTCATCGGTGTCCCCTACTGATCGTGGGCTCGGCGGGAGTTCCTTGGTGGAGGGAAATTGCATCTGTAGGCAAGAGCATTAGGTTTCAAAGGGATCAAAGGCAGTAGAATGCCCATTAAAAGCTTTTGAAACGAATGCTTTCTCAAATTATAAAATTCGGCTGTTTTTTTTATCTCGTTTTCTTTGAAAATAGTTTCGCTTTGCCGTCTGTCTGTGGACATAGAATTTTTTTGTTTATAGAGGTAAATCAAAAATTCTTTTTGTGTTGGATAGGTATTGAAGAAATATTACGATATGCACTTTCAGAATCTCTCTAAAGCTATAATTACGCCCTTTAGCGGTGGTAAAATGTGAAAATTCCAAAATTTCAAACGAATATTGCAAGCGATGTATTTACAGTAAAAATTTGAAATTTTGGTGGTTGAATGTGAAGGTCATGTAGTTTCCGTCGCAATCAATGAGTTGATCCCGTAGACCCAGGGGGAGGGGGAAACACATCTTTTCAGTTTTAAAAAACAAACAATTGTTTCTTTGTTTTTTTTTGAGGTAAATGAAATATTCTTTTTGTGTTAGATAGGAATTGATAAAATATTGTTACGACAGAAGAATCTGGCAACCGAAAGCAAAGTTTCAGCCAACGAATAAGAACGTTGGGAGAATTTGGAGAAGAAGAGTGGAGCGTTAACGGTCGTTTTGTATTGTAACGGTCGTTGTGTTGTAACGGTCGGTGAGTTCGAAAATGGACGGTGAGCTGTTCTGAGACAGTGCGCGTAAGTATCAAGAAGTAACTTGATGTGTTGTGTATACGCGGAAGGATAAAAGTGGGATCTTTTATCGTTAAGTATCAAGAAGTAACTTGATGTGTTGTGTATACGCGGAAGTATAAAAGTGGGAACTTTTATGGCTAACTTCGAATGTCTACACGGACTGTCTTTTTGTTCGGCTAGTGTGTGAACAGTTATTAGCACAGGACGAGAATTGGTTTACGAGTGAAGATCTTCGGGTGACCTGGTAAATCAAGTAAAAGGTAGTATTTAGTAAAATACACAGAGCTGATATTGTGTGCTCTACGCAGGAAGATTGATGACTTGTGCATGTTAATAGTTGATTTGTTAATAAGATACTTCATCCATATTTCCTTTGTAACAATTTACCTTGTATTGAATTTGGTTTTGAAATATAGCTTTTAAAACTCACGCCCAGTGCTATCCGTTTTTGTGATCCGCAACATTTGGTGTCAGAAGTGGGATGATTTATTGAATGCCGTTAACTAGAAGTATGGATGAATTAGTAAAGTTGTTAAATGACTTGAAAGCCGATATGAAAGCCGATATAGCTGCCCAAAGCGATAAAATAGGTGACCAGATGACTGATATGGCTACACAGATGAATGACATTAAAAGTCAAAATAATGAGTTGAGAACTGAGATAGTTTCTCAAAAAGATGATTTGAAAGCCGAAATGGCCGCACAAAATAATGAGTTGAGAAATAAAATAGGTGACCTGGCCGCACAAAATACTGAGATGAGAGCTGAAGTGGCTTCTCAAATTGATAAGATTATTGATCAGTTCAAGGATCATAAAACCGAACTCAATAGACAATGCAATAGTTTAAATGTTGAATTTGTCAGTGAAAAAGATGATCTTGATAGTGTTAAGTTAGACTGTAAACATTGCTATAATGCAGAACTGAAATTTGGAACTAAAGAGATAATGCCCATAAGACAAATAGTATCGACACAAACAAACAGTGACACCCCTAACATCTGGAATCCAATTGAAATCAGGAAGGCTCAACTAGATGATGAAGACATAAAACCAATATTAGAATTGATTGAAAAATCTGATGTAAGACCTAATTGGGAGCAAATCTCGAGGTATAGTCCAACTACTAAAAGTTACTGGGCACAGTGGGATTCCTTAAAAATGGAAGACGGAGTATTATACAGAAGATGGGAGAATCCCACTGGACGGCTGATCCGTTGGCAGATAATCCTTCCTCGATCCCGAGTGGAACTTGTGATGAAAGATGTACATGATAGTGCCACTGGAGGACACTTCGGTGTTAATAAGACATTAGCCAAAGCCAGGGAACGATTTCATTGGTTGAAAAGTAGGGCAGACGTTGAGAGATGGTGTAGGCAATGTGAAGCCTGTGCAGCAAAGAAAGGCCCTAAGACTAGGAGTCGGGGTAAGCTGCAGACGTATAACGTTGGTGCCCCTTTTGAAAGAATAGCCATTGATGTAATGGGTCCGTTTCCTAGAACTGATGATGGAAATCGATATTTATTAGTGGTAATGGATTATTTCACAAAGTGGCCTGAGGTATATCCCATCCAAGACCAGGAAGCAACAACAGTGGCTGAGATGATAGTTAATAACTTCATTAGTAGGTATGGAGTACCTTTACAACTCCACTCTGATCAAGGACGGAATTTTGAATCCAATGTGTTTAAAGGCATCTGTCAACTATTAGGCATTCAGAAAACCAGAACAACTCCCTTACACCCTCAGTCGGATGGTATGGTTGAAAGGTTCAATAGAACAATTGCTCAGCATTTAGCATTATTTGTGAACGACCACCAACGTGACTGGGATCGCCATGTACCACTCCTTTTGCTGGCATATAGAACGGCAGTGCATGAGACAACTGGACAGACACCTTCCATGATGATTTTTGGAAGAGAGTTACGTCTTCCCTGTGACCTTTTATATGGTCGGCCCGAAGCAATGCCTGTGTCCACTCCACAATACGTACAAGAATTGCAACAACGACTAGAAGAAATCCATCACTCCGTTAGACATAACATCGACATAACAAGTGACAGAACCAAAACAAGATATGACAGTAAAATAAATGGAACTATTTTCAATCAAGGAGATCTTGTCTGGCTATACAGTCCACATAGAAAAAAAGGACTATCTCCAAAACTTCAGAAACCTTGGGAAGGTCCATATACAATAGTTAACAGGATTAATGACGTGGTATATCGCATTCGTCGACGTCCAGCTACAAAGTGCAAGGTGGTTCACGTGGATCGTTTGGCTCCGTTTCATCGAAGAACTGAAGAAACTTTGGAATCCAGAATTGTTCGGGACGAACAAGACCTAGGAAGGGGGCAGTGTTACGACAGAAGAATCTGGCAACCGAAAGCAAAGTTTCAGCCAACGAATAAGAACGTTGGGAGAATTTGGAGAAGAAGAGTGGAGCGTTAACGGTCGTTTTGTATTGTAACGGTCGTTGTGTTGTAACGGTCGGTGAGTTCGAAAATGGACGGTGAGCTGTTCTGAGACAGTGCGCGTAAGTATCAAGAAGTAACTTGATGTGTTGTGTATACGCGGAAGGATAAAAGTGGGATCTTTTATCGTTAAGTATCAAGAAGTAACTTGATGTGTTGTGTATACGCGGAAGTATAAAAGTGGGAACTTTTATGGCTAACTTCGAATGTCTACACGGACTGTCTTTTTGTTCGGCTAGTGTGTGAACAGTTATTAGCACAGGACGAGAATTGGTTTACGAGTGAAGATCTTCGGGTGACCTGGTAAATCAAGTAAAAGGTAGTATTTAGTAAAATACACAGAGCTGATATTGTGTGCTCTACGCAGGAAGATTGATGACTTGTGCATGTTAATAGTTGATTTGTTAATAAGATACTTCATCCATATTTCCTTTGTAACAATTTACCTTGTATTGAATTTGGTTTTGAAATATAGCTTTTAAAACTCACGCCCAGTGCTATCCGTTTTTGTGATCCGCAACAATATTATAAAGGTGAAAAGGATTGAAAATTCTAAAATTTCAAGCGAATATTGCAAGGATGTATTACTGATAGAAATATGAAATTTTGATAGTGGAATGTGAACGTCATGAAGTTTCAATTAGAAACAAATGAAAATCATAATAGAAAACTCTTTTTCAGTTTGATTGATACTAATGAAATATTATAATTCGCATTTTTAAAATATTTAGCAGTTTTAATATATATATCTTTACAAATTATTGAAATGATGAAACGGCAGAGCTGTTTTCGAGTTCAAATAGGAATATAGAACAGAAATTTGAAAAATTAGTGGTAGTTTTTATCAGATATTCCACTGACCGCAATAATCTACCCACTTTTTTGAGAGATATGTAGGAAATGCAACTTTTTAGATTTAAGAATTAAAAGAGGAATACTTTTATGTTGTATAATTACTAATAATAATTGCAATTCTAATTACTAATAATATTTGCAATTTTTCCATCATCCGCTAGCTCAAATTAAAACTTTTAAGGAATGAAACAGTAGGTAAAGGAAAAACTTCTTTCTCTTTGAAAACGAGATTCTGCTCTTTGAAAACCAGATGCGCCAGAGGCAATATGCGTTCTTCTAGTTCATGTTTAAGATGCCTTGTTTTTTTCACTTTTTCACTTCAACAATTGAATTCTTGTAAATCAAAACCATTCATCACAGATTTTTTTACGTTTTACAAGATGTAATGTAGCAGAATGATGTAAAAACTTTAGTCACTCTCTTGGTCATTAACTAGCAGAATTGCCCGGCGTTGCTCAGGCCTTGATGCAATGACCCATAATAGCAGACGTATTCCTAAGGGGTGCGAGGACACTCGTTTACGTCCGGAGTGCAGTCACTGACTTTGAAATTTTCGGCTCCCGTAATTCTTCAGGTACTCGACCAATCGGTCTTCAGTTTCATGTAGGGTTTCACCATTCCCGCTTGGTCGGTGGATTTAGGGGTGGGGTTTCTATCTTCGGTTAGTCTGGATTAAACCATGATTAAACCCGCCGCAAGTCTCCGAAATCTGAGGGAGCTGCCATTGCCTACCTTATGAATTCCAATATAATAGAATGTTGGAATATGAATGGAGTGTTGAAATTTGTGAATATACAGTATATTATGAATGCGCAGAATTATCAATGGACAGACGTTTCACGTCCAACTTTACGGAGGGGCCTAATTTTCTAGGGTCGGAAACCTTACAGTGCACTAAGTTACGGTGAAATAAAGCTGTAGACGAAGTTCGCTGGTCTTATTATCTGACAGTCTAGGGCAGGTCTGGGCAAACCTTTTAGTTGAAGGGCTGCATAGAGAACTGATATGAAATGGTGGATCGCATAGGAAAACTGAAATGGAATGGCGGGCAGCCAAAGAAATATGTGATCAATAACGTAAAAATAACCAATGCAAAAAAAAAAGTCTAAAATGAAACATAAACAATATAATTTTGTTAAAAACAATTGAATGAGAATTCGCTTCGCCGAAATTGGATTTTTTTCCTTTCTAAGTTCTTTTTATCTTTCACAGATTTATTTGTCATCGGTAGCTTGGGGACCTCACAAAAAAGAAGTGACGGGTCGCATGCCGCCCACCGCCCTGCCCTAATCTTAACCAGTCCTGGTCTAGGGGGAGTTGCCGGGCAAACAGATAGACACACACACACACAAACTGTCTATTTTATATAATAGATGAGTCATTTTTTCGTATAGAGAGCAAAGGAAAATCGCTAAAAGGCCAATAAATGACAAGCGCCTAGGACAGGGCCACCTAGATATGACTGAGTCTGGAGAGCTTTCGAACGAAAGGAGAGAAATTTAACGATGTGTACAGATTTTTAAGTCATTTAATTTTTCCAAACTTTAATTATGAGCTTTAATTTTAAAATTATATGAAAAATGAAATAATTTATCATTGACGTCTATAAAAACAAATTACTAACATTTTTAAAAATAACTACCTGTCGAAATTTCATTTTAATTTATATCGGAAATAGCTTTTGCTTTTAAAATGTTAGTAATTAGCCTTCAATTATATAATAATATATTAATATAATCGTAATAAATAAATTCTTTTATTTCAGATATTTTTTAACTAAAAACTTGCCTTTAAAAAATGTAATTAAATCATTGAAAACTTTACACATTGTCAAATTTTCATCCTCTTATTCCAAAGTCATCCAGGCTCAGTCCTATCTAGGCGGTTCTGGTCTCGTTCACCAGAGATGCATCACGGGGGAAGGGGGTAGTAGATCCTACCTCCGAAAATGCCGAGTGGTTAGCACGCTTGGCTACTGATCTAAGGGACCTGGGTTCGAGCCCCGGAATTAGGCATGGATGTGTGTGTCGTTTTTCTGCTGAGGTCCTGCCATCCTCTCAGATCTCCTACTGTGGCATATAAACTGACAGGCTCCTGTCAGACCTCTGTGGCAAGCAGCTGCTTGAGGGGGTATTTTTATACGAAATCTCACACTTGTCTACCAGTTTTGAAATCCAACACAGGTGTCTTTGCAAAATTTTATTTTAGCCCCATAGTATATATGACACTAAAAATAGATTTAAAAACAAGTATAAAAATTTTTTGAATGAAGAGGATTTGAATTCTCTTAGGGAATTTGAATGAAAGGGATTTTAATTCTCCTAGGGAATTTGAATGAAGGGGATTTGAATTCTCCTGGGAATATGAATGAAGGGGATTTGAATTTTCCTAGGGAATTTGAATGAAAGGGATATGAATTCTCCTAGGGAATTTGAATGATCTCCAAAGGGCATTTAAATCCTCCTTCCTTAGTATATTAAAAAAAATATTGCTATCAAGATGCATATTTTGAAATCATTAACACAAAATTAATATTTTCAGCAAAAAAAAAAACAATAAAAAAATGCAAAACTACTTCCCTTAAGCAGTTGTTTGCCACAGAGGTATGACAGGAGCCTTTCAGTTTATATGTCATATTGGAAGGTCTGAGGATGGGGGAGCAGGTGAAAACAACACAAATAGCCATGCCTTACTTAGGGCCTTTGATCAGTAGCCAAAGGCGCTAACTACTCGGCCATGAAACGGGTATAAAAAAAACCGGGTACTTCAAAATCATGCAATTTTACCCCGACACCTGAATAAAATGAATTCTTTAATTTTGTTCCCGTCCCCCTATCGCCTAGCCTGGCTCTTAACCAAATGTGCATTCAAAATCACATTTAACCAGGGAGGGATCTAGAGGGAAAAAGCCAGCAAAGAGCTATGCCCCCCACCCCCAATAGGAATACGCTAGTAACCGGAACGGAGATGAAAATAAGTATTAATATACATCTATAACCCTTACTTTTCAAGAAATATATTAAAGACCACTAAAATGTAAAATGCAGGGAACAAGTGCATACTGGAATGGCGTTCTAGTTCATTCCTACTCGATCTTTGTCTTTACTTTCACACGAATCATTTGCCTCCAACCTCCTTACTTTTTTTTCTAGTACCGGGAATACGCTGAACTATAGAGAGAATGAGTTGCTGTAGGCGCACAGCGATCTATGTCGTTTCGTTTACTGATGCGTACACATTTACTGATGACATGCGAGTTGAAATTCAGTGAAATAGTACTAAATATTTAACATTTGTTTTTAATTCTTTTAGTAATATAAAAATGCTCCTTATATGGCCGGTTTAATGATGGAACAGACAATCAGCCTGTATTCTAAACAAACAACATGCTGACAACACTGAGTGAGGGAAGCTTTTCAAGAAAAAGTATAATTTTAAAGGGTAAAAGAAAATATTAAATTAGCAAACATTACATACAATTTTTTATACAAACTGAAGCCGCACTTTTAGGCAATCTTGTACAAAAAGTTTGGACGAATCACATAAAAAAAACGATGTTATTTTTACGCTACGAAATGTAGGTCATGATGGGTTATTAATTCGTCTATATTTCGATGTCCAATGTCTGGCCATGCTCTTTGCATATCTATGTTTGAAGGTTAATACTGTTTGTTTACATGCCATATCTTCATGTACCTCTATATCCGTTATTTTATTACTCTGATACCAATCGAGAACTTCTTATCGTATCACAGTCAAGTGGTTTTGATATACCGGGTTTGGCTACAAGGCGGCGCCACATAGTCGCTCTCTCAGCTTGCTCAAGAAGTCATCAGTATTCGGGTGGCGCCTATACCGCTTTTTTTTTATTAAAGATGTGCCAGTCGGGGACTTCCTGTAAGACTATACTGCCTATAAACTGCATTCACCGTAAACACTTATAAAACTGAGATTACTGTCACCTTTGTTTCTGTCTGGAGCAAGGACTAAACTGCCATTCATTTAAAATGCACTAAATGACTGAAAGCAGTAAGAACTAAGTTGAGAAATTATAGATCAACACTTCTCTAATTCTTGGCGAACCAAGTGGCTTATCAAAAAAGGAATATTTACGATTTTGAAGCCTACCAACTTTGACAGATTCAGTTTGATTGCAAATTAATACGTTTCTAACAAGCCTTGAACCTTTTCGAAGTGTTTTTTTGCTGAATGCGTCACTGCCATACAACTGCCTAAATTATAATATGTTCAGATTCAAGAAAACAGCTCATTTTTCAAAACATTTGAGACATCCCGCATCCGTCTTAATTAACGATTAATGGTTGCAGTCGTAATCGTGGCCAAGATCTCGCTGAAGAACACTCAACATAACCATTCATTTTCAGTGCAAATTCGTGGATTACTTAACCGATGTTTGTGAGTAGAGCTGTACTCAAACTTTAAATATAGAGCCGTGATAAACAATTGTTGGTAGAATTTCTCTGAGATGAAACAAATGAATCAGTCCTCGTTAAAATGATGTATTTCACTGACAGTTTGCTAAAAATTAACAAATTTTTATTTCACTGACAGTTTGCTAAAAATTAACAAATTTTTATTTCACTCCGTTGAGTGTAATATTAAATTTTCAAATAATCTTACCACGAAATTATTTATTTAGACTACCTCGATGCTTGATACCATTTATTTACATTCAAATGAATTGCACAACGGATTCGCAGACTATTATAGACTTGGCTCTTATTCTGCCTAAATCAGAAATCAGTCCGTCCGTCTTAAAAAACCATCAGGGTAGGATTTATTTGCCTCTCAATTGGATTGTAACCACAGATTCTACTGTGTGAGAACTCTTGATTTCAAACACAGAGTCCTTCAATCTATGCAGAAAGAGCCTTATTCTGCTCTATCTGTTGTGAGAAACGCTAACCTCTCTCCTAAGTTTCCCATTAAATCTAACTTCCTCATAACTATTCTTTACTAGTTGCTGTCGTTCATGCCCTCGGGCATACTACGAATGTGAGGACCTTCTCATCTGTATTCTATCTGCTGCAAACAAGCTCCAGATGCTCACTGGATGCTTATCTCCTTCACCCTGGCTACAGATGTTGCAATTCATCATTAGGTCCCTTAATGCCATTGCCGCTTTCCATGAGAAACAAATTCACATTTGATTTCATTTTACTAACGATACTCCCAAGAATAAATATAGCGCACGAAAAAAAAAATCTTAAAACAGCTTTTAAAGGAAATGACACAAAATATATATTAACGTGTCACAAAAATGATTAAAATCACCAGTAAAATGCCATTGGATATATATTTGCAATAATAAATTCATGTCACAAAATTATTCAAAAAGAAATCAACTTTGAATCAACTTTGAAAAGAAAAGGCACAATATCATGAAAACATAGCAAAGAAATAGCAAAAAATCATCAATAGAAAAAAAAATCTTACACATATTTACATTCATACGATTATTTAATTAATCACTGAAATAAAATATATATATATCTTTTTCCTATACCCTTTTTTCTCTGTCTTTATAAAAAGAAAACCATTGCAAAACCAAACTCTATCTTGTTCTTTTTATCCCCAAACAGAATTTCGTAAAGTCGTCGCTAACATTCGTAATTGGAAGAGTTTTGTTTTGTCAGAGACCAGAAGCAACACTTATTTTTAATTCGAGGAGCAGTAAAGATCAGAGAAACAATATATTAAAAAATAAAATAAATACCCCCTCAAGCAGCTGCTTGCTACAGAGGTCTGACAGGAGCCTGTCAATTTATATGCCATAGTAGAAGATCTGAGAGGATTGCAGGACCTCAGCAGAAAAACGACACATACATCCATGCATTTTTGCTATTCCCGGGGCTCGAACCCAGGTCCATTAGATCAATAGCCAAGCGTGCTAACCACTCGGCCACGGGACGGCTTAGCACAGAAAAAATAAATATTTTGTTTCCCCAAAGAAATATTACATACTAACAGATAGAGTCAGCAATCGATTATAGGGGACGGATCAATCCGTTTGGGAATCAACCGTGGTAAAAAAAAATACATCGTGCAGTTTATGCGATGCTTTGTGTTCCTAACCTATTCTACTTGTATTATATTTATACTTTTGGATGACGTCTGTAGAACGAGTCCCTAAATATTGGATACAATCTTAACTAAATAAATATACATTAAGTCCATTTTGTACCAGTAAGTAAAGGGTAAAAAAAGAAAAAAATTATTAAACATTTATATTTCATTCATTTTTCAAGAAATGTTTTTAAAAATCAAGTCTCTTGCCCCCCCCCCCACCTTTTTATTTTTTCGACTCGATTATGTTTCTTGCCTCCTCCCCTCGAATTTTTTTCTAGATCTTCACAGATAAAGGTTGTGCACCACTGATTTACAATGACTATATTGTACAAAACGAAGTAGAAACTCTTTGATATATAACAAAAATTTGCTTGAATAAGTTGACCATAAACGCCAAAAGAGCAATATGTTTTATAAACAAACTGAATAATTCTTTTATTTGGGGAACCATAATGTATACTAACGCTCTACAAAGAATGAAATACTATTTCGCATTCCATGAGCTTCATAATGGGATTTACATCTAAAATTCTGAACGGCTGCATTTTTCCTTTTCTTGTGAGATTATTTTTTTTGGGGGGGAGGGGGAGTAAGTTTATTCCAAAACTTATTTAAGACGCATGTATGAAAAGTATAATGAACAATTTCATTTCTGTATATTTAATTTTCCCTTTTTATGGCTCTCCCTTCCCCCAGTAAATTTTCTAGATCCACCGCTACGACCGCCATATTTGGTTTATCATAACTTAAAGCAATGAAAGGGTCTAAATCACCAAACTTTTTCTTTTCCCTCCCCGCAAAAAAGGGGCGGGGAGTTCTAAACGATAAGAGCAAAATAGTAAGAACCATCAAATTTGTTATTCAGGGATATATTTCTCTCAACATAATTTAAAGGAACGTAAAGATTTGGACCCAAACTTTTGTTCTCCATCTCCTAAGCAAGTCCTCCCTTTCCTTACATCGCTTGTAATATTAGCTTGAAATTTTGTCATTTTCCACCGTCAAAGGGAGAAATTATAGATGTAGGAAGAAATTGTTGTTTGCGAATTGTAATTTTTTATCACTACCTATCCCACCCGAAAAGAATTTTAAATATATCTCTGAAAATAACAAAGTTCGATGTCTACACACGGACAGATAGATAGACGACAAAGCGGAAATATTAGCTTGTTTTTTTCCGAAAACGAGCTAATAAAGATAAAAAGAAATTATAAAATAAAAAAAAACCTATCATCCTATATGCGCCCTAAAATGTAGAAAATAAACCTAAAGCATATCGATAGTGCAATCAGTTAATGAAATCGTATTCACTTTAAAGGAAGATAGGGCATCGGCAATCTTGTTTCAGTAGGTAAATCGACGCCCTATCTTCCATTTGAAGTGAATACGAACTCAGTGACTGATTGCATCATCGATATGCTTTAAGTTTATTTTCCACTTTTTCGGGCGTATATAGAAAAATAGGTATTTTTCAAAATTTTTTAATTTATTTGATATAAGACTCAGAAACATCGACCACATTTTACCTCCCTTTGGAGTCGTGTTTGAGGTATCCCAAGACATTGCAGACGTCACATTCTATAATTTGAGATATAACTCGCAAAGGTCGAACCCCGCGAAAATCCTCCATCCCCTTATTAGGGGAGGGGGGAGAATGGGAGGGGGGCAAATTCGAAATTGTTTACAGTAAGGTCAGCTTCATTTTGACACCTAATTCATTATATCAGCTTCATTTGACACCTAATTCGAAACTGTAGGCCCTCTTATTCGGAAGATATAGTAGAACGACTTCCGCTTTTATCGTTTTTTCGGGGATAAAAACGACACTTTTCGCGTCACAAGCTTTCATTTGACGCATAGCTTGTTACTTTCTGCCCTCGCTTTGAGGAGATATAGGGGAATAATCGCTTAGTATTATGCTTATTGTTTATTTTGAGGGGAGGAAGTACACAATAAACGATTGTTCCCCCTAAAAGGGGGGGATATGAATATTTTCCATATTCCCCCCTCCCTTTTAGGTGTGACGGGAGGAGGAGGGGTCAATTTTTTCGTAGCCTGTGACATTTCCCACTTCAGAGACTTTCATTTGACGTATAGCTTGTTATTTTCGGCACTCGCGTTCTGGAGATATAGCGGAAGAATAGTTTTCATATTTCCCATTTTTTAGGAGGGAAGAAAACACGGGGAGTCAATTTTTTTATAGCCTATGACACTCCCGCCTTACAAGCTTTCATTTGAAACGTAAATCATTAAATTTCTCCAATCACGTTCGAAGGATATGGTGGAACAACTGATTTGACAAATCCACAAACTGACAAACCTACAAATATCAAGCGAAAAGCGATAGAAAGATGGGTAAAAATTAAAGAAACTGAAATCTCTTACTCATAACTATTTCCATATAAAATTTTTAACCTCGAATCTTTCTGTTTCAAACTTATTTGAGTCACTTTGGCAGGACTGGACTTCGGCATTCCGAAGTCTGAAACTACAGGAAATTTAAGAGGCCTTAAGCTATGACAAGTATAGGAACAGTAGAGGATTTCGATGTCCAGAAGTCCTAAGCAGAACAACATTTAGGGGCCCTATGGATTTTTAAGAAACAAATACTTATAAATTCACAGAACGATTTGGGGGCCCCTCAGTAGCCAGGGCTCTAAGCGGCCGCTTATTCCACTTATCAGTATATCGGCCCCTGTTTAAGAGGCCCTAAAAATTCGAAAGTCGAAATATAATTTATTTATTATTCTAATTGAAAGGAAGATTAAAGAATAAATATGAAACTGACGTTTCGAAAATACTACACCAGAACTGGCTTAAAATGATGACTATATAAAGCTAAGATGAAAGGTATTTGCACAACAGATTAATTTAAAAGTTAATTTTTTTGCCTGACTTAGTAAAACTTGAAATGCATTTTGTTGAGGCCAATTATATCGTGTGAGCACCTAAACTTTATCTTAGTTAGCTTACGTATAAGTCCGGCCCTTTACGTTGGTCATACTAAGCAGTGGCGGACTGGGAAGCGGCCCTGGAAATCATCGACGTGCTGGCCTCCGGATACGTACCATACATGAACGCCCTCAGAAACATTTTCCTTCCCGGGGGTGTGACGAGGAGGTTGAGAGGAGCCAACTATCCTTTTTCGACAGGGGTCTGGGTTGTGTATCGACTCCATGGGCGAAATTTTTAAAAGAAATAATGAAATACTGCATTTCAAGGGTATTTTTGTAGCTGCCCGTCTTCTCTCTGTGGTCATGAGATTATTAAAACAAAACGAAATTGGCTCTCCCACAACCAAAAGTTATTGAAACAGCTTGGCGTTTACTTTTCATGTTCTTAGGAGGTGTAGCTGGGATTTTATGTTAATCGGATTCATTCTGAAATCTCGTTTTTTTTTTAACGTTTGTCAAATTTGTTATTACTAAAAATGGTACAAAAATTATTTTTGACTTATTGAGGTGTCATCGTTTTGAAAAAAAAATATATTGGATCGAGTTAGTCGTAAAATGAACATTTCAGTTCGAAAAAATATTTCGTTAATTATACTAAAAAAATTCAATTTATAACAGTGATTGGGGTCTATATGACTAAACTTTCGTGGAATGTAGGAGGGTACAAAGCGCATCTTTTAGGTCGTTATTGCGGGCGACATTGTACCATGTAAAATTTCTTCGTTGAGAATGACTGGGAGGAGGGATTTGGCGAATTGTCAGACTATCAAAAATGTTGGGACAAAAGTCAAAAATCGACTTTTTGCGAAATATTATATATAATATTGAAGTTAATTGTCCATTATATCTACAATTTCTATTTGTGTTTTATTTTTAAATAATGTAAATCTTTTTTACTCTTTAATTTTTTAAATTGCAACTTAAAAGTCAAAACAAACTGTACATTTCTATTGACAAACATAAAATTAATCATCAAATTTTATTTTGACATCTAGTGCGCTTTTAGCTTCCTTATTAGTAATAAAAGATACAGTTAAGTTAACTAAAATATCCTTTCTATGCAGATAAACAATTCTAATTTTATATTTGGATAGTGAACTCCTGAGTCTTTTCTTTATGATTTTTATACAAGAAAAACTTCGCTCACATGCAACCTGGGTTGATTCCAAAGTAATAACACATTTACATGCCAAATAATTATTGCTATAAGGACTATAATACAAAATACACACAGACGACACTTGAAAACAACAGAAATATAATTTTTACATGTTTTTTGCGTGGCGCACTTCTTCGAATTACTGTCAATTTTTACTGAGCTCGTCGCTGGATTCGACTACTTTATATGCCTTTTATTATTATTATTATTATTTTTAAATTGTCGCATTTTGAAATCAGATCTTCTAATTCCTCTCTTTAAATTGTTGCCTTATTTTTGTTTTTTTATAGCTGAAGCATTTAACTTCTTCATAGAATTTTCCTGACAGCCGTTTCCTTAAAATGTTTTGGATCTAAAAAGTGGCAGATTAAGGCATCTGAAGGGTCCAGTGACAAAAACTTCGGCAAGCTCTCAATTATCTGGGGAGAGGGGTGTGTGTGACGCAATTAAATAAGTTTTTAGAACTCATGAATGGCAAAAATGATAAAATAAAAATAAATACCCCCTCAAGCAGCTGCTTGCCACAGAGGTCTGACAGGAGCCTGTCAGTTTATACGTCAGAGTAGAAGGTCTGAGAGGATGGCAGGACCTCAGCAGAAAAACGACACAGTAGGTTAAATAAATTGAATTACAGAAATGCTTAAATGAAAGAAAATATTATTATAAACTTGCATATACTGATAAATAAAAGAATTAGAAATAGAACTAAATATATGCTCTTTGCAGTGTACGATTTAATAAAAAACTCCTAAATGGAAACATGAGATGTGTACGTAAGTAGTAGATTGCATTGATTGTGAAATATCTTATTGAATAAAATATCGAAAAAAAAAAACAACCTTTGAGGCCTAATGAATGTTTAGGCTCCAGAAAAGCGCCTGTGTTATAGTAATCTGCCAATGCATATTAAGCCTTATATATGTCTGTGAATAATTTTTCGTGATTTTGAAAACGTCGCTCTATTGAGTTTATTGTTTTGTCCATAATTACATTAAAAAACTTCACCCGGAAACGTTCTATTGTAGCAGACCCGTGGCTAAGTGGTTAGCGAGCTTCCCCCATTAGTCATATGAACCAGCGTTAAGGCATTGTTGTCTTTCTGCTGTGGTCCTGCGATTCTCACAGGCCTTTCTACTATGGTGTATAAAGTGATAGACTCCTGTCAGACCTATGTGGCAAGCAGCAGCTTGAGTGGTATTTATTTTTAATTTTATTATGTAACTGGTGGTCGTTAGTTATTTCACCAGTCATTAGTTTTCATTTTCGGATTCTCTCTTCTGAACTACTAGAAGATCTTCTGGACGATTATCTACTACTAATTCAGTGTTAACGTCTGAACAGTCCACAAAACTTAATATGTAATAAATGGTTGGAAATACTAAACAAATATTTAATAGGTGTATGGAGTGTTTGTCCGAAATTTATTTTAAAACCAAGTATTGTTTCCACTATCAGAACTCTTTAAATATTTGATGAACATTGCTGAAAAATCCGGATTCTCATAGATTTAATTTATACATTTAATCATCTATCACATTTTCCCCATAGAAAACATATTTAAGAGAATATGGAACTTCGATCTTGCTTTTTCACTGGTGTAAAAAGGGACTTCCTACTTTAGATAGTCTCCATACAATAAAATAAATTAACAAAGGTTACATTCTGACGATTAACCTGATACGAAAATTAGTTTTGAAACCGTGTGAAATTTTTACTGTTTTCACTATATCAAAAAAATGGCAAAAAAAACCTCTTTACACACAATTTTGATTTATTTTATATGATCGTAAAATGTAGAAAAAAAACACACTTTTCAAATCTTTTCGAACAGTTTTGCATATTTGGAAATAAAACTATTAAAATTAATCTTGGAAAAAAAAAAAACTTTTTATTTGGAAAAACTGCATTTCCCAATACCTTAACTTTAGAAGTACAAAAAAGGTTTATATCATTTAAAAGTAAAGTAAAAAATGGAAATTGCAGATACACTGAACCTGAAGTTAGCTTCAGTACGATATTTTTAATTTTTTGATTCGCAAAAAGCCGATTTGTCTTTCATCACTGTGAAGCGACGGCCTCTTCCTTTGTATGTATCTGCCTACTGTCTGTGTTTCCAAATCAGCCCTGAAGCCCTACACCCCACGACAAAATATTTTAATTCGATTATTTATATTTTCCTCTAACCAGTTCACCACATTTGATCATGATCATTATTTTCTTTATTTTATTATCATTATTTGATCATCACCCATTATTTTTTGATTAATTAAGAATCAGCCACCGACAGTCCCTCCTCGAGGTAACATTTTGTGACCGATCTACCGGGAAATCTACCTGTTTACCGGCGACCCAGTCCGCCACTGAAACTACTAAGGTAAAGGCGTGGTCATATTAAGGCAAGGTGTTTTTTGTACTAAAAAATCAACGTCCAGCAGATTATTGCAATGGTTTCAACCTTTTGCATAAAGTTTAATACAAGCCTATAAATAATTTTAAAACGTTTTGATTATTAAATCAATAACGAAAATAATTCGAGACTGAAAGGGTAAATAATTAAAATTAGGACTGAATCCTTTTAGAAGTTATCCTTTCGATTGTTTATTTTTAGAAATGGTTCTCACACAATGAGTTGAAATGCTTTTCTTTTCAGATTTTTAAACAGTGAGATTAAATAACGGAAAACATATTTATAATTCTAAAGTGATTAAAATCAAAATAAACGAAACCAAAATACCTCAACCCGTAAGAGAATTACCCCTGAAACACGTGGAACGATCCATTATCTTGACGCTGGGCGCCAACCAGCCGTGTCATGGCCCACAGCTATCTCCGACCCTAGGCCCCTGCCCTGTCTAACCTGTCTTCGACACTAGCGCCTCTTAGCGGTCACACGTAACAATCGTCTGCTGCCAAGCAACTACCGAAGTTTCTGCGATAGGACGTCCTACATAAGTGATGGCGACTCTACTCGGTTGAAAACTTAAAACGTGGTCACGTTTTCCTAAACTCCATCGTCTTTAGTTCTCTTTTAAAAACGTGTAGGCTTACAAATTGAACAAGCGACTTTTCAAAGGATATGTGTTCCGGCTGTTTTCAATTATGCAAGGTAAGTTAAGCCTACTTTTCGGTATTGGACGTGTGATTATCATAGGAAGCACTTGAAAGCGAAACTGTAGATGATTATACTAATATTTGTAAAAGCAGAAAGGATTTTAGTAATCTCTTATGCTTGACAGTTCACAAATTACTCATTTAACCATATTTCGGTCTCAAGCTTTAAATTGATGTGAAAAAAATATATTAATAGCAATAGCGTAGAAGTGGGTATAAGCCATGCCAATATAATCTTTCAAATGAGCAAAACTTGCAAGTCACGGTCTGTTCCAACTTGTGTGATCATAGTGATATATGCTATCATATCACGGTTTGGTGTATAATCATGTGCAAAGATTTATGAGGTGTCCGAGTTAATTTAATTGCTCTGAAGTTTGCAGCGACTTATGATGTGACCATTTCCGGTTCAAGATGCCGAAAGTGAAGAGCTAGAAGATCAGGTTAACAAACATACTGCTCTTTAGGTGACCCCTTCGGCCTCCCCCGCATTTGCTCCGCCCCTTCGAGTCGCCGCTACAGCAACAGTTGATGATGGCTACCCACGCACGAGGACCCGGTCGCTTTACAGCGTCGGGCAGGCACCTGCTACGGCAGCAGCCCATAGCCGGCCGCGGGCCATAAGGATATTTGTGTATATTTATATAGCGTGTGGACATAACGAACTGGCCATGGTCCGGAAACAAAACCATCAGCTCAGTCAAGGCGAGAATGTCATTATACAGGATCAAGCTACTGGAAAGGATGAATCATCTCATGATAACCAAGATGTTGAATCGGATGATTCAATGAAATGGGAAGACTTCTTCGGTAAGTTCATTTAAAATTATTATGTAATTTTTTTTCCAGCGAAATTTGCAGAAGTAGAGATTTGTTGGCAACTAAATTTTTCTAAATACAAATATAGCTGAGAAATTTAATTTGCTATTTAAGAACAGTCTTTGTAGCTTTAAACCGATATTGCAAAACTGGCATAGAGTATCTATGGTACAACAAATTTCATACAGCAGCACAACTCAAGCAACAGTTTTGTTAAGCTAGAAAAATTTGCATTGGCAACAAACGCTTAGTAATTTGTCAAGTTCTCGTATGATCTGAGTCAGTTCTCTTCTTAATTATGGTTATGCGGAAACTTCGTTGATGCCAACAAAGAACGCCTTTCTGTATTCACAAATCGGAGGACACGATTATATCGGGTACTTTTTTTGTCTGGGAACTCCAAAAAGTGATATGTAGTCGATATACGCACAATTTAGGTTTCATATTTTTTTAAATTACACCACGGGAGATATATAATTGAAATAACCTCAATGGTTGAAAAAAAATTTCGATATTGGCCCTTAATAGGCCAAAATAAAAAAATCTTGAGAGGAACTTCCATTCAAACAAAAGTGGACTTTTAAACACGTGGTCATTGAATTCGCCTAATATACATTTTTATGAAATTTCTTTCAAATATGTATATATATATCACTGAAAAAACGAATAATTTGACTTTCATATCAAATGCTAGTTGTCATTGAATATGTTATTTCAAATTTGAATATGAAAGTCCGGCGGAACATCTGTAATCGATTAGATCAATTCGGTAGATCTCAATTTTTTATGTTAACATGTAAGATTTTGCTTTTAAGAGATGCTGACGGAAGATATATAAAATGCTTCGAGAGAAATCTGCAATCGTTTTCATTTCCTGCATGCCAAAAATTCTTCGGGCGGGGGAGAGGGGGGGGGGGAGGCTGGCTAAGTCGATAGCACGCCAGGCAGCTATATGCAGTTCCCAGGGCAGTCTGTCAGTTCCCAGGTTCGAGTCCCAGCTGGGCCAGCGTTGAGATTTATCTCCGAATCAATAAAGAAAATTATTTTGTTGAGATTTATCAATTATATATTATTCAACGCTGGCCAGCGACCCAGGTCCCTTAGATCAGTAGCCAAGCGCGCTAACCACTCGGCCACACTGTAGCCGAATATCTTGTTACACTCTACCACCGAAATTTCAGATTTGTACCATAAATAAATCACTTCCAATATTCGTTAAAAGTTTCCACCTTTTACATATTTTTTGTCTTATAACAAATGTAAATTAAAACCACCTAAGGATTTGAAAAACGCGAAATGTAATATTTCATTAGTACCAATCTAACTGAAAAGGAATTTTCTTTCTCATAAAACAAAACATTTTTCCTTTACCACCTCTCAGGGTGTAAGTTGGCAACTTGTTGCTGCAAATGCAAACTTCATGATCTTCACATTCTACCATCAAAATTTAAAATTTCTAGGAAAAATGCATAGTTTACAATATTCGTTAAAAAGTTTGCAATTTTCAAAAATTTCCACCGTCAGAGGGTGCAATTTAAACTTTGAGGAGAATCGGAAAGTGCAGATCATAATATTTTATCGATACCTATCAAGCACAAGGGGAATTTTTAATTTAGCTTTAAAAGCAAATAATTATTTTTTAAAGCAAAATGGTAAGGGGTCCACTTGCAAAAGTAAGTCAATGCAAATCTCACAACTTTTACATTCCATCATCAAAATTTCGAATTTCTTGCATGAATGCGTAGTTCTAGTATTCGTTACAAATTTTTCAATTTTCAAATATTTTCGCCTTTAGAGGGAGCAACTGTAGCTTTTGGACCCAAGCCAAAGTGTACGGATTGTAGTATTTCGTCAATACCCATCCAACCAAAAAAGTTTTTTTTTAATATTTTTCTAAAAAGAAACAATTATTTCATAAAACGAAAAAGTTGCGTCTCCCCCCCTGGAGGTAAGGGGTCAGAAAGAAGCAGAAGCAGAAAAAAAAAAGTCGAAAACATGGAAGCTAAACAAAATTCGAGCGACTCAAGTAGTGAATTTGATCCCAACTGTTCAACAACAGAAGGCGAACCAGAAATTATGGAAGAAGCAGATCCCATAACGAACAGCAATATAAGCAAACCTCTGAATACGTACAAAAACGAACATTTTAGCTCATCAGTAGGAGCTAGAGCTCTTTCCACTTATGGCTTGGTTTTAGATTATGTGGTCTTTCTCACCATTGATTCTCCAATGAACCCTCAAATGAATTGGTTGCACGAAAAATTCCAGCAATGCTAAAGTTTAGATAAAACCAACGATGAAAAGAGAAATATTTTAGTAATGTTACAATCTACCTTTAACAGAATCAAGAGAACCCGAATTCCACCAGCTAGAGATGGACCTACTAGAATCTCTGAATAACAAAGTTAAAGTTATTTAGCAAAAGAATGGTATGCTGTAACTGCCAATCAGGATCCCCTGGCTCTACTGCAATCTATGGTTCAGCTTGGGGTTGGGGAGGCATTTTAAAAATGGAATTGCCTCTGCAAGATTTAGATTTCTTTTCAACATTGTGTTCTTCTCTTCGACCATTCTACATCTCCAAATTTTCTCTGCCAGCTATCTGGCTTATAGTGTTTCAAAACATTTTTGGCCCAATAGTATCTAATATCTCAAAAGTTTAAATTTTAATTTTTTTAAACACCATCGAGACAGATGGACAAATTACTTGTCCATCTGTCTCGATGTTATAATTTTTATGAAATTTAGTCTGATATAAATATAATATATATATCAGACTAAATTTCATAAATATATATATATTTTTATATATATATATTTATTAAAAAATATATATGTATATTATATATATACATATATATTTTTATGAAATTTAGTCTGATATAAATATAATTTTTAGAAAATATTTGCAGCAACAAGTTGCCAACCTTTGGTATTGTTCTGGATGAAAGGAAAAGGTCAACTCATTGTTACCAATTGAAACTTCATGACCTTCACAATCCAGCACTTAATGCAAATTTCTAACGTAAATGAGCATAAATATATAAATTTCAATATTCGTTTAAAGTTTTGGAATTTTGAACTTTTTCCAACGTTATAGGGCGCAATTAGAGATTTCGGGAGATTAGTAAAGTGCGAATCGTAATATTTCATCACTACCTACCAACACAAAAGGAATTTTTTTATTTATCTCTTAAACCAAAAAAATTTGATGTCTACAGACGACAAAGTGAAAATATCTCGTTTTTCGAAAATGAGATAAAAAGGGAAATTTACTATTAGAAATACACGTAAAAATTTTTTTGTTATTAATAAAGAAAAAAGGGGCATTAATTTTGGAACAACTGATATGAATCAATATAAATTAATTTTTCAATCACCTTTTCAGGATGGGGGGTAGGGAGGTATGTGTATATGCGCAATTTTGGTTTTTATATTAAATTTCAGTCAAATTTCAACAGCATTTGTTTCTTGAGTATTAATTCTTTAGCTCTATAGACTAGTGTTCTGAGATTCAACATACACATCCCTGGCAGTGATGGTTCTTTTATTTTCCTATAGATCGCATTTTAATATTCTCCTTTCTTATTACTGTTTACATTGGTTGAATTGTGTTTATGTCGTATATCTCTGACATGCAGTAACCCTAGGAAGGACTTATTAGTTTTTTATTTTGTACACATAATGATTTTATGCACCACAAGAGCAGTTCATTAGAAACGCCATCATTAACCCATGAAACATGTCATGAGGTCATAATGAGTTTCAAAAAATTAAATAATGACAATGAACTGCAGTTGCCAGAGTAGGGCTGGGATCAGTCGCAGCGTTTGTTTCTTGTTAGAGATCAAACCACTAAAGTGTTTCTTCTAGAAGCTGTCGTCTACATCAAATTGTTATTTTTTTATGAATATTTAACTAAATTTTTAAACTAACTTTTTAAATAAATAAAATTTATAATTAATTAACCTATTTAAAATGGGACTAATTTTCCTTAAAAAAATCTTAATTCAGTCTGAATACTGTCGAAACATTTCAGTGTATTTTATATTTCTAATTTTTTCTTCACATCAAGATATATTGTGATTGTTAATTTTTCAGTAAATTATTATTATTAAAAATTAGTAAGCTTTTGCATGAAAAGGCATGGAAACTACTGAAAATATATCCTCTGTTATCATAATACGTAAAATTTACAGACTCGTATCTGTAGTTTTGATTATAACTTCACTCGACCTGGATTCTAATCCGAAATATATTCTGTGTCTTTATTATTCATCATACAATATCTATATGGTTCATTGGTATGCAGTTTTAATTGCTTGAACTTATGATTTTATGCATAATAATAAGTTTACAATAATACGAAGTGTTATTGTAAACTTCCTTTCACACATTTCTGCGACTGAATGTATTAAAATATTGTTTACATTTACTTTATCTCTCCTGTTTAACCACGTACAATTAAATCGTGCTGCATTAATTTGTTTTATCTGTTACTAATTTGAATGTAAGATGTGACTAATATTAGTTGCTGAGAGCAGCATTTTTTTTTCTCATTTAGCATTCCAATTTATAATAAATGACTTAAAAGAATACACAATGAATGCTAAAAAAACTGAAGATAGTCAATATCAGAAAAAGCAAGTTGATCGTTTGCGAGTGTCTTTTATAAAGTTACGGTTAATTGCTGACAACAGAATTGGTTAAATATTACGATACGAAGTTGCAGAACAAGAAAAACCTCAATATCCCCACTTTGTCACGGCAAAGATTTAAGAAGGCTTGTTGCCATTGTCAGTTGTTTAAATTGTCAGACAGCAATGTAATCATTATTTGGAAACTTGATGTTCTTAAAAAAAGAATTTTTGTTGATTTCTGAAATGATAATTAGAAGCTTTGTTTATCAACCCGTGGTTCGTGAAGTGTTTACTGGTGGTTCGTGGAATATAAAGAGTTTATTTTATTACCTGAATTTAAATATTATAATTAATAAGAGTTTATTAGTAAGATTTCGTATTTGTTTTTAAGGTTCACTAGAATTAATTCAAATCATTGGACACTTTTGACTAAATTCAAAACGAAATCGCTTTTTGAATTGATCCGGCTGCTTCACTAAAATTTCCTAATAGTAAAAATACTCTGGCCATTTTCTGGATTAAACTGCGAAACAAATATAAAACTTCAAATGAAAATGCAGTAAAAACATTCTTTTTCCGTTTTCATTATCGTATTTGGGCAAGCATCTTAATTCAGCCTCCTTTATCTTTGAATTCATTCGAATCCGGAATCGAAAAACTTAAACGATACGAAAGGGCAGTGATCTCATTAAATTGTTACTATAGGAATGTTGAAAAGAAACTTTTAGCTTATTTTTATTTTTGTTATTTATGCATCAAAAGCAATGTCTGTTTTTAACATTGGACTTTATTTTCCTTTACATCTGTTGGTAGATTAACCCATTCGTGGACGTGTTCCAAGATGGAACTTTTCTTACTTTCTGTTAGAGAACAGATATTGCTTGCGAATTCTGTGTAATCCCTCTAACCTTTATTGAACAGGCCTTTGATTATGTTGTGCTAGTTAGAAGTTATTGTGATGCAATACGCATAGTCAGGAAAGTGATTGCAATTAAAATTTCTTGTAATGTGAAAGAAATTTAAAATTCGTCTATGAATGGATTAAATATATATAGTGTAATAGATTTTTTTTAAAGAATTTATGCATGGGAAGGTTGGTCTTTGAAATCTGACCTTGTTTATAAGAGTATATACTATACTTTATGCACTGTTGGAAAGAAAAATTGTTCGAAAATAAATTTTGCTAATCGTGTTTGGCGAAAAACAGGTTGGGAATAAATTTGAGCGGTGTCGTGTAGAGCAGTGTCGCATTTTAAAAATATGTTTCGGTGGTGGGGAAAGGAGTTGATTTTTTTAAAAAGAATAAAAGAAGACTAGGTAAATATTTGAAAAGGCAACGAATGAGTTAATAAAAACATGTGCAGTTATTCTTTCTCAGAGATTTTTTTTTATTGTTTTCTCAAGTGTTGTATATAAAGTCTTCTGTAACGTGTACTCTTTTTTTCGGGGGGGGGGGGGGGGGGGGGGGGGGCTAGGGACTGAACCGCCAACCCCTCTTTAATACGTTACTGAATACAAGGGATAGCACTCTTGTTAGGAAATCATTGCAATTTATATTGTTTAATTTCTAGGTGGGCAATCGCTGTACGTTACGAAATATGGTAGTGGCTTTGAAAAGATTCAAAAACACTGGTTTAAAGAACTCGTTTATATACCATTAACCCTTCCCAGGTCCCGCTATTTTTTTACTCTGATCAGGCAAAAAACATTAACTTTAGAACTTTTTTGCCAAATAACTAACGAAAGGAATTATTGCATGTTATATGGAAAATATATGTTTGGGATTTTATTATTCTGGATTTACTGAAAATAATATATTTAACAAAAAAGACGATAGTTTTATTTTAATAGGACTTTTTTAGAGTCATATTATAAAATAAAAATGCATCTGACAACACAAAAATTTATTTAAAAAAACACCATTTAAAAATTTCAATAGACAGAATATTTATAATATACATGAATAGAAAGACTATTTATTTAAAAAAAAAAAATAATTTTCTTGTTTAAAGTAAATATTTTTTCCGTTTTGTAATTTTGTTCTCCGTACCATACCTTTGAGAAAAGTCCAGATTTGGTGCAGAGTCCAATAAACAAGTCAACTTTAGAATATTTTTAATAAATAACTAATCAACAGAAATAGGTCATGTTATATATCAAATTAAAGAGAATTTAATTCTGAATTTTATTGAAGTAACACATATGAACATTGTAGTAAATATTAATTTTAATAGCCCTTTTTACAGTGGTATACCGGAAAAATTGGTAAATATTTCATAATTACTTCCAAAATCTTCCGTTTTTAAAAATAGCAGTTTTTTTTTGTTAATTTTTTGGAGATTTTCGAAAATTTAAGGAAAAATATGTTGATCATAGTTCAAATCAAACTTGTGAGCTTAAATCAGGTGACTGCTTCAATACAGAGTAACGATAATAAACAAATCGGCATTTACCGTATATCGCTTCTAAAATTTGGCAGTCAGATGTCTTTATCGAATTATTTATATTGTAGTTTAATAAAATATGCGTCAAATGAAAAAAGAAAAATTATTTTTCAAGCTTGAATTATGTATTTTTAAAAGATGTATGTAAGAAAATTTTCAAACGGCAATTTAAAAAAAAACGAAGTTTCATGTGTTGTACAAAAAAGTCTATAGACGCCTTGACTTGGGAAGAGTTAAATAAATATAACTATAGCTGTCCTTGAAATACTATTGGCATTGTTCTGCAGATGTGCACCTTATCGGTTCTTACATTCTTGTCCAATGCATTTGAAATGATGAGTAAATGTATTGTTAATAACATAATTCTAAAGCTTTTTTTGTCATAAAATGCATGTTACATATACTAAAGGGCGATAACGTAACAGAAACTGACTGCAATAAATTGAAAGGTTGTTTTGCCACAAAGCGGCATTTTATTTCTGGTTCACAGTGTGCTAATTGGACAGGCCACATGGATATCAAGGCTCAGTTGGAGAAGCGGACTCATCGGATATCTTTTAGTGTTAAATGAAAGTCTCCCGCCAAGGCCATTATCTGGTTTCCGACGTGAACCACGTATGGGTTCTTCTGCACAAGGAGAAGGGGTGGATACAAATCGACTCTCTCTCCATAATGATGTCCACTTTTTCATTGGAAGAAGACACAAACCGGGCGCATTCTTGGTTCTTTTATCCACTGTAAAATTGCAAAAGCATTTTATGGGCATAAAATTTTTCATGGCAAAACTGCCATCTTAAAATTTCTACATGTTTTTTTTTTCATACCGAAGAGGTAAATATCAATCCAAGTTAACGGTATTTCACTCTTTTGGAGAAAAAGATCCGTTCTCTACCCTGAGAAAAAAAGAAATGCGCTTGGAAAGATTACCTCCATTGAACGTTAAGCCCTGCAGCCCGTGTGCAAAAGAGTAATACTGCAACCACCTAGACACAAGGCATGAGTACGCCAATATTGGATCAAAGCCTTTGCAAATACTTGAGCTAGGACTTCAACAACATATACTGAATGATATTTGCAAATGTGATAGGCAGAGGTATTAAGCTTTAACACCAAACACTCTTTATGTTGTACGTACTTTTACTAAATCTTGCTATATTAATTACCTCTCAAATTAATTAATCAGATAAACAATTTAATACTCAAAATTATGTTACATCTCAAGCAGCTGCGTGACAAATAGGTCTAACAGGAGCCTGTCATTATAAAAATGATAGAATAATAAGCTATAGAGAAGGACAACACAGAGAAGATATATTTAGACCTTACCTGGTTATCAAACCCAAAATTTTGTGATTAGTAGCCAAGCACGCTAACCACTCAGCTCTGGAATGCTATTGCAGATAACGATTAATGAGTTCGACTTTTTCGGGCTCAAAATAGCACTGATGACTTCGGGCTCTGGCTCAAAATAATTCCAATTTCAATTATTTCTTGTAATTGTAAAAAAAGAAAAAATATCAAATATAATTTTATTTTAATTTCAACCATTTAATCAGCATTAATTAGCAACCATTTAATCAGCAAATTTAACATCATGCGACTTTTATTCTTTGAATGTATAATAATGTTACCCAGAAGCTTTTAGTTTCTACTAGTATTTCTAACATTTTTCATTCCAAATAACATTAACATTTTAATTTTGTCATAAAATGATTGTAATTAATAATATAAGAATAATGGAAATGATATGCAACATGCATTTCTGTATATATGTCAATGACGCGTCTGAGAATTTTTTCTCCCAAATCGTGCTCGGATTCAACAATTATCAAATTGGTTCGGGCTCAATAACTTCGGACTCGAACAATTGATTCCGAACTCATCTCTAACTTCCATACATTGCATATTATTTCATATATTGCTTAACAGTAACCTTTCCCAACCTCCGAATTTATTCCTGGGTAAGAGCTTCATGTTAATCGCTTCACGACTAACGTGAAACGATTAACAAGATTGTGTTGAGTGGTATAAATTGTGTCTATTGAAACCTATTGAAGAGTCTTGTTGAGTATTACATTACTATAACTTGATGTTCTTCTATATGGTAAGAATATCCGTGGCTATAAAGTCAGGCGCAGTATCATTTAACTGCTTCATATTTTTTAAATTAATAATTGTTTGCTTATTAATCAAACTACTGGTTATAATCTAATGATTAATTTAATCAAAATTATAACGGCACGACCCAGTAGTAAAGGCAGTCCGCGGGTCATCCTCATAAAATATATTTAAAATTGACATAAAATAGATTTTTTTTGTTGATTAGAGATTAAAAACAAAACATTCATAATAGTTTATCAATACCTATCCGTCCCAAAAAGAATTTTCAATTTATCTCTAAAAGCAAACAGTCATCTCTCAAAACACAAAAATTACGTTTTCCCGCTCCCTCTGGGAGTAAAGGCGAAAATTATTGTTGCCAATGCAAACTTCATGGCATTCACATTTCACAACCAATTTTTCAAATTTCTAATGTAATTTACATCAGTTGCAATATTAGTTTGAAATTTCGCAAATTTCAACTGTTTCCACCGTTAGAGGACGCAATTATAGCTATAGGGAGATTCCAAATGTGCCAATCGTAATATTTCATGAATACGTATCCAACACAAAAAGAATTTTTATCTCTAGAAACAAAAAAGTTCGATGTCTCTAGAGGGACAGACAGACAACAAAGTGAAACATTAGATTTTTTTTCCCCGTAAAGGAGCTAAAAATTGTAAAATGACAACAAATTGCAGCATATTTTCGTATAAATGTGTTTACTTTTACACTTTTTGCCACCCGAAGTTTATGTGCAAAAAAGTGGCACTCAGAGGTAAAACAACCCAACCCACCCGAAGCCATTGCCTCGTGCTTATGTCACGAGATGGCCTTGCATAGAGAAACTAAAGTGATGAAAATTGGTCAGGCAGGTTGTGATTCAGTTAATCTGAATGGTTGCAGTCTTGAGCAGGTGTCACAGTTTAATTACCTTGGGAGCTGCGTAACTGATACTGGTGATGTGCGGCATGAGATTAACAGACGAATAGGTATTGCTGCCGGGACTTTTAAGAATCTATGGAGATTGTGGAGAAATAGGCGTATACACCTAAAGACTAAAATTAGACTGTATAATAGTTTGGTTCTTTCTAGGGTTAGTTATGGTAGTGAAACTTGGACGCTGTGTAAGCAAGATAACAGGAAACTAGATGCTTTTGATTCTAGATGCTTACGCAGTATCTTGGGTATTAGGTGGTTTAACTTTGTAACTAATGATGAGGTTAGGCAAAGGAGTCTGCAACCTCCTTTAAGCAGCATATTGTGCAGAGAGAGACTCCGCTGGTTTGGCCATGTTGCGCGTATGGATAATTATAGATTGGTGAATAGGGTTATGAACAGTGTGCCTAGAGGCCTCAGAAGGAGGGGGAGACCTAGGATGCGGTGGGCAGACAATGTCAAACAGGACCTTGTTAGAATTGGTGTACAGTGGCCGGATGCAGCAGATGTAGCTCAGGACAGATATGCTTGGAGAATTAAACTGCGCGGTCTGGTTGGACCTCCGTAGCCCATGGCTGCTTGAGGATGATGATGATGATGATGATGATGATGTTTCCATTCAATGCTGGGTTCCAATTCTTGCAATACATTGTTTGATATCCTTCCGTTACACTTGCGTAACGTTATAAAGAACCATGGCAAGCTAGATAAGATTTCTAAATATAATATACTTTGTGTATACCTCATTTACATTGCTGAAATATTGAAATAATTTTCAGTAATTTTAAACGCACTTTCAATTTTACTTATCAATTCATACTAATTTTTTATAGTGATTTTTCTTGCTGTTTAACACAATGTTAAAAATAACTTCGACACATTTTTCTTTATGGTAACGAATTTCTTTTAGGTCATACTCTATATCACGGGTTCTCAACGTGAGGTAAGCGGTAAAAGTTTTTGGGGTACGCCGTGAAAGCTCGAAAGTCGCTAGATCTAGTAACAAAGTCGCTAAGTTGGCATTATTATACTATAACTTTAGTTTTATCTATCTATATAAGGGGTACGCCAGTTACATACACATTTTCAGGGGGTACGTGAAGCATAAAAGGTTAAGAACCACTGCTCTATATCAAACCACACGTCGACCGCCAAGTGTTATATTATGGCTATAATCGATCCTTTTCATCAGATGGACGGCCTATTAAGATTGTGATGTGCCGTGACCCTCATGAAACCCTGACTGCGATCACTCCAATGACCTCAGCCCATTGATCGTAGCATGTCCTTCGTTCGCGTATCACCCACGCTCACTATCCCTTCCCAAGGAGCTATCCGAGTGGAGCTGAAAAATACATTCACTCTCCCACGTAGACTTCTATTAAATGATTGTTTACTCAAACATGCCTTCAGACTGTCTACGAGATGTACATAAAAATCAAAGGTGAATCAAGTTGTCATGTTTGCATCAGATTCTTATTACCCACAACTCGTATAACTTGCCAGTTCTTGTGTACAATATATATGGTTCATGACATTATGACGAAAATTCCCATAGCGCGCATACCGCAACATAGTGTATCCCTTTCGTGGAAGGGAGGGAATCGTCAACTCTGTGAGCGCTTGTTTATTAATGAAGTAATAGGAGCTTTTTGTACGTTTATACGTCCGTTTATGTACGTTAAATTTTATTAATTGCTATATTTGATGTACGAAATTGTATGATGTACAAAATTTTAATATTTTCTGTTAATTTCCTTTATTATACATTTCACAATATAAACTTTTCAAAAGAATATAATTTATTTCAAAACTTGAACTTTTAAAATTAATTGCTTGAATTGTAAGGAAAGAAAGAGTTTTAAATTCTCCCGGTTCTCCGAAAGAGTTTTAAATTCCCCCCCCCCCCCTAAAATAAGGTTTCAGAGTAAAGCAAAAAAGTTATATAAAATATTTGAGTAAATTTAGCTTCAGAAAAGTATAAAACAAAAATTGTATATTTTTACCGTTATAGAAATTGCCGTTCTTTGTCATAAAAAGTACACAAGCCGAAGGTAAAATAATCGAGAAAACATTCAAAAAATAGTTTAAAAAACTTCATGATTTGAAGAGTGTGCGTGATGTAAATTCTAATTGTATAGCAATATAAGAATCCTTTCTTAACATGAGCATGACAAGAATCCTTCCTTAACAGAACATGAGTTAAAATTCTCTATTTCAGAACATGAGTAAAAATTTACGTATTTGAATGCTGTGCTAAAATTCACTTGGGAAGTTTTTTCGATTTTGATATATATACGTATGTAACGACAATAATCGGTTAAAATGTCGTTAAATGTTTTTCCATGTTTGTCCTTTCTAGCTAGAAACGTAAACGAGGTTTATTTAATTTTATCGTTTAATTTTATGAGGCTTTAGGAATCCATTGTAAATGTAGTTTTTATTAGATAAGTACTTCACTGTTATGTTTCTGTTGTAATTTTTTTTTGCAGACGTGAATTTAAAGTGCGTAATCGTAATTTCAATTTAATTTTTCGGGGAACTGCTTCTCACTGCAGTTTATAATATTGGAATAATATTAAATTGACCGATAGGTGCAAGTTATGAATGAAGTAAAGTTTGTCTGCTTAGGTAGCGGAATTAGGAGAAAAATTTTACCTCCGTTATTATCCAGAGTAAAAATAAAATCAAGTATCACTTAAAAGCTCGGTGTTTCGGAAATCTGATCAAGTGAACTAATGTAAAAGATCAGCAGATCAAGACACCTGATGCGGATCATTTCGAAGCAACATGGAACGTAAACGTCCAAAAATTCTTACTTTTAGTAATACGCTTTTTAATCATAACTTTCACGGTGAACCAATGGGCCGCCAATCCTAGAAACAGGTCCAACCAAAGATTTTGTGAATCCTTGTGAAATTAATAGGTTGGCTTACTTTAGGAGCTGTAAAAAAATCTTGACACTTAGGGAACTTGGGTGTTGCTGTTTTTCTTTCTCTGAAATGATTTTAAAATATGTGATATCTTTACGCCCTTATAGGTTACGAAGCCATCCCTTCCGTCTTCCACAGGTCACGCCAGTTATTGACAGTCCCCTTAAACTCGGCAATGTATATGCCTTCCACGCCCAGAGATAAGTAGCAGAAGCGCAAAACTACCTGGACGGGTAAGTGGCCGGGAAGGTCGTCCGACACCCACGTGATTGCATGCAGGGAATGACACGCGTAATACCTGTCGCGTGGGGGTATCTGATAGCGGAACTGCGTTGCCTGATTCCTCTGTCGCCTTTTTGGCTATTCAGCATTCTGCTAGCTCTTTATTGGTTTTCGTTGAATGTTACGTAGGTTTTCTCGAGGTCAATGTTTGACTGAATATATAAATACGTACACAATAAATAAGCAAAGAGGAAGATGCAAAATATTCTAGATTCGTAAAATGTTTATACGCAGAGCTCGAAATATGCACTCGTCCAAGACTAATGGGAAAATCTTTTCTATACATAATGTAAGTGAGTAAACTATATGCATCTTGTTTTATATGAACTTGGATGCGAAAGCATGACGACTGTTTTTTATTTAACTAGTGAATCTTAATGATATTTTTAAGCCCTGTTCAGACGCATGTCTTTTCATATAATCTGAATAAAACTAGATTAAATGATATCTATGCAGTCATTTAAATATGGAGCTCAAATAAATTACATATTTGCGAGGAAAAAGTTTTCGACCGATCTTTAATGCCAAACTATATATCCGTCAAGGATGCAAATCAGTGAATATCGAAATAGAAGAAAAAAAATACTGGACGCTATATTTATCTTTAATTGGCTTGTGTCACTCTGAGGTGAACTTTTTTATTGCATATTGCGATGAATTTTTAAGTTAAGGCAAGTTGTGTATGGTCAGAGCTACACAACTTACCTAACTCTTAAGCAAGTTACTTTGAAATTTTACCAATAGTAATTATAGCCCTTACTTTAAAAGAAGAAAAAAGTTTAAGGGGACTGTCAATAACAAACAATAGCCATTACTTTAAAACCATTAGTCTTGGACGAGTGTATATTTCGAGTTCTGAATATAAATAGTTTACGAATCTAAAATATAATTTCTTTTTTCTGATCTAGAAAAAAAATTGGGTGGGGGCCAGAAACTCAGTCGAACCGGAACACAAAGTTAAAGGGTGAGATGGGGGCAAGAGACTGGATTTCTATTGTAATGTAACATTTCTCCCTTCGTTTTAGAGGTCTTTAAAAAATTTCTTTACAAATGTATGAAATATACAAAAGTTTAATAATTTTTTACTGTATTATCCTTATTAGCATTCTAAAAGGGGGAGGAGACTGGCCTTATCATCTCCCCCCTCGCTCCGACCCTGGTCAGAGCCAATATGGTAGGAGTGCAAAGAGTTCAGTTGCACAAGACTCCACGCTTTCACTTTAACTAATTAAATTTATTTCGGTTCAAAATATGTATGAACCCTCCAAAAATCTTTAAACCTGGAAAAAAGATGAGAATATTCATTGGTTTTGCAGTTGATTGGATATGTGACTGGCCATGATCGGATATATGTTAAGAGAAATGAATAAACAACCTTATTGTTCATGTTTAAGTAATTTATGCTTTTTTTGTTCAAAATACGTAGCAAATAACATGCATAAAATAAAAGAAAATTACTCCTTGTCATAAAGGTCTGACAGAAGCCTACCAGTAAAATCCCAGATGGGCCAGCATTGAGATTTCTTTCCGCAAAATTCCCCACCTTGCCCTCGGTCAGTAGGGGAGACTGATGGGCTTGAAAAGGCCGCCGTCCGTCGGATGGGACGCTAAGTCGCGACTCCGTGTTCTGTAGAGCCATACCCTGTGTACGTTAAAGAACACGCTGAATGGCCTTGACGAGAGGCTAATAGCTGTCCTGTGGGTCCCCTCTCCCCAACCTTCTCTGAGCCCTCGGTATCCTTGTGACCTCGCCATTTAGCCCATTGTGTGTAAAACAAGTGCCGCTCAGAGGTAAAACAACCCAACCAGTATAATAAGTTATGGAGAAGAATGGTTATGAGGAACATAAAACTTCAGCAGGAAGGATGTTTTCAAAAAAAAAAAAAAATTCCGTGACTCATCCGGGACTCGAACTTAGGTCCCTTTATTCTGCAGTCAAATAGTTAATCATTCGGCATAAATATTTTAAAGGAAAAAGGACATGCTTTTGATAATGTATAATTTTACGGTGTTCAGTAAAGTTTCGTGAATTGTATTTTCTCAAGCTTAAAGGGTCCCACACTTCGAAACTGTATCCCATTTCCAAAAGTTGATACCAACTACAAAGATATGGTCACCCACAGGGCAACTATCAAAGGTAGAACCTGCATGTAAATTCATTTAATATACGTATATCTATGTACTTCCTTCAGCACAAAGGAAGAACCATAGCTTAAAGTTGTATCCTATGGGCGCCACATTTTCTAATCCATTAGTTTCCTTTTTCAACCAGACAGGGCGCAGAGAAACGGAGAAAATGTTAATGTATACTCAAGAATTAAACGTGTAGTCCTAGATCACAAGCCTGGCACTGTGCGCAGTGGGGCAGATTTATTACACTATTGTCACGACCAATATTGCCCAGTGTTTTCATTCCAAGGCGCAGAAATAGCAATTGATACTGTATGTTTGTACACTTTGGAGTTAAAGGAAAATTGGATGAATTCTAATTGTAAATTAATTCACGCAGACGATTAGATATGTTCATAATACATCGGTTTCAATTCAGCATATCTTCCTTTGTGCATGTATCACGTATCGTATCACTTGACAGCTTACTGAGAGGTTCGTTTCCGGCTTTCTCATTCCTACATTAGAAAAACTTTTGTGCATGTAGCCTTGTGATTCAGCATCAAGAAATGTGATCGTCTGCCGTAATTAAATAAGCTTGCCAATCAGACAAGAACTTTTTCAGTTAGGTTTCTGATTCGGCCACTTTAGAAAACACTTAAAAGTCGCCAGCAATCAGAACTGATCGAAATTCAATGATGAAACATTACTAGATGCTGAATTGATTTGAGGCCACAGCAGTGTGCCGTGGCCATCTGAAGCACTCGATTACAAGCGCTTATTCTGTCTTCTCGGTTTAATCAGGAGCTTGGGAAAGTCCTAATGCGTTTTTTCCCACTATGTCACATATAGCAAATAAAAACGTAGAATTTGTGTTTTTTTTTTCTTTCCAAATCACGTTGCTAAGACTCATCGAATTTTCTAGTGTATATAGTTTAATATTAGGATTAATTTTTACATCCTGAATAGGCCACTAAAGTTTTTTTTAGTATAGTAGCAATGTGTGTAGAAGCTCTTTGTGCCACTGAGCTAAAATTATGTATTTTTCTTTCATAGAGTAACATGTTTTTATTTCAAATTATCTTCATAAAAGTAACACATTTGCCTTGGACACATAATCTAGAACATTTTAATGGCAAAGTTTCCCGTGGCCGAGTGGTTAGCGTGCTTGGCAACTTGATCCAAGGGACCTGGGTTCGAGCCCCGGTGTTAGAGCATGGATGTATGTGTCGTTTTTCTGCTGAGGTCCTGCCATCCTCTCAGACTTTCTAATATGGCAAATAAACTGACAGGCTCCTGTCAGACCTCTGTGGCAAGCAGCTCCTTGAGGGGGTATTTATTTTTTATATAACTATCGCAGTCAAGGAGAATTTAAATATCCTTCCTTGATTTCTCATTTACTCTTAGTATATTGCTGGTAGATAATCTTCTTTTGTCACACGTAATATATCTGTATTCGCACACTCACTCTTTTAAGGGTGATAGTATAGTTTGAATTCTTAGGTCTCGCTTATTTACTAGATCTTTATATATCGTAGTATAGACCTCTGTGGCAAGCAGTTCTTTAAAGGAATATTTTTTTTAATAATGACACGCTCTTGGGAGGTTTTATATCTCTGACAGATTTTTATCCGAGTATAATGAAGTAAAAGTAGATAAAGATTGAAAAGGAATTTAGGCAAAAAGTTCACTCTCCTGCACATCAAAAACACGGTTGTTTTGGTACAGTATATGTTGTTTTTTTCATACACCTCTGTTTTTTCGTGTATTGCCTCGGTGGCTTCACATTGAGGATGAATACAAAATGGATTATTTCATTTATTTAAAATGTGAAAAAGTGGCCTTCAAACGACTGATATTTCGTTTTGCGTTTTTAAACAATGCTAAAATATTACGGCTCCGTAAAATGCAAAAGTTGCATTTTTCAAAAAGTTATAAGATCATCCACCTAAAATTGAATTATGACATAGACATTATTTGTCACAACAAATGTTAAAGTAATGATTTGACATTCCCAAAGGCATTATTTATGGGTCCTGTTGGAAACACTCTGATTTAATAAAACACATAGAAAATAAGTAATTTTCATTAAAGTGAGTACCATTAGTTGTTTTATTATGATCACCCACGCAAATAATAATTCACTTTTTAGTACTCACATTTCAAAGCATTAAGAATTTCGTTTCCAGTCATTTAAAAGGAATAAAGCTGATGAGTACAGATGTTTATCTTTTTAAAGTAGAGGTAGTTTATTTTTTATAATCGAGAATTTTCGATTTTATGGCTTAGTACGTGATGGAGTAAAAAACTTCAGCGATTTGGTTCTTAGAACAACTCTACTACAGCATTAAATTTATCAAAACAAAAACTTTTGAGGGAGCTGATGGATAAACTTCTCATAATGGTTTTTCTTTGTTCCGTTTATGTTATATTTATGAGATCCTCTGCGTTAATAATGCCCTTTATTAACATATTTCTTGATCACAAGGGTGATATTTGCTTCAAAAACATTTTCATTCTTTGCACGATCACGCATGCCTCTTAAATACCTCGAAAGCACACATCTCTAACGTTAGTCTTTTTTACCTATCTTTCTATTGCTTTTCGTTCGTCATTTGCCGGTTTGTGGATTTGTCAAAATAGTTGTTTCACCATATCTTTCAAACGCGACGGTCAAACTTAATGATTTATGTGTCCAATGAAAGCTTATGACGCGAGGAGTGTCATAAGGGGAGTCACGGGGTCACAAATTGACCCCCATGGTTTCTTCCCTCCTAAAAAATGGGAAATAGGAAAACGACTGTTCCTCTATACCTCCAGAACGCGAGTGCCGAAAGTAACAAGCTATGCGTCAAATGAAAGCTTTTGAGATGGGGAATGTTACAGGTTAAAAAAAACCCGTTTCTTCCCCCGTAAAAAAGGTGAAATATGAAAATGAATTTTCATCCGAACTCGGGATCCTACAATTACGAGTTGGGGTGTCAAATGAAATCTCACATGAGGACCGTCGTAGATTATTTCGAATTTTGATCCCCTCACCATTTTCCTCCCCAAAAAAGGTGGCGGAGTTTCACGGGGGGAATGGACCTTAACGAGTTATATTTCAAATTGAAGCTTGTGATGCCCCCACTGTTGTGGGCTACTTTAAACACTACCCCAAAATCAGGGGGAGGAAAAATGTGGGTGAAATATTCATATAACTGTCATATATCATATGAAAGTTTTATGAAGGTAGGTGTTTTTAGTGACGAAGAAAACATATAAATAAATTAAAATGTTTAAAAAATACCCATCTTCCTATATGCGCTCTAAGAAGTTAAAAATAAAATTAAAGCTTATCGATGGTGAAATCAGTCACCGAATTCATATTCAATTCGTATTCATCAAAGGAAGATTGGGCACCGCTTTACCTGCTCAACAAGATTGCTGGAGCCCTATCTTCCTTTGAAGTGAATGCGAATTCAGTAACTGATTGAACCATCGATATCCTTTAGGTTTATTTTGTACTTTTTAGGGCCATATAGGATAGGTTTTTTTTTTGTAATTTTTTTATAATTTTTTCCCCAATCTTTGAGCTGGCGCTATTAAACTTATTGGAGGTTGGGGATTGCGAATCCTAATGTTTAATCAATGCCTATCTAAAACGAAGATAATTTTTCATTTTTCTAAGGCTGTCGTAAACGTAACGAATAATCGCAATCGACCACTTATCAATTTAATGGTTTAAGCAAATCGTGAAGAATTCATTTGCTATAAACGGTCAAAACAGAAGCTCTATCAAATAATTTTTTTAGATCAGTCAAGAGCCGTCCCATGGCCGAGTGGTTAGCGCGCTTGGCTACTGATCTAAGGGACCTGGGTTCGAGTCCCGGGTAAGGCATGGTTGTTTGTGTCGTTTTTCTGCTGAGGTCCTGCCATCCTCACAGACCTTCTACTATGGCATATAAACTGACAGGCTCCTGTCAGACCTCTGTGGCAAGCAGCTGCTTGAGGGGGTATTTATTTTTACAAGAGGGAAAAAGGAAAACATCTGTATGTATCAGGGATTCAAACCAGTCCATTGAATATTACTTTATATCCACTGAAAATATTTTTTCAAAAATTCTCAACTTTTGCTGCCATTCAACATGAGCTCGTGTTCCTTCGCAATTCCTCGTAATCAGAACCAAACATCATTTCCATCATAGGCAATGAACATTCATTTGGAGAAATTACCACGTATCACGTTACGTGTTCATAGCGTACGTAACAAAATCGCATACCGCAGTCGATAAAACTACTTCCTGAATTATTTTTGTTTCACGTTTCTGCCTTTCAGAATGATGCCTGTAATCTACAGACCTCCGAGTCGTTGTGGACTGTGGCGAGATAAGCGACATCATCAACAGCCAACCAAGGGTCCGTCATTAGCAAACGAGGCAGTGTAAACAACCTTTCTCTTATTCTTGATCATTTCCCTTGCAGAGAGCATAATGCACTGCTGTGTGGAGTACAACTTCAGTCCAGTTGATAATATTTTGACAAGGGGACTGTCTTTGTTGTACATTTGATGACAATAACATATTCCATAGAGTCTAATAACCGGAGATGTTACCCTTGAATGTGCTTTCCATTGTGTATTATTTGCCATAAAGGGATATCATCAAGTTAATGTTTCTCAGTGGCTGTCACAAGGAGGGAATGAGGAGAACCATGGCGTCCTGCAAGAGATCTGAGAATGTTTTTATCAGACATTTTTCATTCCTGGAGGAATTAGGGGTGCAAGGTTTGATCGCCATTTTCGTTTTAGGAAGGAAAATCCCTAACACTCTCACTATCCTAGAGATCAATGACAAGCTGTTAAAAAAGATATCGATTTATAAGTGATCCATTAGTAAAGGTAGATTGTCATTTCTAGACTACAAAATATACCATACGTCCCTAAATGACCCCATTTAGGCTTGAGACTTATGACCTCCCCTGTTCTCTGTTACAGAGAAGTTCAAACTCGGGCTTTTGCCGAGCTCAAAATAGCATAGACGACTTCGGTCTCGGGCTCTGTCATAATTTAGATTCTGATTTTTCTTGTAACTCTGAAAAAAATAAGTAAATGGAAAGGATAAAATAAGTAATTTATTTTAATATAATTTAATATTCTCTCTTTAATAATGAATCGCTCTTAGCGATTGTAATTATATTACTCAATAATTCTCAGTTTCTATAAATTAATTTTTGTATCTTTTTGTTCCAAATAACAGTAAGATTTTAATTTTGTCCTCGAAGAAGTATACAGGGGTTTATCAAAATAATGGAAACATTCGTCAAACTTCATCTTAAAAACTGTCCTTTTGCATAAAGGAAACCAAAAACCTTTCATTCCAATGACACACGCTGTGGGAATGAAAGAAACTTATGGAAGCATGGAAAAAATACTCATTTGCTATAAAATATGACCTGTTTAAGTGGACAATATGTGGTGACCTAACAGTCATATCTCTCTTTCTCGGGATCCAAAAGGCTTCACAAAATTTTGCTGTTTTCTGTGTTTGTGGGACAGTAGAGCCAGAAAGGAACACTACAAAACAAAATACTGGCCCAAAAGAGACGTTTTTATTCCTGGAAAGAGTAATGTGAAATATAAGCCTCTAGTTGACCCCTCTGGGTAAGTTTTCCCCTTATGAAAAACTTTGTAAAGACTATGGACAAAACTGGTAGAGGGTTTTTGCACTTGAAGGAAAATTTTCCAAAACTAAGTGATGCTAAACTCAAAGAAAGTTTTTGTTGGTCAAGGACTTTTTTGGTCCTCAGATCAGGAAGCTACTGAATGATAGTGTCTTCGAAGAAAAAACTGAATATGAAGGAGCGCGCTGCATGGAAATCCTTCATATCTGTGGTCTACGGTTTTTTGAGGATTCACAAAGAGGAAAACTACCATCAGCTCATTCAAGATCTTAAAAACTAGAAAATCTTGTCTTTGAAAATCCATTTCTTGCACTCGCATCTCGACTTTTTTCCCAAGAACTTAGGAGCTGTCAATGATGAGCAAGGGGAAAGATTTCACCAGGATATTCGAACCATGGAGGAGAGATACGAAGGCAGGTGGAACCCAGGAATAATGGGTGGCTACTGCTGATTTTTGCAGAAGGAAGATACCTCAGCACATAAAAGACAAAAATGAACTTCTTGTAAGTATAAAAGATCTTTAGCCATGTTTTCTTGTTTTGCGTTTCAATATTATTTCATTTGTTACTTTATAATCAATGATCTATAACTATGATGTTTCTAATTTTTTTTCGTTGTAATCATGTAATTAATTAATGAGTTTTAAGTTGCAATTTAGTAAAATAGTCGCATTTATTTTCATTTTCCAAATATGTGTATTCATTGAAATTTGAAATACATCAATCTTTAATTTAAAAAACTATACATGCTGCAGATTTTTCACAGCCATATTTGAAATCAGCACCTCAAAATTAGTTAAAAGCATCCTATTTGACCAATGTTATAAAAAAAAATTATTTATTGTCTAGTGTTTTCAGAAACTGTTTTCAGCAGGGCAGAGGGATAAATACCTGTTTTCTTCCTTTTGTACTACGAAATTCATTAAATTTACCAATAGGGGTTCAAAACTTTTCAGTTGTCCAAAGCTACTGAACGACTAAGAAATGCCGGGAGAATGTAGAAATAATCAGCAATAACAGTGAAGGGCAGAGAATTCAGAGAACGACAAAACACTGGGCTTGCTTACATTTTTCATTACTTCTCGATTTTTTGCTAATCTTTTAAAAAAAAATGTTTTAAGTAACTTTTCATGCTAATTAAGACATGTCCTTCTGACTAATTAATAAAAAAGGAAATCAAATATAGCGGAATTTTTTTTAAGATTCTGGTCATTTATTAGGCTAATTAATTAAACAAATTGTTCATCCTTTCACAGAGTGCAAACTGTGCAAATTATTATGCAGCTTAAGGCCTCATGACTGATATACAACCTGTGACAAATGACGATTGTGCTACAACTTGCTAACATGATAACTAAAAAAGAAGGATGTAAAAAGAAATCAAAGACGGAAATTATTTGAGAACTAACCACTGTTCAACTAACCAAAGACGAGTACATCTGTTGATGGAGTTGTGCAAAAACTATCAAAATAAAAAAAATGCCGTAATTTTTCCTTCCGCATCGTGCAACAGAAGCAATATAAATGCTGTAGGTAACGACTGCTGACATTGTTGCTTCGCTCTTGTTCTTAGACATTAATCTGAACCATCAAAACATCAATGACCGCCTAATCACTTTCCTTTCTTCTACTCTTCCCCTTTCTTTGTAAATTGACATATATTACTGAGTAACGAGACTAATGTGATCTGCCACAGTGCGACGTTGGCCAAACTGAAAAGAAGTAGTGGCTGCTTTCTGGGTTCATTATGTCTCTGCTGGCGTCAGCAATATGGGGCAAAAAAAATGGGCTTGCAATGTTGTCTCAAAGCTGAGTACCCATAGAGGAGCTCATTGTGGAAAAAATAGGGATGGAATTCGAACGAAATTTTATGCTCTCTTTAGAAGCAGTTGCGTTGCACTGAGAAATAGTGTTTGTGTTTTAAAATGAATTTTGAGAATTTTAGTGATCTTAATAGATAGAAATTGGAGTATAACCATTTTACTGTATTTCTTCGATTCTAAGACTCCATCGATTCTAAGACGCACCTCGTTTTTAGAAACGTTTATATGGGAAAAAAAAGTGCGTCCTAGAATCGAAGAAATACGGTATTATTGGAAACGTCTATTGCACCAGAAGTGTTTACTTTGAGATAACACCACTTAGTTGCCAAGCCTGTTTTGCAGAAGAAAGAGACCTGTTCCAATGGAGATAGCAAAAATGGCCATGGATGTTTCGGATTAGATATTTCTCCGAAGAGATAAAGAAGACGGTTGGTTTCTCCACTCCAATTGACTTGTTATCATGTCTACATACATCCCCTTTAATATTCTTGAAATGCACTCTAAAAAGTGTTTCTTCAATAGTTCATTTGTTTCTTATTGAGATTTGTAAAGGCTACTTAGAGTTTTTATTTCTATTTTATTTAATGTTCCATGCATTAAACTGATGTTTAATTATTAAGAAATTACTGAAGTGTTTAGTTTCTTCGCAGAGGAAAAATGCTAATATAAAATAAATTGTTAATATGGGAAGAAATCATTTCCACACTACTTTCACAAACGGTTTCAGGAATGATAGTCGTTTAATGTTCACTATTATACGTCTTTCTGAAATTTTAATCATTTTGGTTTACGAAATGATGCTTCATGTTTTATTCTTTTTATGAGAGACGTGTTTCCTGTGAATTTCATACAAATTCCTTCACCAGGAGAAAAATAACGTAACTTTCGAAATGTCTGGTTCACTCCAACATATGAGCGAAAAGGGTTAAAAGATTTTTCTTTTAATCATACAATCTAATTTCATGCTATCCCAGTAAAAAACATTCTTAATAGAATTCTGAAAGCTTGTTTTTCTGACATTTTTTTTTTACTGATAGTTTTCACCGACAAGCTCTTATCAGACTTCCTTGGCAAAAGAGTAAGAGTTTTTTTATTACATTTTTTTCTTAAAAGAGAACGTAGCATTAAAATAATGATATATTTAAATATAGGCATTTTACAATATCTACGAGTATTATGACGAAATATGGTTATTAATATAGAGGAAAGAGCATAGACTTCGTGCATCCATAGCTTTCTGGTGACAGTTGTATCAATAGACCAGAGAGCAATGGCGCATCATGTAGATGACTCACGCACAAGCTTGCTTTATATTGCAGCTCGAATAATATCAGTGTCGTTAATTTTAACTGATAGCATTATTTGGGAAAAATGCACCAGCTGAAAAGCACTATTATTTAGGACAAAACATTGCATTTTTACCACATATTAGGAAGGAGTGTTTTATTTAGCATACAGCATTGTTGTGTGAATGTGCGTCTGTATATGCATATAAGTGTAGCCAATTTTTTTTAAGATCTTTTTTTTTCCTTTGCATGTTTTATGCTTGTTGTCATATTCATTGTATTCAGTAGAATTTGTTTTTTGGCTCTTTTGTTCTGCCTTCTGCGTATCAGCGTTAGTTTCCTTACTATTGGTCATATGAGTCTCTCAGAAGCCAAACTGATCAACTCTACTTTTTGTAAATTTCACAATTTTAGTACCCAAGCACATTATTTTTATGTATTTTTACATCTTGTAATATAGAATCTATATCTGTAATATTACTCTACGTAATATTTCTTTGTTCGTATATTTCAAGCAAAGTTTAAAAGTTAAATCTTGAGAATCATCAATTTTCTCCACTTTTTATTTTATGGAGTTGATCAGTTTGGCTTCTGAGAGGCTCACATGCCGCATGTTTAGAGTTAGTGACTAAGCTGTTAACACATTCGACTACAATGAAAAGGAACCAACTTCACACCCCAAACGAAACAATATTCTTGCCTCCTTTCTGTTGAGGCTCTGCTTCTCTCATACATCTTGTGCAGCCAGCAGTGTGTGCCATACCTGCAGCTCCGACGATTCAATCCCTGAGTTTTACCAGCATTCAGATTTTTTAACTCGCAACTTAACCCTGGTGATTAGCATATTTTGTCAGTCATAATTAGGACTGTAAATTTTTCGCGGGAAAAAAGATGAAATTCGTGGAGCAATCGCGCTGAAAATTCACGGGGATTTCGTGGGGCGAAATTCGCGCATTATTTAAATTCACATATTATAAAATTAAACATCAGTGGCCCCCACATCAACAAGGTAGTGGTGATTGGATCCATACAACTACGTAAAAAGAACAAAAAATAAATATTAAATGATTGATTTTAATTTAAGTTCAGCCCGCACATTGCGTATTAATCATCGACAATTAATTATGATACAGCATATTACATATAGATAAATTGCCCTCTTCTATACTCCGGCGATCATGTCGCACAACGCCATTATATTTAGGAAGAGATCGCTCTGAATTAACACTGTTTGTTGAGACTGATAAATAACGGAGAGACTGGGAAATCATTCTTTTTGAAACAACTAGGAAAGAATTTAATTTCCTATGCGGCTTTTACGCTGTTGTAGTCTTCTAGAATGGGCATAATATTTAAAATTACATTATCAACATCATTCGCAGAAATATATAAACACTTTAGTTAATTGAAATTGAAAAATCGACATACTTTAAAAAAAAAAGCTGTTTACAGGCTGACGAAATCTGTAATTTTTTGCATCACTGAAATATTGTCCAATTTTTTCCAAACTTAACGGAGTATGCATTTTGTAGTGTTAGATCACATTTGGCTTTTGCCGAGTTATTTTACTGCCAAATCATTCATTTCTTTATAAACTTTATATGATGATATACGAGAATTTCAAACAACCTAAGCGGATTGGGGATAGTTGTCGCAAATCTTTTTGATTTGATTCAAATCACTTCTTAGGAATAATTTTTACACATTTCAACGATATCTTTTAATACACGACTGGAGCTGTTTCCAGTTTCCTGCTCGAAAACTCCTTGTAAACTTGTATATTTGTATATGATCGCTGTTATAGAGTACAGCTTAGGGCCAAATGTTCCACCTTATGTTCTAAAGAATTGGTGTTTGCTAGTTTTTCTCCTTTTTCTTGAAGAAACACCTTAAAACGAGCTTTACGTACAGGACAAGTTGTGAATCCGCGTTTAACCGCTGCAACCTAAAACTTTGACAGTTCTGAATTCTCGTTGTCATATCTCACCAATAAGATTTGGAATATGAGCGTTACACGTGACATGAACTGCATTGAATAAAACAACTTTAAATTTTTTATTCGCATGCTTTGAATATGTACCAAGCCTTATCTGTAAAAGAAGCTGTGTTAACAGAATACGATAATTTAAATTTATTTATACATCGAATAATTACTACAGAGAATAGCGGTACATTGGAGAAATAGGGAGTTTCAATACTGAATTCTCCATTTTCCCCAATGCATTACTCCATTAACGAAAGTAATGTATAAAATGGATTTGGAAGCATTGTTTCACTCATCTAAGGTGTGAATGTGAGGAGCAGTTTAGTCATGTAGAAACTAATTACTGAGGAAGAATAAAAGTCATACCTCCACATCAGTTTTTCTAAACATATGTTCTCATGCATTTCAGGAAAAATAGCATAATTAAGAAACACGTAAAAAGTCCGAAATTTACGCAAACTGATTTTTTTTTTTTCGACATAAGAAATTTAACAATTTAAATATTGGAAAAAAAAACTCTGATAAGTGGCAGAATTTCAAGAAAAGAAAAATAAAACCATCAAAATTCGTGGAATCGTGAAGAAATATTCGTGGAAACTTTTAAAAACACCATAATTCGCGGAAATGCGCTCCGCGAAAACAAGCCCTAATGATAATCGAAAGGATTCCGTGATCATGTGAATCTGAGTTCATCGTGATGGTAAAAGTTAAAATAAGTAAAAATTCAAATTATAAGAATAAAATGATGGCATGTAAAAGGGAAAGAGGGTGAACAAGCACTGAACTCAATAAGAGTTTCAACTCTACTGGGGACATGGCAAAGTGAAGGTAAGCTATGTTATGAAGAGTGTTGGAAATAATAAATGGAATGATATCTATGTTACGCAGGTTAGATGACGGGTTGACTTTTTCTTTACTACCTTTTTCCCCATTTACAGGCTTGGGTTACTTTGATCTTGTAAATTAATTTTTTAACTTATTTTAAACATTTACCATGTTATAATGAACTTTTATACTCTCAAAAATGAGAATCCGTGGGATTGTCATCGATGAAAGAAAGCACACTAAACGCGGTACAGAAAGGCCTCTGACCTGGAAAAATAAAGGTAAGAATCAATTCAGCTGTAAATTGTGTTTTGTATTGATTAGTAGACAGAGCTAGGAGTGTTACCAATTTTTTATGTTTTTAAATTTGTATTAACTGATTTGCATTCCAAAACATATGCTAAGCCTACAGGCAAGAGACTCTTGTAAATTGTAAATTGAAAGCAAACTGAAAGTAAAATTAGGCACCTTTGTGGATATAATTTTTTACATTAACCTTTTCCAGTCTATTTTTATGTTGCCTACTGATTGTTAAAGTCAGCACTGCTAGTGGCATCTCCCGACTGTTTAATGTTCTAATATTTGATCCCACTGCGACTATTGGTAATGAAGGGAGTTATGAGGATAAATCCACCAGTGTCTTCAGAAAACTCGAAAAGGTTAAAAATTCACTGAAACTACCTAAAATTAACGATTTTCATATGAAAAAGCAGTTTGCACTTGACACTTATAAATGTGATGGTCGAGCAAAATTTAATTAGGTTTATTCTGTTTTTCTGGCGTCAACAAGTCTCGTCAAGAAAGTGTCAAATTCTAAGTAAAATAAAAATGAGTTTTGCAATTTTTGTTCTTAAAACTAGCGATAGGAGGTTTTTAATCTTTTGTTAATGCTATTAGTTTTTTTTTATAATAATGAAAGATTTTTATATCTTTCATTATTATATACCTCTCCAGTTCTAGAAGGTTGTTTTAAATTAGGAAACATTTGTTGTTTAGAAATGAGCCTCCCTTTAGTGTACCATAAACGTCAGTCAGCCCCTTCATCATATCTCCATAGATGTAAATAAAGGGCGGCCCCCCAACAGAAGACCATTCACATATCATCCCACCGCCACCCCTAACCTCTATCGTAGCTGTGACCTCGACGTTTTTGCTCGGCGTCTGTCTTTTGTCAAGGTGCTCCCTCGGACGGTGGCCCACTCACTCCCTGGCTATGTCTGCAAATTCACGTTTGCTAAAGTGAGTAGTAGATATTGGCTCAGAGATGAGATCACAATCCCTGGAGTAGGAATGCAATACAAGAGTGTACACTCCTTCGGCTTCTCCTTTGTGTTTGCTACAGAAAATTCTTATAATACCGACGAGAAAGCGTCCCTCTGAATAATTCAGATTTGCAGTTGGAAATGTATACGATTAACCTGTATGCATGCTTTCACTTTTGAAAGAAAATACCCCGATTAACTTACAAAGAAAAATAGTTGAGTAATAACAGTGTATTGAAGCCTTAGCGTATATGATATATATATCCTACTCTTCATATTTTTGTTGTTTTGCTTTTTATTCCAGTTGCATATAGGCATCTTCTTTTCATGATTAGCATTTTCGTGAAGAGGCCAAAATATTTATGTGCAAAGAGTAAATTGTTATTTTATACATATATGCTAATTCTACATAGTTATACATAAGGATGTTTTAGCGCCAAACTATGTCTGTTTTCGTATTTTTTATTTCCTTTTTCTATTTTTTGAAAATATTTGAATTTGGTTAATATTAGTTCACTACAGAATAATGTCACGTTTTTAAAAGTGTTGTAGTAGTCACGCAACGATTAAAAATCTCAGTATCTATAGATCACGATGTATTTGATCATATATAATTACTGCAGGTTGAATACGTATAAAATCCTTATAATTATTTATCAGTTTCGTGTAGTTCAGAATGTTCATTGGATATTTACGTCTTACAAGTTTGCCGTTTTACTTCATTTTTGATTTTCGTGTATACAAACTTCATTTTGTTTCTCGTTTCCAGTGAAATCTGCCGAACTACGCGTACATAATGTATCGTGTCGAATAAGAAATGGCATAGTATAAAGCAAATATTAACATCAGGTCAATTTGCAAGATGTTCATTTTACGATCTGACTGAGAAGTGATTGATTCACCCTCCCTTCCCATTCCATTGCCAGAAACAACTCAGTTGCTTTAAATAATGGACTAAAATAACGTCCATGATAGCATCTACTTCTGCTGCTAGATACTGCACGATAATGTACAGTGAATATGAATGAAGGACAAAGACTTGCTTGCTAGCAAGTTTCTATGTGAGCGACATTTATTAAGATAATGAGGAGGTAAAATATTGATGACCTCCAGTGGCCTCAAAGGGTATTTCTGCATATTAAAAAAACCTGTTATGCTTTCAAGGAATTCTTTTACTGTTCTCGTTTCATTTTTTATGATGACACAAACATTATAACCCCTCTCCTTTGATATTTAATTTAATATTAAAATTATACTTCTTATGTCATATAATTGAAAGTGTCTTTTTTTTAATAATATACATGACATTTAACCAAATAGCTATCAGAAGAATGAGTCTTGTAGTCCTCTCTCATGAATATTAAAAAAAAAAACTATTTTCTAGACAGCTTTATGTCTAAGTCCTCATGGACGCATTATTCTCTCTAACAATAAAAACGTTTGAATTTAGTGTACTTCATGAAGACCGTGAATGAAATGGACTCACAAAAAACAAACGAGATTTGACTTCCTGAATCATGTTTTAATGCGGCATTTTCTGAAATGTTTTAAATGTGGCAATTGAAGTATGAGTAATAAAAACTTCAGTTAGTACAAACTTTTGAAGAGATATAAACTATACACTCTGGTGAACACCTGCAATCCTTGGTTGGGTGAAGATTGCTTAAGTATCAATGGAATACCGTGTTACTTTGTGGAAAAAAGTTCAAAGTTTAATAAAATGATTATAGCCGTCTCTTGTTTCGATTAGCTTTTATAATTTACATTTTCTATTAGTAAACTATGTGAAATAAAACCTATTAAAGCAATTGATAAAGTAAATATTTATTTGCGACATCTCTTAAGTGATAAGTTCGCTATCCATTATTTCCTGTTATACTTGCAATCACCGCAACAAAATATGTTTTTTCCAGATAACATCGTTATGTAATCTGTATTTAATGCACAATCTCAAGGGCATTTCTGCGTATTAAAAAAAAAACACCGTGTTATACTTTTAAGGAATTCCTTGGTAACCACGTACCGAGTTTTACGTTAACTAAAAGATATACGTTATGTTATATCTATTAATATGTTGTATCTTCCTCAGTCATATAACAATGGCAGTTGGAGGATGCAATTCATCAGAGTAGCTACAGCTGCTTTTTAAAAGTATAACACTTAAAGCTGGAAATGCGTGAATTAAGTTCCTTGTAAGCCATATAAAACAGTGGAAGATACACAAGGTCATACTTGTCATTTTGGTCAGAACCAGTTTTTTAACCGTGCTCTTGTTGATTAAGATCTTGGCCACCTGTCGCGGTGTCTTATAACATCATTTGTCTGCAAACTGAACAAGTCAGTTTTTTTATCTTGTAAGTTTTTATTTCTCGCATATACTTCAGGAGAGTTGCATATCGCATACGAATTAAGCATTTTCTCTAGGTAGAGGATATGGTAAAGAGGGGACGGTGTTATTGTTTATTATTAAAATCTTTCCCAAAGGACAACACAAGATACAAAGGGGATACAAATTTATCAAAGGAGAGTATTCTCTCCTCCCCTTCTCCCCTCTCTCCTTTACAACTGGTAAATCTCCCATGTATGTCGCTATTTCAGGTGCAATATAGCTTTAGATAATAATACTGTTTCAATCACATTTTATTCAATGATTGATGAATGGCCAGTTTGCATGTATGTGGATTTTTTTTTTAATTTGTGATCAGACCTGCAAAGCTATTAGCTTATCTACAGGTTATGACAGAACAAACGACCATGCCATACCCGGAACTCGAACCCTGATCCCAGCAGTTGCAATCTCACCGCGAACCAACGCGCCACGAGGTGGCATTGTGCAAATTTTAGCTGAAAGCCGCAAATACAGTAGCAAGATGCTCTTAGTATAAGATTGATGCAGTTTCTTAGTGTTATTGCCAGAGTAGCAATACTTTGCTTAAATTCTGGCTTCGGGTTGACGTCAAACGCTATTATGAAAGAGTTGGGTTGTTTTACCTCTAGTCAGCACTTTTTGGTACACAATGGGCTAAATGGTCAGGTCACGAGGACCCCAAAAGCTTAGAGAACATTGGGGAAAAGGGGCCCACTGGACAGATGTTAGGACGACAAATGGTAGCCTCCCGTTAAGGACATCCAGCGTGCTGTGTAATGTGCACAGGATATGGCTTTCACCGCACAAGGGGCCACGGCTTAACCTCCCATTCGTCAGACTTTTTAAACCCATTGGTATTCTGGCCTATGGTTCTAGTAGGCATCCAATAGTGTATGGAATTGGTTTTAGCACGATATTTGGATTTTGTACCTAAGCGACTCTTTTTATTATCACCGAATACACTAAAAGCCAGGTAGCAAAACTCCAACTCCCAAGGAAAAACAAAACCTCCAACTCTCAGTGACAACACTAAACAGTTGTCATTGAGAGATGGTATCTCTCTTAAACTCTGAATAAACGGTTTAATGCCCATAAGACTGACGTATGGCAATCAGATTCTCATCAGGATCTGATTGCCATACGTCAGTGGGTTGGTTTCTCACCCGGTCCAAGATAATTTTCCCGCTTTACTCAAGACAAGGTTTTTAAAAGAAAACAGTTGTAATTTTATGTGTACGTGAATGTAGCGATTCCAAACATGTTTTGACTTTCTGATTCTTTTTGTCTTTAGAACTTTTACAATCCGATGATAACTATAATAATTTATGTACGATTGATTTCCGAAATCTCATTGTTGTCTTTTTACACAAAGACGAAAAGGACAGATTTAAGAATAGTTTTATAATAATTATAATCTTATTATGTAATATAGAAGTATATACACGATTGTGAGTGATTTAGTTACTAATAGGGTATCACGCTAATTCTAACTGTGATACAGAAATGGTAGAGCTCTGAAAATTTGCACCTAGGGGGGGGGGGGGGTTATCCGGGTAGTAAATCTCGGGAAAAATCAGAAATTTAACCTTCGACGTGTCCTTGAAGGTCAAATGGAGGTCAAACCTTGCTCTGCTAGTGCTAAAATCGTTAAAATTGGTGCATAGGGGTGTTTCAGGCCGTACATCTCGGAAACGTGAAATTTTGAATGCAATGGATCCTTTGAGGTGAAAGGTCAAATTTCTATGTACCGGTTCTAGAGAGCACCAAAAATTATAGAAAGCACCGAAATAGCTAGCATAAGGCTATTTCGGGCCGTAGATTTCAGAAATGTTAAGAAATTTCAGATCCGGTGTCGCTTTCAAGTCAAATAGGGGTCGGAGTAACTAACTAGAAATGAAAACACGCCGATTTATTTTTGTAGTAATATTATATTGTCCAACTTCTTGCTATATTTTATCATACTTAACCATTTTATTACTCAGAACGATAAATTATTGGATGAAGCTGAGGAAACGCTAGTACTGTAATATTTTTTGTTAACAGAGGAAGAACTAGTAGCATTTCTTGAAGTCGATGTTGCTTTGATTAATGGTTTCCGTAACTTTTGAGCCTGAGTCAGAAATATACGTGTTGGTGGCGTTAAAATGGTTAATATTTACTTTGTACTACACCTACATGGGTTTTTTTTCAGGCGGAGTGGAAGTTGGGTTGGGTTGTTTTACCTCTGAGCGGCACTTTTTTGCACACCATGGGCTAAATGGCCAGGTCACATGAATCCCGAAGGCTCAGAGAAGGTTGGGGGAGGGGACCCACTGGAACAGCTGTTGGGAGACAGATGGTAGCCTCCCGTCAAGGCCATCCAGCGTGTTCTTTAACGTGCATAGGGTATGGCTCTTCCTCACACGGGGCCACGGCTTAACGTCCCATCCGACGGACGGCGGCCTTTCCAAGACCATCGGCGGAGTGGAAGTGATTATGATTTTATTAGTTAAAAGTTACGGAACACCTCTTTTGAAGGGGGGGGGGGGGAGTTGACTTGGTAGCACTCCAGGTTGGTATCTGATGTTTCCAGGTTAAAGTCTAAACATTAGAATTCCTGCGTTTAGAATTTCTTCCGTTAATTCCCGTCTGCCCTTGGTGAGAAAGAGGACCTCGATGGGCTTGGAAAGGACGCTTTTCGTCGGATAAGATATTAAGCCGCGGTTTCATGTACATGAGAACTTCATGTTTAATTTCATATATGAAAATTTAATGTGAGAACCATAATCTGTGCATATTAAAGAACGTACAGATAGTATTAACAGGAAGGTTTATCTGTTTCCTAACAGCTGCAAAGTGGGTCCCCTTCTCCAACCTCCTCTGAGCCTTGGGGTCCTTGGGACCTGATCATTTAGTCATTGTGTGTAAGAAAGAGTACCACTTAGAAGTAAAAACAACACAATATGTCCGATCAGGTTACAAACATAAAAAATCCATGCATTATCCAGGTTTTGATCTAGGCAACCAGTGATGTCAACAACATTTATCTTTGACATCAGCCTCCAAACATACTTAATTCTCATTAATTTCATATTGCAGATATTCGATAATTGAATTAGAATAAATTTTTGGTAAAATATTTTAAACTTGATTTCATCTATCTTTGCTTGCATGCTTCTATTATTTGTTTATTAATAGGTTTACTTTCAGTGCACAAAATTGAAAGCTTGGCTTTTCAATTCCGATAGCACATTACCATGCTCTAATATATTATATGCATCTCCCAACGAGCTCTGACCAGAAGGCTGTTGTCATTTCAGTACTGCTGCAAAGGAGGTGATAATAAAAGAGTACACAAATTTCTCATCTGTTGGGTTTCTCAGACGATATGTATTTTATCATTCAAACAAATTATTACCTGACATTAAGTGTAAAAACAAGGTATGCTTATTACTAGGAAACATCGAGATTGACCAGTTAACTCCCCTCGCTTGAAGCCTTTCTTAATCTCCAGACAATCACTGATTCCAACGTATGGCACTTTGTTTTTTTCCTGCCTGCAATTCAGAACGCCGCAAGGCTAGTTGGGCGCCATTTGGAAGTCACCCTTCCTCGGCTAGTAGAGTATAAGTGGTTCTGTCATGAGCTATAAATCCTACAGAAGTACAAGCAGTCACTATCTAGTACGCATCGTGGGTAGTCTCACCAGCTGTTAGGAAAAGAGGAATTTTTTAAAAAATAAACCAACATATGTTCTTGTTGTGATTTACTATCTCACATACCCTTGAGTTGTTCTTCTAGTATTTTTCTTAACAATTTATTTTTATATAGAATTTGAAGTGAAGTTTTATGCGAAGTTTTATATGTGTAATTTTTTAAAAGACTTTTATGGTAAAGAGTTGTATTTTTATATAAACATGAACGTATGGATACTAAACTTGTTTCGGTATAGTGATTTTTTTTTTTTCAAATGCCTGCACATTAGTGATAATTAAAATTTTTTGTACGAATAATTATTTTATTTACTCTCCCTTGGTTTTCATACTAAATGAAATATTACTTGCAGTTTTTCACGAGTTCATACTGTAATTTTCGACTTCCATGGGCTCAAGATTCTCACTTCTAAAGGCAATTTCAAGTCTTATCTCCTTTTTCTGCAGCAGTAAATGCTGCAGCCCTGCCAATTTTATTTTGAGGTATATTTTTGAAATTGTCGCTTCCTACATGTGAAGCTCATAAAAACTTGACTTATTGTTAAAAAAATCCTTTGAAATGATTCATTAGTTTCAAATGGTATCATTAACATCATGTTGATTTCAAGGTTTGTAACCTCTGTGATCAAAATTTTAACGTTTAAAAACAGCTTAACAAATCAGTAGCGCCAAACGTTACTATCTGAATCACTTACTAATATCTGTTGACACTATATTACCTAAACTTTGCTACCATTCCATTCGATACATAGTGGAACGTTAATAATATCGTTATATTTTATCTCGTCATTAAATTGATAACAAAAAGTATCATTCAGGTTCGCAACCAACTAAAACCAAGATAAATGGAATACTTGGTTTTCTGGAAAATAATCGCAACACATTTCAAACGTGAGACCTGTTCTCTAAAATTCTCTAATAATTTGGAAGGGCTTTGTACGACGAAATTTAGAAAATTTAAGTTATGGATTTCGCCAGCCCCACAGAGTTTTATGTCTTAAATAGCCACACTGAAAGCGAGTTGAATCAACACACTACTGATGTTAACAGACGCGCTACAGAGAGCTTAATGATCACGTAATGATCAGTTAGGGTAAAAGGGAGCAGAAGACAAAGCCATTTAGCCTAAGGCTATGGAGATTATTTCTGAAAGAAAGAATTGCAGGAATAAACTGAATAAATATCCTACTGTCCTAACAGACGCATTACAGAAAGCTTAATAAATTATGAAGAATCAGTTGAATACTCATTAAGAATCTTTGAATTGATAGCTTGACTAACAAAGCAGAGGAAGCAGGCAGCACAACAGCAGAATGTTGTACCAGATAGCGTTTGGAGGACTCAATTGCACAGTCTGATTGGACTTCCATAGCCATGGATGGCTGGCTGAGTATTTGAATGTATGTGTGTTTATTCCTTCTCTAATAGTTGTGTGTGTGTGTATGTATTCATTCTTTCTCTAATAGTTTGCTAGGGCTCTGTTTATCAGAAAAGTGGTATATAACGTTGGTCCCCTTCATTCATCGTTCATGACATATTTCATGATATTACATCGAATTCCTAATGGTAATGATCTGTAGAGCGATAGCAAATGTTTATTTTTGTTTTTCCTGAGTTTTCCGGATGTATGTTTAAAGACAGCAGCAGTCTGTGCACAAACTGCTACAAAGTATTTATCTCAATTGACGAACGAGCAATTACGCGGTTTTCTACACTTCCTGCTTTATGTTTCTTTTTGATTATTTTTCTTATGTAGTGGGTGCCTTCCTCTTAGAGGGCGATTTACACTGACAAGATCATATCAGACATATAATAAGTGGCTGGTGGAGAATATTTTTTTAGTTATGTAAACTATATAACAGTAAACTAATTAAATAACTACTAATTAATAACAGTAACTATCTAATTTTGCATTCGTTTTTATTACACCACTATTTTTTTTAACTTAGTATTAAATAATAAAAGAATACTTAAAAAGTAATTGAATGTCTAGCTTTAATAGCAACCTTAGGCTGTCCAGTAGGTCAGCCTTCCGAGATAGTTTGACGTTTCGAGTGTACTTAAGTTTGTAGGAATGGGTACCAATACCATTAAACCATGTTGGTCTTATTACAATAGAAAAGGTATGTAAGAGAGACCAAACCTCAGACAACACAATACCGTAATCGGGAATTGAATTCAAATCGCGTTATGATGCAGCTAAACACAATAACCGTTTTATTAAGTTAATACAATACATTCTTATATATGAGTAGCTGAATATATTGATTATTAATCGAAAAGAAGCAGATCATTATGAATTTTGAAATTCTTAAGCATGAAAGAGTCGTCAGAAGTGGGAAGACTAGTTTTCGCAGACAGTTTCCTAATTAGATCGACAAATGTATCTTTTTCAAAAAAGTAATATAATGTATAATTAAGTTATATGTATAGTTTTATGTAATATTGAGGGTTATTCTGAAATAGTCTTGCATAAATTTTCTATTAATTATTCTTAAATTATTAACATAAAGATTAATGGAAACAAAACAAGCTTTTACCATTCATGTGAGGGCAGTTTTTATGCTAAAAGGCATAAACCACTGCAGAATAGAAAGGCATAAACCAATGCTTGAAAAGTAATATATTTATTAATATCCGACTTAAACAATATTCCAAAAACACATACACTGACCATTTTTGTATTCAAAGTAATATATTTAAGGCAAGTTTTGTATCAAATTTTAAACGTCTATCAGTGGACTGCGATCGACATTCTCCTGCTTCATCTTTCATGTAGAACCGGATTGCCAACCCACCGCGAAACTTACCGAGGTGCACTAAAAAAATTATAGATTCTTAAAGAGCCACAGAAAAAAAATTTCTGTTTTTAAAAACGAAAACTTACATTAAGGAATCAATAAAATATCATTTTTAAAAAACAAAAATGTAGATTTTTAGTGAGTAATATGAATTGGCAAAATCGTTTAATTGATTTGATTGATTTGCGACATATAGGACAGTGAGGAAACCTAGAAGCTACTCCTAGCTTAATACAGGCCTTCTCATACAAGGACATGCCCTACTAAGACCGAAGTCACTGCTGACCACTGCCTTAGTTAGAGCTAACACAACACACAAAGTTTGCCTTGCTGGAACAGTCGCTAGCTGCCTAACCACTATGCCAGCCAGTTAAGGCACATAAAACTTTTTGGTCAAAAAATTGAAAGGAGCCAGATTCAGTACAATGATGATTTATTTCATGAGCCGAAAGTTCTTTCGCAGTGGGCCACGACATCGCCATGCCTTTTATAGAGATTATGTTATTTGTGAATTTACATCCTCTGACAGGGTCAGAGGGCAGAGGGGTTGAGGATCATTTTAATGTTAAGGAGACGAATACAAGATAATATATGCATTATAGCCTTTTCAGCCGTCCCATGGCCGAGTGGTTAGTGCGCTTGGCTACTGATCTAAGGGACCTGGGTTCGAGCCCCGGGTAAGGCATGGATGTTTGTGTTGTTTTTCTGCTGAGGTCCTGCCATCCTCACAGACCTTCTACTATGGCAATATAAACTGACAGGCTCCTGTCAGACCTCTGTGGCAAGCAGCTGCTTGAGGGGGTATTTATTATTTTATAGCTTTTTCTAAGACAACAGTTAGAAGAAAGAATGATGTATTCTCATTATTGTGTTTAAAGCACACTTACTGTATTGAAATGCTTCCAGCTCTTATCTTTTTAACCTTTGGATTGAAGAAAATGTCTTTATCTTGCTAGCAGACTAAGATTATTTTTGTCATTTTTACAGTTTATCTGATTGATACGAACAGGAAAAAGCTTCAGGTAACTACTATAAATATTATACAGGGTGATTGTAAACTCTTTCAACAAAAAAAGAAGGGTGATAGTACACATCAAGACGACCAATTTTTGCAATGGAACCTAGGGTCGCATTCCACTCCTTCCGCCAGAAAAGAGTACTTTCGAAAAACGCCACACATGCACAAGTATTTACAACCGGTGCATGAAAAGCACAAGATGCAAATCAGGTGCGCTGAGCAAGTGCGTAGACGATTAAGAACAAACATTTAAAAACGCAGCCGAACCCGTTCATCGGCATTACCGTGATAACGTCACACGATAAGTGACGTATTCGTGAAGGACATGGAAGACTACACATACGAGGAATTGGCGGATATGCATCTGATGTACGGCCAAGCAGATGCTAATGGACGTGAAGCACAAAGATTGTACCGTGAGAGATTTCCGAATCGTCGTATTGTGATTTTCCTGCACCGGTTGTAAATACTTGTGCATGCGTGGCGTTTTTCGAAAGTACTCTTTTCTGGCGGAAGGAGTGGAATGCGACCCTAGGTTCCATTGCAAAAATTGGTCGTCTTGATGTGTACTATCACCCCTCTTTTTTGTTGAAAGAGTTTACAATCACCCTGAATATATTTACCTATGACTATTAGTTTTTCAGATTTATCTGTAGAACTGAAACTGAACTATTCATATTTCGTGTTATTTCTTTCATTGAACACACTTCTCATTCCATAACCGATTGCTAGATTTACTGCATTCCAACATCATGAATCACACTCCGACATGGTTACGAGAAAAGTCTTGGTCAGAGTTTTTATTTCCCTTATCACCTGCCTCTAATTATATTCAAGGAAACACCAAGACCTGTGTATGCATGATATCAATACATTAACCTTTGTTTAATTGCAATATTTCACTCCAAGGAGTCTTTTTCATTTACGTGATTAAATCTGCATTTGACCCGGCTCTAACCTTTTTCGTGTCAGACCTTTGGCTTCTATCTGCTTGTTATCAGGTGCAGTTTCCCTGTTATTTCCCTTGCCCAGTGGCTTACCCATGGTGCTTCGAATCAATATATATATAAATCAATCTTGATTCAATATCATATATTTTCTAAGGACACCTCGAAAACCAGACTCAAGTACGTCAAATGAGACTCGAACATTTCAAAACCACCACCATTGAAAGTTTCTGGGTACGTTACTGCCTAGCCCCAAACATTTTCCACGTATGCTTGTTGTGTATTAATGAATCACATTCCGTTAGAGGCAATTAGTAAACCTTGCCGTACATTAATACATCTTGAGAGCTAACCCTTTGAGAGCTTATTCGATTTTTAAGATTTGCAATTGTTGTGAAACGTGCTCTATTGTGAAAGACCGTTCGGCGGGAAAAATAGATTTTCCTTTGGAAATACAATGGCATACAAAATTCTAAACTTCTAATTCTAGGAACAGAAGTGTAACAGTGTGGTTACATGTAAACTTAAAAAGTATAATTTAAACTTTTGATATTTTCCAAATTTGCAGCGTTTCAAACGCTGGAAATTAAAACTGTTGGGAGATACGGAAAATGTGTATTTTATTATTTCATTAGCCTTAAGCAACGTAAAAAGAATTTGCCATTCATATCTGAAAACGAAAAAAGTTGAATTATAGAGACGGACTGATAACGACAAATTGAAAACAGTAACTCGTTTTTTGAAAATGAGTTAAAATTAATCATTTTCTAAACGACCATTCTTGATTTTATATAATTTGGTATTTTTGTTCAATTTATTGAAAAACTCTATACACGAAATTTAACTGTTTTACGAAAAATAGATTCGAGAAATAGCAATTCAAAAAACGAGGAAAGTGACAAATTTCTTTATTCTATCTATTATTCGGAAAAAAATATCTCTGGACCTAATTTACGTTAGAAAGATAGGTTTCATTTTCAAGAACGTTTTTGGACCTTTGAAATGATATATTTGACTCAAAAGTTTATGGCGCTAAACTTTTTAAGGTCATTGACGTACCTTTAATATCTTAAAATACCCTTAATTTAAAAAACAACAGCGTGTCATGAAAACTTTATTTCTAGATTGCCATTGGCTCTTGAGAACTAAATTTTTGAATTATGCAGGTTTGTTCAAAACCATGGTATCTCTCCAAATTTGTCTGCTAATTTATGAAACCATATAATGTTTTGAAGTGTAAAGATAAATTTGACGAAAAATTTGTAGCTAAATCTCCAGACCGTTTTACTTAGTAAAATGGATCTGTAAATATTCACGATGTTATTTGAATGAAATATAAACTTTTGATTTGAAGCATTAGTTTCTTCAGTTTTTTTTTAAGGAGATAATGGATTCACTTTGTCGTCTATCTGTCTGCCTGCAGACATAGAACTTTTTTGTTTTTAGAAATAAAAATTCTTTTTGGGTTGGATAGGTATTGATATGAAGTATTACAATTTGTACTTTCCGAATCTCCTAAAAGCTATAATTGTGCCCTTAACGGTGGCAAAGGTTGAAAATTTCAAACAAATATTTAATTCGATGCATTAATGCTACAAATTTTTTAATTTTAGTGGTAGAATGTGAAGATCATGAACTTTCTATTAGCAATAATGAGTTGACCTCTTACCCCCAAGGTGGGTGGGAAACGCTACGTGCGTGGGTTTTGTTTTAAGGAAAACTTTTAATGAACCAATAATAGGAAATTGGAAAATAATTCTCATTTTCCAAATTCTTATGTAGTTTTAATTTATATCGTTAGCGGTCACTAAATATGTAAACAGCGAAACTTTTAACGAATGTTACAAGTGATCTGTTTATGGTAGAAATTTGAGATTTTGGTGGTACATTGTCGAAAGATTTTCTACTGGCTGCAACATTCTGCTCCCTTTTTCTCAGAGAGGTGTGAGAAAAGTAACTTTTTAAAATTGGAGGAATGAAAGGTAAATACTTTTGATGTTGTATAAGTACTGATAAAATGCTACTGTTTACATTTCCGCCATCATCCATTGGTTCGAATTAAAACTTTTAAGGAGGGAAAAGGTATGTAAAGAAAAACTTCATTCTTTTTGAAAACGAGAGTCCCATATGCGCCAGAGGCGATATGCATTCTTCTAATTATCGTATGTTTCCTTCCAGTAGCAGTGCATGGTTAAAGTTTAAACAGTTGTCCTGTGTACAAATAAGATATATCTGCCTAACAGTAGGAAGCAGGTGACCCTAGGGATGTGGCATTTTTTCCACTCTTTTTCTCTTAATGTTTCATCAATTGATTTCAGGCTTAAATGATTTTACAGTTGCGACAGAACTTTATTTACTAAGGAATATTAGAGCTTTGATGACTTAACCAACTTTCTTGGCCATAGATAAAAATTATATAATATGTTGTGGAAATCATAGAAAGACTGCGAAGAACGGTTCGCTGACATTAATATCCTTAATAGCATATTCATCTGTGTTGTATCTAGCGTCCCCATATTTTCTATGATCTGATGAATCTATCTTAAAAATATAATTTGTGTTTCAGAATTGTTAGGGCCGCCACAGATTATTATAACGACGAAGTATATGCTGGTTGTCCCAAAATAGCATTTACCTGAGAAAATTATGGTTAAAATACTTTTTCACGTAATTTGAGCTTTTTTTTTTTTAAAAATAAGACACGTGTTTTGAAATATTCAAAGTCAAATGTTGTGGACATAATATCGAGATTTTGATTTACTTCCAAACCATATAATATTTCATTTTAAACCATGTTTCTAAACTTCGTAAACTGAGGGAAATTTTAATATTGTATATACTGAGGGCGTTCAAAAGTTCTTGACACGTACGCGTCTGTAGATTTGTACTCTTTCCATCGAGGTTAACGAGCTACAACTTGTTTGAAAGCTTTTCTAAACTTGGCGTTACGTGTTAAAAACAAACGCCGTATCATCATTTCTCTCTTTGCTGGTGGGGCATAAAGTTCGGTCTGCGAAATCTGTGCGTTGTTGCTATGGAGCCTACTAAAGACGGGGGAAATTTTACATTTTCACAAGGATACAGCTTGGGAACGAAGTGAAAAAATATCGTGCTGATTTATCACAAGTGTATGGGGATCGTGCCTGATATGGGGATGCGCAAATTCAGAGAAGGATGGCAGAATTCGAAAACTCTTCTCATGCAGGAAGACCAAATGAAGCCATGAAGATAACCATCGCTGCTGTTCCTTAACTCGTTAAGGAAAACCCACACATCACCGTTCATCATAAGTTTAGATGCCAGCGTATCAATTGGCAATGTGGAAACAATTATTCATCAACCTTTAAAGTTCCGAAGGATCTGTGCCAAATGGGTACCCCACAAACAGATACAGAACAGTAAAAAAGGACTAGAGTCGACTCGTGCAAGGAGGTGCTGGCAATGTTTGAGTCTAGTGGCCCCAAACGGTTAACAGACATTGTCACAGGTGATCGGACGTGGCTTTATTACTATACAACTCCCAGAATGATTGATAACTATGTTTGGGTGGCAGAAGATGAACCGTGTCCCCAAATCCTCCGACAAGACAAACAAGCTCAAGGAAGAGGATGCTCACAATTTTTTTAAGTTCCTAAGGGAATGGACACCTACCCTATGGGAATAAGCCATGGACACCTTACCTGAAAAAATGACTATAAATGGTCAATACAGCACCAACATTGTTTTTCTCAAAATGATTAAGGAGATAGCATCCAATAACAGGCGTGTCATAGGTTCTCCTTTTTGACGACAATCCCAATGCCTACAAAACCCGACAAGTTACCGTCTATCTAGAGAAGGGAAAAATCAAACAACTACCCATCCTGCATATTCACTTGATCTTGCACCATGCGATATTTGGTTGTTTCCAAAAATGAAAGGAACTTGCTGGGAAGCCCTTTTTAAGGGTGCAAGACCTTGCAAAATGCGTTCATTCAGAGTTGCAGAGTGTTCTCCAACAGGAGTACCATCAAGCGTTCTAGAATTGGAGTAGACGTCTGCAACTTTGCATAGATGCTGGAGGAGAGTGCTTTGAAGGACATTAAAAGTTGTGTTTAGGTAAGTGCAATGGTTTTTGTTCTGCAGATCCATTTCAAGAACTTTTTGAACACCCCTCGTACGTTTAAATATAGCTCTCTAGGTAAAGTTCGGATGTCTTTTATCACTTTTGAATACTTATAGCAATATTCTCAAACACTTAGTCCGCGAAGTTATATTATGCTGCTTACAAGCGGTACGTACGTTCTGTCATAATCACGGTAATGAAATGCAATGCTCTCACGCGAGTGTGAAGAATATGGTCATGTTCAGTCGAAGATGAGCCACTGCAAATAAAATTTAAGTTTATGTTATTCTCTCTATTGTGACATAAAGTCTCATCATCCCAATTAAAAAATTAAAAATTTAAAAAATACCTATCTTCCCATATACGTCCCTAAAAAGTAGAAAACAAAACTAAAGCATATCGATGGTGCAATAAGTTGCTTAATTCGTATTCATTTCAAAGGAAAATAGGTTGCCGGGATTCTTGTTGAGTAGGTAAATCGGCGCCCTATCTTCCTTTGAAGTGAATACGAATTCAGCGAATGATTGCACCATCGATTATCCTTTAGTTTTATTTACTACTTTTTAGGGCACATACGACGAGATAGGTATTTTTACCTGTCTTCCTATTGCTTTACGTTCGTCAATTGTTGGTTTGTCAATTGTCGTGCCGGTTTGTGTGACAAAACAGTTGTTCCACTATATCTTTCGAACGTGACTCACAAACATAATGATTCATGTATCAAATAAGAGCTTGTGATGCGGGGAGTGGCATAGACTATACAAAATTAACTCCCCATGCTTTCTTCCCCCTTAAACAAGGGAGGATATCAAAACAGTTGTTCCGCTATATCTTCGAAACGCAAGGGCCGAAAGTAACAAGCTATACGTCAAATAAAGTCTTGTAACATGGCGGAATGTTACAGGTTGAAAAAAAAAATCTACCCTGTTTTCCCCCCCTAAATAATAAGGGGAAATATGTTTCCCCCCCGAATAATAAGGGGAAATATGAAAACGATTTTTTCCGCTATATCTTCCGAACGCGAGGTCTACAATTTCGAGTTAGGTATCAAATGAAAGTTCATATGAGGACATCTTAGACTATTTGGAATTTTGCCCCTCCCCCCCCCCCCAAAAAAAAAGGAGACGCACTTTTGCGGGGGTGAACCTTAATGAATTATGTGTCAAATTAAAGCTTGTGACGTCTCCAATATCATGGCCTACTTTAAACATGACTCCAAAAACGTAGAGAGGGAAACTGTGGTCGATGTTTATAAATCATAAATCAAATGAAAGTTTCTGATGGTAGGTATTTTTAGTATGTCTTCACATATGCGCCCTAAAAAGTAGGAAATAAAGCTAAAGCATATCGATGGTGTAATCAGTTAGTGAATTCGTATTCACTTTAAAGGAAGATATGGCTCCGATTTATCAACAAGATTTCCGGCGCCCTATCTTCCTTTGAAGTGAAGACGAATACAATGGCTGATTCCACTATCGATATGCTTTAGTTTTATTTCCAACTTTTTAGGGCGCATATGGGAAGATAAGTTTTTTTTTTTATTTTTTTAATTTACTAATGTTTTAATTCTTTTAGTTAATTTATGTTTTTTCTTTGTTCCTAAAAACACAATCTTCAGAAACTTTCATTTGTATATGACTCAAACATCAACCACATTTCACTTTCCCCTGTTTCTGGAGTCCTATTTAAGGTAGCCCATGACACTGGACGTAACGAGCTTTAATTTGAGATATAACTCGTCAAGGTCAAATTATGCCCCCCTATAATGTGGGAGGGGAGAATTGGGGGGGAGCATAATTTGAAGTAGTCTACGACGGTTCTCATATAAGTTTTCATTTGACACCTTACCCGTAACCGTAGGTCATCGCATTTGAAGACACTCGGTTTCATATTTTTCCTTTTTAGGATGAAAGAAACGGGAGGGATTTTTTATAACCTCTAACATCCCCACGTCACAAGCATTCATTTGACTCTTGACTCATAACTTGTTACTTTCAGCCCTCGCGTTTCGAAGATATAGCGGAACTATTGATTTCATATTTCCCCATTTTAGAGGGAAACAAGCAAGCATGGGGAGATAAATTTTTTATAGCCTATGACACTTCTCGCGTCATAAGCTTTTATTTGACTCATAAATTATTAAGTTTGTCCTCCGCGTTTGAAAGATATGGAGGAACAATTGTTTTGGCAAATCCACAAATCGACAAATGACGAGCGAAAAGCGGTACTAAGATAGGTAAAAAAGAACATTATAATGTAAAGGAATCACTGCAAAAAAGATGCATTGGACTTTTTAGAAAGACATCTGAAGTTAATACTATGATAATCAACTTTGTATTCTGTTTTTCTTCCCAAATTCCGATGTTCTCATACTTTTGTTTTCCTCTGGATATTTAGGTCTACAGAGACGAGGGTGGAAACTGTAGTTGAAGTGCTCTAAGAATGTGTCACACTGTCTGTTACCGAGAATCAATGGAACACATGTCAAAGGTGAGCTACAGGAGTAGTCGCTCTGTATTTTGGTTGCGGGCCAAGGTTGAGGGACACATGAGAGCGGGGAACAGAGTTTCTGTCTGTGCTGTTTGACATACTCAAGCAGCTGATTGCAATTTGTTTTCCGTTTCAACATTGCAAGATGTTCTCTAGTCTGCTTCTAACTCGTCTCGTCAGTTCGTCTTTCGTTACTCCTTCATGTCATTTTCACATGTTCAGGTGCAGCGGAAGAGCTTAGTAATACGAATTCAGCGAATACGCAACGTCCTTTACTTTCGATCAACGACTTTGCAAGAGTTTAAATTTTATCTGCTTGTCTACATTCTGTTGTCAGTGACAAAAACTTCAGTCATTCATCAATAAATAATAAAATAATAATAAATACCCCCTCAAGCAGCTGCTTGCCACAGAGGTCTGACAGGAGCCTGTCAGTTTATATGCCATAGTAGAAGATCTGAGAGGATGGCAGGACCTCAGCAGAAAAAACGACACATACATCCATGCCTTACCCGGGGCTCGAACCCAGGTCTCTTAGATCAGTAGCCAAGCGTGCTAACCACTCGGCCATGGGACGGCTAAATGCCAATGCACGCGGTGTTCCCAGCTGGTCACCCTCCCAAGTACTGACCGCACCCAAAGCTGCTTAACCTCGGGGATCAGACGGGAACCGATGTGTTCAACTTGGTATGGCCGTTGACCATTCATCATTGAGGACATTAAACCATGTTCTCTTTTGTGACGGAGAACACATATTAATGTGTATACATAAAGATCACCCTGTGGCATTTAGTGGGAGTCCACTACCTTTGACAGATGTTCATTAGAACTATATTGCTATACCTTTCTCTGAGGTCCTTGTGACTTTGTCATTTAGTCTAGCGTTAGAGCAAAACGATTGGTTAAGGAAGTACAATCTGACTTTTAAAGTTATTCTCACTTATTTTTTTATTTCAATTGTTGTGCCAGGAAGCATTCATAATTACTTAAGCAATGCCGGAGTTATTGCTTCCGGAAGAGTTTTCATGTTCTCTTTTGTTTTCTTTTTTTGTGCATAGAGGAGTGTGCGTTCCAATCCTGTCAGCCATTTCCGGAGTGAAAAATATAGAGGGTAGTGGCCGCTTGTTTACGTTAAGTGTCTTTGCTTCTCTGGGGCTCACTTTCATTTGCACCGGATATAGTCTAGTTGATGTATGGTGTACCTGGCATTTCCGGAGTGCATGGATCTCGTATGCTATCGATGTCTGTCTTCGTGTGCATTACCTTCTTTCAAGTGAACGTTAAATGAAACATACTCTTATTTTCTTTGCTAAGCCAAAAGTGATTGTTAGTTAAAACAATGTACGGGAGTGAGAAAGGCCTAGTCGGTAGGATTCCAGACATAGACCAAGATTCACAAGATGGAACAACCTTTCAGTTGTAAGAAATTCACCGTATATTCATGACCTGACGTTGTTGAGAGATAAAAAAAAGTGATGGCCTAACAAAAGCCGTCATCCATTGGATGGTGAATGAATGAATAAGGAGCATACTAGATAATCTTGACCGGAAACATATATTTTTCAATAAGTTACGAATTACGTCTTCATCCTGCTCACAAAATCGTAAATTTTATACACATTATAAAGAAGATTGTAGAGAAGAATATACATTGCCCTCTTAAGTATTCAGCCCTCTAAAGAGCTAGATGCACTAAACTTTGCACGAATTTTCCCTTCACCGAGGGAATGATTGCTGACTATATGCGAACCCGCTTGGATCAACTAAAACTTGCGTGAAACGAGTTAAATTCCACGAAATTCCCCTAGACTTAACATTAACAATTAAACACCGGTGTGCTTTTATACAATGAACAGCAACGTTTCAGAAAATAATTGTTGCCACCAATAAGTAGAAGGAGGAATACTTCAATTAATTTCATTCTGCTTTCGCGTGATAAAGCCATTGTTTAAAAAATGAATAAATGGCGAGAGACGAACTTTTTTGTTAAAACTAAAATCATTCGGAAGAGCACGAGCGAAACTCGAGCTTCTTTGTTGAAATAAATGCATTCGAAAACTAAGAATTCATATCGGATGTTAAAATAATTAACCTAATTTAAAAAAATGTATTTCATATATTTTATTAAAATTTCTTTAAAATGTGTATCTTATAAAATATGTTAAGAAATGTATTAAGAAATAAATACTGTTGAAATACATAAAATAATTTCTCAGACACACCTAGTAGTAATTTGTTAGATAGATATAGAGGAAAAATTGTCATTAGCCGGGTGGGATCTGAATCCACGATCTCGTGATAACATGTCAGGTGCTCTAACCGCTGAGCTACCGGCCACCGAACAATCATCCTGTATTAGGTTTATAGGTACTAGAAAAATTTACTTTCTTGCATTTTCCTTGCTGTAATGTTGTGTAAATCCATGTACGAATGAATGATGGCACTAAACTCACATACCACAGTTTGGGAAAACTGGTTTAGAGAATTTCTGCCCTGAGAAAATGCCGGATAAATTTACTAGTATCCAATAATTGTAAAAATCCAGACGTGAATTCGGCCAAGATTTTTATTTTTTGGGTTGCCATTATTCTGTATGGCAACCACAAATATGGTTATGGAAGTAACAATGAAATTTTTTTAGTCCTTAACTTGAGAACCGTCAAAAAGTTGTATTAAATGGCGTAAATACGTGCAGTTTTTTGAGAATGGAAGGAATAGATGCCAGAGCAGGCCTGAGTAGCTTCTCACTTGTTTGATTCACCACAGTAAATCCTTGTTTATGATAGCTGCTATTTAACTTTGATGTAATTGCACATCAGTGTGCAGTTTAAGGGGAAGTTTTTTCAAGTACTGTATAAATCCATTGACTTAGTATACCAGAGAAAATTTTTGCAGATGGGATTAACTGTAATAGAACACTGTCTTGAAGAAAACACCTCCTCGTCACACTTATCAACACCACTATATTTTAGATGGGAGTGGAACGAAAGATATTCCAAAGCAGCCCCGTATAACTTACCTGTCGTTTCATTCACACGCAGTAAATCCTTGTTTATTGGTAGCTGTTATCTGGCTTTGATGTAATTACATACCAGAGTGCATTTTTTGGGGGAAAGTTCCTCTTTAAGCACTGAATAAATCCATTGACTTATTATATGTGAGAAGCCTTTTGCAGATAGGATTAACTGTAATATAGCATTGTATTGAAGAAAACACTACCCTAGTCGCACTTAACAGCGCCAAATCTAAAACAATTTTGTTATACCACTAAATTCTTCAATTTTTTTCTTATCAGCATTAATAACACTGATTTACAAAGTTTTTATAACATAAACAATTGTAGCTGTCTTTAACTATTTTTTAGGTGCTGATTTCAGATCTAGCCTTAAAAAAATGACTAGCAGTCACGTTTTTATGTTATTGATCCTTTTCACTCCTATTAAGATCTTCCTATACTACCTCCTCCAGGAAAATGGGAGAATTTTACGGACTTTTTATTTTACTTTTTGTGGCTGGCAACATTGATTTCCAAGTGGGAGAAAACATGTAACAGTAATCTAACCTCAGACCGCCATTCTTGTTTTCATTGTAGAAGGAACACGTGCTGTAAGTTGAAGAGTGAAATTTGACGTTTAAATGGCACAAAGGCAGCGTCGCGGATGTGTTAATGTGCCATATAAGTTTCATTATGAGTGTGGAAATTATATTTTAAAATTCCAGCATCGTTCTTTGACAAAGATTGGTGAAGAAATACTATAACTTTTATTTTGGATGTCATGTTGGAGATCAGGACAAAATATGGGCTCTACAGGTGGTGTTGCATTACCTGCTTTGTTGGCCTGAGTGAATGGTTGAAAGGTAAGATAAAATCCATGCCCTTTGCAGTTCCAATGGTTTGACGTTAGCCAACTAGTCACTTGCATGATTGCTACTTTTGTTTAACTAAAGTGTCAGCTTTTCAAAAAAGAACAAAAGCAAAATACAATATCCGAATGTGCCTTCAACCATAAGGCCAGTTCCTCATGTAGAAGATCTTCCTATACCAACACCTCTAGCCAACTGGGAGGAGATGGAATCACATTCATGAGAGTAAGACTTTGAAGCACATACAGGATCCTGATCCTACACACAATCCCAAAATGTTAGACGAGCCTCATCTGATTCAGCAAAATGAACTAAATGATCTTGTCCGGGACCTAGGACTTTCCAAACAACAAGCTGAGGTTTTAGGTTCAAGATTTTGAGAGTGGAATCTTCTGGCCAAGGGTACCAGAGTTTATCTGTTCAGAAGGAGAAATTTTGCTTTATCTGCTTATTACGAGATGCAGATGGTTTGTGTTCCTGCACAGATATTTCAGGGCTGAGGGAAGAAATTGGAACAACTCGCGACCCTAAGGAATGGCGTCTATTTATAGATTCGTCAAAATTCATCTTAAAAACTGTCCTTTTGCATAAAGGAAACCAAAAACCTTCCATTCCAATGACACGCTGTGGGAATGAAAGAAACTTATGGAAGCATGGAAAAAATACTCATTGCTATAAAATATGACCTGTTTAAATGGACAATATGTGGTGACCTAACAGTCATATCTCTCTTTCTCGGGATCCAGAAGGCTTCACAAAATTTTGCTGTTTTCTGTGTTTGTGGGACAGTAGAGCCAGAAAGGAACACTACAAAACAAAAGACTGGCCCAAAAGAGATGTTTTTATTCCTGGAAAGAGTAATGTGAAATATAAGCCTCTAGTTGACCACTCTGATGTTCTGCTCCCACACTAAATATCAAACTGGGGCTTATGAAAAACTTTGTAAAGGCTATGGACAAAACTAGTGAAGGGTTTTTGCACTTGAAGGAAAAATTTCCAAAACTAAGTGCTGCCAAACTCAAAGAAGGGATCTTTATTGCTCCTCAGATCAGGAAGCTACTGAATGATACTGTCTTCGAAGAAAAACTGAATATGAAGTAGCGTGCTGCATGGAAATCCTTCACGTCTGTGGTTCAGGGTTTTCTGAGGAATCACAAAGAGGAAAACTACCATCAGCTCATTCAATATCTTCTTAAAAACTATGAAAATCTTGTCTTTGAAGATCCATTTCTTGCACTCGCATCTCGACTTCTTTCCCAAGAACTTAGGAGCTGTCAGTGATGAGCAAGGGTAAAAATTTCACCAGGATATCCGAACCATGGAGGAGAGATACCAAGGCAGGTGGAACCCAGAAATAATGGGTGGCTATTACTGGTTCTTGCAGAAGGAAGATACCTCAGCACATAAAAGACAAAAATGAACTTCTTGTAAGTATAAAAGATCCTTATCCATGTTTTCTTATTTTTGCGTTTCAATATTATTTCATTTGTTACTTTATATTCATTGGTCTATAACTATGATGTTTCTAATTTCTTTCACTGTAATCATGTAATTAATCAATGAGTTTTAAGTTGCAATTTAATAAAATAGTCACATTTATTTTCATTTCCCAGATATATGTATTCATTGAAATTTGAAATGTAGCAATCCGTAATTTAAAAAACTGTACGTGCTGCAGATTTTTCACTCCATATTTGAATTCAGCACCCAAAATTAGTTAAAAACATCCTATTTGGTTAATGTTATAAAAAAGTTTCAATTTGTTGTCTAGTGTAATCTATTGCAGTCTTTCGTGCTATAATTTGTAAATCTATGTTGCACTTTATCAAAGCATTTTAAGTGATAGGGAGGAAAAAATCTCTTTGAGCACGCTGTCGATTCTTCTCTTTTCATGGTCCTCATATATCTTTTGCAATTGCTATGTGAAGTATTATACTTTTATTATCAGTCAACTATGTGACGAGTTATTGCAATTTGCTCCCTAATAATAAAACAGCAAGGACAATTACACTGAGAACGTACATAAGTGACCATCGTAATGATGTAATTTATATAGAAGAAAGAGTAAGGCTGACAACTGTAACGACCCCATACGTAAGAGGAAAGCGATGCTCTATCCTTTTTTCTGCTGATTGTACAAATCATCCAGGCGCCGAGAGTCAAGTATCATAGACGAGGCTTTGGATGATGGGAGGGCATTGTTCTTCCGTGCTTGAATGGTCAAAAGCGCCTAAGGTTAGAGTTTAAAGATCAAAATAGCGAAGCAAATAGCAATGTCACGCAGAGCGCGTTTGATGCTTTCATATGACGTCAGAAGACGTGTTCCTAGGAAATGAAAAAAAAAGACAATCACAGCGTTACGCCATCGGATGATGTAAGAAACATTTAAAATTCTGAAAGAGAAAAAATTCAGTGTTGTTTTTGTGCTTAGGTCGTTACTTAGCAACGAAGGAACATTCCTCTTTCTCTATATAGTTATTACGTAGTTCTAGCGTTTTTGTTGTCTACATTTTGTAAAATATCGTAAGTCTTCTGTTTTCTCGATTTCCTGGTGCATCAGTAATTTTGGAAAAATAATTTTGAGTTAAAAGAAATATATATGCATTTTATATATTTCTTTTAACTGTTGTCTCTGTAAGAAACTTATAAATTAATAGCCATCGAATTGTACGGGCTTATCCTTTCATATATATATGAAAGGCCATAGGCAGAAAAATCTTTTGTCGATGTTTACAATAAAAAACACGTCAAAAGAATACACATACATTTTATGAAAATCTTGAAAAGGTTGTTGCTCCAAATCTTGGCATATTAGTATGGTTAATTGGTTCATCTAGTAACCGATAGCAGTTCAGTATCGCTGTCATTAAATTACTTTTAAAATACTTTTCTTCAAGCGGTGCCAATTACTCTAAAATCGAAGTATCTTAGTTCTTATGTTGCTTCGTTAATAATTTGTAATAGGTTTAATAAGCTCATATGACGTCGTTATGAAATCATTGCAAAACGTTTTTATATGTATGATATGCATATACGTTTCATTTGACTTTTTATCCCTAAATGGTTCATGTGTCTTTCGGTTCTCATATTTATTTTGTTTTTTTTTTTAATTTTAGATTCGGTTCTCATATTTATTTTGTTTTTTTTAAATTAACATCATTAGCAGAACTGAATTGCACTTATGTGTGTCCCATTTAACGGCTTCTTCGAAGAAATGGGTCCTATATTCTTTTATACGTAACACAGTTACTTACAGTGTATGTTCACATAGCTATGTGTTGCAAGTTTCGTGTGCCTGTTATATATATACCTGTAGCTTGCCAAAGTCTCTGACGTAATTTCTGTCTAATAACTGTTATTCATTTTTAACCCTCAACTTTTTGAATGGTCTGTGGAGGTGGTGCTATAATAATTATTCCATCCCGCAAAATCATGTCGTTTCGTAGTCTCATGGACAGTGACGTCATCTTTCAGTCATTTTGTCTGTTGGCATATGATTGGCGGTAGGTCTGTCTGGAAAGCAGCCTTAATAAGAGTAATCGAGCACTCGCTATGGGGATCCACCTGAGGATTTTGTCCTCATTACTATGCGGTGCAAGCATTACCGTCATTACTTTTTTTGCCTCTTAATGGTGAGTCATCCAAAGGTGGAACACCTCTGTAGTTGGAAACGTTGCTGGAAGTTGTTAAAGGGTTAAGCACATATGAAGAGTGGTTGTTGACTAGGTTTATTTGAAACTGAAAACGTTAAGAAGAGCAGAATTTTTTATTGAATGTTTTTTATGGTGGAGCAAAATGTCATTATACACTGCACTGCATTTGAAGTGTTTAAATTGCTCTCTGTTAAGAAAAAGATATGCAATTTTTAGAGAAGGGAAAATAAACGCAAGTTTTGTGTTGAGATTCGACACTTTCTAGAAATTGGAATTAATTTTTTATAATATATATAGCTTCAAATTTCTTCTTGCATTATTATGGACTAGGTTATTGCTCGATTTTTACTCTTTAATATCAGAATTTTATGCATGTGTTTAGGTTAGGTTGTTTTCTGAGCGACACCTTTTTTTGCATAAAATGGGCTAAATGTCAGGTACAAGGACCTTATGTGCCCGGAGAAGTTCTGAACAGCTGTTAGGAGAGGAAAGCTTTCCTTCAACCATCCAGCGTATTCTTTAACATACACGGGGAATGGCTCTGGCACAACGGGATTTAGCAGAGATAAACCTGACCTCAGACGAACTTGAACCTAGGAACTATAGATTGCGAGCGTGGCGCTACCGACGGAGCTAACCCTGCCCCCTAACTATATACTGTAATATAACGAATCTCAATATTATAGTGAATATCTGATGGGATTTGTGTCAAACCTATAGGTTGAGTTGTTTTAACTCTGAGTGGCACTCTTTTGCACACAGTGAGCTAAATGGCCAAGTCACAAGGAACCCAAAGGCTCAGAGGAGGTTGGGGTAATAAACTGAACTGCTGTTAGAAGACAGATGAAAGTCTCCCGTCAAGGTCACCTGGCATATTCTTTAACATGCGCCAGTTATGGCTCTGCTGCACACGGGGCTACGGTTTTACGTCCCATCAGATAGACAGTGGCCTTTGAAATCCTTTCAGTGTCCCCTTTCTGACTGCATAGTATGGATTTAGCGGAGATAAATCTCAACGTTGGCATAGATCTCATCTCTCCATAACTCTTTAATTCTAAAGGAAATTCGATGAAATTTGCTTTTAGATCTTATTACTATCTTTAATTTGGTTACGGGCCAGCGAATATAATTCTTCATTGATATAGCATTTAGTGTATCATTTATTTGATCCCCGTGTGTACAGGATGGGATATTTATTCCATGATTATGTTTTTTTTGTTAATGTTTTGATACTTTATAAGTCTGTCATATAGATTTTTTCTTTATATGTCATACTTAAAAGATAGCGGATATATGACCTTGGAAATCATCTTGAAGATCGTTTGAATTAGTATTATTAGATTTACCCCATACCATTTCCTAATGTTCCCCACTTCGAATTTCTTGTATTCCTTCTTGTTTTCGAGATATTTGCTCCGTCTCCAGACTTTTACCTCACTCTGTAAGTAAATGACTCAATGTAGCAAGCTTTCCTTTTACATGAAACTTGATAAGATCGACACCGTGAGATTTTCCTCCCTTTTCTCGGGCAGGAAAAAGGTGACATAATTTGAGTTTTGTGAAATGATTTTTCTAGCAAATTTTCCCTGTGTTGCTCTGATCTTTAAATCCTATTTGCACTTCTAAGACTAAATTTCGTCGACTTTTCCTTAGACTCGAAAGAGTTATGGAAATTGCCATAGAAATCGCTTCAAACTAACATTAATATTTTAATATTGTTATAAAATGATTATAATTATTTTAAAGTTTATAATAGTCTATAATATGAAGAATAAAAAACGTGATTAATGACATGTATTTCTCCGTATAAGTTTTATAACGCGTCAGAGAAATTTTTTGTTAAATCGGGCCGAATGGTTCGATCCCTGGCCGTGTTATGCCTCAATTATTCTTTCGGCGTAACAAAATATAATTAAATTAAATCCGAATTCTTTCCAGGCATAGCTTTCACTCAAAAGCCATCTGCTTTTTTTCATCAGGAGAGGTCTGGATGACAGGGTAGCTGCACTCGAGGAATGCAGAGCTGACCACCCCACATGTGCACGAAACAACATGGAGACTCCATCCGAACTGTCTAGCGGCAGCAAGGGTTAAACAACACAGGACTGGTGTGTGATGACCAGTCCCAGTTAGAGAGACAATTAATCGTACGACTCTCGAGGACGGTGAAATTGTTGCTCTATTTAACTTCACCCTCACTTCGGTGAAAAGACAGGTTCGCGGGTTTTTACGCCGTAGCACTGTACACCTAAGGTTCGTTGCGTTGAATGATGAATAAAAATAGTCCATCAATTAACTGCACGAGAGTTTGATAGGGACGACACAGTTTATTTACACTTTATACACTCAAGTGTTGGGGAAGCGCTCAACTCCGTGAGCCTTTGTTGCTTTGCTGCTGCAAACATTAATAATGAGGTGGAGAATCGCACACTCTGCAAATTCTCTCTTTACAGACCTTCAAACTCGGCGAAAGATAATTAACCTTTGCCTACACTGTGGTTCATTCTGAATCCACAAAACTGTTATCAGATTCACCCAGAATCTCGATTCCCCTTGGAATCGCACCCTCTCTTCAAGGGTTCCTTCGAGTAAGGGGTGGCGTCCTTCTGACGCTTGTCGAAACGACCTTTCGCTCGACAGCCACGCCACGAATTGTTGTTTCAATTTTCCGCTCTAGCCTCCTGCACCGACTGCGCGCCCCAGGCTAGTCGTAAACGGCTATAAAAGACTTTTGGAACTGATCTCAATGCAAGCAGCTAGCTTTAGACCCGAAAACAACATCAGTGAGTCACGCACACCACCACCAGCACTTCAAGAATACACTCAATACATAAAAATATCTACCATCACAAAAATACAATAAAAATACATCAATAAATGAATAAAAATAAATTAGCGGGACACGACATCGTGTTAACAAGTATACTCAACCTACATGAAACACCATGCGACTACAATAAATTAAAACTTTCTTGATACCACTAGCGTGGAAAGAATTTCGACCACAGAGGATTTGGCAGTGTCGAACTCTGGGTGTCACAATACCGATGGACACGTGTAGCGCGAGCTCAGATGGGAATGCCGGCTCGCTGGACATTGAATGAGTTAGCTGACATTCGATGCCGCCGCTCAACTCGTGAGGTTGGGTTGGGTTGTTTTACCTCTGAGCGGCACTTTTTTGCACACCATGGGCTAAATGGCCAGGCCACAAGGACCCCGAAGGCTCAGAGAAGGTTGGGGGAGGGGACCCACTGGAACAGCTGTTGGGAGACAGATGGTAGCCTCCCGTCAAGGCCATCCAGCGTGTTCTTTAACGTGCACAGGGTATGGCTCTCCCGCACACGGGGCCACGGCTTAACGTCCCATCCGACGGACGGCGGCCTTTCCAAGCCCATCGGTGTCCCCTACTGACCGTGGGCAGGGCGGGGAATTTTGCGGAGATAAATCTCAACGCTGACCCAGCTGGGACTCGAACAAACAACTCGTGAGGAAGACCTAGCCAAGGGAACATGAGAAAGTTAGGCCAGCAATCGCGACGACCACATTAATCAAATAAAATGAATTTGGAAATCATCTTGAATATCATTTACATTGGCATTTATGGGGCTATCAGAGAAATTTTTTGTCATATCGGGGATGCAGTGCTCGATATTTGGATCACAGAGGATTTGGCAATGTCCAACTCTGGGTGTCGAAAATTTGTCAGCGCTGGAATGTGAGCATTTAACAAATCATAAAAAAAATAAATAAGAATCAAACTGGGTGGTAATTGCCGTACAAAACGGGACAAAGGAGCGACACACAAGGGTTAACATGCACACACGAGTTCACAAGTTCAGATGTCAGTTAGAGTGGTCGGAGAAGTTATCCAGCTAGGAAGAGAGGGATATAGTGCTCGAGATTGGGAGACTTGAGCCATGAGTAACAGAGAGCTGTTGTCGCAGCAGAAGAAACTGCAGGATGCTCTAACTACAGCGTAATGACGGACATCAGCAGCAGGCCTTCGAGAAATACTCCTAATACATGAGATACGAAGTCTCACACCTTTTCCTTTGGTTAGAAGTGCCACATGTCTAAATTAGAGGATGTTATATTAAGTCTTGGGATAGAGTCTATAAATAGAGAATTAGTGTGCTTAAAATTTATCAAAATTATGGCAGTTTATCCCACAATGGAATTGAAGTATTGAATTTAACTTTTTATGTTTGTGCAAAACCAAAGTGAGTAATGAATTCATTCACAAAATTTCTACACCTTCTCCGCCAAGGGGAGGGCTTGGGTTAATACGGCTTCTCTTTGCTAACGATATAATCATTATCGTTATTAGGGGAAGGGAAGAAAACAACGAAACAAAATATCTACACGTTATTGCGCTTCCAACTCAGGTGTGTGCGTAACAGACGATCGGAATGTTTCGGGCCCGGCAAACTCAGGATGCGAAATATTGAGTCCGAACTTATCTCTTACGTATACACACAGACATCACAACATACATCACAAACACCAGGTCCATAACTAGCTGAAATCAACAGGGGATAGGGGGGGGGGGACTGTGGTACTTTCACGGGTGGCTGACCAAAGTAATTTTGCAAAAATAAGAACTGGACATGTGAGCATTTAACAAAATATGAGGAATAGAAAATTTTTGCGTCAGCAAAAATATTTGTATTCCTCGTATGTTATTTCATGTAAATGAATCCTTGCTAGAGGAGGCTCTTGGACATGGATTTACCAGGGTGAAGGTTGAGTTCCCAGCCCCTCTAATCACGAATCTGACAAATATTTTTCTTTTTATATCAAATGAGTGCATATATTAAGTTTGCCTACCGAAAATTTTATCGAATTTTATACATTAATAGCATCATTATTAATATAGCTTATGTTAACAACGTTGTTCATAATTGTAATGGCAATAAATATTACTTAGCAAGCATTCAGTGTATATAATTTGTTTGGAGTTTCCCTGAACTCAAACGGGGAATGATAACCCCAATGATTCATTTAGACTATTAGGTGGTGTTGCGAAAATCATAATATCATGACCAAACTCACCATTGTAAAGTCAGTTACACGAAACAAAAGCATTTGTGCTTTTTGTTCTTAATTTGATAAAAATCTCAGAATTACTGGGAGTTCGCCAAATCGTTTAATCGCTTATTAGATTTGAAAGAATGAGCCACAAGTTCGCGGTATGTGTACAATGATGTAGCATTCCAGAGAACGAGAAGCAGGTTCAAGGCTTGTAGTGGGAGAATGCCGTAGTCTTGTATTCATTCGTATAAAGAGTCCATTCATGAAATGATGGTTGTAATTCGATCCGGAGCCAGTGGGTGTGAGCTACAGGCGCCAGCAGGAACAACACACAGTGGACGTCAGCGTCGCCAGTCGTTCACATCACTAGCTCACTCTTGTGGGCTTAAGTCTCCTAGGGAGAGGGTGTAGACTACACACAGTGACTACGCAGTAAACAGTCATTGCATAAACTGGCTGATGAAAGGTGCACTGATTACGGTTCTAACTAATACGTATTCACATTATAAACATTGCAGGCAAGTTGTTCGATGATCCGTTTGGCACAGGGGGCTCTGTGACTTCGAAGGACGAAAGCATTTTTGGTAGGCCTATTATCTTATTCGATCTTGAATCGAGGTTGCAAAGCGAAGACGTTGCATTACATGCAACGCATTACATGTTTTGCATTACATGTTTTTCAAAATTTAAGTACGATATCCCGTGAAGATTCTAAGCTTTTAGTTAAAATGGCTATGTACAATGAAACCTCGAGTCCTTACCAAAGCTCATATAAAATTATACACAATGTTAAATTTTCCCGCATTTATTTTTTCACCATTTTCTTTGTCGTTTTCTCTCATCTGTCATTCGAAATGCTTGCTCCTCAGCTCTTCGAGAAGGTAAGCCAACTAGACCATTTGGCATTGACTTCGAAAGGCCCGGAAAATTTTGCCATTTATTAATAAATGTCGAATTTTTCAATGAATAATAATTTTCACTTAATGAAATATAAAAAATCTTTCTAAGCATTTTATTATTTTCAGTTGCATTTACTTATATAAATTAATTGCATGTATTAGTCAATTTTAGTCGATATCTGATGTAAATAACTCTTCTCAGTACTGGATTTGTTCGCAGAATATCACTACTCTATGCGTTCATTAATAAAACCACAGATTCCAAATGTCAGATCAAATGTGGCATTTAATAACACAATACTCATAACAACACAAATATGAAAAGTATTGGGCTCAGCCTTAATACACTGCCCCACCAAGTCAATATAGTGTCGTATTCTCAAGAATGCTACCAGCCGTTACAACTCATACTCAACAATTTACTATATCTGAGAGCGTAGCATAAACTATGACCATGGAATCTTTTGGTGATCAAGCAAGAAGTCGCCATCTCTCTCCTCCAAAGGCTCCACTTCCATCTTACTCACCCTCAGCAAAAACAGATGGTGATTACTCTAACACTATAACTCTTGTCCGAGTTATGTAAGGTCCGGTATTCCTTTCATTGACCAGCAAATTACGCGGCTTTATGCTAACGAGAAGTTAAGAGGGGAGATGGAGTAGAATCACGAATCGAAACATTCCTAATAGTCATCATCTTTATTAGAAGGTTTCAAAATTTTGAAACGTCCTCGGCCTCATTTTGACTGTAATTGACCTTGTTCGTTCGAGTCTTAAACTTTTTCTCAAAAGGTCGTTTTTCAGAAATATTACCCAATGTTTAAAGTGCAAAATTGGAACAATAACGAATCTTGTCTGTGAGCTTTCGTGATCTTGGAGGATTGCCATTTGCATGGGCAAATTTCACGAACCGAAACGCATACTAATAAAACAAACCTCCGAATTGAAGCATGTGCGCCCTAAACATCTGCAACAAACTTTCTAAGAAACCAGTGAGCTATTTTTTTTAGTGCTCGAGCGTAAACCCATTCCAACATTTGCCAGTTCATCTGCCTTTTTTATTTAATCGTATATTATTCATTGACTATTCAGAAGAAAAAACTTTGTTTATAATATGGAAAAAATCGTTTTTCCAATTCAAATGACTAAATTGCGTAAAAATAAAAATTTGTTTTATATGAAGAAATTTATTTTTTGTTTATTATTGCTTGATTATTTTGCTTTTTTTTGGTGTATTTTAACGTTTGTGTTTTTACTCATTCTTTTCTGTTTAATGGTTTCCCACATTCGTCGTTTTCTCGTGTCGTTTGATTTTCAGTCCCTTCAAAAATGACAGATTGAGGTTTTACTGTATTAAATTTTACATCTTTATTATTGGTTAAGGAAAATGTATTGAAATTGCATACTGAACCATCAACAGTAAATGCACGAAGTTACCTGTTGACCTAGAAGTCAATAAATAAAAAATGCTTTTGAAGAAAAATGAATTTTTGCCAATGCTCGGAACTCGAACCTCAGATTCATGCCAAAGTGTTCTAACACTAAACTAACACCAGTGGCACCACATTAGTGGATAAATGATGGAGCCAGTGCTAGTTAAAGAAGTGGAACACTCTAGCATGAATCTAGGGATACGTGGGTTCGAGTCCCGCTAATTGGCAAAGCTCATTTTTGCGCAAAACTATTTATTGCATAATGACGTTTTTATTCAGTAATTTAAAATTCTGCAACAGTTGTTTCATTAAATCATCTCAGTTTGGTGATGTACTACGTTTCATCATATCTTCTCAATTTGGTAATTATATACTGTATGTAATAATATTTATAAAAAATGAATTATAAAAGGAACCACAGATATGTTATAAAGTCATAATGGATGAAATTGTTAATCTCTATGTGCCTTAAAAAGTAAAATATAAAGGTAAAACATAATACCAACGGTGAAATCACTTTCATTTCATATTAATTTCAATGGCAGATAAGGCGTCGAAATTGGTTTACGAATTGGAAGGAAACTATTGGCGCCTTATCTTACTTTTATTTTGATTTGGGTTGTTTTACACCTGTGAACGATATTTTTTGTTGAAAGGTTGAAGACTTGAGGTTGTGAATTTAGATTTTTACTATAGAAAGCCCCCACATCTTTTTGAGAAGTTCTTGAGTTCTCTCTTGATAGCTGCTCCTTGAACTCAAGGGACAGCTGTCAAATGAAAACCAAAAGGTTCAGGGTGGTCGCTTGAAGACCGTTAAGCACAAAGTGTGAGGAGGGAGACAACCTTTAAAAATTTGGAAATCACACTGTAAAGGGTTTTTTCAAATTCTGAATAATGAAGAATGGCTTTGTTGTCATTTTATAGATGTCTTTCTCATAGACCTTCTATATTACCACTACAGCATCCGGAAATTTTCAGATGTAGTGAGAAGTTTAAAGTGCAATTATGTTTCGTATATTATTCTGAGTAGCCTAAGTTCATATAATTTTACTTTGCAAGATAGTCTTGTTTTCCCGTTCTAAATATATCCTTGTCTATGACAGTTACTTTCATTATGATTCTGTTACCTCCGTTGCCAGAGGCCATTTCCTGGGGAGATATCCATTTCAGCAAAAAAAATTTCGTTGAATACAGCAAAAAAAATTTACGATGGGTCACGAATCAGAAAAAAAAAATTGGGAACTTCTAGCATAAGTTTTTATTTTGCACATTGATTTCTAAGTTTGTTTTCATCATACATATACACACGCATACACACGGAAAATGAATTATATTTATTGTAATAAGTATATAACTTTAATTAAGTAGAATATTTTTTGTTGAATTACAGGAATTCTGGATACTGATTCCTATGCTTCCAACACGACCTAAATTTTAATTCGGGTGACTTTGATTGGAGACTCGTCTCGGAGCAGGTGCATGATTCTCGATGATGGATCTTTCTTTCATGTCATTTTTTCATCAGTTTTGTGAATCAGATATGGAGATGACTGAATACATAACTATTGTAGAGGTATTGGTGTCCCATAGCCTAGTGGTTGGCACGCTAGGCTACTGATCAAAGGGACCTGGGTTCGAGCCCGGGATGTTGTGTTATCTTTCTGCTGGGGTCCGCCATCCTCACAGATCTACTATGGCATATAAACTGACAGGCTCCTGTCAGACTTCTGTGGCAAGCAGTTGCTTGCTTGAGGGGATAGAGGCATTACGTCTGCTATGGTCGTTGTCTCCCATGCTTCGTTTGGATTTACAAAGTCATTCATTCTCTAATAATAGTTTTCACAAATTCTAGAACTTTGCAGATAGTAAGAACTATTTTTAATATATTTAGTTCCGTTTTCACTGACAATCATTGTTCTAGCTTTTGCTAGAAGTCAGATAGGCGTCTGGCGAAACCTGACCCCCGGTCACATGACACGTCTCTGCAGTGACTGCCCAGGGTCGCCAAGCTCTCAATTGGTTTTCGTTCAGTGTGAACGCCTTGTGGACTTCCCCCGATGTTGTATCCCGTCAAGCGTGGGTCTTTGATAATTCCGGCTGCTGGAAGGAACGGAAGTGCGCGTGCTGTTCTGCGAAGCTAAGGGTTAACTGCTCCATGGTGTGCTCTTGTCTGTATGCTTTCACTCCTTCTTTTCCCCCTCATTGTATTCCGTGAGAACTGACAGCGCTAATCAAGTACCAAGCGACTGTTTTTTGGATATATATGTCAAATCTGTGCCATGATTCACAAATTTTGACGCATTGATATTGAGGTGGGTAACTCTTTGTACGACCCTTGAATCAGTGGTCTTTGAGTATTAATAGTTTAAAGATAATTAACTGCATCTGCATGGTTTTATAGTTGGTTAAAATCAGCCTGAATGAATTAATGTACAATATCCGTATTGTTGCTAATTATTTCTTTAATAGCTAATATACTTCCGGGTTTACCAGAAAGAGCGTCAGATATCAAAGAAATGCTTGTTTTACATCAACATTAGCAAACAGTGGCATTGCGTTCCCCATCATACACTTTCATTTCACGTATAATCCATTACTTTCGAACCTCGTATTCGGAAAAAGAGTGGAACAATCATTTGCATATACCCCCTCTCATTTTGTGTATATGTATGTGGGAGGGGGAAGGCAGAAATCAACTGGGTAATATTTTCCCCACATCACAAGCTTCATTCGATATATATAACTTGGTTCACACGACCCTTACGTTCGCAATATATAGGGAACAATTGATTACATATTTCGCTCTTTTTAGGGGGAAGATGAGTAAATATTTAATAACCTATGACATTTCTGTTTGAGAGACTGACTTTTTAACGATTTTTTGTGTTTATTTATTTTTAAGCCATTTATTAGTATATTATGTGTAATTATATACTTTACCAACAGCAGGACGGGATCTAGGGAGGGGGCAAGGGAGTTATCCTCCCTTCAAAATGCTAACAATGGTACTAGAGGCAAAAAATTATTAAACTTATTTATATTTCATGCATTTTTCAAGAATTCTTTTAAATACCTGTGAAATGGAGGGGTAAATGTTATAATGCAGTGAATACCAGCTCCTTTTACATTTTTACGGCTCCATTGTGTTTCTTGCCCCCCTCCCCTAGATTTTTTTCTAGATCCGGATCTCACCAATAGTAAACAAAAGATTTTACTCATATTTTGTATTTTTTCCTCCCATCATTACTTCCTTCAATTTTGGGCTCCCACAAAAGTATTTTCTGCCTCCATGCCTGTCATTAATATTACAGATCAGTACCTAATGGTGTAAGTTACATAATTATTCTTAATGCAATAATTCACCAAAAATCTATCTACTGCTTTGGCCGAATTGTAAAGAAATCCTAACCCATTAAATGATGTCCATGTGTTTCAGAAATATTAATTCAAATTTTAAAATGTGTCTGTTCATACTGACTTTATTTGCTGCAGTTTAAATTTTTTGCAGTGGCCTCTTTACTCTATATTACTGTGTATTTTAGTAGAGAACTTTTTTCTTTTTTTTTTGCTTGACACGTCAATCGTTCCCACAGGTTTCCTGTTTGCTCTTGACTCCTGAAGGGGGGAGGGGAGTTGGGCTCCCGCATACTTCCGCAAATCTTATGATCTGCTGCGAAGCCAGTAGGCCATAATAATCCTCTGTCTGTGATTCTGAGCTCCCGACGAGCTCTCTGAGCCGTCGAGGGATTAAAGATTGTCGCGGTTAGTCTTCCCCATTGGCACCTTTATAAGCCTTCAGCAGCGTCTCAGCTCCTGTTACTTTCTCTCTAGGTTTTTTTTTTAATTTCGGAGTTCAATTATAGGGATCCAGAGAAATGAGATGATGCATTCACGAGATTGCACTTGTGGCAGAATACTCTAATGGTTCTATCGGTTGATATTGCCAAAAGTAAGAAATCTGCCAAAACTCATTTCAGTTTTTTTAGCGCTAGCAAAGAATCATAGAGAAAAAGCCCCTTTTTTGTATTGCGCACTGAATTATATATATTTTTATCAGACTAAAATGGATTGTCCAATAGCGTTTTAAATCATGCTTTAGCAATGTTTGTACTTCAGAATGATATTGCTTTACCCTTTCTAAGGTGCAGGTATTTTAATAATTAGCACTAAGGATGATCGCAATATTTTCGATTAAAATAATGCTTTATTATTAATGTAAGTAATTTCATTACTTTTTTTTATCTAATGCTTAACAAGTAATAAATACATCGCACTTCATTATTTGATGAACCAGATTTTCTGGTTGCTTTCATCTTTTACAGCTTTTTTTTTTTGCTACTTGTTAAGATGACAAGATCACGATGAAACAAAGTCAGATAGCTGGAAAAAGACCGCTGGCCAAGAATTAAAATCAATGAGTTCGCCGGATAATATTTTTAATTGTGTCTGTAATAAAATATAGACCGAAATATTTCCAGAATTTTTTATTGCCATTTTCAATTTCCTATTTGTGCAAGAAAGTATTTTCTTCTTACACTTCTCACAAAATCAAATGCAGAAATAGAGTATATCTTTCTTCAGTGGTACCTGATTTTAAAGATCTCTGTCTGAAAATTCTGAAATTCTTATGTTTAGTTAAATTGCTATTTCTGAACTCTTCTGATAGCCCTTAAGAAGGATCTACCTTAAAATAAACTATTTGGGGATTTATAAATAATTCTGGACTGAAACTCGTTTAACGGACATTATATTCATTATTAGTGTAAGCTGTGTAAACGTATTTAAAATTTTTAGTTATTCAAATGGTAATTTAAAGAGTGCCAGTTGTTTTCCACAATAAGTGAATTAAACATTCAATATGGTTTGTGAAGTCCAAAATAGAAAAAGGGACGGAAATTAAATTGTAGCAAAGTCAACTACGACAAAATATTTGGTAGTCTCAGCAAATACATTACCACTTCATCTGCTGAATAACTGCTACTAATAAAGATTGTGGTAAGCTGCATGTAATTATTGCGTTATTCGCATTATTGATAGCCAAAGCATCGTACTTAGTCTTACGTGATTAATAAAAAATAATAAATACCCCCTCAAGCAGCTGCTTACAAGTTGAATTTTAAACTGAAGTGTCACGCGAACGAGTGTAAGCCGACATGTATCAGCATCAAATGTGCGACTTAGTTTGAAAATTTCCCTGTATATGTACTGTTTTCAAATTAAATTTAATAGTCTCAAGTCGTATACTGATCAGAAACTGAAAATAACTTTATCGTAATCTGATATCACTCAAAAACCTTTTCTAGAACACAGCACATGTAAATGGCACAATCATTCCAAAACATTTTTGCAAGGGGGTTCGCGAGATTATATATTATCATAAAAGGTGTTCTCGAGATTACATATTACCATGACAGGGTTCCCGGGACGAAAAAGTTTGGGAACCGCTGTCTAGTCAATACCATCCAGCATGTTCTATGGTATCGAAATGCGATAATCAGGTTGTGATTCGAAACACTACTGATTGAACCCTTTACACTTGTTCAATCTATACCTATACTGCATAGCTGGGCGTTGAGAGAAAAAGTCTATTATGATTTTTACCATTGCAATAATATATATATTGTACTTATATTTTGTACTATTGCAATACATTTGTTTAAACAATTTGGTCGTAATTGGTTATTTTTTGGAAGTGAAAATTACAAAACTAATAAAGCGCTGCAAAATTTAAAGCAAAAATTCAAACATTTCAGTTTTGTTCACTACGTCCTTATGCTTAAAGTCCTTAACTATGTCTGATGATTTATGAACTTTTTCTCTTTTCCTCACAGAATGGCCTACCATATTTTTTGGTCTAGGAAATCACAACTATCAGCAATGGAAGAGGGTTACTCATTTGAATATTTTCTGTATTATATTTCTGAAATAGGTATAAGGCAATATATTGTTTGGCTTCGCTCGGTTTAATTTCACCTTTTGCACCTGTCAAACGTTCTTAAAACTGTGAGTACTTGTTACTGAATAAGTTCATGTGAGTAATGATATCACGTTTTAGTGCTTTTCAATGCTCTAGTCTAGGGATTCTCAACGTGGGGTACGCGATAAAATTTTTTGGGGTACGCCGTGAGAGCTCAAAAGTCGCTAGATATGTTATATATATATGTTTTATTTTATTCCCATTGTTATACTGTAACTATAGTTTTATCTATCTATACAAGGGGTACGCCAATTACATACACATTGAGAACCACTGCTCTAGTCCATTTAATGAATGTAGTGATTTTCTGGAAAACCTGAAGCCTACTGCCATGGGTGATTGACATTCTCATGTTTTATAAAGTGTCTATAAAGTGTGTTGGAAAAAAACAATTTGATTCAACATCCATTCATCGAAAAACTTTACATGACTTCTCAGACGAGCCAAGTGTTAGAGAACGATATAGAGCATTATGTGGTAGATTTACCGCTTAAAATATTAAGCAGAATCCTTTAAATGCATTAATCAGTTACCTGTCAAAGCGAACAGAATTCAGGCTGATAAATACCATAAAAAGAGAAAAAAAGAAAAGAAAAAAACACCTTAAAATACCCTTTAATTATTCTCATCCCTTTAAAGTAAGAATCAGTTTACACCTATATTCCACCATTAAAATCTTTAGAGCAGCTGAAAAACTATTTCCCGTGAATCAAGGAATAACAGTTCAAAACTTACAATTTTTATTCTTGCCCCTAAAACTTGGAGCATAAATTTCAGGAGGAGTTTCCAAATGCTTTAAATTTTATGTAGGCAGGGGTAATTAGGGAAGCAAAACATCTTGTTAGGGAGCAAGGCATTATGTCATCACCAAATCTGAAACCAATCAAAAGTTTACATTCTGCGAGAACAAAGATTACCAATTAATTTTACGATAGCGATGAAGTTAGAGTACTACCTAGGCACGACGACAACTAAAATCCTTCTACTCAAGGACTACTAGTGCAAGGTAGAACTGAATTTGTACTTAGAATTAAGCTTAAAAACTTTTAATTTAATAGTTTCAATCATGACTCTTAGCTGTTCGTGATGACAATATCTGTACCTATAGTTGTAATGATTTCGTTCTGTTTCTTTCCGTTTGTAATATTTTACATCTATCTGTATCTACCCTATCTGTAAAAACACTGCTTCAATCTTTAAACTATTGTGCTATGTATTTTGTAAAAGCTGATCCCATGGCAGTCCCAACTTCAGATTTATACAGATGTAAGAGAAACAGAATATGCACATGATATAATTTTTTCGAAGAAAATTAAAGGATTGCATTTTTTGAAATCTAATGTTAAGGTTCACATTCCTTTATCTCGGAATTTTAAGTGTCCCAAATTTAAGTATGTTATATATCATAGGAAAGATCATTTTATTAATTTTCTAACGGGGCTAACTTCAGCTCCATAGCTCAGTTAGGACAGGAATTATGGCGATTCTAAAACACTATTATGTACCAAAAATTATTTTTAAACCCTCGTACTCAAAACCTAATTGTTCAAGAAGGCTCTAATTGCATATGAATTTCTAATTCTAACATATATGATATACAAGGTTGGCAAATTGGGCAAAATTCTGAGGGCGGTCGAGATATGCCGTGTTGATATAGAATGTGCGAGTTAATGTAGAATAGACCCATACTTGATTTGTGTACAGCAGTGGTTCCCAATGAGGGGGCGTTTGGATTCTCAAACGAATAACTAGGACGCTAGTGCCATCTAATTTTCGACTAGTTTTGCAGGAAAAATAATTTTGAATTCTATAAAGAGGCGTTACAAAATAATACTTGGTAAAAGCTGTAAAAATTGGGTTGTAAAAAGTTGGGAACTGCTGGTGTAGAGACTGCCTCTCAAAAGCAAAAAAAAACAACTCATTTTTAGCTGAAATATATTTAGCCATGTAAGCAAAGTCAAAAATGACTACGTAATCTTACAGAAAATACGAAATTGGGTCTTTGTTTTAAATCTAGTAGTGTTTATTTGATTTCTAACAGCGTTATATCATATAACACAGAAAAATATCTTTCGTTAGTTAGAAAGCCCATGATATCTTAGCAATTCCTTCGAGGATAGTAGAATACTAAGATGTTGCATATCTACTTAGAGAACGTGTTGGCGCGCTGCGTGGTCATGATCTTTTTGCTCTATTACCCAAGAGCCGAGCACGCTTCCAGATAGCAAGATACTAAATTCAGTAGTTGTTGCCAGCTTTGCTGCTTCTCCAATACAATTAGAGACGTGTGCCATACCCTCTAGGTCAGGTGTGTGCCGTTGGCAGCGAGCACACTTTTCTTAGATTACGGGAGTCGACTATCAAGTTAGTAGACTGGCTGTGTTGGATTATTCAGAGCCACATCTTCCTCATCCTCTGTCTGCCGGGAAATTACGCTTTACGATAGCGTCTTCCTTTTAATGCCATAAAAAAAGAAACTTCGGTCACCACCGGGAGCTCTAAAACACGAGTACGGGGCTACTTACTTATTCGTTTCGTCCTGTAGTGTTAAAAACTTTTATACCTTTGGCAAATTTAAGATGACATCGAAATTTTATATACGTATTAGCATAGCGTTATTTATTCTCAACGCATGAAAAGTGTTACTATGCAGGAAATAATTAGTTTATATGAAGGCGGTGCATAATTCTCATTAGGAATTAAATTCTCGGTTTAATGGAAGTGGATTACGTTTATTAAATATTCAAGAAAGACTTTGCCACATCGAAAGAAGTTTATCTTTTTGTGCGTTTCACATGACTTATTGAAATGCTGGTCCAAAATTCCTCTATGTTTTCAATTACCAAAATGTGTACTGTTTTTAGGGATTGATATATCAGTATTAGGAATCAAAATATTGAAAACAATACGGGAACTCCCCATTTAACACGGATTCGCTACAACCAGGTTTCTTTTCCCTTTTTTTTTTAGTAAAACGTCTTTAAAAATCTTAAAATAGTGTACATAGACAAATGCGTGTAAATATTTGGTGTATCAGTCCACCCAATTGTTATGACTTGTAAATATTGGGTTGATGCAAAAGTAATCGGGAAAAAATGGGAACATAGCATTTGCCATTATCAGAAAATGTGCAACGGTTTTGTAAACAACGTAAAGACAGCGCATGCGTAGCTCCGTTATCTAACGACGTTCTGTACCTACATTTGGTCCGTACAAGTGGCAACAGGAATTTTGCAATGACGATGCAAGATGTGTGTGTTCGTTCCATCGTGCTGTACGAATTCAAAAAGGTGTGGTGCCCAATAGTGCTTAATCTGTGCAAAACTTATGGAGACAAAGTCATCTCTAAAAACACCTGTTACCCGTGATTATGACAAGTTCCAGGCAGCTGACTTTCAGCTCAGAAACGAACCTCGAAGCGGCCAGCTGGTGGAGTTGAAGATGACTACTTAAAGGCACTGCTGAACGAAAATCCGCGTCGAATATCAAGGGAATTGGCACAGCTACTGAACACCACTCAGTCCTCTGTCGTTCAGCATTTGAAAAAGCTGGGTTATGTGTCAAAACTGGATACTGGATCCCATATCATTTGTCACAGCAGAACATGGTGTTTCGCTATACTGCATGTGCTTCATAGCTTGTTCGGCAAAAGGCCGATGGGTTTTTTTTTTGACAGCTTGATTACAGGAGATGAAAAGTGGATCATTTATGATAATGTTGTTTGTAAAAGATAATGGTAACAAGCAGGAGATTCGCCCCAGCTATGGCAAAATAGGAACTGCATTCTCTTAAGGTGATGTAACTCTATTGTTGGTGAGATTACAGGGGAATCATCGACTATGAGCTTTTAGATTGGTCTTAAACCATCAACTCGGATGTCTAATGTATATAATACACTACTAATATATTTTATTAGGGCAATAATACAGATGATAGAAGTTGGACCACTCAAGTGCAACACTGATGGCCAAACACCCGACGTTGGTAAACAGAAAAGGTGTCGTGTTCCCCAGGACAAGGAAAGGAACAATGTTGCATTACGGACACAGCAGAAACTGCGGCAATTGGTCTGGAAAATAATAACACATCCCCCATATTCGCTGTACCTGGCTCTCTCAGATTTCCATCTGTTTCGATCCCTGAACAATTTCGTTTCGAATAGGAAGTTTCAGAATGACGACGAGGTGAATGCATTGCCGACTAGGTTGTCACGAAGAACAAGATTTTCAACAGGATCTTTGATGGGTTCATTTATACCAAATGGTAGGGCCACCACCACAGGGTGTTCTCGCAAGGTGATGCTCTGATGCATGATGATAGATCGTTAGAACATGGTCATATCTATTAATAGTAATTACGTTTTTGATTAAATAGCACATTGGTTAATCACGGGAACGATTATTCTGGCATGTCTCATGTTTCCTTATTACTTTTGCACCAACCCTATAAATATTTTATTTACAAGAATTTACAATTTTTACAGAAGTTAGCCATAATTCTGCGTAGCTCGTTGAAGAGGCAGCACCTTTAACATTCGTGATACTATATCTGTTCCTTCTATCTTCCTGGCCAGAAAAAAACAGGCCCCGACGGCGAATCAGGTAACAGATAAGGTAGTACAGATTATTAAATCCCATAGATCATTTTTTTAAAGAAATCAATTGTAAAATTATTAACTAAGCGATAATAAATGTACACATCTATTTATGTAATTTTCTAAATAAAAACTATGAATTATAATTATTTTTGATGAAATTAAACATCCATTATAATACAAAGAAAAAAGATCCAAAGATATGCAAAACACAAGCAAATGAAAAAACAAAACCATTTTAACGAGGGCCTCCCCAGAACGCATCTCCCGCATTAAACAGGATTACTTGTATTAAGTACATCTTAGCGCTGTATTGTAATTTACAATGCATCTATCGATTAGTTTTTATTATAATTACATACACTGTTATACGTAATACCTCAGTATGCTTTGCATGATATTTTTGTGGTAACGTTAGGGCCATCCCGTGGCCAAGTGGTTAGCGCGCTTGGCTGCTGATCAAAGGGGCCTGGATTCCAGACCCGAGTAAGGCATGGATGTTTGTGTTGTTTTTCTGTTGATGTCATGCCATCCTCACAGACTTACTATGGTGTATAAACTGACTGGTTCCTGTTAGACCTCTATGGCAAGCAGCTGCTTGAGGAGATATTTATATTTTATTAGGGTAATAATACAGATGATAGCACTGTCCTTTGCGAAAGCCAAAAGAGATATAGTGAGTAGATTTAGAAGTTTTGAAATTTAATACTAATATAGAAGAAATGATTGAAAACTAATATGACAATTTTTTTATACCTTCTTCCTATCGTTTTAGTGTTATTCTTTATTCCGGTTATATCTAAACAAATTTGTTTCTTCTTTTGTAAAACCATCTGATCGTATGAATTTGCCATAACGCTATATTACACCATAAAATGGCTGCACAAGGTTAAAAAAACTTTCAAATGTTCAGTTTCTCCGAACTCCTTTGTTTCTCATGCTCATTGATTCCTCATATCTCTGATGGGTTCATTTATAGCAAATCGTAGACAACCTGCTCAGAGAACAAGACACATTCGAAAATTCTGGTGCAATCTCTGGCTGTAAGTTTTTTTTTGTAACTTGGTGCTATTGGTACACATATGCGTTAATCAATTTCTATAACAAAATAAAGACGCTGATGAATTCAGTCACTGATGTTTCAAGAAGAACACAAGTATTAATGCAATTGTAAAACTGTGACTTATAATAGTCGAAGAGAGTGATATTAGAAAAAATTTCCACAGCCATATTATATTGACCCAGTGTATTGGCCAGTAATATTTTCGTAGTTTCGTTTTTCAAAATACAATTAATGCCAAAAGATAATAACTTTTGAGAAAAACAACTCGACTAATTCTTTCAATTTTCTTAAGACTCATAAGATCAGTTTCATTCTGATTCGGGGAATATTTCTATATATATTCTTCAGTTTCAGCCTATGACCATTATTTACGGACATTATACTCTCTTTTGCCTTCTGAGTGTATTACACCCCCGCGATACCAATTGAACGGCCTCTCCGTTTCAAAATGTCTGTAATAATAGGCCAGCTGGCACGAGAACGTGCGTCACGTTAGTGCCGCGTGATATTTCCTATCACGTTTCGTCGCATGCCTTTGAGCAGTGAAATAAGACAGATGAATTGTAGCTACCCTTTTGTCTTCTGTCGCTCCTCTGTAACAAGCAGCTGCTTGAGGGATTATTTATTTTTATTTATATATACTTTTTCAGTCTTTGGCCAAAAAACGCGGATTCGCAAAATAAGTTCTATATTTTTCTTTAACCAAACGGGTTTTTAGTTTTTTAATATGACATGTTTCAAATATTTTTTCTAATTGTAGGAGACTCAAGCACTTGTACTTTCAGTGTTTACTTTTGTATAACCATTTTCGAAAACTATGAGTTATTGTACAAGTATCTCTGAGAGACAAATTTTTTTCATCATAGTAAGTTATATTTTAATCACGATTAAATGGCCAAATCGCTGGGAAGCAGCTGTTAAGAACAAATGAATGCCTCTGTCAGAATTTTCATATACCTCGAGCTCATCATATACTATTCTGATAACTTCATTTAAAGATAACGAAAAATTTGTAATTTTTAAATATAATTAAAAATATTACTTTTAAATAGTAGTTTAAATACGATTTCTTCTGTAATTTACAGTAGTAATTTAATTTCACATGTCAGCATAAGTAGATTTCATTATTCCATTAAAATTTATGTTTTTTTACTTTTTAATGCAAATTTTTAACCTTTGTGAAGTAGTTTAAGAATTTTTTGAATTATTGAAATTGCTTATAAGGAGTGTGTGAAATACAGAAAGTATAAATTAATACACATGGATCAAGTTCCATTTCTGAGCCCTCCTACAAATCAGTTTTTGTTCTTGAAGCCTCCACTATTAATATCTATTTTTAAGCCACGCAAATATTAAGAATTGCTACATCACTAAATGAAAGGCTTCTTTTTTAGGCCCATCGATGCCCATTTTCTCAACAAGGATTATACAGACAACAGATAAAATATCAACGTTGGCAGCAAGTTGCGGAACTAGGCCAGGGCAGTGCCCCAGGCCCGAGGCTCATAGGGGCCCAGTGAGAGGGCCCTGATTGGGTTTCGAGAAACCTTTTCATAACTGAAATTGTTAGGTAAATCTAAGTCAAACTGGATTGGAGGTTGTTTGAAGACAAGAAAGGTATATTCCAAGTAGTTGCTCTCCGGGCACTTTGTTATGATTTCTAAAGTCGCCATCTCTATTCCCCATATTTTTCCTTCTTCTTCTATCCGTTTTCTTTTATGCATTTAAACAGTTGACAACGTCATTTTTCGTTTTCTGCATTATTCTTATGCATATGTTTTTGAAGGTATATCAGATTTTTAGGGTCATACAAAGGAAGTTGGTTGAAAACAACACGAGCGTGTTATTGAAGACTTTTGACATTCAGTTAACTCTATAAAAAATAATATATTTTCCACCATTATATCCCTAAAATCATATTTTATGACATCTAATATCTAATTCTCGTCATGTTCTCAGAATAATATTTTACTTAACATTCAATCTTAACTGCATCTAGACCAAAGAGATTTTGCCACATAATAAAGATATTCCTGTAGTTAAACCAACATTGCCTTTAGATCAATCAAATTTTGAAAATAATTGTTCGACATAAGGAGTGTAATGTAATTGGCAACTTAGCAGTATACAAATTACTGCTATTGAAAAATTTCGGGGGGCCCGAAAAGGTATCCTGTCTTAGGACCCGTATCCTACTTGTTCCGCTCCTAGTTGGTATAATTAGGATTCGAACTTAAAGTTTTGAAACTGATGGTCTGATAGCATTTCTTCCTTTTGGTAGGAAAATATGATTCAATGTAATTTTTTTTTAAAATCTTGAATTTCCGATAGAATTCCACCTGTTCCAGACTCAAGGCACTGAAAGAAAAAGAGTTATTTGCGAAAGTCATATTGATAATCATGACGTTTGTGTACAGATATCTTTTACATCAAGTAACTTTCAATCGGTTTACTGGAAACATACTCGTATATATTAATGTATAATAACGATACTTCATTGGAATTCATCACTGAGATATAAAGACCGATGTCATCTCTTAAATAAGGATGAAATCTGCGACATTGTATATAAAAAAAATCAAAATAAATACCCCCTCAAGCAGCTGCTTGCCACAGAGGTCTGACAGGAGCCTGTCAGTTTATATGCCACAGTAGAAGATCTGAGAGGATGGCAGGACCTCAGCAGAAAAACGACACACACATCCATGCCTAATCCGGGGTTCGAACCCAGGTCCCGTAGATCAGTAGCCAAGCGCGCTAACCACTCGGCCACGGCGGATATATAAATCGGAATCTAGAAAAAAAGAAAGAATTGAATCAAGCCGGTGTAGTTTTTCCTTCCGTATTAATTTTTTTAAATAATAATAATAACTTTATTTATGCCTCAGTATGGTTATATACACACATTACCCCGCTAAGTCTTATGGCTTGTCAGCAGGATTCCTTTTAATCCTATGACAGGTTAATTAAAGAATAAGACAAGTATTATGGAAAATAAACACATAGTTAAAAGCAGAAAATAAAACAACAACAACAACAAAAAGAACACATGAATTAAAACACAAACACGAAAAATTAAACACATTTATAAAATTAATCTATAAAAATACGGATTATGACACGCATTACACAAAAATATCACCTGTTTGTACAAGTTAGCATTTCACACTAATATTGCAGTTGCTTTAAACAATACCCGATACAGGATATGACTTTTTAAACAGTAAATAATAAAAAAATAAAAATACCCTCTCAAGCAGCTGCTTACCACAGAGGTCTGACAGGAGCCTGTCAGAGTACATGCCAAAATAGAAGGTCTTAGAGGATGGCAGGACCTCAGCAGATACACCCGGGGCTCAGAACCCAGGTCCCTTAGATCAGTAGCCAAGCGCGCTAACCACTCGGCCATGAGATGGCTTTAAACATTATTTTTCAAATATTTACAGCTACTAACCATTTCGAACTTTAGTTTTAAATTCTGAATAAGTGCTCAAGCATAACAGATCTCTCGGTAGATAATTAAAAACTTTGGGGAATTTGATAAAATATCCTGGCTTTGTCGTAATTATTTTATAAAACTGATTCGACAAAATAATTTTCACACTTTCGCCTTGTATTGAACACATGCAAAATTTTCTTGTGTTCATTTTTAAACTAATTTCTAATGATAGTTACATAAATATATAACAAGTCAACTGATAAAATGTTCAGATGATGAAAAGTATTGCCAAGTTGGTCTTCATTAATTGCATGTTTTATTGAATTTAACAATATTATTTAGAGTGTTTTTTGTATTCGTTTAATTTCATTTAAAACAGATTTATATGTGCATCCTATATACTGATACCATAGCTAATGTTCGCTTCAGAGAGAGCTTTATATATCATTGTTATGACACCCAGTGGAATAACAGTATTCAACTTCAACGCTTTATAAGATGCATACCTTAGTTTATCACAAGTATATTTTATGTGCGATTTCTCTTTAAAATCTTGGTCAATATAAATCCAAAATATTGAATTTTATTAATCTCTTCCACAATTTGCAGGGATGTGCATTTTGGTAAATGTTTAATTTACATTCACAATTATAGTTACATGTTTTAATGCATAAGTTATTTAACTTGCACATACTCTGAATAATCATATATTTCGTTTTTCCTTCATTAAAGAAGAATTTATTTTTCTGAAACCAAGAATTTGCCATTTATAGTCGTTTTGTGCACATCTAACTACCTTCAACACATCTTCTACCTGCATACCTGCGTTCAGCATAACGGTATCGTCAGCAAACGTAAACAAATTTCCCTGAAAATTTACTTCTGCTAAATCATTTATATAAATTGTAAATAAAAGTGGTCTCAAAATTAAACCCTGTGGTATACCTGATTTTAAAATTTCTCTCAACTCTTACAATTTTCAATCCTAGTGATGATACCCTATTAGACAAGTAATTTTTGAACCATTTATTCAGTGAACCTGAATTTCCACCAATGATAACTTTTTTAACATTCTCTGATGGTTAACCGTGTCAAATACTTTATTCAAATCCATAAATATAGCAGAAACCTTTTTTTCAAAATTGAGTGCTGTATTAATGTACTGTGAGAAATTTTCTAATAAATCAATTGCTCCTCTGTTCTTCCCAAACCCGTACTTCATATCTGTAATTATTTTGCATATATCTAAAAATTATTAACGTATTTGTATATATATATATTTCTAAAACTTTTTCAATAACTGATAAAATCATGATCGGTCTATAATTACTATATATATATTTGTTGACCCCTTTTTAAATATAGGACACACAATTGCAGTTTTGAGTGTATTTGGAACAATGCTAACGTTCAAACTCAAATTTGTCAAGAGTTGCAGGATCTCAGAAAAACCATCTGCATTGCTTTTTATATATGAAATTTTCACCATATCATAGCCCACTGCATTACTAGTTTTCAAATTGCTAATGATCTGTAGTACTTCATCCCTATTTGCTTCAGGTATAAAAATAGAATGTGAATTAGAAGGTGTAATAATCTCGTTGACAGCTACATCTGTATTTTTTTAATATTTTAGAATTAAATTTTCGGTAGCACTAGAATGTTAAAATCATCCAGTATCAACTCCATTGCTTTATTTTTTTTTTACCAAAATGGCGTTTTATTTGCATATCAAAAGATAATTTATTTTTGTCATTAATAATATCTTTTACCAGCTTCCAATTTTTCTTATTATCTTTATTTAAATTAATTTTATTTCTGTAATAAAAGCATTTTTGTTTCCTTATCAAACTATTTACAGTGTTCCTTGCTTTTTTTATATTCATCATATAATATCGTACTTTGCATATTATTCTTATGTTTAACCCACAATAGATCTCTTTCTTCAATAACTTTAATTATCCCTTCAGTTATCCATTCTTTTGGTTTCCTTTTGAAAATTTTAACTCTAGATGCATTGAAATAACACTAATTTCGTTAATTTTAACAAGTCTTCCGGATTAATAACCTCAGTTCCAATAACATCTCAATCTATTAAGCCTAGTTTTTAGGAAAGTTTTTTATCATCGACATATATACCTATGTAAGCGATATTACTATGAGCACTGATTTTATTTGAAGGATTTCTATCTTTATCAATTAAGGATTTTATTTTTGTTCGAATAATATTCCATAGTGATCAGCAATGTTTTTATACACTCTTTTACATTTGCTTCAAAGTTCTTAATTTTATGAAACGTGTGATCAATTTGAGACTGTTGCAACGTTTGTATAACGACTTCTTCTCTAGTAAAACCTGATACCTTTTGTTTCATAAAAATATCCCTTGTCTTTAAAAAACCTTAAAAAGTATCTGTGATGTATGTATATGTTTAATATTTTTCGCCTCTGTTTCGGTTATTAACGTTCTCAGGGGCCATAGAATGGTTTGTGCGTTCGATTACTGCAGAAAGAGAACTGATTTGAAGTACCGGAAATGTTCTTACGTTTGGTGAGATTTTATCTCACAGGCTTGGGCAAGAGTGACATATACACAGTCATATCAGAATAATATGACTCACTCCCTCATTCCCATTATTAGGTAGGTAGTCATATTATTCTGATACAACTGTGTATTGTCGCAAACAGTTTGCATGAAACTATTTTTTTCCCGAAAGCTTTTCTTTTAAATTATTAGATGCATATTTATGTCAATGATATGTATTTTTGCTATAATCCATTAACATGGATACCCTTCTCCAAATATGTATAAAATGACATTCTGCTTCCTCTCCCTAGGAAATTTAGTTGTTTTTGCCATTCCATAACAGTTAGTTGTTGAGGGACTATTATGTGGTAACTGAAATGCACTTTCGAAAGTAAAAAAAATGTTCACTTTCTCCATATGGTTTGTGTGAAACAGTTTCTCAGTCTGAATGTTGCAATCCAACAAAAAGCATTTATAAAATCATTTACGTATCATTAGCACATTATGCTGAAGCACGAAAAACTGACATCAGCCATTGTCTGCAGACAAACATCTGACATGACATCAGACTGTATCAGCCTTCCAGGTACAAGTGTTTTGAACCACTCAGTTAGTTTTGCTAGAAATTTCTTTAGATTGTTCCACCAAATGTTCTTCAACTTTTGCGTAATTTTAAGTTTTTGTAGATGATTTGGATTCATCTGAAGAACTTATAGCCATCTTTTAGTAATAAAATATGTAAATTGAAAATTTAAAAAATTTCCTGTCTTCCCAAATTCGCCTTAAAAATAAAAAATAAAAGCATACCGATTATGAAATCACTTACTCAATTCTTATTAACTTGAAAGGAAGATAAGGCGTAGGCAATTTTTGTTCAGTCGGTAGGAGAACTCGGTTTTTGACGCCTATCTTCTTTTGGGTTGTGTTGGGATGTTTACCTCTGAGTGGCACTTGTTTTTTGCACACAATGGGCTAATTGGACAGGCAACAAGGACCCCGAGGGTTTAGAGAAGGTTGAATAGAGGATACTCACTGGACAGCTGTTGGGAGACAGATGGTAGCTTCAAGGCCATCCAATGTTTTCTTTAACGTGCACAGGGTGTGGATCTCCCGCACACAAGGCCACGGTGTAACATCCCATCGGAGGGACCACAGTAATTCCTAACCCATCTGTGACCAAGGGCAGGTGAGGAGTTTTGCAGAGATAAATCTCAACGCTGGCCCAGGAGGGACTCGAACCTGGGAACTGCAGATTACGAGCCTGGCACGCTACTGACACGCCTCTTTATCTTCTTTTGTAGTTAATACGAATTCAATGAGGGATTTCATCATCGGTGTATTTTACATTTCTTTTTCGTGTTTAGAGGTATTTTTTTAATTTATATAATCTACATTTTCACTAAAAACACAAATCTTTGCTTCGAAGGAGAAAATTTTGCATTCTATACGCTATTCTGCACTTCTGGAACTTTCTTTTGATATACGACTCCTGAAAATCGATCCTCGTTAAATTTCCATCTCCATTTTGGGGGCAGAGAGAGAGAGGCATAATTTTAGAGTAGCTCACGACTTTCGACTTCACTAGCTTTCATTTGAAATGCATTTCTCGACAACATGAAATTCTAATCATTCCATCCAACAGGAGCGATCGGATTTAAATGCAAATCAACATCCAGGACAGTGATAAGTGAAAATGATTACTTTTCCATGATAAATATGTGGTATCTTCGAGGGTGTATAGGGCAAGCGCTGAATGCCTATGCCAAATGCTCAAGCGCTCTACTTATCTGCAAGAAGCTATGAAAAAGTGTTGATTGCCGATATTGAGCACGAAATGTAGGAGATGCCACGATGACTCTTTCGCCAACCAAGTCAGCAGTCGGACACGTTTGAACATGGTTAGATTTCAAGGCTGTGTGAAGCCGGATGATCTACCCCACCACATTGCCATGTATGTGAGTTGCGATATAAGGACGGTTAGATGTTGTTACTGCCAATTGTCTCAAGAAGTTGGGTTGGGTTGTTTTACCTCTGAGCGGCACTTTTTTTGCACACAATGCGCTAAATGGCCAGGCCACAAGGACCCTGAGGGTTCAGAGAAGGTTGGGTGGAAGGGACCCACTGGACAGCTGTTAGGAGATAGATGGTAGTCTCCCATCAGGGTCATCCAACATGTTCTTTACTGTGCACAGGGTATGGCTCTCCCACACACAGAGCCACGGCTTTACACATCATTCGTCGGATGGCGGCCTTTCCATGTCTCCTACTGACCAAGTGTAGGGTGGGGAATTTTCCAGAGATAAATCTCAATGCTGGCTCAGACGAGACTCGAATCTGGGAACTGCAATTACGAGCCTGACACGCTACCGACTGAGCAACCCCTACCCCTCTCAAGAAGGTATCAGAATCACTACTTAAGATAAGTTGCTGTCAGAATCACAGCAGCACGAATGGTTCGCCTGATTGGCAGGTGGTAGCAGACCCAACCGCAACTGTAATTACCATTTGACGAACTGTAACTGCTGCTATGGAAAAGTTTACATCATAACCAGGACTATTGACAGGAGACTGGCAGACTCAGGCCCGGAGTCTATTTTGTAGACTTCCATTGACGTCAAGGCTTGCTATTGGAACTACCTGGAATTAGGAATGGAAGCATGATGGATGGCGTCAGCGACAAAACCCAGTTCTGTTTGGGTGCTGACAATCATTGCAACCACGTCTGGTGACAATGTGGGCAGATCCAGCATCACCCATGAATGCCATCTCACTCGCCCAGAGAGTGTCCTCATTTCAGGAGCCATCAGTTACAAAATCAAGTCACATGTGGTATGTGTAATCGGTAATACGAACATCTGGTGATATGACCCAAAGACATCCTACAAGTAGTCACATTGTAATTTCGAGCAGTTACCTTAATGTCATCTTCCAGCAAAAGAATGCTTGCTCATATACTGCTTCCAATATCCATGGCATTTCTACAAGGCACCCAAATACGACTTCCGTGGTCAGCCATGTCCCCAGATCTCTTACATATCCAGAATGTCTTGTACACGATTGGATGTTACCTGCAAGCCCACCCTGAACTGGCCCAAAATACATCTGTGTATGGACCATGTCCATGTGTCATGGTGGGACATCCCTCGGTATACTGTCAGAGATCTGTATTCCTCAGCATGTTGCTGAATGTATTACAAACCACAGTAGTTCCACTACATACTAAAAGACACTTTTTTTTACTGTATACTGTTCGTTTAATGCGTTCTATTTAGCTGTAAATATATTTACTGAACTGTTTATAACTCATTGCTATCAACCCCAGTGAAATTTACATACCGTTTGTAGTATGTAAATGGGGTGGAAGGCAATACTTGAGGTAGTCAACAATGGTCCCCCACAAGCTTTCATTTGACACCTAACTTGTTACTTATGGCGTTCGCAAGATATAGTGGAATAACGATTTTCACATTTCCCCACTTCTAGGCGGGAAGAAACCATTTGCGTGATTTTTTTTACAGCCTATGATACACCCAGCGCCACAAGTTTCCATTTGACACATAATTCGGTGCCATCGTTCAATCTGTTGGGAAGTGATAGTGCATAAACCATTTCGACAAATATACAAACCAGAAATCGAGTAACCGACGAATGATGAGCGAAAAGCAGTAGGAAGATAGGTAATGATGAAAAGAAATTTATACACATTAGCTTGTCCCTCAATATGGAATTAGCTGGGGTGGGGGTTGGCTTAAACTTTAACGAGTCAGGCTCGTAATCTGCAGTTTCCAGATTTGAGTCCCACCTTTGCCAGCGCTGAGATTTATGTTCGTGGAACCTTCTCGTTGAGAAAGGGGACACCATCGGGATTGGAAAGACCGCTGTCAGTCTGTTGGATGGAAAATTGAACCGGACTCTTGTGCAGGTTAAACAACACGTTGAATGGCCTTGGCGAGATGTTCTGTCTCCTAACAGCTGTCCAGTGTGTCCTCTTCCCTTAACCTTCTCTGAACCCTTGGGGTCCTTGTGACCTGGGTCATTTAGCCCATTGTGTACAAAAAGGTGCCGCTCGCAGGTCTTATGATTATAATTCAACTTTTTAAACTAAGTCTATAGTAATTGAAAATGATCATTATTCAGCCCTATATATTTTTAGGTTACATTAATGAAAACCTCCTTAACGTTTATATTGATGATACTCAAGAATTTTCAGTTTCTGTCAATTACAGCTAAATCCCGTTATAACGCTGTTCTTGGGGTCCAAAGAATCGCATCGCGATATAAGCGGGATAGCAAAAATTCAGTAACATAAAGCTTGTCAGTTTGTTCATTTGAAATACAAATCAAGCGGATGTTGCCAACAAAAGATTACAAGTAAATGAATGAACTACCGGTGTTCTTTCGGATGTCAAATGATAACAAGTATCGCTGATTCGCGCTGGAGTAAAAATATCGCCACATGTACACAAAGCTACACAAGGAATCCAATATGTAGTTGTTAAGTGAAAAATTACCTTTAAAAACGGGAACCACACCTGCATACTTTATAAGTGGAATCGCGTTTTAACGGGATTTTTTACCTGTATTTCTATTATTTTTCTTTTCAGATTGTATTAAGATTTTATTTTTGCCGTCAAATAATTATAATTGTTTTAATTGCCTATAATCGAAGAATTGAAAAATGATCTAGCTGCGTGCATTTATGTACATATGTTTTAAGATGTGTCCGAGAATTTTTACCTACCCTGGCTCGGGCTTGATAATTCGAGCCCGATATCATCTCTAATTGCTTTGCATAAAGAATTCCATAAGAAATGATCATACACATAATAGACATAACATAGGAAATGATCATACACGTAATTATCAAGATCGGTATTTTTAAGCTTTTCTTTTTTCAAAACAACTGTGTTCTGGTTTTAAAAATTTGCCAACAAATAGTGATTATAATGAACAAATCTAATTTTATATGTCATCTTGCTAATGAAGAGAATGCGCTGAGTACGATAGCTCAGGAAAGACGATCGTGAAAAAAATGTGCTGCTTTCTAAACACGAAAGTTGTTTACCCTAAGTCAGCAATCACCCTACGGTCTATCATCTGTCTCTTCTGACACTGCTTAAGAGTGGTGAAAAACTTCAAATGTAAGAGGCAGCTGTACGCTTCCTGAAATAAAGTACATGTAATCCCCAAAGACATGATGGAAAGGTTTTTAGTGGAATCCTCCTAGGGTTTTGATATGCAGAAATGCAAAGTTATTTGTATTTGCCGCAAAAAATTCACCTGAAACTTGTTTTTAGATGGTTTCCCGAAATCTCTCTTTCGTTGCCATGCATAATAAATTTCTGTTGCGGTCCTTAATTGTTGAAACGATTCTGTTGAATGAATGTGCTGATATTTCATTTCGGAAGTGTGGAGTTGTATTTAAGATGACGTGAATACAACTCCAACGCTTTAAATAAGTTAGTCGTGGCAAAAATTTTATATCTGATTTCTGATTTTTCTGCTTTGATGTATAAAACATGAACTTGAATCAAAGGACGCCTAAATATTAAATGTAGTTCTAGTGATATGAGTTCTTCAAATATCAAAGAATTGTATATGAATTCTATATATTTTCTTGCATTTTATATTTGTTAATTATTCACAACGCGTTTTTATTGGAAAGTTAGATTTTAGATCTTCTCGTAGAATATCTCCATACGACAGTCTGTTTCCATTTCTCATTTCAATAATGAATTTAAAATGTAGTTTGAGTTTTTTTTATCTTTTTGGATTTTAACGTACTTGAAAAATATGTCAAATATTAGGAATTGACTTCGCGTGAAAGTTGAAAAAATTATAAATGCTCATTAAATCTAATATACGTTGTATGCCGGCATTAATCCTGTTCTTTTTTTTCGGAAATCTATGATAAGGATTTTCAGAATTAGGTTAATTTGGCATTCTAAATTTTATTTCACCTTTTGGTACAGTTATATGCTACAGTGAAAAGGCACAGCCTTACTTATATGTACAAATTTGTATTATAAATAAATTGAAAATTATTATTATTATAATTACAAATTAATGTATGCAAAATCATTTTGAATTCATAATTCGGAGCTGCAAATTAATTTCTAGCTATCCATTTTATTACAATTAGAGTACTGGAAACTGAAGGTACCATGTACGAATCCCATAACGCATGCATGATAACGCATGTCTGTTTTATCTTTTTTACATCATGAAATTTCATACCTTGCAACTGCTGTTTATAATTATATTCATTCAGTTTAATACTTTCTGACCTTATTAAAGTACATGACTTGCAGTTGAAAAAAGTTTATTTTATTAACCTTTGTTACAGTATACAACTCTCGTTGGTATATGAACGGTTCTCTTTAAGATTCAAAAACAGTAACTACCAGAAATAATAGACTTCTGGATTTGTTGGAAAGTGCACATTTTCAACACATGTCTAGAAATGCGATATAGCTTTTACCAGTTGTTCCCTACCATATGGTCTACTCCTACGCAATTGTATTAGTTTCAGAAAAGCTTCATTTATGTTTAAATCAACATTCCCCTTTTATAAATGCACTAATTGTTCACGACCAGGTTGCATTTTCAAGACTTCGAACGAACTGATTCGTATCTCCTATTTCTGAAAAATACAGCTGACAAGTGTCGAAAAAGACGACGCTCCTTCATATCATTCTAAGTTTAGAGTTGAGATAACCAGTGGTCTTAGATTCCGGAAGAGGTTCACTTCGTCCTTAGTCAAAGGAAACGAGTCATCCACCATTGGATTCATTGACACCACACTGCAGCACCCAAACACTCACCAGATGGAACTTGAGTCAAGCACCCTCCAACTGGTTCCAAAACTGGATTGCGGTGAGACACTGAAGTATGAGAGTTGCAAAATATCTTTTCTACTGTAGGAGTATATGAGGCTTTTCTATGGTAGATAGAGGTCATTCACCCATACCATTGCCAGATTGACATTTCATACGCTGTCTTTCCATTCTCTCCAACGCTTTCTTCGGCCGTTCACATTAGATGCTTATCTAAGTTTAAGACGAACTGTGTTGGCAGACGGAAGCTGGTGGTAAAAGAAAGAACTATATTTCAGCATACTGCCAACGATATGATGCTTAGTATAGAGTTTCTGAGTTGGTACTAAAAGCGTTATATGAATACCTAATGTAAGTAATGAAAAACTGCTTAAATGTGTGTGACGGAGCATCGCCATACAGCTGCATGCGTGGGACGTGAGTGAACGCAAATGATATTCTTTTTACAGGGAAATATGCAGATAGCGTAATCTACTAACGGAAACGCTTTCAGCAGTACATCAAGTTGATTCTATAGGGTAAGAATTTACAGATCTGGGTTATTAAGTATCACTTAATAATGCAGATGGTGTTGGTGAGACATGTCTGTCTTCTTGTCCAGGCTCACGCCTTCATATTTCATCTTGCGTGCAGTAAATTATTTTTTTATTTATTTAATCCTGCCAGACATCTTTGGTAAGTTGTTACTTGTTAGTCCAAATTTTATGCAATTCAAACTAACAATTTTAAGGTTGTATTTGTAGGAAAATTTTATTTTTGCAAACTTGCATTTTTCTGTATTGTTTAGGCACTTACACTGCTCAAAGTGGAAATAGCAACACCAAGAAGGACTGGAAGTAGAGATATGTAAAATTCAGGAAACAATCGGCCATCAAAGATATTCAAATGATCAAAGTTCCACAGCGAATGTACACATGACACCCAGCCAAGCCATGAATAAATATCGGGAGCCCATGAGCTCATTTCAAAGCATGACCGACAGTGAGGTTGGAGTGCATGCTGCGAAAATGTTCAGAGCCTGCCTTGGTGATGCCGACAAGACCTTTATGCACCTTCTGAGAGAGAGCAAATCATCGATATGTGAGAGCTTGGATTCAGCTTTCAAGCCATCGTTGCACGCATGGGCACAATGTGAGCACAGTGCATCTCTCACAACATCATGGAGCACCAAATAACATGAAGGACAGGTACAGGACCACCACACTGCACCACAGGACGTGACTATCGCATGCTCCATAAGAGGGCCATTCGCAACCCTTTCAACACAGCAACTGTGCTACAGAGTGATTTGTGGATCGCTACGGTACCGTGGTAACGAGATGTCCGATTAATGGCACCCCACACCAAGACACCAGGTGCTAGAGCTGTGTGACAATGTCGCACGTACTGGGTGGCGTTCCTTTCCCCTGGATGGTGGCGAACACGTTGTCTACTGTCGTGCTGACCAAGACAAAAACGAGATTCGTCACTAAACACCACGGTACTCCACTCTTGTTTGTTCCAGTTCTGTCTGATGTGGGTGGGGGCAGATGTGAGGGTGCTAGAGGTGCTAGAGCATGTGGGCAGATGTAAGGGGCAAATGCAGTACCGGACAATAGGAATGAAAACTGTAAAAGCCTTTTGTTTGCCATCTGCCTCTTAGGTATTCGATGTGTTACCTGTTGCCAGTCCCTTTGAATTGAGTTGTAGTCAAGAATCTGTCACGCAATGCCATGCATCGCGAATGGCAGTCCTGTTGCTACGTGGTCATAAGTCGTCTTCCTGATCCTTGTCGGCGTGTGCTGGATCCATCTTGAACCCACTGGCGCCATATGTGTATGATGGTGCTGGGATTGTGGCCAACCTTATTGGCCACATATTTGTACTACAAACCAGCTTCTCTAAGGGCCGATGATTCTTACACGCTCAAAGTCTGTTAACTGTTGGAACGGCTGTTGACATCTGCATAAGGTCATCTTTAGTGGTTTATAACAATTTCCACAACGGTTCACAACGGTCAGGGATCTTTGATTGCTTTATCTGTGTTTGACTGCTCCACACCTGTCACATCAGCTCGTGCCTACCTAATAAAAACGTAATCATTTGCATACATTTCCATACACTACCGCCTCCCTACATTTCGTCACATTTGCATAACTTGCAAGTGTTGCATTATTTATTTCCTGTAGTGTATATTGTTTTAGTTTTCTTTATGTTCTATATATTCCTCTCGTCCTCATTCTCAACCTCCTCACGCCCCAGACAAAAGTGTTTTGTCTTTATTCTTTGTGCTTATCCAGTTATTGATCATTTTGTTCATGCTAAGAAATCACAGGAAACGTTATTCTGCCACTAGTTCGATGTAGAACATCTGATATACACTGATTTCCCTAAATTAAAGAACAAATGGGGAAAAAACGCTATATCGTAAAGCTCAGACGATAGAAATGCACGAAATCATGTGTAGTGTGTAAAATATGACAAGATTGAGGTATGGTATGCAAATGAATAGCACTGGAAGTGGTTAAATGCGTTATGCGTCAAGTGTTTAAAAACGGGCGACGCTGTTCGCCTGTGAAGTGGGAGGTGGAGTTGTCAAGATAGATATGTCGGGTATGTCTACCAGACGTCTTTTTCCAGAAGTTGCCGTGACAAGCTGTAAGTCAGTTCGAGGCAAGCTAAAGTCAAGCAGATGTTGCCAAATGGCTTAATTTGAGACGTCAGAGGTATCAGTGTCTGCCAGAGATTCCAATAAGGATATAACAGCCTTAAGGGAGGACTGTTATCTGTGTTATGCGCCTGGAGGATCAGGATGTCAACACCACTGAACTGTGGTTTCACTTCGCAGCAGCAAGTGGAATGACAATATCCACTATCACCATTCACTGGAGATTTCATGAAGGGCCTGTAAACTAGGCAGCCAGTGTTGTTAGTGCCTTGCGACACTACAGGAGGGACCAACTAAACTTGTGGAGACATCGACAGGACCCAGGAGCAACGGCAGTCCATGCTCTTCACAAATGAATCGAGATTTGCTCTCAACAGTGATTCATGCCATCAGTTGATATGGAGGGAACCTGGAACATGCCACATGCCACAAATATCCATAAACGGAATACCTACGGTGATGGTAGTATCATGGTTTGGTGAAAGATATCTTTGGGTGGATGTCCAGATCTGTATGTGCTTCCAAAGGCTACGTCACCAGTGAGGCACAAGTATAGGGATAAATCTTAGACAACTTCATGTGACCATATGCAGGTGCAATAGATGAAGATACCTTCCTCCTACAGGACCTATTACAGGACAATAATGCCTACTCGCACTGTTGTTGCCTTGTCGAACTCTTTCTGAAGAATAACTTAATAACTATAAGGATTGGCCAGCTCGATCTCCCAACCTGATAGAACATGCATGAGAGCTCTCGGAAGACGGTTATTTCCCTGAATCTTGCTCCTTACAAGCCTACCCGAGCTTTGATATGCTTTGACGTGCTTTTATGGAGCAATGGAGATTACTACCCACACAAGCTCAAGTGGCGAATTGGGCTCGTGTGGTTATTCATACATAACTCTGGGAATTAAAAGTGTTACTCCATTTTTCAACTGTTATCCTTACACACAGTGTTTATACACAGAAGAACCAAAGCTTTATGACAAGCGCATTTTTATGCAAATCGAAGCAACTACAGGTAAACGATGGAGCGTGTGAAAGTCGTTTCATGGTATAAATAACACCTGATACTGAGCTCTGTTAATCAGTGTTACTCTTGTTCTTCAGATGGGCAAATTGTAAGGCCAGATGACTGGGTCAGAGCATTTCTGAGACAGCAAGACTTGTGGGGTGCTCATTGTCAGCCGTGATTAGTACCTTCAAAAAGTGGTCCGAGGAGGGAAAAACCACGAACCACCAACAATGCTAGAGGTGAGGGAAGGCTATCCCGTATGGTATAAGCCAACAGAAGGGATATTGTGGCGCACCTGACCCGTAATTTGAATGCAGGTGACGGGAGTAATGTGTCACAACACAGAGTACATCGAACCTTGCTGAAAATGGGGCTGCATACTTGCAGGCTGCTCCAAGTGCCTATGCTAACCGCAGTTCACGAAAGCACTTACAATGGGCACGTCAGCATTAAAACTGGACCTTGAATGATTGGAAGAAGGTCTCTGGTCTGATGAATCTCGTTTTCTGTTGCACCATGTGGATTGCCGAGTCCACATATACATCATTACCTGGGGAAGTGTTGGCACCAGGTTGCACTGTGGGACGAAAACAAGCTAGAGAAGGAAGTGTAATGCTTTGGGCATTGTTCTGCTGGGAAACCCTGGATCCAGTCATTCATGTGCAGGAAATTATGATGCCTACCACCTACCTAAACATCACTGCAGACCACATACATCCTTTCATAGCAACGGTATATCCCTCTAATAGTGCCTTCTTTCAGCAGGATAATGCACCACTCCACACTGCCCGGATTGTTCGAGAATGGTTCGTGGAATATGAGGAAGACTTTCTGGTATTGCCCTGGCCTCCAAATTCCCCAGACATCAATCAAATTGAGTATCTGTGATTTGTGTTGGAACAGCATATCCGATCTGCGGCGGCTCAACCACATAACTTACAAGAGTTAAAGGATCTGCTGGTAACATGATGGTACCAGATACCACAAGACACCTTTAGAAATTATGTAGCGCCCATGCCTCGCCGGGTAAGAGCTGTTTTGGCGTTACGTGGAGAATCAACATCATATTAAGCAGGTGGTCATAATGTGTTAGCTCTTCAGTGTATATTTCATGCCTTTTTTCACTAAATTTTTTAAAGACATTTAAAAAAAGGGGGAAATGTAGCCAGCTCGGTCACCCCACCTCCTAATTTTTTTTAGATTCGAGAAACGTGTTTTCTGACTGTTCCTTATTTTTTGGAAACCAATGCATTATCAGGGTTCACGTGTTGTTACCACCGAACATAAGACAATATTTTCTCTGTAATGAGATATGATAACTCATTCAATACATGTGTTCACTCTTCTTGTCTTACCTGCAGTATAATGATGAAGACTTGAAATATCAGCACGGAAGAGTAAATGGTTGTGCCGAAACATGCAGATAATACATAGTGAAGAGCATGAGAAGGCTTAATTAGCAGTGGATCATTAAGCTCGTAACCTTAGGTTCTGGTCCCAATTACGCCAGCGTTAAGATTTTCTCCTTTCACTAGTACTGACTTCGCGAGAAAAAGACTGAGAGGCGTAGAAAGTAGTAGTGAAAAGCTATCATTTATCAGATGAAGGATACTATGTACTATCCGTGTGCCAAAAAGCAGTGCGCATGTTGAATACACACTGCAGAGCTTTGATGGGAATCTGCTCTTAATTATACACTGGCGGAAATTTAAAAAAGAACACCATTAACAATTGAAGCGTAATCTATGAGATTTATTTAGTAGAAACAACTTGTTGAGAAAGGACAGTGATCACATGTGTGAAGTGATTCAATGGTTATTTTTCTTTTTAATGGGTATTACATTTTACAGAAGACACATTTTAATAAGGTGTTGAAACTCCTCGAGCAGTACAAGCTTCCAATCTGGCATGCAATCGGTCATACAAATGCTGGATATCACGCTGGGGAATACCATTCCATGCGCTTTCAACTTGGACGCGTAATTCAGCGATGGCCGTTGCCTTCCACGGAAGAGTCTTTGTTCGATCCAGTCCCAGACATGCTCGATTAGGGACAAGTCTGGAGAGCGTTCTGAACAAGGGAGTTGGTGCACTGCCTGAAGAGCATGTTGATTTACACGGGCGGTGTGTGGAGGGCAGGCGTTATCTTGCTGGAATCTCACATCTAGGATTACACTGAAATATGGCAGGATGACCAGCTGTATGATGTCACTGATGTACGTATTGCTATTCAATGTACCTATACAAACACTAGACATGTACGAGAGTGACAGCTAATCACTCCCCACACCATGATGTGTTGGCCCTGTGTGTCGCTGGCGGATGTACGATGGAAGAAGGCACTCACCTTGTCACCTTCGGATGCATAAACGGCATCAGACGCTCCTAAACAGAATCAGCTTTCATCACTGAAGACCACAGACTGCCATTCTTCCCTCGAACGAACTCGTTCTTGACACCATTACAAAAGTATTCGACAGTGACGAGGTGGCAGTGGTAACCATGCAAGCAGCACACATGTCTGTAGTCCTGCTTCCAAAAGATGATTGCATATCATTCTTGTAGATACCCTTGGTACGACAGAGGATCGAATTTGTGATGCCGTAGCCGTCCACTCTGCCACCGCTGCCCTCCTGATACACTGATCCTCTCGTGCATCCGTAACTCTGGTTGCCTGGAACCACGTCTGCAAGTGTGCGAATGCTCTTCTGACCATTGACGCCACTATCGTACCACTGCCGATACCTCTTGTCCCATGTGGTGTGCAATTTGACGAAAAGACCAACCTGTTTCCTGAAGACCTACTATATGACCTCGCTCAAACTCCACTAACTGAACAAATGTTGTGCACCTGCATCGTCCAGACATGGCAGCTTCTTCAAAGAACACTGAACAGCACGACACAAGATGAACAACTTCTTTCTTCACGTCCTAGTCCTTAAATACGCGCTGCATACTTTTGCATATTGTCGTTCTCAGTGACGTCATTATTTCACCCAATGACGTTCAATCTTGGATAGTGGTTTCTGCTGTCCTTAACTATTAACTATTATAATATGACGTTCGTAAAGGAATTCCTTCTGGTTATTCTTTTTTCAATTTCCGCCAGTGTACATTAATAATCATTATTTCCATCCAGTTCCGTGTGCAGTGACAGGGCTATAACCAGTGAGGATTCCCTTCTCCGATATTATTCTGCCCTTTGAAGTTCCTGTAATCTGGCCGTTTAGCTCACTGAGCAGGGATAAAAAACCACTCATGGAGTAAACATTAAACAAAAAAATTTTTATCATTTCGTCATAAATCTAACAACATGTTTTAAGTCAAGAGTCGTAACTAGAAATGTTTTGCACCGGTACCAGTAGGTGTGATTCGTTCTTTCCACCTATTAAGAAACCGAATCACACTTATCAAACACATCCACGACAATGGAAATGGCAATAGTTTTGAAAATTAAACACAAATAATCAAAATAGTAGTGCAGGCGTATATTCCATGTCATCTCTTCTAACAACGTCGTTTTCCATTTATAACTCTGCCCCCCATATAGTCGAAGAATTTTTTCACTGTCGTTGATTTCTTGCATTTGTTAGCAGCAGGTCCCACAAAAGTCGGTCGCTCAGCAACAGTTGACGTTTTAAATTTCCTGGGATTGTGTTTGCTGTGCGTAATTGTAATAAATTCTATTAATTTTGCCACTTGGTCCATTCGATATGAGTGAAAGAAAAAGCAATTTAATTTAAACGAAAGAGAAAAGAAAGTTTATTTTTATGTATTTATTTGTTCAAATTCGTGAATGAGATTTATTTTTCATTCTTAATGTTTTAACCTGTGACATTTATTAATCTTTTTATTTGTGTGCAGTGCAAAAAACGAATGTTTTGAATCACATTTGAATAAGAAAAATTCAACACTATTAACGATCTTATTCCCTTGTTTGCTATATGATGCCCAGATGATGCCTCGAACATCGTCATTTTACATGTCGTCGCCATTATCAGAAATGAGTAACGACGATATTGGAGGTACACCAGTTTCTATTTTTTATTTTCGAAAGAACAACAAAATGGAAACGGTTGGCTACTAGTAGTTAAAAGTGACAGGGACACAAGAGAAAAAAGAAAAAAGTTTTTGCACAATCCCAAAAAATTAAAATCATACCTACATACGTATCTTTCCATATGCGCCTCACAAAGTAGGAATTAAACCTAAAGCATATTGAGTAGGTAAATCGGTGCTCTGTCTTCCTCTGATGTGAATACGAATTCAGTGACTGATTGCACCAATCGATATATAGATTTATTTCAACTTTTTAAGCGAATATAAGAAGGTAGGTATTTTTAAAATCGTTTATTTACCTATCATTTTATTGCTTTTCGCTCGTCATTTGTCGGTTTGTGGATTTGCCAAAACAGTTGTCCTGCCATATCTTTCGAAAGCGACAGACAAACTGAATGATTTATGTGTGAAATGAAAGCTTATGATGCGGGGAAAGGCTATAAAAATTGCCCCCCTTCTTTCTTCCCCCATGAAAAAGGGGAAATATGAAAACGATTGTTCCGCTATATCTTTGGAACGCTAGGGTTGGAAGTAATAAGCTATGCGTCAAATGAAAGCTTGTGACATAGGGAATGTCAGAGGCTATACAAAATTAACCGCCATGCTTTCTTTACCCCTACAAAAGGGGAAATATGTAAACGATTATTCCGCTATATCTTCCAAACACGAGAGCGTGCAATTACGAGGTTAGGTGTCAAATGAAAGTTCATGTTGTAGAGTTCATCAAAGTCGTTCATGTTCAAAGTTCATCAAGTCGTAGACTGTTTCGAATTTCCACCCCATTCTCTTCCCCCTCCAAAATAGAGCCTGATTTTCGGGGTGGAGATGGACTTTAACGAGTTATATGTCAAATTAAAGCTTGGGATATCTCCAATGTCATGGGCTTACCTTAAACACGACTCCAAAAACATCATCTTCATCCTCAAGCAGCCATGGGCTACGGAGGTCCAACCAGACCGTGCAATTTAGTTCTCCAAGCAAGTCTATCCTGAGCTACATCTACTGCATCTGGCCACTGCACTCCAAAAACAGGGGAAGGAAAATTGGGGTCGATGTTTATGAGTCATAATATATGAAAATTTCTGAACATAGGTGTTTGTTAGTGAAAAGGAAAAATATAAATCAATTTAAACAAATAAATTTAAAAAACACCGATCTTCCTATCATCATCATCATCATCAAGAGGCCATGGGCGCAAGATGGCCTGTTGATAATATAAGGTCCTAAAAAGTAGAAAATAAACCTAAGGCATATCGATGGTGAAATCGTCATTGAGTTCGTATTCACTTCAATGGATGATAGTGCGCCGGCAATCTTGTTGTGTAGGTAAATCGGTGCCCTCTCTTCCTTTGAAGTGAGTACGAACTCACTGACTTATTGCATATAGATATGTTTTAGGTTTATTTTCTACATTTTAGGACCCATATAGGAAGATAGATATTTTTTTTTAATTTTAATTTATTTATAATTTTTTTGCAACTAAAAGCACTTGCCTACAAAAAACTTCCTTTTGAAATATCTCATAAGGATCGACCACACTTTTCCTCCCTTTTGGAGTCGTATTTGAGGTAGCCCATAACATTGGAAACGTCACAAGCTGTAATTTGAGATATGACTCGTTAAAGTCGAACCTGCGAAAATCTGCTCTCCCCCCCCCCGTTTTTTTTACCGGAGGGGAGAAATAATGCCGGAAAAATTCTAAATAGTTTGCGACGGTCATTACATGAGCTTTCATTTGATACCTAACTCGTAACTGTAGACTCTCATGTTCGGAAGATATAGTAGAACGACTTTCACATTTTCCGTTTTTTAGGGGGGAAGAAAGCATAGAGGCGTCAATTTTTACAGCTTGACACTCCCGGCGTCACAAGCTTTCATTTGACGCATAGCTTGTTACTTTCCGTACTCGGATTCAAGAGATATAGAGGAACAATCGTTTTCATATTTCCCCCTAAAAAGCATGAGTGTATTAATTTTTTTATAGCCTATGAAAGGCGTCAGAAGCCTTCATTTGACATGGATGGCTTGTAATTTCGGCACTCGCGTTCTGAAGATTTAGTTGGAGAATAGTTTTCATATTTCCCCTATTTTAGGGGGGAAGAAAACATGTACGGCACAAAAAGGAAAACGTGGAGGCTTCTTAGCCTATGACGCTCCCTGCGTTACAAGCTTTCATTTGACACATAAATCATTAAGTTTGGGATTAAAGATTTGGTGGAACAACTTGTTTTGACAAACACAAGAACTGCCAAACCGACAAATGTCAAGCGAAAAGCTATAGGAAGACTGATAATGGAAATGAACTATCTGCACAATCGCATTAAATAAAAAAAAAATAAATACCCCCTCAAGCAGCTGCTTGCCACAGAGGTCTGACAGGAGCCTGTCAGTTTATATGCCACAGTAGGAGATCTGAGAGGATGGCAGGACCTCAGCATTAGGAGAATTAAATACCAATCAAATTGAAGCTGCATGCAGCGCAATGGACAAAAAATAGCTGAAGGATTCTTGTACAGTATGGTTTTGCTAGATATGTTATTTCCATTATCGTAGCCTATTTTACTATAAAGGATCTCAACATCAACTTAGAAATTTTTACTAAGTTTCTGTCAGCTTTTTTTACAATATTTACACAAGTATACAGTCACTAGCTTAGTGAAGCACGTAGATTGGAAATAAGTTTTTTGTATAGGTGGGGAGGGGGGTAAAGTTAAATACGGTGGGAGTGTAAGGCAAAATTCGATTTAGATATGATAATTTTATTTACTTCTGATTAAGTTTATAATTTCATGTAATAGTATAACAAACAGATTAAAAACCAATTAATATACATAAAAATTAATTTCTTACACCTCAGCCTTCTAAATTTTCTAACCTAAGTAAATTTCGGGGTAGAGGGCTCAATGTAGTTTTGCAAGTCATTAGACAGGTATTTGCTTTGCATTTATAACTGAGATCATATTTTTTCAATATCTAACGCTAAATTTCCACTTATTTTTTCGCTTATATGTAGGAAATCCTTGAGCCGTCCCGTGTCCGAGTGGTTAGCGCGCTTGGCTACTAATTAAGGGGACCTGGTTCAAGCTCCGAGTAAGGCATGGATGTTTTTCTTTCTCCTGAGGTCCCGCCAACCTCACAAACCTACTATGGCGTATAAACTGGCAGGATCCTGTGAGACTTCTGTGGCAAGCAACTGCTTGAGAGAATATTTTTTTTATTTTATGAAATCCATGAAACTGAAGTAAATAACGCAATTGCCTTCATGTACGTTTATGTACATTATTACTTAACTAATTTTTCGTTTTGAGATTTATCAGGAATGCAATCAAAACAAGTTGATTACTGGGCTTTTTTTAATGTTGTCAATAATTGCCTTCATGTACGTTTATGTACATTATTGCTTAACTCATTTTTCATTTTGATATTTATCAGGAATGCAATCAAAACAAGTTGATTACTTGGCTTTTTTAATGTTGTCAATGATTACTCTTTTTAGTCTTTAGTTGGGTTGTTTATCTCTGAGCGGCACTTTTTTGTACACCATGGGCTAAATGGGCAGGTCACATGGACCCCGAAGGACCAGAGAAGGTTAGGGGAGGAGACCCACTGCAACAGCTGTTGGGAGACAGATGGTAGCCTCCAGTCAAGTCCATCCAGCGTGTTCTTTAACGTGCACAGGGTGTGGCTCTCCCGCACACGGCTTAACGTAACATTCCAAGCCCATCGGTGTCCCCAACTGACCGTGGGCAGGGCGGGGAATTTTGCGGATATAAATCTCAACGCTGATCCAACTGGGACTCTAACCTGGGAACTACAATTACGAGCCTGGCGCGCTACCGACTGAGCTATCCCCGCCCTTTTTTCTAGTCTTTAACCTAGTGGCTCCATAACTGGTTATAAACTGAAAGAAACGTATTTCTTCTATTGTTTCACATGTTCGGCAAGCAATTTGTCATATTGAATAACTCGATCACGTTTAAGAAAATTCTTCTTTCCTCACTTCCAGTTGTTTCGTTTGTGCGTCTTAATGCTGAATTGTTCGTAGCTCAAAACAATAGTGGTACCAGTTATTTTAAGTCGTTTACAGTTGTTCAATTCAGTCATAGTGATTTAGAATTCCCCAAAGGAGAATGCACAGAAAATAAAATATAGACTTTTTTATAAACACTGTAGAGAAACCAATTACACCTAATTACTTGCTTATCATATAACAAGTAATTAGGTGTTGGTATACCATTTGAATGTGAGAAAGCCTACCATCAATTTTAGACAAAGAAAATTTATTAACTTCGATTTTCTTCTTGCCCGCCTTCTACTATGCCATCTGGTATTCTAGGTTAAGTTTCTGGAGCACCGAAATCGAATTTACTTTAATTATTGTCGACTCAATCGCAAGGAACATCAGTAACATCGTATCATTTTCCTCAGAAGCGATAGCCGAGTAATTAGCGCGCTTGGCTACTGATCAAAGGGATCTGGATTCGAGCCCCGGGTAAGGTATGGATGTTTTTTGTGTTATTATTCTGCTGTGATCTCGCCTTCTTCATAGACTTCTATGGCGTGGATACTGACAGGCTTCTGTCAGATCTCTTATAGCAAGCAGATGCTTGAGGGGATAATTTATGTTGAACCACTAGTATTTTCATCAAGGAGTCATCTACAGGTTGGGGCACTGACCGAATGAGTAGTGAAAGCTGACGATCGTTCATCGCCCAGAAAGCATGTGCCTAAAGATTTTTTTGTTTTTCAAATATATTCATTAATCTCACAATCACTATCAAACTGAATAGTGGTGTAAGCTCGAGATATATAGTTGGGAATTACTAAAGTTAGACTAATTTAAAGAGTATTGTTAAAATGCCCTTTAAAGTTTAAAAGAGTGATTAAATCTCTAAATTTTAAAAGAGTGATTAAATCTCTAAATTTTAAAGAGTATTGTCAAAATTTGAGTCTTTTAGCTTTAGTTTTAAAGATTGAAAATGCTTTCAGTTTCCCTTTTTTCTGAAACGGAAACTACCAAAACTGGCCATCGAACAGCTTCTTAGAAGTGCTGTTATTTAGATCTAATTGCAAATAAAAGTAACAACCGTGTCGGAGTTGAAAATACACTTTGATTAGAATTAAATGCAATTAATAAAAGTACGTAACTCTGAAAAATAGTTTTCAGCAAATACAATTAAATGTCTCGTGAGATGACTAAGTAACAGTAAGTGGGATAATAATGATATCGTGCAATGTGGATGAATGCTGCATTATGAGAACGGAAGTAATGAAGGTACCATAATGGTACCATAATGAAGGTGCTCAAATTAGGGGATAGAAAATGTTAATAAAGTATATGATCATCCCTGTAAGTTTCTTCAACAGTATGAGAACGTGTTGCGTCCTCGTACACGTTTTGTTGTATTAAAGTCAGCTTCATAAAAGCACATATGAGTTCAAGGGGGGTTCTGAGAAATGGCTGGGGTTCTGCAATTCGCTTCCTCAGGGCGTCGAACACATGCTTAATTTGATTCAGGTCCAGAGATTCTTTGCTATCACAGTATCTTTATTTCAAGGAAATCGATGGCGGCATTAACCCTGTGGGGATGGGCGTTATCGACAATAAAATTGAAATCAGGGCAGAGGGAACCCCTAAAAAACCTCATGCGAATATGAGGCGCAAAAATCTCATCTTTCTATCGCTGAACACTCAGAGTTCCCAGAAAGATGTGAAACTCTTCGCAGCCAGTTATGTTGCCATTCCACACTATCTTGTCTTGGTCTACGACTAGGACATACACCGAAGAGCTAAAACATTATGACCAGTGTATCTTTATGCAAAACGAAGCAACTGCAGGTAAATGACTACGCCTGTAAGGTTATGAAACGATATAAATAACACCTGATACTGAGCTCTGTTAATCAGTATTATTCTTGTTTTCGGATGGGAAAGGCAGCGGACTTAAGTGAGTTTGACAAAGACCAAATTGTAATGGACAGACGACTGGGTCAGAGCATTTCCGAGATGGCAAGGCTTGTGGGCCGACCACGGCTCATCAATGATAGAGGTGAGCGAAGGCTATCTCATACGGTACAAGCCAATATAAGGGATACTATAACGGAACCACCCATAATTTCAATGCTGGTGATGAGAGTAATGTATCACAACACACAGTACATCGAACCCTGCTGAAAATTGGGCTGCGTAGCTGCATGCCGATTCGAGTGCCCATGCTAACCTCAGTTCACCATCGAAGGCACCTACAATGGGCACGCTAACATCAAAACTGGACTTTGAATGATTGGAAGAAGGTCGTCTGGTCCAATAAATCTCTTTTCCTGCTGCACCATGTGGACGACTGGGTACATGTGCATCGTTTACCTGGGGAAGTGTTGGCACCAGGATGCACTGTGGGACAAAAACAAGCCAGTGGAGGGAGTGTTATGCTGGGAAACCCTGGGTGCAGTCCTTCATGTGCAGGAAACTGTGACGTCTATCACCTGCTTAAACATCATTACAGACCAGGTACATCCTTTCATGGTAATGGTATTTGCCTCTAGTAGTGCCTTCTTTCAGCAGGATAATGTTCAGTGCCACACTGCCTGGATTGTTCGAGAATGGTTCGCGGAACATGAGGAAGACTTCCAGGTATTGTCCTGGCCTCCAAATTCTCCAGACATCAATCCAATCGAGCATCTGTGGTTTGTGTTGAAACAGTATATCCGATCTGCGGCGGCTCAACCACGTAACTCACAAGAGTTAAAGGATTTGCTGTTAACGTGTTGGTACCAGATACCACAAGACACCTTTAGAAATCTCGTAGCGTCCATGCCTCGCCGGGTGAGAGCTGTTTTGGCGTCACGTAGAGGACTAACTTCATATTAGGCAGGTGGTCATAATGATTTGTGTCTTCGGTGTATCTGCTGTTTCTTGAAATTGCATCCAAAATCTTCAGACGACATTCTGTGGTTCATTAAAGGCTGCATAACTACATAAATCCGGTTGAATAGCGTAGTGAGCAACAGAAGCCAAAAGTAGAAATAAAAGAATTCTTTTTCCAATCCTCAAGAGGCGCTTCTATCCTGTCTATCGCTCTCCATCATATGCAATCATCCATATGTCGTCTCTATGACGCGGTGAAACTTCGACGTTTATATGTTTGTTTAGTCGGCTATATAGTAACCCACATATTACAATTTTATCCTTTATATATACAAAAAACCAATCTATCATAGGTGCCGATTCTATTTTCAAGCCCTGTAGTAATTGAAGACAAATTGACCAACAGTCTGTTACACTGTTGCAATAACGTCTTGCTACTTTCGCTGTGATTTATCAGTGTTATGAATGAACCACGCACTCTCGGTGCAGATCGCTCGCTGCAAAGCTGCCGTGTCAGGTCAGCACTAAACATATTTCTTGACTTTGACCTTTTCTGTATATCTACGTTATCATTAAGAACCATTCTTGCTAAGATCGAGGCGCCTCTTGAGGACTGGGAAAATAAATCTTTTATTTCTTCTTTTGCCTTCTTTTTCTCACTGCGCTATTCAACCGGATACATGTAATATTTCAGGACATCGTGAGATGCCCCATAAACAGCCGTCAGAATAGGACGGTGTTTGTTATGATTTCTTTGATCGTTTCACGTATTCTTGGATCACGTTTTGTATTTACAAACCCTAATGAATGACTTTAAAGTTATAGTTAAGTTTATTATAAAGTTATAGTTAGTTATTATAAAAGTTTATTATAAAGTTAAGTTAATTTTAAAGTTATAGTTAAGTTATAGTTAAGTTTATTTAGTGAATCATTAATTGCCAAGAAAAGATCGAATATAAAATATTTAAGCATGCTGTTTGGTTTTAATAATTTTTGCGTTCTAAATAAAGACTAAAAATTCATTAGTTTGATCTATTGATATATGCAGATCCAATAAGTAGAAATATTAAACGATTAACAGTAATTTAAAAATTTTGATAGTTCTGAGTTTGTTTTGTTTCTTTTAGCTCGCTTTTCTAAAAAGAAATGCACTATTGTTTTCACTTAGTCGTCTTTTTTGTTGTCAACGTTTTTCGTTTGAAGAGTTGATAAAATCACTTACTCAATTCTTATTAACTTTAAAGAAAGATGAGCATCAAAATTGTTTTTTTTTTTAATTCCAAAATTTATCTTCTACCAGAATTCTCTTACCAGTTTAAAGAAGATAAAACTTGGCGTCCTGTTTTCTTTTTGAAGTTACTAATATGAATTAAGCAATTTCATTATTGGCATTAGTTTTGCTTTTATTTTTTACTCTTTAAGGCAAATATAGAAATTAAGTTTTTTTTAAAAAATTGCTTGCTTTTTGGAAACGAGCATTCCTATCAGCCAGAGGCACTCAAATTTTTTAGTTTAAAGCATTCTTCAGTTGTTTTCTGTGGAAAACCTTTGCAACACCTGTGTCGCTCATTTTTGTTGTGCCAAGTATAATGACAATAACAGCATGTATAAATATTGAATCATTGTTTACGCTATGGGCTCTAATTCTAGAAACGGATATTGTTTCATTCTAACTTGCGTAAAAACCACGATTAATGAAAAGATGCTCGCCAGAATAAGATGGGATATACTGGCAGTGGGTTTATTAAACTGTTTTATGTTGTTTATTTGGCGATATGGGGTTTCATTTCTGTAAGTTTTTAATTAATTACGTGCCATGCTTAATTCTTGCCATTGAACGAATGGAAACTTTGATACGCTATTAGAGTTGATATTAGAAGGCGTAAGAAGTTAACATCTCTCTAAGCTATTAGTTGCATGAGAATTTATGAACATCTAACAGTATAGTAAGAATAGCTAGCGGACCAAAGCAATATAACCACTTTTTTTTTTTCAATCTTGATTGTACCGTTTTTCCTTTTTATTCAATTTCCAGTAGTTTTCGAGAAATTTGAGCTTTTGAATGTAAGGCAGTTTGTAATAAAAAAAATTGTTTAGTAACTAGTTGACCGACCATGAACATGAACGCCGTCCAGCTGAACTCCCAGGTTCGCGATTGCAGCTCTGCTCCCGGATTGCTAAGAGATCGCCTCTGAATACCTTCCCCTTCCATTACAGATCTCCCCTATTCACCTTCCCCCTATTCGTCGCACACCTTAATAGATGTGGAGTGAATGTGGAATTGACCTGTGAGGTATGTGTACAGCCCCTCCATGACGTCTGCGAGTGAGTCACGGAGGTAATGAAACGTGCGATAACAGTACCCTGTGGCCTTGGTGAATGCTTCTCCTCCCCATTCCACCACCACCCCGTCAGGAGGATCTGGGTCCCTCGCTGGCCGTTGGAAGCTGAGTGTTGTTGTTGCTGCTCCCGAGATCGTTTTTGGTACTGAAAAACGCACCCCTGACTACATACGTGATAAGAGATCAAATAATGTTTAAAACTAGACTACATCAGTAGGGAGTAAAACATTGAAGGTTACATTAGTTTTAAATATAAGATGCAAATAATTTTTAATCTTAATACTGTAATATCACTTATTAAACTCTTTTTAGTAAAATATGAATTTGACATATCCAATTCTAATATTAAAAATGTTCGGTCGGTTGATAAAATATCTGGCTATGGAGTAGCGAAATTTTAAAACACCGAAGCAAAGGCGCAACAACCACTGCGTTAAAGCGGAAAACTGGTTGTTCATTGTGTAAAATACAGGTTTATCGGGAAAGGAGCCAGTAGATTCAAATGGCTATATTTATTGATGTATAGCACTTACAGCCCTGTTTTTGATATCACACCAAAAAAAAAACGGGATGTTTTATTGACATATAAACATTTTCAATGTGTGATCTCTCTGTATCCAATACCATTTGCAGCGTGAACTGAAATTTCCTATAAATTACAACTAATGTTTCTATAGTGAGACACAGCAGCTGTAATTTCTACCTTCAGTTCTACAACCTATGTGAATTATACCTGAAGCCTATGCGGATTATTTCTGAAGTCCATTCGGATTATTTCTGAAGTCATTCCTTCGTAAATCTCGAGAATTAATCAGAGGGATTCAGATCTGGAGAGTATGTTGTCATAGATCATCCAATTCCAAATCGTTCAAGATATCGATTAGAGATGATCCCATTATGAAAATGTACCTTTAGTAAATGAAGAACCGCATTCGCCATTGCGTGGTCTTGCCTGATCTTATTCAAAAAAGTTTCTTCTACATTCATGCACCCATAACATTATGACCACCTGCCATTAGGCTAGCGTTCGCCCTATAACCGTAACCAGAATAGTTTCTTGGGAGGGGGGCACAGGTTGTTATAAACAATGCATCAATCAGCCGATCTTCGTTTATCCGATCATTGTTTTAACCGGTCGGTCTGCTGAGTATCGAATTTTGTACATCTACCATATAGTGATAGAGCTATGCTTCCTAGCACCTCTTCCCCTACAAGATAGTGTTAAAAACTTATTAGAGATAAAACAGTAGCTTATGGTCATTAAATTTTTCAATTTTAGCATTAATATTTTCAGTAAAATTGAATATAATGGCGCCCTCCTTTTTTCCTGATTAATGTGACGAAAAATATTTTTAAACGCTTTCATTATGAACGAAAAAAATATTCAGAACGTTCACAGCGGAAATTATAAATAAAAAATAAATACCCCCTCAAGCAGCTGCTTGCCACAGAGGTCTGACAGGAGCCTGTCAGATTTATAGCCACAGTAGGAGATCTGAGAGGATGGCAGGACCTCAGCAGAAAAACGACACACACTTACGTTTTATAAAATAAGATCGTTTGATTCAAATAAGTCCTATTATGTTACGCTTCTTTGTACCAGCTTCTTTACAGTGTTAAGATTACGTTAACTCTCTTTGACAGCTATTCATTGTTTAGAGTAATGCTCCCGATACAATTTTATTATCATTATGCCTTATTAATATGGTTTTTTATTTCCTTTCCTTCATTCTTTGCAATCGAGCTGTATTTCAATTTTTTTCTAGCCTTTCTAAATTATTCGCATTTCCTCTCAAATATCCGATATTCCGACGTATCCGAGCCATCCACAGGACGATTAATGAAAGTTCTGTTGTACTCGGATACCCATATTACCAGTTGAGGGATATTGTCGCCCTGGCAATAAGGTCAAATAATACCCTTTTGTTCTTTTTTTTTCCTTTAAAGGAGAAGGTTAAAAGCTTCCCTACACAAAGCTCCCCTGCACAAAAAACGTGGATAACCTAAGCGCTCTATTTGACTTGTCCTGGTTTTCCAAGCAACAACATAGAAACACATATACAGGGACCAGCCCGCTGGTTTAATTACCTAGTCAGGTACGCTAACCATTAGTAAAGGAATGGGCTAAATGGGCATTTAGTGAAGAACATTTTTTAACCTTTAGGTATAAGAACGTCTTGAAAGCTTTTTTGACATTTTCGTGCCTAGGGCATTGTGTAACCCTGGTTTCCCCAAAATATTTTCTTGTGTAGGATACACATTTTTATTGTACTCCGTAACAAATATTGTTAGCAATGGCTTTCATCCATAGCTATAAGATTTGATCATCAGCAAGGCATTTTGACGGCTCGAAAAATCACCCAAAGTAGGCCCTTTTACCTTGAAAATATTTTTAGGAAAGCGTGTTTTAGAGAAATTTTATTCTTTTAGAGAAAAACATATAAAGGTATCCTTAAGATTTTTGCAACCAGAGCAGTTTTCCTGCTCTAGGCAATCTGGAGTGACTCCACATAGTAGATATCCAAAAATATTTATAAAAGTTTTGACAGAATGTAAAAATAATTAATTAGTTTTAAAAACCTCGCAACAAAACACATTTTATTTTGTAGCAGTGTAACATTAAACAGTGTTTTCAGATGTGTGTCTCATTTTACTAGTACTAGATTAAGAACTAAATGCATCTTATTTCAGATGCATTTAAAAATTCAGATGCAGGAAAAGCAAAATTCCTATCCTGGTTTATGTTACATTGCTTTCCAGAAATAAAAACGCGTTAACAATATGACACAAAATGAAGCTAAATCTTTGTAAGTTTAATCAAATCCTCAGTATAATACGTCACAAAGAAGATCTTTGAAGAAAGCAAAACCTCAGGAGGACAACATATCCATTCCTTATCTTGGGGCTCGAATCCAAGTCCAACATATTCATTCCTACACCCAATTAATCCAAGTACACACCTCACACCTTTCCATTCGTTTTCAGGGGATATCCAAGTTGTGGGGAATCCAAGTCCCTTTGATCCGCATTAAGCACGCTCGCTACTAGACCAGCGGTTATTTTTATTTTAAACTGTGAACAAAAATATGTAAACTAAAATCATCTACTAAAGGAATTTTAGGGAGAAGACAGATGAAGCTCAGCCGTTTTTACTTCTACACCTGTAAAGATGTACCACTGCAAAGTCCCTGCAAGAGAAGACTACTACTTCTTCAAAACATAGAAGGGTCTCCTGGTTACTTTCCCATTCACTTTCCTACTAATCTTTTACTCTCAAATGTTTCCAAATTCAGTTCGTGGTCACAAAAACTTTTTCGTAATCTCTAATTCCCAGGTTCGAATGTAAGCAAGAGAGCCATACTCTGTTAAGTTGAAGAAGACGCTTGATGGCTTTAACGAGAGGTTTCCATCTATTTCCCAACAACTGTACAGTGGGTCCCTTTCCCAACTTTCTCTGAGCCCTTGGCTCCTTGTGACTTGACATTTAGCCTATTGTGTTCAAAGAAGTGCTGCTCAGGGGTGAAATAACCCAAAGTAACTTTTAAAAAAAATTCGAAAGTGTCTAAATTTTTTAAGGCTTCCTTTTGAGTTTGAAGCCAGACAAAATGACCCTTCTTGTCCCATTTCTTGAAAGGTCCTTACTATCAGGCCTGCCCGGTTAGAATATCAGGGGAAAAAATTGTTCCCCCATTCTTTCTTATGTTTTTGATGGATAATTGTAGCATTGAGCAATTTCAACCGTAGGTTCTATTCCAGAAAACCACAGACATAAATTGGTTTAATTTTAAACTAATTTAATCAAAAGACAGTTGAAATTATGTAGTGTTTTAAAATTACAACTGGTGTTTAATTGTTAGCGAATTTCGGCATTACACTTTATTTTATTTTATTTTGCTCCAAGAAGTGCACAAAACGTCCCTTAAATGAAATGTCACTTTAAATTCCACAAGGGTGAAAAAACCCAGATTTATGGATAAAACCCACACTCTAGTAACACTTTTGTAACAAGTTTTGTAACTGTTCTGCGATATTTCGGGTTATCTATTCGTCTATCACATTGTAAATATTTCTGTGTTTTTGATGTCTTGAGCGGTGTTAGCGTATATTTATATACCTTCTTCTCAATAAGTAAATAAATGTAAAATGTAAATTTGCACTTATCTACATAAAAAAAATTCTATGTATTTGCACTAAAAGTTTCTTGAAGAGCTCCGGCCCTATGGGCCTATACTTGGATATGCCCTTGCTGCTTAGGCGTAAGATTTTAAGACCTATGAATAAAAATAACTAAGAACATCAAAAATTATTGAAAAATTACACTTACACTTCTATTCTTGGAGAGATGCTCCACTGCAAAATACACTTGGTAGAGAAGACTGCTATAATATATTACATCAAGACCTACAGAAGCCACCTGGTCATTTCTTGTTAATCTTTTTTTCCAAAATCTTTGCAAATTCTCTTCGTGGTCCCCAAATAATATTTCGATGGCTTGGTTGACAGAATCGATAACTATCAGATGGACCCGGAATGAGTATAAGTGGGAGGGGGGAGATGTTCTTCATATATTCTGTTATATACTGTATATCTGAGGAGACCTTGTTAATCTCAAGCAGTTTCAGCCGTGCGTCAGGTTCCTAAATACCACTGACACGAGATGATATCAAATTATCTGATTTTTGTTTTTATTTTGATCTATTCTATCGCAAGGCAGTTGCAATTAGATACTATTTGAGAATCACAATTGGTTCAGTTTTTTCGCCGCAATTAGTCTTATTTTACTTTCCTGCAAGAACTACACAAAACACTCCATAAACAAAATGTCCAAAAAAAAAAGAGAGAGAAAACTATTTTATATCTAAAACCCCTAATCTGGTAACACTACTGTAACACAGTCCTATTACTCTTCTGTGATATTTCGAGGTACTTTTAAACAATTGCACTTATCTACGTAAAAAAAATTATATGTATTTGTAGCCGTCCCGTGGCCGAGTGGTTAGCACGCTGGTTAGCACGCTTGGCTACTAATCTAAGGGACTGGGTTCGAGCCCCGGATTAGGCATGGATGTGTGTGTCGTTTTTCTGCTGAGGTCCTGCCATCCTCTCAGATCTCCTACTGTGGCATATTAAACTAACAGGCTCCTGTCAGACCTCTGTGGCAAGCAGCTGCTTGAGGGGGTATTTATTATTTTATTATTAACAGATTCTTGGAAGGGAGGGAGGCTTTGGGCCCCGTACTTTCCTACGCCCTGTAACCGACAAACATTTTTCTAAACATCGCGATTTACTGTTATGCTTGAAAATAAATATCATTTAAATTCAGTTCGATCATTTTCTTCTGGAAAACTAGTCTCTTAAGTCACGTGTCTTTCCGTGCTATTGGCCATCATACCAATATACAAAATTGTCTTTAAATGCTGAAAGTGTGTTTAATCCGTTGCAACACACGATACTGTCTCGCGATTTTGTCCTCTGTGTACACAACAGCAGGCTGTAGAATAAACACAACATCACAGCGGAAACTGCCTCTTTGTAGTTTGTACCCTGTAAAGTCTATCGAGTTGTGGTAGTATCTTTGCTGATTAGATCTAAGCTCATTGGCTGCAATGAGAATGATATTGAACATGAAATAGATCGACCATCGGTAAAGGGAAAATTTTCAGTTGTTGGAGAAAGTTCCACTGAAATGGAAGTTTTTGTTACAGCGAAATTAAGCTGATTTCATATTTTTTTAAGGTATTGTAGCTAAAATATTGAGATATTTTTGATCCCCCTATAAAATGAGTTTGCGTAAGAACTTGAAATACCCCTCAGTGAAAACTTAATATGCATAAATTTCCTTTTCTGTAGTCTTAAGATTTTTCGCTCCGTTGCATACAAAACATTTTGGTGCATTTATCTTAATAAATGCAAATGTAAGTTAATGCGAAAAGAAACAGTGAAAGAGAGAGTGATCGTTAAAATCTTCTGTGGACATTGCTCTCGTATAATATACAGCCCCTTAGAACAAGCTAGCAGATTCACGTGGGTCACGTGACGAGGCTGACCTAGTGGCCACCTGATCGGAGACCGGCTGGTTCCGTCGTACAGTGAAAGCTTTGTTCTGTGCGAGCGACACGTGAAGTAGTACTGCTGTATCTTAAACCTACTTAGTTATCTGTACAACGTGTCATTAGCGAACACTTCTTACTACAGTGGATACAGGATTTAAGTCGTTTCTGGCTGCAATTGGTGGAAATGCATCGTTCCTTGAAGCTGTAAGTAATGTCGATTTACTACAGTTGATACCGTTGTTATTACATGGCTGTACTGCACATGTCTATTAATTGTCGCCGCTGACGTATTGATGTCTAAGTTTGTTTTTTGTTATTTCTGTTATTGGAAGGGCCATCACCTTACCCACCGTTTAGCGATAACGTGCTTTTCCTTTGATTTTATTGATCACTCATAATGGCTTTGTGAATCGGCTTCTAGAATGTTAAGCATGTGCAGCTCCTTCTTAAAATCATTAGGCGTTTAGGAAGGATTCAAGTCTTTGAAGTGCTTATAGAGAATAAATTAATGAAATTCCTATAAAGTACAGATTTGTTTTAAAAGTGGATTTGCTCCTCTTGCATATGGTATTCTCAACATTACAACTGCTGGTTTTATTTCGATAACTATTTAGATTATTATGCAGAGCAATTAATGTGTTTGGGTGCGGAGCTAAAATCTTGTTGTGCTTGTTCAAATCCTCAAACAAGACATGGATGTTTTCTTCTTACTGAGTCTTGCATTCCAAATGGATCTTTTGTATGGCGTATTATATTGAAAGGATCCTGCTGTGCTTCTTTGGCAAGTACTAAATTGCCTGTTAATTAAATAATTTGCTTCAGCATATGGTAGCTTTATTAGTTTTAATCTTTATTTAGTTTATAATTTTCGCGCAGAAATTATACAATATAAATATGTGCGACGAAAGCGAAGCGACTTTGACACAATCTACTTTTTACAAACTCCTTTTATTTAGTTTTTTAAATTTAAATATACGAAACTTGCTGGCAGGGATGATTTCAAATCTTGATTATTTTCCACTGTATTCAAAGAAACCGTTAAATGAGAAATTAAAATAAAAAAAATATTAAACAGAAAAATTAATGCACTGTTAATGCATGAACACCAGAAATTAATAAATCGAAATGAACTTAAAATTGATTGAAAATAACATTTTATCGTCATAGTCAAATACTTCTGTTACGGATTTTCAGTGCTGTAAAAGAATGAACGATCTCCACTTTTGTCTCTTATTAGAAGGGCTGATGTTTTACCTCTGAGCGACAGTTTTGGCGAACATTAAATATCTAGGTTTCAAGAACCGCAATGTATCCACTTGAACGCTGTAGGAGACAGATGGAAGCCTCCCGTCTATACCATCTAGTCCTTTAACATGCAAAGGATAGGACTGTCCTGCACACGGAGACAAGGCTTAATGTCCCATCTAACGGAGCGAATGGTGGCCTTTCCAAGCTCATTGGTGCATGATCTTGATCGGTGCTCTTTTCCACCTAGTGCAGAGCATTTAAGTGAAGGAAAAAATTTGAAGTGCCCAAGAGAAATGAAACACTCTTAGTGAGACTTATGAACGCAGGATTTGGGTAATTTGCTTATTTTTAGGCAGTTATTTTTTTCTCTGCATTGGGTTAAAGAACTAGATCACAAAAACACCAAGGCGAAACTGAAACTTTGCATTAAGATAATTTAGCCCCTTTGCAAACTGAAACATTTTGTACTGCAAATGTAGTGTCTTTGGGTATCTAGATAAGATTGTCAAAAAAGAATTATTGCTTCGAAAGAAAACATATGTATCAATAAATCTTATATTTGTGGTCATAATAAAATTTTTAATTCAGTAATAAATTATCACAGAAAAACATTGCTTATATTTGACTTGCTTACATTACTTTGTTGAAGAAATGGTCAGTTCCTCGGTGGTCTAGCGGTTAAAAACGCCAGACATACTTCTGGGAGACCTGGGTTCGAATCCCAGTATGGACAACCATTTTTTTTCAACTCGTTATTTCAAAAATTTAAATGTTTTGGAAAAGGTTTGAAATTTAAAACGTATCCGGTGGACACTACTAGTCGGCGAGAGGTTACTGAGCATTGTAATTGCCCTCCTGTACACATAAAAACATTTTAATGCCCCCATCCAGTGACCGAGTGCATTTACAAGCCTATTGACACCATTTTCCTCAGAATGAGCACGAAAGAAATTTCAGTACCAGGAAAGATGGGGATCGAATCTGTGAATCTGGAACCTGATTCACTCTCCAATAAGGCCGTTGGGGACTAATACTGTAGAAGGCTAATGGAAAAAGCACTACGGTTGAAAAAATGAAAAAAAAAATCTTATTGATGCTGCGAATTGCGAAAGTACTGGATGCTGAAAACGTATCGCATAGGTATTGAATTGCACGAAGTTGCGTTGTTTCATCTCTGAGTAGCACTTTTTTGTACACAATAGTTCTGAATGGCCAGGTCAGAAGGACACTGAGAGCTCAGAGAAGGTTGGGACAGATGGTAGCCTCTCTTCAAGGCCATTCAGCGTGTTCTTTAACGTGCGTGGCTCTCCTGAACACGGACCACGACTTTACGTCCCATCTGACGGACGGCTGCCTTATTTAGCCCATCAATGTCCTTTTTCTAACCGAGTGTAGGAAGGAAAGTTTTGCAGAGATAAATCTCAATGCTGGTCCAGGTGGAACTCGAACCTGGGAACTGCAAATTACAAGCCTGGCGTGCTACCGACTGAACCATTCCCGCCTCACACGAAGTTGATTGAAGATAACTTCGTAAACTACTTCAGCGGTGCACAATGTGATTGGAGGCAAATTTCTGCTGCCATGCCCAGACGTTAAGAATAATTGCAGATTCTGTTTCAAAAATCCAAACCATCATTTCCTTGTTTATGAGTATCATATTAACTCTGAAAGAACTTCAAAGGTTCATTAAAGAGTAGTCCTACTTCCAGACAAACCCAGTCTCATATGCATCCTATTTGATAATGTAGTACTGCGGAAGCACTTTATAGTCTTCTACTAGGAAAGTATTAATTTTCTTCTGCTACTTTACAGGAGCTTAAATCTTATATTTTAGCTCATTAACCATTTTGTCTTATAATTTAATCGAGAGAATGAGGCTCTCCCATGACTTGCATTTCGTTGAGGTCAACGACTAATAGAACTCTTAATTCCACTGCTTAATCTTTATGTGTTGTATTTTTCATTCAAATATATTTACAGTTTCAGAATGAATTAATAAATAACAGAGAAGACGTAAAAATGTGATCGATTCGTCGCGAATGGTAAGGGTAAAATGGAATCACACTTTGATTACCCAAATAATTGGCTTAACCCTTGAGATCCTTACCCGGATTCAGTTCGACTTTTTTGCATATTAATTTAAAAAAGGGAACTTAAAGGAGTTAAAATATGTTTTGCCCAAAACTTTCTGACAGCTATGGAGTGGGGGTTGGCACAGTCGGTAGCTAGCCACAGTCCTGATCTTCCCAGGTTGAGTCTAAACTGTTCCAGCGTTAAGGTTTATCTCCGCTAACCCTCACCTTGCCCTTGATGAGAAAGGATACCTATGGGCTTTAAAAGGCTGCCGACAAGGCTGGCTAACAGGACGTTAAGCTTTGGTCGATGAGCAGAAGAACTACACTGTGCGCATTAAGTAACATGCTGAATGGGCTTGATGACAGGCTTCCATCTCTCTCCTCACAACTTTTCAATGGATCCCCTTCTCCTACTCTCCTGAGCCCTCGGAGCAAATCATCCAATCCTAATACTGTTCATTGGGTAAATAAGTAATATCCCACCAGCGCTACGCCCATTGGTTCTTGTGATCTGGCCATTTTGTGCAAAAAAAAGAACCGTTTAGAGGTTCTTTTCTTCAGTCAAGATACAGTCGTTGAAGACTAATGTTAAGTAGAATATTATACTGTGAATATAACGTAATAATTGTGGAAAATATGTTGCTTTCTTTTATAAGGTTAAGCTGCTTATTACAGAGGTCTGACAGGAAAGACTCAAGGTATGATTGCGCCCCGATGCGAAGCCCTTTGCAGACATTTTACAGGCTCCTCTTTGGAGAAGTTTGCTTTACCTTGTTAAACCTACCTTGACGCCATAGCGAAGATCGGTGAAGGCGAGACCTTAGCAGAAAGACAATACAAGAAAGAAAACATTCATGCCTTATCCGGGGTTTGAACAGAGGCTCTTTGATCAGTAGCCAAGCACGCTAACCCCTTGGCCATCGGGATTGTTATTATTACTCTATTACTTCCAACTCTATTACTCTATTACAACATTAAGAAGTGATTGCATTGGTTACCGTATAAACATATGCGGTAACCAATGCAATCATTTCTTGACACTCATAATACCGTTGATACCATATAAAAAAACTGCAAAAGAAAAAACTACAGTGCATGTATACATTGTTGTTAAAGAAATAAAATCTCAATCTTACTGACTATCGCTTCTTCTTGTGACAGTCCTTTACCCGCTACCACCCATCTAATCTGTCGAATCGAGAGTTTTACTATAGAACGATATTGTAACTTTTTACTCCAGTCTTCAATAAACAGAATAAGAGTCATATTTCGATTGCATTTAAATTGGCTTCACTGAAGTTATATCGAAATGCATGTTTTTTCGTTTTCATTTATATTCCAGCATCTGGTATTATGATTAAGATGCAATTACCTAAGAAAATATAATCCGTTATACAAAACTTCAAAGAAGGAAAACTGGCTGCTATCGAATGCATATAGTCGTCTATGTCAGTGCTTCTCAAATTGTGGATGCTTTGAAGAAATAACAACTGATCGCAACTGGAAAAGTGGTAGAACTACTGGTCTACCATCTTATTTTACAGCAAGTAATATTTACTAAAAACATGATTTCTCATTATGCTTCGAATTAAGCACGTACCAGCAAAATCCCTAGTAAAAAAAATATGAAGTTTAAAGCAACCTTTGCATTAAAAAAAAAAACAGATAAGTTTTCTATATATATGTAGATGCAGTATCATATTTTTCAAGCTAAAAATAGAGAACACATGAAGAATTCATATCATTTGATAATATTTCCATACATAAATTATTTTAAATTATCTAATTATTTCAGTAATATTTAAAATTGTATTTAATGAACGGATTGGTTAATATGTAATTTATGTATAGTAAATTTTTATTAAAAGTTAAATTAATTTAATAGCCAAAATGAATTTCATCATGGCAAAATTGAAAAATTCCTTTGCTAATTTTAGAGAGAACATTTGCAAACATATCAAAAATGTACAACTGGAGATTGTTAAAATGGCTCTCATTTTTGTACAGTTTTCAAACAACTGTAAGATAGCTCTGCAAGGTTGCATTTCGACCCAGGTGTAAACAGGAATTTTTGGACTTTTTCCCCAATAATTTAGATGGAAACAAAGCAAAATCATTTCTTGATGTTGTTTGGATGTCTGATTGTGTCTCAGCGATAGTTGTTTTCGGCTGAACCGACTTCACAATACCACCGTCTTGACGAAAAACCTAACAAAAATTTAAATTGGGCGTAGACTGAATAAAATTTTAGGAGTTTCATCTCTGAAAAGACATTTTTTTCAACTAATTTTAATTTTAACTTGTGAAGTCTTTAAAGGATGTTTGCTAGTTAGAAAGCCTTTGCGAGATAGCAAGAGCTTTTAAACTAATGAACTAGATTTTTCTCCTTTGTATAAGGACATTAGAGGCTTATCTAAGAAAGAAACTGTTAGATTTAGCAAGAGAGATCCAATTTATTTTGTCTTACTAGCAGATTTCCTTGGCTTTTCCCGGATCCTTAATTCAATTAGGCTTTGCGAAACTGAAATGAAAATGCACATGCTTTAATTAAATGAATTTTTCAAAAATTAAGAGAAAAAGAAGTTTTGTGTTAATAAAATTTGGATATCGATGAAGTACGAACATTCTCTAAAATATGCAGTGGAAAGATGTAAAAGAAATATCGAAAAGGTATTTTTGTTTATTCTGTTCAGTCGCTTGTCCGCTCCCTTCACCTATTCTTTCCAGAGCAATGGAAGGTTAAAAAGAATCAATGCATATGAGCGATAAAACTTTACAAATGTTGTACATGTGATACATGGAAAAATGCTTTACTAAACGCATTAGGAGTTGCAGAAAGGCCTAAATATAAAAGTAACTACTATATCAAGTTTTCATGTTTCAGCATTATGTGAAAAACGGAATACTCCTGAGAAAACGTTTCTCCTTACTACACTGGTTTTCATAAATTAAGGAAAAATCGCGATAATTCGCCAAAACATTGTGCGATTCTCACCAAACTTGTTCATGTAACCAGTAATGCCGAGTGAGCATATCGTATGCAAATTAGTCTAGGTTGCGTCAATTTGCGTAATCGGATAGCTGCATAAAAACTGGTGTTTTTTGTGTTGTAAATGTGAGTAAAGAAATTCGAAATAGCCATTTTGTAGGAATGATCTCGAGACATCATTTGCCAAATGAACTGTGGTGGAGAGCTATTGGCCGGCTCGAAGCAGACCAAAGTTAGTCAGACGTAGCACGATGGCTGAATGTGAGTCCTATGATCTATAGACTGTGGAATCAATTTCTTAGCACGGATTTCACATCTCGGAGGTTTAGCCGAGGAAGGGCTAGAGTTACGACCGCTGTACAGTCGCTCAAAAAAGTATCCGAACACTATGGTTGATTACAAAATTCAGGAAAAATATCTGGCAACGATTTTTTTTAGAAATTAGTGATCTGGCAACTTCGTGTCACGTGACACGAAGTTGCCAGATCACTAATTTTTAAAAAAATTGTTGCCAGATATTTTTTTTTTGAATTTTGTAATCAACCATAGTGTTCGGATACTTTTTTGAGCGACTGTACAAGACCGATAAATGCGGTTAACAGCACGAAGGAGCAAGACGTTTATTCATTCTCAGCTACGATCCTCTCTTGCAGCAGCCTCTTGGAGGGTTGTAGCAGCTTCTACTGTACCCGCGTAGAAGGCTTCATGAGGGAGGTCTGTACGCTAGCCCAGTAATTTGTATACCCCTCAAGTCACAGGAGAGAGCGATTGAATTGGGCATACACGCATGCTAACTGGACAGAAGAGCAATGGAGGTCCGTACTGTTCACAGATGAGTCCAGATATTGCTAGCAGAGTGATTCCGAACATTGTTTGATATGGAGAGAATGAGGTATCCCAGTAACCTCCGCCGTAACTGTCTCTTTGGCGGATGTAGCTTGTGTGTTTGTGGTGGCATTTCCTTAGGTGGACGCACAGACCTCTATGTGTTGACGAGTGGGAACCTCAATGCTCAAAGGTATAAAGATGACATCCTGGACCATTATGTGCGACCTTACGCTGGTGCAATAGGCGAACATTCATCTTACAAGACTATAATGCTTGTCCACACAGAGCTCGACTAGTGGAACAATACCTTCAAGAGGAGACTATTATGCATGGAATGGCCAGCTCGATCTCCCGACTTAAATCCGATTGAGCATGTGTGGGATGCTCTAAGGAGACGTGCTGCTGCCCTCAACCCACCAGTTGAAACAAAGGGAGAGCTTATTATTGCTTTAAAGGAACAGTGGTCGTTACTCCCTACTGAGCTGATTCACAACATCATAAAAGAGCATGGAACATCGCTGTCGTGCGTGCATTGCTGTAAGGGGTGACCACACTCCTTATTAAAGAACTTTTGCCCATTGCATTCCAACATCTCATTTTTGGACAAGTTCCTGTAAGTGTTATTTTTTGACGAAAAATGTTTCTAGTGTAAAATATTTTATGCCATTCTGAAACTAGCATTGTAATTCATGTTTCCATCAAATTTCATTAAAATCATTCATATAGTTTTTTTGTTTATTATAATTTTTGAGTTTTCCATAATTTATGGAAACCAATGTGCTTCAGAAGTTATGCAAGTATTGCTCCCGTAGGAGTAAGTTGAGTCATTCTTTAATTTATCAGGTGACGTCTTTATTTGCTCACAATTCTGGGTGCGATACAGTATGTTGTTTTGTTGACAGATATGCAACATCGCTCTGGAGAATTCTGAATGACGTGATTTCAGCAACGAAATGCCAAATTCCAACATTTCTTAAGATTGATATCATAACATAGGTCATGAGTTAAAAGAAACACCACCGTTTTAATTCTTTTTTCGCCTTTCTTTTAGGTTATTTAGTAGTATTGCTAGTACCTTAAATTTAGACAGTGAATATGTCATTACGTTTAGTAAAAAATGTTTATTCTGCTTTTGTGCAATTTAGCTTGGTAAGAGCAATTTATGGGAAGTAGAGGATTAAATATATGATGATTGTGTACAAAATACGGTTCAAAATGTTACCCATATCCTTTTAGCCCGAGTTGCTAATGCATGATAAAACCACAAACAACGTACGTTATTATTTTTGATGAAGCCTTCAGTACTATCAGTACTTAAGCACTGGGATCCCATAGGGATGCACAATGTCTTCGCATCCTTAAGGGGTCTCAGTGCGTTGCACCGCCTGCATCAGTGGTAGTTTCGCCCGATTGACAAGGTGAAAACGAATCACCAACTGACATGTAATTTAGTCCAGCTTTTTGCAACTTCTGTACCAACATGAGTCGTTTTATAAAGATAGTCTCTTCGACACAACTTTCACTGTCTGATTTTGCCATCTGCTGTGCACAATGTCAATGCATTCCAATGATAAACGCCAGGTCCAGACCAGATACCTGGCGTTTCGAATGAACAGAAATTTTTATTTCGTTATGCCACTTTTCGGAAACTTCACAATTTTGGAAAAGTGATCCTTTCCTTTTGATGGAACCTGCGGCTCCGAGCACGCCAAATACTGTTCTTGAAACCTTTTTTGTTCAACATTCAACTGTGAACAATTTTTTCTTCTGTGAATTTCATTTAAAACAAGCACCGGAGCAGGTTGGCAGACGATAGTTTGGAAGCATTGATGCAATTCAGATGCCCTAAATGCACTCCAAATTTGAATAGGTTGGCCGAGAAGACATAAACTTAAAAGTAACACTGTTTGAGGAATGACAATTTTTTAAAATAAATTTTTCAGTAGTTTTATTGTAATACACCAACTTTAAAATTATACGATATAATTTCAGTTTTCTGTCCATAAAACTAGTATTATAAAAATTTTATTTTTGCTCTTTGTACATATCAGGGGTAATATAAATATGCTAAGTATTATTAATATAAAATCTTTTTAGTATTTTGAAAACTGCCCCTTTAACTTGGATTTCTGTTCACAATAGCGTACATTATTTACAATGTTTCGATGACTTCATAATTCATATATTTTATTTTGCTTTCAGCTTATGGTACTAATAGATTATAGATTGTCTTTAACACGGTTTTCTCAAAGAAACTTCGTAGCCTTTATGCCAAAAACAAAAAATTCAATTAATAAGAGGAAAACCAAAAGACAGATATATATATTAACTGAAAATCCTTCATAACCTACATATTTCTTTTTGTGTCACGTATAAATTGAAAGTCTTACCAGTTGGCAAAAATCACTCTGGAAATCGTGGTTAATAAAAGTAGTCTAAAGAAAGTAGGTGCTGTCCACCATTATCACCAAGTGAGGCCACTCGAACGTTCCGTTCTACATATCCGTACAAGGCAAGAAACATAGCGAAGAGTAAACCGGTGTTACCACTTACAGAAAGCGAGTGTAAAGCGAAATATAAAAGTTTTTACTTTGAGTGACAGTTGGTTTACTTAAATTTAGTTTTTCTGTATTTCTTGTGATGAAAGGCAACCAGAGCACCTCTTCTGCTCTACTACTGTGCATCAGTTGTGTGGAACCCAGTGAGGAAGTAAGATTTTTATGTTGGTTTATGCTTTTTTATCATTGGCTATATAAATAAAAAATAAATACCCCCTCAAGCAGCTGCTTGCCACAGAGGTCTGACAGGAGCCTGTCAGTTTATTTTGCCAGAGTAGAAGATCTGAGAGGATCATACAACCATGCCTTATCCGGGGCTCGAACCCAGGTCCCTTAGATCAGTAGCCAAGCGCGCTAACCACTCGGCCATGGGAAGCCTTGCAATTTTTCTTATACTTCAAAGTGTATATTTGTCAAGAAAATTGACAATTGAATCACTAGGAGTCAAATGTCGTAGCAAATCATAACCGATAACGATGACCGCAAATATATTTTCTTAATTTGTGTTGCTCGCAAAATTATGTGGATTAAATTACGTTAAAATTTGCAGGGGGAAATTGAAGTAAACAGGCGACAAAAACTAATTTTTTAAACAAGCACGAAGATACTGATTTTAGCCAGCTTCATATTGCTGCTAATTATACTTTGCTTCTCAAAAGTTAAACACTGGTCACTAATCAAAATATAAATCTCATTAACGTCACGAAATATGGAAAACAGATATCTTGTAAATGGAGTACTTTGGTAGACTCTCGATCATTTTAAATTGAAACCCTGCATTGTCTCCGAAATAGCCGATTGCTTCATGATGATTCAAAGTAAACATTTAGACAACTCAAAACTATGGACAATGGTGGCTGGGTTTTGGCTCAGTTGGTAAAACTGACAGGCTTCTAATTTGCTTGTAATTTGCAGTTCCCAAGTTCGAGTGACACCTGGGTCGGCGTTGAGATTGATCTCTGCAAAACTCTCGCCCTACTCTGTCAGTAGGAGACACCGATAGGTATGGAAATGTCACCGTCCGTCGGATGAGACGTTAAGCCGTGGTCGGAGAGCAATACCCTGTTCATGTTAACAAGCTGGATGACCTTGCCGGGATGTCCAGTGGTCCCCTCCCTCAACTTTCTCTGAGCCTTTGGGGTCCCTATAACCTGGACATTTAGCCCATTGTGTGCAAAAAGTGCAGCTTAGAGGTAAAACAACCCAACCCTTTAGTTAACTTTAGTTGGGTAAAACACCCAACTATGGAGAGTCATTGGGAAATTGGAAGTTGACCAAACAAAATTGGAGGTGGCGATATTATTGGTTGTCCACCATTCTGTTTTCTCAAAGCTATGGCAATAATTGCTAGACTAACCAACCAATATCTTGAGGTAAATGATATCCAACTAATGAAGTGGACAGCATTCTCTCCGGATCTCATCCCGTTAAAACAACTATAGAATGCCTTTGGGAGACGTATTGCTATCCTTCAGTCCCATCCCCAAACTCCCCAAAACCTCAGGACTGATGTTATTGCTCAGTAGACTTATTGAAGGCATAAATTTACTTTGTTAGGGTTGCATTAGTTAAAAAAAAAGAAATATAATGACAGTGATTAACTTATTCATATTAACTTCAAAGGAAGAGTTGAAAATAAAAAACTATGAATGGCCTTAATGAGAAGCTTCATTTTTCTCCTAACAGTTAGCAAGTCCCCAAACTTCTCTGAGCTTTGGAGTCCTTGTGATCTGGCAATGGATTGTGACATTTATTAGCTCATAACATTTTATTGAGAAAAACTTCTAATGCATATTTGCAATTGAGAATTAAATGTTCTTTTTCACTATTTGTCTTATCAGAATTCAGAAATTTTATTTACTTTTCGTAAAAATTATTTACGCTTTTATTCCTTTTACACACCCCCTCGACAATCTCATTTTCTTAATTTTTGGTAGAAAATCAGATAATATCAAGGCATTTATTTTAATCTCTTTACTTCCATGAATTAGCTATTTCGGGAATTCTGTAAACAAACGTGAACTGAAAATAGCGTAATGGCAGCCGGGCGGTCAAATATAAACATAAGTTTAAGGTGCAAATCGTGAGAAAAAAAAAATAAAAACTTGTGATTTGTAAAATGTGTTATAGATTAAAATCCCGGTAACGGTCATTTTCCATATACGTGTATATGTGTGTGTATATATACAGACAAATAATTAAGCAGATACTGTAATTTTTTTACAGTTGCCAAATTATTATGAACAGCATCATATGCTAAGTATAATGAAACATCCCAATATATGCAAAATTTCTTGCGGACGTAAGTATTCGACGTCACTATGAAGTCTTATAAAAAGCGTGAAGGCATCATAGAAAGCAAAGTCAAGTGTAACATGGGTAAAACGGCTGATATGACAGCCTTCGAAAGGGTAGGGTAGGGTAGTTTGTTGGTTTCGAAGGTTGTTGAAACGGTATGGGTAGGAGCATCCGTAATGGAGGTGTTGAACTCAGCTGAAATCACTGGGCACAATATCCCAAGTGTATGGATAATGATAGCGGTCTCAAAAAAAAAATACATCCATTAATCATGGCAATCGTCATAAAACATCATGGCATCAATCAATAATTTGACAAGGCAATATTGCTTCTCATACAGAAGTAGAACTTTAGTAAATCCGACATCCACCATAATTTGACTTAGTTGTCTTCCCTTTCAGGTGTCTTGTTGGACTCGATGCAATTAAAATAATCTTGATCGAAAGTAAACAGGCTGTACTATATATTTGTAGTATCGTTTCCTGAGCCATGTGGATCCTTGGTACCTGGACACCCTTTTGCGATGCCAAACCCAAATGACCTTGATTTCAATCTTCCAACTTCACCTAAGAGTAGTCCCTGTTTATGAGCATTGGATTCCTTGTAACTGGCAGATTATGTAGTAAAAATTACGGTACAATATTTATTTATCTACCAACTTGGGTCTTTATCCTTTGAGCACTATTAATTAGCCTCACTATTGTGAAGAAAAAATGTCGCTGAATATATTATTGGAATAACGATTATGGGGTTGTTTTTTTTTGTTCAGAAAACAGTATTCGGAACCTGGAAACCTGTTCACTGCTTCGGGGTTTAGAATAGCTTGTACAGTTTTTAGCATTGAAAACCCAAACTGTCTGGCTGGTTTTCAGAGGATCAGCAGCACTGAGCTAAACGACATATATCTTTTGATGTGAATAGTTACGCTCCAACCATCCAGAGCACCCCTCGATGCGAGCGCCTGTCCGTGGTGAGGGGACCACCCTGTGAAGGTTCCGCTGGCTCGGTTACCTTCACAGGGTCCTAAACGCTCGCCCGCGTGTTTGCCGTGCGCTGAGACCCGTGTCCCTGGAAAGGAGGATCCTGGCAGTTGCTCAGAGGTCCCTGTCTTCTCTCCCCAGCTCATGACTGGTGGGGTCCCCTTTGGCCGTTTTGCCATTGGGGAGCCTGTCTGTCGTGAGACTGGGCAGCGACTTCTGGGGCCGCTGCTATGCACTGCTTTGGCCTCTGCTTCAGGTAAACGGGAAGTCCTGGGGCAGCCCCCTCAGGATCAATTGGCTGGTGGGCTGGTCCTGCTAGGGTCAACTGTGCAGATCGGTGAGTAACCTTGTCCACGTCCGGACAACGGTTTGCAAGTTTCCCCACACATTCACTAATTTTGTAGTTTTCTTTCTTTTGTGAGGCCAGCTCTTACCTCACACTTTATTGATTTGTTGCTTATTTTCTTTTGTGAGAACTCAGACGAGTTTCTCACCATTTCTCTTTTTCTTTTCCTTTTTGTTTTGTTGTGAGGGCTTGGCTCACTGGCTGAATGGGTATGGTGCCCGGGCAGCCCGGGCGCCCGACTGGGCGTCCCCTTGTTGGACTCCATGGTGGGTGGGGACAACGGGCACTGAATCCTTTTAAAACAAACATGAGTTCTACAACTCAAAATTCACCGATCAATGCCGCCAAAAGGGCTCGCCACGAACCCCCATCTTCTTTGTCTATGCCTTCGTCTTCGTGTGTGTCTCTGACTCCGAGGTTCCTGATCATCCACTCTATGGGTGATCAGATGCTTGGAGACATGTCCCATTTTTTATTCACAAGGGTATTCAAGGTCTTGCGGGAGAACCGAAATCTGTCAATCGCCTTAGATCTGGTGACTTGCAGGTAGAGACTGCATGCTCCAAGCATTCGGAGCTTCTATTAAAGGTTACAGCGATTGGTGGAGTGGCAGTCGAAGTCAATCCACACAAGATGCTCAATTCCTCCTGGGGCATGATCTCCGAGTGGGGCCTCCTCAAGGTTTCTGAGGAGGAAATCCTCTCGGAGCTTTCAGCCCAGGGGGCGATAGCAGTCCACCAGGTTTCGTAACGCTGTGATGGAAAGTTAGAGTCCAGCCGGGTACTCATCCTAACTTTCAATACACCACACCTGCCTACTTCCATCAAGGCAGGATACTTACACTACGAGGTGTGGCCATTTATACCCAAACCTCTGCATTGTTTTCAATGCCAGAGGTTTGGCCATGCCCGCACCGCATGCCGGGGCAAGCCCACCTGTGCTCGTTGTGGCAGTCAGGATCATCTTGAACCTGACTGCCCAGCATAAAAGGCATGCTGTGTAAACTGCCGTGGTGAACATCCAGCGTACTACCGCGACTGTCCAAAGTGGCTGGAGGAGAAAGAGGTACATCGCCCGAAGACCCTCCACAACATCAGCTATCCAGAGGCGAGAAAGCTTGCTGCCCCACCTGGCAAGGTCTCCTATGCCGGTGCAGTCGTTGGAAAGCCCGTCGTTAAGATGACTTCCGTGGCGGTGCAGACTGACATCAGCGTTCCACCAGCTGAATCTTTCTTGCCTGCTGCTAAGAACCTCTTGACACAGACGAAGTCGACATGGGTGTTAATCTCGACATCGACACCGGTTTCTATTCCTGTGCCTGTACCTTCCACATCCACCTCCGGAAGGCCCCCTCCATCCCGCCCACAGACAACAAGACCTACCAAACCGAAGGAGCCCCAAAAAGAAAATTTTGCCTCCTCATTTGGCGGTCTCTGATCCATGTTGCTCAGACGACTCCGAGGACATGGACACAGACCGCCCTATTTTTCCAAAACCGTCGCTGGCGATGGTTAAAATAAATTGTAAGTCGTCCGCCAATTCTTCCAAGACCTGAGATGGCCACACTCCTTCAATGGAACTATTGTGGATTCCAGAGGAATATTGACGACATCAAGGTCCTCTTGAGGGCACATGAACCCCTCTTCGTGTGCATTCAGGAGTCATTCTTGCAGACAGCCAACAATCCCACTATCCGGCACTTTTCTCTCGTTCGCCAGGACCGGGATGGAGATGGTACAGCTCATGGAGGTGTTGCCATCCTCGTGAGCAACCATTCCCCATTCCAGGTCATTCCCCTCATCATACACTTCGAGGTGGTTGCCATCCGCCTCTTTGTGGGGTTTTCGTTGACTGTCTGTTCTATCCCACCCAGAGGCATCGTTTTCTGGGATGACCTTGATGACCTCGTCTCGCAGCTGCCGTCCCCCTTCCTCATCATGGGGGACTTCAACGGACACAGTCCACTTTGGGGCAGTGCTGACACCAACGGGAGGGGCCGGGTCCTGGAGCAGTGTCTCCTGGATCCATCTCTCTCCCTGTTGCACACCGGTGTCAGTACCTACTTTCACACCCCAACCCGCACATTCACTGCCATTGACCTCACCATCTGCTCCTCCTCGATCCTTCCACTCTTTACATGGGAGGTCGAGGACAATCCATATGGAAGCGATCACCTCCCCGTGGTGTGCACCATCTCTCGTGGGGGCCTTGCAGCCCTTCGCGTGTCTCCCGGTGGAGGCTTGATTGGGCTGACTGGAGTGGCTTCGAGCTCTTGTTTGAGCTCGATGAGCACTCTGTCAGCCAGGAGCCCATCAATGTTGCAGTGGCGGAGTTGACAGACTGCATCGTCCATGCAGCTGCCTCTACTATTCCTCAGACCTCAACTCGGTTTCCACGGTTCCCAAAACCGTGGTGGAATCCCGACTGCACTGCAGCTCGTAAGGCTCAGAACAAGGCTTGGGGGGTGTTTCGGAGATATCCAACGTTCCCCAACCTAGAAGCATTCAAATGCGCTAGGGCGAAAGCCCGTTTCATCCAGCGCCAGAGCCAGAATGATTGGATGAAATATACGTCTTCTATCACCCGCTCAACCAGTTCTAAGGTCATGTGGGATAAGGTCCAGAAGATGGGTGGGAAGTGCATGTCCCACTCATTATCGAGCCTGGAGCATAATGGACAGGCAATTGCTGACACTCTGGGGGAGTCATTCTCCACCATTTCTTCTCTGTCCTCCTACTCCCCCGAGTTTCTGGCCCAGAAGAGCAGGGCCAAACGCTCTCTGCTGTCCTTCCATTCGAATGGCCTGGAGTCTTACAATAGGCCATTCACAGTGGAGGAGCTTCGCTTTGCTCTGCACACTTCTCGTGCATCTGCTGTCGGGCCAGACAATGTCCATTATGCCATGCTCCAACATCTCTCACCATCGAGTAAGGATCGACCCCTGGCAGGAGGCCATCATCTTGGCCTTCCCCATGCCAGGCAAAGATACCAAGATTCCTTCCAATTATCGTCCAATTGCGTTGACGAGCTGCGTCTGCAAGGTGTTGGAAAGGATGGTAAATACCAGGCTGGCCTGGTATTTGGAACATCACGGCCTTCTTTCCAATACCCAGTGTGGCTTTCACAGGCACCAGTCTACTTTAGACCACCTGATCCGCCTCGAATCGGCGATCAGAAATGCGTTTTTACGTCGAGAGCACCTGGTGTCAGTTTTCTTCGACATCGGAAAAACGTATGACACGGCATGGAGATTCAGCATTCTTCGTGACCTTCACAGCGTCGGCTTGCGAGGTCACATGCCGATCTTCATCGCAAACTTTTTATCTTCTCGTATTTTTCGAGTTCATGTCGGCAACACTCTATCTCGGCCTTTCCCCCAAGAACAGGATGCCACAAGGCTGTGTCCTGAGTGTTACGCTTTTCGCTGTCAGGATTAATTCAATTACTAGACAACTTCCTCCATCAGTAGGCAATGCCCTCTATGTTGATGACTTTAGCATCTTTTGCTCATCATCCAGCATGAGGGTCATTGAACGACAACTGCAAACTGCCCTGAACAATCTCTCAGTTTGGGAGACAGCCAATGGGTTCCGGTTCTCCCGACAGAAGACCGCTTGCACTTTTGCTGCAAGCGTAATCTTCATCTGGACCCCAAGCCGCAGCTCGGGGGTAACATCATTCCAGTTGTGGCGGAGATCAAATTTCTCGGTCTCATCTTCGACCGGAAATTGACCTTTTCACCTCATATTCAACATCTCAGGTCCAAGTGCACGCGGGCATTGAACATCATCAAGGTTCTCTCCTCCCTCTCTTGGGAAGTGGACCGATGTTCTTTGTTCCGCCTCTACTGTACACTTGTCCAGTCAAAACTGGACTACAGATCCCAGGTGTACGACTCCGCCCGGGATTCGGTGGTGAAGGTGCTGGACCCACTCCATCATCAGGCCCTCCGTGTGTGCACGGGGGCCTTCCGCACTTCACAGGTCCAGAGTCTCTATGTTGAGACCGACGAACTTTCATTATCTATTTGCCGTCAGCAGTTGTCCCTGCAGTATGCATCTAAATTGCGATCTCTGCCAGGCCATCCCACTTGGGACTGCGTTTTCAGTCCCAGGTGGGAAACATACAAGAATTGGCCGACTGCCATTCGTCCTTTCGGTTTGCGTGTCCTAGGTTACCTGCGAGACATTAACAGCAGTCTCGATAGCATCGCACAGTCGACAGCTGAGCCACTTCTACCTTGGCTCGCTGTTTCCCCTTCCTGCGATTTTTTCCTGTGTAGGACGGGGAAGGCCTTTACACCCGACTGTGTGTATCAGCAACTCTTTGCCAGCCATCGTGCTGCGCACTCGGACTTCTTGCCTGTCTTCACAGATGGCTCGAAGTCTGGCACTTCAGTGGGATCAGCCATGGTCTGTGTGATGTAATCATTGCAGACCAGATCCCGCAGCAGTGTTCCATCTTCACTGCAGAGTTGCACGCTATCAGTCTCGCCTTGGACCACATAGCAGCTAAGCATCATCATTGGTGTGTGCTTTACACCGACTTGCTTAGCTCGCTACAGGCTTTGATCTCGGTGAGGCATAGGCCTCACCCTGTTCTCTCCAAGATCCACCAGCAGCTCCATCGTCTGGCAGCCACCACCACGATTTTCTTCTGTTGGGTGCCTGGTCATGTTGGAATCAGGGGCAATGACTTGGCAGATGCTGCTGCCAAGTCGGCCACGCCCTTGTCCGACTCTCCGCTGCCGGTTCCATAGGTGGACTTCTGGCAGCGTTTTTCCACTGAGCTCTGGGCACTGTGGCAGAGATCTTGGTCTGAACAGGTTGCTAACAAGCTCTTCGAGATCAAGCCCATTGTCAAACCGTGGCAGTCTTGTTTTCGCAGGAATCACAAGGAGGAAGTTGTACTTGCTCGGCTCCGCATAGGTCATTCGTTTATAACTCATTCATTTCTTCTCGAGGCGGACGACGACCCTAAGTGCGAGTTTTGTGACACCATTTTAACGATCAAACATATTTTACATTCATGTCCCGCTTTTAACTTTGAACGTCGACCCTATTTTTAACTTCCACGATTTTACGTCCGAGCCACTTACACTCGGACAACTTTTATCCGATAACTCACTTTTAACACCTGTCTTTGATTTTTTACTTTTTACTGGGTATTTTACGCGTTTATGAACCTTTTTTTACTTTGTTAACTTGATTTTACACTTGTTTATGTTTTTTACTGGGTCCGTCCCGTGGTCGAGTGGTTAGCACGCTTGGCTACTGATCTAAGGGACCTGGGTTCGAGCCCCGGATTACGCATGGATGTGTGTGTCGTTTTACTGCTGAGGTCTTGCCATCCTCTCAGATCTCCTACGGTGGCATATAAACTGACAGGCTCCTGTCAGACCTCTGTGGCAAGCAGCTGCTTGAGGGGGTATTTATTTTTATACACCCATTTTAATTGTCGATTTTTACACTTGTTGTTACTTTTTGCCGTTTTTACTTATCTTTCTTGTGATGGTTATGTTTCTGTGTCTTTTAAATTTGATTGTGGGTTAAATGACTTTTATCAGTTTATATATTTTTGTTTGGCGCAATATAGCCCTGTTGCTCTTGCGCCAAAAAACCCCAAACAACCAACCAACCATCCAGAGCTGGTCTGTGAGGTAAAAGAACGATGCCCGGAATACGACGCAATTCCTCGTTCAAATTCTCCCTCTATCACAGATGACGAAGCACTAGGACAGCCCCGCTGCACATACGAGCAAAATACTACGGCCAAAATGCGTTGTCAGGAAACTGTCAACCCACAGTCACGGTCTTTTGCATATGTAAGAATGCGTAACTGCAGCGTAGTACTTGGAAAAGATATTGTATAGAATACTCCCTTTGCCAATATGGATTTCCGTTGTAATGAGCAAACTACCTTTTTGTGGCCGGTTTGTAAGGTCTCTTTGCTTGCCTCTGACCATGTGATTTCCCCTTATCGAAGCCTGACCTAAAATTGACTGGGTTTTGTTTCCATGTAAGTTGAAAGTTTGAAATTCCATTTTGCAATTAAAGAGTGAAGTCTGTACCTTGGGAATAGTATGGTGTAATTAGCTTTATAAGCTGATGAACAACTTTGTAGACAAACTGAATACCACTTTAAGATAGGGTGACCAGATATACAGAAGAAGATCCAGGGACATTTGAAAATTCAGTGTGAATTCAGTTGTGAGTTATCAACGAGGGTGATAGACGTTCCCGTATTCCGGGAGAACGGATAATTTGACAGCTCGCAATTGACGACTTTCATTTTAAAATTTTAGCCTCAATCTTTGTAACTTCAATACCGACCGATTTTTTTTTTTGTAACAGTGTTTCCACTATTTAAATTTATCTCCACAAAACTCCTCACCCTGCCCTTGGTCAGTTGGGGACACCGAGGGGCTGGAAAAGGCAAAAGGCAGCCGTTCGTCAGATGGGATGTAAAGCCATGGTCCACGTTCAAAAGAGCCATATTCTATGCACGTGTACTAGAATTCTAACACGCTGAATGGCCTTGGAGGCAAGCTACCATCTGTTTCCTAACAGCTTTCCATTGTTTGCCAAACGAGTGTCGGTCAGAGATAAAACAAAATTTCCTCGTGTTAATTTCTACTAGGTTGATTGTGTAATATCGAAAGTATTCTGTAGTATTGCACAGTTCCTTGTGTTATTAGTTATTGTGAAAAAGAACATTGAAAATTAAAATTAAATAAAAAATACCTATCTTCATATATGGGTCCTAAAAAGTAGAAAACAAACCTAAAGCACGATGGTGGTGCAATCAGTCACTGAGTTCGTATTCACTTCAAAGGAAAATAGGGCGCCATGATCTTGGCGTTTAGTTAAATCGGCGCTCTATCTTCCTATGAAGTGAATACGAACTCGGTGACTGATTGCACCATCGATATGCTTAGGCTTATTTTCTACATTTTAGGGTCCATGTAGGAAGATAGGTATTTTTTAAAATTTTTAACTTATTTATATTTTTTTGACACTAAAAATACCTACCTGCAAAAACTTTGATATGATTCATGAACATCGACCACATTCTTCCTCCCTTTTGGAGTCGTGTTTGAGTTAGTCCATGACATTCGAGATGTCACAAGCTTTAATTTGAGAAATGACTTGTTAAAATCTAACCCCGGGAAAATCACCCCTCCCCTCTATCGGGGGGGGGGGGAGAATAGCGAGGGCAAAAGTTGAAGTAGCTTACGACAGGTCTTTTTGTATGAACTTTCATTTGACACGTAACTCGTAACTCATCAAGCCACTTGAGCATCTAAATTAATATCCAAAATTACCTGCATCTTGGCCTTACTGTAACCCCCTGAATGGAATTAATTATTATTATATACGACTTTCCCATTTCCCGCTTTTAGGGGGGAAGAAGTAACGGAGGGTTAATTTTTTATAGCTTATGACACTCCCTCATCACAAGCTTTCATTTGAAGCATAGCTTGGTATATTTCACATTCGCGTTCACAAAATCTAGGTGGTACAATCGTTTTCTGATATCCACCCCTCTTTTTTTTAGGGTGGAAGAAAGCGTGCAAGGTCAATTTTTATAGCCTGACATTCCCCGCATCAGAAGCTTTCATTTGACATATAGCTTGTTACATTCGGCACTCGCGTTCTAGAGATATAGCAGAGTAATCGTTTTCATCTTTCCCCTTAGGCTATAAAAAAAATGACTCCCATGCTTTCTACTCCTCCCCTGTGACACTCCAAGCGTCACAAACTTTCATTTAACACATAAAATCATTAAGTTTCTCCATCGCGTTAGAAAGATATGGTGGAATAACTATGTTCACAAATCCATCAACCGACAAATGTCAAAGCGAAAAACAAATAGGAAAATAGGTAAAAAGTCTATTTTCGTTCTTAATCAGGCAAATGTAAAATTTGTTTAATGCGCAATGAAATTGAAACTTGGATTAACAGATACATTAATGATTCGCTGCTGCATATTATTAATGTGGGTATAGCAGTTTCATTATCTCTTCAACTACAATTGAAATGGTAATTCTTAAATCTCGTCATTTATATACTTATATGCAAGTCTGAATGCCCCTTGAAAGACACGTATTTCCTATAGTATTTGTAGAATTTTACTGAAGAAACTAGGAACAGCGTCTTTACGGTATGCTGCAAAATAAGCGATGGGGTTTGTTTCGGAGAGGTGCATTCTAGCATGAAACAGTCTATTGAATTAACATACTGCGATTGCATTCTCCGTCTCCATTGTGTTTTCGTAAAATCAGTGAGTAAAATATTTTGTAGAATTCCATAGATAAATGTAATTGTTAGTTTATGTCAAGTTTGCCCGCTTCACAAACCAGTGGTCAGATATTGTTTTAAGCTCTGAAGCTCATTTGTAGTGACCTCAGATCTTAATGAAAATTGATCTTCTGGAAGCTATCCTCTTCTTTCGGTTAACTCAACAGTTTTTAATTTTTCTGTTCTTATCTGTTTGCAAATTGCTAAGGATATTCAAATGGTTATGCAAATCATAATCATTTGAAGCCAAGTTCCAAGACTCTGGCTCCAAAGCCTTGATAAAGTTCAAATTTAGTCTCGGGTAATTTTTCAACCCTGTACCTTATACCTATGGGAACAGTTTTTAATCCAAAATTCTGAGGTTCGTCCCTGAACCCTGCCAGCATTAAGATTTTCTCTGTTTCTCCATGCTCTAGCCTTCCCAAGTTGAGCAATAGTAATCAGATATCAAAAACAAAATCACCAATAACAGTTCAAAAGGTATTGCTAATAAATCAAACTATCATTTGCGGTCACGACCTCTCGAGCAAAAATCTGTTTCAGAGACGAGCCAAGAATGCACTGCTGAAAACCAAAGAGAAATTTAATCGTATGTAATTTAATCCCTAATGTAGTGTTCCATTGATATACGTTTAAGCAAAATCGTGAGAAAAATCCTTACTCTTAGCCAGGTATATGACGTTCGTTTCTAATAACACTCAAACTATACGCTGAGGTCACTAAACGAGTGAAGTTCTGGGAAGAACCTGACGTTTATTGCATCTGCTAGACTGGTGTAATTTAGTCCTGGGGCTACTGTATTGTTTACAAGTAACTAAGTTTCCTTTCGCAGTTGAAGTTAAGGCAACATAGAAGGGATAATATCTGCTCTCTTTACATAAGAAAGAAGTGAAACACAGGACCATTCCTGAAAAAAATGTCTTACAATTTGCAATGAAAACAATACACTGAAAGCACAATTTTTATACACACCACACACATCCACAAGCCTTCCCAACTCGGCCACAATAAAGCTGCCAGCCAAAATCACTTGCGAGCTCTAAATAGGTCAGATACCTACCTGCTGTATAGCGTACCTGTGACTGTTATAATGGGTAAACCCTGCGACCTGATCAAGTTCTATCGTGGGCAGATAGTCGGTACGAGGAAGATGGGTATTCACATCCATGGCTGCAGAACGTCTGGAATTTGTGCATGCGACCATTGCATATGTGTACCAAGACATCAAAATCTGTAGCCACTGGGCAAAATGTGCATCTATGAAGGTTTCTGTAAAGACCATTCAACGTACGATGGCACAACTGTTCTATGGCAGCCAATGCCTACATCGAGTACCCTTGTTAAGAGCATGTCACTAGATTATGAGGCTGCAGTGGGCAAAGTAACGTTGCCAATGGACTGTGAAAGACTGAAATAGGCAGCTTGTTCTGATAAATCGAGGTTCCAACTACAACATGCCGATGAGAGTTTGCGTACATAAACCTCATAAGGCCAGTGACCCCAACTGTCAAGGTACACTGTTTCAGGGTGGTGTAATGTTCTGGTGCGTGTTCTTGGGGGCCCCTTATACCTATTGAGATCACCATCATTGCCCAAGGTTATGTTAATGTAAATATTTGTCGACCACCTACACCCGTTCGTGGCTATCCATTTCTTACAGCAGGATGCCTCCTTTCAACAAGACAACGCCAGCATCATCGCTCCAGTTTGGCGAAAGACTGATTGTGAGGAGCATTCCAGTGAGCTCATAACCCTCAAATGGCCCTTTCACATTCTGGTTTTGAACCGTATTGAGCATTTGTGGGACGAAGTGTAGCAATGCATTCGAGCCCAAAACCTATCAGGGCAACTCTCGCATAATTGATGGCGTCCTGGAAAATCATGGGCTCGCAATACCATCAGAATATTTCCAACACCTGGTAGAGTCCACGCCTCGATGTGTTTGCTGCTCTTGTGAGGGCGAAAGGTGGACCTACACGTTATTAGGTGGGTGTGTATAATAAATTGTCCTTTTACTGTATAATGAATATGAAAAAGTATATTAAGTGTGCCATTTTTTACATTGAGGCTTCACTGCTTATGATAATTCAAAATTTAATTTCTGTTATGTTGGCTTCCACCAAGAGTTGGAGCTCAACATTTTTCTGCCAAAGCGCAGCAAAACATGTTTAACACATATGTGGACACTACCAGAGCTAAGTCCATTGGATTATTTTACCTCTAAGCAGCACCTTTTTTTAGTACACAATGGGCTAAATGGCCAGGTCACAAAGACCCTCGAAAGCTCAGCTAAAGTTGGGGAGAGGAGACCCACAGGACGGATATTAACAGACAGGTGGTAGCCTCTTGTCAAGGCCATCCAGTATGTTTTTTAACGTACACAGGGTATGCTTCTCCCACACATGGGGCCACAACTTAACGTCACAGCCGACGGACTGCGGCCTTTCCAAGCCCATTGGTATCACCTAATGACCAAGGTGGTGAGATTTACTTAGCTAAATCTCAACGCTGATTCAGGTGGGACTCGAATCCGGCAACTGCTGATTACAAGCTACTGGTTGAGCCGCCACCACTCCAGGTCCACCAGTTCTAATAAGGGTAATAAGAGGCAAAATAATTATTAAACATATTGAAAAATGTATCAAATATACATAATTTTTGAAAGACCTCTAAAACAGAGGGGAAAATGTTATATTGCAGTGGAAATCCAATTTCATGCCTCCCCCTCCCTTAATTTTACTTTTTCCAGCTCGATCGAGTGACTTATCCCCTCCATTTTTTTTTACCAATCTTCGTATTGCTTTTGGCTATGAGATTTCTCGGTTGGTCGGTTTGTGGATTTGACAAAACGTTGTTCCACCATATCTTTCGAATGCGATGGAGAAACTTATTGATTTATGTGTCAAATGAAAGCTTGTGACGCAGGGAGTGTCATAGGCCATAAAAAACTGACCCCCCCGTGCTTTCTTCCCCTCTAAAAATTGGTGAAATATGAAAACCATTTTTAATGTATACCTCGAGAATGCAAATGCCAAAAGCGATATGTCAAATGACTGTTTCTGACGCGGGGATTATCGTATGCTGCGAAAAATTGACAGGCCTATGCTTTCTCACCCCCACTCCCCCTAAAAAGGGGGAAATGAGCGTTCCCCTATATCTCCAGAACGCGAATGCTGAAAGTAACGGGGCGGGGGTGGCTCAGTCGGTAGCGCGGCAGGCTCGTAATCTGTAGTTCCCAGTTCGAGTCCCAGCTGGGTCAGCGTTGAGATTTATCTCCGCAAAATTCCCCGCCCTGCCCACGGTCAGTAGGGGACACCGATGGGCTTGGAAAGGCCGCCGTCCGTCGGATGGGACGTTAAGCCGTGGTCCCGTGTGCGGGAGAGCCATACCCTGTGCACGTTAAAGAACACGCTGATGGCCTTGACGGGAGGCTACCATCTGTCTCCCAACAGCTGTTCCAGTGGGCCCCCTCCCCCAACCTTCTCTGAGCCTTCGGGGTCCATGTGACCTGGCCATTTAGCCCATGGTGTTAAAAAAAGTGCCGCTCAGAGGTAAAAACAATCCAAATTATTTCAGCTGCCAAATATGGCAGCTGAAAGTAACAAGCTATACATCAAATGAAAGCTTCTGACGCTGGGAATATCGTAGGCTATAAAAAATTGACCCCCCATGACTTATCTCGCCCCCCCCCAAAAAAAAAAAAAAACGGAGGAAAATGTGAAAGTGATTTGTTTGCCTATGTCTCCTGAAGCGAGTGCGGAAAGTAACGATGCGGATGTGTCGAATGAAAGCCTGTGACGAGGGGAGTATCGTAGGCTATAAAAAACTGGCCTCCATGTTTTCTTCTCATCTGAAAAAGGGGAATAGCGAAACTATTGTTACGCTATACCTCTAGAACACGAATGCCGAAAGTAACGAGCTATACGTCGAACAATAGCTTCGGACGCAAGTTAGGTGTCAAATGAAAGCTCGTATAATGACGGTCGTAAACTATTTCCAATTTTGCTTCCACTATTCCCCCCTGATAAAATGGGGAGGGACATTTTTCTGCGATTACTTTAATAAGTCGTATCTCAAATTAAAGCTTGTGGCATCTCCAATGTCATGGGCTACCTCAAACATGACTCCAAATGTGGGAAGGTTAAATGCGCTCGATGTTTATGGGTCAAACGAAAAAATATAAATAGAAATTTTAAAAAAATACCTATCTTCCTATAGGTCCCCCCCCCCAAAAAAAAAGTAGAAAATAAATCTAAAGTATATCGATGGTGCAATTAGTCACTGAGTTGGTATTCGCTTCGAAGGAAGATAGGGGGCCGATTTACCTACTCGACAAGATTGCCGGCGTCCTATCTTCCTTTGAAGTGAATACGAACTCAATGACTAATTGCACCATCGATATGCTTTAGATTTATTTTCTACTTTTTAGGGCCCTATAGGAAAATAGGTCTGAATCTAGAAAAAAAAGTATAAATGAAATGTTTTTAAAAATATCTCTCTGGATATCTGCCATGAAAGTGCCAGATGCCAACATATATGTTACACAGTTAAATTGTTGATGATGATTGCAATCTGAGGTGGCTCAGTCGGTAGCATGCCAGGCTCGTAATCTGCAGTTCCCAGGTTCGAGTTCCAGCTGTATTAGCGTTGAGATCTATCTCCGCCAAACACGCCGCCCTGACCTCGGTCAATAGCGGACACCGATGGGCTTGAAAAGGCCGCCGTCCATCGGATGGGACTTAAGCCGTGGCACCATGCACGCGTTAAAGAACACACTGGGTGTCCTTGACGGGAGGCCACCATCTGTCTCCCAACAGCTGTTCCAGTGAGTCCCCTCCCCCAACCTTCTCTGAGTCTTCGGGATCTCTGAACTTTCGGACCATGGTGTGCAAAAAAGTTCCGCTCAGAGGTAAAACAACCCACAAGATTGCAATCTGAATTGCAAGCTGCAGGAAAATGTTCCCTAAACGTTATTAATGTGGTGTGTTTTTTTAAGAATAACTAGGAGTTTTGTAACATTTTACCTCTTTTGTGTGTGTGATATTCATCAAACACAATCTCTCTAATAATACATAGCTTTCATATCGATATCCCATAACCAATAAGATTCCGCAAAATTCACTCCGAAAAAGACTCCGAAAAATTCACCGCCCTGCCCTCAGTCAGTGGGGAACACCAATGGACTTGGAAAGGCTACCATCCGTTCGATGGGACGTTAAAGCTATGGATGGCTCCGTTAAAGCCGGCTCCTAGAGGATACCATGTTTCCTAACAGCGGTTCACTCCCTCTCCTGTGTTTCGTCTTATTGCGTATAGTATTATACAATACAGTATATAGCAATGGAAACAAAAATGGGCAATTTCGCTTGTAACTGTTTAAAAATTGATTAGCGAATGGGTTCTGAATACGTTGGATGGAACTTTAAGCCGTGGTATCGCATCTGCACTAAAGTCAAACCTTTACACGTTGAAGAATATGCTGATGGCATAAACGACTCTCATTTGCTCGTAACATTTCAGTGTACTTTCCCAACTCTGAGCTTCAGAGTTTTTGTGATCTATCCATTCAAATCCATTGTATAGCAAAAAAAGGTGTAGTGTCAAACTCATTTAAAAATTATTGATTTGAATGAATGTCAACGTTTAAAATTTAAGTACTTTTACTAGTTACCACAATCGCACTAATCTTGTTGCCTTGTCTTTCAGAATTTTTACTTTATGTAAATGAAACAAAAATCGGTTAATTATAACAAAACATTTTTTTTTCACATATTTGAGGATCTGATCTTGAAAGTTTTTTAATCCATTGGCTTGTTTTTAGACAAAAGTTTTGTTGATGCGGTTTGCATCGTCAGGGCAACTATCTCGTGAATAAAACATTTGACTATTAAGCGCTCTCGTTATTCGCGTTTTCGCATGCCGTGGTTTTATTTCAATATTCCATTAAGAAAGGTTATATAATGTCGATGACTTCAAGTGAATATTTTTCAAGACAGCTGCAAGAAAGAGTGAAACAGTGATTCCCTTAAATTCTGATTTAGATCAGTTGTTTCTAACAGGGGTTTGCCGGCATCTACTTTTCAACTAGTTTTATACAAGAAATATTCGTTTTATTTCCATGGTGGACCCCATGTTATTTCCATGTTGTAGTGTTAAAAAATAATTCTTGTTAAAAGGGGGCGTTAGCAAATAATACTTGGTAAAAGTTGTCGTTGGGCTCAAAAAGATTGAGAACCGCTGATTTGGATCCTGTTGGTCTCCCATCAAATGTTGCCTGACCTCAGGATAAATATTCTGGCGTTGGTTCTCCCACCAAACTCTCCTCCAACCTATAAATCAAGGGACAAATTATAGGAACTTATTATTTTCTTCAGTCAAACCTTCGAACCAAACTCCGTCTTAGGGAATATAATGCAGTTAAGCTCAACATCAAGAAATTCTGGTGCCAGTTTAACATAAAATTGGAAATTGGTATCATTCGCTATACCAGGAATGAATTCCCTTCATGTTGTATGAATGGCGTGTGAAAGAATATGTAGCGAGTGCCCTACAGGATTCGAGCAGGCCCAGCCCGGCAAAGTCCAAATTCATATCTATTGTATAACATGGTGCAGATATCACCTTTGTAATCCATCCATACCAGTGGACAAATGTGCTCTTTACAGACGAGTCCAGATTCAGTTTAAACACTTATTCTCAATGTGTATTTACTTGGAGAGAACAATGAACTCGCCACAATAGTTGTAACATCAGGAAAAGGGATCATTTTGGTGCCAGTAATGTGATTGTCTGGGCTGGAATCATGATGATTGGTTAAAGCTTCACATCTTTAAAGAAGGAACTATGACTGCTCAGCGATGCAGAGACGAGATTCTTTTACCCTATAGGAAGCTTTTCAGGGGTGCACTTGTTTCTCCTTTAATCTTTGTGGACGATAATGCCGTCACCATAGGGTTCATATGGATGTCGATTGCCTTGAATTTCCTTCAAAGAGACCACCCAGAGTTTTTCGGGGTGGCCAGCAAGATCTTAATAGAATTGAGTATGTGTGGGACGCTCTGTGGAGACCAATTGCAAGACGTTATTCCCCGCGCAGAATTTTTATTGAGTGTTTTTCTCTTTTTGGGGAGGAGTGGCCATTTTTGCCACAAAATTTCATTAATAGCTTTCTCATGGTTTATTTTAGTCTTAAAAGTATCGTCAAAGGAAGTTTTCAATACAATATTTATATAAATTTGAATAAGATAAGATATTTAAAGATTTAAATCTCTCCCGTTTTGTCAATAAATGAGCATTTTCATTGTCACAAATTATAAATTTTACTATTGCTGATTGCATTTTTTCAATTTTATTTATATTTGTTATATTTGTAGTTCCGTATATAGTGATTCCATAGTTTAATATAGATTCACAAATTGCTTTGTAAAATAATAAACATGTTCTGTTGACCTCATATCTTTGGCTGAAATAAAATTACATAGACTATCTTATCACAAATATATTGTGATAAGAAAATATATCACAAATATATTCCATTTAAAAATATCATCAAAAAACAAACCCAAATATTTTATCCTTCGTACCTTTTCAATTTTATAGCAATTGCAAATATCTTCAATAATTGGACTGTTTACATAAAGGAAACACTATTTGTGCGATTTAATAAATAATTTTTTACATCTCTATAGCCCGGAGAATAAAATATCATCCATTTTGTCTCGTTTTCATTTAAATATATTTCATTATGGTTAATCCAGCGTAAAATATGATTAAAATCTTCCTGTATTTCATGGCATATCACTTTAGTCTTTCAGTTAGTAATAATTAATATATCTTCTGCATATAAGCAAACTGAACTATTGAAGTTAATGTTACATTTTATTACATTAATTAATTGTTACATTAATTAATGTTGCATTAATCGTAAATTACTTATTAGTTGCCTTTTCTTTCAATATTTACGATTACCTGTGTATTGATTACCTGTGTTTTAATCTTTTGAAAAAAAAAATCAAAGCCCCTCTCACACACACATCATCATCATCCTCAAGCAGCCATGGGCTACGGAGGTCCAACCAGACCTGCAATTTAGTTCTCCAAGCAAGTCTATCCTGAGCTACATCTATTGCATCTGGCCACTGCACACTAATTCTAATAAGGTTGATGTTGTCTGCCCACCGCATTCTAGGTCTCCTCCTCTTTCTGAGACCTTTAGGCACACTGTTCATAACCCTATTCGCCAATCTATAATTATTCATACGGGCAACATGGCCAAACCAACGGAGTCTCTCTCTGCACAATATGCTGCTTAAAGGAGGTTGCAAACTCCTTTGCCTAACCTCATCATTAGTTACAAAGTTAAACCACCTAATACCCAAGATAGTGCGTAAGCATCTAGTTTCCTGTTATCTTGTTTACACAGCGTCCAAGTTTCACTACCATAACTAACCCTAGAAAGAACTAAACTATTATACAGTCTAATTTTAGTCTTTAGGTGTATACGCCTATTTCTCCACACTCTCCATAGATTCTTAAAAGTCCCGGCAGCAATCCCTATTCATCTGTTAATCTCATGCTGCACATCACCAATATCTGTTACATAGCTTCCAAGATAATTAAACTGTGACACCTGTTCAAGACTGCAACCATTCAGATTAACTGAATCACAGCCTGCCTGACCAATTTTCATCACTTTAGTTTTCTCTCTGTTTATAACCAAACCTACTCTACTACCAGTCTCATCAACAGCTCGAATGAAAGAGTTCATCTCATCAACATCATATGCCAAAAGGGCTAAATTATCAGCATAATCTAAATCAGATATTTTAGTATCTCCAGACCATTTAAAGCCAAAATCTTTCTCTTGCAGTGAATTTCGCATAACATAATCAATAACCAAACTAAAGAGAAAATGAAATAAAATGCATCCTTGTCGAACTCCAGAAGTAATGCTAAACCAATTGCTACAAGCCTTACCAACTCTCACACAAGACTCAGTGTTATTATAGAGAGCTTTCATTATGTTAACTAACTTGTGTGGTATACCATATGATCTCACAATCAACCACAAATTATGACGATCAACAGAGTCGAAAGTCTTTTTGAAATCAACAAAGCTAGCAACCAAAGGTTTCTGAAACTCTAAACATTTCTCAAGAATCTGCCTAAGTGAAAATATCTGATCCACACATCACCTGCCACCTCTGAATCCACATTGCTCATCACGCAATTGACTGTCAACCAGATTCTTAATTCTATTATCCACAATCATGGAAAGAACTTTACCTGGAACAGAGAGTAGGCTGATATCCCTATAGTTATCACAAGAACTGCGATCACCTTTTTTGAAAATAGGGATAACAATAGCTCTGGTAAAATCCTTAGGAACCATGCCTTTATCATAAAAGATATTCAAAATGTCAGTCATCCAAGTGGTAACAGAAACATTCCCAGCTCTAAGCATTTCCGTAGTAATTTCATCTACCCCTGGGGATTTATGAAGTTTAAAAACCGCCAAAATAACTTCAGATTGTGTTATAGGGCCAACATTAAAGCCACCAATGCATCTATCATCATTACAAACAATAGGAGTAGAATTAACCACATTGTTTAGAACATCACTGAAATGCTCAGCGCACCTAGCCATGACATAATCCTCACCTTCTATAACCTTACCTTGTTTATCCTTCAATTCCTGTATACCTGTTCGTTTTCTACCACATAAAACATTAACTATCTGGTAGCTCTCTGCTGTTGTGCTGTCTAACTGCTTCCTTCTCTTTGTCAGCCAAGCCATCAAGCCAAAGATTCTTATCAGCAGCTAACTAATCCTTTACACGTTTATTAAGTTCTCTGTAATGCTTTCTATTAGGACTAGGAGAGTATTGATTAAGGACATTCCTGCAGTTCTTTCTTTCTGAAATAAGCACCAGTGCCTTATCACTCAAATAATTCTGCCTCCCCTGCACCTTTTTTCCTAAAAGAGTACTGTTAGTGTTCAAAAAAACCTGTTTAAAATTATCCCATTCTTCCACAATTTCAGTAGTAAGCAAAACATGACTGTCATAATGACTAAGTAACCTATCATGGTAAGCTTTGGCTATAACTGGGTCTTTCAGAGCTTCAATATTAAAAGTAAATTTTTTAACCCTAGCACAACACTTTTTAAGTTTAAGTTGCAAGACACTTTTAACAAGGTAATGGTCAGATCAAATTTCATCTCCCCTATATGACCTGGTATTCCTAACAGAACTAGCCCATTTGCTGTTAATTAATATATAATCAATCATATTCTTATGCAGCCCATCGGGTGAAACCCATGTGTACTTATGTATGTCGCGGTGTTTGTAATAAGTGTTAGTTATTCTGAATCCATTGAGTTTACTTACTTGTAGGAGACGTTGGCATTGCAGCTACCAATACCAAAAGGGTCTATTACTCCTCCCTAAAGGTCAGAGTCAGTACCAACTTTGGCATTGAAGTCACCAAGAACAAGGGTAATATCTCCTTTCTTGACAGAATTCAAAATATCCTGAAGTTATCCATAAAACCTATCCTTCTCATCCTCATCGGCATCCTCAGTGGGGGCATAACAGCAGATAACATTCAAGTCTTTAACGCTTGTCTGAAATTTTGCTGTAAGAAACCTTTCATTAATACACTCATATCCGAGAAGAGCATCACTAGCGTGTCTGCTGAGAAGCAGACCCACGCCTTGGTAATGCTTATTGTCGTCCCTCCCTGAAAAGAGAAATTTAAGATTATTTTTAACAATCTGACCTTTATCTGTCCATCTGGTCTCTTGCAAGCCGAGAATACCTAAATTATAATGGTTCCAATTACCTATGGAGAGAAAATGGTTAGTGGGATGTTTAAAGAAACTATGTTTATTGAGAGAGGGAATGCCGACAATATCAAACAGCCCCCTAATCGCAGACATGGGGCAAAGACCCATTCCCCCACCACTAAAGGCTGAAGCCATCTACACTGGAAGACTTCCTCCAATGTAGAATTTGACGATGCCAATAGAAGCAAAGAGCTGCGATGACCTCTGCTCAGGATTATCCACCAGCTGATAAACATATCCTGCGAATCTATTCACTTGGGGCTGTCAACCCACAAACAAACAGAAAACACAGCGGAAGATTTTCCCTCCACAGAAGCCCACCAGTGCAGCAAAATCAGGATCCATAATCACACACACAGTTTCAAAATATTCTGTCAAGGGTGATCCCCTATCCTTGGAGCATCAAAATTAGAGCATTAAACTTTTATGGCTGTTTAGCATGAAATCATTGTCCACGCCGACGGACGCATTGATCACAACTTCGTCTGGAAGACTCTCTCTCCCTTCTGTAGCCACTGCTTTTCTAATCTTCTGTCAGTTTTGTTTCCACTTATTCAGTTGAATTCCTGTTATTTTTTTCTTGCTATTTTCTTTCCAGTTTTTGTTTCTTTTCCAGCTCCCTGGTGATATCTGGCCACAACAGTCTTAAATACCGCCACCAACAATATCTTTTTCACATAATTTCATCCTTAGTAGTGCAAATGATCTGTATAACAACTGCCTACAAAGGACCAAATCACATTGATTTACTGAATAGAACTACCCAACTTTCTATTACAATTGAAACAGACCATTATATTACTAATAAAATTGTAATAATCGAAGACCCATATCTTTCTCCCTATTGCCAAATTAAAAGAATTCCCAATTACCAACAGAATAGTGAGCTTGGAAAGGCTGCCATCCGTCGGATGGGACGTTAAGCTGTAGCCCGTGTGTAGAAGAGCCATATTCTGTGCACATTAAGGAGACTACCATCTGTCTCCTAACAACTGTCTAGTGTGTCCCCTTCTCCCAACCTAATCTGAGCCTTTGGGTTCTTGTAACCTGCCCATTGCAGGCAAAAAAAAGTGCCTTTCAGAGATAAGAGAACCCAACAGAATAGTAATGACTTAGTAACAAATATAAGTTCGCGACATATAAATTGTGACGTTTCCGCCAAATGCTGCAATTTTCCTATTTGAACTATGAATGTTTGCCCCAAACCTGATGTATTTACTAGGTAGAAGAGCGTGCAATGCACAGAGCAAGTTTGACGTATTAGTCATTTCCGAAGATGATACCACACACGTTATCAGTTGTCTGAGCACTTGTGGCTCGTGTTACAACGTGACGTCAGGCAAAGGCAGTCGCAGGCTATGCTATTACTTCTTCATGTTCGTGCATCGAGTGATTGGTTAAATAAATGGCTACGTAGTAAATGAATGGCTTTTATTTAACCCATTTATTAACCTCCGTAAGGGGGAATTTCCTACACGACTTACCGAAAAGTCTTAACTGCTTCTTCAAAATCCAGCTTATGACATGTTCAATAGCAACTTTTTTTAGTAATTAGTAGTAATATTGTTGGGCTCTATCAGTTTCAGACAATGGAATTGCTGATGAAATTTTTTCTACAAAGGTAGGCATTTTCTTTTTAAATTTCAATCAACTATCGACCACAAGCAAAACTATGGGTGATTCTTAAATTTAGTTTAAATTACTAGGATAATAATATAATTATTAAAGGATATTTGAAACAATATTGATGTTTGGTCATCATTATAGAATGTTTAAAATTCGTAAATTCCTGTTGCATAATAGTTGACATTTGTTCATGTAATCATTAAATTATCATATACAAAAAATTTGTGCAGTTATTGACGATAAATAATATGTAACAAAGATAATATATTTATTCCTTCTTTAACAAGCAATAGAAAGATTTGTGCCTTTCTAAATCTCTAAAATTGGCCTTCAACGTGTTTTCATGCATATTTTTCTGTATGGTTCAGAATTATCACCTATTAGTTATAATCGTAATTTAAAAAAAAATAAAGCTTTGCCTACAAGAGGTCAAACTTGTACATTTTGTGTAATTGGGATTAAACATACAGGAATGTTTGTAATTCATAAACGGTCTGAACTGGTTTTTATGATTTGAAATATCTAAATAATTGCAAAGAACTGTCATAAATTTTTTAAGCCTTAACTCTTATACCCCTTTGTAACTTTGGCATTGGTGATTTGATTTGGCATTATATGATAGGTGCCGAGTGGTTAGCGCGCTTGGCTGCTGATCTAAGGGACCTGGGTTCGAGCCCCGGATAAGGCAAGGCATGGATGTTCGTGTTGTTTTTCTGCTGAGGTCCTGCCATCCTCTCAGACCTTCTACTGTGGTATATAAACTGACAGGCTCCTGTCAGACCTCTGTGGCAAGCAACTGCTTGAGGGGGTATGTATTTTTATTTAATGATGAGTTTAGTCGAAAGAGTCGGTAACCTCCTTTGAGTAGTATTGTGCAGGACCTCCTTAGAAATGGCCTACTGTGGCCAAATGCAGCAGTGTAGCTCAGGACAGACTGTTTGTAGAACGAAGTTGCACAATCTCCGTAGCCCATGGCTACTTGAGGATTTTGGATCGATGAATCAGGTGTAGTGGTTAGGAGATAGCCTATTATTCCAAGAGACATAATTTGTGTAGCTCTGTCTGAAACATTGGTCAGTTAAACCTGTCTTAGTAGGTCATGTCCTTATATCAGAAGGCCTACACAAGCTAGGAGTAGTTTCTAGGATCTTTCTGTCTCGTGTCTCAAATCAATGCCATTACTGGATGTGGCTGGATATTTTAAGAATAATTTGAAGTTGAAAATTAACATCAGAAATTCTCCCTTATGAAGCCACAAGTAATACAGGTCCAAAAGAAAATTTCACGAAGTTTAAAATCCAGTTCACTAAGAAATGAAATAGGATACCTAATAGTTATCATTCTTGGCTACTGTTCGGATATTAAAATAAGGTCTTTTATTACTTATTAAGAATGGTGACTGGACTTTTTTCAAGGGGAATTGTTACGCTAAACGCATCTTGGTGTGTCTTCCCAATAAATATTTGTATAGCTTTAGTAGTTATTTTTCTGGAGCTGGAGTTAGCTCAGTCGCTAGCCCGCCTGGCTCGTGATCTGATGTTCCTAGGTTGAGAGTCCCCACTTTGCCTGCGATGAGATTTTTTCCGTTCTACCCTCAGTGAGAAAAAGCGGCATGAATGTGTTTGCAAAGGCTTTACCTGATGGGTCGTTAAACCGTTGCCTTGTGTGCGGGAGAACCATATCTGGAGTACCTTAAGAACATGCTGAATGATCTTGACAGGAACTTCCATCTGTCTCCTAATTCCTATCCAGTGGACCTCCTTCCCAACTTTCTCTAAGCCCTTGGGGTAATTTCTGTGTCTAAAAGTATTGCTCCGAGATAAAACAACCCAGCCTTTACATTTCTTTGTTATGAGATCTAGATAAGTTTTTTTGTTATGGCAATTTTGAGTAGCGTACGCAATTTTTATGCTAAAAGAGCAACAGTAGCCTTTGTTTATGAGCGTATACGTTTAAAGAAAAAAAAAAATGAATAACTATGCCCACAACTCTAAGCTTCGTTGATCCAATTTTTCTAATAACGGGGTTAATTGGCAGAAAGAGCCCAAATCGGAAGCGATCACAAGAGTATTCAAGGACAAACAAATATCCTCAACGTGCAGAACTGGTTATGAAGTGGCTACTAATCCGTGGACTCTTGTATTACATCTGCAAAATGCATCAGTTATTTGTAAACAAAATCAAGATCATTCGTATTTTTGTCTCCAAGAGATTAGCTATATCTTGAAATATTTTTCTACACATTAACTTTTTATGTTCTTGCTTTAGTTAATTCTGCTAATTCACAGGGAATTGCCGTGGAAATATTTTTTTTTCAGATTCATTTTTCATAAAATTTATCTAAAATTTTGTATAAATAGCAGAGAAGTATCTGGCTGATTAATCTCTAAATTTGCGGCTAATAATAAAAACATCGTAACCTACCGTAAATTGTAGCTTTCGTTGCAAATTTTTGTATTTTGACCCCACAAAAATCGAATCTTGGCAAAGTTATTATTTTTTACACTTTCACAAAGTTCAAGTGACAAATTTCTGACCGTCGCAGTCGAATGCAATTGTATTCAAAGCATTATTTCGCTACAAATCTCGACAAATACAATTAGTGTACACCAATCGAAGACCGTCATCACCAGTGATGTATTTAAGGGATAGGTCTGAGGATTGAACTCCTCAATGTAATATTTCAAAAATTGTTTCAAAAGCATAAAAATGCATCAATGCTTAATAATATATTTTGCACTGGTTTTTATTTACTTTTTCTTTTTAAATATTTACTTATTGATTACCTAAGTTTCAGTCTTTTCAAAAAAAATCAAATCCCCCTTCCCCCAAAAAAACATTTTCAAAAACGCTACTGGTCCTCAAACAAATTTAGATAAGACAAAATTTAGTTCGCTTTATACAAGCAAGATTCTCTCCATTGTTACTCTCGAATTTATTTTTAAATCGCTAAGGCGAGTAGATTAATTTTTTTAAATCCCAGATTCGATGAATATTTGCAACTCGTAGGAAATTTTTAATTGCAATGCAGTTATATATTTTCTACAATTCTATTATTATATGTATAGTATATTTTTTTTTAAGTTATAATGCGCTTGCAGTAGTAAAACCGATGGTTAATCATATACCCCGAAATTTTGTTTTGGGAAACTATATTTTGATTGTTTTATAAGCTTTGTATATCACGGTTTCAGTGTCAATAGGTAGTTTTTAATGTCCCCGAATATCCACTATATATATAAATGAGTCCTAATTGTGTCTGGTTAATTTTCAATATGCTCATCTTTCAAGAAAGGCAAAAAATATAGTTTCGAAACTGCAGTGTTATCGTCATTACATCTACCCCGTGAAATAACACTAGTACTTTTTTTCCCCCACCCATCTATTCACCCTACTTCCTCTTCGCTAACATGTTGGGTGGCCTCTCCAGATCACGGAAACGGTGCAGAACGATAGAGGAGAGAATCTAGCCTTGAAAGTGTCTGAGAGTGCAACTCACCGAGACACCAGTTCGACGTTAATCCTGCCAGCTATCCAACCTGTCTGTCAAAGACACGTACAAACAGTGCAGGTTACTATTCCCATGACTCTGATTTCGTCTGGGCCAGACAGTACTTTGAAAGCTACAATACTACAACCCGCTCCTGGTGCATGCTAGCTCCCTAGTTTCAAGGTTGAAACTTCGAAAGGCGATCAAGAGGGATGACGCGGGGGGGGGGATGTGTCAGAGAGGCAGGGACTACCCCTCTTGGTTTGCTAAACATAGAGGTTGCCGACTATATTTAGTGTCTGGTGCGTTGACCCAAAGGGAGTATGCTGCATCGTTGAAGACTATGAACAATTACGCCAGGAGCTGGGATCTAATCATGTCCTCATGGATAGGTAGAATTTGTTTAGACAGGCTATCTCATAAATCAGAAAGCAGAGAGGTTAACTGACGTACAAAAGACTGGTTGGTTATCCGTTGTTTGTCATGATTCTTCAAATTTGCTTCAAACTTGCAGTGAACAATTGATGCAATATGTGTTTGCACAGTAGTCCTTTTGGATCAACTTCAGCATGGGTTTTGACATCTTTGTTAGCTTTTTAAATAGGTCATAAATCATTTGCTGTGTTGGCAGAGTGGGCATGAGAGTGGGATTTAATATTTTCTTACTGCCTTTACCTGAAACCCCCTTTAATTCACTGCTGACAAAGCTTTTGAAATTCTATTCAATATAAAGTTTGCAAATAAAAAAAACGTATTAGAAAATACGAGTGAATAAGTAGTAAAACTGATTCGCGGAGAATATAAAGTTGGTAAGAATATAGACCTCAAGTAAGTTATTAGTGCCTTTATTGGTGAGAACGTTACGAATAACTGATATTCAAAGCTGTTCAATACTATGGAATGAATGCGTACTAGTCAGAGGAAGTAAAATTCATTATATCATAAAAATACTATTCTTAATTTCATCTACGGGTTCTGTTTTAAGATTAAATAATTGGAAGTTCCAATATTCGATTAGCCGTCCCGTGGCCAAGTGGTTAGCACGCTTGGCTACTGATCAACGGGACCTGGGTTCGAGCCCTAAGTTATCCTGGGTAAGGCATGGATGTTTGTGTTGTCTTTCTGCTAAGGTCCCGCCGTCGTCGCAGACCTACTGTGGCGTATTGAACTAATAGACTCCTGTTAGACCTCTGTGGTCAAGCAACTGCTTGAGGGGATATATTTAAAGCTCAGCTTTATTTAAAAGTAGCATTGCATCCATCAGGTTAATCAGAATTAAATGCTAAATGCTAAATAGCGCACCAGAGAAGTTTCATGTAACCGAAAACATAGGCGTCGGCAGGAATTCTTTCTTCAGCCGGGATGGGGTGGGAACTGTCAAACTAGAGTGAGCAGACGTTCCCCCAAATAGCGGGGATGTCTGCTCACTCTAGTTTGACAGCTCGCAATTCACGACTTTCATTATTAAATTGCAGTCTGTTTTTCAGCTACTTGCATTTACCTACCTACGTACCTAAATTTTTTATAACAGTGTTGCTACTACTCTTCTGTAGGGAAAGATATGCTCACTCTGTAGAGTTAATTTAATGTTTGAAAGAGATCTAAAAAATTCGAGGGACATTTTTTCGTCGGGGATAGAGCTTTTCATCTACGGAGTATCCGAAAAACGGGGTCATCGATTACCCTGATGTAACTACACTAGTGTATTTAGACTACACCTTAGCTCAGGGTAATAATTCTGCTGCCGATTATGACGGTAGCTTCCTGGGCTCAGTTCCGATTGTCGACCTTATTAACCCTTAATCGAGAATAACTTTCACAATGAAGTCTGGATGGACTCAGTCCATAGTTCTTTAATCATTAAAGAGAGGTCTCGTTCAGTCTTTGTCGTAATCATCACTCATAGCGTTAGAAGTAAACAATGCATGCTTTTTATCAATATACTGTTAAAAGGAAATTTTGATAACACGAAAATTTACACTGATTTCATGTTAACCATTTTATGCTGTATTTGCAGATCAACGAATGTAGAATCTAAAACCAGAAGAATATTCTGCATCAACTCTAAATATTTTTTACGTTAGAACTTAACAAAAGAATTCAAGCAAATATTTTATTTAAGAGAAATTTTTTGCACTGAATTCTAGATTTAAATAATTTTAAATCATTTTTGGAAGTTTTGGTGTTAATTTTCTTGCCTTCATCCTTTTTGTAACAGTTGTCACAAAACTGCCATAGTAGTATTTCATGCATTATGACGTAACTGCACATATATACAGTAGACATGAAGTGTTCACTGCAAACAAAACGAGTGGAATCCAAACAATATCATTAATATGCATTAACTTCTAACTAATGTAAACTATATTGATGCATACTAGCAGAATTGCTCGAGCCTTAATATAATGACTCTGAGTAGCATATCTCTATAACATCAAGTCCTTCCACCCCAAAAAAACCTAGCCCACTAAGTTACGGTGAGATGAAACTGTAGACGAAGTTGGTGGCACTAGCTCTGAACGTCTAGGAGTTATTGAACATACACACTTTCTATTTTGTATAATACATAGATTAAGTAACAAAAGTGATTTTGTGTTCAAAATGTTAAAACTCGCATAGTCTCTCTGTACGATGGCATGGAGTTAGTATCGCCACCCTGCGTTACTAACTCCATTAGTATCATATGCAATGTCTTGAATGCCAAATTTGTCAATTGGTGGAGGTGGACGATCTTGTGGCTCCCCAAAAGTCTCAATTTAAGCACCATTGCATTTACCGTAACTGACTTCCATAATTATGGTAATTTACGTCATTGGACTTTGCTCACTAGTTTGTTAAGGTAGTTACGTAGACTAGCGGAAACTACTATTTGACTTACTTTTTTGGTTATACACCGAAGTGCTAAAACGTTATGACCAGCGCGTCTTTATGCAAATTGAAGCAACTGCTGATAAACGACGGCGTGTGTGAAGGTCATGAAACGGTATAAATAACACCTGATACTTAGCTGTTAGTGTTATTCTTGTTCTTCAGATGGGAAAGGCAGCGGACCTAAGTGAGTTTGACAAAGACCAAATTGTAATGGCCAAACGACTGAGTCAGAGCATTTCCGAGACTGCAAGGCTTGTGGGATGCTCACGGTCAACCACCGGCAAAGGTGTGAGCCGACCACAGCTCATCAATGCTAGAGGTAAGCGATGGCTATCCCGTATGGTACGAGCCAGCAGAAGGGATACTGTGGCACAACTCGCCCGTAATTTGAATGCTGGTGACGGGAGTGAACCAGTCACCAACATGCAAATATAACTGACAAAAGGTAACTTTTTTTCAGTTATTTTGTATTCAGTATATTATTTTTTCAGTTAAAGTCAATATAACTGAGTTTCTTGGCATTTTCTACACACAATTGCTTTTCTTACTTATTTGATAAAATATAGCACCTTAAAATTTGGGTATTCTTTTATAATGACCCTGCGTGAGGGTGTGTATATATATAGGGTGAATCTGAAAAAGTGGGCAAAACTTTACGGGGTGGTAGAACGCAGCTATACGAGCAATATTCGTCATAGAAAGTATGGGCGGAACGCAAACGGCGAGCCGCTAGGTGGCGTTGGAAATGGTATAAAAGGGTCGGTCCTCGCACCCAACGGCATTTCTACCGTGGATTGCTGAGAGGATGGCTGGTTATACTAACCACGAAATGGCGTATGCACTTTGTGTATCTTGTTTATTTTGTTTATCTTTGTTTATATTTTTCTGAAGTATCTCCTCTCCTTCTTATGTTCATTCTTTAAATGTGACAGTGGAAAATTACCTTTTAACTTCTCACCGCTTGCGTTCCGACCTTACATTCTATGACGAATATTGCTCGTATAGCTGCGTTCTACCACCCCGTAAAGTTTTGCCCACTTTTTCAGATTCACCCTGTATATGCTTTCTCATGAACTAATCTCTGACTGCTGCTTTTTATCAGAAGCAAAAGACATTTAAATTTTTTGCACATATAAAATATAGAAAAGTCTTATAAACTACTCCTAGTTTATGCAGGGACATGAGGGTTACCAGATGTCAGTCTTCTAAGGGAGAGTCAGAAAAGGTAGAAATGGAGGACAGAAAAGTAGAAATGGTGAGAAAAGGAGGATTTGCTTTTAATTTATGAAATAAAATGAGTTTTTTCCTACAAAGTTTTATTTCAAGTAACGACTAACAGTTTCGTCAGAAAAAGGCATAATATTGTTACGACAGAAGAATCTGGCAACCGAAAAAAAAGTTTCAGCCAACGAATAAGAACGTTGGGAGAATTTGGAGAAGAAGAGTGGAGCGTTAACGGTCGTTTTGTATTGTAACGGTTGTTGTGTTGTAACGGTCGGTGAGTTCGAAAATGGACGGTGAGCTGTTCTGAGACAGTGCGCGTAAGTATCAAGAAGTAACTTGATGTGTTGTGTATACGCGGAAGGATAAAAGTGGGATCTTTTATCGTTAAGTATCAAGAAGTAACTTGATGTGTTGTGTATACGCGGAAGTATAAAAGTGGGAACTTTTATGGCTAACTTCGAATGTCTACACGGACTGTCTTTTTGTTCGGCTAGTGTGTGAAAAGTTATTAGCACAGGACGAGAATTGGTTTACGAGTGAAGATCTTCGGGTGACCTGGTAAATCAAGTAAAAGGTAGTATTTAGTAAAATACACAGAGCTGATATTGTGTGCTCTACGCAGGAAGATTGATGACTTGTGCATGTTAATAGTTGATTTGTTAATAAGATACTTCATCCATATTTCCTTTGTAACAATTTACCTTGTATTGAATTTGGTTTTGAAATATAGCTTTTAATACTCACGCTCAGTGGCTATCCATTTTTGTAATCCGCAACATTTGGTGTCAGAGGTGGGATTAATTTAATTGAATGCCTTTCACTAGAAGTATGGATGAATTAGTAAAGTTGATAAATAGCTTCAAAGCCGATATGACTGCGCTGATGACTGATAGGAAAACCATTATGACTACGCTGATGACTGATATGAAAGATATGAAAGCCGAAATAGCGACACAAAATAGTACATTAGATGAAATGATAGCCGCAATGGCTACACAAAATAATGAAAAGGAAAAAGAGAAAGGCAACGCATATCAAAATGTGAATCCAAAACCAATAGGTGAAATTTGCAAAACTAATAGCACTGGAGGTAACATTACAGATGAACAATGTTTTAAAGATGCTAACCATAAGAATATTGTTGAGCAGTATAAAAATTATAGGAACAAAATTATGCAAGAGGCGAGAGCTGGTAGAGATGTTGTTACAGTTACAGTTAAGACAACGAAATTGGTTGAAGATGAATATATCTCCAGCAGTGGGCGCTATAGTACAGATGAACATAATGCTGAGGCGGGAAAGAAACGATGCAGAATCAGAAAACATTCCAAGATCCTTTGCTATCTGAAAAAGAAGCAATTTAAGAAACGATGCGGAACCAGAAAACATTCCGGGATTCTTCGCTGTCTGAAAAAGAAGCAATGTAGATTCAATTCGTTTCTACAAAATTCGATGGACAGGAGAAGCTCGCTGGGGCAGCGGCGTTCTGATGAAACCATATGGATTGAAGAGATCTCGAGAGAGATGGAGAAAGTGCGAGAAGACTGCGAGAGGAAGACTACAAAAGAATCGAATCTTCGCAAGAAAGGAGAATCTCGAAATGTGGATCTGCTACTGGAAATCAAGAAACGTAGAGATAGCACAGATAATGCCTTTGACCACGCAACTACTGGTGATGCATGGCAGAGTGTCTATGTCGCTGGTGACATGTCTAGGAACTGTGAAGAACAATCAGAGAGCTGTGAGACTATACAGTATGCTTTGCACTTCAAAATACCTAGGTATACAAGTCTGGCACGATCTGAAGAGAGATCCACACGAAAGGTATTCTATTCCTCGCTGTCAGCAAAATGCGTCATGGACAATTATCGCAAAGGCAGAGTAGCGAGTGGTAATGAGGGGGAACGAAACAGAGTTTACGTTTCGCAGAGTGGTCTGAGTAAAGCAGAGGCGTCCATTCATCATAGATACAAAGTGCCATTCGACGTTACCCGGGAAGTCGGAGAGATTTTTCCAAAGCATATAGCCACACTCGAATCGTTTATAGAAAGTGGGGATTTAAGAAAGAAGAATTCCGAAGAATGGCTTAGAAGCGTAACAGGTGATGCTAGTCAGAGAGCTTCAGGCAGAGACAGTACTTCAAAGACTAACTTTCTGGATGAAATTAAGCCTCAGAGTTACGATCAGAGAGAAGTGAAGCCCTCAGATAATCTTAACGTAACCATGCTGAATTTCTTTTCTGAACAGTCAATGCGCAGATTTGGACATTATAACCATTTAGATTATAAGGATATAGAAAAGTTTTATCACGATTACAAGAGCTCTAAAGTGGACAATATCATGTTACAAAACTCGTCGCTGATCTCCAGAATGAACAATTTGGCAATCATGACTGATATTTCCCTGGTTAATTACAATGAGAGCTCCAAGAAGGTGAATTCGGAAGAAACAGCAACTATGACCTCTTCGGGTCATGTGTTTTGCTGGAGACCTGAGTGGCGCCATCGGATGGTGGATAAACACAGCACAAGAGGTGTCAGCGACAACGTGAGTCTTGTCTTGGCTCCTGCACTTGCTGCTTTAGGTCTCAAGGTCCCTATGATCTCCGGTCGTGCTCTCCAATTGAAGGGATATACTCTGGACAAATTGGAATCCATCCCTGGCTTCACAGTCGACTGCACTAAAGATAAAATCGAGCAGATGATGGAAGACGTCGGATGTTGCATCGTAGTACAGACAGAGGAGCTGGTGCCAACAGATAAGGAGATTTACCGCTGCAAGGATCTGACGGCTACCGTAGATAGCGTTCCTCTAATGAGATGCTCAATTGTGTCCAAAAAGCTGGCTGAAGGAGTGTGCGCTTTGGTTTATGATGATGAATTCGGAAAAGGAGCTATTGATCCCATCAGTACAGAAGATGTTGCTGTTGATTTAGTTAAGAAAATGGTTGCAGCATCACAAGCTCGTGGAATGAAGAGTTTGAGTTGTTCAGCTGTTATCAGCAACATGGATTCACCTCTTGAAAACTCTGTTGACAACTCTCTGGAAGTGATGGAAGCTGTTCAGTGTTTCCTTGGTAACGGATCCTTGGAACTGCAAGAGCTCGTCGAAGAGTTAGGAGGAGAACTTCTGCGTTTGGTGAACATTGTGGATAATAGGGTAGATGAAGCATCACGTGTCTGCAAGGTTCTGCATAACGGCAATGCTTTGAACAAGTTTCATAACATGTTAATAGAACAAGGAGTATCTGAAGATGTTGCAAGCTGGCTATGTGAAGGTAAAACAGAAAAAATATTGCTAGCAGCCCGACACATCACTGATTTCACTTATACAGAAGAAACAGGTAAGGTTGTCGGATTAGAAGCTGCAGTTCTAGCAAGAGTATGGAAGGAGGAGATGGACCGAAGCGCTAAAAAGAATTATGGAGCTGATATATTTGTGAAGCACCTTGGGGATCAAATTGAATCAGGTGAAATATGGCTGAAGGTTCATCACGACAGCTCTGAATTAAGTGAAAGTCAACTGACAAAAGGGTCAGATTGCAGGATGAAAATTCTCCCTAGATTTTATGTCACTAATGACTTTCATTCCTTGTTACTGTTGATAGAAGTAAAAATCCAAAGAAGAAAACTTCCGACAAAGAAGAAAACTTTTTACAGGTTTTGCACGAAAACTCTTAGTCGATTCTTCTCCCTGCAGAGACATAAACGTGTTCACAAGGGCTATAGGCCTTACACGTATTATGTTTGTGGACGAGGCTTCAGTCAGAAAAGAAATCTACGTCATAATGAGATTCGCTTTCATTTTGACACAGACGTGGTATATCGCATTCGTCGATGTCCAGCTACAAAGTGCAAGGTGGTTCACGTGGATCATTTGGCATCGTTTCATCGAAGAACTGAAGAAGCTTTGGAATCCAGAATTGTTCGGGACGAACAAGACCTAGGAAGGGGGCAGTGTTACGACAGAAGAATCTGGCAACCGAAAAAAAAGTTTCAGCCAACGAATAAGAACGTTGGGAGAATTTGGAGAAGAAGAGTGGAGCGTTAACGGTCGTTTTGTATTGTAACGGTTGTTGTGTTGTAACGGTCGGTGAGTTCGAAAATGGACGGTGAGCTGTTCTGAGACAGTGCGCGTAAGTATCAAGAAGTAACTTGATGTGTTGTGTATACGCGGAAGGATAAAAGTGGGATCTTTTATCGTTAAGTATCAAGAAGTAACTTGATGTGTTGTGTATACGCGGAAGTATAAAAGTGGGAACTTTTATGGCTAACTTCGAATGTCTACACGGACTGTCTTTTTGTTCGGCTAGTGTGTGAAAAGTTATTAGCACAGGACGAGAATTGGTTTACGAGTGAAGATCTTCGGGTGACCTGGTAAATCAAGTAAAAGGTAGTATTTAGTAAAATACACAGAGCTGATATTGTGTGCTCTACGCAGGAAGATTGATGACTTGTGCATGTTAATAGTTGATTTGTTAATAAGATACTTCATCCATATTTCCTTTGTAACAATTTACCTTGTATTGAATTTGGTTTTGAAATATAGCTTTTAATACTCACGCTCAGTGGCTATCCATTTTTGTAATCCGCAACAATATTAATTATTCAGTACACTTCAAAATATATGACGTGCCGTTTTTTATTCATACTTAACCCAATACATTATATATGGGGTCCACACTACCGAGCCATTCTTTCAATGTAATGTAGTGAAGAAAATTTAGTGCAGTGTAAATCAAAATTTTATACCTAAATATTAAAAAAAAGTCCTACAAAAAGCAGTGGATTCTGTTATTACTGTTCTTCTCTTAACATTTCAAAATACGTTATATTCCATAAAATATACAACTTACACGCAGGGGTTTTCTGGACCACATGTATAATGTCATAACTTGCAATGTATAGGGTTACTAAGCAATTAAGGGTTGTTTGGTCTTAAGTGGCATAGTGATTAGTTACTAACTGCTATTGCAGGAAACAAACTTTGTGTGTTTCTATTAACTCTAACTGAGTTAGTGGTTAGCAGTGACTTCGGTCTTGCTAGGGTATGATCTTGTATGAGATGGCTTTGTACAACCTAGGAGTAATTACTTCGCAAACTGCTGTCAGCTTTCATAGATTTAAGTGTCTGTGAACAGAAGCAAAATTTTATGCAATTTTCTAAAGCAAGTACTTTTTTCAATCTGGCATGTAAATTGCACACATTGAGATTATAGAAAATCGTAACTTTGACAATAAAAGAATCAATTTAGCACTCATCATTTGCATTATATTATTTCACGGTTAATAGTAAATTATATTACAGTCATCGGTTCAAGAAATTTAAGAGGAAAATACAGAGAAGGAGCTCCTTAATCTTAATTTCAGACATATTATGAGTTTATGCAAATAGGAGGACGTATGGTAACCCTAGACATGCCAACTAAAAGAGTCACCACTGCCTCAAAGCTAACACCACAACAACCATGCTAGCCCGGTACTCAAACCCGAACCCCAGGCAGCTGCAATATCACTGAAAACTAATCCGATAATAGGCTTCTCTCAGACCACAGTCTGACAGGAGCCTATCAGTTTATACACTATAGAAGTCTGTGAGGAAGGCTGGATCTCAGCAGAAAGACAACCTAAACATTCGCGCCTTATCCGGGGCGAACACAAATTCGCCACCAAGGTGGCGAAGTGGTTTTAAAGGTTTATTTATTTATCAGTCCTTATGAGAGGTAAATTTTATTTATTACAATAATAATCCCGGAAATTTTTCTGAAAGAACTTGCATAAAACAATTGTAACCAACTGAACATATTAATAAATAAAAATATGCTTCTAAAAATAAAGGAAAACGTAAAAAATAAAATCAAGATAACACTTTTTTTTCATTAACGAAATGTAAACTTTTGTCACAATTAATATTAATAAAAGAAAACTGCTTCCTCAAGAAGCTGCTTGCCACAAAGGTCTGACAAGAGTATCAGTTTAAACGCCATAGAAGTCTGTGAGGAAGACTGGACCTCAAGAGAAACACAACCCAAACATCCATGCCTAGCCCGGGGCTCGAACCTAGATCCCTTTGATCATTAGGCAAGCACAGTAACCGCCACGATACTGCTTCACTTGATTATTATTCAACATAATATCTCGATAAATGTTTTGCAGGGGTATCTCTTGCTGATGCCTTCTGCTAAAAATATGGATTAAAATTGAAAATCGGACCTGAAGATATAAGTGAATAATTATTAAATGATTCTCTTATCAGAATCGTTGAATGCTCCTCTGCACTTTTGTCATAAAATCGGAGTGAAAAACATATTCACCGTTCTATTGTTGCAAGACATGGACTCGTCTATCTACAATACGAAAATGGGCTTCCCACTTTTTTTTGCGAAAGCAGTGTTGCCAGAACGTGGAACCAAACTCGGTTCCAAGGCATTTTCTTTAGTAAAATTTTTATTAAAATTTCGTATAGCAATAAACTTTTCTAATAGGCGAACCGTTTTCTAAAGTGTTCTCTTCTAAAACTTGGATTGTGACATAAATATCTGTATTGAATAAATTACAGTAGATGTTAAGGTATTTTTTTTCCTATGAAGCAGCTGAAACTATAAAGCAAAGGTCTTAAATGTATATTTTATCAATAGACAGAAATTTGTCTTTTGTTTACGACCATTTACTTACCCCACCCGCAGTGCATAAAATTTTCCTCCCATATTCAATCACTGACTGTAATCCGTGTATTTTTTTTTCTATTCGAAAACATTGTAATATTTCAGGTACTACTCCAGGAATCTTTTACTGCGGTGTTTTAATCGTGGAACAATAGTCAAAAAGATTAGTTCTACTCTCTCTAACCAAGACTTGGGATCTGTTTGAAATGCCTGCTTAGAAAACACATTTTCTCACGCTGTCTAGCAATTGATTGAGCTAATCATAGAGATAAAATCTTTGTCCATTACCCTTCAGTACAACAGTAAAGGAGTAGGAATGTACTCTAGAATTAGTGCTGTTAAATCATACTGCGACAACCGTTTTCTCTCTTTCGAGCAAGCCCCTTCTGTTATTTACATCTGACTTTATACTGTCTGAATTCATCAGATGAGTAACGCAAAATTGTGTGATATCCCGATAATGATGACAGTCATGACCAAACTAAGGACATGGTTTGGAAAGTAAAACTAGTAACATCCACAGGATTTTGGCCAGGGAATGTAAAGGGGGTACCAAAACGTGATTTTCTATGTACAGTTAGTGTTTTTTATTGAAGAATAATTAAAAAAATATATACAGTATTTTTAACATTCCGTAGGTAGGTGTGCAACGTGCTCCCTCCATTTACTTTCCCGCGGTAATGTTCTGAGTAATAAACCACCCCCTAAGGAGTAAGGGGGAAAATCGTTGCTGTCAATGTAAACTTCTTGACCACCAGCAAAATTTCAAGCTTAAATATTTAAATAGTTGTCAAAATTTTAAGATGAATATAGCAAATTTCAACATTTTTCGCACCGTTAAAACTTTTGGGACATTCGGAAAATGCATAACCTAATATTTCATCGATAACCATCCAACCCAAAAAGATTTTTTATCTCTGAAAGCAAAAATGTTGAATGTCTAGTAGACCAGTGCTGTCCAACTTCTCTTAGACCGCGGGCCACTTTTTCTTTTACCAATATTTCGCGGGCCAAAAAAAAAGAATAGGATAGGATAAGAAAATGAAAAGTCAGTTCATTGTCACCTCAAAAAATTATTTTATTTATATGAAAAATAATAAGTAATAATAAACCTCAAAAAATTATTTTATTTATACGAAAAATAACAAATAATAATAAACCAATATAAATTTTCTAAACCATATCAAATATTTAATAAATTTAATGGGAGCATTGTGGCCGTAGTTGTTGGGAAATAATTTCTTTTACGTCCATATCGATATTTGTTGTTGCGAGCCGAAGTATATATTCAAGTGTAGAGTCTTTCAAGAAGTTTCTATATCTTTATTTTATATATTTCATATCAGAAAATGCGCGCTCGCAGATATATGTACTTCCGAACATAGAAATTATTTGGAGTCCAAAATCTTTCATTTTTGAATATTTTCTTTAGGCAAAAGTTTGAACAATTCTATTCCAGTTTCTCTATTAGAGGCAATAATTGGGTCGGCCTCAAGGTCACAAAATTCCATTTGATATTTAGGATTACTGAATAAATTTAAACTTTGCTTAAGGTCATCAAATTGAGAAAATCCTCTATTAAAATCTTCAATTACGATATCTAATTTAGAAACAAATTTTTCAAAATTAACTGTTTTACTAAGTTGCTCCATTTCTTCGTGAACTCTTTACAAGTTTCAAAATTAATTAAATTGTTTTCCTGCAAATTTGACTTCAACAATTGTAGTTTGTTTCTAAACCGAGTAACTTGATTAAAAAGACAGCGCACGTTTTGATCTTTTTTTTGTAAGGATTTATTCAAGACATTTAAATAATCTTTAATGTCTATTAGGAAAGCAAGTGAACATAGCAACTTGTGAGCAAGTGAGCATAGAACTAGCAAGTGAACATTTTGTTGATGAAAATTTTCTATTAAATCTTCATCGGTGCCCACTTCTGTGAGAAAAAGATGAATTTCTTTTCGAAGTGCAAAAAATCTCTTGAGGCATTTTCCGGCACTTAACGAGAGAATATTGCTATGTAAAAACACCTTACTCAGCATGCAGTTCGTCCAAAAAAGCTTTAAATTTTCTGTGTATAAGAGAACGATTTCCGCCAAGAATTAAATTGGTAATTTTGACAACCTTTTCCATTACGTCGTTTAATCTCAGCGAAATGCCACACAATGTCTCCTGGTACACAATACAGTGTAACATTCGACAATTAATTCTTCTTTTTGTAACAGTCCTGAGAGACCAATATTTTTGCCAGTCATAGCTCTGGAACCGTCAGTTACAATAGCGGTGCACTTATCAAATCCGCCTGGGGCGGGGGTGGCTCAGTCGGTAGCGCGCCAGGCTCGTAATCTGTAGTTCCCAGGTTCGAGTCCCAGCTGGGTCAGCGTTGAGATTTATCTCCGCAAAATTCCCCGCCCTGCCCACGGTCAGTAGGGGACACCGACGTGCTTGGAAAGGCCGCCGTCCGTCGGATGGGACGTTAAGCCGTGGCCCAGTGTGCGGGAGAGCCATACTCTGTGCACGTTAAAGAACACGCTGGATGGCCTTGACGGGAGGCTACCATCTGTCTCCCAACAGCTGTTCCAGTGGGTCCCCTCCCGCAACCTTCTCTGAGCCTTCGGGGTCCATGTGACCTGGCCATTTAGCCCATGGTGTGCAAAAAAGTGCCGCTCAGAGGTAAAACAACCCAACTCAATCAAATCCGCCATATTCCGCTACTGCACATTTTAATTCCTTATAAATGTCTTCACCTTTTGTTGTTCCGTATAATGATCCTAATTTTAGTACTTTATACCTACTTTATAGAATGAGTAAGTTGAAGATTGCATGTCAAGTAATATAAGTTGACAAGAAATATAAGGTGGATTACAGATATTTATTTAAAATTTCAAGTAAAAACTTGATTTTGTTCGCGGGCCGCTAGTTGGACAGCGCTGGTCTAGACGACGAAATAAAAACAATAGTTCCTCTTTTTTTCTTTTTTTGGAAAAAAAAAAAGCTAGCCAAAACATGGAAACGAATTTTCATTTATTTTGTAATTTGCGAAAAAAATATCTTGCCTAAGACATACAACATACATATATATAAAATCCTCATGCAGCCATGGGCTAAGGAGACTTATAATCCACCCACACTGTGTAATTTTCCTCTTCAGACGTGTCTGTTCTGAGCTGCTGCATTTGGCCACTCTATGCCAGTTCTAGCAAGATCCCGTTTGATATTGTCAGCCCTTCGCTTCCTAGGTCTCTCCCTTTTTCTGAAACCCTTTGTCACACCGTTCATAATCCTGTTTGCTAATCTGCAACTATACATACGGGCAACATGGCCAAACCAACGCAGTCTCTCTCTGCACAATATGCTGCTCAAAGGAGGTTGATGACTCTTTCTAACCTCTTCATTACTTACAAAGTCAAACCACCTAATGCCCAAGATACTGTGTAAGCATCTAGAATCAAAGGTATAAAGTTTCCTGCTTACAAAGGGTCCATGTTTCGGTACCATAACTAACCTTAGAAAGAGCCAAACTATTATACAGCCTAATTTTACTCTTTAGGTGTACACGCCTATTTTTTCCACACTCTCCATAGATTCTTAAAAGTCCCAGCGGCAATCCCTATTATCCCTATATCAGAAATTTTGAAATCTCTAGACCAATGTTTCCCAAAGTGGGCGATACCGCCCTCTGGGGGGCGCTGGAACGATCCAGTGGGTCGGTAGTAGCCTCGGATGCAATTGAGGGGTCGGTAGTAGCCTCGGATGCAATTGAGGGGTCGGTAGAAGCATAAAGAAAAAAGGGCAGACAAGAAAATTTTGAAAAACCGTTCGTACATGTTTCATCTGTTGTGTAGCATAGAGTTAAAGTCTTAGTGATTACTTTATTTTCCAAATAAACACATAAAATTATCCTTCGTTATCTTAATTTTCTGTGTGTAATGCGAATGTTACTATGGTTGATTTTAATAAATAATTTTATAATTTCGAGCTTCAAGGTGTCTTATTTACAACATCTTTCTTTACTATGTTGTAGGACGTAGGTCGAAATATAGATACATAAAAGAACGCAAATTTGTCACTGCATCTTTCTGTTTGTTCGCTTAAAGAAGGTAGATTTCCAGGGGGGCGCTGAGTAATTTTTTTTCTGAAAAGGGGGCGGTAGGACAAATAAGTTTGGGAACCTCTGCTCTAGACCATTTAAGGCTAAAATCTTTCCCTTGCAAAGAATTTTGCATAACATATCAATAACCAAATTAAAGAGAACGGGAGACAAAATGCACCCTTGTCTAACTTCACTAACAATGCTAAACCAATCGCTGCAAGACGTACCAACTCTCACACATTAGGAATGAATGCACAGAAATGTACCACCCCGACTGTGAAGCATGGAAGTGGATCCCTAACGTGTCTGCTGAGAAGTAGACCCACCCTTGGTGATGCTTTCCATCCTCCCTCCCTGTAAAGATAAATTTAAAGTTATTTTTAAGTATCTCACTTTTACCTGTCCATCTGGTCTTTTGCAAGCCTAGAATATCTAGGTTATAACGCTGGAATTCCTGTGTGAGGACATCAAGAGAATAATCTATATGTAATGTCCTCACGTTCCACGTTCCTGCAGAGAGAAAATGATTAATAGGAATTTTTAAAGAATCTAGTTTTATTGAGATAGGTAGGGCCAACAATATCAAACAGCCCCCTGATCGCAGGCATGGGGGCAAAGACCTGTTCCTCCTCTGCTGAAGGCTGAAGTCACCAATGCTGGTAGGAACTTCAAGCACCATCTTTTCAAGTGAACTTTTTCAAGAGCCATATGGCCTGCCTGAGACACATTACTCCAGTTTAGGATTGACGATGCCCAACTAGCTAAGTGAGGTTCAGGTACCTGTGATGGCCTCTGGTTAGGATTATCCACCAGTTGATATAAAGTATCCAGTGCCTCTGTTCACTTAGGGATGGCAACCCAGAAGCAAACAGAAAACACAGCTGCAGATTCTCCCTCCACAGAGACCTACCAGTGCAGCAAGTTCAGGATCCATAATCAAGCTTTGTTGACCACTCCTCAGCAGGGTTGAAAAAAAAAAAGAAAAAAAAAGTGTACATAGATGACCATATCAGTAGGCTACACTGAGCTGGCAGCCCTCCCCTTCCGTTCCCTTCCAAAATATAATCTCTTTTGAAAGGTACTAATGGCCTACACCACGAGAAGGCGCGGTCGGACATTAGGTGCTAGACCTGGCCGGTTTAGTGCATCATCACTGGGTATTGGTACACAGCTCTCCTTACAGTTTATGCCTAGCTACCATTTACAGACTTGCGTAAGACATTCCCCTGAAATAACCAATACAAATTGCTTCATTCAGATATTCGTGAAAGACATGTTTAATTGGATTAAAATACGACTCCAAAACAGCTCAGTCGGTAGCGCACCAGACTCGTAATCTGCAGTTCCCAGGTTCGAGTCCCAGCTGGGTCAGCGTTGAAACTTGTCTCCGCAAAACTCCCCGCCCTGCCCACGGTCAGTAGGGGACACCGATGGGCTTGGAAAGACCGCCGTCCGTCGGATGGGACGTTAAGTCGTGGGCCCGTGTGCGGGAGAGCCATACCCTGTGCACGTTAAAGAACGCTGGATGGCCTTGACAAGAGGCTACCATCTGTCTCCCAACAGCTGTTCCAGTGGGTCTCCTCCCCCAACCTTCTCTGAGCCTTCGGGGTCCATGTGACCTGGCTATTTAGCCCATGGTGTGCAAAAAAGTGCCGCTCAGATGTAAAACAACCCAACCCAAAACATCAGTCAGATATGCATTCAATTGAAAGTTGAATAAAAAAAAGTTTAAAGTGCTTAGCATGTTCTGGAGAAAAAGTGAACAATTGATAACACCAATGAAAAACGTTACAAAACTTGAATGTTTGCAACGTCTATATGTTTCCACTATAAATAAAAGTAAATTAGAAAGAATTTTTCGTTAAACATCTGGTTTTCAAATTTCTGAGACTGCGCCTCCTAGATGTTTTTCCGCCGTCCGTCGGATGGGACGTTAAGCCGTGGCCCCGTGTATGGGGGAGCAATACCCTGTGCACGTTAAAGAACACGCTGGATGGCCTTGACGGGAGGTTACCATCTGCCTCCCAACAGCTGTTCCAGTGGGTCCCCTCCCCAAACCTCTGAGCCTTCGGGGTCCTTGTGACCTGGCCATTTAGCCCATGGTGTGCAAAAAAGTGTCGCTCAGAGGTAAAACAACCCAACCTTGAAGTTTTCGGGTTTAAGTTATTTTTTATTACTCTAATTCCATGAATTTTTGAATACAAATTCATGCGAACGTCCCAGTCTCTGAGGTGTGGTTCTCGAAGTCGAACACTAAACCATTATACATACTAAAGAGAGTCCTCTCCAATTTCATTAGTTCAAGTTAATCATCAGGACTATCCAGTATCTCTCTTTGCCACCACAGCTGTCCAATGCAATACGATGTTTTTACATTGAAAATTGCGAGTTAGTGGAAAATGCCAAATGAGTGCTTAGGACATGCAGAGTTGCAATTTTCTCATCCAAAGACAGGTATTTTTTAACTTGTTTTATTTTCATTTATGCAGTGGCTGAGTGGCTAGCTCGCTTGGTTACTGATCTAACCTGGGTTCGAGCCCCGGATAAGTCATGAACGTTTGTGATGTTTTTATGATGTAATCCTATCATCCACTCAGACCTTTTATGTGGCGTATAAACTGACAGGCTCCTATCAGACCTCTGTGGCAAACAACTGCTTGAGGGGTGGGGGATATTTATTTTACTCTGTTACTAAAAATACCTATCTTTCTATTTGCGCCCCAAAAGTGAAAAATAAAAGTAAAGAAAAATAAAGTAAATAAAAGTAAAATCGATCATGAAATCTCTTACTGAATTCTTATTTAACTTCAAAGGGAGAAATGCGCTAAAATTGATTTACCGACTGAACAAAAACTGCCGGCTCCCTGTTTTCCTCTGAAGTTAATAGGAATTCAGTAAGTAATTTCATAATTAGTATGTTGCGTTTATTTTGAAGTTCATTTTAAAAAAAAAATGAGCTAATATTTTCACTTCGTCTCTGTCTCGACTACCAGTCTGTAAACATTCAGCTTTTTTGTTGTTAGAGATTAATAAAAAATTCTTTTTCGGTTTGATAGATATTGAGGAAATATTACGATTCGCATTTTCCGAATCTTCCAATAGCGTTCATGGCGTCCTCTAGGTGTGAAAAGATGAAAAATGCAAGACTTTAAAAGAATATTTAAAACGATCGGTTTTTGCTAGAAATTTGAAATTTTGATGATAGTGTGATGGTCAGAGATTTACACTGGCAGCAATGCATTGACCTCTTACCCCTATGAGGGTAGAGAAACGAATTTTTTCGTATTAAGAGGTAAATAAAAAAATTCTTTTGTGTTTTAGAGGTACTAATAAAATATTACTATTTACATTTTCACAATCACCCATTAGTTGAAATTTCCACTGTTAGAGGGCCCTAAACTTGGAAAATAAAATAAAACCTCAAAGTACATTTTTATGATGGAAAAAGTTTGAAAATACCAGATCTTTAATATTACAAACGATCTGTTTTGTTAGAAATTTAAATGGTGTAATGTGATGGTCAAAAGTTTTATATTAGCTTATATCATTCCTGCCAATGTAAACCCTTTGACCATCACATTACACCATCCAAATTATTTCGGGATAAGGAGGTATCTCCTTACCCCGAAAGGGGTGGTAAAGTGCAACCTTCTTTTTTAATAAATAAATTAAAAATTATTTTTTCATTTGTTTAAATGAGACAAAAATTACACCTCAAACAACTGTTTGTCACAGAGATCTGAGAGAAGCCTGTCAGTATAATATGCCATAGAGAAGTTCTGTAAGGAATGAGAGAGTTGGTTGGTTTACCTCTGGAGCGGCACTTTTTTGCACACCATGGGCTAAATGGCCAGGTCACAAGGACCCCGAAGGATCAGAGAAAATTGGGGGAGGGGACCCACTGAAACAGCTGTTGGGAGACAGATGGTAGGCTCCCGTCAAGGCCATCCAGCGTGTTCTTTAACGTGCACAGGGTATGGCTCTCCCGCACCCGTGTGCGGGAGAGCCATACCCTGTGCACGTTAAATCTGTTACCCTGTGCACGTTAAATCCGATGGACGGCGGCCTTTCTAAGCCCATCGGTGTCCCCTACTGACCGTGGGCAGGGCGAGGAGTTTTGCGGAGATAAATCTCAACGCTGACCCAGCTGGGACTCGAACCTGGGAACTACAGATTACGAGCCTGGCGCGCTACCGACTGAGCCACCCCGCCCCAGGAATGAGAGACTTCAGCTGAAGGACAACACAATAATCCATTACAATATACTTTAGAGGGTTTTCATATCTTTCTAAAGAGGCAATTTGTTTCCGAGAGGAAGGGGAGGGAAGCTAATTGATCGCATGAGTTTTATGCTAATGAAAGCTGGTGATGTGGGGAATGCCATTTACTATATATTTCAGGAAGTTTCAGACTTAAGCAATGCTGGGTAAATTTGCTAGTACTAAATAAAGCATACGCTGCATTTATTAGGCAGAGAAAAAAAATATTTGAGCGGGGTTTGCTCAGTCGGTAGCTCGCCAGGCTCGTAATCTGCAGTTTCCAGGTTCGAGTCCCACTTGAGCCACCGGTGAGATTTATCTCCGCTAACATCCCTATCACCACCACCCGGGTCACAGAGTGGACACCGATGACCTTGGATAGACTGCCGTCCGTCTGATGGGATTTAAAGCCGTGGCTCCTCGTGCAGGAGAGCCGTAACCAATGTACCTTAAAGAACTCTATGGTTAGCATTGACAGGATGCTTCCATTCGTTTAATTACTAGTAGACCGGTAGGTCCCCTTTCCCCAACTTTCTCTGAGCCTTTAGGGACCTTGTGACCTAACCATTTATTTTTTTTTTAAAGTGCTACTCAAAGGTAAAATAACCCAATACAATGTTATTGCATTTTATGACTGCACTCATAATTTCACTGTAAAATTCCTTAATTATTCAATCATTTTTACTAACATTTGCTCCGTAAATGAAATGCACCTTTAAAATTGTAAAATTAGTATTTTATATTATGGGCAATATTTCATTCCTTCTATCTTCAGTCTGGTTTGTCCATTCCCACTGACAAAACTGCCACTGTCTTTTAGTTATTTACAACGTTAGCTAGTTAATTCTTCAATAAATGTAAAACGCTAACTATGTTCTTACTGTTATTTCTAGGGCGGGCCAGACTGGTAATCTGCAGTTCTTAGGTTCGAGTCCCAGCTGGGTCACCGTTGAGATTTATCTCCGCAAAATTCCCCATCCTGCCCACGGTCAGTACACGGGTACACCGATGGGCTTGAAAAGGCCGCCGTCTGTCAGATGGGATGTTAAGCTGTGGCCCCATGTACGGGAGAGCCATACCCTGTGCACATTAAAGAACATGCTGGATGGCCTTGACAGGAGGTTACCATCGTCTCCCAACAACCGTTCCAGTGGGTCCCTTCTCCCAACCTTCTCTGAGCCTTCGGGATTCTTATGAAGTGGCCATTTAGCCCATTGTGTGCAAAAAAAGTGCCGCTCAGAAGTAAACCAACAAACTGTTATTTCTTTATTTTACACATATTTATCAGTGATGATTAATCGCAAGCGCCGATAGTTCTTCCCTCCCACTTTCGAAAACAGGTTGCTATCACCGAATGTTATTGCACAAAGATTTCCTTGTCGTGTCAGTTTAATGAGAAGGCAAAACATTTTCACCAAGGATAACAGCAGCCGACGTTACATACTAAGGGGATTTAAAAAGCCCGGTTGCACCTGGCTTACTAAAAGGCGACCATGATTCAATGTGACACATCCACAATGCAACTTGCTATAAACGACAATGGCTCAGCTTTTAGGTCATTTCTTACAGAGAAATTGCAGTGTCAGGGTGTCCTAAATAATGTTTGCAAGCAAATTGGTGCCTCTGGACATCCCGCAATTTGATTGACAGAGTTTTTATTATAGTAATATCTTCCTTGAAATGTGTCGCGTTATGTGGTGATTGTTGATCTCATTCATAATCTGGTGCCTCTAGTGTTACTACCATTTGTTTCCTTGTAAATTATATTATTTTTAAAATCTTTCGAGTACTTCATAAAATTTTCATAAGGAAAAAAAAATTTACAATTTTTCTTGGAAAAAGAAGCGGAAAACTATATACATTATTAACGTTTTTTCTAAAGATAATTTGGTTTTTTAAAATACTAAGAGGAAAAGTGTAATTATTGTTATATTGTGATTTAAGGGAACAAATGAAACGATTGATTGTGAAATAAATGGCTTGTAGAGCAATAATGCTTTTGATAGGACATTTAGTTTAGAATTATTTTTTTTCCAATTTATATGATAAAGATCGGGTGTTATTTCTTTTATAAATTTGGAAATCGGGCAACGTTTTTTTTAATGTTTTTTATTGAATAGAATTGTTTACTGCGTAATATTTCTAAGGTAAAATATAAATTTCTCCTAATTCAATTTTTCTCATAGATATATAGTTAATACTAAGTAAAACATGAAAAGATATTTCGATACCGTATCACTTTCAACAATAATCAAATATAATTTTGAATGTCTCGTAATGAGAAATGGGTAATATTTTACTACAAATTTTAATTTATAAAAGCGATGTTTTTCGGTATCTTCTAACTTGGAGTTTCTATCAGGATTATGCAAATAACGAAGGCTACTTGAACGTTCCGTACCACAGGTATCAATTGCCATGCTTAAGGAGCGGGGATTAGTTTAGTTGACAAAGTTCCAGATTCGTAATCTGGTGCTCTAATGTTCGAGTCCCAACTATGCCTGTGTTGAGAATTTTTTCCGCTAATAATCGTCCTAGGTGAGCTTGGGTGGTCTTGACGAAAGGCTTCCATCTGTCTTCTAACAGCTGCTAGTAAAACAAGTTGTTAGTAAGGACAGTTGTTGGTAAGACAAACTTCTCCCGATACAACCCTTTCCCAACCGTCTCTGAGGTCTTTGTGACCTGGCAAAAAAAAGCACTCAGAGAGCACCAAATTTCCTCCACTTTCTTCTGACTATTAGGTGCAGCTCGATATAATTCTGAGGACGGATACTTTAATTATAGCAACCCTATATGTATATAGATGCCATCCTCTGCTGAGAGAAGTGGTTTCTTGGAAAGAAATGACCTAAAAGCTGAGCCATTGTTTACAAGCGTTAGCGCGCTTTGATACTGATCTAAGGGACTGGGTTCAAGCCGAGGGGAAAGCATGGATGTCTGTGTTGTTTTTCTACAGAGGTACCGCCATCATCAAAGACCTTGTGCTATGGCGTGTAAACTGACAGGCTCCTGTTTGACCTTTGTGGCAAGCTGCTGCTTGATGGGGGCTTATTTTATTTATATATATTTTTTCTCAAGGCGTTATGAAATGGGTTCGTATATACATGAATCATTCGTTACATACAAAAAAAATGTTTACTTTTCCGGAGGCTAACAATCAAGACATTTTTATATCTTTTTTATTAATAGTTCTTCGTGAGATCACCAAAAGTATAGCTTTGGTTACTATCCGTATATTTAACGAATAAATTCAGTTCCTTGATGCGAATAATTGTATACAAGAAACTGACCATATTTCAGTATGCTCAATATAATCTTGTCACTTTCAATTCTAGGATCGTCGGTCGATATAACCGCTGCCCTTCTGGATATGTACGATCTGACTGTGACCAAAGAACCCAAAGAGAACGACTGTAGGAAGAATCCAAACGAAGCACACTCTGCACTCTTCCTCCCATCTGCTTGCAATGGTGATAAGAAGGGACCTGTCATGTGCGACCGTCCGATGCTTAATTCACGGCCTAATCATTCGTCCGTGAGAACTGCGAGACCTGGAGTGCCCAAGTTACATCTGACTCTCGCTCCCTTGCAGGGCAAGGATTGTGATCGACCACTAAGCACAAGCTCTTTGTCCTCCTCCACGTCGTCTTCATCTTCATCATCACTACCAAGGAGGGACAGTAAAAAGCTCTATCTGGCCAGCATTGAGAGCTTGGATGATGAGTTTAGTGAAGATTGCGCGGGTGGAATGTCTTCCTCTCGTGATCCTTCTCCTCCCGATAGAGCAAGAACTAAACTTGAGACAACTCCTGTGTATGAAAGTGCTCAGGTGCACTGCGTACATTCGGTAGGATCAGGTTCACTTACGGCAAGTGGCTCAGGATCCAGGGACTATTCTCTCAGCCACACCGACAGAGTAATCTTGGAGATAATAGAGACAGAGCGTACTTATGTACAGGACCTACAAGAAATAATTGAAGTAAGTGACTGTATTTAAGGAATAATGTATTAATACATTTAAAAGTAGACATTGCTCTACTTTTAATCTTTACTTTTAAAACCAAAAGTTTAAATTTTCATATAATAAAAATTTAAGTTGTCTTTATTGATTAACATTCACGTTTTTTTTTTCTTTGCACCTGGCTTACCTTAAGTCAGTGTTTCACACTTTAAATGCCAAACTAATATGTAAAGTTTATATAGTGTTTCCAAACATTTTTAGATAGGTACCATTATCCAGCTTACTGGCATTCAAGCGTTAATCTAGTGGCTCCTATTATTATTACTCCTTAAGCTGCTTCTTGCTGAAGAGGTCTGACAGGTACCTCTCAATAAAATATGCCTTAGAGAAAGTGTTTTCAATTGCATTACAATTTTACTAAGATGAGGGCCTCAGAAAAATAGGGAGACCTAGGATGCGGTGGGCAGACAATGTCAAACAGGATTTTGTTAGAATTGGTCAGCAGAGGCCAGATGCTGCAGCTCAGGACAAGCATATTTGGAAAATTAAATTGTACAGTCTGGTTGGATCTCCGTAGCCCATGGCTGCTGAGAATTCCGTAAAAAGTAGAAAATAAAATTAAAGCATGCCGATGGTGCCGTCACTGAATTGATATTTAAAGGAATATAAGGACCAATTTACTTACTCAACAAGACTACAGGCAATTATTCTCGGTTCCATTCCTTTGCAATGTATACGAATTCTTCAGTGACTGATTGTACCATCTATATGTTTCTGGTTTATTTCTGCTTTTTAGGTTACCTATAGGAAGATAGGTATTTTTTTAATTTAGCTTTTTATCATCTACCTAAGTTCAAGGCACAGTTGGATGAGAAGTATATTCTATATAAGAACTTTGCCTTTTGTAATAATTTCATGAAAGTTGGGTAACCAATGCAGACTGTTAAAAGTTGCTCTGTAGATAAGAAATAAAGGCAAGATACTTTTTTTGTTTTAAGCAAATGTGATTTCGACAGATCCTAAAACTTCATAAGTTAACTTTCATTTTTTCGTTTTTATTTTATCGGGTGGAAGAAATTCACCTCAGAGGAAAAGACCTTAGCGTTGTATTTCCTTCTAACGGGAAAAGAAAAAACTGGCTAGGATGCATGCATTACTACGACTTCACTTAGGAAGCAGACAAGGTGGCATTCACTACGGCGCCAGTGAGGTTCACTATGCAAGTTCAAATCTTGTCTCAAACCAGTTAGTGCGAACAACAAAATGCCATGAAGGACTTTCGGGAAGAATGGACACTGTTCTGTGCACGTTTGACCTGAGGCGCTTGAAATTTGATCATGGTTTTTTTTTTGGGGGGGGGGGAGAAGGGGGAACGAGTCTCACTCCACAGGTAATAGTGTCCTTTCCTTTTCATTGGCAATAATTTCCAACGTCTCATCCCTCTCGTCCTAAGTCAGTGACCTGTTATTCAAACTGCTGCACTTTGTGTTGGGTAGAATGAAAGACTTTTCATTGTGTTGTTTATGCCCAGTGCTTTTTATTTGAATAACTTTTGGAGGAACTTTATACCTGGATTAGGTGAAAATATATAATAGGCAGAATTAACTCAGTGTTCCTTCTCAGGAAAAATCTCATTTTACCTATCTTCTTATTGCTTTTCACTCGTCATTTCGTCGGTTTCTGGATTTGTCAAAACAATTGTTCCACCATATCTTTCGAACGCCGAGGACAAATTTAATGATTTATATGTCAAATGAAAGCTTATGACGCGAGGAGTGTCATAGGCTATAAAAAAGTTTATCCCATGCATTCTTCCCCTCTAAAAAAGGTGAAATATTAAACGATTGTTCCTCTATACCTCCAGAACTCGAGTGCCGAAAGTAACAAGCTATGCGTCAAATGAAAGCTTGTGACATGGGAATTTTTTCACAAAGAGATTCTACATTATAACTGAACAGTGACTTCGAAATTAATCCTAATTTAAGGACTGTAAGTAAAAAAAAATCCTAGTGAGAATTCTAGGTGCCCGAGCGTGCTTGGCTGTGGAGCAAAGGGAACTGAGTTCGAGACTTGGTAAGGTATGAATAATTTTTTTCAAGTGGTATCTTTCTGCTTCCTTCCTCACAGAACATCTCTATTGCGTATCAAACTGATACGCAATAGAGATATACAGATACGCAATAGAGAGGAATAGGCTCCTTCAAATCTATGTGGCAAACAACTGCCTAGAGCAGGCGTGTCCAACCTTTTGACTTCCCTGGGCCACACTGAGTGAAGATGAATTGTTTTGGGTCGCACATAAAATATATAATATAGTTAATGTATATGAATAATAAAACTTCATTATTTTCTTATGTTTTTTGTTATAAAATTAAAAAAAGGGCAACATAAAACTAGAGGGATATCAAAAACTCGCTGAAAATCCCATAATCATGTTGAAAGCTTATGTCGTAAAATCATAAACTTAACGATTTTGTGGGCCGCATTGCTAGCTAGCTGTTCAGGGCCGCGAGTTGGACACGCCTAGAGGGTAACTTATTTAAGTGAAAAATATTGAAAACCACAAGTTCTGTCATGGAGCATGAAGCAAAACTAAAGCAAAAATAAATCTCAGCCTTTTCTATTGGCAGCCCTTTGCAATCACCTTTCATATCATATAGATTTCTTTTTTACAGTTCCTAAGCTCACAACACTTACAAATTAGTTCAACCAATTAAAATTAGTTTGAAAGACTTTTTTTTTTTGCGCTATTTTAACAGCAGGACCTCTAAAGTGCAACTAGTTTCCATTCTATTTGTGATAAAGTTCAGCAAGAATTACTGTTTTTCCAAAATAAGCGAAACCTACATGTCATCATAAAATAAAACAGGTTAAAAAAAGTTATCTGTGCAATATTGAAACACAGCAGCTATAGTAAAAAATCGTATTTGTTCATAATCGCAAAAATTGAGAATCGGTATATATGGAGATACCCAAAACCTTTCCAACCTGCTCTTTGTATCGGTTCTAAAACTGCGGGTCACGACCCAGGAAGGGGGGGGGGGGAGTTACGAGCACCTTTTAGGAGACTCTCAGCTGGATGCAGTTCAATATGTAATCTATAAAAGCTTTCCAATTTCCTTATCCAAATTTAATGAATGCGGTTGAATGCGTAATGTATAAATAATCTGCCTTCCAATTTCCTAATCCAATATTAATATCATGTAATCATTAGTTTGCTCATGGAGGAAGGGGCGGAGGTTGCACAAATTAATTTACCATTTTAGCTGGTCGCGGTATCACAGTTTGAGAAATCCCTGATTTAAGGAATCTCTGTAGGTTTTAATGTGGTTGATTGTCAAGTTGACTCATATGCCCCTCTAACCAACTCTTTCTACAGTAGCATTTTTTTCCCCGCAACAGATTGTAATTGATCTTGAATCGGTTCGACGGAGACGATTGAATGCAAAAACCCAGAGTGAAAAGCAACCCATGGAAAAGTCGCATTACAGATTTTATAGCCCAAAAGAATATACACATGAAAAACTTTCGAACTGTATATATCTGTGGCTATCCCCTAAGTATAGTCCGTCGGATGGGACGTTAAGCCGTAGCCCTATGTGCGGGAGAGCCATACATTGTGCACGTTAAAGAACACGCTGGATGGCCTTGATGGGAGACTACCATCTGTCTGCCAACAGCTGTTCCAATGGGTCCCCTCCCCCAACCTTCTCTGAGCCTTCGGGGTCCATGTGACCAGGCCATTTAGCCCATGGTGTGCAAAAAAAGTGCCGCTCAGAGGTAAAACAACCCAACCCTAAGTATAGTATTAGTGAAAAACGAACTTTTGATTATGCCATTACGTAAATCTAAAACTATAATCAGATTTCAAATTAGAAGTTCGCAACTATTATTCAGTAATTTTCTTTTAAAGCTCGGAAGTAGAAAGTAATAGTGTCATGAGTTTAGAGTATTTGAACTCTGATCAACAATCCCGCTTAGCTGAAGACCATTATATTAACCAAGTACCTTTTTTCATCACAGCTGCCACCGAAGTTCGTTGCACTCCATAAAGACACGCCACCGGATCCACCAAAAATCATTTGCATGTTTTATAATATTTCGTTTATAATATTCCGAAACCACACTTCCCGTGTCACCTTGAATAGTACTTCGTACCTTGTGCTTTGGTTGAACTAGGCGTGGGAGGTGTCTTTGAATAGCAGTGACTGTATGCGTGTGCGGAATAAAACTGTTTGCATTATTATTAATGCTGTACTCTGTCCTCCTTAAAAATTAATTGCTCCCATTCATCGTGTTGTTTTTGTTTGCACTGTCATTTCGGACGAAACGCAGCTGTGGATCGAGTGAAGAGAATGCTGATCTCGAAAATGAACGCGTGAAATAGTAAATAGCAATTCTCAGCTCCAGAATGCAGTATTAGAACAGAAAATTAGTATGTAAGAATGAGGGCCCCAATATATCGGTCAATAGCTTGCTAGGCTCATTCCTGGTTTGAGTACCGACATTCCAGTGTTGATGTTATCTGCGCTTCTTACTTTCGTTGAGATAAGAGAGAACGATGGATTTAAAAGGTCACCGATCATCGGATGGGATGTTTAGTCGTAATTTGCTTATATAGAAAAGACGTATTGCGTGTGAGCTAATCAACACAGCTTTGTGAGCAGACATTTAATCTATTGTGCACTTAAATGTTGGGTTGTTTTACCTTCAAGCGACAGTTTCCGAACTTATTGAGCTTGAATAGTCAAGTCACAAATACTCCGAGGACTTGGAGAAGTTTGAGGAAGAGTTGTTAGTTTTTTACCTCTGAGCAATACTTTTGTCCACACACTGGCCAGGCCACAAAGACTCAAAATAGAGTAGGGTACCCGCTGGACAAATGTTAGGAGGTAATGGAAGGCTCCCGTTTAGGACATCCAGAATGTTATTTAACGTGGACATGTATGGCTCTCTTCTGCACACGGGATACGGATTAATGCCCCATCCGACGAATGACGGCCTTTCCAAGTTCAGTGATGGCCCCATTCTCATCAAAGGTAGGGGGTAAGAGGAGATTACCTCAACGAAGGCGCAGTTGGGACTCAAACCTGGGAATCGCAGATTACGAGCATGTCTCAGTATTTGCTGATCCAGTCCCCTCCCCTTTTGCATTTGATTCTTTTGAGCATCAGCGTATCTTGTTAGGAATTCGCTCGGAAAGTTTCCTTAAATCCCATCTGTTATATTAGTTTTCGAAGATATTCAATGATGAAATCTGAACATCTTTCCAGTATTATTCATACAGCCAGTCTACTCACCCTTTAGGGCGGCGTATATTGCTCCATTTTCAGGTATGATGAATGAGAAAACATTAGTACTCAGCATCATATTCGCTCTCGCCTGTTGATTGAATGGAACGAAAATTGAGAACGTCCCTTAAGAGGCTGGTGGCACTTAGTCACGTCAAAGCAGACAAGAACCTTCAGGTCTGGAGATGGTAACCACGTAATGTTATTACTGCTAATGACAGCGAAGTGTAATTGACAGCCAACAGGAACTTCATTTGTGTGTATCACGCCCACGCACTGTCAACTGCTCTTCTCGTCTTCAACCCTGCTTCAAGAGGTTTGATTCTGTGTTCACACGTAATTTCAACGTCAAAATATATCGGTTATGGCAGCCTGTTATCGCTGTGTGATATTAGTCGCGTGACAGCACAAAAATTTGAGAAATAATGGTGAATAATAGAATTTGAGAAATAATGGTGAATAATAGAATTTGAGAAATAATGGTGAATAATAGAAATAGAATTTGAGAAATAATGGTGAAATAATGGTGGTTTTCGCTACTTATAAACATATGGGATAACTGCTCACGATACCCAAAAAGTTGAACAGACCCTGAATTTGGCTTAGACATCAATAATGATTTAAATTGAATTTCGTTATCACTGAGTATTGAGAAAGTTAATTCAGTAATCATCATCATTACTTATTGCCACTCAAAAGAACCCTGACAGAAATCGGAAATTAGTCAGGTCGATTACCAATGCACTCGGAGGAGAGCAAAACACCATGGTTAAACGATTATAGTCCTTCTCCCAGACATCACTGATCAGCAGAGTTTCGTTTGAAACTTATCACTGTTTCCAAAAAAAACAAGTTTTTCGCTAATTATTTTTTAAAAAGGGCCCTTACACAAAGAACGGAAATAACCTATAAGCTCTATTAGGCTAGCCCTGGTTCCTCATACAGCATACAAACACATACATAGAGACATGCCTTTAATAATAAAATAAACATTTTAATTAAATGTATTGTTTTTTAACTGTGAACAACTCCTTTCATTTTTGCTTTCATTTGTAGTCCGAGCCCTTTATACTGGGACACCTTTTATCTAATCACTCCTCTCTACCACTATGACCATTTACGTTTTGCTGAATATTTTAAATGTCTATAATATTTTACCTTTGAATTTTATATTTTACACTCGTTATTGCTTTTTACGTGGATCCTCTATACCTGTGTTTATTTTTGACTTTTACATTTGTTGGTTCTTTTTATACACTTATTCCCAATTTTTTCCTAATATGCATATTTAACTGTCTGTAGGTTTTTTTTGTTTGGGTGGACGAACGAAATACCAAAACGTTGAATATTTTGAATTAGACACATACTAATTCGTGGTCAACAAATTAAATTCGAAATGGTCAAATACAGTCGAAGACATCTGTTAATTCCATTAGTTACAGACAACCGAAATTAGTTAAAATGAATTGATAATCACTTCATTAGATTTAAAAAGCTACCTACTATTCGATAATAGGGTTAAGTAAATGAAAAATATTACCCGGGGGATAAATTAATCGCTGTTTAGACAATAGCATTTGAATTTCAGTAAGTGGATGTAAAATAACTTCAGTAGACGGATGTAATAAAGAACTCTATACTGATTCTCCTAATTGAGTCGTTGCAGGAAGAGTTTTACCTTTCCAATGCAGTATCTTGCACAGCAGTTACCGAAGAGACACACGCCTTCAATCCGCAGCCAACTTAGGACCCCCCGAAGTGTTAACAAGACAGCCGACCGCCATCATTAGACGGTCAACCCGTCACGATCTACTGCACCGTGGCAGCAGGTGCCGCACTCCTCCCTCTCGTCAGTCACCTTTAACCTCTATCGTTTATACAGTGCCGACGTCCTTTCTTGTTTGCTGCTGAGTTATCCACCCTCCTCCCATTCCGCTAGTGTGTATTTTTTCACTCAATCGAGGAAATGGCAAAGATAAAAAAAGAGGGCGAATTGGGGAGGGGAGAGATTGGAGTAGACAAAATATTTTAAGGGCGGGGGATTTCGCTCAGGCCTCAACATGTGGTACAGGGGATCAGAAAGGGGCAAGGACATTGTTAGTGCATTATATAAAAAAAAAATTGGAGGCCATCATGTTCTCATGGTTCTTTTATACTGTGGTTAGCCAGAAATGAGAAAGAAATATGAGAAAAGTATCTTTAGCATTAAATGTTTTCGTAGACTAAACATAATTAATTCTTTACTGATGTGTTTTTTCAATTTATTTCCCCCAGAACTTAAAAAGAACATGATGTTCTCTGAATGTACCCAAAGTACCCAAAAATGTTTTTTAAAAGCTTTCATCATTGATGGAATTTCAATGGTCAAAAGACAGTTGAAATTATGTAGTGTTCTAGAATCACAACTGGTCTTTAGTTGTTAGCTGTTTTTGGCGCCATACTTTATTTTCCTTTGCTGCAAGAAGTGTACAAAAATCCCATTAAATTCCACTAGGGGGAAAAACACAGATTAATGGGTAATACCCCTACTCTGACAACACTTCTTTTTAACAAGTTCTGTTACTATTCTGTGATATATCGGGTTACTTATCTGTCTATTATAAGTTTGCGCTTATCTACATAAAAAAAAATTATATATTTGCACTAAAGTTTTCTTGGAGTCCTGACCCGATGGACCCATGAATTCACTCCTGCTTCTTAGCATAAGCATTGAATTTAAGTTTTTAAGATTTATGAACAAAAAAAAAATTAAGACAGATCATCTAGCTTTTTTCCTTACACTCCTATGCTTGTAGAGCACCACTGCAAAATCCATTTGGTAGAGAAGACTACTACTACATCAACACCTACAAGAGCCACCTGGCCACTTCCTATTATCTTTTTCAAAATCATTGTAAATTCACTTCGTGGTCTCTAAAAAATATTTTACTGACTTCGTTGGCAGAATGGATAACTATCAGAACAAGTGTAAAGGAACAAAAAACGTTGTTCGTTTATTATTTTATATACTGTATATGTGAGACCTTGTTAATCTCATGCAGTTTCAGCCATACATCCGTTTTCTCAATATTATCGACACGAAATGATATCCAATTCGATTTTGATCTAATCTAGCAGACAGTTGCAATTAGATACTATTTTAAAATCAGAGCTGGTCCAGTTGTTCATCACAATTAGTCTTATTTTACTTTACTGCACAAAACACTCCATTAACAAAATGCCGTTTAGATTCCCCCAGGGACAAACAAAAAGAAACTGTTTTATATCTAAAACCCAAAATCTGGCAACAATTTTACAACACAGTTCTGCTATTCTTGCATGATATTTAGGGCTACTTTTAAACAACTGCACTTATCTATGTAAAAAAATATACACGTATTTGCATTAATACATTCTGTGGGGGATGCCTGGGCCCGTACTTGTCTACGCCCCTGATTGAAAGGGATACTATGGTGCGTGATAGCTAAAATAAGATAATGCTATAATCAGGTCATCGAACCGCCAAAAATAAATTGTTTAGGTTGGGTTCGGGTTTCTGATTTTTAAAAAAAGTTGAATTCCAGTTCGGTTTTTCCAATAAAAATGAGTTCAAGTTAGGGTTCACTCATTATAAATTGGACAAAAATGCACGATATAATTTTTTGTCATATGAAATTAAATGGAAAATATTGGTTAAATAGTACATTTGCGAAAAATTATATATAAATTTAAAAAAAATTGTAGCGTTTCTGTCAAAACACTAAATCACTCTGATGATAAAATAAATTTTAATGCAGAAAATCGTCTTTTACAATAATTTGTGCGTTACTCTTCTGTGATATTAAAATAAAATAAAAATAAATACCCCCTCAAGCAGCTGCTTGCCACAGCGGTCTGACAGGAGCCTGTCAGTTTATATGCCACAGTAGAAGATCTGAGAGGATGGCAGGACCTCAGCAGAAAACAACACGAACATCCATACCTTACCCGGGGCTCGAACCCAGGTCCCGTAGATCAGTAGCCAAGCGCGCTAACCACTCGGCCACGGGACGACAATTGTGATATTAGGGTTACTTTTAAACAATTGCACTTATCTACCAAAAAAATTCATATATTTGCATTAACAGATTCATTGGGGGGGGGGGGGGGCAACGTAAGCTTATTTGAGCAGTATCATATAAAAACGTTTATTGAATTTAAATATATAAAGTTACGTTGAAATTTCGAGTTGCTACCTATAATAGGGCCTGATGTTTCGAAACATGGCACTTCTTCCCCCCCCCCCCCCATTTTCTTTAATTCGCCATTTTGAATTTTCATCTTTCACCCGTCGAAATTCGATAGGCGGTATCAAGTATCAGGGGTGGAATAGTAGGCCACGGGTTCTGGGGAAAGACACTTTTTCGGCTCCCCAAATTTTTCAATAGGAATAATTTTGTGTACTGCTAAGTCGTCAATTACATTATACTCCTTATTTCGAACATCTTTTAATTTCATTGATCTAAAGCTAATGTTGCTTTAACTATAAGCATATATTTATTATATGGTAAAATCTCTTCAGTCTAGATGCAATTGCTGAAGACTAAATGTTAAGTAAAATATTATACTGAAAATGTGGCATTCATTAGGCTCCTTGGAAATGTGATTTTAATTGTTTAATGGTGGAAAATTTAATACTTTTTATATGGTTAACTAAATGTCAATAGCCTTCGATAACATTCTTTTTGTTTTTGTATCAAATTATTTTACATGACACTAAAAATCGGAAATACTTGTATACCATCGAAAACATATGAAAATAAACTAGTAGGATAATATATCGCCCTTGGCGAATATCGGATGATTGTTTTAAAAGAAAATTAAGTTTTCATTTTACGAATTTTGAACCCTTAACAGTAGTAATTCATCCTAATTGGTGATTGGAAAATGTGAATAATTATATATTATTTACTCTATAAAACGCCAAAAGCAAATACCATTTATTCCTTAAAACGAAAAAGTTGTATTTCTTATCTCCTAGAGTTAAGGGTAAATCATCCAGGTATATAAAATAGTTTTTTATTTCTATATTGAAAGATTAGTGAACATTTCAAAATTAAGTGCTAAATTTATAAAAAAAAAGAGCAACCTGTCAAGTTTTAACCAGTTTTAAATAAAACTCATATTACTATCAGTTATTCTGTTTATCATCAATGCATTCTATGACCTGAATTTCTGGCATATATCGTTTGCAATATTATTTCAAGTTTTAAATTTTATGCATTTAGCGCCCTCTAACGATGGTAGTATAAGGCCATTTGGAAGATTTGAAAACTATGAATCGTCATATTTCGTCAGTACCTATTCAACTCAAAAAAATTTTTTCATTAATATCTTAACAAAATGTTAAATGGGAATGTTAAATGGTTATTATGGATAACAAATTGTTACCGCTAATGTAAACTCCATGATCTTCACACTCCACCACTACAATATCAAATTTCTTGCCCAAATTGATCGCTTTTAATATTCGTTTTAAATTTCAAATATTTTCCACCAGAGAAGCGTCAGAGGGCGCTATTAAAGCTTTTGGGAGATCCTAAAAGTATGAATCATAATAGTTTATCAATATCTATCCAACCTAAAAATAATTTTCAATTTAACTCTAAAAACAAATTTCTTTTAAAACACAAAATTTGTGTTTTCCTACTGGGGTAAACGAGAAAATCATTGTTGTCAATGGAGACTTCATAATATTCACATTTCACGAACAAAATTTCAATTTCTAACGTAATTATATCGCTTGCAATATAAGTTTGAAATTTTCCACCTTTCAACTTTTTCCACTGTTAGAGGGTGCAGTTATAGCTATAGGAAGGTTCCCAAAGTGCGAATCGTGATATTTCATCAATACCTATCCCACCCAAAAAAATTTTTAATTCATCTTTAAAAGCAAAAAAAGTTCGATGTCGACAGAGAGACTAAAAGTTTTTTTTCCTTCTGAAAACGAGCTAATAATGCAAAACATGAACAATCACGTTATAATCATTTAAATATATAAAAGAAAGAATAGTGGTAAAAGAAGGAAGAATGGTGACTCTAAAATTCATGACAGAAGGGCGCTGAGAGTAAGTACTAAGAAATATTTATCTTGTCTTTCACAATTTCAGTTCCAGTTTAACTTATTTTCGTCTAAAAATTTCAGTAAAGAAAAATGTTTCTTAATCCAATCAGGGCTCTGGCATGGTTCGCCATCGGCTAGTACATCTAATAGTAGAAAACAAACAACCATCGCTATAATTAGTATATATTAATACAAAGAATAATATTTGAAACAGTCGAATTCTCAAATTTATGGCATCATTAATCTCTAAATAGCTAATCGGTAGGTAAAAAGATAATATTGACTTGGAATGATTTCAGATCAGTCCATGGTAATGTTGATGGGTTTTTCTCACCTTTGAAATGCAGAAACTCCTCGATTTTTCTTTTTACCTCGGGCCTTGCATTGTGTGGATTTATGTGCTATGATTAGATTATTCACTTTTAACTGTGGTAACGATGGAAAAAAAGTCCAAGGTCTTTTTATTGGGATACTCATTTATTAAATGAAATATGAACAATAAAGTAGGTAAGATGCTTGTGAGAATTACTGGTCTTTTCGGTAATATTTATGTCATTCGAAAACTCGACAGTCTGTCTTTTTGAAACTATTGAAGTTTTCTAGCACATAGGTAACATTCAAGCATTGAATTTCAAGGTTTTATTATGAAATCAATACACTAGTGTTATTGTTTTTTGTTTACTGTATAACGATGAAAAAAACGGTTGTTTTTTGCACTGCAGCTTTCTTTCTACTTAGATATTAGCAGAGCAAATTGACTCTGAATTCCAGATAAGGCTTGAATGTTTTCCTTGTCTTCCTCTCGAGGTCGTCCCTGTAGCAAATTATACTGATACGATCAGAAGAAAGTGAGCTGCCAGAGAAAAGTTTTTAATTCGTATGCATTGATTCCCAATGACGGAGAAAGCAGTTGATGAGATGGCTGTGGTCTGAGGCAGTTTTCCAGTATTTCAATTTCATTTCAGATTTGTTAAAAAGAGAATAAAATTTGGATTCAAATAAAAATATTAAACGAAAATATTTTAAAGAAACACTAGGTCTTAAAGAAACACTAGGTTTTTAAATGATAATGCAGTGCATCCCTGTTATAATGTGGTTGCATCCCTGTTGTTAGCGAGTCTGATTGCTAGGCGGTAAGTATGCTCTTGTGTATTTGTTTACGTGTGTATCAAAATTCTGTACAAGCTACAAAAAGCCTCTAGTTTCTCCAAATTTATATGCGAGTTTCTTTCCCTTTAAAAAAAAACATTTTTAATGGCCCAAACTTTGAATTCTGTATTGAGATTGCCTGTTTGTGATGTCTCGTGTAAATTAGATTGTTGCTGTTTTACTGATCATTGTCGTTAAATACAAGATGCAGGTTTTATATAACATATTTTATTACTAGCGAAAACTACGACACTAAACATTTATATATGTATAGTTCCACGCTTCAACACGAGACAAATGCTGGATAGCAAATCTCAGAAACAAACCAAGTGCTCACTGCTAATGACAATCTGAATGAAGACTGAATGAAAATTGCTTGCTGATCAAATATCAAGCATCAGAAATGACAGAACGGTGTACCGGAACATAATCCCATACCTCTTTCAACTAAATTGGCCTTAAAAAGAATGAGGAGAATTTTGAATAAACCTGTAATTGACGGAGTCCGAAGGGCTAAAACTGGCTGACTGCCGAGACCGCGCCCATCTCGGTAAGGTAAGGGAAAAGAAAGGAGAAACTGAAAAAAAAAATAGTTAAAAAAAAAACAAGAATGATTAGGAAATGGAAAAATAGGGGAGGGAAGGGATAAAAGCAAAAGGAGAATTAAGAAAAAGAAGTTACCAAAAGCAAAATGCCACCACAAGATCCAGATTATTGTCTTCCTCATATCCTTCAAGTAATGCATTTTTTTACTAAGGCCAATCCTCCTTCCTGGAAGAGTGTCGGGAACGAAGTACATTGTTCCATAATATATTTAGGCTGCATATGAGCGTAATGTTCATTGATGGTTGTATAAAACATCTGGTACTCAGTTTTCACTTTCCTTGGTGAGTTTTTTTAAGTGGTTTGATAAATTCAGGGACGTCTAGTTCAGGTTCCTCATTGTCTGCCAGGTATAGCAGAAATTTTCGGATTTGCGGTGTTATTTGGGAAGCGGGAACGACTCTAGATGATTTACCAAAGTCAATTGGTGAAACATTTTTCTTATTTTCCCTTTTAGCTTCATTTTGTGGCGTTTCACAAGTTGGCTTCATTTTTCTTTGAAGTCGTAATTTGAGCACTAATTGATTTTTCTGACTGCTGTCTTTGCTGAGATGTCGAAGTAATGGTCGTTTCTTTCGTTATAGGTACCGTTTTAGCACTTTCTTGCTCATTTTATTGGGAGGAGGCGTTATATAGGTGACGGCCGAAACCGCAGTTTTCGCCCTTTTGTTTTTTCAGCTTCGTTGAGATTTTCTTTTTCCACGATATCTTTTGAGTCAGATGGTTTAGATTAGGGGTTCTCAACGTGGGGTACGCGGTAAAATTTTTTGGGGTACGCCGTGAGAGCTCAAAAGTCGCTAGATTTAGTAACAAAGTAAAAATAACCGTTGTTATTATATAACTATAGTTTTATCTATACAAGGGGTACGCCAGTTACACACACATTTCCAGGGGGTACGTGAAGCATAAAAGGTTGAGAACCACTGGTTTAGATAATTGTGCAGCAACATTGGCGAATGATCTTGCCTTGTTAGCGAACTTGGGGCAGCTTTCTGCGTAATAGCCAAGTAACCTACATTTGCGACAGAATTTGTCATTCCTGGGTATGTGTAGTGGCTGTGAAGCCAGAAATTAACAAATTAGCAGAAAGTTCTTTTTCAAGTTCGATTTTAGCGATTCTGTTTCCTGTTAGGATATTCGTAAAATTTTCCTCTTTATACTTTTCATTTTTAATATCTAATACTATACTGTATATCATTAGTTCTTTGGAGATTCATCGTTCGTGATGAAGAACGGGAGCTTCGAAAACAAAAAAAAAAGCTCTTGATGAAACCAAGATGTTGAAACTTAATTTCTAATTATTGGCAGTGAAAACTTGCTGCAGCAGAAATTGATCTGTAGCTTCTGTTGCGGCCATCGTAATGATTAAAACGGTTCTTGAGATTTCCTACGCTACTTCGATTGTGTTTTCATTGTCCAATACTATTTGGATTTCCGTGATTAACTTCTTTGATATGGACGCCAGGATGCAGGAATTGGAAACACCTTAATCATGGATCATTGATGAGAATCTGTCTCGTAAAGACAGAAATGGCAGTAGCTAGTCTCATAACCACTGTTTGTGAAAACTAAGACAATGGTGGCTAACAAAGAGACCACTGCTTGCTGAATCTGGCGCGTTTCTTTATATTGCCTTGTACCGAGTATAAAGGGTGGCGTCAGCTCATACATTCCCGTGATACAATCCATCTGAGACCTTATTGTGTCACTACCATAGCTCTCTCACCGTATATGTGTCTAGGAGAGGGATACTCACTTAATCCGCTGCGTTCCTGTCAAGGCTTCCAGATTACTAGGTATTACGCTGTCTTCTTGGCTTCGGACCCGCCCTGAGGACCGAGGTCTGATCCTGACATTATTATTGTGTTGTAATTAAATATAATATTTTTTCCATTCTTAAAATTGATTTTAAATATAATTTTTGTACTCTCAAATGTAATATGTACTACAAAAACCTGTCAAGCATTTGGATTGTTTATATGCTGATTAAATTTATTGTAGAATTTCTAACGATAATAAACTTGAAGAAATAAAGAAAAACGTATTTTGGAAAAATTGTAATTTGTTAACAAATAGTATGGGTTTTTGGGAAGTTATTAAGGATATACTGGTAAACCTTAGTGAAAATTGAGAATTGGTATCTGTAAAGATTAATAGGAATACAAATAAGTAACCATAAAAAAATTCCTTCTTGCATTTATGGAATAATAAAAAATTATATCAGCTACATATATTTTTAATTTCCTTCGAAAATAATACTGTGTAACGCATCGATTTAAATGGGAAATATTTAAAAATGTGGAAATTGGTGTACCGTGAAAATTCGTGCGTAATCACTAAAGTTTCTTGCTCTGAAATTGACAAAATAAAAATTAGCGTCTGTGGCGAAGGTAAAAAGGCAATTCAGTTTAAGAGTAGAAAAAAATATATCTTTAAACGAGTTCACTTTTTACCAGCAAGTCAACTGAGAAAAAGACTACTCTCGATTATATGTTATTTTGTGGATCAGCAGAGACAAACACAAGTGGTCATAATCTTTTATCAGTCATGCGATAAGACGAAGAGAAAAATCAGCCGTCCGCTGTGGATGTAGATATTATCTCTGCTGTTTCCGAAGTTGATCACACAGATTGTTTGCGCATAGCGCTTCTCATTCTTGAATGTCGAAGATTGTTTTTTTTTCTGAGACTTTTATTGCTATTAAAGACATGAATTGTTTCAATAGTTCTGTTCATCTCGAACTTAAAATTTTTTTGCGAAAAAATATGGTTTTTCAGTGCATGTAATTTTAGGTAAAGTAGCAATACTTTGAAATAATCTAATGGAACTCATGTACAAGAACGGATGTCTTTAAAATTACATCTTATATTTTCCATTTGAACAAAATAGCGTTTCAGACTTTCGTCATCGAGACTTAGTTTGATATTAAATTTGTTTTAAGATTGCTCTTCAAATGTAGCATTCTGTAATATACAGTCGAAAATGGATAAGGTGAAATATCAGTTAACGCGAAAACTGAAGTTTGACCGGCAACAGTACTTTTATATGCATAATATTCTTTTAACGCTAAATGAATAACAAAAAAAATACCTAGAGACGCGAAAATTTTCTACTGTCCGACGAATAGAATTCCATTAAAACTTCCTCGGATAAGAAGAAATTTATAGAAGATTGATAGATGTCATCTCATCCAATGTATGATAAATTTTGGACAGCTTCTAATTTCTTGCTAATTATTTAAGAACTGCTGTAAATACAGTAGTGTGTTTTTAGACTCGGCACCTGGGGCGCAGGTTACTTATTTTGTCTGCTGATTATAACGATAGTTTCCTGCTCTCCATTCTGATTATCGATCTTATTAACCCTTGATCGGGAATGACTGGGATCCCAGATCTTTAATAAAGGTCTCATTCAATCTTCGTCTTGATCTTCAGTCTGAAAATACGGCTAGGCTATGAATAGCGTTAGGAGTCAACAATGCAATGTGTCCGTTAATAGACTGCTAACGCGAAATTCTGATAATACAAAATTTATACTGGTTCACTACCTTTAGTGTTAACCGTTTTGCACTGTATATCTCATGTTTTGCATCAAGATCAGTAATCAATGATGACTGTTCGAAATTTTGAATATTTAGCTTATGAAAATAAAAAATGTGCGATTAAAAATTATTTTTATATTAAAATTATTTTTATCATTTTCTTCCGGAGACATCTTCCATTTACGAGTTTTTCCGAATTCTTCGTCTTGAAAACAAAGTAAATAACAGGGAGCTACGAAATAAGCATGATTTTAAATTGTGATATTAATATGATGGTTGCAATAAAGGAAATAAAGATGCTGATAAATAGCATAGAACTAATAACAATTGCATTTAACGTATTAACGCAGCAGAAATAATGAGACTAATCATTTAGATAGTGGTTACGAGAAATCGTTATCTAGTGTAAAAACTGCTCTAGTATTTCGTAGTATGTCCAGTCGGCTTAGATTTATGTAATGTTTAGATCGTTTTAATAAATTAAAAAAAAATTGAAAATACCCATCTTCCTAATATAGCCCTAAAAAGGTAGAAAATAAACCTAAAGCAAATCAATGGTGCAGTCAGTCACTGAGTTCGTATTTACTTCGAAGGAAGATAGGGCGCCGGCAATCTTGTTGTATAGGTAAATCGGCACCATATCCTTTGAAAGGAATACGAACTCGGTGACTGATTGCACCATCGATATGCTTAAGATTTATTTCATACTTTTTAGGGCCCATATTGGAAGATTAATTAAAATTAAAAAAAACTTATTTTTTATCACTAAAAACACTTACATATGAAATGAAAGTTTTTGAAGGTGACTCGTAAACATCGACCACATTTTTCCTCCCTTTTGGAGTCTGTTTGAGGTAGACCATAACATTGGAGACATCACAACTTATAATTTGAGATATAACTCGTTAAAGTCTAACCCCGGATTAAATGCACCGCCCCCCATTATCAGGGGGGGAGAATTGTGGGGGTAAACGTCGAAATAGTTTACGACGGTCATTACATGAGCTTTAATTTGACACCTAACTCGTAACTGTAGGCTGGAACTGTGTTCGGAAGATATAGTAGAACGACTTTCACATTTCTCGTATTTTATCCATTTTTCATAGCCTATGACACTCCCAACGTCACAAGCTTTCATTTAACACACAGCGCTTGTTACTTTCCTCACTCGCGTTCAGGAGATAAAGGGAACAATCATTTACATATTGCCCTCTGTTTTTTAGGGGGAAGAAAGTATGGGAGGACAATTTTTCATAGACTACGACATTCTCCTCGTCAGAAACATTCATTCGACGTATCGCTTGTTACTTTCGGCATTCGCGTTCTGGAGATATAGCGGAAACGTGAAAATATTCTTAAGCTATAATTTTTTATAGCCTATGACACTCCCCGCGTCTCAAGCTTTCATTTGGCACATAAATAATTTTCTCCATCGCATTCGAAAGACATCGAAAAAATGCATGAAATATACACCGAAGAGCAAACACATTATGACCACCTGCTTAATATGATGTTGGTCCTCCACGTGACGCCAAAACAGCTCTTACCCGGCAAGCAAACAACGCTACAAGATTTCTAAAGGTGTGTTGTATCTGGTATCAACGCGTTACCAGCAGATCCTTTAACTCTTGTAAGTTATTTGGTTGAACTGCTGCAGATCAGATATGCAGTCCCAACACATATCACTTGTTGATAGGGAAATTTTCCATATGCAAGGAAATTTTAATGTTCTATGGGAAAAGAGAAAAAAACAGCAAAAAATATTCGGGGGAAAAAACGGTAAATTTATGCCAAGTGATTAAATGGCTAATTGTCGCTTTGTTTTATTTTTTTGGAGTGCTTCTAGAAAATAAATATGTGTAATATAGTAATTTACTCACTGAAAACATTTATTGAACATTTTTTTGGCTAAACTTAGAAAAAACGAATAATCCTTAAGAAAAGTTGAATCGCTGTATGAAATTCCACTGCATCGGACCCCACTGTTTTTGCAAACGAAAAAGCTGGATACGTATGTGGCTGAAGTGTGTCTTGTACCAACTGTTTTTTAGACCACTGGTTCTCAACATCTGGATTTCAACCTGGTGCCAGGCTATGAGCCTGCCCCGAAAAATATTTTACAGTTATTATGTCGAATTTTATGTTAATGAAGATTTTTTTTCCCTATATTATTATTAAGAAATAAATATCCCCTCAAGCAGCTGCTTGCCACAGAGGTCCGACAGGATCATATCAGTTAAATACGCCATAGGTCTGTGAGGAAAGCGAGACCTCAGCAGAAAAACGACACAAACATTCATGCCTTATCTGGGACTCGAACCTAGGTCCCTTTGATCACTAGCTAATCGCCCTAACCACTTCAATTTTCCTTGCAGTCTTGGTGGCCTTTCCAGACTGTTTAAATTTATTGATGTCTTCCGCATTGTATCTCAAGTAATTATAGGTGTCAAACACTAAAATATATTTTAGTGTTTGACACCTATAATTTGTAAACTTTTGCCACATTCTTAATTTAAAAAAAATCTAATCTGTTGTTCTAATATATATTTGGGCTTATATGCTGCTACACTTCTGTTGATCAGTTTAAAACCATGTAATGAAAGCAATGTTGCACTAAATGTGTACAAACATTTGTTTAACGTAACGATAAAGGTTTAGTGTCACAAAAATTAGTATCATAGTTTGATGTGGGGAAGAGGAAATGAAATGGAAATTTTGGAATTTCATAATGGCAAAAAAGGGAAATTTCCACCTCAGCGAAAAGAAATCGTTATTATATTTGCAATTGATTTTAGCACATTTTTTAAAACGGAAACAAATACTCCATTATCTGCAAAAAAGACCACACCTCATGAGGTGGATTGTCAAAAAAAATCAGACGAGATAAAAAAAAGTGATCAAAATTCTCCATCTCTTTCAAGACAGGAAGCAACTTTTAACGTGAACCCCGATCCCATTCTCGTTTGCCATCATTCCTTTCAATGCATGAAGCCTCTTTTTCCGGCTGTCTTAACTTTAATCTCAAGTGTATGTTGAATTGGTGACTGGACGTGGTCCAGACAGCCACTCGTGCTGGCGCCACCTTTTCATGGCATTTTTTATAAACATTTTTTTACATATTCGCTTCATCTGGACACAAGTTGCTCACTGAATTCGAGATGGTGGGAGGAACTGAATTCCTCCCCCACCTCTCAACCAACCAAACACACTGATGACATCGCATTCAGGGAACTGTGCATAAAGTGAGTTTAAGACGGAAGACTTCGTTTCGAAATTTTAATAGTGTGGGTTATTATTTGATTAGTGACTCAAATATTAAACATAGCACATTTTGTTTGAAAATTATTTGATTCTTCATTAAAAATTTGACGTAAATCAAGAATTTTTAATGAAACTGAAAAGGAGAAATTGCACCTTAAAAAGTTAATCCTCTGAATTTGATAAACATTTCCATACTCACTAAGTAGAATTCAGAACTTAAAAACTTAGCCAAAATATTCTCGTGAATAAGTTCTTTATCAGTGCAATCTGCTCTGAATTCATGAGATTTTTACCCGTGGAGTTTAATTTTTAAACAGGGTACGACTAGTCAACATTTAACAAAAGGTGTATTGAACAACCCTAGCAACCCTTTTTTCAGTGAGAAAGGGGATACTGATTGGCATCGTCCGTCGAATGGGTTGTTAAACCGTGACTCCGTATGCAAAGGAGTCGTACTTTGTGCTCGTTAAAGAACATCCTTGATAGCCTTGACAGGTGGTTTCAGCTGTCTAGTAGATTTCTTTTCAACCTTCTTCGACCTTTTGAAGTCCTTATGACCTAACCATTGTGTGCACCAAACTGACGCTCAGAGATAAAACAACCTGTCGGAGCCCTAAGCCATCTGTGATATTTCAAACTCGAGCCCAAACTCCTCTCTAGTAATTATATTAAAATATTTATTTGAAATTATGTACAGAAAATTCGATGTAAGAAAAAGTTCATTAGAATAAATAATTCTGGCTAATCTGGAATGCTCCATGATTAAGTTCAGTACTTAACACCGGAGTGAAACATATGATTCGGAGTCGTGGAAATGATATTTCACCGGAGTAAAACATAAAATCTATCTACTAGAAAAAAATGTCTTTTGCTAACTATTTCTTTTTTTAATGATTATATGATTCACAAGATAGTTTATTAACTATTTTGGCTGTTTTATCTCTAAGATGCACTTTGTTTTTGCCCACAATGGGAAACGTCACAAGCACTCCGAGAGTTCGGAGCTGGGTAGGGGAAAGCGAGCCACTGCACAGCTTTCGAAATTCATAAATTATTTATTATTCATCTCTTCTAGGACGAGGGTTGGCTCAGTTGTGTGGGAGTGAGACTCGTAATCTGCACTTCCTAAGTTCTAATCCCTTCTGTGCCAGCGTTGAGACTTATCCCAGCTAAACCCCCACCCTGCCCTCGGTGAGAAAGAGGACATTGTTTGGCTTGGAAACGCTATCTTCCGTCGGATGAGACATTAAACCGTGGTCTCTTGTTCAGAGAGCCATACCCTGTTCACGTTAAAGAATACGATGGATTACTTTGACGAGAGGCTTCCATCTGTCTCCTAACAGCTGTCCAGCAGGTCCCTTTCCCCCAATCTTCTCTTTACATTTAACACATCCAAGAACTGCTGAAAAGATGAAGCTCAGTAGCAGGGTATTAACATAAAAATGTTTAATTAATAAATCTTATTAAAAGGCAATTTTAATATAATCATTTCAATCAATGGTCCCCCCCCCAAAAAAAAAATAAAAAAAGTTATGAACTGTAATTATTACGTATGCATAGTTGTCCAGATCAGTGTGGCCTACTGATCTGGACAACTATGGTTACTTTTCTTTTTTTTTCTACCCTGCTGAGGAGTGGTCAACCACACAAGGTCCTGGTACTGACCATATACCCTAACCGGACTGGAAAATGGCTCTGTGCTTCCTGATTTTGCTGCACTGATTGGCTTCTGTGGAGGAATCTATCCACAGGGAGTTGAATGAATTCTTTTGACGTCCTCACACAAGAATTCCACCATTGTAACTTAGATATTCTCGGCTTGCAAGAGACCAGATGGACAGATAAAGGTCAGATTCTTAAAAATAATCTTAAAATTCTCTTTTTAGGGAGGGAAGATAACAAGCATTTCCAAGGCGTAGGTCTGCTTCTCAGCAGTCACGCTAGTGATGCTCTTCTAGGATATAAGTGCATTAATGAAAGATTTCTTACAGCAAAATTTCAGACAAGCGTTAAAGACTTAAATGATATCTGCTATGCCCCCATTGAGGATGCTGATGAGGAATTAGATAGGTTTTACGGACAACTTCAGGATATTTTGAATTCTGTCAAGAAAGGAGATATTACCCTTTTTCTAGGTGACTTCAGTGCCAAAGTTGGTACTGACTCTGACCTTTGGGCAGGAGTGATAAGTCCTTTTGGTATTGGTAGCAGCAATGGGCAACATCTCCCACGGGTAAGTAAACTTAATGGTTTCAGAATAATTATCACTTATTGCAAACACCGCCTCATACATAAATACACATGGGTTTCACCAGATGAGCTGCATAAGAATATGATAAATTATATATTAATTAACAGCAAATGGTCTAGTTCTGTTAGGAATATCAGGTCATATAGGGGAGCTGAAATTGGATCTGACCATTACCTTGTTAAAAGTGTCTTCCAACTTAAACTTAAGAAGTGTTGTGCTAAGGTTAAAAAATTTACCTTTAATACTAAAGCTCTGAAAGACCCAGTTATAGCTAAAGCTTACCATGATAGGTTACTTAGTCATTATGACAGTCATGGTTTGCTTACTACTGAGGTTGAGGAAGAATGGGGCCATTTTAAACAGGGTTTTTTGGAAACAGTATTCTTTTAGGGAAAAAGGAGCAGAGGAGGCAGAATTATTTGAGTGATAAGGCACCTGAGCTTATTTCAGAAAGAAAACTGCAGGAATGTTCTTAATCAATACCATACTATTCCTAATAGAAAGCATTACAGAGAGCTTAATAAACGTGTAAAGGATCGGTTAGCAGCTGATAAGACTCTTTGGCTTGACGGCTTGGCTGACAAAGCCGAGGAAGCAGTTAGACAGCACAACAGCAGAGAGCTGTATCAGATAGTTAAAGTTTTGTGTGGTAGAAAACGGACAGGTAAACAGGGATTGAAGGATAAACAAGGTAAGGTTATAGAAGGTGAGGATTCTGTCATGGCTAGGTGGGCTGAGCATTTCAGTGATATTCTAAACAATGCAGTTAGTTCCATTCCCATTGTTTGCAATGGTGATAGATGCATTGGTGGCTTTAATGTTGGCCCTATAACACAATCTGAAGTTATTTTGACTGTTTTTAAACTTAAACTACATAAATCACCAGAGGTAGATGAAATTACTACGGAAATGCTTAGAGCTGGGAATGTTTCGGTTACCACTTGGATGACTGAAATTCTGAATATCTTTTATGATAAAGGCATGGTTCCTAAGGATTTTACCAGAGCTATTGTTATCCCTATTTTCAAAAAAGGTGATCGCAGTTCTTGTGATAACTATAGGGGTATCAGCCTATTCTCTGTTCCAGGTAAAGTTCTTTCCATGAATGTGCTTAATAGAATTAAGAATCTGGTTGACACTCAATTGCGTGATGAGCAATGTGGATTCAGAAGTGGTAGGGGATGTGTGGATCAGATATTTTCACTTAGGCAGATTCTTGAGAAATGTTTAGAGTTTCAGAAACCTTTGGTTGCTATCTTTGTTGATTTCAAAAATGCTTTCGACTCTGTTGATCGTCATAATTTGTGGTTGATTGTGAGATCATATGGTATACCAGACAAGTTAGTTAACATAATGAAAGCTCTCTATAATAACACTGAGTCGTGTGTGAGAGTTGATGAATTGCTTGTAGCAATTGGTTTAGCATTACTTCTGGTGTTGGACAAGGTTGCATTTTGTCTCCTTTCCTCTTTAGCTTGGTTATTGATTATGTTATGTGAAATTCACTTCAAGGGAAAGATTTTGGCCTTAAATGGACTGGATATGCAAAAATTTCTGATTTAGATTATGCTGATGATTTAGCCCTTTTGACAAATGATGTTGATGGGATTAACTCTTTGATTCGAGCTGTTGATGAGACTGGTAGTAGAGTAGGTTTGGTTATAGAGACAAAAATTAAGTGATGAAAATTGGTCAGGTAGGCTGTGATTCAGTTAATCTGAATGGTTGTATCTTGAGCAGGTGTCACAGTTTAATTATCTTGGGAACTATGGAACAGATAATGGTGATGTGCGGCATGAGATTAACAGACGAATAGGGATTGCTGCCGGGACTTTTAAGAATCTATGGAGAGTGTGGAGAAATAGGCATATACACCTAAAGACTAAAATTAGACTGTATAATAGTTTGGTTCTTTCTAGGGTTAGTTATGGTAGTGAAACTTGGACACTTTGTAAACAAGATAACAGGAAACTTGATGCTTTTGATTACAGATGCTTGCGCAGTATCTTGGGCATTAGGTGGTTCAACTTTGTAACTAATGGTGAGATTAGGCAAAGGAGTTTGCAACCTCCTTTAAGCAGCATATTGTGCAGAGAGAGACTCCGTTGGTTTGGCCATGCTGCCGTATGAATAATTATAGATTGGCGAATAGGGTTATGAACAGTGTGCCTAAAGGTCTCAGAAAGAGGGGGGAGACCTAGGATGCGGTGGGCAGACAATGTCAAACAGGACCTTCTTAGAATTGGTGTGCAGTGGCCAGATGCAATAGATATAGCTCAGGATAGACTTGCTTGGAGAACTAAATTAAACGGTTTGGTTGGACCTCCGTAGCCCATGGCTGCTTGAGGATGAGGATGATGATGTGGTACAAAACAGACAGGTATACAGGGATTGAAGGATAAACAAAGTAAGGTTATAGAAGGTGAGGATTCTGTCATGGCTAGATGGGCTGAGCATTTCAGTGACTTTCTAAACCATGTGGTTAGTTCTACTCCCATTGTTTGTAATGATGATAGATGCATTACTTGCTTTAATATTGGCCTTATAACAGTGTGAAATTATTTTGGCTATATTCTGAACTTAAACTACATAAATCCCCAGGGGGTAATGAAATTACAATTGAAATGCTTAGAGCTGGGAATGTTTCGATTACCACATGGATGATTGAAATTCTGAATATCTTTTGTGATAAAGGCATTGTTCCTAAGGATTTTACCAGAGATATTATTATCCCTATTTTTAAAAAAGATGATCGCAGTTCTTCTGATAACTATAGGAGTATCAGCCTACTTTCTGTTCCAGATCAAGTGATTGTGCTTAATAGAATTAAGAATCTTGTTGACGGACAATTGCGTGATGAGCAATGTGAATTCAGAAGAGGTAGGAGATGTGTAGATCAGATTTTCACTCAGGCAGATTCTTGAGAAATTTTTACAGCTTTAGAAACCTGTGGTTACTAGCTTTGTAGATTTCAAACAGGATTTTGGCTCTGTTGGATGTCATTTGTGGTTGATCGTGAGATCTTATGGCATACCAGACAAGTTAGTTAACATAATGAAAGCTCTCTGTAATAGCACAGAGTCATGTGGTAGAGCCTGTAGCAATTTGTTTAACATTGCTTCTAGTGTTCGACAAGGGTGCATTTTGTCTCCTTTTCTCTTTAGTTTGGTTATTGATTATATGTGAAATTCACTGCAAGGGAAAGATTTTGGATTGGAAATGTCTAGAGTAGGGGTTCTCAACGTGGGGTACGCGTTGGGTACGCCGTAAAAATTTTTGGGTACGCCGTGAGAGCTCAAAAGTCGCTGGATCTAGTAACGAAGTCGCTAAGTTGGCAACACTGTTAACGATTAATTTCTGAACTGAGATATGTAAAATCGATATATGTAATTTATGAATACAAAATTTAATGTATATACACAGTCGTATCAGAATAATATGTTATTCTGATACGACTGTATATATATATATATGTTACCGCTAAAGCTCGAAAGCCGTTAATGTGCACATTACCTAGCTAATCTGCAGATTAACTGATTTGCTCCGTTAACGTGCGAAATCAAGAGTTTTCCACATTTTACCTAGGTAATGTGCACATTAACGGCTTCCGTATCGTTAAAGTTCAAAAGTTTGTTTCTCTCATAGTGGTGAATCTCTTCAATATGAATCTTCGTGTCACGTGATTCACTCGTCCGCATTATGAAAAACGCCCCGGATGAGCGGAGGCCAAGTGAGAACGAATCGGTAAAGTGATTCATTCTTGATAACGAATCACTAAAATGATTCGTTCTCACTTGGTCTGCTCATTTTGGGGGCGTTTTTTATAATTCGGACGACTGATTCATGTTGACAGAGGGATGACCCTGGTTTCAACTCTACTCTCGGACACTAGATAAATAACATTATGTTAATTTAAGCGTACAGAAACGTTCCTGTTGTTCCAGCAAAGATCTTATTTTCACTTTAACGATTGCCTAGTAGGTAATGTGCAGATTACCTAGGTAATCTGAGAAATGAAACAATTTTCCGCACGTTAACGGATCACCCTAGTTAATCTGCACAATACCTAGATAATCTGTAGAATAACTGATTTCTGCACTTTAGCGGTAACATATATATATGTTTTATTTCATCTCCATTGTTATACTATAACTATAGTTTTATCTATCTATACAAGGTGTATGCCAGTTACATACACATTTCCAGGGGGTACGTGAAGTATAAAAGGTTGAGAACCACTGGTGTAGAGATCTGAAAATTTCTAATTTACATTATGCCGATAATTTAGCCCTTTTAGCAAATGATGTTGATGAGATGATCACTTTCATTCCAGCTGCTGATCAGACTGGTAGTAGAGTAGGTTTTATTATAAACAGAGAGAAAACTAAAGTGATGAGAATTGATCAGGCAGGCTGTGGTTCAGTAAATCTGGATGGCTGCAAAGAAGGTGTCACAGTTTTATTATCTTGGTAGCTATGTAACATACTGGTGATGTGCGGCATGAGATTAACAGAAGAATAGGAATTGCTACCAGGACTTTAAGAATGTATGGAGAGTGTAGAGAAATAGGCATATACACCTAAAGACAAAATTAGACTATATAATAGTTTAGCTCTTTCTAGGGTTAGTTCTGGTAGTGAAACTTGGACGCTTTGTAAACAATAGGATACGCGATGCTTTTGATTCTAAATGCTTACGCAGTATCTTGGGCATTAGGTGGTTCAGCTTTGTAAGTAATGATGAGGTTGGGCAAAGGAGTCGGCAACCTCCTTTGAGCAGCATATTGTGCAGAGAGAGACTCCTTTGGTTTGGCTATGTTGCCTGTTTGGATAATTATAGATTAGCGAATAGGGTTATGAACAGTGTGCCTAATGGTCTTAGAAAGAGGGGGAGACCTAGGATGCGGTGGGCAGATAATATCAAACAGGACCTTGTTAGAATTGGTGTGCAGTAGCAGATGTAGCTCAGGACAGATATGTTTGGAGAATTAAATTGCACGGTCTGGTTGGACCTCCATAGCCCATGTCTGCTTGAGTATCATGATGATCGAAAAGAGATGTCACAATAGTTGGCACATCTTATCTATACATAAAGTGACTATATGTCTCGATTTTCGAGGTTCTGTCCGCCAGGCCTTTTGTCCCCGATTATAGAAATTAAAATATCCCTCAAATAGCTGCCTGGCACAGAGATCTGACAGATGTCTATCAATATATAGGCCGCTAAATTTGTACGAAGTCCTTATACACTGCCTATACAAACAATTTAGTAGAAACAAAATTCGATGCTCTGATAGTTCGAAAATAAGCTTTTTACGAAAAAATGTGACTGAATACAAATGTTCAAAATCTACATGTAACACCTGAATTTCAAAAATATTCGGTCATTATTTAAAGAGTTTTGAAGCTATTTTTTTTAAAGAATATAATTTTTATTCATAAGAGTAAAAAATACAAATACATTTACAATTTGACCCGCAAAGCTAAATAGCTTATCTGCAGGAAAATGAATAAATTATATTAAACATAGGTCATTCAGCTACAAAAATGGTGTACATCAAATAAATCCACAAAACACAACACATATTAATCAGCTAACTAGAAAATACCAAATACTTTTTTAATTCCATTTTAAGTCTTCTAAATGAATCTATATTTAGTAATTCTTTTGGAATAGCATTAAATATAAGTGGTACTTGATATTCGGAGGTATGTTTCCCGTAATTATTTCGAAAATTTGGCAATTTGTAATAACCTTGGTTTTGAAGTCTTGTACTTTTGTTATGTTGAATTTTAGTTTGTAAGTTTCGTCAAAAAATTTTTAATTATTACATTATATTTATATAAATTGCTGTAGGATAAAAGGTTTAAAAATTTTAATCTATCGGTGGAAGTTTTATAAATTTTTTGCAAATGAAACGGAATAATATTTTTAGCTATTATAGACTGCAGTGTTTCTATTTTATTTATGTTAGTTAAGTTAGTTGTTCCATGCACAATTATTCCATAATTTAAAATAGATTCGCATTTGCTTTATAAAATATTACACAGGTTTCCATATTTAATACGTATTTCAATTTTTGAATTTTTATCGCTGATATTCTCAAGCTTTCACATATGTGGGATATATGGGCATTCCACCTAAAATATTCATCAAAAATGATTCCTAAGTAATATATTTTATTTACTTGCTCAACAAGTGGGCAACTACATAATGATTCATAATTTGAAGCATCCTTTTTTCTGCAATTTATTTTATGAGTTTTGATAAAGAGGTTTTGATGAATATGAAATCCTGGTGAATAAATAATCATCAGTTTTGTTTTTTTCTCATTTAAATAGATTTTATTATGATTTAACCATCTAATAATATTATTGTAATCCGTTTGAACCTCTGAAATGCTATCATTTAAATATTTCTGACTGTTTATTAAATCAATGTCGTCAGCATATAGATAAATAGCACTATTTAATTTTGTATTGAACAAATCATTTATGTATACTAGGAACAATAAAGGACCTAAAATTGAGCCTTGGATTTAACAGCAAGCAATGACAGTCCAAAGAAATTTTTTTGGAGAATCTAATAGGAAAGCTGTAAATCGTTCCTGGTGGATGGGCGCCTTCAGAGCGACGTCCGCAAACAATGGATTGGGTTGTTTTACCTCTGAGCTGCACCTTTTTTTTGCATACAATGGGCTAAATGGCCAGTCACAAAGACCCCGAGGGCTCAGAAGGTTGGGGGAGGAGACGCAATGAACAGCTGTTAGGAGATGGCTCTCCCTCACACGAGCCACGGCTTAACATCCCCATCCGACGGATTCCAAATTCATCAGTGCCCACTACTGACCGTGGGCAGGGAGTTTGCGGGAACAAATCTCAACGCTGGCCAGGCAGAACGATAAGATGGAAACTGCAGATTACTAGACTGGCACGCTACCGACTAAGCCATCATCCCCCCCCCCCCCAAACAATGCTTGTTGAAGTAGGCAGTTAGTTATCACAAGAGACACGCACAATAGAAGCACGCCTTTCCTCGTCTAATGTTGAAGCATTGCTCTTTTTTCTTACGGATTTCGACCCCAGCATTATCCAAAACATTTGACTGTCCGGTTTGAAAATTCATACACAGATTTCCTCTGTGCCACTCTGATTTGCATTAAAAATTCGATTAGCTATTATAGAACTCTAGAACCCGATTTCGAACCTCCGACCACTTTTTCCCAATTTTTATAGTTTGAAATTTTCATTTAACACTTCCTATTCCCCCTCCCCCCTTTCCAAATATTTGATCACTCCTCCCAAATTTCTCTTATAGATACCCTAGCCATTCCCTGCATTAGAAGCTGCTCTACCTATGACAGAATCCAATTAGAGTTTAAAACCATTATCATAATTTCACTTCAAGGATTTTTTGGAATTTCAACGAGAAATACGCTATGTAGTGAAAAAATTGTTTACACGAACGTCTAAAAAAAACCATTATTTTATCGTATAGTTTAAAATCGTACTTATTATTTAATTCTGAGATATATTATTATGACTGGTTGACTGTTGTTAAATATTTAATTCTGAGATATATTATTATGACTGTTGACTGTTGTTAAATATTTAAACTTCCATAACTCTTTAAATAGTAAACGAATATGTATTGTTGAAAATGAAGCATTTGGTTTGATTGAGATCGTTATGTTAAATCACATTTTTCCATAAAAATAGGTTACGGAGCATCTATTTGATTCGCCACTGGGATAACATAGAAATTCTGTAATTTTTTTGTAAACTCAGGTAACCCTGTCACATCACATGAAAGTGTTGGTTACACAGAGTATTAATATGAGATCAATGGAGGCTTGTCACTTGTGCAATTAAAGCAACCGTTTTCCTTAATATACCGTGTCAGAAAATTTTGAAATCTAAATGAAATGTCTGACATTGTAAAAATTACGTTATATTTCATTTTTGCAAGAAAAAGATTGGTTTCGTGATTATGTATATGTGTGTGTTTTTTTTTGTTTCATGAAGTTTTTTTTTTAACTCTTTTTTTTTCTGTGTCCACCAATTTGCAGTATTCCATAGCTCATTGGAAGCTAAAAACAGCTTACTTTTAATTATATATTTCCATTAATTTTATACAGCCACAACTACTCAATAAAAAGTCTGGCTTGTTTTAGGGGAAGATTCTGGTAAATTTCACACCGTAATTGGGAACTTAATCTGGGTTCTGCTTTTATCCTTCACAAAACCATACAATAACTGAAATATCCCTCTTTTTAGGTTTGAAAATCTGGTGCTGTTTTGGTTTGTTTGAAAAACGTGCTGTTTTTTATCCAAACGTATTCAGTCACTATTTACAAAATCTATAGCCCAAATCCAACACTCAAGAGTTATCTATGATAATTTTGGAGTCTGTTCACGGAGGAAGTACGCCATGTGCTTGATTGGGTCATTGAAAACATCTCGCCGGTTACATTCACTCTGTCAGCACCACTCAGTCGATCTGATCGTTGGTTTTGTTTTGAGTTTATGCTCGGAGAGAAGTCAAGGAAAAGAGCCTATTAAACCACTTGGAGACCATCTTCACTAGGGACAGGAACCAGGATATCTTAAAATTTGACATCCTATTTATGATTTTAATAATAAAATGCTTTATTGTATAAAATAGAAGTGAATGTGCCTGTCCTTTATATTCAATTATTAAGCGAGGCGCAGTATTCTGGCACACTTAAGCCTTTTTACTATCGTTCTTGTCTTTCGTGGAATAAGAATAACTTTAATCTGAATAAACACAAGGTTCAAAAGTTCTGAACAGAACAGATCGTTTAAAATTTTGCTTTTGTAAACTGTATGTCCAAGACACTGAGAATAAATGATAAACATAGCCTTATACGGAACTGCCCTGTTCTGTTGTCGATAGATGCTGCCCAGCAGGACAACTCCAGTTTTTCTATGGAAATACGTAAATTAAACCGTAGAATATTGAATGCACCTTAGATCAACATAGTATGTATTCATGCAATAATAAGCTGAAAAAACTGGCATGTTTCGAGAAGAGTTGGGTTCGAATCCCACTCACGGCAAAACCAATTTTTTTCAGCTTATTATTTCATGAGTTTCATGTCTACAGGACATATATCCTGTGATTCTTTACTACTGACTTATAGTTATGTATGTTTTATTTCGACAGAAAAATCCTTGAAATTCGAGGATCAAAATACTCATAAATTCTGTTGTTTTTTCCAACAAGTCTTATTACAGTAAAATATCTTTGAGTTCCATATGGGGACGTTAGAAAATAATACTTGATAAAAGAAGGTATTAGACCCAAAAAGATTGGAAACTGCTGTTCTAATTCGAATGGAGAACGGGGATCTCCGCTGATGCAAAATAAAAAAAAAACATAAATAAATCACTTTTCCTAACCAAGTGAGTGAACCGATACTGATTGAACATCGTATACGATAGAAATGCTGCTCCTGTGGGCAGGGGCGTAGCGAAGGACTATGGTTGGGGGGGAGAACTCGAAAATCAAATTTTGCGAACTGAGAAAATAATGTCTGTCAGATTCGTACCTAGATTTTCGCTCCATGTAACTTCCAATTTTGCCAACTAGCCATAATTTCACAGAAATAATTCCAATATTTACATCTCTCCTAAATTTGCGAAGTCACTCAAATTTTTCAAACTCCCCAAGATGTCTTGATTTGGCCAACTCTCTTTAATTTCACAAAACTAATCCCAATTTTCACAACTCGCCTGTATTTTACCAAGTGGATTCGAATTTTGCCAACTCCCCTAGATTTTGCAAAGAGTTCTCGATTTTTCCAACTCTCCTTTATTTCATAAAACCAATCCCAATTTTGTTGCATTTTGCCAAGTGGTTTCCAATTTTACCAACTCCCCTAGATTTTTTCAAGTTGCCTCGATTTTGCCACCTTTCCTCAATTTTACCAAAACATTCTCAATATTTACATCTCTCCTGAATTTGCCAAGTCACTGCAAATTTTTCAAACTCCCCAAAATTTTCTCGATTTTGTCAACTCTCCTTAATTTCACAAAAACAATCCCAATTTTCACAACTCGCCTGTATTTTACCAAGTGGATTCGAATTTTGCCAACTGCTCTAGATTTTGCCATCTCGCCACAATTTTACAGAAAATAATCCCAATTTTTACATCTCGCTTGATTTTTCCAAAGTAACTCTGAATTTTGCCAACTCTCCTAGATTTTGCAAAGTTGCCTCTATTTTGCCAACACACCATAATTATTGGAAAAAAAAATTCCAATATTTACATCTCACTTGAATTTTGCCAACTCCCCACGATTTTCCCAAGTCACTCCGAATTTTGCCAAGTTGTCCCGATTTTGCCAACTCACCTGTATTTTACTAAGTGGCTTCCCAACTGCCCTAGATATGCCAAGTTGCCTCGATTTTGACAACTACCCTAGATTTTGTTAACTCCCCTTAAATTTACAAAAAAATTACAAATTTTCACAACTCGCCTAAATTTTACGAAGTTGCTTCGAATTTTGCCAACTCTGAGTTACTTTGGGGGATGGGGGAGCCTCCCCCATCCCCTATAACTACGCCCCTGCCTGTGAGTACATTCACATTGGCGTCAAGCTAAAAAAAAACGTTGTCCATTAAATATTACAATTATTCGGTTTAACACGTTAATGCTAAATAACGTTAAACGAAGCGATGTTAACCTGGGATCTACTGTATAGAGAATTAAACAGAATTTTTTATAACAATTTTAAGTTAACACAAGAGTTTTCATTTTCTGGCATTTCTACAAATAAACTCGTATTTGATCAGTAGAAAGGCTGCTTGCAGCACATTCGCTTGATTCATTTCTCTATTTCTATCGCATACTTCAAGCAATAAAAGTTTCTTTTCTATTTCAGGGTTATTTACTATATATACCCGAAAATATTAATAGCAGAGTAGACAGCAAGAGCTTGACGGACCTTTTCAGCAACGTTGAAGATATATACAAATTTAACAGGTAAGATGCATGAATAAAGTATGTACTTCCTTTTAAGTGTAATATTCAGAAATTTGTTTTTTGCAATTCGAAAAGCAATTTGTTTCAGTTTCTAACTTTTTCTCTTTATATTTTTGGTAACAATTAGACTATCATACCTCTGTGGCAATCAACTGCTTGAGAGGGTATTTATTTTTATTTAATAATCCTATCTCAAATAAACTTCTTGTGTTACACTTCTCGCTACAAAAATGTACTAGCTATGTTTTTATCCTAGGATGAAAAAAATATTACTTTTCAGCCAGCCCTATCTTTTTCAATAATATAAGTCAGGCTGGCGTCAGATCTTCGTACCAATCAATCTGACAGTCTGTAAGAAAGACGAGCCCTCGACAGAAAGGCAACATACGCTATCTGATATATGAGAGAATATTCTTCCACTGAAATAACGCCGGTTCTGTTATTTTCTCCACTAATATGACTTATCACTACGAAATCACTCTTCCAGTGACTTTGGCGCCATATATGATCCGGGACGGCAACTATTTGTTATTTGCGCTGAGTAAGATGTAAATAATTCACTTCACGCTATTAGCGTTATTAATGATTTAATCAAAAAAAGTCAACAGGTAACTCTGTTGATATCATTTAGTGATTAAAAACCTTAACAACAATGCAAATATGATACCTACACATACTTAGAGATATATCCATTTTGACAGGTACAGTAAGACATCACTCTCTTTCCGCCCTGTAACAATTCATTCATCTACATTCCATTTTTATCTGAAAACAAAATCTTAAATGTCTAACAAAATTCTCAAAAAGAAAGGGGGATTATGATTAAAAAAACCCGTAAATTTATTCTGATTATTTTTTCTCTAACATATATCCTCGTACACTGCTTTTGCTTATCATTTAATTATTTTTAGTAATAATTGTATATCTTCTATTTCCATAATATAAGTCTTTAGCCATTCTAAACTAATTTTTTATATTTTTTTCCATTCATGTGTTTATGAGCAATAAATTATATGTTTTCGGCCCACAAAATATAAAATGCCCACGCGAAATTTCCTTTTTAGCTTGTGGAATATAAACTTACATTCACCATTATGCAGGTTACAACATATATATCCTATTTCCTTAAAATATTAGGTTTTCTAAATACTAGGTACATTATTCGATACGTATATAACTTAAATACATTATCTTATTGTTTTCGACCAGTTAATTTCTTCTGTCTTTCTTATATGTCATTAGACCCATTCCTCGATTTATACGGTAGATAGGTTTCGGGAAATCACCGTGTAAACCGAAACCGTGCTAATTGAAACCAGCAGCTTATGGGGAAAAAAGTATGGAAAAAATTCTTGTTATGAAAAAAATGTACATTTAAAGTTTTATACATATTTATAACAACATATTATATAATAATATATTTATGATATAATCAAACATATTTATAATTACTCAAATTTCAGTTGAGGAGTAATAATAGCATTAATGTAACGTTATTTTGTACTTTATTTGTACTAATTCAGATTAATTTCTCATACAGTTCTTTTTGGTCACGAAAAATACTCATCTTTAATGCAGACATACAGTATCGAGGAAGACGAAACTGAAAGAAAGATATTTATGAATTGAATATAAATTAGAAATTAAGCATTTGACCAACAGTTAGTGCTTTATTTTGTAAAATTAATATTTGATATTTTCTGAAACAGTATACCTACTAATCAGCTACATTTAGTCCATGTAATAGTCTAAACGATTAAATTTATTGCTAAAAATGTGATAAAACACAATTTTTGTTAGTCTGAAAATTTGGTCTGGAAAAGTTTGATATCGCTGCCGATTCAAAACCGACTTCGTTTCATTAAGATATTGCAAAACAGATTGCATCACAATGGCAAGAATATAATTTTAGCGAAAGAATATAAATATAACTTGTTACAGATGAAGATTTTATCAATATAGGAATTTACTATTATCTGTTTATTCTTGAAAACAAATGATATCAATTAAAACCATTTATTTCATTTGTACTCTGGGACGATACTCTAATAATCTCCCTTGACGCTATACCACTGCCACTTCATAATATGTATTATTTCTATAAATGATAAACACCCCCTCAAGCAGCTGCTTGCCACAGCCTGTCAGTTTATATGCCACAGTAGAAGATCTGAGAGGATGGCAGGACCTCAGCAGAAAAACAACACACACATCCATGCCTTACCCGGAGGCTCGAACCCAGGTCCCGTAGATCAGAAACCAAGCGCGCTAACCACTCGACCATGGGACGGCTTATTTCTACATACATTTAAAATAAATCGCAATCTGTATTGTGTAAAACAGTCTATAATCGTGTAAAACGAAGCCGGTTACATTTTCGTGCCTGTGTAAACTGTTTGCATTTTTGGACCGTGTAAATCGAGGGATAGGTGTATATTCAAAAACTTCTTTTGAAAAACTTAAATACCACTGATATTGTTAAATAAGTCCTCTCCAAGTAGTTAAACCATATTGTATAGCAGACTAAACACGCATTGTATAACTTCAACAAAAAACATATTTGATATTATTCTTATATAATTTACATAAATAATAACTTTGCACAGTATATTTCTTGCGCCTATCATAACTTTGAAATTCATGATGGATGGATAAAAAAAGTAGTTTTTTTTATCCCTGAGATGCACATTTTGCTGCCCAATAGGCGGAATAATTGTAACAAGGATCCATGATTCAATGCACAATGGTTTAAAAGACCTCTAGATGATATTTTCAAACTAGAAATTTCTGTTGCCTCTGATGTGTATGTATTATATACATAGTCGTATCAGAATAATATGACACCTACTATACATATACTATGGAAGGTGGTCGCATTATTCTGGTACGACTGTGTATAAATAATGTTTCGTTTCAATGAAAAAAAATTTATAATTTTTCAGTTTTAGTGCCCTCAAAATGAAAATTCGAGCGAATGAAAGTTCGGCAGATGAAAATAGCAATATTTTATTGCTACCTATGCAACTCGGAAAGAATTTTTCATTTATTTCTGAGATAAAAAAAAGTTTCTCTCCAAACTCCAGGAAAGAGGAGGAGTCACTGCTGTCATTGTAAACCACTTGACCACCATACTCTGCCACCTAAATGCAAATTCTTAGGTAGACTATATGCAAAATTGAAGTTTCTCCATTTTTCCAAACTTTAGCCCCCTAGCGGTTAAAATTCAAACTATTGGAAGTTCGGAAATGATAATCTAATATTAGTTGTTTATCGGTTTTTTTAAACATATGAAAAAAATTCTTTTTCATATATATTTTAAAGTAAAGAAGTATGAATGCTGGCAGAGAGACGTAAAAAGTGAAACAATTGTTCTTTTTTAATAAAAAAGTGGAAATTTCTCCGAAACAAATTATTTTTTTTTTGCATAATTGGAAATTGGGCATTAAGTTAGGGTTTTGAGCCGCAACCGTTTATTTCGATAGAATTGCATTTCCGTACATATAAAATTTTCAAGACACACATTTCCAATTTTAATGAGTACTTGAACCAGGATTGACAGCCTTAATCTAATTATTTGTTCGTTCTGATAGAAACCAACAGCTAAAAGTCCGTCGAGGCTAATGACATTTTCTTGCTTGAAATTTTAGCATAGATAATGGAAATATCCATGAATAATGGAATAATAGAAATATCAAAGCCAAAATTTATAACACCAGATGCTAAGGCAGAAATTCGAATTAGCAGCACAGTCATAAACGGGAAAGAATTTTTTTTTCGAAAAAAAATATATTCTCTGAATATGCAAAGTACTATAATGTATTTTTTTCCCAGTCCTTTTATCCCATAATGTTTGCGATTTTTACGGGATTATTGTTTTGAATTAGATCAACAACCTAAGGAATTTTACTGCGAACTCTTTCATTGCGAGTTTGAAGATTTAAATATAAAGTACAATGCATGTCTACTACATTCGGCGGTCTGGTTTTTATTAGTTATTTACCTTTAGTTATTTAGCATAGTTAATACATAAACCGAGGACATCGGAGTATAATAAATTTTTTTTAGGTTGTACGAAATACATCGTAAAAATACCATAAAATCAGAATTACTACGTTTTCCAATGGTTACATCTTAGAAACTAGAAAATTAAATGTTTCAAAAAGAATATATAAAAAAACAACATATTTGGAGATACTAGGCATTTGGGTAACAGAATTAAAAAATATATTTTCTGTGGGTTTTTTTTTCATTCAGTTGAGCTATTATTCTCTCTCCCCAGAAGTTTAAGGTGCACGGATTATTGTTCTCCTGTATGTGGAATCATAACAGAGCATCCCATTCCACTGATGATGTATCTCACAGGTTCTCAAACTTTGATTTCGATCCTCTTTTTACATCCATTAAAACTGACCATCAACCCCATTCAGTTTGTAAAATAACTAAAATGCGGTCACAGACAAAAAAAACTGCCCCCGAATTTAACAGTCAAAACTTTGAATTTTAAATTATATGAGGTTCGCTATTATAAATTTCTGTTACAAAATTAAGTAAACTTCAAAATGAAATTGCTCAAAATCGATTTTGAATTGATTGTAATGAAATAAAGTGGCATTATATATTAAGATATCATAAATGCATTTTAATGAAAGTTAAACTTTCTTTTCTTTAACCAGATTTTTATTTTTTGTGCAATTTTTGAAAGGGTACAGGACCAGACTGACTTAAATATTTTATGTTGTAAATTGGAAGAAACCTATCGTGCGTTGATTTGATCAAAGGCAACATAAAAGGGCTATTTCAATTTGTCTGATATTCATTCGCAACTGACAGAATAATCGTTGGAAATTTTGTCTCCCACGATGTCTCGTTACACAACGAAAAAAATCGCAAATGTTTAATATTTGGGAAAAATACAGTTTATTTCGAACTCTTTGGACATCTTTGCTGTTAAGGTGACATTTTCTTATTATTATTGATTTCACTCGTATATATATTAAAGATCTATATAAAATTAAGTTGAGTTCTCTGTTCCTAGGATGAGAGCCTATACGCATCTAATAGAGTTCTTCGGGAGACCTGAATATTATCTTTACCTTTTATCTCTAAATTATTACGATTTTGGGTACTTCGCATTTCTGACAAACTTCTTTATTGGTTAGTTGGTCATGGAAACAGACCATGTGTATTTCCTTTTAACGGTTGTTGGTGATCCAGTTCCAAGTTATTGCATTCATAAATTATTCTTCAAAAGCGAAAGCGTTTCAACACTTAAAACGAATATTTATTATATTAACAAACACGCACACGAAGGTCAGTGCTTATATCTTAAACCATTGCTGTTTAATGTTGCGGAGTCCATCACCTCACAAGGTTGGCCATTATGTTGTAGAAGATTCTCCAGATGCTGATAATCCTCCTTCAGTGCTATGTGACTGAACTTGAAACTGTGTCAAGGTCGATCTCTGCAAGACACCGTAGTTGACTGGTAATGAGAGCAAACGTTTGCAATAGTCCTTATTCCAAATATTTCTTATTAGTTTCGGAAGGGAAAATGTCAACATTAAAAAGAAACTATTATTTCTTGGTCGTTCATTCGTTGTGGAATTGTGGTTGGCAATATAAGCAGCAAAGAAACTATCGAAGCAGTGCAGATGACGGGCGATGAAAAATGTGGGGAATGCAGCAGAGGGGAGAACCGGGGCTACTTATCTATGAAATTAGATTATTACATAGATTTATTAAATTTAGCAAGAGTGTAAATGTAGAAAGTTGATGCAGTGACGACCCATGATTGCCAATAAATCTATTACAATGATCTCGGACCAAAGGCTCTTTGGATTGGATTTTTTTTTTGCTTTTTTTGGTTTGGTAGGTTTTTTAGGTTGGATATTTTATTACTTTAATTATTATGGAGCATATAAAAATATGCCGGTTACTAGCAGTGCCGAAGCAGATTAGCTAGGAGAGCCCGGTACTAGGGTTATAACCTCCGTAAAGGGACGAAATTTTCAATTTAAAGAGAAAATTGTTGGCCTATTTTGTGAGAACTACGGATTTTATAGTTAGCAACATTGTATGCATTGTAAATTTTTTAGTAGTTTACTTTTTGTTTAATTGTTTGATTTTAAACGTATGGCCTCGTATTTGTAATCGGGCCTCGCATTTGCTAAGGCCGGGCCTGGTTTTTGAGCCTTCCGGGGTTATCTAAGAGCCAGATAGCAAAGCATTTGCCACTCCCCTGTTTGGGGTGAGGAGGAGTAATGGGAGGGACTGATTTTGTATATTCTATGATATTTTCACCTGGTTAGGCAATTGGGAGCCCTAGAGCAAAGTTCTAAACGGGGTCCCTCTATCCTGCTAAATTGGACTACGATTTACCTTTTTAATCGCCTCGATCGACGATTTTACATAAATAGTACCTTGAATAAATACAAAAAAAAAAAAAAAATTGCGGCCCCTACAGGACAGGGCCCTGGACAAATCCACAAACTATCGAATTGTAGTCACAAATGTCGACCGAAAAACAATGGAAAGATGATTAAAAAAGGGGTTTTGATTAAACTATTGTAATGGTTTGAGTATAAGACAGTCTAGCCACCCGTGACCGAGTGGTTAGCGCGCTTGACTACTGATCTAAGGGACCTGGTCCCGCCATCCTCTCAGACCTTCTACTATGGCATATAAACTGACAGATTCCTGTCAGACCTCTGTGGCAAGCAGCTGCTTGAGAAGGTATTTATTTATAAGACAGGAAAACCAAAAATGCATTGTGAATCATATGTGACATATTCTTCGGACATCCTAAATTCGCAATTTCTAAATAATTTATTTCTTATTTTTGAAGTATTCTTTAAATACTTAAGAAGTTATATTATACTTGCACTCAACATAGAAAGCTCCTTCCGATGGGAAATTAAGCCGTGTTGTTGTGTTCAAGGAAAACTTACTGTGTACATGTTAAAGAATGCCCATCTGTCAGCAGCTTGTCCATTGGATCCTCTTTTCATGTTTTCAAGTCCTTGTGCAGGGCCATAGCAATGACGAGGCGAGTGAGGCACTAGCCTCGTGAGCACAAGATGAGGGGGTGCAGAAAAAGACTGCTATATAACTATATTGAGAAGGTGCAATTTTCTTGCCTCGGGCGGAAGAAGAGCTAGTTACGGCTCTGCCCTTGTGACCTGATTATTTAGCCCATTGTGGGTAAAAAAAAATCGACTTGTACTCGATCACCTGTTGAAAACTATGCGTTTGTTCCGAACGCAGATATTCTTAAGCAAATTTTATATTAACAAGCAGTTTGGAGCAATCCTTAAGACAGTCTTTCAGTGATATTCAGATATCATAATAAGGTTATAGAACAATGTAGTTGACCATGAGTATTGGCAAAAATATTTTTCCTAGGGAGGGGTGAAACAATTGTTTCAAAATAAAAATATTTAGATCGAGCCTATTCAAGAAAAAAAAAATTCATAGAATTTACATTTATAACAAAGATGCCACTTTTATGATCACATTTTTCGAAGTAGTTTTAACTTTCAAAATGTACTATAGATTCACATTTTGTGCACTGAAATCACCAAAATAAAAACTACACTAACATAACTACACAACAAGTTTTCTCTATTTTATTCTCTATTTTACAAAACCTACTTCATTCGGAATAAAGTGGCAACATTGAGTTCTGGGAATTTCCCTCAATTTTATCTTCAATACATTCGTCCTTAAAGTTAGAAATGTTTAGATAGAAGAAATCGAAAAAAATTTTGTTCTGTTTTTTGAAGTTTTGTGTGCATAATACAAATTTAGTAAATTTTGCTGATAGGAAATTTACAATTTTTCATCATCTGATTTATTAACTACAATTCAAATATTTTTCGTAAGCCTAACCACGATGTCGGATAATTCAACTATACGAAAGCAGAAAAGGAAAGCTATCTCTTTGGATACTAAGATCCAAATTTTAGATCGTTTTGCAACTGGAGAAGGTTCAACAGCCATAGGTAAATATTTTGGTTTGAATGAAGCTACCGTCAGAACCATCAAGAAAAATGAAGATGCTATTAGAAAATCTGTGCTTTCTGGAACAAAATTGAGCGTTAAGTGGTCATCGTACACGAGAGATATTATAAAAGTGAAGATGGAAAAGGCACTAGTAATGTGGATAGAAGATAACTCACAATAAAGAATATCTCTAGACGGAAATATCAAACAGATTGCATTACGAATATATAAGCAGATACAAGTAATGGAACCAACCACATCAGCTCAGTTAAACAAAAATTGTGAATTTTCTTCAAATACGGGTTGGCTTGCAGGATTTCTTCACAGACACGCTTTTCATAATGTAAAGATAAAAGGTGAAGTTGTATCTGCAGATGAGCCGGCTACTAAATTTTGTCCAAAATTAGCCCAAACCATTGGAGATAGTGGATACACTCCTGATTGAGTTGGAATGCAGATGAAACTGGTCTTTTTTGGAAAAAAATGCAGAGTAGAGCCTACGTAGCAAAATCACAAAAAACTGTTGGTGGCTTTAAAGCAGCTAAGGATTGTGTGACTTTTCTATTTTGCAGTAACACTTTAGGAGATCGTATGTTAAAACCGCTGCTCCTCAATCGATCCCTAAGACCACGGTCAAAGAAAGGTGTAGATTTGAATAAATTGCCCGTGTATTGGATGGCAAACAAAAAGGCCTGGACTACAAAAGAAATTTTTAATGAATGGTTCCATAAATGTTTTGCTCCAGAAGTTAAACGCTATTTGAAGCAAAAGATCTCGAATTTAAAGTTATATTGATTATAGATCCAAAATGTATTGGAATGTTCATCTTAGTCCTAGTTACCCCAGTCTAGTGGTTGTATTAAGGATGTCGAATTAGGCGGCAGAAAACAAAAATGCACATTTGGCTGTTTCAAAACAGGATGGCCAGGCGCATTTGTAACTACGTATATGATTATAGACAATGCGCCTGACCATCCTGTTTTGGAACATCCAAATGCGTAATTTTGTTTTCTGCCGCCTAATACGACATCCTTAATACAACCACTAGACCAGAGTAACTAAGTAAGACGAACATTCAAATACATTTTGGATAAACTAGATAAGGATAAAACGCTAATAGTTATTGATGTGTGGAATAATTTTTTTATTTTAGATTATAACAGACACCCTGTATTGACGATATCAGAATTAAAACCATAAACTTTAAACGCATGCTCAAATGCTATTTAGCCAGAATGTGTAAAAAGCATAGATCCTGTACCCCCAAATACGACTGAATATCCTAATATCATCATTTTAGCACATGCAGTTGGTGGAGAAGGATTCGATGATTTATCGTTTGCAGATATTGATGAATTGCTGGTTGACAAAGCTCTTAGCGAAGATGAAATAATAGAAGTTGTCCTTGAGACTCCTGATGAAAAGGAAAAAAGTGGTGATGAAGAGGTTCCACTCACTGCAGGTTTAATTAAAGAAGGGTTTCAAATGGCTAGTAAATTGGAAAGTCATTTTCTTACATATGATCCCATTATCGAACAAGCTGAGCAGTTTAAACATGAACTGAAGTCATGTATGGCACGTTATCAAGAATTATACAAAAATCTAGTCAAAGCAGGATCTCAGCGATTGATTACAGAGTTCATTATCAAAACTAATCGAACTTCAGAATCACTGGAAACAAGTGATAATTTGGTTCCCCATGCCACAGAGAGCATTTCACCATTGGAGTATGAACACGACAGTCAAAATGTTTCAAGCGATGAAAGGGATTTAATTCCAATCTTACTCAAACGAATGCGTCTATTGTCAGAAAGTGACAACGAGTAAAATCTAATTAATAAGCATATATAAGTCATATTTTTGCACTTTTGTATTCTTGAATTAGTGATAGTTTCTTTATGAAGGATAATTTACTTCATATATGTACATGTAATTATCTTTATAAGTTTATAAAATAAAAATGTGTTTAAATGAATAAAAATCAAATAAAGATTTTGATGTGATTTGTTTGAAAACAACTTATTATTTATACTGGGTTTTCACGTCTGAAACCAATCTTCTATCTTTTCGTATGCATTGTATTTTTTTTTTACACTGTTTTTTCTAGAACCTATCGACCATGTAAAAACAGAATTGGGTGTATTAATGTCATTTTTAATAGCAATTGAAAGTAATTTGTTAAAAAATAGGTCATGTTTACTTCAGTCAACCTTACTGCATCTGTGGTCCTAAGTCTGTTTTGCAAATTTGCCGCCCTGTATAGTCAGTCGCATGTGCGGTAGCGCCGCTCTGTATCTCACCATAATACAACTAAAGATGTCGAAAAACTAAACGAATAGAAAGAGACTTATTATTGAAAAAAAAAATATATATATATATAAAACGTTTTTCCATATTAATAAAACTGAAATGATGTTTCCGAAAACGAAAGAAATCGTAAAAAAAAATTAAGATTACATTTTGTTAAGGAAAAAAAACTTTACTTTTTGGCATACCTGAAATTCTTTGCCAAAGCTTCTTTAGACGAATGAAAATACTGTTAGGTTGAAATATATTTGTAATTCGCTTATGTCAGAATCTTTATCATTTAAAATGTTTCATGTATCTTAACATGAGAATTTAAGTGTCTAAAATATTGTTGATTATAATTTATTTTCTTAAAACTTCATAAGTTTTGATTTTAGGTTAAAATTTTAAAAACGAAAGTTACGTAGGTTAACATTAAAGAAAATGTACATGAATGATAGGGAAGCAATAACCCCTCCTCCCCCCTCCATCTTTGAGGACAACCACTGTTATAATGTATAATGATCACTCATTTTATTTTATATTTCATTATCAGTTCATTATCAAAACTAATCAAACTTCAGAATCACTGGAAACAAGTGATAATTTGGTTCCCCATGCCACAGAGAGCATTTCACCATTAGAGTATGAAAACGACAGTCAAAATGTTTCAAGCGATGATCTGTGTTTACTACATCTGTATTTTGCATTTGAAAGCCAGTATTCTAAAACATTTCCTTCCCCAAAAAAAGTTCAAAATAAATAAATGTTAATCTAAATTCGTCCTGACTCGAAATATGTGTTCAGCCATGCTAAAATACATATTTTCAACAGAATATAACCACTCAACCAAACTCAAAAGATGTTCAACTAAAGGGAAGAACGCCGAATTCTTGCTGAACGTTCAGTACATCTCTATTAAAACCAGTAATAACGTAGATAGCATCCATAGCCTGTCCTTGAAAATATAGTGTAAATGATTAGAAATACTATTTGAAACAACATATTGCTCACCATCCAGCGTTACATTAGCCATTTATTATTATCTATTACATGTTTCTCGTGGCCGAGTGGTTAGCGCGCTTGGGGGCGGAGGTGGCTCATAATCTGTAGTTCCCAGGTTCGAGTCCCAGCTGGGTCAGCATTGAGATTTATCTCTGCAAAATTCCCCATCCTGCCCACGGTCAGTACACGGGTACACCGAAGGGCTTGAAAAGGCCACCGTCTGTCAGATGGGATGTTAAGCTGTGGCCCCATGTACGGGAGAGCCATACCCTGTGCACGTTAAAGAACACGCTGGATGGCCTTGACGGGAGGCTACCATCTGTCTCCCAACAGCTGTTCCAGTGGGTCCCCTCCCCAACCTTCTCTGAGCCTTCGGGGTCCATGTGACCTGGCCATTTAGCCCATGGTGTGCGAAAAAGTGCTGCTCAGAGGTAAAACAACCCAACCCAAAGTTAGCGCGCTTGGCTACTGATCTAGCGGGACCTGGGTTCGAACCCCAGGTAAGGCATGGATGTTTGTGTTGCTTTTCTGCTGAGGTCCTGCCATCCTCACAGACCTACTATGGCGTATGTTTATACGCCATAGTAGAAGGTCTGACAGGAGCCTGTCAGATCTCTGTGGCAAGCAGCTGCTTGAGGGGGTAATTTTTTTGTTTCTCACAAAATTGGAAAGTTATGAAAATCGTTAAAAATATACACAAAAAAACATAAAGCTAACTTGTAGGTTTGTTAGTCCAAATGCCCTGCTTCTGTATTTTTCTAATTAACATACACCAAGCTTAGAGGAAGATAACATATCAAGAAACAAAGCTACAATTATGAAAAGTGACCAATTAGAAACGTTTTTCCTGAGAGGCTTAAGTGGGCTGGAAAGTGGAACAAGGGCTACAACAGTGGGGTACCATAACAGAGTGGAGGAGAAGGACAAGTCTGTTCTTTAAATATCTTTAAAGAGCTTCTAAAACATTTCATTCTCAAAATGACTTCCACAACACTCACTTGATAGGGTGGATTTCAGTGAAAGGAAATAGCCACTTCAAGAATGAAGGAAACTCTATTCCTTTGAGCAATTACTAGAGTTATTTTTAGAATTACAAGTAGCTCAGTACCTGGCAGATGTTTATATTATGTTTAGTTATCTGCTGAATTTTAACTTATCTAATATTATGGTAAATAAGGTCCTAATTAAACATGTTAAAATGGCCATGTACCTATCTGCCCTCTTTTTTTATTCTATCGTTATTTCCTTCTTCTTTTTTCTACTTTTTATTGTCTCTTATTCCTCGAATAAAAGACTATAATAAGAAGAATATGGGAGGAGCTTGGGTGAGGGTTTTGATAGCTTGGAACCTGGGATTTTCAGGTGTGTCATAAGTAATGCATTATATCCAACCTTCAAGGACTGTATTAAACTCTTAACCGTTCTGAATACCATATTACATTAGTAAATTCTGATTAAAAATATAAGCACACTATCTCTTTTGAAGCTTTATTTTCGATCTAACTTGCTTAACTGTAATTTTTAATACTGTTAGTTAGTACTGTTGTATTAATGTAGTATTCTTAACAGTTTTCATCATAAAATATTCCAAAATTTAAATTTCAGGACTTTTCTACAGGACTTAGAAATGTGTGGCTTAGATTCGGTTGCTGTTGCAAGATGCTTCTTTAAGCATTCTTATGGATTTGCAATTTACACTCAGTATTGCACAAATTATCCAAGGTAAGAGTTGCACATGTACATGCATGTGTGCGCATTATATCACGTTTAATAAATTACACATTCCTAAAAGTATCTTAAACTATCATTTTAGAATAAAATAAAATATGATGTTATGTATGTAACTTTTAAAATTATCCTGTAAATTGTTAGGTTTTATGTAGTTTTAGCTTGACAGCAGTGGTGTAAACAGAGAAAAGTGGAGATAGTAACAAAAAAGGAAAAGACATATGCAGCTTACTTAAGACTATCTGGAGGGTGAGGGACTCCATTATAGCTCAGTTGTTAAGTGCATCATTCTCTCAGTAGCATTTGCCAACTTCTTCAGGTTGACTGTTCAATTCCAAAAAGTTGAAACCTCCTCTTAGCAAAATGCAGTTCCTCTCTCCAAACAGAGCTGCCAAGTCATATTTGGTAGAAGCAGTGATGCTTGGAGATTTTAATTGATGAACCATATGTTTCCACTGGTTCCTGAACTGTAAATAAAAAGTAATCAGTGGAATAACGTTTTTAATTATTCACAGCAGTGGCAAAGCATGATTGTTTTTATTTTCATGTACCAAACCAGATAGTGGGAAAATTTCTTTAACAGATGCTAGTTTACAGAATGGAAGAGTAAAAGACTTATACTGAATCTTTAATAATAATGCCTTTTTTTTTCAGGCACACAATAAAATGAGAATTATATATGAAACACTGATAAGAATATATCATAATCTAGGAATTATACATAATTCTTTTTCTTACATGTTATGAAAAAAATTACACTTGAAATTATTTAGTCCACCAACCTTCAGATATATGGGCTGTTTCAGACCATGAGAGGTACAATGGGATAGAAGTCTCTCTAGTGAAATTAAAAGCATTATGCAACCCTAGTGTTTTAGTACTTAGTGTACAGGCAATGGACAGAAAAATAGAAACATTCCTGTGTTAAAGTCAATGGAGAGTCAAATTCGAAGATCCGTAATTTCTACAATAAGCATTTTATAGGAGAATAGGATTAAATAAATTAAAATCTCATTCAAATCTCTCCAAATCTCGATTTTCAATAATATTCGTTGGGTATTTAAAGACCTATGGAAGCTTGAATATTTAACAGCAATGACTTTAAAAACTAAAAATGTCCTATGAAATTTAAGCAAAACTGATAATTATTGAAAGAATCATTTGCAGAAAATTCTAAAACATACTTATATTATTAGATAGTTTGAAATGATACTTTTTTTTAAGAAGTTTCAATTATTTAGATTGAAGAGATTTTTTCGACATATTTATTCCTATATTAAGGACGATGTCACTCTGAATTTAATGTTGATCAATTGTAGAGGAAAATTTGTCTTGAGTCAGGTGGGATATGAACCCATGAGCTGCTGATAACACCAGAACCAGAGCATTTGACATGTTATCAGGAGGTCGTGGGTTCTTATCCCACCTGGCTCAAGACAAATTTTCCTCTAAAATTGATCGACGTTAAATTCAGAGCGATATCTTCCTTAAGTTTCAATTAACTTCTGAAGGCGAATTCACATGCTTGACATTGCTGCCTGACATTGCTTTAAATATTCAAATTAAAATTAGGAATTCTATAATTCCTTAAGTACTGAACAGATATTGTCCAAAATCTAGATTTAGAGAGATTTGAATGGGAATTTAATTCATCTAGTCCTGTTTTCCTGTAAAATGCTTATTGTAGAAATTGCAGATTTTTGAAAATTATTCCCCATTGACTTAACATGAGAATGTTTCCATTTTTCAGTCCATTACCTGTAAGTCAATCATGCAACTTCATATTTTAGGTCAGTGGATGACCATTCTATAACACAATTTTGAGAATGAGATTTAATTAAATACATATCTTGTTTTCACCCAGCCTGGAGCTGCTCTTGTTTGGCAAAAGGCTCTGTCAAAATGCACCCCTGGCTCACCTCCCTTCATTCTAGCCAATCAACTCTCTTACCAAAACTATCAGAACTCAAAGATTAGGGAACTTCAATAGTATTCAATAGCATCATTTGGATACATCAGAAGAAATACCAATGTAAAACAAGATACTATATTTATTGCAATCAACTGATTGTCTTTTGGTTTCTATTTTAATTTGACCTAATAGTGTATATATAGGATGTATTAACAAAAGGTATTCATATATCTATAAAAATGAATTTTTTCTCATCACAGATATATGTAAGGAGATGAAACTAAAACTCTATTTTAAATGACTGTTTATTTAGGCAGCTCAATATTAGGCAATTTATGCCATATAATCTGAGTTCCTTTGTTCGGCTCTAATGCAGCTCTACACATTTTCAGAGACATATCTTAGGCAATTAAACACGTTAGCAAATATTTTGGTGATTCTGTACTAACAACAATAAATTTGGGATCTATTATTACATATCACAGCATATGTATATGACTATTTTGACTCTGGATCTTTAAACCTTTCCCTCTTCAATATGCATAACAAGTGGAGTTGAATGTTTCTTTTGATATTGTCCAGATATTTAATTTCACCTTGGTCTACTGAGTGTAGGGGTAAGGCTTGGGGATCAGCATATCTATCTCGCTGCCATACATTGGCCACGGCTGCCGCTCATTGTCGTTGAGTCAGCAGTCACACTGCTGTCACCTCCTTCGAGCATCTGTTTCTTGTTACTATAGTTGTCACATGGTTTACTGTGTTTTATTTCATTTCATAAAATGAAATAAAATTTTATTTTCTGAAATAAAGTGTGGAAAACCATGTGGCAACCATAGTTAACAAGAAACGGATGCCCGAAAGAGGTGACAGCAGTGTGACTGCCAACTCGATGACGACAAGTGGCAGCTGCAGTCAATGTATGGCTGAGAGATGGACACACTCATCCCCAAGCCTTATCTCTACACTCAGGAGTCCAAGGTAAAATTAAATATCTGGGCAGCATCAAAAGATACATCCAACATCACTTGTTGCATATATTGAAGAGGGAAAGGTTTTAAGATCCAAAGTCAAAATAGTTATATCATCATCATCATCATCCTCAAGCAGCCATGGGCTACGGAGGTCCAACCAGACCATGCAATTTAGTTCTCCAAGCAAGTCTATCCTGAGCTACATCTACTGCATCTGGCCACTGCATACCAATTCTAACAAGGTCCTGTTTGACATTGTCTGCCCACCGCATCCTAGGTCTCCCCTTCTTTCTGAGGCCTTTAGGCGCACTGTTCATAACCCTATTCGCCAATCTATAATTATTCATACGGGCAACATGGTCAAACCAACAGAGTCTCTCTCTGCACAATATGCTGCTTAAAGGAGGTTGCAAACTCCTTTGCCTAATCTCATCATTAGTTACAAAGTTGAACCACCTAATGCCCTAGATACTGCGTAAGCATCTGGAATCAAAAGCATCTAGTTTCCTGTTATCTTGTTTACAAAGTGTCCAAGTTTCACTACCATAACTAACCCTAGAAAGAACCAAACTATTATACAGTCTAATTTTAGTCTTTAGGTGTATACGCCTATTTCTCCACACTCTCCATAGGTTCTTAAAAGTCCCGGCAGCAATCCCTATTTGTCTGTTAATCTCATGCCGCACATCACCATTATCTGTTACATAGCTCCCAAGATAATTAAACTGTGACACCTGCTCAAGACTGCAACCATTCAGATTAACTGAATCACAGCCTGCCTGACCAATTTTCATCACTTTAGTTTTCTCTCTGTTTATAACCAAACCTACTCTACTACCAGTCTCATCAACAGCTCGAATGAAAGAGTTCATCTCATCGACATCATTTGCCAAAAGGGCTAAATCATCAGCATAATCTAAATCAGAAATTTTCGTATCTCCAGCCCATTTAAGGCCAAAATCTTTCCCTTGAAGTGAATTTCGCATAACATAATCAATAACCAAGCTAAAGAGAAAAGGAGACAAAATGCACCCTTGTCGAACACCAGACGTAATGCTAAACCAATTGCTACAAGCCTTACCAACTCTCACACACGACTCAGTGTTATTATAGAGAGCTTTCATTATGTTAACTAACTTGTCTGGTATACCATATGATCTCACAATCAACCACAAATTATGACGATCAACAGAGTCGAAAGCCTTTTTGAAATCAACAAAGCTAGCAACCAAAGGTTTCTGAAACTCTAAACATTTCTCAAGAATCTGCCTAAGTGAAAATATCTGATCCACACATCCCCTACCACTTCTGAATCCACATTGCTCATCACGCAATTGACTGTCAACCAGATTCTTAATTCTATTAAGCACAATCATGGAAAGAACTTTACCTGGAACAGAGAGTAGGCTGATACCCCTATAGTTATCACAAGAACTGCGATCACCTTTTTTGAAAATAGGGATAACAATAGCTCTGGTAAAATCCTTAGGAACCATGCCTTTATCATAAAAGATATTCAGAATTTCAGTCAACCAAGTGGTAACCGAAACATTCCCAGCTCTAAGCATTTCCGTAGTAATTTCATCTACCCCTGGGGATTTATGAAGTTTAAGTTTAGAAACAGCCAAAATAACTTCAGATTGTGTTATAGGGCCAACATTAAAGCCACCAATGCATCTATCATCATTGCAAACAATGGGAGTAGAACTAACTACATTGTTTAGAACATCACTGAAATGCTCAGCCCACCTAGCCATTACAGAATCCTCCCCTTCTATAACCTTACCTTGTTTATCCTTCAATCCTTGTATGCCTGTCCGTTTTCTACCACACAAAACATTAACTATCTGGTACAGCTCTCTGCTGTTGTGCTGTCTAACTGCTTCCTCGGCTTTGTCAGCCAAACCATCAAGCCAAAGATTTTTATCAGCAGCTAACTGATCCTTTACAAGTTTATTAAGGTCTCTGTAATGCTTTCTATTAGGACTAGTAGGGTATTGATTAAGGGCATTCCTGCAGTTCTTTCTTTCCGAAATAAGCTCAAGTGCCTTATCACTCAGATAATTTTGCCTCTTCTGCTCCTTTTTTCCTAAAAGAGTACTGTTAGTGTCCAAAAACGCCTGTTTAAAATGATCCCATTCTTCCTCAACTTCAGTAGTAAGCAAACCATGACTGTCATAATGACTAAGTAACCTATCATGGTAAGCTTTGGCTATAACTGGATCTTTCAGAGCTTCAGTATTAAAAGTAAATTTTTTAACCCTAGCACAACACTTTTTAAGTTTAAGTTGCAACACACTTTTAACAAGGTAATGGTCAGATCCAATTTCAGCTCCCCTATATGCCCTGGTATTCCTAACAGAACTAGCCCATTTGTTGTTAATTAATATGTAATCAATCATATTCTTATGCAGCCCATCAGGTGAAACCCATGTGTACTTATGTATGTCGCGGTGTTTATAATAAGTGTTAGTTATTCTGAATCCATTGAGTTTACTTACCTGTAGGAGACGTTGCCCATTGCCATTGCAGCTACCAATACCAAAAGGGCCTATTACTCCTCCCCAAAGGTCAGAGTCAGTACCAACTTTGGCATTGAAGTCACCAAGAACAAAGGTAATATCTCCTTTCTTGACAGAATTCAAAATATCCTGAAGTTGTTCATAAAACCTATCCTTCTCATCCTCATCGGCATCCTCAGTGGGGGCATAACAGCAGATAACATTCAAGTCTTTAATGCTTGTCTGAAATTTTGCTGTAAGAAACCTTTCATTAATGCACTCATATCCTAGAAGAGCATCACTAGCGTGTCTGCTGAGAAGCAGACCCACGCCTTGGTGATGCTTATTGTCGTCCCTCCCTGAAAAGAGAAATTTAAGATTATTTTTAAGAATCTGACCATTATCTGTCCATCTGGTCTCTTGCAAGCCGAGAATATCTAAATTATAACGGTGGAATTCTTGTGTGAGGACATCAAGAGAAAAAGCTCTGTACAGAGTCCTCACATTCCAACTACCTAAGGAGAGAAAATGGTTAGTGGGATGTTTAAAGAAACTATGTTTATTGAGAGAGGGAATGCCGACAATATCAAACAACCCCCTAATCGCAGACATGGGACAAAGACCCGTTCCCCCACTACTAAAGGCTGAAGCCATCTACACTGGAAGACTTCCTCCAATGTAGAATTTGACGATGCCAATAGAAGCAAAGAGTTCAGGTGCCTGCGATGACTTCTGCTCAGGATTATCCACCAGCTGATAAACATATCCTGTGAATCTGTTCACTTGGGGCTGTCAACCCACAAACAAACAGAAAACACAGCGGAAGATTTTCCCTCCACAGAAGCCCACCAGTGCAGCAAAATCAGGATCCATAATCAAGCTCAGAGCCATATATCTGTCCAGTAGGTTTATATGGTCAGCACCAGGACCCTGTGTGGTTGACCACTCCTCAGCAGGGTAGAAAAAAAGAAAAGTAGCCATAGTTGTCCAGATCAGTAGGCCACACTAATCTGGCAGCCCTCCCCTTCTGTTCACTTCCACAAGAGAGTATCTCTTTTGAAAGTTACTAACGGTCCGCACCACGAGAAGGTGGGGTCGGACATTAGGTGCTAGGCCTGGCCGGTTCTATGCATCATCACAGGGGATTGGTGCATAGCTCTCCTTCCAGTGACTACCTAGCTACCATTTACAGACCAGTAATATACATATGCTGTGATATGTAATAATTGATCCCAAATTTATTGTAGTTAGTATAGAATCACAAAATAGTAGGTAACATGTCTAATTGCTTAAGATATGTTTCTGAAGGTGTGTAGCTACATTAGAGCATCACAAAAGTTCTCGGACGATAAAGCATAAATTGTCTAATACCAAGCTGCCTAAATAAACATCATCATTTAAAATAGTTTTAGTTTCATCTTCTTATATAATCGTATATATTTTAGTAAAATTTGTAATGTTAATTATTAAATCTATGGAGTAAGCATGTTTTGGTCTTTTTGCTAAAATTTGCATTTTCAAACTGCGAAAAATTATTTTTTTTTTACATCTTCACATGTCCATTTGCCTACCTAACCTTAAATGATTTTTGGTATATAAAGATAAAAAGATTTGTACCATTTGAACAATTCCTTTTACTGTGATGGTATAAAAAAAATCTTGTGTAATGAAAAAGATTGTAGCCCATAATTGGTAGTGTTAGTCATTTTCTCCCATTATTTTTGGTATATCTTTTTCCATTGCATCCTATGTATATTTTTATAAATCAACATTCAAAGTTATTTTGGTTAAATTACATATGTAAAAGCTTTGGGTGGGAATATTACAAATGCATATCAAATTAAAAAAACTAGCCAAAAAAGACAAAGGGCTATTTTTTTTAGCTTTTTTATATACTTTTGGTAAAATGTATAATGCTTGTGTTCCGTCAAAAAATAAATTGTAAATTTATGAAAAATGGAAAAGTTCAAAAATGATTGTTTAGAACAAATAAATGAGTATTATCTTTTAGCCTGTTATGGGGGAAAGATCATATACACACAGTAAAAGGACCAAAATTGTCACCTTCCCAGAGTAACTTAATTATGCTTAATGCAATATGTGTAGCAGAAAACAATGTTTCTAAATATTTCCTGATTAAAAAGAAATAGTGATTTAGCTGAAACAAATGGAAAATATGTTTTATATTGATTCTGATAAATTTTTGTAATCCAATTCAATTGATATTTCTTCAATATTCAGCACAATTCATATTGAACAAATGTTGCAAAATTCAACATGTAATAAGGGAGTTAGACCTTTCCAGAACACTATCCCATCTACTACTAATAAGAAGCTTATATATTGATTCAGGGGTCCAAATCACACCCACCCCCACCCCCAAAAATGGCAGCCATCTTGGGAAAACCAAACTTGTCTATCTAATTTGAAATAAATACAAAACAATTATCTTTGGATAATTGTTTTGTATTTAATATATATATTAAATATATATCATCATCATCATCCTCAAGCAGCCATGGGCTACGGAGGTCCAACCAGACCGTGCAATTTAGTTCTCCAAGCAAGTCTATCCTGAGCTACATCTACTGCATCTGGCCACTGCACACCAATTCTAACAAGGTCCTGTTTGACATTGTCTGCCCACCGCATCCTAGGTCTCCCCTTCTTTCTGAGGCCTTTAGGCACACTGTTCATAACCCTATTCGCCAATCTATAATTATTCATACGGGCAACATGGCCAAACCAACGGAGTCTCTCTCTGCACAATATGCTGCTTAAAGGAGGTTGCAAACTCCTTTGCCTAATCTCATCATTAGTTAAAGAGTTGAACCACCTAATGCCCAAGATACTGCGTTAGCATCTGGAATCAAAAGCATCTAGTTTCCTGTTATCTTGTTTACAAAGTGTCCACGTTTCACTACCATAACTAACCCTGGAAAGAACCAAACTATTATACAGTCTAATTTTAGTCTTTAGGTGTATACACCTATTTCTCCACACTCTCCATAGGTTCTTAAAAGTCCCGGCAGCAATCCCTATTCGTCTGTTAATCTCATGCCGCACATCACCATTATCTGTTACATAGCTCCCAAGATAATTAAACTGTGACACCTGCTCAAGACTGCAACCATTCAGATTAACTGAATCACAGCCTGCCTGACCAATTTTCATCACTTTAGTTTTCTCTCTGTTTATAACCAAACCTACTCTACTACCAGTCTCATCAACAGCTCGAATGAAAGAGTTCATCTCATCAATATCATTTGCCAAAAGGGCTAAATCATCAGCATAATCTAAATCAGAAATTTTCGTATCTCCAGCCCATTTAAGGCCAAAATCTTTCCCTTGAAGTGAATTTCGCATAACATAATCAATAACCAAGCTAAAGAGAAAAGGAGACAAAATGCACCCTTGTCGAACACCAGACGTAATGCTAAACCAATTGCTACAAGCCTTACCAACTCTCACACACGAGAGTAATGTTAACTAACTTGTCTGGTATACCATATGATCTCACAATCAACCACAAATTATGACGATCAACAGAGTCGAAAGCCTTTTTGAAATCAACAAAGCTAGCAACCAAAGGTTTCTGAAACTCTAAACATTTCTCAAGAATCTGCCTAAGTGAAAATATCTGATCCACACATCCCCTACCACTTCTGAATCCACATTGCTCATCACGCAATTGACTGTCAACCAGATTCTTAATTCTATTAAGCACAATCATGGAAAGAACTTTACCTGGAACAGAGAGTAGGCTGATACCCCTATAGTTATCACAAGAACTGCGATCACCTTTTTTGAAAATAGGGATAACAATAGCTCTGGTAAAATCCTTAGGAACCATGCCTTTCTCATAAAAGATATTCAGAATTTCAGTCATCCAAGTGGTAACCGAAACATTCCCAGCTCTAAGCATTTCCGTAGTAATTTCATCTACCCCTGAGGATTTATGAAGTTTAAGTTTAGAAACAGCCAAAATAACTTCAGATTGTGTTATAGGGCCAACATTAAAGCCACTAATGCATCTATCATCATTGCAAACAATGGGAGTAGAACTAACTACATTGTTTAGAACATCACTGAAATGCTCAGCCTACTTAGCCATGACAGAAACCTCCCCTTCTATAACCTTACCTTGTTTATCCTTCAATCCTTGTATGCCTGTCCGTTTTCTACCACACAAAACATTAACTATCTGGTACAGCTCTCTGCTGTTGTGCTGTCTAACTGCTTCCTCGGCTTTGTCAGCCAAACCATCAAGCCAAAGATTCTTATCAGCAGCTAACTGATCCTTTACAAGTTTATTAAGGTCTCTGTAATGCTTTCTATTAGGACTACTAGGGTATTGATTAAGGGCATTCCTGCAGTTCTTTCTTTCCGAAATAAGCTCAAGTGCCTTATCACTCAGATAATTTTGCCTCTTCTGCTCCTTTTTTCCTAAAAGAGTACTGTTAGTGTCCAAAAAAGCCTGTTTAAAATGATCCCATTCTTCCTCAACTTCAGTAGTAAGCAAACCATGACTGTCATAATGACTAAGTAACCTATCATGGTAAGCTTTGGCTATAACTGGATCTTTCAGAGCTTCAGTATTAAAAGTAAATTTTTTAACCCTAGCACAACACTTTTTAACTTTAAGTTGCAACACACTTTTAACAAGGTAATGGTCAGATCCAATTTCAGCTCCCCTATATGCCCTGGTATTCCTAATAGAACTAGCCCATTTGCTGTTAATTAATATGTAATCAATTATATTCTTATGCAGCCAATCAGGTGAAACCCATGTGTACTTATGTATGTTGCGGTGTTTGTAATAAGTGTTAGTTATTCTGAATCCATTGAGTTTACTTACCTGTAGGAGACGTTGCCCATTGCCATTGCAGCTACCAATACCAAAAGGGCCTATTACTCCTCCCCAAAGGTCAGAGTCAGTACCAACTTTGGCATTGAAGTCACCAAGAACAAGGGTAATATCTCCTTTCTTGACAGAATTCAAAATATCCTGAAGTTGTTCATAAAACCTATCCTTCTCATCCTCATCGGCATCCTCAGTGGGGGCATAACAGCAGATAACATTCAAGTCTTTAATGCTTGTCTGAAATTTTGCTGTAAGAAACCTTTCATTAATGCACTCATATCCTAGAAGAGCATCGCTAGTGTGTCTGCTGAGAAGCAGACCCACGCCTTGGTGATGCTTATTGTCGTCCCTCCCTGAAAAGAGAAATTTAAGATTATTTTTAAGAATCTGACCTTTATCTGCCCATCTGGTCTCTTGCAAGCTGAGAATATCTAAATTATAACGGTGGAATTCTTGTGTGAGGATATCAAGAGAAAAAGCTCTGTGCAGAGTCCTCACATTCCAACTACCTATGGAGAGAAAATGGTTAGTGGGATGTTTAAAGAAACTATGTTTATTGAGAGAGGGAATGCCGACAATATCAAACAGCCCCTAATCACAGACATGGGGCAAAGACCCGTTCCCCCACTACTAAAGGCTGAAGCCATCTACACTGGAAGACTTCCTCCAATGTAGAATTTGACGATGCCAATAGAAGCAAAGAGTTCAGGTGCCTGCGATGACTTCTGCTCAGGATTATCCACCAGCTGATAAACATATCCTGTGAATCTATTCACTTGGGGCTGTCAACCCACAAACAAACAGAAAACACAGCGGAAGATTTTCCCTCCACAGAAGCCCACCAGTGCAGCAAAATCAGGATCCATAATCAAGCTCAGAGCCATATATCTGTCCAGTAGGTTTATATGGTCAGCACCAGGACCCTGTGTGGTTGACCACTCCTCAGCAGGGTAGAAAAAAAGAAAAGTAGCCATAGTTGTCCAGATCAGTAGGCCACACTAATCTGGCAGCCCTCCCCTTCTGTTCACTTCCACAAGAGAGTATCTCTTTTGAAAGTTACTAACGGTCCGCACCACGAGAAGGTGGGGTCGGACATTAGGTGCTAGGCCTGGCCGGTTCTATGCATCATCACAGGGGATTGGTGCATAGCTCTCCTTCCAGTGACTACCTAGCTACCATTTACAGACCAATATATATATTAAATACATAATGTATGTGTCTGACACCAATAATAGATTTAATAAACAACTATAAAATTTCATCGTGTATGAAATATAATTTTAATCTTTCTTGTCCAGATTGATAGGAGCCTGTCATTTTATATGCCATAATAGGTCTTGAGAGGATGGCGAGACCTCAGCATAAAAACAACATAAACGTCCATGCCTTACCTGGGCTCTCGAACCCAGGTCCCTTAGATCACTAGCCAAGCACGCTAACCACTTGGCTATGGGGTTATTATTCTTTCTATTAATTAATTATAATTTTTTTTCATTCTTCAGTTTATTTTTATTGTTAATGTATTATGTACTATAACAACCTAGTTAAGCTTTTGGATTGTTTATATATTGATTAAATTTATTGTAATTTTTATGATAATTAACTTAAACACAACAATTGTAAGTCTTAAGTAATTTCAATTTGTGTGTGAACACTTTGAAGTATATGTACTGTGCAAAATTATCAGTTTTCTTTTTTTATTAAGTTGAAACAACAATACTCTTTTTCAACACTTCAAGTTAATACCAATTTTTCTATACTAGGGTAGGGGTTAACTGTCAATTGGGTTGGGTTGTTTTTCCTCTGAGCCTGTAGTTTACCCTGAATTTTTTTTAACACAGTGGGTTAAATGGCCAGATTGCAAGGACCCTAAAGACTCGCAGAAAGTTTGGGAAGTTGGGGGGGGGGGGGCCTCACTGTAAAACTGTTAGGAGAATGAAGCCTCCTGACAAAGCTATCCAGTATATTCTTTAATGTGCAGAGGATATGGCTCTTCTTCACATGGAGACCATGGCTTTGTGTCCCATTCGACAGATAGTGGCATTCCAAGCCCATCTGTATTCCCTTTCTGACCAAAGTCAGGGTGGATGTTTAGTGCAGGTAATGCTCAACCCTGGCCCAGGTCGGATTTGAATCTGAGAACTACAGATTAAGAGCCTGGCACACCACTGACTGAGCCAACCCCCTCCCCTGCTCTCAGTAGTGCATCTCAGTGGCTTTTAATCTCCAGTTCCCAGATTTAGGTCCCCACTGTGCCAGCATTGAAAATTTCTGCTATTTCCCTCAATGAGAAAGGGAACAATTGGAATCTATCAGATTGGACATTTAAGTCTTGGCTCCATGTGCAGGAAAGATTTACCCTGTGCACATTAATAATCACACTGGATTTCATCAACAGGAGGCTTTCTTCTGTCTCCTAACAGTTATCCAGCAGTTATCCTTCTCTCACTCCGCCCAACTGTACTGTTTTTTTGATTTCTGAAGGATGAAGGAAAAATGGTTTCCATCAAGTAACTATTTAGAGTTGAATACTAACTTCTAGGGTACTCAGTTAAATTTTAGAATATGCAAAATATATTTAAAAAAGTTATTGAGTGCTTAACTTTTATACTATATAAAAAAACTTTTTAAATGCATGTTACAATGACCCCTTTGAAACTTTTGCCAAAAGTTCTCCGGGATCCAGAAGTGCATCCTGAGTATTTGTAGGGGAATATTATTAAGCCTATTGGGTGAAATTGGACCTCTCACTACAATTATAACCTTCGCAAAGGGAGGAATTTTCATTCTAAAGAGGAATTTATTGTCCTATTTTGTGAGAACTGCAGATTTTAGAGTTAGCAACATTATGTACAGTGTAAATTTTTTAGCAATTTAGTTTTCGTTTAATTATTTGTTTTTAAACCTATGGGCCCCCACATTTGCTAAAGCAAGGCTTAGTATTTAACATGGTATTACTATATAGCAGTACATATGGAAATTAAAATGAAACTTAATATTTATAGTTCAGTTTATTGCAACACTAAGTCTCATAATAAATATCAATTTTTCAGAACAGTTTCAGTCTTGACAGAACTGATGAGAAATTCTCAAACTGCTGAAATTTTTAAAGTAAGTTTTTAGCCTGATCAAAGTGATATGATTTTCCTGTAGAAACATATAAATGATTTCTATTTTTAGGAAAAAAAAATAAACTTGTGGTAATAAATAAATGGAGAAAAAAATATATATTTTTATATATATACTTTTCAGGCAACAGGAAAAATTTTGGGAAGCTAACAAGAAATGTTAAGAGCACTTCTACAAATTATCAATGGATGGTGTATAAATAGGGTATAACTTTTTTTTTTACAGTTTTACCCAATTTAATCCCAATTTTTATCCCCTGAACAACATAGTTAAATATTCAGGTTAAACATGAAAAAAATCTGAAAAGTATTCATTTCGTAATAGTTTGTTACTCTTATTAAAAAAAAGTGTAAACAAGTATGCTATTGATTTGTTTGAATTTGTCATTTGTCAACACTACATAGGCATAGACAAAGATAAGAGAACAAATTATAAGGGGCCCTGGCACCCTCCAAAGAAAAAGGAAAAAAAAACACTAGAAAATTTTCCAAAAATCTTTTCCTAATTAAAATTCATTTTTTATATTTATGTTGTGTCGTGTCTTCTGTTTCTATACTACTTGTGAATTAATGGTCGCATAAGGTGGGAATACCCTATTGCTCTTGGGAATCACTGCTGCTGTGAACACAAGGCGAACAAATCGGGCGGACCGAGTGCTACTTCGTTTGTCCTAGTTGGGCCAGCGCCCCCACCAAGATTAAATCCTGAGTGCACTACTGCATGCCATATATTAAAATAAAGTTACATTTAGCTGGTTTTTGCTTTTACCTTTAACGTTCTTTACTGTAAAATTGAATTACATGTATGAAATATACATAAACAAATAAAAGTACAAAGCATTAACAAAAGTATAGTCACATGTAATAATTGTGAACAGTAAAAGAATATAATTAAACAAAAAAAGTAAAGGAATGAAATTAAGAATATATCAATCAAGTTAGGATTCTGGAAGGACATCAGTCCCAATTTACATTATTTCTTATCACGCTAGTCAGATATGAATTTTTCATATCACCTTACACGAATATTTTTAAGAACATATGTATCATGTTAATTGTGGATTAGGTGTATTGCATATAATTAAGCTTTTTATCCAATTTTTATAATCTAATTGGTAAAATATAAAAAATGCCAAGAGTAAAATCTTTAAAACAGCTGTTGAAACTGAAAAACTATGCAAATAACCAAGTATAAGTGTCACCCCCTCCCACAACTCACCCTTAACCACCTATTCTAGTTTTCCTTATTCTTTGTAGCTGTTTACAAAATTCTTCCTAACCTATATTGGAAACATTCCTTTCTGCTTTCACTGAGATTGATTACACTGAGACATCCAGTTGCCTTTTCAATAAGCTAATGTTTTCACTTTGTTGTCTGTCTGTCTATCTGTAGACATTCAACTTTTTTTGGTTTTAGAGATAAATTAAAAATTATTTTTTTGGGTTGGATAGGTATTGAGGAAATATTACAATTCTCACTTCCAGGATCTCCCAATAACAATACCCTCTTAACAGTGCAAAAAGTTAAAAACAACAAAATTTTAAACAAATATTGCAAGTGATGTAATGTGCAAGAATTTTTTATTTTGGTGGTAAAATGTAAATGTCATGGCATTTGCATTGACAATAATGATTTTCACCTTTACCCCCCAGGACGGTGGGGAAAATGTAATTTTTTTGTTTTAACAGCTGATAATTTGTTTTTAGAGATAAATTTAAAATTGTTTTTTTTAAATTGGTTCAATTTTGTTTGGGGTTGGATAAGGTCATTTTGTTCATGATAATTATTATAATTCACATTTTTTTAATCTCTCTAAAGTTTTAATTACACTCTCTGACTGTAAAAAAAAAATGAAAATCTAGGGAATTTTAAATGAATATTGCAAATGATTTATTTTGACTTGAGACATGATATATTTTAGTTGTAGAGTGTGACGATCAAAGGATTTACATTACCAACAACAATTTGTCCTTTTAACCCCAGAGGGGGGGGGGGGGCTACTTTTTGTTTTAAGAAATTAATGATAAATTATTTTTGAGCTCAATATGTAATAACGAAATATATTGATTTCTAGTTTTCATTTCCTCTGAAAGACTTTAATTTACTAATGCACTAAATGTAGATAATGTAAAAAATGCAATATTATTTCAAATGATATATTTATGCTAGAAATTCTGGTGGTAGAATGTGTTGATCAAGAACAGATACCCAGATAGCTTGCTAACAGAAGTATAATTTATATTCATATGTGTTTTAATTAAATTACTATTAGTTAAAATTCACCCATTTGCTCTTTATTTTTTTAAAATTAGTACTTAATTTTAAAAATTTCAGTATTTTAATATAGTAATAAAAAAATTATTTTACCATATGAATAATTTGCCCATACCCCTTAATCCTACGGATTAAAAAACACAATTTTTAAGGGATAAATGAGATTATTTTTCTGTTGTAAAGGGCTAATAATATATTGGCATTTACATTTTCCAATCATCTTTTAATACGAATCACTACTGTTAAATGTTACAAAATTTGAAAAAATGAAACACTTCATTTTCTTTGAAAACAAGCATCCCATATTCACCAGAGGTAAAGTTTTTTTCTAGTTACCTATATAACTATTGCTTTTTGCTCATCATTTGTTGATTTGGCAGTTTGTGTGTTAATCGAAACTGTTGTTCCACCATACCTTTCAAATGTGACAGGCAATAAGTTTTGTGTCAAGTGAAAGCTTGTGACACTGGGAGTGCCATAGGCTATAAAACATTTACCCCATGCTTTCTTCCCCTCTAAAAAATGAAAAATATGAAAACTTTCTGCTATGTCTTTGGAACATGAGTGCCAAAACTAGCTTCAAATGAAGCTTGCGACATGAGGAGTGTCACAGGTTATAAAAATTTCTCCCATGCCTTCCTCTCCCCCAAAAGGGGAAAATATGTCTTTAGAAAACGAGGGCTGAACATAACAAGATGTATGCCAAATTAAAGCTTATGACATGAGGAATGTTGTGGGGAATAAATATATAATCCCCTTGCTTTCTTCCCCTGCTGCAATAAAGGAAATTAGAAAGTCGTTCTTTTACTATATCTCTCAAATGGAGTACCTACAGTTAAGAGTTTGGTGTCAAATGAAAGCTCATATGAAGACCACGATAGATTGCTTCGAATTAGCCCCCCCCCCTCCCCATTTAGCCCCTCCTCCCAAAAGGGAATGGAAATTTCATGAGTTGTTATATATTTGTGATATAATTATATTTCAAATTAAAACCTGTTACATCTCCAATATCATAAATTACTTCAAACACGATTCCAAAAAAGAGGGATGAAAAATGTGGTTGATGTTTAGAGTCATACATTAAAGGAAGGTTTCTAAAGATAAGCATTTTTAGTGACAAAAAAATGTAAATTCAAAATTCAGAAAAAATCTTCCTATATGCATCCTAAAAAGTAGAAAGTAATCCTAAAGCATATCGATGATGCAATCAGTCACTGACTTCATATTCACTTCAAAGGAAGACAGGATGCTATTTTACATACTCAAGATTGCTGGTTTCCTGTTTACAGGGATGGATTAAACCTATCGAAGGATCGAGAGAATCCTGGTCGATGGAGTAGTGGCCCACCATATTCACTGACATAGCATCTGTACAACGATTTTTGTTTTCTGTTTCATAAAATGTATAATTTAAAACTATTATTGTAACCAAACGAATCCATGGCCTATTTTACTGATATTATAGTGGGATAATATTTCAAATTATTATATTTTTACCAGATTAATAAGATAGTTTGTTATTGACTGATTTCTGTAATTTTTTTCTGTAAGAATATTCCTGATGAGCAAATAATTGACTATCTTAGCAGATAGAAATAAAATATATGGGAGTTTTAAAAAATATGTAAAAAAAATAATCAAATAAAGAACATTTTATAATATAGGCTGTTTTATTGAAAAACTCCCTCGAGCTGATCAAAACCTTCAATACACTTCTACCTCTCTTCCTTTGAAATGATACTAATTCAGTGACTGATTGCACCATTGATATGTTTCTACTTTTTAGGGTGCATGTAGGAAGATAGGTTTTTTTTATTTACCATTTTATTACGTTTCAGAAGTTAGACTTTCAAATTTGTCATTACATTGACTTAGCATGAAGATTGGGAGAAGGACACCTACTGGACAGATGTTAGGGGTCAGATGGAAGCTTCCCATCTAAGCTATCCAGCATGTTCTTTAATGTGAACAGGGTAGCTCTCTCTGGTATACAGGATCATGGCTTAACATACCATCCAATAGATGGTAGCCTTTTCAAGCTCATCAAGGGCAGAACAGGGGTTAATGGAGATAAATATTGGGACTCTAACCTGAGAACATCAGATTATGAGCTTGGCAAACTACCAATAGCTTGAAAGTGTTCAAAAACTTTTGTTAATACAATATATGTGTATTTTCTGGATTAATGCACTTGATTGAAAAACATTTATGCTAAATGCACATAAACATGAACAAAATTAAACAAAATTCATTTATATTTGAAGAATTATGAAAGTAGAATTTTTTTTTTCATAATTTTAGTGAAATATGGGTAATAGAAATCTGGGATGTGAGCTTAACTACCTACACCACTAATATGTCAGTTCTTACAATTGGTTCAAACCATTGTATTGGTAAGTTTGTACATTGTAAGTAAGTGTACCCATCGCCTCACATCGTTCGAGTACAAACAAAAACATGACTTATCTGACCAGATCACATGCTTCTAAGAGTCAACAGTCCAGTCTTTATGGCACTGCACCCACTGTAGCCATGCAGCCTTGTGCAGAGCTGTTAACGTGGGTCTCTTCCACGGTACTCTGCTCCAGATATCCATGGCATGCAGTTTCCTTTGGAGTGTTAATTCGGAAACAGCTTGTGGGTCTGCATTGACTGACTGGAACAATTCCTGCCTCATTGCAAAGCGGTTTGCCGTAACAGTGCTTGACACACTGCAGCAGTCCCTATTGGTGAACAGTCTTTCTGTCGTAGTTCTGGCGATGATTAGCGGTGGACTGAGATGTACGCCACTGCTGAAAGACCCTTTGGACAGTATGTTTCGACACACGTTCAAAGGCAGCAACTTCTTGTACACTATGCCCTTTAGCTCGGCCAAATGCAATAACACCTTTTTGCCACTCATTCACATATTTGGCACGACCCATGTTTCACAGAGCGACTAACACACACATGGCACCCAACCACTTCTTGTCACTGTATGAACCCTGTAACGCATGGCACAGCTATTTGTAGGACATGTTTATTACTGGTGCACTCTCTGTTGCTCTTGAATGGACACAACCCTCTTATAGTAGGAGATGACTAATTTTTTGTCCAGTGAGCTTATGTTTCTTCAGGTAAATCGTCTATGTGTTCTTTTTTTTTCTCATTCACTTTCAGTGTTAGTCATTGTAGCATATTTGAATTAGTGCTTACTCCTTTGCAAATTATCAGGTGCATCCAAAGTTTTAAGTACCAGATAGCTCAGACCATTTATCTAAACCCTCTGAAGTTTATATTTTTTATGACTTTGTGCATTCTTGGAACCTCAACACCCTGGTAATAGGGATGCGGGTAGCTCAGTCAGTAGCGCACCAGGCTCGTAATCTATAGTTCCCAGGTTCGAGTCCCAGCTGGGTGAGTGTTGAGATTTATCTCTGCAAAATTCCTCACCCTGCCCACGGTCAGTAGGGGACACCGATGGGCTTGGGAAAGCCACCTTCCGTCATATGGGACATTAAGCCGTGGCCCGTGTGCAGGAGAGTCGGTGTGCATTAAGCCGTGGCCCTGGTGCACGTTAAAAAACATTCTGGATGGCCTTGATGGAGACTACCATCTGTCTCCTAACAGCTGTTCCAGTGGGTCCCCTCCACCAACCTTCTCTGAGCCTTTGGAGTCCTTGTGACCTGGCCATTTAAGCCCATTGTGTGCAAAAAAGTGCTGCTCAGAGGTAAAACAACCCAACCTTGGTAATAGTTGGAAACTTGAACAGGTGTTCACTAACATTTCAGCAAAAGAAAGGTAAGTTGTATTTGTGTGGTCACTTCAGTATACAAGATAGTGCGTGAGTTATTAATGTTGAATATTAAGTATTTATGAGATTGGTCACCATTGCTATATGTATTGGTGACTGTATTTTTGTAAACCCTGATGATATTGTTAAGAATTTATAGTCCAACATAGTAGAGCCAAATTAATAATATAAAAGGAAGTTAATAATTAATGGATCAGTTTTGTAATTCTGTTTTATATATACATATTGATAGGTTAAACCTACTACTGCGAAACCATATATTAATTATCAAAAGTTCAATATTATTCTCATTATTAACAAATCATTATTAACAATGTGGGATAAGTAACCATTGGTTTTTTACTACTCTAATAGATTTACCATTGCAAATAATAGAAAAGATTCGCAAAAAATGAACAAAATTATTTAAATTTCTAGCATTTATTGTCATTTTATTTATCACATCAATTCATCACTGCAATAGTTCTCTTAAAATCATTTCTTGTAAATACCTGATAATTGTTCAATGATGTTTTTTGCTCAGTGTGTGCTTGCTTCAATAAATCATAAAATTTCAAGAAAACGAGTATGATGACCAACTGTCACTTATTTGTTTATTTGATAGTGTTTTTTTTTACTGTAGTGTTAATTCCATTTTTAAATGCTTTTGCATTCCTGTGTTTTATACATTAAAAATATCATTCAGGCATATAGGCAGATGGAAACACTCCTATTCATGAAATTCTAGCAGATTAAATATAAATTATAAGATTATGAATAAAGAGAAAGATATGAAAATAATTTCTGTGAATCTTAATTTGTTTTAAATCCATTTATCATTTTATTACATGTATTTCATAAATTTCATCAAAATTGAAATATATGATAAAATAGAATTTTTTTTTTCCCATTCCCACCAACATTTGACTCTTCTTCACAGAAATATTTTATGACGATGTGATTGATATCATAGAGAAAATGTGTGTGACAAATTTATTGCTTATTAAAAAATGAACATAATAGTGTTTATTTATTCTTTTAGGAGAGGCAGATAGCACTGCATCACAATTTGCCTTTAGGTTCATATTTGCTAAAGCCTGTACAGAGGATTTTGAGGTACCGACTTCTTTTAGAGGTAAGTTCAATAGGAAATATCAAATTGATAAATATGCAACCTCTATCAATTTTGAAGATGTCATCATTTTTATATAAATGTTTTATTAAGTTTTTACTGGCTGAATTTTGAGAATTAATGAAGTTATTAGATTGTAGTGATGAGTCAGGTCCAATACCATGTCAAAAATGAGTCACTTCCAACAAACACATTTTGGAAAGTCCTTTCTCCTCTGTTTCTCTTCTTATTCTTCTGGTTCTTGCAATTGCCATGGTGTGTCATTTTTCTTTTTTTTTTTTATTATTTTACTATTATAACATCTATTTTCTTATCCTACTGCCTTTCATATCTATTTTTACCTTTCTTCATATTGCTCTTTGCTTAACATTTGTGATTCAAACGTATGGATTTGTCAAAATGTTTGTTCCACCATATCTTTCCAACCTGATGGCTGATCATAATGAGTTAAGTACCAAGTGCTAGCTTATGATTTGGAGAATATCACACGATATAAAAATTTACCACTTGTCATCTGTTCCCATAAAAAAAAAGTCGGATGATAGTTACCTTAAATCTTTCAAAAACTAGGACCAAGTGACAACCTTATATGTCAATTGATAGTTTGTAGTGTGGGGAGTGGCATAGATTATAAAAAAATTAAACCCACCCCATATTTTCCTCTTTCTAAAAAAAAGTAGTAGTTGTGTAAATGATTGTTCCTCTACATTTTCAGAATCTTAGTGCTGAATTTAATATGTTAAATGAAAGCTTGTGACATAGGGAGTGTCTTACACAGCAGGCTATAAAACATTTAGCCTCACCTCTTTCTTCCCACACAAAAAGGGAAATATATAAATGATTGTTCCATTATATCTTCCTAACCTGAGGGCTAACAGGGTGAGTTATATGTCCAATGAATACTCATGATGTGAAGAATAAATAATGAATTACCTCTGATGCACATGTTTGCTCAGAGGTCTGACAGGAGCCTTTCAATATAACCAGAGCAGTCTTGAGAGGAGTCCTGTTGTAACGTGATTTTGGGTGCACCACTAGAGGCTTACTGAGACACAAAGGCTCAGCCAACTCTGCTCATAGCTAGAGCATGAAACTCATTTCTACTGTTTAGTACTGCTGTTTCTTATGCACCATGTGTCTCCTTTGGTATCTCTCTTAAAGTTTAGCATTATTTGTCTTAAAATGTAGGTGATAGTTCTTTATTGCTTTATGTAAATAATTGAAATTCAAGTGTATTTACTGTAATTATATGCATTTAAAATTTTTATCATGCCTAGTGTTGTATTCCTGGCTGCCATAGTAATTGTAATTAATCTTCATAAGTAAAAGCATTTCATCTTCCTCAAGATGATACTGCAAATAAGCTAGAGTAAAAAAATGTCACAAAGATTTTATTCCCAGTAGGGATAATATCATGTGCCAAAATCACTAAGGATAAACTTATAGTACATTTTATGAAGAACTTTACAGTGAAAAAGGCCCAGTAAAATCGGCAAGGCACATTAAAATTAGCTGTAAATGCCTATCCTAGTATATTTCTAAATGTTCCTTCATATTTATTTGAAGATAGTAACTCAACAAGAGCAGAATAGTTGGAGAAAAAGTTCTGCAGCTCTAAATAGCAATATAAAGCTCAGTTTCAGCATAACATTGAGAATTTGATACAAAACAATTTAATTAAAGATTTTGTTGATTTGTTAAAAAAATTGTCAAAGGAGGAAAATTTTTACTCTAATTAGATTTGCATCAAAGATGCCAATAAGGGGAAATTTATTTCGCAATTAAAAGCTTCCACCTAGCTCAAGTTTATAAAAAATAATTTATCATATAGTGCTTATCTTTATTATTTAGAAATTCCCAAAGAAAAACGTGAAAAATGTGTTACACATTGCTTGAAATCTAGGAATGAACTACTTCATTTACATGTGACTATTAAAAATTTAGCTTTTGATAATGATATTAATTTTATTATTGCAATTTTATCATATTTTCAGTTGTTAACGCATAACCAAATAATTGAATTATTTGAAAAACACTTAAAAAAATGTTTGATAAACTAATGCACTTTCTGTTATCATTAACTGGTAAAAAGTTTTAAAAAAAATTAGTAAGATAAATGGATATAATTGTTCCATGTTCATATGCATAAAAGCTCCCAAATTTATATTTAGAATAATATTAAGTAATGCATGCTTCAAAATACCAAAGATGAAATCCATACTCAATTCAGTTTAATGTCAAAGGAAGATAAAGCACTAGCACTTGTTTTACTTTGCAAATGAAAATCAGAATTTGCTGGCTTTCTACTTTAAGTTAATATGAATTAAATAAGCAATTGAATCATTGATATGTGGGGAATCATTATATAAGGACCATCTCTCAGATGGTTAGATAAGTACATTGGTTAATATGAATATTAAATATTTGTGTGTAGTTTAATATGTTGGTTTAGTATTTGTTTATAGTTAGTCAACGTTTTAATTCAGTATTTCTTTCTAAAAATGAAGGCTTGTAAATACTGCTGGTTAGAACAGATTTGCTGGCAGTGTAAGTCGATGTCTTTAGGTTCATAAACAAGGAATTGGAACATTTCATATGCATTAAATTGTGGATAAACTTCAAATTTATACAGAAGAGAAACTTCTCTGGGTTGTAATGTTACATATTTCTTACAATATCGAGGAGGTGGTGGAAAGAAAAGTGTTGTTATTATGCACTATTAGTACAATTTCCATATATTTTATTTCTAAATTGTAAGTTTTTGCATGCATTTTTTTATATATTAAAGGTGATAAATCTGTAATGTTTTTTTTTTCCTATTTTAATATAATACACATTGAACTGAATCAATACTAAATATAGTAAAATATTTTTTTCTTAGAACATAGTGAAAGCTTCAGATAAAGAAAGTGAGGGTTATGCAGACATCAAAAATGCTCTCTCTGTCATGACTGGAATTGCATACCATATAAATGACATGAAGAAAAGGCATGAGAATGCTATAAGAGTGCAAGAAATTCAGAGCCTTCTTTATGGATGGGTGGTAAGATTGATACCTATATTTATTTTTTTTTGCATTATTATTATTTGTTATGAAATTATAGAAAAATTGCTATGTAATACTAAAATTATCAATTTCTTAACTAATGCTTCCTTCATTTAGAATAAGATGTAAAGGGGGTATTATTTTATGTACATATACTTAAAAAAATTTGCAAATTTATGTTGCAAAATATTTCCTTTAAGAACATTCTATATCATTTCATTTCTAAAGTTGTGTTTACTTCAGTAGATAAGCTCAAGATTTTCTAATCTCCTGTAGCCAGTGGGAAAATTACATATTTTTCAAAATTATGTTCATATGTTTTAAACAGTTTGCAAATCAAGCCAGTTGATATTAAATTCTATTAAATCTAACATCTAAGTAATTCATCATATCACTTTACATTGACAATGACCAAAGGACACTGAAGAATGCAGTGACACATTTTCCAAGCTGAGTGATTAAAAAAAATTACTAAGTATTGAAATATACACAGTCGTATCAGAATAATATGACCACCAACGGAATCACAGTGTACCCGCCCAGGCATGTCACAGAGTGCACATGACAAGGTCATACCACATGGAGTTATAAGCAGCTGGCCAGGACAAATGAGCCATAGTGCATAACATGGCACAATGGGCAGAGGTATTGATTTGATGGACATTCAAAATGAAATTATCATTGGCTACTGTGCCAAGGGTGGAAGCATCTTGGAAACAACAGACTTCGTGGGTCTGTAGGAAGGTGATGTAGGAAGGTATGAGATGCTGTAGTAAGGGTGTACCAAGAATGGACCGCTGGTACCGAGTACCTCCAGATGTCATAACTGTAGAGCCCCAAAGGCCATCGACCCCAGAGGAGAACGTTGTCTCCATTGACTGGTAAAGGGCAATCAATGCAAAACAGTGAAGCACTTGACCACTCAAATGAATGCTGGGGCACCCAGGCACGTGTCCCCAATAACAGTAGAGTGAACCCTGTTATGCACAGGTCTTCGGAGTCGATGCTGTGTAAAGGTGCCCATGTTAACCAAGGTCCATCGCCAACGACGCCTGCAGTTGCACAGGACTACCATCATTTGACAATGGAAGAGTGGAAAAAAGTTGCCTTCTCCAACGAATCAAGATTTCTACTCCACAGAAGTGACAGGCGGTGGCGGATATGGCATCAGACATGAGAACCAGCACCCGGACACGCTTGTCAGTCAAGTACAGGCCAGCGGTGGCAGAGTGCATGTCTGGGGGATATTTTCCTGATATGACGTGTGACCGCTGGTACCACTGGATGAGTCCCTGAATGCCAATGGCTTCCTGTCTCAGTGATATCGTGGGTTGGAAGACTGTTCACTGGGGGGGGGGGGCTTCGGCCTGCTCACAATGAAGAGGACGAAGTTGAAGGCTCGCAACCGGGAGTAGCTAACCTGGTTGACAGGCTTATCAATGGAAAAGCCAAACTAAGAGTCTCCACATGAGATCTTTATGCAGACGTGGCTTTCGTGGTGGAGGGGCTTAGGTGCTCCGAAGCAGTGGGGCTGGGGGTCCTCTAGTGTCCACTTAGCTAGCAACCTACCAGAGATGCCTAGAATGGGAAGGTCTGTTGAAAGGACTTGGTCGACCCGATTAGGCAGACTTATCCTGCATCTGTGAAGGGCTCAGTTGCAGCCTGAAGTGGGTGGCAGCCACTTCGCTGGGGGCCATCAGTCAGCACTGTGGAGGGGACTAAGTTGAGGGTCATGCTGAAAGGCTTGGCAGGACCGATTAGGCATGGCTCATCGATGGGGTCACCTGACTGATTAGGCATGGCTCATCGACGGTCACCTGAGAGTTTCTGCTGCGGAAGACTCAAAAAGATAGGACTTCTTCAAAAGTTTGGCTTTTAAATTAAAAAAATATCATCTGATATGATTTTGGCAAAGTATTTGGACAAAAAGTGAGTTATTTGGCTTTTTCCTAGGCAAGTTTCTAAATTAAAAAAAAAACCACTCACTGCACCTCAATGATTATTTCATCAGACAGACTTGTTTCTAAAAGTAAGGTCTCTCTCTTCTACAGGTCTTCTCCCTCAGTAAGGTACGATCTAAGAAGGCAAGATCTATAGAATGTTCTCTGGCTAGTGGATTGTGGTTTTGTGGCAATTCCCTCAAGGTGTAGTGCTGTCACGGAATAGCGAAACACCGGGATTGCCACACATTATTATGTTGTTCATCCTTGCTGACTACATAAATCTCTTCATGTTGGATGTTATCCTGGTGCTGATGGTGTCTACCAACAGGACAATGCATCCTGCCATGTCACTAAGGTGGTGCGTGACTGGTTCCAGGAACACGATAGCGATGTCTCCGTTCTCCCTTGTCCGGCGAAATCGGCCAACCTCAATCCCATAGAGCATTTGTGTGACCATTTGGATCAACAGGTTCGGCATGCGGACCCACAAACACATCATCTCTGGAACCTCTGTGCTCTGCTGGAGTCCAAATGGGCACATGTGCCTCTGGCAATCTTCCAGGGCCTCATTGCATCCATGCCACGTCGTCTCGCCACTGTCATCTGGGCCAAGGGTGGTTATTCCCATTATTAGGTAGGTGGTCATATTATTCTGATACGACTGTGTATGTTTAAAATTTTCAACCCTAGTTTAATATTATTTATAACAATAGTTTTTATAACAATGCATTTTCTTTGGAAAAGTTAGTTATTGGTGCAGACTTTTATTTATTGGTTACCCTAATGTGTAACCTAATTATATTATGTACTCGCAATTCATCACACTGAATTACCGTATTTTAATGTGTATAAGGAACCCTTATGTATAAGAAACCCCCTGATTTTTCATCAAAGATATTTTTATTTTAAGATATAAGAAAAATGAAATTTTCGATTCATCATAGAAACCATAAAATTCCTCATCACTCTCATCTGATACATCACAATCAGCTACATCAACTAGTTCATTATCATCATCAGAGTCACTCTCATCAAGTTATGAAGATTTAAGTTTCGAGGAATTGAGTAATTTCTTAATATCTATAATACTATCCATGTATAAGAAACCACCCCTATTTTTGGGGACCCAATTTTTGGCAAAAAGGGGGTTCCTTATACACGTTAAAATAAGGTATACATATTCACAGAGTTCACTCCACTAGTAATAAGAGAAGATAAAAATGATGAGGGATGTACATTACAGAGCACTAACCAAAAAACGTGGAGTTCAGAGGATTTATGTTTTTTTTAAATAGAAATGCAAAGTGCATTTTTTAGTTATTATTTTCCATATATTGTTGAATCCAAGTCAGAGAAAATGCACTTTTTTTTCAGATTTCATTGTCACCAGGAAATTAATCTTAAATCTAATAACGATGCTACTAATGCAAAAATTGTTAAGTATACTTGTCTATGATAAATGAAACACTTCAAGTGATGAGTGGAAAGATGCAATAGTTTAAAAGATCTCTAATATAACATAAATGCACCTTGCAACGGATGCTCATAAATAATATATCAGAAGTGTATGACACCTTTGACAGTATTTATCTTAACCTATTATGTATAAGTTCTAAATTATTCAGCAATTTGCATCCAAACCTCTACAACTGTACTTTAGTCATTATGAGAGGCATTCAAAATAGCTCTTGACATGCATCTGCAGAACAAAAACCATTGCACTTACCTCAACAAACTTTTACTGTCCTTCAAAATAAACTCAGCATCTAGGCAAAGTTGCAGACATCTATGCCAATTATGGAATTCTTGGTGATACTCCTGTTAGGGAATACTCTGCAACTTTGAATGAATGCATTTTGCAAGGTCTTGCACCCTTGAAAAAGGCTTCCCAGCAAGTTCCTTTTTAATTTTTGGAAACAACCATAAATAACATCGTTGCAAGATCAGATGAATATGCAGGATGGGATACCTATTTGATTGTTTCTTGCTCCCGATAGGTTTTGTGAGCATTAACATTTGTCATGAAGGAGAACCCTTGACATGCCTGTTATTGGACACTGCTGCTTTATCTCTTTAACCATTTTAAGCAAAACAATATTGGTGTAGTATTGGCTATTTATACTAACTTTTTCAAGTAAGGTTTCCATGACTCCTTGGGAACTGAAAAAAATTGTGAACATCCTCTTCCTTGAGCAAATGTCTTATTAAAGGATTTGGGGATGCAGTTCATCTTCTGAAACCCAAAAATTGTTGTTGATCTTTCTTGGAGTTGTAATAAAACCACATCTCTTCACCTGTGACAATGTCTGTTAACCGTTTGGGGCCACTAGGTTGGAACATTGCCAGCATCTTGCACAAGTCAATTCTAGTCCTTGTTTGCTGTTCTGTCAGTTCATGGAGTACCCATTTGGCACAGATTTTTCACAACTCTAGATGTTTATGAATAATTGTTTCCATACTGCTAATTGATACACTGACATCTAATCTTATTAACTGAACGATGATGTATGGGTTTTGCTTAATGAGTTCATAAATAGCAGTGATGCTTCTCTCGTTCATGGCACCCTCAGTCTTTGTGCATGAGGGAAGTCTTCAAAACTCTGCTGTCCTTCTCTGAATTTGTGTATCCATCCCGTAATAGTGCCACATGAACAGGCACGATCCTCATATAATTTAATAAATCGTGATTTTTTTTTTATGTGTCATCCCAAGCTGTATCCTTGTGAAAATGTAAAATCTTTCTACATCTTTAGTAGGCTTTAGAGTAACAACACACAGATTTCACAGACCAAGCTTTATTTGCCACTAGCAAAGAGAAATGATGATAAAGCCCTAGTTTTTAACATGTAATGAGAAGTTTAGACAAGCTTTCAAACAAGTAATAACTCATAAACTTTGGAGGAATGAGTGCAAATTTACAGACACATATCAAGAACATTTTGAACTCCCTCTGTAGTTAGGTATGATGAGCTCTGTAATGTTATAAATTTTAGTAGCAAGAAAATAAATTTGGTATTCCTTCCCATGGTATATCAGATTATATTTTTAAGGGAATGAAGATTATATACCAGGGGCTGGAGTGATTGTATATAATTGGCATTTTTGGCAATCAATTTTTTTTTTTGCAGTTTGCTGCTGTGTAAGGGAATGATTGTTTTGCCCTTCTCTCAGAATCCACTACTCATTCCCTACTGTTACAAATGTGGAAGATGTTCTAATCAAATCTCGTATTTTACTTAACGATTTTACAAATAATATTGTACTTAATGGATATTTGTAGCTAATATTCATAATCGCTCCTAATTCCATTTGTGAAGTGCAGCATTGAGATTTATCTCTGCAAAACTCCCCACCCTGCCCATGGTCAGTGGGGGACACTGATGGGCTTGGAAAGGCCGCTGTTCATCAGATGGGATGTTAAGTCATGGCACCTGTGTGCAGGAGAGCCATGCCCTGTGTACATTAAAGAACACATGGATGGCCATGATGGGAGGCTACCATCTGTCTCCCAACAGTTGTTCCAGTGGTCCCCTCCCCCAACCTTTTGTGAGCCTTTGGAGTCCTTGTGACCTGGCCATTTAGCCCATTGTGTGCAAAAAAAGGGCTGCTCAGAAGTAAAACAACCCAAGCCATTTATGAAATGTGTTAAATCATGTAAATAGGATATTATATAGACTACCTTAAAATAATATATCTGACTAATTACACTAGACAACAAATTGAAACTTTTTTTTTATAACATTAGTCAAATAGGATGTTTTTCACTAATTTTGGAGTGCTGAATTCAAATATGGTTGTGAAAAAACTGCAGCATTTATAGTTTATTTTTTAAATTACAGATAGATGTATTTCAAATTTCAATGAATACATATTTCTGGGAAATGAAAATAAATGTGACTATTTTGTTAAATTGCAAATTAAAACTCATTAATTACATTATTAGGGGGAAAAAATTAGAAACATAATAGTTATAGACCACTGAATATAAAGTAACAAATGAAATAATATTGAAATGCAAAATAAGAAAATGTGGGTAAGGATCTTTTATACCTACATGAAATTTTTTATGTGCTGAGGTATCTTCCTTCTGCAAGAACCAGCAGTAGTCACAATAATTGCTGGGTCCCACCTACCTTGGTATCTCTCCTCCATGATTCGGATATCTTGCTGAAATCTTTCCCCTTGCTCATCACTGATGGCTCCTAAGTTCTTAGGAAAGAAGTCGATGTGAGTGCAAGAAATGGATCTTCAAAGACATTCGGCAGCCAAGATTTTCATAGTTTTTATTTAGATCTTGAATGAGCTGATGGTAGATTTCCTCTTGTGATTTCCCCAGAAACCCTGGACCACAAACGTGAAGGATTTCCATGCAGTGCATCCTTCATATTCAGTTTTTCTTCAAAGACTATCATTCAATAGATTCCTGATCTGAGGATCAACAAAGATCCCTTCTTTGAATTTGACATCATTAGTTTTGGAAAATTATCCTCCTTCAAGTGCAAAAACCCTTTACCAGTTTTGTCCATAGCCTTTGCAAAGTTTTTCATAAGCCCCAGTTTGATGTATAGTAGTGGGAGCAGAACATCAGAGGGGTCAACTAGAGGCTTATACCTCACATTACTCTTTCCAGGAATCAAAATATCTCTTGGGCCAGTCTTTTGTTTTGTAGTGTGCTTTTCTGGCCCTACTGTCCCACAAACACAGAAAACAGCAAAATTTTGTGAAGCCTCCTTGAAACCCAAGCAAGAGAGATGACTTTTAGGTCACCACATATTGTCCATTTAAACTGGCCATATTTTATAGCAGTATTTTTTCCATGCCTTCATAAGTTTCCTTCATTCCCACAGCATGTGTCACTGGAAGGAAGGTTTTTGGTTTCCTTTATGCAAAAGGACAGCTTTTAAGCTGAATTTTGACGAATCTATAAATAGACGCCATTCCTTAAGGTCATGAGTTGTTTCAATTTCTTCCATCAACCCTGAAATATTTGTGCAGAAACACAAACCATCTGCATATCGTAATAAGTAGATAAAGCTAAATTTCTCTCCCAACCAGTGTCATGCATGCTTGCATGGAATGTTCCAGTTTCTTGCAGTTGCCGGTGCAAACTCATAAATGTTTGGTGGTTTGGCACATGTCTGTTTGGGAAGCGCTGTCAGTACAACCTCACAGCAGCTCTTCTGTTTCCATTGGCAGCCCCATATGCCAGATGCATGTCAGCCATCTCAGCAGTCATGAAACACTCCATGTTACATGTAATGTGTCTGATTTACGAATGCCAACAGCAAATACAAGTTTGTTCTCACTTTGCCCCTCTAGCCAATTGCAGTGTCGCCAAACAGCACCCTCTAGCACCAAAGGGTTATGTCAATGGACATACATTCATAGATAGAAAATACCAAGACAAACCTTTTTTATCTCCCATTGAAATTTGTAGAGAGTTTTGAAACACCCTGTATACACTTATCAGCATAAGATAACTGAGGCACAAGAATAAGGCATTTCAAATAAGTGGAATATTTTATTAGTAATGGTACAATAGATGGTGTTCAATATAAGTCTCACAGATTGCCTTGTTTTCATTAAATACGAATATTGCTTGAAGGATGTTAAACCCCATGCCATGACTGCAGATAATAGAATAAATGATTGGATAAATGTTAAGAGTTTTCAAGGCTACACCCATTATAGTATTACCACATTGAATATATTGAATTTTATAGTGGTTTCATAGACTAATAAATCGGTTGTTTAATAATCAAAAGGTTAAAATAAATTACAAATCTGTTTATTTTCTACCTACCATGCATGAGTTTAACCCCAGTGATTAGTTCACTTAACAACTGATCAAAGGGACTTGTGTTTGAACCCTGGATAAGGCATGGATTTTGTGTTGTCTTTCTGCTGAGATCTTGCCTTCCTCACAGATCATCTATATGGCTTTTAAACTGACAGGCTCCTATGAGACCTCTCCAGCAAGCAGCTACTTGGGGAATAGTTTATTTTTTTAAATATATGAGTGAAACTAAACTATGTGAGTTCATTGTAGCTCATGGAAAACTAAAATGTATCATGATGAACTACTTAAATGACTTCACTAATAAGTCACACCCCCACTGAGTGTGATGGAATTCACATACAGTTGAAAATTGTTTTCAGTCATAGTTTCCTTTAGTAAATTGTACTTATTAGAAAAAATGCATAGCAATAAAAGGAAACCTTGGTCTCTCTCTCCTTCCAATATGCATCATTTAGTTTCTAAAGTCCATACTAAAGCCCTATGTAAAAAAAGTAAAAATTTTCCTGCATTCACTGTTTCCTCAAATATAGCTTTTCCAAATCTGTTATTCAAATTTCTTGTTCAGTGTTGATGATGATTTCTTGTTCAATTGTTTCCATCAGTGTATCATTTTTCAAAGATATTGCCCAACATTATAAAGTAGAGACTGAGCAGTAGTGAAGCTTGTGAACGTTCACATATTGACAGGATATTAATTATGTGGCAACCTTCACAAATGGAGGCACATGTTAATTTGACTCATTCAGACTCTAATACTATGCAACAAATTTTCCAAGAAACCATTCACTTGCACATTGTGCTATTTTTCATAGTAACAAAGTTAAATAATTAAAATTTAATATTACTTTTTACATATTTTAGTTGTTGATGTAGTAAAATTTATTGAATTTGTTTTTATAATTCAGGGCCAAGACTTAACAACATATGGTGAATTGGTAGCTGAAGGAGCTTTCCGAATGTATCGCACTAAAACACTTAGGCATTTATTCCTTTTTGATAAAATGCTTTTAATTGCTAAAAAGAAAGAAGAAGGAATTCTCTGCTATAAAACTCATATAATGGTAAGTTTTTCTATACTATTACATTTTAATTAATTTTGAAGAGTTCTTTGAAAATTCAATGGTAATTTTTTGGAGCTGATTCAAGTATTGAAGTGTTTATAGTAGATATCTCAATACACGGGGAATTTGAATAGATCAATAAATGATTTATACTTCATTTCTGATTTGCCGAGTTTACATTTGAAGAACCCTTATAAATAAGAGAGTTAAACATGTCAACTAATCAAAGAATGCAGACTCTTTAAAGAATTTACCTTTAATGGCAATGATAGGAAGGTTAGAAACCCAAGCTTTTCCCTTATATTGACAAATGGAAACCTTAATTCTAATTTAATATTATATCCAGAACATTTGTGCATTATCTGATGGAGGAGAGCATAAAACATTAAGAGGCACTTTACATCATGAGTATAAACCTAAGATTGTGGAATTGGTTATTTGGGTAACCAATTCCCCCCCCCCCCCCTATGACTTGCACTTGATGATGAATCAAATAATTGACAGTCTGAATAAATTTCAAAAAATAATGTTTCATTAAGCCTAATCTGTTATTTGAGATAATTCAAGCACTCCCAACATTTAACTGCCCAAGTATTAAAAATAAAATGCAAGGCAAGATGAGCATTATGCTACTGGGTAACTAAATAATCCCAGCTGCATTCAGATGATAAAATTAATGTTTGGAAATCATACCACATTATTAAGAGGGGGGAGTTAAACTTCAGGCCATGAATAACCAAACCCAGAGTCACAAATGGGAAAAACACCCATGAATAGCTGAGATCATGAATGGTATGGGCTTAATATAATTTAGTGGTAGATCAAAATTAAAACACATTGTATCAAAATACCTAACACAACCTTGCAGACCATTATTGCATCATTACCCTTCACTGTCTCTACAATGCATATGGGATCCATTGCCTCATGTTGCTCTCACTGTAGTGTGATACAGTAGGAGATACAATTCATCAGACAAGGGACATTTTTTTTTCAGTTGTCCACATCTATACTTTATGTTCCTGGGACAACACAAGTTGCACCATGAAGTTTTCAGTGTTGTAGAATTAGGGATGCTGCTTTTGTGGGAATCTGCTCTGATATTCCAAACAGTGGAAAATCTGATGCATTGTCCTACTGGAAATCTGTTGTAACTGTCCAGACTTGTATTCACAGGTGAGGGTATAAACTGTTCCCTGCATGCTGGCCCTTTAAAAGGCTATTTTCACTTTTTTTAAGGCTTTTTTTTTTAAAGGCCACTATTACTCACTTCATACATTCACCTTGCGCACCACGATTCTTGTGCTTACTCTTGTTTTTCCTTCAATGTTCTGGTCTCCACCCACCTTTACAACAGCTGCTTTTGAACAACCAATAAGACATGGTTTTCCTAAGAGAGGCACTTATACATCTATACTAACAATTATGCCTCTTTTAAATGCTAATTTCTTCTTTTTATAGATTATTTGTGTCACTTTTTATTTAATTCACTGATCTCACAAACTTCACCTTGCAAACAAAATGGACACAAAAAAGTGAAATAGAAGCTGGTATACACCAGCTTCTATTTCACTTGCATAGTTCACTCTTCAGCATAGATGAGGTGGTCATAATTCAATAACTACCAAGTGTATATATTAAATAATACTATCATTAACATCCAAAGGTTTCTTTTTCTATCCATTTTGCTAAATCTGTTTTATTCTTTATTTTGCTATTTATATTATCAGTGTCATTTGAAAATTGTAACTTTCATTGTGTTTATTTATTACAATGTGATTTTTGTGTTTTCCTTAATTTCAGTGCTCAAATCTAATGCTAATTGAGAGTATTCAAGGAGAGCCTCTTTGCTTTCATGTTATTCCTTTTGACAATCCCAGAGAGCAACATACTTTTCAGGTAAAATTGCACAATTATATAATAAGTTACTGTGAATTGTTATTATTAAAGATGTTGCTTAATATGGGGTGATTATAAATATGTGTAACAGTTTTAAAAATTCCCTATAAAAAGCCTAAACATGCAAACTAAATAAATCATGCATGTTTTGAAAGAAGAAATACGAAAGCTTTATACCATAAATGTTTTGATCAATATTGCCAATGAAGCTGAAAGAATGCATGTCGAATCATTGCATTTATTGGCATGAACACAAAAGTGTGGGATGAACTAGAATATAGGGTGGATGTATGTAAGTTGATCTATGGTAGCCATATTAAACATTTGTGGTAATTTTTTTCTTTTTCAGTAATATAAAAAAAATTAAAAGTTCTCAAAATAAAGGATAAATCAGAAAGTAAGTGCAGACAACCATGCACACATAGAAAAATAATACATGTGTCACTAGACTTGTTTGAGACACTTGTAATTGTTGATTAGCTTATCAAAGCTCTGCCAATAGAAGGGTGCATCCTGCTCCTGAAGCCTTACTGACTATTTTAACAGTTTCTGATTTTTACCTTTTGACATTGTTTTTTACGTGGTCCTATACATCTATTGTTATTTTTACATACTTGTTATTGTTGTTTTTTGTTGTTTGTTGTTTTAGTGTTTACATTTATTGTCTTTTCTATTGTCTTTTTACTTTTAACAATGGTTGTGGGTTTCCTTGACTTTTAGATCTTTTTTTTACCCTTTACACCTCATTTGGTGCATCACGGCCTTAGTTGCCTTTGTGCCATTAAACCCCAAACAAACAAACAACCAGCCTGCTCCTGAAGCCACTTTGTGACTTTCTCTTTGCTGGGTCATCCTCAGATATGCTTTTTCAACTTCCCAAACAAGTGAAAATCCAACAGTGCCAAGACAGGACTGTATAGTGACTGGTGAACAGTGGCCCATCAGTAGGTGCAGAGAAGATCCATCATGAAACAAGCAGTGTGCAGGCAGTTGTTATCATGCAATAGGTTGGGTTCAGTTGTTTTACCTCAGAGCAGCACTTTTTGCACACATTGGGCTAAATGGGTGGGTCACAAGAATCCCAAACACTTGGATAAGGTTGCAAGAGGGGACCCACTGGAACAGCTGTTGGGAGAGTTGGTAGCTTCCCATCAAGACCATCCAACGTATTCTTTAATGTGAACAGGATATGGCTCTCCCATATATAGAGCCACAGCTTAATTTCCCATCTGACGGATGGCAGCCTTTCAGAGTCCATCAGTGTTCCATACTGACCGTGGGCAGGGTGGAGAGTTTTGTGGAGATAAATCTCAATGCTGACGTAGCTGGGACTCTAACCTGAGAACTGCAGATTACACACCTGGTGCACTACTGACTGAGCCATCCTCACCCCTCATGCAATAGGAGCACTCCCTTGGCAGCAGTACAGGCTGCATCTGTCAAATTGCTTGTTTAAGCTGTGTCAATATCAGTTGATACATTGCAGCATTTACAGTCTATCCACGTGGAATGAAATCAATGAGAAAAATTCCATGAACATCCCAAAAGATGGTTGCCATCAGCTTTCTAGAATTCAGCATTGTCTTGAACTTTTTTCCTGACAAGGGGACCAGGGTCTTTCCATGTAATGGATTACATCTTTGTCTCAGGAGAATAGTTGTAAACCCATGTCTTTCCACTCATGATGATGCAATACAAAAGGTCATTGCTATCTTCTTCATATTATTGAAGGGGCGGGGGTGGCTCAGTCTGTAGTGCGCCAGGTTTGTAATCTGTTCCCAGGTTCAAGTCCCAGCTGGATCAGTGTTGAGATTTATCTCCGCAAAATTCCCCGCCCTGCCCACAGTCAGTAGGGGACACCGATGGGCTTGGAAAGGCCGCCGTCCGTCGGATGGGACGTTAAGCCGTGGCCCCGTGTGCAGGAGAGCCATACCCTGTGCACGTTAAAGAACATGTTGGATGGCCTTGACGGGAGGCTACCATCTGTCTCCCAATAGCTATTCCAGTGGGTCCCCTCCTCCAACCTTCTCTGAGCCTTCGGGGTCCATGTGACCTGGCCATTTAGCCCATAGTGTGCAAAAAAGTGCCGCTCAGAGGTAAAACAACCCATATTATTGAAGGTTCTTGAGTGACACTGCCTTGTGTTTCTGCTTGTGGCCATCAGACAATTGCTTTGGACCCTATCTGCTGAAGACTTTCTGATAGCCTGAAGAGTCATGTACAATGTGCCAGACACAGCCATGTAAAAGTTTGAAGGTTTGCTCCAAGTTCTGAAGAAACACATCTGTCTGCCCAGACTGCTGCACTATATGAAATACAATGTTGAATAATGTTGATTGCTGTCAACCACCACAATTACACAACCACTTTGAAACTTACTGCACTATTACCCTCACTTGTTGAACTGACAGGACACCTGAACTATGTATGGCCACAAGCTGTGGATGGATCACCACCAGTGACTAATTATTGCTCAGATCTCCAGCTCTGTATGCACATGCAGTATTTTTACCATCTTCATTCTGAATATCTGTTTCTAAATATTTAAAATTGTTACTTTCATTTCATTTACAATTACCCTTTTAAAGAAACTTAACTTAATTTTGTACCTATAGAAGTTACCTATATTTAGAAGAGTTATGAAAAACTGAGTGACAAAATATTTATAAAAAATTTAGTTTTGAAAGCTTCATTAATATTTTTTTATTTTCAATTAGGCTCGAAATACTGAACAAAAACGTGAATGGTGTCTACAGTTAAAGAGAGTTATTCTCGAAAATTATAATGCTGTTATTCCTTCACATGCACGTCAGTTGGTGATGGAGTTAGGACAAAGCAAACAGGAAGGTAAAGTATTTATTGCACATACTGAAAAATATCCTTATGTACTTAATAATTGGTTCTCAATTTTTTTCTCATTTTTTTCAGCCTACTGAAATTGATTATAATTAAATTATATGGTACTGCACAAATATTCTTTGTGGCTTCCTCTATTATACAATTCTTTTGGTATATGTACAGGATTTTATGCAATTCCTGTGGTGCTGCTATAATAGTTAACAATTCCTACAGTTCACCTGCATAAATGATAGATTTTTTTCATTCATAGAAAACTATGCATCCTGAAATAGGTATATATTATTTATAGTTTAGATAAAGCCACCATTTAAAAAAGTTTGTAAAAGGTTCCTCTGTGTAATTGAAAATCTAACCCCTCGCCCACCCACCACCCAAAAATTATGTTAAGAATGAAACACTAAATGCAAATGTGACTAAAATATATGTTGTAATAAGTCATTTTGCAATTTTCAAAATTTTGGAGCTTATGTAGTTAATGCTGTAGGATTAGATTTTCTTTCTGCTATCCCGATTAGGAAACAACAGCAGGCAGAGAAATTTTTCACCCCAAGCATGTACCTCAGTTTTTTTGGGTTATGAGAGAGTCATCAAAAATATGTGATGCTCACCTGGTCTGTCCTTGATGATCACCAAATCATCTGTAGACTCCTTGATTCTGTCTTCTCAAAAAAAGATGATGACCTTGATTTAGCCCATTGTGCATTTAGTCCATTATAAGTTCCACTTAGAATTAAAACAACTTGAATAATTTAGTCAAAACTTAGTTGTAAGTTATGCTGCCTGAGAAAAACTTCTGTTTATAACTTTAGGACTCGTTTACCAATACTATTTCAAGTAACCAGTTCCACATATTTCATTAAATACACTATATGTTTGATTAGTCTTATCTTTGTACACACTTGAACAGATGCTTCTAATTCTACCTATATATTATAGACATGATTACTCAAACAATATTTGCATCTTAATATTATCAGCCACCAGAGAAGATTACCCTACTGGAGTACTGACGAAAGGCTGGTGTGAGACATGTTCTCCAAGTGTTAGACTTTTTGAGACACTATATTTAATGGTTATGTCTAAACTATCCTAATAGGTTATTTTTATCACTGTCAACTTTCCAGAATTTAGTTACTGCTCAATTTGCTACATACAACTATTCTTTACTATCCTAAATTATTTTATTTTGTACATGTCATCTTTCTAATGTAACTCTTGTCAACATTTCCATTGAAGTAAATTTCCAATGATTATGTTTCCAGCTATGGCCAGACATTGATATTACAGATTCCATAATAATTCACCTAATTTATTTAGAGAGATTGAATATCTCAAATGACTTAATACAACTTTTTCCTACTTGCCATGCTCAAATAAGTCTGGGGAACAATGCTTGTTGACAGAAGTATTGATTGGGCTTGACCCCAAGACCATCAGCTTAATGGTGAACATCCTATCCACTATCCACCAAAGAACTAACTTTTCTAATCCCATTTAGGATAAAATGTCAAGCATTGATAGCATGCGACTGCAACACCAGCTACCCTGAATATTTTGCTGGAGACCAAAACAAGTAAAATGCTGATGGGGGGGGGGGGGTCTTATAGGAAAAGATATTAATCTTGTGGTGAAAAATTCATTGTTAAACTTGATGCTGATTCTGAACTTTGGGTTCAATTGATAGATCCTTTTGGCACTGGAGATTGTAATAATAATTGGGAATATCTCCTATATTAAGAATAACTTAAACTTTAAAATTTTATTGCTCAATGACAGAGAATTTTATCTTCAAACTATTTGCATGTTAAACATGCAAATAGTTGAAGGATAAACTTTAAAATTTTATTGCTCAATGACAGAGAATTTTAAGTTATTTTTAATTAATTTCTGAGCAAGAAGGTCCTTTTAATTGTATCTCCTACATATCAGTAAATTTAATCATTTGAGAATAACAAATAACAGTTTTAGACTAAGAATAGTTTATCTACTAATAAATTACCACTTTGAAGTCGATTCAAAAAAATTTTTTAGAGGAAATATTGTCTTCAGCTTGGTGGGATACGAACCCACGACCTCCTGTTAACATGTCATGTGCTCTGGGCCACTGAGCTACCGGCAGCCGATCAAGATCTCCTCTAATTAACGCTATGAACATTCTATTATGTCACATATAAGCACTATTCTGGCAATTTTGAAATTCTTGGGTTCGTATCCCACCCGGCTCAAGACAATTTTTCCTCTAAAAAACAATTGAATCGACTTCAAAGTGGTAATTTATTAGTAGATACTAAATAAGTGGAGTTTCTTTCATTATTTATCATCAGTATACTTGTAAGACATACTTTCCATCTATAAGGCAAATAGAAAGCTGCTTGTGGCTAGATTGCCTGAATAGCGTTTATATGTGACATAATAGAATGTTCATAGTGTTAATTAGAGATCTTGATCGGTGGCTGATAGCTCAGTGGTTCAGAGCACCTAACATGTTATCAGGAGGTTGTGGGTTCATATCCCACAGTCTCAAGACAATTTTTCCTCTAAAAAAATTTTTGAATCGACTTCAAAGTGGTAATTTTTTAGTAGATACTAAATAAGTCGAGTTTCTTTCATTATTTAAGAATGGTTTTTATGGGTTATATAGTCAATGAAATTATTATGTGTCAATTACTAGCAATTGAACTAGTCTGTTACTAGTGTTTAGTTATAAAGGAAGCAAGATTGGTTCTGATCATTATTCATTCAGCAATTTCCATTTAAAGCTTAAAAGAATGTTGTGCCAAAAGTAAAATAGCTACATTTGACTGGATTAATATTGTTAAAAAAGTTACTTTTAACACTGGATTCTGAGCAACCTAATAGTACCCAAAGCTTATCATGCTATGCTTCTTTGTCATTACAGGAAAGTTTTAGGGTTATACTTATCCTTTCCAGGTCCAGCTATTTTTTCATTCTGATTAAGCAAAAAAAAATTAATTTTAGAACTTTTTTGCCAAATTAATCAGCATTTAATTCTGGATTTTCTTAAAATATTTAATAAAAAAAGTTTTATTTTAAGAGGACTTTTTTTAGAGTCATGTATTAAAAAAAGCATCTGACAACATAAAAATTTATTTAAAAAACACTAATAGACAGAAAAGATTATAATACACATGAATAGAAAGGCTATTTTTTAGGAATAACAAAAAAAATTTGTTTGAAGTAAACATTTCTTCCATTTTGTAATTCTTTTCTCCATACCATACTTTGAGAAAAGTCTAGGCTTGTTGCAGAGTCCAATAAACAAGTCAACTTTAGAATATTTTTAATAAATAACTAATCAACAGAAATAGGTCACGTTATATACAAAATTAAAGAGAATTTAATTCTGAATTTTTTTGAAGTAAAAAATTTGAACATTGTAGTAATATATTAATTTTAATAACACGTTTTACAGTGGCATACCAAAAAAATAGGTACATATTTCATAATTACTTCCAAAAGCTTCCATTTTTAAAAATAGGAGTTTTTTTGTTAATTATCAGAATATTTTTGAAATTTTAAGGAAATATTTGTTGATAATAGTTCAAATCAAACTTCTGAGTTTAAATCAGGTGATTGCTTCAATACAAGGTAACATTAACAAATAAATCGACAATACCGTATAGCGCTTCTAAAATATGGCAATCAGATGGCTTTATTGAATTATTTATGTAGGCTAATAAATTATACATCAAATAAAAAAAGAAAATATTATTTTTCAAGCTTGAATTACCTATTTTTAAAATATATATGCAAGATAATTTTCAAACGGTAATTTTTTTTTAAATTGAAGTACGAAAAACGTCTATAAGACGTCTTGACCCTGGAAGGGTTAATAATGGGTAGTACTTCAAACTGCTTATGAACCAAAAGAAGAAAAGAAATCAGTTAAATTATAATAAATTGATTTCTAATTTGAATGATAAAACATGGAGTTTACTTCAGATCAAAAGCAGTGTAAGGGGAAATTCAGTCCTATTGGAAATGTAAAATAATATTACTTACCATATTAATTGCATATCTTTTAAAGTGCTTAAAATTCACTATGTGGTAGAGATTAATTCATTAATGCATCAAATAATACATAAATTAACTTGTTTGACTTGCTTGATGGCATTATTATCTGTAGAAAGCTTAGAAAAAGGGAAGGTGTTTTTGAAACCTTTATAAGTATGTAACTCACTTAATGCTTTAGAAATAAATTTTAGTCTGTAAAACTAAATAGGTATCTAATATTTTTCTCTCAGATTCTGTCCATCTGGAAAAAAGCAGTTCTAAACGCCAATTGTCTGCACCAGAATACTTGGAAAAAAGAAAGCAGGAGAGAAGAAAATCAGAGAGCAGCATTAAGCCATTCAAAATTAAAAAAGGTAATAATTATTTAATTTTTAGCATTCTTCTGAAATAAACATTTTTTTTTTCTTTTGAATTATTGTTTGGGCTTGGAAAACTTTCCATTCAATGGATGCAATGTTAAGCCATTGTCCCCATATGCAGGAGAGCCTGTGCATTTAAAGAACATTCTGAATTACCTTGACATGAGGCTTCATATGACTCCTAACAGTTGTGTAGTAGATCCCCTTTCCGAACCTTCTCTGAGCCCTTGGAGTCCTTGTGACCCAACAATTTAGCCCATTTTGTGCAAAAAAAAGTGTTGCCCAAAGGTAAAACAATCCAATCCTTTTTTGTATTTGTTTTAATAAAAACTAATTCTTTAGTAGTAGTTAAGCTTGCCAGAAGTGAAACCATTTAACCCAACTTTTATATAATTTAGTTATTAATGTCGTATTATGTCAATTGTACATTTTGAAAAATTTGGAATGCATATATTTGAAAGATTGTACTAGCTAATTCAATTGCTAAATTGAAGATATTCACAACAGTGATATATTTATTTAGAAATGGTTTCATCGTCATCCTCAAGCAGCCATGGGCTACAGAGGTCCAACTAGACCATGCAATTTAGTTCTCCAAGCATATCTATCCTGAGCTACATCTGCTGCATCTGGCCACTGCACACCAATTCTAACAAAGTCCTGTTTGACATTGTCTGCCCACCACATCCTAAGTCTCCCCCTCTTTCTGAGACCTTTAGGCACACTGTTCATAACCCTATTCAACAATCTATAATTATCCATACGGGCAACATGGCCAAACCAACTGTCTCTCTCTCTGCACAATATGCTGCTTAAAGGAGGTTGCCAACTCCTATACCTAACCTCATCATTAGTTACAAAGCTGAACCACCTAATACCCAAGATACTGCATAAGCATCTAGTTTCCTGTTATCTTGTTTACAAAGCATCCAAATTTCACTACCATAACTACCCTAGAAAGAACTAAACTATTATACAGTCTAATTTCAGTCTTTAGGTATGTATGCCTATTTCTCTACACTCTCCATAGTTTCCTAAAAGTCCTGGCAGCAATCCCTATTCATCTGTTAATCTCGTGCCACAATCACCAGTATCTGTTACATAACTCCCAAGATAATTAAACTGAGACACTTGCTCAAGGGTGCAACCATTTAAAGTGACTGAAGCACCATCTGCCTGACCAATTTTCATCACTTTAGTTTTATCTCTGTTTATCACCAAACACTCTATTACCAGTCTCATCAACAGCCCTAATGAAAGAATTGATCTCATCAACATCATTAGCCAACAAGACCAAATCATCTGCATAATCCAAATCATAACTTTTCAGATCTCCAGACCATTTAAGGCCAAAATGTTTCCCTTGCAGTGAAGTTCGTATAACATAATCAATGGCCAAACTAAAAAGAAAAGGAGACAAAATGCACCCTTGACAAACACCAGAAGCAATGCTTAACTAATTGTTACAAGCCTTACCAACTCTCACATGAGTCAATGTTATTATAGAAAGCCTTCATTATGTTAACTAACTTCTCTGGTATGCCATACAATCTCACAATCAACGACAAATTATGGCAATCAACAGAATCAAAAGCCTTTTTGAAATCAACAAAGCTAGTACCCAAAGATTTTTGAAGCTCCAAACATTTCTCAAGAATCTGCCTGAGTGAAAATATCTGATTTACACATTTCCTACCACTTCAGAATCAACATTGCTCATTAAGTAATTGCCCGTCAACTAGATTCTTAATTCTATTATGCACAATCATGTAAATAACTTTAGTGGAACAGAAAGTAGGCTGATACCCCTATAGTTATCATAACTGCGATCACCTTTTTTAAAAAAAATAGGAATAATTATAGCTCTGGTTTAAAAAAATGTATTTTGTGAAGTTTTTTGGTGAGGTTTAGCAGTGGTAACTCTTATAATATTGAAACTTTATAAACCAGAAATCTTCTCCCCCCCCCCCCCCCCCTCCAACTCAGCCTTCCACCTCTACCGGAAGGCCTCCTCCTCCCCGTCCTCAGATAGCAAGACCTTTCAAATCTAAGGGGCCCCCACTGGGGCCCAAAAAGAAATTAATCCCTCCTCCGCAAAGGGTGGTCACCGATCTATGCCCCTCGGACGATTCCAAGGACATGGATACCGCCCGCCCCCTATTCACTAAACCGTCCTCTGCGGCGGTTAAGTTGAATAGGAATTTGTTGTCCGCCCACTCTTCTAAGTCCTGAGAGGGCCACACTCCTACAATGGAATTGTCGTGGATTCCAGAGGAATCTTGATGACATCAAGGCCCTCCTTCAGGCACACCAGCCCATCTGTGTGTGCCTGCAGGAGATGTACTTGCAGCCAGTCAGAGATCCCATGATCCGGCACTTTACACTAGTTTGCCGGGACCGGGATGGAGATGGTCCAGCTCATGGGGGTGTCGCCATCCTGGTGAGCAACCATTCTCCATTCCGGATCATACCCCTCACCACCAACTTAGAGGCGGTAGCCATCCATCTCTTTGTGGGGTTCTCGCTGACTGTCTGCTCTGTATATCATTCACCTGGGAGCATCGTCTTCCAGGAAGACCTTGATGAGCTTGTCTCGCAGCTGCCATCCCCCTTCCTCATTATGGGGGACCTCAACGGACACAGTCCACTTTGGGGCAGTACCGACACCAACAGGAGGGGTGGGGTCCTGGAGCAGTGGCTACTGGATCCTTCCCTCTCCCTGTTGAACACCGGTGTCAGTACTTACTTTCACTCCCCAACCCGCACTTTCACTGCCTTGACCTTACCATCTGCTCCTCCTCGATCCTTCCACTCTTTACATGGGAGGTCGAGGACAACCCGTACAGAAGCAATCACCTCCCTGTGGTGTGCACTATCTCCCGTGGGGGGCCTTGTAGCCCTTCACGCGTCTCGTGGTGGAGGCTCGATGACCACTGTGTCAGCCAGGAGCCCATCAATGTGGCAGTAGCGGAGATAACGGACTGTATCGTAGATGCAGCTGCATCAACAAATCTTCAAACTTCGACACGGTTTCCTCGTTTTCCGAAACCGTGGTGGAATCCAGATTGTACTGCAGCTCGTAAGGCTCAGAACAAGGCTTTGGGGGGTGTTTCGGAAATATCCAACGACCCCAACCTCGAAAAGTTCAAATGCGCCAGGGCGAAAGCTCGTTTCGTCCGACGCCAGAGCCAGAAGGAATCTTGAATCAAGTACACGTCTTCTATCACCTGCACGACCAGTTCTAAGGTTGTGTGGGATAAAGTCCGGAAGATGGGTGGGAACTACACGTCCCACTTGTTATAGATCCTGGAGCACAATGGACAGGCAATTGCTGATCCCAAAGCAATTGCAGACACTCTGGGGGAGTCCTTCTCCTCTATCTCTTCTTCATCATCTTACTCCCCCGAGTTTCTGGCCCAGAAGGGCAGGGCGGAACGCTCTCAGCTGTCTTTCCACTTGAATGGCCTGGAGCCTTACAACAGGCCATTCACAGCGAAGGAGCTTTGCCTTGCTCTGCACTCTTCTCGTGCCTCTGCTGTAGGGCCAGACAATGTCCATTATGCCATGCTCCAACATCTCTCGCCATCGAGTAAGGATTGGCTGCTCCATCTTTTCAATCCCATTTTTCTTGAGCATTTCTGGACTCCTGGTGGGAGGCCATCGTCTTGGCCTTCCTGAAGCCAGGAAAGGATTCCAAGATTCCTTTGAATTATCGTCCCATTGCATTGACGAGCTGCGTGTGCAAGGTGTTGGAAAGAATGGTAAATGCCAGACTCATCTGGTATTTAGAACACAACAACCTTCTTTCCAACACCCAGTGTGGCTTTCGCAGGTAACGTTCAACTCTTGACCATCTGATATGCTCAAATCGGCTATCAGAAATTCATTTTTACGAAGAGAACACCTGGTGTCAATTTTCTTCGACATCGAGAAAGCGTACGACACGGCTTGGAGATTCGACATTCTTTGTGACCTTTACAGCTTTGGCTTCAGAGGTCACATGCCGATCTTCATCTCCAACTTCTTATAGACACATTCTTTTCATGTCCGTGTCGGTAACACTCTGTCTCAGCCATACCCCCAAGAACTGTGTTCTGAGTGTTACGCATTTCGCTGTCAAGATTAATTCAATTACTAGACAGCTTCCTCCATCAGTAGGCAATGCCCTCTATGTTGATGACTTTAGCATATTTTGCTCTTTGTCCAGCATGAGGGTCATTGAAAGACAACTGCAAATTGCCCTGAACAATCTTTCTGTTTGGGCGACGGCAAACAGGTTTCAGTTCTCTCCACAGAAGACAGCTTGTGTGCACTTTTGCCACAAGCATAATCTTCACCTGGATCCCGAGCTTCGACGGGGGGGGGGGGGGGGGGGGGGGGGGGGGGGGGGGGGGGTGTAACATCATTCCAGTTGTGGCAGAGACCAAGTTCCCCAGTCTCATATTCGATCGGAAATTACCTTTTTACCACACATACATCATCTCAGGTCCAAGTGCACACGGGCATTGAACATTGTCAAGGTCCTCTCCTCCCTTTCTTAGGGGAGATGGTTTCTTTTGTTGATGTTCTTTGTTCTTTGCTCCGCCTCTACTGTGCACTTGTCCAATCGAAACTGGACTACGGATCCCAGGTGTATGACTCTGCCCAGGATTCGGTGGTGAAGGTGCTGGACCCCCTCCATCACCAGGCCCTTCGTGTTTGCACGGGAGTCTTCTGCACATCACTGGTCCAGAGTCTTTATGTCGAGACTGACCAACCTTCCTTATCTCTTCGCTGTCAGCAGTTGTCCCTACAATATGCATCTAAATTGCGATCCCTGCCTGGCCATCCCACTTGGGACTGCATTTTCAGTCCGAAGTGGGAAATGCTTTACACAAATCGGCCAACTGCCATTCATCCTTTCAGTTTGTGAGTCCAAGGCTACTTAAGAGACATCAGCACCAGTCTTGATAGCATCGCACAGTCGACAGCTGAGCCACTTCCACCGTGGCTCGCTGTTTCCCCTTCCTATGAATTTTCCCTGTGCATGACGGGGAAGGCCTTTACACCTGACTGTGTGTACCGGCAACTCTTTGCCAGCCATCGTGCTGCGCACCTGGACTTCTTGCCTGTCTTTACAGATGGCTCAAAGTCCGGCACATCAGTGAGATCGGCCATGGTCTGCTGTGATGTAATCATTGCAGACCAGATCCCACTGCAGTGTTTCATCTTCACTGCAGAGTTGCACGCTATCAGTCTTGCCTTGGACCACGTTGCGGCTAAGCATCATCGTCGGTGTGTGCTTTACACCGACTCGCTTAGCTTCGCTACAGGCTTTGATCTCAGTGAGGCATCAGCCTCACCCAGTTCTTACTAAGATTCGCCAGCAGCTACATCGTCTGGCAGCCACAACCAATGTTCTCTTCTGTTGGGTGCCTGGTCACGTCGGGATCAGGGGCAATGACTTGGCAGACGCTGCTGCCAAGTCAGCTACGCCCTTGTCCAACTCTTCGCTGCCGGTTCCACATCTGGATTTCCGGCAGTGTTTTACCAACGAGCTCCGGGCACAGTGGCAGAGATCTTGGTCGGAACAGCTTACGAACAAGCTATTTGAGATCAAACCATGGCAGTCTTGTTACTGTAGGAATCGCAAGGAGGAAGTTGTACTTGCTCGGCTCCGCTTAGGTCATTTGTTTATTACTCATTTCTTTTCTTTTATGGGTGGACGATGTACCTAAGTGTGAGTTTTGCAACACCATTTTAACTATCAAATACATTTGAATCTCATGTCCATGTTTTAACTTTGAACGCTGTTTGTTTTTTAAATTTCATAATTTTACGTCCGAGTCTCTTACACTCGGACATTTGATATCTGATCATTGTTGTTTTAACGCTGTCTTTGAATTTTTACTTTTTACAGGATATTTTACTCAGATATAGTTTTATTCCAATATTTAACCCAGGTCGCTTACACCTGGGTTACTTTTATATTTATAACTTATTTATACATTTGTTACTTGTCAATTATGTTTCCTTTTATTGATTTACATTCTTAGTATATGTTTGTGGTTTCTTTTAAAATTTGGTTAAGGGTTACACGACTTTTATCTTTTTTTTTTTTATGGACATTCGTATGGCGCTTAGTTGCTAATGTGCCATTAAAACCCAAACAACCAAACCAAGTAACTGTAAAATGTAAAAAAAAAAATGTTTTCACATATCAGTTTTATAAAAGATAGTGAATAAAAAGTAGGCTGATACCCCTATAGTTATCATAACTGCGATCACCTTTTTTAAAAATAGGAATAATTATAGCTCTGGTTTACAAAAATGTATTTTGTGAAGTTTTTTGGTGAGGTTTAGCAGTGGTAACTCTTATAATATTCAAACTTTAGAAACCAGAAATCTTCTCCCCCTCCTCCCTCATTTTATGGAAGTGTCCTTTTTACCTTGAGTGGACACCTCGAGTTACGTAAATGGGAACATTTAGAAAACAAAAACAGAACTGTCAGGACGCATAATATATGTACTATGTGCAATGTCCATCTTTGCCTCACTACCAAAAGAAATTGCTTCGCAGAATATCATAATTAGCACATCATTTTGTATAGTAATTTTATTTCATAATTTTGTATTATTTTAGTTAACATTTTGTTCTAATAAACCAATAAATAAAAGACATTGCATAATAAGCCTAACTATAATTTGTGTTACCTTTATAGTCCATTGGGAAAAATATTTCCCATAAAATTCCAAAAAAACTACACATTGTTATGTATTTTTCTTATGATTTTTATTTATTTTACGTCTAAACAAACTAAAATAAACAGTTACATACTAATAATATTTACTCTTAGAAATCTTATGGTCCTGAAAGGGTTAACAGATTCATAAATTTACTAGGAAGGACAATATCCTCATTCCCAAGCATGAGTTACCACTGCTTGGTTAAAAAAAGCGATTAGTAGTAAAATAATGTAGATTCTGGTACAAGGATAATAATGTGACCATCATCTTATATATAATGAACAGTGTTTGTGTGTCTGCTTGTGCACTCAGCACCTTAAAGAGCTAGAGGATCCAAACTTGGAATGAACCTTACCTTCACCAAGAGGAAGATTGTAGGCTATGTTCAAACTCACTGGGATAAACCAAAACCAATATGGAACAGGTTGAATTCCTCAAAATTCCCATACACTTAACATTGGTGGTTAAAATTGGTGTATCCCCTAGATTTAATATTAATGGTTAAAAAATTCATATTTCCATAGATAATATGTTCATTATTATCATCATCATCAAGCAGCCATTGGTTACAGAGGGCCAACCAGATTGTGCAATTTAGTTCTCCAAACATATCTGTCCTGAGCTACACATGCTGCATCTGGCTACTGTATACCAATTCTAACAAGATCTTATTTGACATTGTCTGCCTACCACATCCTAGGTTTCCCCTCTTTCAGAGGCTTTAGGCACACTGTTCATAACCCTATTCACTGATCTATAATTATGCATATGGGCAACATGGCCAAACCAATGAAGTCTCTCTCTGCACAATATGCTGCTCAAAGGAGGTGCTACTAATAAACTTAAAACAAGGAATACTTCAGTTAATTTCTCTCTTACGTGATAAAAGCCAGTGTTTCATAAATGGGTAGTAGCATTAGTGGGACACAAGCTTTTTTTTGCAGAAAATGAAGTTGTTCAATTCTTTGTTAAAATGAAAACTTTCAGAAACTAAGTAAAGTTCAAATTGTAAGTTAAAATAAAAAATGCATTTTGAAAAATGTGTACTTATTGCATATATTTTATTAAAATGTACTTTTGAGATATTTCTTTAATACATTTAATAATTAAATATTATTCTGTTGTGCGTTACATTCTTAGTACATACATATTTTTGTGCAACTTAGACCATATTTAATTTTCTCTTGATATAAATTTGCTTATACCTGACAAATTTCATCTAAGCAACTCTGCTGCACGTGAAATGATTCAAAAGTTCTATTTTCTGAGTGAGTCAATTTTTTTTTTGTTTGTTTTGAAACTTCTGATATGAGTAGAATTATGCACTACCTCAAGTTATGTCCATTCCTTTCCTCTCTTAAAATAGGGAAAGATTTCACAGTGGGAGGGGGATTGGGGGATTGTAATGAATTTTATGCCAAATGAAAGCTTACAATGTGGGGATTCCCAACTTCTCTGTGTTTTATAGAGAGTTTCATACCCAAATATCACCAGATAAATTGTCAGTACCATATAATGGAGTTCTGTTACAGCATCCCACCGCTTCTGAGAGATGTTTTCCAAACACTGTGAACATTTCCAAGGAAAGGGCTTGGAGCATTTGCAACCATCAGGAATTATTTTCTTTTTTTAAACCACAAGTTGTGAAATTCAAATCGTGTTTCTTGAGAGTAACTTGCACTAATTACAGATAATTGCAATGTTTAATCATACATTAAAACAAGTGCAAAAAATTCTCTAATTGTGCCTTTAAGATAGATGTGCATACTATTTATGTTCATATTTATTATATGTATTTTCTACTATTTTCACTGTAACTAATTTTACTATTATTCTTTTTATAGGTTTGAAGAAGGTAAGAAATAGTTACAATTTCTGATTTCTAGAAGAATGATTCGTTTTGTTGACTTTTTTAAATATTTGGGTTGTAAGTATATTTAATTTGTAATTATTTATGGATTATCCATTATCATTAACATTCATTGTGAATTAAAAAATTTTGCTGCTCCATACTAGAATAATCTTTCAGTTGTAGCAGTGGTAAATTGTAGTCTCATAATCTAATGCTCCCAGTTGTGCAAATCCAGTGAGATATTCTCCACTAAACTTCACCCTGCCCTCAGGAGAAAAGGAATAGTGATGGGCTTGCTGTCCATTGGATGAAATGTTAAGCTGTGGTCCATGTTCAGGAGAGCCATATCTTGTGTACATTAAAGGACACACTGGATGGCCTTGATTAGAGGCTTCCATCTGTTTCATAATTGTCTGGAGGATCCCCTTTTAGAAACTTTTTTGAGCCCTTGAACTCTTTGTGACTTGGCAATTAAGACCATTATATGTGAAAAAAAGTGCCAACACTGTTCAACCCTTAGCTTTGCAATTTGAAATTAGTCTTTTAACCACCTCAGGTTAATTATTAGAACTAGTAATTTTAACAATTATTTATCTGAAAAAAAAAAATTACCACTGACACAGTGGGAATTGATCCTGCAACTCTCTAGATACATCCCAGAGCTTTTACTGTTAAACCATGCATCAGACACTAGTAATCTTCAAGGATAAGACCTATAAATCTCGGTGAAACATTTCCTGCTGCATCAGCGATAATTTTTTTTTTCAGATTAATAATTGTTGAAATCTATTTCTATAGGTAATCTGTGTATTTACTATGAATGAACTAGTCATTTTAATTTATATTATTGTTATTCAGATTTCAGAAACATCCAACAGGCTAGAATATTAATCATTCTCATGAAATGTGTATTAAAAATTTTACATGTATCTCTATATGCATAGTTTAATGAAATTTAAGATTATAACTTAAAATAGTCTGTTTGTTTCACAATGGCTATTTTCGTAATTGGAAAAGTTTAAATCAAATGCAACAAATTGTTTTATGGAAGATCAGAAAAGTTTGTTAAACATGAGGTTTGTTAAACATGAATTATGATTCCAATAATTTCTGAGTTACTCTAGGAAAAGTGATATCAGGTTTGATAATATCTAAAACTAAGCAACATTAGTATTTAAAAAATGCTGATTATCGATCACACTAATATATGGGAAAGTGCAGCTCCTTGCATTTGTTATTATTATCACTCCAGAACACACATTTAATTATATAGCTAAGATATAGAAAATAAGTATTGATTAAAATTTGTTTTTAACTTCCCTTCCACATTGATAGAAGCAGGAATTTTCATGGTAGTGTGACTGATAGTTATCAGCTGCCAGAAATGTGATGTGTGAGCAGTGATGAGCTGATCAGTTTTTAAGAACCAGTTTTCAGGATTCAAAAATGCACCCACAATCAGTTTTGTAAAGGGGAAAAAATATATCTATTTATTAATAATTTATTTTATACATTAACATTTTAGTAATTAAAAAAAACAATTTATTTAGTATATTTCCATAATTTTATTTGATTTCCGGTGTACAAGTTTTCTTGATATCTTTTACCATGCATATCTGCAGCCAAACAATGATTTTTTTTTAACATAATACTCCACATTCCACTGAATTAAAAGTTTTCTATACATATTGTTATCAAATTTGGTAAATGGGGAATGGTAAGTCTAGACCTTCTTTCACTGCAAATTATATTCATAAGGTTGAGGTCTGTTTCAACATTCACATCAACAAAATTCCAGAAATCATTTAGATCATGTTCATGGTTTTTAAGCTTTCCAATTTATTTTCTCCTTCTTTCCAAATTCTTGGCATAACATGTACTAAGAACTGCTCAAGTTTGAATAAACTAACACCATATATGTTGCATGATTCATTGTTCTTATATTGATAAGATTATTTTAATACTAGCTACTATGCATAAAGTAATGAGTAATGTATTGAAATATGAAATTTATAAAAACATATGGAAATTTAACAACCAGCTTTCAAATTCTGAAAAAAGAAAAATTTAGCTCATGCAAGTCAGAACAAGCTGGCTTCAGCTCATCACTGTGTATAAGTAAATCTCCTGGTATGTAGTTCACTTGATAATGTCGTATGATTCAGCTGATGTATTGTGTGGTTTGAAGGTTTACTAATTGATAAATATATCCCATAGTTTTAAATTTTTAAGTGAAATTGTATGTAAACATACTCATGGTTTTTTTTATCATTTATAATTTAATTTTAATTCTTTAAGAAAAATATATTAGGCAGAACTCAGAATTCATTGAATAGCTAGAAGACATATATTTACTGCATGATATATTTAACCAGAGAACTTAGGATGCTTTGATTTTTAGCCACGAAATTTGCATTTTTAGATATCAACAATAAATCATCTGCCTCTTGCAGGTGCCTGCTAGTCTGATCGGTCTTGCATGTTTTTGCTACAAGGATATAGAAAGCTTCTGGTATTTATGAAAGGCATTTTGCTCTGGTGGAGTGGGAAAATCATGAGCAGTTCCAAGGGACTAGAAGCATGTATAAAGGCAATATTATAGCATTTCAAATGCATATAATATTTTAAAACACTGCAAAAATGTTAATTTTTTGTTGTTTTTTATCTCATTTTCAAAGAAAATGAGCTAATAGTTTCGCTTTGTCATCTGTCTCTCTGTCCGTCTCTAGACATTGAACCTTTTTGTTTACAGAGATAAATTAAAAATTATTTTTGTGTTGGATAGGCATTGATGAAATATTATGATATGCACTTTCTGAATCTCTCTAAAGCTATGATTACACCCTCTAGAGGTGGAAAAAGTTAAATTCCAAAAATTTAAACTAATATTACAAATGATGTATTTATGCTAGAAATTTGACATTTCAGTGGTGGAATGTGAAGATCACGAAGTTTCCATTCCAATGAGTTGACCCCTTAGCACCAGAGGGGGTGGGAAATGCACCTTTTTAGTTTTATCAAATAATTGTTTGTATTTAGAGATAAATTTAAAAAAATTTTGACATTAGGAATTGATAAATATTATGATTCACACTTTTGGAATCTTTTGGACACTATAATTGTGCCCTCTAATGGTGAAAAAGATTGAAAATTCCAAAATTTCAAACGAATATTGCAATGAGGTATCAATGATAGAAATATGAAATTTTGGTGGTGGAATGTGAACCTCATGAAGTTTCAATTGGGGGTTAAGGAAAATGATAATTAGAGTTTATTTTTTAGTTTGATTGGTACTAATGAAATATAATTTGCATTTTTCAAATACTTAGTTGTTTCAATATATATATCATTACAGATCACTGAAATGATGAAACACTGGAGCTGTTATCGAATTTTACAAATAATATGCATTGAATAGAAATTTGAAAAATTAGTGGTAGTTTTTTTTCCCCCAGATATTCTACTGAGAGCAATAATCTACCCACTTTTCTGAGAGAGTTGTGTGAAATGCAATAATTGTCTTTAGAGATAAATGAAAAATTCTTTTTTGGGTAAGATAGGAATTGATAAAATATTATGATTCACACTTTTTAAATCTTCCAAAAACTATAATTGCACTCTCTAATGGTGGAAAAATTTCCAAATTCCAAATTTTCAAACAAATATTGGAAGAATGTATTAATGGTAGAAATATGAAATTTTGATGGTGGAATGTGAACGCCATGAAGTTTCGATTGCAAACAATGAAAATTACAATTAGAAAAACTCTTTTAATTTGACTGGTACTAATGAAATATAATTCACACGTTTCAAATACTTAGTAGTTATATATTAAAACTTAAAAGATCACTAAATATAAAATGGCAGAGCTGTTATCAAATTTTACAAATAATGTGTATAGAATAGAAATTTGAAAAATTAGTGGTAGTTTTTAACAGATATTCCACTGACAGCAATAATCTATCCACTTTTCTGAGAGAAGTGTGGGAAATGCAGCTTTTTAGATTTAAGAATTAAAAGACTAATACTTTTATGTTTTAAAATTACTAATAAAATACTATTTGCATTTTTCCCATCATCCTCTAGCTCAAATTAAAATTTAAAATTCTCAAATCAAAATTTAAGGAATGAAACAGTAGGTAGAGGAAAAAGTAGGTAGTATAAAAAATGGAAAATGTTTTAATAAGCAATGTCAAAATCAGTATATTTACTTCCAAGTTAAAAGTTAGTTATCTATTTAATGCACTAAATTTTTATGTATCTGGTTTTATTTTACTTAATATGGCCGGAAAATGTTTACTTTTTATCAGCAAAGGATTTTAAATCCTCCAAAGCCATAAGTTGAACACTGCAATTCTGTATTAATAAAACGGATTAAATTACCCCTCAAGCAGCCTCTGACAGAGCCAATAAGTATAATTCAACTTATGCTGTAGAGAAGATCTGTGAAGAAGGAAAGATTTCTGCAGAAAGATGAAACAGAAAAAAAAATTCAAGAAATAATTTTGTGAGAAAATTTTTTCCCCCACAAATTATTTTTTGAATTATATGTCAACAGGTAATCTGTGAATTATTATTGATCCTTATCAAGGGTCTCTTGATTGATTAGTAGCCAAGCATGCTAACCACTCAGCCATTGAATAGTCAATTCCACATTATTAATACTTAAGAGTATGGTTTCAGGAACCAAACACTTTCTGGGGCTGAGTTAATTAATATTTTAGAAGTATTTTTCATAAAATGAGCAACTTATAAAGCTTATCCTGAAATAACTAAATAGCAGAAATAGATCGTGTTATATATCAAAAGGAATAGCATTTAACCATGAATAGTAAAATACAAAATGTTAAAATGTAAATATTTTCATATTTTTCAAAGGAATAAAAATGTATTTTTAACTTCAATATTTTTTTAATTAATTTGCACTTTTTTCAAAATTGTTTTATTTTAATGTAAATATTTCATAATTTTGTTTTATAAAATCTTAATATTTTTTAATTTCCATATATATATATACAGTTAAGGCTAGATTAATAGATGCTTAGATTTTTGGGGATCTATATGACACTAAATAGTTCTTTAAAATTTTGCATTAAAAATAATGTAATTTAAAAAAAAATCTAAATCTAAAGAGATTGAAGAACTGTTAAAAAAATTTTACAAAATATTCCGCAACATACACCGAAGAGCCAAAATATTATGACCAGCACGTCTTTATGCAAATCAAAGCAACTGCAGGTAAATGACAGCTCATGTGAAGGTCATGAAATGGTACAAATAATACCTGATACTGAGCTCTGTTAATCAGTGTTATTCTTGTTCTTCAGATGGGAAAGGCTGCAGATTTAAGTGAGGTTGAAAAGGCCAAATTGCAATGGTCAGACAACTGGGTCAGAGCATTCCGAGACAAGCAAAGCTTGTGGGGTGCTCACAGTCAGCCATGGTTAGTACCTTCAAAAAGTGGTCAGAGGAGGGAAAAACCATGAACCGCCATCACGGTGTGAACCAACCACAGCTCATCAATGCTAGAGGTGAGAGAAGTCTATCCCATATGGTATGAGCCAACAGATGGGATACTGTGGTGCATCTCTCCCATAATTTGAAATATTGGTGATAGTAGTAATGTGTCACAACACACAGTACATCGAACCCTGCTGAATATGGGGCTGCATAGCTGTAGACCACTCTGAGTGCCCATGCTAACCTCGGTTCACTGTCGAAAGCGCCTGCAATGGGCACGTAAGCATCAAAACTGGACCTTGAATGATTGTAAAAAGGTCATGTGGTTCGATGAATCTCATTTACTGTTGCACCATGTGGATAGCTAGATACATGTACGTTGTTTACCTGGGGAAGTGTTGGCACCAGGATGCACCGTGGAATGAAAACAAGCCAGTGGATGAAGTGTAATGCTTTGGGGAATGTTCTGCTGGGAAACCCTGGGTCCAGTCATTCATGTGCAGGAAACTACGATAGCTACCGCCTACCTAAACATCCTTGCAGACCAGCTACATCCTCTCATGACAATGGTATATTCCTCTATTTAGTACCTTCTTTCAGCAGGGTAATGCGCAATGCCACACTCCCTGAATTGTTCGAGAATGGTTCACAGAACATGAGGAAGACTTCCAGGTATTGCCCTGGCCCTCAAATTCCCCAGACATCAATCCAATTGAGCATTTGGGGTTTGTGTTGGAACAGCATATCCAATCTGCAGCGGCTCAACCACATAACATACAAAAGTTAAAGGATCTGCTGGCAACATGTTGGTACCAGATACCACAAGGCACATTTACAAATCTTGTAGCATCCATGCCTTGCTGGGTAAGAGCTGTTTTGGCAGCATGTGGAGGACCAACATCATATTAGGCAGGTGGTCATAATGTTTTAACTCTTCGGTGTATAAAGTTAATTGAAGCATTGAATTGAGATGAAACCACTTTCAGAATAAGTTTTCATTACAATTATGGAAAAAGTTTAATTTCAAAATAACAGGAAAAATTTAATTTAAAAATCAATTTTTTAATTCACATTATTTTATAATAATTGAAAATATCACCAAAATAAGTCTTTTTCAAAATGATACTTTATCAAATTTTGTCCAGTGAGGCAGTTTTTATAATGACAAATTGTAACACATTACAATTGGTGTAATTTTTGATAGTTAAAATTCCTTATTTTTTGTAGCAATATGAAGGAACAATAAAAATAAGTATAGAAATAGCAAAACAAAAGAAATTTTAAAAACCAAAAAGCTATTAAAATATGAAGCAAAAGTCGTTTATCTACTCTCCCAATGATGCAATTGCTCTAACAATAAGAGAAAATCTTCTTAAGTTTTTTAAATATTGCAAATTTGTTTGACAAAAGTGGCAACGGTTCCAAAACCAAATGAATATATTTACGGAGCAGTTGAATAAGACTGTCAGCAATAAGCATGATGATGTATACTATGCATGTTGCAATAAGTTGCTAGAAACACTAACAGATATTTTCATAATTACTATAAATTTTCTCCCAAGCAGAACCAACAAGTAAAAATTATTTTTAGATTTTAAATGTAGAATTTCCAGATTAATTAAAAAAAATTCCAATTTTTGTTTGAAAAAAAAGTCTTATGCATTAACAACTAACTCTTTCCATACTGCTTTACGCTGGAATCTGAATAATGAAAGTGAGTAACTCGCTTTCTAATACAATAAAGGGTTAATTTTTTAAGCATGGAAAAATTTATATTGCAATTGCTATATGTTTTGATACAAAGATAATACACCTATCCCTCGATTTACACTGTACTCAGTTCACACAATTTTGGCTTTGCATGGTCAAAAAATGCAACCAGTTTCGATTTACACGGTACTGACTGAGACGTACATAGAAAGGAAATCTCGGTCAGTACCATGTAAATCGAAACTGGTTGCATTTTTTGACCGTGCAAAGCTAAAATTATGTGAACTGAGTACCGTGTAAATTGAGGGATGGGTGTATTTTGCTTCATCTTGTCATTAGTTATCTTGTTCTATGGCTTGTAATGCATAGTTTATACTTATAAAAAAAATATGCAGTAGTAGAATAATGTTAAATTAGTTGAACATTTAATTATATGCTAGAATCATTAAAGTATAATTGTAATAGAATGTATTTTAAGCAAATTCATTTTTTTTTAGAATGACATTAGGAGCCCTAAAGCTGTAAGTATTAATTTTTTTAACATATTCAGCATAATTCCAAATCTTGTGATTACTACTTAAGTTTTGTTTTATTCCAGATAATGGTGAAAATGTAGGTTTATTAGTACCCAATTGGTGTTCAGCGAACCTCTCTTGTAAAGAGCTTATGGTTTTGCCGATTTAGTAAACAACAGAATTATCCAGCAAATATAGGGGAAATCGGTATATGCCCGATTTTTGAAGTAGGCTAAATTTGTCCCTGTCCCTTTTGATTAATTTCTTCAAATTTGGAGCTGGGCTAAAAACAGTTTTGATATTTTGGGCTCTGAGTAATTTACGGACTGATTCACATAGGACAGGAATGTAAGAAATAGGTTCGGCAAAGGTTGTACATTCAGGGTCTGTGATTGGGAGGAGAGACAAATCTCTTCTGTTTTTGTTTCTATATTTACTGATCCCATGGCTACAACTCAACAACAATAGACAAATTAATCAGTAAATATAGAAACAAAAACGGAAGAGATTCAGCTCTCCTCCCAATCACCAATCCCAAACGTACAACCTTTGCTGGACCTATTTCTTACGTTCTGTCCTATGTGAATCAGTCTGTAAATTACTCAGAGCCCAAAATATCAAAATTGTTTTCATCCCAGCTACAAATTTGAAGAAATTAATCAAAAGGGACAGGGACAAATTTAGCCTACTTCAAAAATAGGGCATATACTGATTTCCCCTACATTTGCCGGATAATTCTGTTGTTTACTACATCGGCAAAACCATATGCTCTTTACAAAAGAGGTTCGCTGAGCACCAAATTGATGTCAGCAGAAGAAGCTAGTGACAGCCACCACCGATCTAGCAGTACAACACACGGCAACAATAGACTGGGAGCATGCCACACTGCTTTCACATGCATCCACCTTCTATGGAACCATAGTCCGCGAAGCTATTGAAAAAATTACCTCCGTCCCCACCTGCAACTGAGGCACTGGAATCGCCCTTCATGACATGGAAAGAAGCTCTTTGTCTAAGCAGACCTAACGTCACCACGTAGCATCACTTCACTGAAGACAGAGCGCTGTCTTTGCTCCAAAAAGCTTATGAGTTTTCTCCTAAAAACTTTTAACATGCAAATAGTTTGAAGGATAAACTTTAAAATTTTATTGCTCAATGACAAAGAATTTTAAACTATTTTTAATTTATTAGTACCAGTAGCCTAACAGAAAAATAACACTGTTGACAATAAAATTAACTAATACTAATATCAATACATATAAAAACATATTACTATTTATCTAAAAGTACAGTATGTAAATACATGTCTAAAAATTCGCTATTTTACTGAACAAGTTAAGAATATGGCAAACATTTAGTAACATATCAACTTCACAGTTATTTTACCTTCATGTGGCATGCAGTTCAAAATGAGGAATCTGCCCCAATGGAGAATAATGATCTTTGTGTTTCATCAGTACAGCCGAATAGTTAGCGCGCTTGACTACTGATCTAAGGGACCTGGGTTTAAGCCCCGAGTAAGGCATGGATGTTTGTGATGTTTTTCTGCTGAGGTCCTACCATCCTCACAGACTTTCTACTATGGCATACAAACTGACAGGCTCCTGTCAGACCTCTGTGGCAAGAAGCTGCTTGTGGGGGTATTTATTTTTTTTATTTTTTATTTAAATGATAACCATACTTCAGCATCAAAATACTTCAGCATCAAAGACATCAAATAATACTGAAACGAAGCCACAAATTATTATGGATTTGTCATTTTGAATTGCCACACCACATAAACAATAAGAGAATTGCCTTTGCTATAAGATTTTATGGTGATCAAGAACAGGCTGGGTTTTTTTTTCCAGAGATGCAGCTATGGTGTGTGTGTGTGTGGTGGTGGGGAGCTGTAATAAAGAAAACAAATTCTATTTTATTTTTTTTTTCAAGATTTCATTACTTATTCTGTTTATAGTTCACACCTATCATTTAAAATAATTTTTCCAAAATTCTGTGGAAATTCTGGCAATCTTGTCGATAATTTCATTCATGTGAAGTATTTTATTTTCAATTCACATCATTAACAGTGGCTCCAAAGGTTCTTAGGTCATTGTGGTCTCTCACAAATAATAACTATATTTAATTGCACATAACTTCTAAAATGACAATTATATAATGTGTGAAATAAGATTCATTATGATTAAAAAAACATCTTGCTCCTATTAAAGGCCTGGGATGTTACAGCACCACTTGCCAGTCTTCACCTATGTGCAGTTGCCTTGTTTTAACTTGAGCAGCAAAAATAGTGAACTTTTGGATTTTAGACATTAATATGATGTGTGTAGGGAAAATATTACCACATTTCAATATAATATGGAGCATGATGACAGTTGGCATTTGAAGTACATCTGTTAATAGACTAAAATCAATAATACCCCCTCAAGCAGCTGCTTGCCACAGAGGTCGAACAGGAGCCTGCGAGTTTATATGCCATTGTAGAAAGTCTACATAGCAAAAAATTTCTTAATGTGTCAAGTTTATACCCATAAACTATGACCAAATTAATTTTGAAATTATACTTTATTATTTTAATTTAAAAAAATTATTTTGGAGCTTTTTTTCTGAATTATTACTCCAATATAAATATATTTTTATCAAATCTTTTTGATTTTTGTTAGTTGCTTGTACACTTTAAAAAACAAAATTAAAACATTTTCTTGAGCACTTAAACTTTTTTAAAGGTTCTAAACTCTAAAAACTGGTTTTCTTAATCCCACACATCTGTGTGGACCTGTAAATAGCTGAACAGAAATCATGCTACCCTACTTATTGACTCCATTTGAAGTTTAAAATTTATTATTTTTTCATGAAAAGTAGTGCATTGTTGTAAATGTAAGTAAATCCAAATAATATGTCATAAGATTTATTTTAATATTCAGATAAAACTTAAATAATTTCACGATACAGAACAAACTTTCAAAAGCAAGCATGGTAAACTAGAATATGATCAAATCGTTTCTGGAGCATAAACTATTTGAGTAAATTCAGGAATAATTTTAATGACTTTTATTTGAGTTGTTATTCTGAAGGTTTTACACTCGAGTACAAGAAACTGGTTGTTGAAAACCTTGCTTTAAATGGTTTCAGTGTGTGATAATACATTTGTATATATGAGAAAGTAAACTTCGATATTCTAAGAAGTTACTAATAAATCTATATACTGAAGACAAACTAGAAAAATGGGTTAAAAAAGTTTTAAGGTGCAAAGCCTTATTGGGAATTGCTTATTTAAAGATAATTACTGAAGACAATTATTAATATAATGACATCTGCAGTGTTTTGCCCTCCACCATTCTTTTAGGCTGCATTTGTCTAAAGCTATCAAGAATTTGCAATCACTAAAAACATAGTCAAATCATTTTAATAGCAACAAAATACCCATTTAGAAGCAGATAAAACCAGCAATAAACATAAATGAATTCACACTTTGGGCAATATAATCGTTTTTTCTCTCATCCGAAGTATCCAGAACTTCATAGTTCCTCACAAAACATTCTAAAAGCAATGAAATTCGTGCTAAAAATATATGATGATCTTGATTAATTTTAAGGTGAATTGCTGCTTTTCCTTAATATAACCTTAATCTTATATGGCTCAGATCTGCAAATGAGCCACTATTGCTGAAGGTAATATAATGCAGATAAGCCAAATATAATTGTAAATAAAACTAATGAAATTTAATTCTAAAGTATATTGCATGTTATTTCAAATGTACTGCTATATTCTACATCTAATAGTTTCAACTTTAGAAATGGATACTTATTTTTTTTAATAAAGTATACCAAAAATTCCTTTGAATCAGAGTTAGACAATTGTGAAAACAACACAACATTCACCTCTCAAACACAGAATCTCCTGGTTACATGCCAGTTGCTTAACTAGTTAAGATAAGGGAGTGTTGCTTTCACCAGGGTGAGTATATATAAGGTAGTGTTAAAAGGCTACATTTTACCAAGATCATTTGAGTGGCACTGAGAGGGCACCATGATGTCACAGCAGGGATAGCCTCGGGGGATAGTACAACTAAAGTATTTACATAATTGTCTGTTCTTTCGTGTCTTTCTTTGTTCTCCACTTGATGAATCTCTCTCTCTGTGTGTGTGAAGCCTTTCAGGGAATTTTTTTTATCTGCCAAACTGTGCAGTAGCCAGTTTGAATCAGAGGTAGACAATTGTGAAAAAAACACAACATCCACCTCTCAAACACAGAATCTCCTGGTTACACTACCATACCTAGTTAACTACATAAGCAATCCTTCGAAGAATAAGAAAAGTAATGTTTTATATAAATTCCCATTAGAAACAAAAATTAGTATGAAGTGGGTGCTGCAGTGTTGGCATGAAAATAAATTTGATGTGCACATGCTATCTGGTAAACATTTTTAAGATGCCTGTTAAGATTGATTGCCTGTAAGATTTATGAAGTGAACTCTTAGGACTACCTATTAAACGTAAACTAAATGATAATGCTGTTCCAGATTTAAAAAAAAAAACTGTTACATAAAAAAAATTCAGTCTTGTTGCGATGACCAATTCTACTTCAATGAAATGATTATCTCAGGAAACAATGAAATGATTGTTGGAATAAGAAACCAATTGTCTGAAAACTATGACAGTGTATCCAATAAAAAAGTAGCATTATCTCAGAAAAATTGATAATTTAAATACCTTGGCTTATACTGTACTGATTCATGGAAATAAAAACTTATGTCAGTGTGCCATAGTTTACACATTAGAAAATTGCAGCAGCAGTTTCAAATTGCTATTAAAAACTAAATAAACCAGAGGGGAAAATCTCTGCATTGCAAGCAAGGTTAAGATCAAAGCAAAAGCTGTGGAATAAACATAAATAAAAATTGATAGAGCAGGATAAAAATTTCAAAATTAATCAAAACAAGAAAATAAAAAAAAAATAAAAAAAAATATCCCCTCAAGCAGCTGCTTGTACAGAGGTCTGACAGGAGCCTGTCAGTTTATATGCCAGAGTATAAGGTCTGTGAAGAAGGTCACATTAAATGTTTTTTGGAAGGGACAAAATTTAAGCCATTACTTAGAGCAGTGAAAAAATATATTTTTATTACATGAAATAATAAGTTGAAAAAAAAATGGTTATGCCTTGTGAGTGGTTCATGTATTCCATAACTACAGGACCATTTCCTGTGATACTTTATCACTGAAATATTTTTATTATTTTCATTATGATTATTAACATAGTTTGGCAAAAAGTTAAGTTAAAATAAAGATCTGGTGTTTTAATTCGATCGAATTTAATTTTAAGGGCAAGATCGGAATAATTTCTCAAAATCATAGAAATTCTATAGTAATTCAACATAAATTAAAAATGATGTAATTATGATATCCATAATATCAACATATATTCAAAGGGCCATTTTATTAGATACAGTTCCACATTATATTAACAGTAATGCAAATATAGGACTTATTAACTCCTTAAATAATATTTTTATAAAAATATATAAGTAAAAAATTTTAGGGATATAATCGAATCTATTTAAATCTCGATTTCCAATAATATACATTCAGTATTTCATGAGTTATGGAAGCTGAAATGCTCTGTAAGTTAGCTCTTTCTGCAAGATATCATTCAGAATTAGCAAAATATTAACCTAATTTTCATGTGAACTGCTGAAAACACTCTTAGACATAATTAGTGAAGCTTAGCATAGCAATTATTGCTTTAATTTCACTCGTTTTTAATTTTTGAGAGCAATTACTTAAATTGGAATTATTGTTGCTAAGTATTCCAATTTCCGTAACTCTAAATAGAGAATAAATATTGTTAAAAATCTAGGTTGAAATAGATTTCAGATCTTTAAATTGTCTTCAGTAACACTTTCTCAAAAAATGATTATTTAAGATGTTCCAGAGTTTGTATCTCAGTTACTAATGACATAACACAGACTATACCTAATAAAGTGGCTGCTGAGTGTGTATCTATAACATAAATATTTTCCTGATAGCTAGATAGACCTCAAAAAGTTAAAAAGAAAAACTGAAATAGTAATTTTACACTTTTTTTACCAACAGAAATCTATATTACCGTATGCTTCCTATAAGTTTTGTTTACAGTTGTCTCCCCCCTGTGACGCCAAAATGCCTAGCCAGTGACTGTCAAGAAACACCTCCTCATGGAGTGGCACCAGTCTTTCTTCATTCACCCTGGCTTTTACACTTACTTAAGTAAGGTAATGAAGGAAGTTATGGTAGGCTTTCCCTTCCAAATAGTTCATATGGTTGGGGCACTACCATGCACTTTTTAAGCTGACAGAGAACTTGGTAACTTTTATGCAACAAGCATTTATACTTATCAGATGTTACTCATACCCAAACACTTGATCAGAGTACAGCAGACACTAAATACCATAGAGAAGAAACTTGCAGTTGTGGAGCCATATTAAACAGAGGTAGACAAGTGTTAAAAGAAACTACACCATCCACCTTATAGACATGAAGTTGGGATCTCCTGATTATATGCCAGTTGCTCTACCAGTTAAACTACAGCCATGATGCTTTCACAGTGCAATATTGCCTTGCCTGCCAGCTCAGCCCTGTTACCTCTCCATTTGACCACTGCTTTGTGGCCACCATCTTAATGGAATCTCTTTAATTTATTATTTAACCATTAATTTTGTTCTTGATTAGGGACCCTTTTTTTCATATATATACAGGTGTATAATGGGACTGCAGTTTACTGTTTTTAATATGCAAATTAAAGTGAAAGCCTTACAGTGGTTCCATGGCAAAAGTTTTACACGCTCCTAGGGGGTCGTGGCTCAGAGTTTGGGAAGCATATACCCTACAATTACTGTGACAGCAACCCCCTCTGTGAGGGTCAGGGGTTGACTCAATAGTAGTGTGCCAGGGGCATAATCTGCTGCTCCCAGGTTCATATCCCAGCTGGGCCTGCATTCAGAATTTTCTCTGCTGACTCCTGTTCTGCCCTTGTTGAGAAAGGGGACATCACTGGGTTTCAAAATGTCCCCATCTATCAGATGGGATGTAAAGCTATATCCCTGTGTGCAGGAGAACTATACTCTGTGCACATTGAAAAACACACTGGATGGATGGTCTTGACTGGAGACTTCCATCTGTCTCCTAAAAGCTATCTAGTGGATACCCTTCCCCCCAGCTTTCTCTAAGCACTTGGAAGTCTTTGTGACTTGGGCATTTAGCTCATTGTCCACAAAAAAGTGCTGCTGAGATAAAACAACCCAACCCTCTCTGTGATGTTGGTTTTCAAGTAATGTATATTTTATTTGTACTGTCCAGAAGAAGGATTTTTTTATATCAGTTTTACTTATATTAGTGGCATTACCTCGAGGTGTTTTATGTGTTAACTAAAGTTTTTCACAATGATCAGAAAATATGGGAGTTCTTTTTTTTTTCTGAACCAAAAAAAAAAACCTTGTTATTGATGATGGCTTCCACTGGATGTGGAAAAGTTTCTAGGTCTACCATTTAAGGTATGAATTTTTCTGGTTAATCAACACTAAATTGTTATTAAAATTTGTAGTTCAAATTTTTCTTGTTTCTAATTTAGTACAAAAATTTAAATGTGCCAAAACAGTTTCTGATATCAAAGGAAAATCACTATCACTAATGTTTCTCAGTGTAAGGACTTTTGTATTGGCAAATTTATTCATGTGTTTTTTTAATTAGCTTTAATTCCCTTTATATTTTCCTTTCAGTCACCTTCTAGTGAGCGGTATAGTCGACAATTATGCAGTACAAGCCATGATGGTAGCAATCAGACCAAAAAAGAAGGGAAACTACAAAGTCGCTGGAGGAGAGCCAGTGTTGATGTCATACCTAGGCAATTGGATGTGGGTAAAGACTGCACAATTGCCACAGAGGTAAATTTTTTTTTTTTTAATTTTCATTCCTCCTATAAATATAGCTGTTTTTACAGAATTCCATGTTTCTAGAATCACAACATATATGTCCAAAAGTTAATGCAGGAAGTTTTCTTGGGACCAGTAGTTCTCAACCTTTTGCTAAGCCAGAGACTATTTTCCATAATTTATGTACAGTGAGACCACTGTGAAGTTAAACTATGTAATTGATGTACTAATAGCATTCATTTTTCCCAACCTACCAGTTTGTTTTGCAAAATACTCTGGCATGAAGTGGCAACAGTGGTGTGGGGCATGGGGATAGATTTTCTCCATGCAAAATTTGATTGATTTTATTTACATTATTAGTTTGTTTTAATTTCCGACATAGAAAACGTATGAGTGAATTTTCTCATGTGGGGCAGGAGTAGTCAGTTGGTAGCATGCCAGGTTCGTGATCTGCAGTACTAAGGTTCAAGTTGCAACTGGTCCAACATTGAGATTTATCTCCACAAAACTTTCTGCCCTGCCCTCAGTCAGTAGGGACACCGATGGACTAGGAAAGGCCACTGTCCGTCGTATGGAACGTTAGGCCATGTGCAGGAGAGCCATACCCTGTACATGTTAAAGAAAACACCGAATGGCCTTGACAGAAGACTAACATCTGTCTCTTAACCGCTATCCATGGTCCTCTCCCCCCAAACTTCTCTGAGCCCTCAGGGTCCTTGTAGCTTGGGCCATTGTGTGCTAAAAAGTGCCACCCAGAGGTAAAACAACCCAACCCTTTCTAGTGTAAGATTGATCAGTCATCAGTACAATGCAGTACTGATGAAAAGTGAACTGATGCTATTAAAATAACTATTTTAAGTGCTTCCTGCAATCTGAGTGATGACATAATGAAATATTGGCATTCATGTGTAACAGATGTGCTGCCATCTGCTGTGATAACATAGTACTAATTTTTTTAAAAATATAAAAATAAAAATAAATACCCCCTCAAGCAGCTGCTTGCCACAGAGGTCTGACAGGAGCCTGTCAGTTTATATGCCATAGTAGGTCTGAGAGGACGGCAGGCCCTCAGCAGAAAAATGACACAAACAGCCATGCTTTACCCGGGGCTCGAACCCAGCTCCCTTAGATCAGTAGCCAAGAGCGCTAAGCAGTTAAAAAATATATATAAAATAAAGATATTGTTAAAAACTTATTAAATGGTAAGAAATAAAAATAGTTTTGGAAAATAACTAAGATATATTAATGTGAGTAGTGTTAGATTGTGTGGTACAAAGTGTGATAAATGCCATGAACAGATACAAGCCGAAAATGAATCTATCCATTGTACTGGGGTATGCAAGGAAAATCGTCTTTTCTATTCTGTTGGTTTTTCTGAAATAATTTTTTGGAAGCTAAGCAAGGAGGGAAAGCCTAAATGGCTATGTTGCAAGTGTCTGAAGGTTGAAATAAAGCAACCTAGTGGAGAAATAAATGTGGAAACCAGGGAAAAATAAAAGGAATTTTGAAGTGCATTCATCTGATGAAGTGTTCACTAAGAAAAATTTGGAGACATGGTATAAAAATATTAACTCTTACACCGCCATTACCTATAAAATCAGGTTCACAAAGCCTGCATATATATGGGCATGAATCATAAAATCAGTCTTTAGTACCAAAAAAAAGTTAAATATTAAAGTTTGGACTAACTTTTTTTATTTATATATATGTGTGTGTGTGTGTGTGTAAAATAGAAATCAGTCCTAAAAATGCTAATTTTTCAATTTATTCCTCAACTTATGTTTTAGAAAATAAAAAGCCCATTTCTCAAACTGCTATTAGCACAGCCCAGATGAACCTTTGTCATAGCTGCTGTCCTATCTTTAGAACAATCCTCCACTAACTGGCTGAGAGTTCCGGTGAGTTAATTGAGTTATTTTGCAAACATCCACCATCTGCTTCTCCATAAAATGAAGACAGATGTCAAGAGAATATTTTTTTTATTGGAGGTTTTAGTGATTTGCATGAAAATACAGCCGTATGTTTTTCATCATGCCTCTACAGAATCCCTATTAAAACAAAACTAGTCATCTTTTTCGTTAAATATTTTATTTTCAGAAAATCCAGAATTGAATGCTGATTAATTTGGCATATAAAACATATTATAATTCCTTGCAGTAGTTATTTGGTAAAAAAGTTGCAAAGTTCATTTTATTTTTGCCTGATCACAATTTAAAAACACCTGGCCATAGGGGAAAAATTCAGTTTTGCAGTATTGGCATGGTAAGGGTTAAAACTGAAATAACAATATAAGAAAAAAAAAGAACTGATGGGTGTAAATCATTACAATGCAACCCAGAAAATATATCGGACCTTTCAAAAATTTTTAAAAGTCTCAAAAATGGAAATTTTGCAGTTAAAATAACAAAATGGTCATTTAAAGAATCAATAGATTTGAAAACTACAGGTGAAGAAATGTAACACAGGATAAACAAATTAGAAAACTATACTCAGCGAATAAACATAGAAATCAGTGGTGTCTCAGAATATTAAGAAGTTAACTGTAATTGTCAACAATATTTCAAAAATGTTAAAACTAGATAAGTAAAGATTAAAGTAACTCCATAAACACTTGGGTAATGTACTAGTCACATATATCGGGGAAAACAATCGGCTCATTGGCAACTAATGGAGTAACTGATGGTTGTATATCGGTGTGGTGCAGTTCAGGTTAATTAATTAGTCATACCTGCATTAGTTTCATTACTGCATTCTTCTTGAAACGGCTTCTTCAGTTGTACAAGGAGGAAAAGTCTGGATTGTATGCTGTTCTTGGGAGCTGGTACTTTCACAGGTCCAGTGTTATTGCTTCTCACTTGGTGGGGACTAAGAGTTCTGTCATGTTGTGGTTTTATTAATCAGCATTCTACTGCCTCTGTGGTGGTAGCTGTAGTATGAGTCACTGGGTGTCAGAGGATTCTGAACTGCACACTCCTATTAGTATTCTGAGCCATTTGCTTATATGATATACTTATGACTAGGCATTCATTGCTGCACATTTCGTGCTGTCCGCTTCAGCACATCATCTAGCAAACACTATCCTGACAATGTGATGAATTGGAAATGAAATTGATGCACATGGGCTGCAAGGCGTCGCCAAGGTCAAGATGTGGACTGGGCGTGCCCCTGAGGGGCCATGAATAGCAGGATGATTCAGAAGTGCACTATGAGAGGCACTGGGCAGATTTGTTCTTTTTATTTTAAACAGAAAAAAATCGAATAATTTACTTAGTATTTTGTTAGATTAATTATGAATAGTTTAAGTTAAGTGCCAGACTTTTTAAAACAAATAAGAGCATTAAGTGCAATTGTTATTTAAGTAAACCAACAAGTGAGAAGCAACAACACTGGAAGTTATTTAAAGTAAAATTTGACGATTTCACCAAATGGGACCACCCTGGACAGTGCAGTAACGAAAAATTATTTTTGCAATATATAAACTTATATTTATTTATTAAAATTCGCTTAATGTTCTTTATTTTAAAAAAAAGTTTGGCACTTAATTTAAACTATTCATAATTATTCTAACAAAATACCAAGTAAATTATTATTTTTTTTTCTGTTTAAAATAAGGGAACAAACCTGCTCAGTGCATCTCGTAGTGCATTTCTGAATCATTCCGCTATTCATGGCACCTCAGGGGCATACCCAGTCCACATCTTGACCTTGGCGACCCCATGCAGCCCATATGCATCCACTGATTGAGTGCATCGCATTTTCAATTCATCTCACTGACAGCACGAAATGTGTAGCAATGAATGCCTAGTCATAAGTATATCATATAAGCAAATGGCTCAGAGCACTAATAGGAGCATGCAATTCTGAATCCTCTGCACCCAGTGACTCATACTCATACTCTGCACCCAGTGAATCCTCTGCTCCCAGTGACCATACAGGCAGCAGAGTTCTGATTAATAACCCTAGTTGGGGACAGAACTCTCAGTCCCCAACAAATAAGAAGCAACAACACCAGACCTGTGAAAGTACCAGCTCCTGTGAAGAACAGCACACAATCCAGACTTTCCATCCTTGTATTAACTGAAGAAGCTGTGTCAAGAAGAACACATTAATGAAACCAATTCAGGTGTGTCTAATTAATTAACCTGAACTGCACCAGACCAATATATGACTTTCAGTTACTCCATTAGTTTTCAATGAACTGATTGTTTTTCCTGATTACCACATGACTAGTACAGTGTTTATAGTTACAGTGTTTATAGAGTTACTTTAATCTTTAATTTTGCATACTGTGTTTATACCTTTGAATTCTAGGTAATAAGAATATTGCCACTATGTAGCCACTTTGAAAGAGAGAACTAGGCCAGTGATTGTTCATTTTACAAATAGAGCAAAATGCAATGAATGGGTGAAAGCTTTTAAATTGAAGATAAGTTGTTGTTAATAAAATAGATAAAAGATTTGGAATTTAGATAAAAGATTGGAAAAAAATGTATATAAATGAGCATATTTGTAGATATTACAAGAAATTGTTTTTTGAAGCTAAGCAAATTAAAATCAAAAAGAATTATAAATTTTTGTGGCTTCATAGAAGGTAAGATTTTTCTGAGAAGGACCAAAAATTCGACAGTAATTCGAATAAAAAATGAGAAAACCGTGATCTTTTGTAATGGAGACTTTTGAAGTTGAAGAATCAGTATGGGAAAAGGTAGACAATTTTCAAGGATTAATAGGTTTTTATTCAGATAACTGTATAGACAATAATAATGGATTATATAATAAATTTAATTTATTTTACGCTAATATAAGGATTATACATAAAAACTTTAAAATTCTTATATTGCTATCTAATATAATATTTTTGTAGGTAACTTCAAAAGTAGTAAAAAAAGGAAGGTTTTTTTGTTCCAGTGTTGTTGCTTTTCACTTTTTAATGAAAGCTTTTTATGCTCCTTATTTTACTTAAATAACTAATGCCTTAATGCTTAATGTTCTTATTTTTAAAAAAGTCTGACACTTAATTTAAAACTATTCAAATTACTCTAACAAAATACTAAGTAAATTATTTATGTGATTGGTGTTCTTGTTCTAAGTGAAACATGGGTTAAGGATTATGAAGTGGATAATTGAAATTTTTTTTGGATATAACTATTACATCAATGGGAGAATATAATAAACCGGGTACTATAATTTACTTTAAAAATAATTTAGCAGTGGACAGCAGAGGGCATGGCAAGATTAAATGGTCAAAAGCCGTAATAAATCTTACCAATCAGGATTCCTATCCAAGTGAAACTGGGAAAAGGAAAAACTTCACACATAATATGCAAGAGCAGATAATATGCAGTGCCAAATTTGTTCACTTTTAACAATACATAATTTGTGGATTATATACTTGAAATTATGATACTTATGCAAAATTACTCCATTTAGTGTCACCAATAAAGTTTTTTTTTATTTTAAGTTTATGCTGATAATTATTACTATTGTTCAAAAACCCTTTAATAGATTCATTATACATCTTACTGTATGTAATAATTATTTACTATATATTTAAAAAGTTATGAAAATATCCATTCTTTTCTGTTTAGGCTACGAAGAAATCAAAGCCCAGCACCTTAGGTGATACTTCAGCCAGTGATTCCGAAAAAAGAAGTGATCAGCTTTCCTTTACCCACTTGAAAGGCTACCAGTCTCGAGAAAGATCATCTGGTTTTATCAAAAAGCAACATAATAGTTTACCTGAAGAAACCACAGATACTGAAAATGAAGAACATGCAGACAAAATGGATATATCATTTCTAGATTTCAGGCCACCTCCAAGAACTCTGAACTTCTCAGAAGAAGTGGATGGTAGGGTAGATGATGTGGGTGGTGAATACGTTACTTTTTATTTTGCTAATTCCCATGTCAACCGCAACAGACAGCGTGAGCGCTTGACACCTGTAATTACTGTTGATGATAGTTATGATGATGGCTATTGCACTCTGAGCCCTCAGATGTTTCTGCCTGAGCCTCGTACAAGTTTGTCTGCTAGTCCATCAACATCTAGGATGAAATCATCATCAGATAGCTCAACATGCAGTAGCAAAAGTAATACTATATCAAAACACGAAATGAAAATTTCAGCTAATTATGACAATCTATTGGATTTATGGTCAAAACTTGGGACTGTACAGTTAAATGGATGTGAAAATAATGATACAGACCAAAGTTCCACTAGTAGCCCTGTCATAAGACGAGTGCATTCATTTACAGGAACTGAAAAAGAAAAGCAGAACTTATATTCTTTTAAATCCTTCAGAGAATCTTCTAGCAGAACTTACCTAAAGTCACAAAGTCAGATAACATCTGGAAGTGAAGAAGTTGTAAATAGTGCAAACTCTTTAATGCTTCCTCGGGATGAAACAAAAGCCAGCCCTATATCTCCATCTGTATGGCTAACACAACAGCAAGAGCACCTAAATAAACCTACACAAAAATCTGTCTCTCTCCCATGGAGTTTCCATATAGGAAATCAGTCCAAAGTGTCCTATATGGATGAAGGTATTCACAAATCTTCAGAAAGCAAGGATATCGGTCAAGCAAAACTGACAGTAAAAGGTTGGTCATTTATACCAGAGACTCGTGCACAGACACTTCCACCTCAGATGGATGTTGTAAATGACTTAGAAAAGTACATCGGTAGTGCACAGGTTAAGAAAAATATTTTGCGTTTTCCTGTTGCAGAGGATGAATTTAAAGGCTATGATAGTACTAGTAGTAGAGGGAGTACTTTATATGCTAGTACAAGTAATGTAAATTCTTTCCATCCAGATCATAAAATATACCAACGTGGTGGATCAAAGTCTCTGTCTTTAAAAAACATGTTATCCAGTGTCAGCTCTCGGCTGACAGCAATGAAAACATCTGCTTCATCTCCTTCTATGGAAGGTATGGATTCTTTCACTGATCTTAAGACTGAAAGTTGCTTAGATGGTAGCAACCATAGTATAAATGAAAGCAAAATTGTATCAACAAAATTTGCTCATTCTTTGGGGAAAGCATATTCAGCAATATTGAAACAAAAGAATAAAAGCAGCAGCAAAGATGTCAAGATTTCTAGTCCACAGATTTCTAGACATGGTGTTACTTTTCATAAGCCGGGTAGTTCGGTGATTGGAGCTCGTGTGGCTTACCCCCTAGATTCAGAATACTGTATGCTAGATAACTTCATTCCATTACGACGTGATAAATATGGCAAAGAAGAAACATCAAGACCAGACAGTTTGTTATCTGCTTCATCCAATATGACTTCTTCATCAGATAGTGATAAAGTTTCCATTTCTACTGATCTAATAAGTTTGTCAAACCACAATATTCCAGATTGTCTTATTAATAAATTTGCTGAAACATTGTATGAGAAGTCTTCACAATCATCCATATATTCTCAATCCACTCATTCATCACTTCTTTCACTACTTTCTTTACCGAAAAGTCCTCATGATGCATCTGAAGGCAGCTGGGCAGGAAAACAATCATCCCAAACAAATTCTTCTATCCTGTGTATTACTGAACCTGATTTAAAGGTAGATGCAAATCTTCAGCAAGCTTCAGTGAATATAGATTCCAATTCTTCACATATATCAGGTGAATCACCTTCAGATAGTAGTGATGTATCAGGAGATAGCTACTATGAGCGAACATTTGAGGCCATAGAAAATGCACTAGTAGAAGAAATTTTCAGGGATTCTGCCATTTATAGTGATCCAGATGAACTGGACTTGGGTGCTCTAACATGTGGCCTCAGCATTTCTTCTGATACTAAAGATATCAATAAAGTGATACAGGTTCCTGTGGTGAAAACGTTGGAGTCACTTGAAAATGGCAGCTTTTTCTCCAATAAATTTATGCCTCCATCAGATACTACTGAAGAATGCCCAAATGAAACTGCTTCCATATCTGTAAATCCTCATGAAAATTTTGAACTGTTATTTGTGAGACGAGTCAACAGGAACATTATTGACCGCCTACAGTGCCTTGAAGAAAATCACAATTGTCAAAAAGATGTAGCTATTGAACCATCTTCATTAGAAGGTCTTAAAAGCATCCGGCAGCGATGGAAAGAATTAGAAAAGTGGCACAGTTCAACAGCAGCAGAAAAAAATGCAGATTCAAATAAAGAGATACAATCTGCAAACTGCTTCAAAAACTGTGAGCAAAGTTCTGACCTTGGTGTAGACAATGAAAATAGTCAGCCTAAAGGAAAAGGTTGGGTGAAACATGTTGTCAATAAACTTCAGAATGAAACTTCTTAAATAATTTTAATGTTTTATACCTTAAAAACCCTTCTTGTTGAACATAATTTGTTATTCCATTACGTTTATCATGACATTTGTGTACATTAGTGAGCAGACAAAAATAACAAAAAGCATAACTTATATCTAAATATATTTCGAATTGTAATTATATTATTTATATAAGTGTAAAGATTAAAAGGTTTTAAGATAATGTTTTAATGACAAGATTAGATTGTTGTATGCATTTAAGATAAAATTTACAAATCTGAAGTATTTTTCACACAAAACTTTGTAATCCATATTAAATATTAAGGTCCTCTAACAAATTTACCCATATCATTTTTGAAATTGAGAGATGATCATTGTGAAAGTCATCGTGCACACACCATTAATCTTTAAAACAGTTTACACTAAATGCATTTAACCATTTCACAAATTAAGAAAAAGAAATCTGTTAGTTGTTATCAGAATTAAATTGTAACAGCTTCTCTTGTTATATTAATAGTAAAGGGAATTCTTTAATTCTCTACCACATTAAACAAGCGATTGTCCATTGCCAAGTTGGTACTGCATTGTAATCTACTAGAAAGTTGAAAGATATTGCAGGTTAGGTCATCTAATGACTCCCAACCATAAATACTAGTGTTTTTTACACTGCCTTTTTTTCCATTATAAAGACTGCATATACAATTGCTTTTGGTTCAAAGTAAAGCCTGAACATGACATTTGTGTGCCAATTTTTTCTTCCCTTATAGGGAAATCTCATCTTACTTTGAATGCTATTTACTCTAAGGCAATGATATTTCTTCATCAGTAATTGTCTGCAGAAACTATCACCATGATGGGCTTACTTACAGCCCTCACAAACAATTTTGATTTTTCATTAAAAGAATTCATCAATCAATTAAATCAATCCCTTTTGATGGGCGAGTTTCCCCATTCATCATCACAATTCGTCAAATCAACCCCATTTGATGAGCGAGTTTTTTTTACTATATGCTACTATTCTGGATGTAGTAAAACTATTAAAGCCATTCAATTCTTTAAAAGCCTCTGGAAATTCTTCCAAATGATACCAGTAGCACCAGCATTGTGATATAGAAAATCACTCCTAAGATATGGAATGTGAGAAAATATAAAGTTGCAATCATACATCTTGTAACACAATTTATACTAACTTACTGGTTGTATTCATCTAAGGGTTAATAATGGCTTTAATCATGAAGAATGCTCAACCATATATTTTTACTTATTTAGACACCTTAAAATTTCTGTATTATATGAGCATCTTTTTGCAAGAAGTCCTTCACATAATTCTAGTTGTCTTTAGTAGATAATAGGTTAAAATCTATATGTATATTACATTTCCCATATTCATACTGTCATAAAATCTTACATTTGTAATAAATGGCATTTTTCTTCTTGATCACAAAATATACATATTCCAATGCACATTAATGCTATTTTTGATGTGCAGTTTTTTCAGCAGACTTCACCCATGCTTAATTGCAATACAATTATCATTAACAATTTTAAAAACCAATTGTTTATAAAATTCAGTAACTCTCTCAAATTTTAATAAATTTAGAAAAAATACTTCAAGATTAGTCATTAAAATGCCATTTTTAAACTAAATTTTTTTATGATTAAATTCTGCTTTTCTTTAATCTCATGCAATATCTAAGCTTATAAAATACTCAGTAATTTTTCATGAACTGTGCTGTTAAGTTGGCTTCATTAATTGGGATATTAATATCAGATGATTGGTTGTTTTGTCTGTACAAAGATTTTATTACCCTAAAATGACCAATTATATATTAAAGTACAGTTTGAATTGTACAAGCCTAAAATTGAGACACAGGCACCCTGAATCATTAGCAGCTTTTAGGATATAAACTTACTAAACATGTGAAAAGTTATATTTGTGTGAGTGAAAAATGCTCGGTACAGGGTTTATTATGACTGTCTGAAAAACATTTGTCAATCAATGGCCAGAAAATTGGCTTCTTTGTGTCAAAATTCAAATGATTGTGCAATCCCAATCTAACATGCTCACAATAATAAATTGGTGTTTAAATAGCACATCACCAGTTTTCACTTTTCCACTTCAAGGACCAATGTATCCCAGACAACTCTTGCCCAGAATGCATCACATATTCCATAGCAATCTTTATCACCTGACAACCATATTTGAGTCCTTATCTGCTGTGTTACTCTATCCATGATCAGAGGAATCCATTATTTGAAAAGCCTCACTGAATCAAACAGTTTTAAAAATACAACAGAGTACAGCTGCAGTCTACTGAGATATTGTTATTCAATACACACTGTCTACTGATGGAATGTTGAAATGTGATATCTCCATTCATGAATCAACAATTGGTATATCCTCTTAGGAAGAAAATTATTTGCAGATTTGATCTTCAGAGTCAATTATATATTAATGAAGTCTTCTTGTTTTCACCTATTGAAAAATCCAATGTTCTAAGGTTGAATAAATAGGGTAATAACTCTCTTGGGTCCAAAACACTATCTGATTGTATTTTTTTTAATCCTTTATACTGTAAAATTTGTTATGACTATCAGTGCGAATGTCCACTGCATGTTCCAGAACATCTAAATTATATCTTGCTTACCATACCAGAATTCAGTAGGTACATTAATTAGCTATTGCCAATGATATGGAGGTAGTTTTTTTTTTTTTTTTTTTTTTTGGGGGGGGGATATATAATTATATTCTGAAAATGAGATTTTTTAATACTTGATTCTATGTGCATATCAGTTCTGTCATATCTCTCATTAGTGATGTTTGAACCAAGATTATTTTTCATGATTAGTCAAGTACCTCTGAAGTTTGTAGATTGTAAAAATAGCATTTAAATTCAGATAAATGTGATTTTTTCAGATTTTGCTCAAAGTTATGTATCCATTGAATGTCATTCAGGTTTACTATGATGACTATTCCACACTATAGTAAACTGTAAATAGATGATCCATAACTATTTTTTGAAAATTTTCAGCTAATCCAAATTTAAATTTTAGTAGAATAACAACATACACTACAGTTTCTTCTCAAAGGCTGCTACTTTTGAATGTTATAAATACACTGAATGGACAAATTATTATATACACCTACCTGATACCTGTTGCCCTCACAACAGCAGCCAGATATCTTGATAAGGACTTGATGAGGTGTCAAAAACACAGAGGTGGCATTGCTGCCCATGAAGTGAGGATCGCCTGTCGTAGAGCATCCACAGTTACAGCGGGAGTTGGCAGGCTCAAACAGATCTTCCCAATTCATCCCACAAATTCTCAATATGGTTGAGGTCAAATGATTGAGGGGGGCCATTCGAGTGTGGTAAACTCACTTGAATCCTCCTGGAGCCAATTGATCGCCACTCAGGAAGTATGATGTAGCATTGTCCTGTTGAAAGATGGAGTCATGATGTGGAAAGAGAATCATTATGAATGGGTGTAGATGGTTGGTTAGGATGTTCACATACCTTGTGCCGATGACAAAGGTCTCTAAGGTATAAATGTAAATACCCCAAACTGTTACACTGCCTCCACCTGCTTGTATGACCCCAACTTGGCAAGCTGGGTTCATGTGGTTTATGCTACATGACATCGACAGACCAAATGATGTGTTTCCAATCCTCTGCATTCCATTTGCGATACGCCTTTGCAAACTGCAGCCTAATCTTTCAGTGCCTTGCAGGTGACAAGGAGATCTGATATGGATGTTAACTGCCATGGACTATGTTTTCCATGGTACGATGGATAGTCTTTGTATATAAGCTTGTGGATGTGCCCACATTCAATTCCGATGTTATCTATTCCATGGTAGCCATGCGATTCCTTGTGACATGCGGGACAATCTGCACACATTTACATTCACATTTCTCCCACTGGTTGGAAGTTTTGCTGTATTTCACATAGTCTTGGTATACATGTGCAATGGTCTGATTTGGAAATCCCAACAGTTCAACGGTTGTTGTGATTGAACCACAACAAAAAATTTTGAACCACAACAAAATTTGAACCACAACAAACCTCGCACCTACTATCTGGCCATGGTCAAACTTGCGTCTCTTCCTTTACCCATGGTTACTTTTCCATTGCTGGTTTCCAGTGCATAGAGACCTGCTCTATTTATACACATTGCCAGTTTCAGCATCCCATGTGACTGAACACAATACTTCTGCTTTGCATATTGTTGTCAGGATGTATATAATAATTTGTCCATTCAGTTTATATGAATAATGAAATAGTTACATTAAAATGTAAAATTTATTCTTATTACAAACTAAATTACAAATTTATATTTTTGCCATCTATATTTATCAAAATTTTAAATAATTAATGACTTTTATTGCCACTTTTTTATTGATAATAAACTATAATTTTTAGCCAATTTAATTGTTTCTAATATTTATATTTTTAAACATTAGCTGGTAAATTTTTTATGCATATATTAAAGAATCAAAGATTCTGTGCCAAGTTTATTGATGTTTTGCATGGTGAGCTTTACAACTTAGTGTTGCAGAAAACTATTCCTTATTAAATCTAGATGGAAATCTAATAAGATTGGTTAAGGTGTGGAATTTAACTTAAACATGAATAAACCTCTATACTGTAAATAGTTAAAATTGATAGCAAAATATTGCAGCAATTATTAATTTACAACTTGCTACTTAATGCACTGTGCTAATAGTTTAACAATATGCCATTCCTGCGACTGAAACGTTACATGGTTATTGAAGATGGATTTTATGCAGAATCATAAGAATGTATTAAACAGTCTCTGGTATATATATCAGAATGTTATCATCATAGTATAGTTGATATAAGATAATACTAATAGAAGGTAGTATGGTATGTTCTGACAAAAATGCAAAGTTCATAAATGCTCACTATAAATGAAGTTCGAAAAATCAGCAATGAAAGTTTGGGTGGGCATTTCCTTATCCAGATGAAATTTGAGATATCTCAAGAGTATCGGCTCCTCGATGTAATGGTAGGATTGTTGTTGAATTTAATGTATAAAGCATTATGCTCTTCACTACAATTGAGGTTACTGATAACATTCAACTTAATTACAGAATAATTGCTCTTAATAATATTACTGATTTTTACTGTTTGAAGCTATGTCATCCAGTACTGTGTAACATCTCAGCTACAGAAATTGTATATTATTAAACTATTAACATAGTGCAGTGGTTCTCAAACTGTAGGTCATGACCCTCAGAGAACCACAAAGATGTTTTATATTTGCTAGTATTTTTAGTGAATTTTTTTTGTTTTCAAATACATAGATCTTGCATTGGTAAGGGGTTGCATAAATTTATTGCATTTCTAGGGGGTTGCAGAGTCAAATATTTTGAGAACCTCTGATATAGTGCATTGTTATGAAATAATAAATGCTGTAATATTCTACTGTCAATTTTAGCTAGTTATAATGTATAGAGTTTCATTAAAGTTTTAGATTAAATGCACTATTTTAAAATGGAATTCAACTTCAGCAATTATTTATACTATTGATCCTGGCATATTAATTTATAAGTACATATCAATTCTACCCTACCTCATAACATCAAATACAGCTATTCCTCTCCCCCTCCCTAACTTAAGGGGCGGAGGTGGCTCAGTCGGTAGCGCGCCAGGCTCATAATCTGTAGTTCCCAAGTTCGAGTCCCAGCTGGGTCAGCGTTGAGATTTATCTCCGCAAAATTTCCCCGCCCTGCCCACGGTCAGTAGGGGACACCGATAGGCTTGAAAAGGCCGCCGTCCATCGGATGGGACGTTAAGCTGTGGCCCCATGTGCGGGAGAGCCATACCCTGTGCACGTTAAAGAACACGCTGGATGGCCTTGACGGGAGGCTACCATCTGTCTCCCAACAGCTGTTCCAGTGGGTCCCCTCCCCCAACCTTCTCTGAGCCTTCAGGGTCCTTGTGGCCTGGCCATTTAGCCCATTGTGTGCAAAAAAGTGCCGCTCAGAGGTAAAACAATCCAACAATCCAATCCCTAACTTAAGAGAATTTTGTGTTAATGCAATTTCACATGAATGACTGATATAAACAATGCAGTATCAGTTTCTCTTCATTAATTTTTTAGTGAAGACTAAAAAACATTTATCTAACACAAAAAAATGAGATTTGTATATGACTAAAGTGAAGACAGGTTTCTGTCAGACCTATGTGGCAAGCAGCTGCTTCAGAGAGTATTTGTTTTTCTAAAGTGAGTAAAATTAAAATAAATTGATTACTGAGTTTCTCAATGTTAAAACCTTTTGAGCCAAGATCTTAACAGAGACTTTTCAGCCCATTGGCACTAACACAATTCTATTTGACAAGTATGACCCCAATTGCCAAAGAGGTTCTATGGTTACAAGAGTTAAAGTTGGCTCTGAATTTCCAAGAGGAAAGTGAATCAACAACTTAGTTAAACTACGGATGTTATTTAGGGATATCTCACATTTTTACAGTTGAAGGTGCAGTGCCTGTTAAATGAATACATGTATGGATGTTTACAGATAGAAACAATGATCTTGCCATTTGAACTTTGTAACTTAAATATGTAGTTTAACCCCTCAAGCCAGTCGTTACTACTATAGGTTAGGCCAGTATTGTATACTGACTTGAAGTTAATCATGTGCACACTTAGTAAATGTCTATTTTCAGATCACCAAGTAGTGAGATGAAATGCATAGAGAATATATATATACCTGCAACAATGTACATAACAAAAAAAGTTGAAAATTTTGGGTCAAATTATGTTTGAAATTAAGAAATTATTGAAGTTAAAAATTATTACCAGATGATTCAAGTTCATAGTTTCAAAACATTAAAAAAAGAAGGACTTGAGACATTTACTTCAGATGTTAATGTCATCCTGGTGCCAAGTGGTTACTGCACTTGGCTGAATAAAAGAACCTGAATTTGAATACTGAGGGGTAATTTTTGAGTACTGGGGGGTAAACCTGAATTTGAGTATGGGTAAGGCATGGATGTTTGCTATGTCTTTTTGCTGAGGTCTTGCCTTCCTCTCAGATCTTCTCTACAGCATATTAAACTGAAAGACTTTTGTCAGAGCTCTGGGACAAGCTGCTTGTTTGAGGGGTAAATTTATTTTGTAATTTTAACATTAAAGTTTACCTTATATGGGAATTATTACTCTTCAATAAAAATATTGATGAATAAAGTGTAAAATGAAAGGGTAAGTACTTTGAGAAAAAAAATCTCACACAAACAAATATGCATTGCTTTATTTCTCTTCTTGACAATATAAGCTTTCCTAGGAAATTCACTTCTCAGATATATTAGGATTACTATTTGCTTTTCACGATACCAGGAATTACACTAATGCAAATACTCCTTTAATCACAACTATGGAATCATTGCTGCTGTTGAAGTCTGTTGGAATGCAGTTGCATCTCCACATTATTATTGCTCACTGTTTTTTTAAAATGTTGACACAAAGAATTGTTTCAATCCCATATTCTTTGTTATATTGGCATTATATCATCTTAAACATTTTTGAGAACTTCATCCTTTTTATCTTTTGTGTTTGAGACAACTAATATTTCAAAGAATTTGGCTTCACTAAGTATACACTTCCTTAAATCACAGTTTAACAAACTGAAGTAGCAAGTTAAGAGCTTTGGCATAAGTTGGAATTGTATCAAAAGAATTAGTAGGAGGGAGAAAAGGGGGAGAACAGATTAAAATTCACCATAAAATAGAGGAATGGTTAAGTCCAAATGGCTCTGTTTTTGCAACTCCATTAATGAGGAACCACATGGCATTGCACATCAGTTCTTTTGCATAAGCATCCTATTCTCCAACAGCGGTAGTTTCTTCCATTGCTCATGATACAAAATTATGTCCAAGTAAAAAGGTGTATCCTGCGACATGCTTCCTTCAAAAATTAAAATTTTTTAGGAAAACTTATTTATATTTTAGCATTTCATTCTTCAGTAAATAGAATATTTTCACTTATAGAAAGCGTTTCATTCCATGCAGTTTCACCTCAAAATCATGAGGAATGGCGATTTCTTGTGATATCCATAAATTCACTATAAAATACTGTTCTAAATGGGTATGACTGTATTGATCAAATTCAATTGACCATATTGAATTAGTAATTGTGTGTTCCTTATAATAAAACTAGTAAATTGTTCAATGGACTTTCTAAAGAATTCAATAGATTTAATACTTTCAAACAATTTCATGCAGTGTGGCCAAAAAGATGTTAAAAATCAGATTTAATTGTACCCTAGATGTTTACGTATTAAATATCACTGCAGCTCTTTCAGACCCTAACCATTTTGGGGTAGAAAGAAAAAGTAAATTTCACAGCTGTTTTTTTTTTTTCAGAAAAATAGACACCTATTACAAGGTTTCATCAAATTTTGTAAAAAATTAAAAAAACTAAAGTCTTTTTGTTAACATGAATAAATGTCCCAATTTTTCATGGTACATTGTTAAAGTGGTAAGAATGTAGATTTAAATTAATAACATCTTCGATATCCCTAAAATTTCATGTTGAATATTGCAGCAAAACTATTTCCTTTATAGAACAAAACTATATTTTACATATTGCATTTAAATCATGCTTCACTAATCTTTACCCATTATAATGATCCTAGCCAAAGTCCTTTTCAATCCTATAGTTTTATAATTGTAGGATTGAAAAGATAAACCTTTCCTTAGCTTCGATATCAAAAAAACTAGTTATTCTAGTAATAATCCCTTTCCATGACACGTTTTTGAGAAAATTCCACTTTTATATTCAGTTAAAAGTATATTTTCAACGTTATTGTCCAGTTAATGTAGTAAATAAAATACCTATACAAACTCACTCTGTACTGCATTCTACTAGTGATATATCACTATTTTTCTCAATACAGTGATACAAACAAAATCATAAAAAATGAAATAATCGGTTGACTATATATGTGATAAAAAAACGCTAAATATTCTTGAACATATTAGTGAAGATATTCAAGAAAAAAAGTTTTCAAAATAACAAATGAATATTGAAAGTGCTAAAAATATCTGAGTGACAGGTCAGTGGCTGATTTTTAAGCTCTTCTAAGAAATTCACAAGAGAGACTAGAACTTGACTATAGTCTCTAAATTCATGAATTACCAAGATCCCAGTAAACTTAAAAATATTAATATATAAGCATAATTATTTCAGACCAAAACATCTTTGATATATTCTTACATACTGTAGAACTCCTAACAAATTTTTAAAGCTCCAAGCCATAATATAATTAAAGGTAGTAGTATTATCTGCTTGGACTATTGACTTCAAAGATTCACATTTAAAAAAAAAAATCAGGATCTTGTAATCAAGGGAAAAATAGAATGTTATGAACTTCTTTTCCATTTTGTAATATTATTTATTTTATGTTTGGGACCAAGTAAGTGAATAGCCCTGTTTATAAAACACGGCTTTCTTCTAGTCACAGTTAATCAGCTCTTTGAGCATATCTGCCTTTTCCTAAACTTTCCGATTTTTCTACTGAGAACACTCGAATGGAGGTTTCTCATGTTAATGAACCAAATGCTTGAGTGGTTTTCTGGTTCATGCCAATTGCCGATTTCGTGTTTTCCAAGGTGCTACAGGGGCCTTACGACGACCTCGATACTTAATGTGTAGATTTACAAATATATGCTTTGTAAGTAAGCTTTACAATATTTCTGAACTGTTGTAAGTAGTTGGTTGCATTTTCGTTTTCACCTTTCTAGATAATGGTTTGTGTTTTCAAGTGTCTTGTATATAGTTGCAATGATTGTTCAATGTTATTATTTGAATAAGCTTGCATTTTGTGCACTTGTAATGAACAGAATGTAATCACATTTGAGAAAATAAAAATAGTTTTAGGTATCAACATTTTTAATGCTTGAATTTTATTTGCATACGTTAGCGTATTAAAGAAAGTAGAAATTGAAGAACTAAGATTGCCACAAAACATAGCCATAGCCTACAGTTATCGCAGAAGACTTCAAAATTTTGATAGGTGGAGCTACTATAACGGAAAAATAGTTTATCCTTAGTAAATACACAAATTAACTAGAAATAAACTTCAATTATTAAAAGCATGTGAAAAAAATGAACATCAGCTTTTCTAGTCGGAAGAGTTTCCATCGAAAGTTTTAACAAATCGTTTGCTAAAATAAATGTAATTTTAGAGATTTGTTAAATTTTTTTCAGTTTCTATTAACTTTTAAACAGTGTTTAGAGAGGAGCTTAAAGCAACATCTGATGTCAAATGTTTCAGCTTCTATATTAAACTGATATTGCTAAAAAGCGATATTTGATATAGATCTATAATTCATCTGGGGCATTTTTCTGTAAAGCTTTTAACGCTGTGGTATTTTAAATGTGGTTTTACATTGAATGAGTTTCTCAATACGTTTCGATAATATGCTGTTTATCCTCACAATCAGGCTCGGATCGAGAAATAAATGGAGGGGGGGGGGGGGGCAAGTGACGCAATCGAATACCTGAAATAAGTTAAATGCGGGAGGATGCAAGAGACTGGATTTCCACTGCAGTATGACCTTTTCCCCTACATTTTAGAGGTCTTTACAAAATTTCTGGAAAAATGCCTGAAATATCAGAAATAACTTTTGCCACCATTACCCTTGTTAGCTTTCTCAAGAGGAGGTACCGCCACACTTGCTCCCTCCCTCTAATTACGCCGCCGTACGCATAAATGTTTAGAGATGTTTAGAGAAGTGAAGTAGAAAAAGAACCTTGTACTTCTGCAAGATATATGGCTCTTAAAGAGAGAAAGTATTAGCTATATAGTGTATGAAGGGTATAGAGATTTGCACAAAATTTCAATCCTTTGTTAGATCTCCACAAAATACTTTATCTTTTCCTTAAATTCATTTCATTCGTATGCTGTTTCCCATATCTTGAATCTGCAAGTCTAAACTAATTCTCGGTTTCCAATAAGCCACTCGGCGATTCTTTTTCAGTTGAACGTGAAACGTGCATTCAACCTCTGTCAGTTGTAGACAATTATTTGCTGAATGGCATTATCTGTCGTCTTTTATTAAATCACACGAGATCGATCGAAATTTCAAGATTTCTCGTTCAAAGTGAAATCCAAATCAATTTTTTACGTTTAACTAGAATTTAAATATTACAGAAAAAAAGGAAAATGTTTCTTAACCTGAAAACTCCAATCCCAATATCCCAAATCCCTCCAAATATTCTCCCTAATACTGAATAGTAAATCTAGACATGGAAAAAAAATTGGAAAATATGTTTATCGTTAGAATAGTTGAACACTAATCAATCTAAATACTTTTGCTTAAACGAAAAATTATCCCATAGTCTCTGATTAGATCCAGTCCATCGCTTTCCCCTAGAGTCGTACATAACTTCGACCCATCTATGCCTCCTTCACGCGCACGCATTAAAAGTGAGTGTGAGATTAATGATACAGCGTATTTATATTGATCTTGAACTCTTCGCGAAAAAATTAGTTACATGCAATTCAGTTAGTGAAAAAATAGCTTGATGTGCTCAGAGATTTTAAACTTCGAATTTGAAAAAGAAATAGTTTGCAACATTTTAAAAATCTAACGAAATGTAAAACACCTATTTGCAATCATTCCAAAAACTTGCCTTGCACATCATTTGTTTCCTGCCTTATCCGACTTCATTCTCTTGAGCATTGCTTTGAAAATATCAAAACTGAAACACTACTCCTGCAATGCTTTGAGAACATAAATGTCGGGAAGTTTATCGTCTTCGTTTCCTATGTATCGTCTAAGATGCATTTTAGTTCCTTTTATTTTGTAAGTGGGGATCGCGTATTTTTTGAAATAGTCTTGTTCGAGTTCATAAAACACCAAACAAAACAAATTTCTTGCACAATCACTAACCGTTCACAATGTCATGAATTCAAACTAAAATTTTTTAAGATTAGGAGAAATTTGATTTCTTTTTGAAGTGTCACCGAGTTTAAAGCTACAGCAAAAAGAACGCTTATTTCATCATATGCTAATTCCAATTAGAATTTCTATTCTCCACAGTTGGAAGCAACAGAACATTTTTTCGTAGTGGAGGACTTGGGTTGTTTTACCTCTGAGTGGCACTTTTTTGCACAAAGTGGTCTAAATGGCCAGGTCACAAGGACCCCAAAGGCTCGGAAGGTTAGAGGAGGGGACCCACTGGAACAGCTGTTGGGAGACAGATGGTAGCCTCCCGTCAAGGCCATCCAGCGTGTTCTTTAACGTGCGCAGAGTATGACTATCCCACACGCGGAGCCATGGGTTAACGTCCCATCCGATGGATGGCGGCTTTTCCAAGAACATCGGTGTCCCCTACTGACTGTGGGCAGGGCGGGGAGTTTTGTGGAGATAAATCTCAATGCTGACCCAGCTGGGACTCGAACTTGGGAACTGCAGCTTACAAGCCTGGCGTGCTACCGACTGAGCCACCCCTGCCCCGTAGTGGAAGACGAATGTTTCGAGTGACAAGAAATAATTCGTTTAACCTATCTTCCAACTAATTACAAGAAATGTGATGAACACAATTTCCTGTTAGTGTGAATATCCATATTTACATAAAATTAATATTCAATATTTATCGTTTGGAATTGGTGAGATAAGTTATATAGTGCTGATATATACCTAGACTTGCTTTTATTCCTGCTAAGCCATGAAAATGCCTCAATTTTAGCTTCTCATTTTACAAGAATAACCTAACAGCAAGGGACTAACAAGATCATCTCCATATTTTTGATATCGATTAGTGAAAAAAGCAATGACAATTTAATTTAAGAAAATTTAACCTAAGAACTATTCGACTCATTTTCATACAATTGATGTATTTCTATTGTTTCAAAAACATTTTCAAGTGTTAACCATTTTGACTTCCAAAGCAGTTGGAGTCGTAGTTACTCCTAATAAAATATATCATCTTGTATATTTAACATTGAATTCCTCAAATAGGCTTTAATCCCCTTGAGAGCACTGATTCTTTTTTCACTAACTGTTATTCTAGGCAAAGTGAGCAGTAATAGCAATAATTTGGTCGCCTCTTCCTACACCACATTCAAGTCATCATGTGTTAAATATCTTATACCTAATATACACTGGTTTCCATAAATTAAGAAAAATTCTGAAATAATTGTGATAGACAAAAAACTATATGAAGGATTTTAATGAAATTTGATGGAAACATGAATCGCAATGCTAGTTTCAGAATGGCATAAAATATTTTACACTAGAAACACTTTTCGTCGCAAAATAACGCAGGAAGTCCAAAAATGAGGTGTCAGAATGCAATGGGCAAAGTTCTTTAATAAGGAGTGTGGTCACCCCTTGCAGCAATGGGGGCATGACAGCGATGTTACATGCTGTAACCCCTCACGTATACCCACTCACGTCACAGGAGAGAGTGATTGAATTTTGTATACCCCTCACGCAGTTGAGTTATGATGTGAATCAGCTCAGTAGGGAGTAACGACCACTGTTCCCTTAAAGCAATAATAAGCTCCCCTTTGTTTCAAGTGGCGGGTTGAGAGCAGCAAACGTCTCCCTAGAGCATCCCACACATGCTCAATCGGATTTAGGTCGGGAGATCGAGCTGGCCACTCCATGTGCATAATAGTCTCCTCTTGAAGGTATTGTTCCACTAGTCGAGCTCTGTGTCGACAAGCATTATCGTCTTGTAAGATGAATGTTCGCCTATTGCACCAGCGTAAGGACGTACATAATGGTCCAGGATGTCATCTCTATACCTTTGAGCATTGAGGTTCCCACTCGTCAACACATAGAGGTCTGTGCGTCCACCTAAGGAAATGCCACCTCAAACACACAAGCTACCTCCGCCGTAACTGTCTCTTTGGCGGATTAATGGGTTACCTCATTCTCTCCATATCAAACAATGTTCGGAATCACTCTGCTAGCAACATCTGGACTCATCTGTGAAGAGTACAGACCTCCATTGCTCTTCTGTCCAGTTAGCATGTGTGCTTGCACAATTCAATCAATTTCTCCTATGACGTGATGGGTATACAAATTACTGGCCTTCTAGCGTACAGACCTCCCTCATGAAGCCTTCTATGCACAGTAGAAGCTGATACAACTCTCCCAGTGGCTGCTTCAAGAGAGGATCGTAGCTGAGAGGGAGTAGATGCTCTGCTCCTTCATGCTGTCAATCGCAAATATCAGTCTTGTACAGTGGTCGTAACTCTAGCCCTTCCCCGAATAAACCTCCGAGACGCGGAATCCATGCTAAGAAATTGATTCCAGTCTATGGACCATAGAAGGGCTCGCATTCAGCCATCGTGCCATGTCTGATTGACTTTGGCCTGCTTCGAGCTGGCCAATAGCTCTCCACCGCAGTTCATTTGGCAAATGATGTCTCGAGGTCATTCGTACAAAATGGCTATTTCGAATTTCTTTACTCACATTTATAACACAAAATAATGATCCACTCTAAAACACCCGTTTTTATGCCGCAATCTGATTATGCAGATTGACGCAACCTAGACTAATTTGCATACGATATGCTCACTCGGCATTACTGGTTACATGAACAAGTTTGGTGAGAATCGCACAATGTTTTGGCGAATTGTCGCTATTTTTCTCATTTTCCCTTAATTTATGGAAACCAGAGTATAAAGAAGAAAGTTTGTGTATCTGTCTGCTTATGCACTCGGCCCCCAGAAGAGTTATTGGCACCAAACTTTGCATGAACGTTCATTTCATCACCTGGGGAGAAGAATATAGGCTATATGCAAAATCGCTGGGGTCAACCAAAGTGGGGTTGAGCGGGTTTGAATTTCTCGAAATTCCCATAGATTTAACATTGATAATTAAGCATCTGTGTCTCGAGTGCAATCTACTATATACTTTGCAGAGTTTCAGGGGGGGGGGGGGGAGCTCAGTCGGTAGTGCGCCAGACTCATAATCTGTAGTTCCCAGGTTCGAATCCCAGCTGGGTCAGCGTTGAGATTTATCTCCACAAAATTCCCCACCCTGCCCATGGTCAGTAGAGGACACCGATGGGCTTGGAAAGGCCGCCATCCATTGGATGGGACGTTAAGCCATGACCCTGTGTGCGGGAGAGCCATACCCTGTGCACGTTAAAGAACACGCTGGATGGCCTTGACGGGAGGCTACCATCTGTCTCCCAATAGCTGTTCCAGTGGGTCCCCTCCCCCAACCTTCTCTGAGTCCTCGGGGTCCATGTGGCCTGGCCATTTAGCCCATGGTGTGCAAAAAAGTGCCGCTCAGAGGTAAAACAACCCAACCCAACAGAGTTTCAGATCTCACGTAGAAGAGGGGAGTAAATTCTTACCGGGATTATATTACTCTTACGATCATAATGAGTTTTATGCCAAATAGCATTACCCACTTTGCAAGCTTTCATTTGATATAAAACTCATTACGATTTTCCTCTCCACCAAACTCTCCCCCCTATGGTAAACATTTTATGCCCTAGAAGATGGGATAAAATGTTATTAATTATTAAATTACTAACCAACTACCCGCCCATGGTAAACGTTTTATCCTCTACAAAAGGGGATAAAATACTTATCATGGGGGGGAGAGGAAACGTAATGAGTTTTATGTCAAATGAAAGCTTGCCGTAATGCCATATACTGTATAATAAATATCCCCTCAAGCAGCTGCTTGCCACAGAGGTCTTACAGGAGCCTTTCAGTTTATATGTCATAGTAGAGGGTCTGAGAGGATGGCAGGACCTCAGCAGAAAAATGACACATACATCCATGCCTTACCCAAGGCTCGAACCCAGGTCTCTTAGATCAGTAGCTAAGCACGCTAACCACTCGGCCATGGGATGGCTATATCCTGAATACTTTAGAGAATTTCAGACCTCCCCTAAAATACGGGGATAAAATTTTTCCAGGGTGTTGGGAGGGGTTTGGCGAGAGGGGTAGGAAACGATCATAATGGGATTTATGACAATGAAAGCTTGTGACATGGTGAATGCCATCTACTGTATACTTTGGAGTTTCAGACCCGAGCAATGCCGGCTAAATCTGTTAGCATTATATAATTTCAATATTATATAAAGTGAGGGGCAAGGCCGGATCTATAGGAAAGGAGTAGGGCAGCCCTTCCCTTGAGAATGCTAGTAACTGCAACTGAGGTGAAAAAAAAATCGGGCATATATATATATTACTCAAGTATGGATCTGGAGGGAATCTCCAACCCCTTTGAGAATGAGTAATGAGGTAATAATAAATTATTAAACTTGTCCATATTCTCGCATTTTTCAAGATCTCTTAAACTGAGGGGAAATCGTCTCTTCCAAATAGCATTAACATTCAATTTTGTTATGAAACGATTTTATTTAATATTATAATAATAAAATAACTGATTAGCGACATTCATTTCAGTATATATGTTTTGTGAATTTTTATTTTCCCAAAGCAGGCTCGGGCGGGTGCGGATTCGAAAAGCTGAGCCCGAAAATCGTCTACACTTCTCACTAAACGGTCTCCTTTGATGTTTTACATATATTTCTTTTACTTCCCAATCAAAAGTCATCAAAATAGCCTTTGCGTTTAGGCATATAGTTGGGGGTGGTTTAATTTTTAGCATGCCATTCTTACATTCTAGACTTGAGTTCCAATTGTGATTTATTTCTGTTAACCCACACCTAGCTCTCGGCGAGAAAGGGGACATCGATAGACTCAGAAAAACTGCTGTCTGTCAGATGAGGTGTTAAGTCGTCACTCCATATTGTTGTTTTACCTCTGAGTGACACTTCTTTTGTGCACGAAGTAAATGGCCAGGTCACAAGAATTCCAAAAGCTCAGAGTAGGTTGGGGGGAGGGAGCCACTAGACAGCTGTTAGGAAAAAGATGGTAACCTCCCGTTAAGACATCCAGCATGTTCTTTAACGTGCAAAGACTATGACTTTCCCATACACAGGGCCACAGCCTAATGTCCTATCCAACGGATGGCAGCCTTTTCAAGCTCATGGGTGTCCCCTACTAACGGAGGACAGGGTGGGGAGTTTTGTGGAGATAAATCTCAACTCCGGCCCAGGTGGGGCTGAAATCTGGGAACTGCAGATTACAAGCCTGGCACATCACCGAGATATCCCCACCCCGAGAGCCCCACCATGATGAGTCCATTGAAGGATATGTTAGATGATTTTAGAAATTTCCACCAACTTGGATTCTCAATATCTTTGTTTGTGGCGACTCAGGACCAAGATTATAGTTAGGTTTTGGCGAGTGCTGGACTTTACTTCTATAGTATTGTTTAGCCCCGACAGTAGATAGTGGTAAACGCGGCATCTCCCGACATATGTAGTGCAGTCTTGAATTGCGGAGCATCTGGGTATTGTCATAAATTATATTACCTGTCTCCTGACGGTTGTCCAGTGGATCCCATTCCGCTTCTCAACTCTGAGGGGAGGTCCTTGTGACCTGATCCTTAGCCCATTACGTATACAAAACGGCTGCTCAAAGGTAAAACTTTTGAAAACTGGCATAGTAATAATGGACATACCTATTGTCCATTATTGCTATGCCAGTTTGGACATACCTGTTTATTTGACATACCTGTTTTTCGAATAGCGACAAAATTCCGCATATTCCATGTCTCTTTATAGAACTCAATATTGGAAGAAATTATGGAGAATTTTTAATAATAATGCCTTTCTTTATTCAAGCGCAAAACACAATATCAATTTAATGAAAAATAAGAGAAGTGAAATTTAGGAAGTATGCATAATTCCTTCATATGCAATCAGTCGCATAGCTAAGATTAGCCAAAATATTTCCAATTATTAGGTTCTTCAAACATTTGATTAACACTTTTATTGATGCAAGTTAATGAACAAATAAATAAAACATCCCTCAAGCAGCTGTTGCCACATAAATCTTACAGGAGCCGGTCAGCATAATATCCTTGCCTTTTATGAAGGATTCGAAGTTTTCCAGGGTTAATAGCCATCTGACCATTCGGCCATTGATGAATAAGTAATTTCTTAAAATATATTTCCTGAATGAGGGGGAGATTTCATCCTCCCATCACCTTTGCTGCTATGAAATAACACATAGTTATACATGGCCAAGTGGTTAGTGCACTTGGCTACTAATCTAAGGAACCTGGTTTCGAGCCCCGGGTAAGGCATGGATGTATATGTTGTTTTTCTGCTGAGGTCCTGCCATCCTCTCAGATCTTCTACTTTGGCGTATAAACTGAGAGGCTCCTGTCAGACCTATATAGCAAGCAGCTGCTTCAGGGGGTATTTTTTCTGGGTTCGAGCCCCGGGTAAGGCATGGATGTATGTGTCGTTTTTCTGCTGTCCTACCAACCTCACAGACCTTCTATTATGGCACATAAACTGACAGACCTCTATGGCAAAAAGGGGCGGGGGTGGCTCAGTCGGTAGCGCGCCAGGCTCGTAATCTGTAATTCCCAGGTTCGAATCCCAGCTGGGTCAGTGTTGAGATTTATCTCTGAAAAATTTCCTGCCCTGGCCACGGTCAGTAGGGGACACCGATGGGCTTGGAAAGGCCGCCGTCCGTCAGATGGGACATTAAGCCATGGTCCTGTGTGCGGAAGAGCATACCCTGTGCACGTTCAAGAACACGCTGGATGGCCTTGACGGGAGGCTACCATCTGTCTCCCAACAGCTGTTCCAGTGGGTCCCCTCCCCCAACCTTCTCTGAGCCTTTGGAGTCCATGTGACCTGGCCATTTAGCCCATGGTATGCAAAAAAGTGCTACTCAGAGGTAAAACAACCCAACCCACTATGGCAAGCAGCTCCTTGAGGGGGTATTTATTTTTGGCCGTCCCGTGGCAGAGTGGTTAGCGCGCTTGGCTACTGATCTAAGGGACCTGGGTTCGAGCCCCGGATAAGGCATGGATGTATGTCGTTTTTCTGCTGAGGTCCTGCCATCTTGACAGATCTACTATGGCATATAAACAGAGAGACTCCTGTCAGACCTCTGTGGCAAGCAGCTGCTTGAGGGGATATTTATTATTTATATATATATATGCACAGGTACTGGATTGCAAAATGGAAATAGTTCCACGTTATATCAAATGATAATCAATCACATTCAGAGCTCAATAACTTCTTCAACGACTTTTAGGAAAAAATATAGGTATCTACAAATAAAGACCTCAAATCTGCCTAAATCCAGATTTTAAACATTTTTTCGGTATTCAAAGTTATAAAGGCTTGAATATTTAACAGGCTACAAAAAAAACTGGACCCCAAATTTTAATAAGCAGGTTGAGATCAGAAACGGATGCAATGTACCCTGTTGCACTAGCCACCTCTGATCTAGTGTTCTACTAATTACCTACGATCTCTTAACCTCTTTAACGTTTTAATTAAATTTTGGGGCATTTTATTCCAGCTCATAACGCTTTGAATACTGAACAAATATTGTTTAAAATCGAGATTTAGATAGGTATTATGAGATCTTTATTTTTTAGACATATTTTTCTTTAAAAATCTTTAAAATATTGAAGAAGCTATCAAGTTCTGTGATTTTCTATCGAGATAACATGGAACTGTTTTCATTCTTCTGTCCAATAGTTGTACATAATGATCTTTTTCCTTTCCTGAGGATACGCAAGTATTGCCCCATATCCACCACCTGTTTTCATCAGTATAAAAATTTAATCAATATCTTTTAGTTCAGAGTATGTTAATAAATGATTTTTAATGTACAGTTGGGGATCGTTTCATTTACCCCAATTTTCGATTGGACAATTCCAGTGTCAACACCAAAAGCAAAGAGCGAAATCAAGATATTTTTCAGAACACACGACTAAAATTTAGAATTTGGTATACTAACTTTTCTGAAGGCGATTTTGTTAATTTTTTTTTACAGCATTCGGTAGTGATTTGAATATATCGAGTACCGGACGGCATTCCGGTTTAGTTGTAGCACTGCTTCTGGTATTTGTTTCCCCTATTCAATGAGTCGCACTTCGCCACTAAGTTTGTTCTTTCAAATGACATAGGATATGGCTCTCCATTTAGAAAATAAAGCAACCACTACTACTTTCAAATGACAGAGGATATGGCTCTCCATTTAGAAAATGAAGCAACCATTACTACTTTCAAATGACAGAGGATATGGCTCTCCATTTAGAAAATAAAGCAACCACTACTACTTTCAAATGACAGAGGATATGGCTCTCCATTTAGAAAATGAAGCAACCACTACTACTTTCAAATGACAGAGGATATGGCTCTCCATTTAGAAAATGAAGCAACCACTACTACTTTCCGTGTGAATCTTTGTCTCCTTATTTATTATTGTATTTTTGTCATTTATAAATCGATTACCATCCATTTAGCAAACTGCGAGGGGGGGAAAATACCAAAGGTAAATAGCCCAATTCTCATCGGAGATAATTTATACCTCGATACTTAACACCGAAATTATTTACGGTACACCCCATCCCTCGATTTACACGTAAATGAGTTGCAGAAAATCTCCTATATCGAAGCCAACTCATGGGAAAAAAATGGAAATAAATCATTATTCATGAAATGTACATTGCAAGTTTTCTTTATACCAATTTTCAGTTCAGCAGCAACAAATTATTTTGTACTTTATTTGCACTAACTCGGATAAGCATAATTTTTCATACATTTCTCAAGAAAAATGCTCATTAATGTAGACGTACACTATCGAATTTGGAATATTTAACAACTGAATATAAATTAGAAATCAAGCATTTCTACCAATGCTTAGCGATTTTATAAAATAACGCATGTATTTTATGAAAGTGTATTTGCGAATTGGGCAGAACTTACTCATAAGCTGAGCTACACGATATGACAGAGTGTCAAAAAATGAGTTTAAAATTTTGCCGTATACCAGTTATGAAGTTACGTAGCTTAGAGCCTCAGAAGGTCAAAGTCTAGCACTGCTTATGAATCAGCTTTAATTAGCCTACATAATAGTTTGTGAAATTAAAACTCGATGTTAAAAAGGATATAACAGGGTTCCTCCATAGCCTGATAGAATAAAGTCGGATCTTTATGCCGACCCAAAACATGTTTTATTTCCTTAAAATGTCAAGAGGGATTGTATTACAATGGCAAGAATGCAATTTTAGTGAAAAAAAAAACATAACTTCTTACAGATGACGATTTTATATAGAAATTTACTATTTATTATTGAAAATAAATGTCAACTAAAACCATTTGGTAAATTTTTACTTCGGGACGACAGTCTCCCTTTACACTAGGCCACTGCCACTTCAAATATGTAAAACGAAATCTTACTCCGTACCGCCCAAAACGAAACTGTCCGAATTTTCTTCACCGTGTAAATCGAGGGATGGGTGTATATTTCAGTATTGCAAAACTCTTAAGGACAAGAATCTACAGTCATTTTGAGGTTCAAAAGGAAACAAGTCAGAAATGAGTACTGAAAATTTTATTTAAAAAATTATTTTTTCTACATCTTTCATCTTAAATAAATTTCTTTTCATCGTACTGCATGATTACATACTTTACACTATATAAATATTTTTTATGCACTAAAAAGGATATCATATTGTCCATTATGGGAGTTAGATGGAAACCTCTTCACTCCTTACAAATTATACAGTACCATAAGCAAATGTTTCAGGGGACTAATTTCGAAAACAATTTCATACCTCTGACAGAAATTCTTATGTTGACATATAGAAGCAACAGAATTTTAATAACTATTCAAGCTTTACACAGAGCAAACAACTTTGCTGTATATCTTGGTATCGGGGGGAAATAACTCCGGTATTATTTCTTGCTACAGTGGCACCTATTATGAACTGTAGTTCTGTGAAAGGTATCTGCAACAGAGATGGCCTATTTTATTGAATGTTATTACATACACTATATTGAAACAAGAAAAAATTACAGGTTTATTGCGGAAATTGCTTCTGAATATCAAGCTAGTTTATTTAAAATTATTGAAAACTATGTTAGAGTTTTCATTAATTTTAAACTGCCTTTACGCTTTTAAAGTGATTTGGGGATAACAGGGTCGGATCAAGAACTAAATGACGTAAGCGCCGCATTGAGGCGCCTTCAACAAAGCAACGCCAGTAAAATATCTCTAAAGGGAGTTCGCATCGGGGAGCACGAGCAAACATCCCTTATTACAGCTGCACCTGGGGATTACACTACTTTTTTTATTATCATCATTACAACAATGAGAAAAGAATGAAGCACCTCCTAAACAAAACATCGGAAAATTTCAAATGTCAGAGGAAAACTAATTTAGAAACTCCATCGTTTCTGAAATGTTTTCTATGGAAAAATATTACTGTACTTAAAGACCTCAATTAAACCTATCTAAATTTAGATTTCTCAAAATATTCGTTCGATAGTTAAACAATTATTGAAGCAGGAATATTTAACAGTAGCAGAGCCAGTTTTGAAAAACGTGTAAAATTGATGAATATTAATGAATATTTTATACAAACTTATAAACGCACGTTTATTTTATTTAAATGGTTAAAAACAACATATTTTTAAATTTCGGAAATAAATTATTTTGTTGGCATTGCTGCTGATAAATATCTAGGCTTACATAAACAACTCTTGAAGTAATGAATATTGTTGAAATTTAGACTTGAACGTACATTTTTATATTTCCCTTTAGTAACATTTTTCTGTAAAAAGAATTTATTATGGAGCTTTCAACTGTGTTTTGCACTAACATGAAAATTTGTTTTTATATTTTTGTATAGAAAGTGTAAACAGTGGAGTTGGGGGGGTGGGAAGCATTTCCTCACAGTGGAGGATTTCCTCAAATACCAATTCGGTGAATAAAGTAAAAACCCAAAGAAAATGAATCTTGACGAGTAGTTGCGGTACAGTTCAGGGCAACATATAAACTAAGGACCATAGCTGATGGAAGGGTTGATAGGGATAAATACGGCCTACTTTTCAACAAGTTGATCTTCAGTTACTTTTAAAATGACATTAATTTTCGCTTAATTAATCATTAAAAAAATAAATAAATAAATACCCCCTCAAGCAGCTGCTTGTTATAGAGGTCTGACAGGAGCCTGTCAGTTTATTTGCCATAGTAGAAGGTCTGAGAGGATGGCAGGATCTCAGCAGAAAAACAACACAAACAGCCATGCCTTACCCGGGGCTCGAACCCAGGTCCCTTCTAATAATAGACTTGGAGTAGGGGATATAAAATGGTAGCACCGGCATTTATCGAGCTAGTTCTAGTTCTACACCAGTTAATAATATTCCCATTAAGCTCCTATTGATAGTTTACATATAGAAGCTCAAGCAGACACTTACCCAGGATTTAGTTTCAGGTATGTGCGTGGGAGGGAGAGGAGAATCAGAGAATAAGGCTTCAATAAGAGTTTTACAATTACCTAAATAAAATTTTAGTTTATTTTTTTAAATCTACTTTAAGTGACATCCATGTTAAAAAAAAGTAATCAAGTTGGGTTGCTTTACCTGAGTGGCACTGTTTTGCACACAATGCGCTAAATGGCCAGGTCACAAGGACCCCAAGAAAGTTGGGGGAGGGGACCCACTGGAACAGTTGTTGGAAGACATATAGCAGCCTCCTGTCAAGGCCATCCAGCGTGTTCTTTAACGTGCACAGGGTATGGCTCTCCCGCACATGGGGACACGGCTTAACATCCCATCTGATAGCAACAACTTGTAAAACATCCATCAGTTGACATGGGGCATAACTCCAAAATAAAAAAAAAATAAATACCCCCTCAAGCAGCTGCTTGCCACAGAGGTCTGACAGGAGCCTGTCAGTTTATATGCCACAGTAGGAGATCTGAGAGGATGGCAGGACCTCAGCAGAAAACACGAACATCCATGCCTTACCCGGGGCTCGAACCCAGGTCCCGTAGATCAGTAGCCAAGCGCGCATAAAACAATAATCTATCGATAAATCAACTGCCAAAAGATTGATAATTTATGGAAATAAATCTACAGAAATGAAAACTAAGGTTTAATTATAAAAAAAGGTAATAAAATACTAACTTTATGAAGAGAGTTGATATCCAGTGTGGTGGGAGGAAGTATCTGGACTTAAATCAACCATGTAAACAACTCCCATGAAACCATTTAACAGACAGCTCTCCCCACTCTCACACTTGTGAGCAAGCAATTAGTAACACCTGCATCTTATTCAGCTATGATGCCATGCACTGCAGCCAGTTTTTAAGAAGCTCTAGCTATGAAGCCTTTTTTTTTAGTTTTGATTTGAAAAGCAGGAACAACACGTAAAATGCTGGGATAAATGATATAAATAATTCTAGAAATAATGAACTAGGTTTAAGACAGAAAAGAGTGTGTGTGTGTGTGTGTTGGGGGGGGGGGGGGGGAGAGGTATGTACTTCGAAATTACTTCCAAAATCTGCCATTTTTTAAAAATAGCAATATTTTGTTAATAGTTCAAATCAAACTTGAGAGCTTAAATCAGGAGGGGGGGGGGGATTGCTTCAGCATAATGTTAACAAATTGGCAATACCATAGAGTGCTTCTAAGAAATGGAAATCAGATGGCTTTGAAAAATTATTCATATTGTAGTTTAATAAAATATGCATCAAAGGAAAATAGAAAACATTAGTTTTCAAACAGCAATTTCTATATTTAAAAATTCGAAGTTTTTTTGTTGCAGTAAAAACAATAGCTGTCTTGGGCCACTCATTTCGGATTCTGTCAAACTCTATATTCGTCTTGGAACCTGGAGGGGTTAATATGCACAAGGTACGTTATCCAGAACATGGAGCAATAGCTTAGCATCCCATCTGAAAGCCTTTCCAACTCCATCAGTATTCCTTTTCCGACAGAAGGCAGGGTGGGGTTTAGTAGAGATAAATCTCAACACTGACCCAGCTGGAACTCAAACCTGGAAATTATACAGGGTGTTACAAAACTCTCTGTACAAATTTCAATGGGAGATAGGGAATACTAAGACAAACCCTTTTCATCTATGAATGTATGTCCGCTGATGTAACCCTTCGGTGCTAGAGGGCACTGTTTGGCAGCGTTGCAATTTGCTAGAGGGGCGACGTGGAAATGGAGAATGGACCTGTGTTTGCATTTGGCATTCATAAATCAGACACATTATGCGTAACATGGAATGTTTCACAACTGCTGAGATGGCTGACATGCATCTGGTGCATGGGGCTGCCAATGGAAATGGAAGAGTTGCTGTAAGGTTGTACTGACAGCACTTCCCAAACAAAGGTGTGCCAAACCACCAAACATTTGCACCGGCAACTGCAAGAAACTGGAATATTCCATGCATACTCCTGACATGGAAGAAGAGATCCTACAGCAGATTGAGGGCAATTCAGGCATCAGCATGCAAGCTGTTGCATGTAGCTTTGGTGTGAACCATACCCTTGTGTGGAGAGTGTTGCATGAACAGCAGTTACATCCATTTCATCATCAGAGTCCAGACATTGCAATCTCAGGATTCCCCTTTTTGAATGGAATTCATGCACTGGTTTTTGCAGCAGACCACAGTGCAGCCCGATTTTCCAGCACATGTAATAATATCTCTGATGAGGCCTCTTTCACACACGAGAGTATGTTTAATGTGCACAATTCTCAGGTTTGGGCATACGAAAATCCACATGCTACAATGGCGCATGGTCATCAACAACAGTTTGCTTCAATGTTTGGGCAGGTATCGTCCATGACATTTTGATTGGGCCATACCTGCTGCCTCCCCGACTCAACTGGCAGATTTATCGGGTATTTCTTGAAGAAACATTGCCAGTACTTCTGGAAGATGTTCCCGTCACTATTCGCAGACAAATGTGGTTTGAAAGTGACGGGACGCCAGCACACTTCAGCAATGATATGCGGGATTATCTGAACACCACTTTTAGGGACTGATGGATAAGCCAGGGTGGACCTGTCACCTGGCCACCAAGATCACCCGATTTAACATGTATCGAATTCTTCCTCTGGGGACACATGAAGACCTCGTTTACAAGACTCCCACTGACTCAGATGAAGACCTTGTCGCAAGAATCAATGTTGCTGTTGCAATGGTTTGTGAAATTCTGGGAATCTTTCAATATGTACGGCAATCAATGCTTCGATGCTGTCATGCATGCAATGCTGTTGCCAATCGCAACTTTAAACACCTTCTTTAAATAAACATGTTGTTCACACGTTTCTATTCATTTATGTACCAGCTTCACAGATATTTCTGTCAGTGTCCTCTAGCTATGAAAGGTTACGTCAGTGGAATACATTCATAGACGAAAAAGGATTTTCTTGGTGTTCCCCATCTCCCATCGAAATTTGTACAGTTTTGAAACTCCCTATAGATTACGAGCTTGACATGCTACCAACTGAGCCAATTCCTCACCCCTAGGCACCAGTGTATTATTATTGTATTTACATTGACAATATATGCACAAGTAAAACTGTACTTGTAACACTACCTGTTAGTTCTAGGAAATACATTCTGAATATACATAATATTCAGTTTAAGGCACAGGCACATACCCATTATGTGTAGCTACTGAAAAGACTTTTTTTGCATTACCTAATTGACATGTGCTTTATTCTCTGATGAACATGTCTGCAGAAGCAGCGCATTTTCGTAGTCTAATGTATTCAGTGATACATTGAGAAACTTTCAGTGGGGGAGGGGGGAAGAGAGTTGATATCTTGAGTCTGGATTCTGAGATGAATTTTTAAAGATTGGACTTCCTTAAAAAACATGCTATTCAAGCTCTCATGGGTACACCACTGAATGTACATTATTATAATTCTTCTGTACTGAAAATTATTATTAGACATCAATGTAATTAATAATTCATCATTACATTTATTTTCTCCAAAATATAATAATGTAGGAAAATACTTACGCAGGAACATTTTTAGACAGAGAAGTAATTTTTAGCATCACTCCTATTGTGATGAAAGCAATGTTACTGATGTTAAAGTTCTTGATATTTAAATAGAAAAAATAATGAAATATCCTGCTATATTTCAACATCAGCCTTCATTGCTGCTCATTAAATAATTAATATCATGATATGAAAATATTAATTTGAAATTTGTTAATTTCATGATGATATTTTGGTATACTTGTTATAAATATTTGTTCAAAAGTTTAATGGAGTTCAAGAAATATTAGCAATGGATGATCAATGTGAAAAATTTATGATTTGGAAGTAAAAAAAATTCAGTTACTAGGGAATGTGTGAAATGAAAAAATTAAAAAAAAAATCAGACAGATCAAACTTGACAAGTATTAGAAGAACAAAAATATTGCAGAAGTGAAAAGATTTGCTAAAAGCATTATACCAAAAACAGACCATGAAGAAGAGGAAGGTATCAAGAGATTCTGGGGAAAGTAATATGAATCAACACAATATAATAGATTACACACAAAAACAGAGTTAAACTTACATTAGCTCTATGATGTGGAAATAGTTTTTAATGTTGCATATATAAGTAAGTGTTAATTGTGCACATATGCTCATTTCTTGCACATTTCCTGACTGTTTATCAAGTTACTTTCATAAGTTTCTATCCATCACTTTTATTCTTTTAGAGTATACCTGAAAAGCTTTGACTTATAAAATCACAACTAACAGGAAAAATGTATTTTTCCTCTTCTGTAGTTGTTACAATTTTTAACACGTTAATTCTTTGCCATTCTTCCCTCCAAAAGACAACTTTATGAAAGTAATTCAATAGAATAATCCTTTATAGTATGCAGATATGGGAAGTAGATCTCACTTAGAAGAAATTTTAATATAAATATTAACTGGAAGCCTTAAAGAAGGAGAATTAGGTACAACTTGAATAGCTACAAAACTCCGATTAGTATTAGAAATGAACTGATTTACTCCCAGAGTACTTCAGGTAAAAAAGTCTAAAGGAGACTGTTTTTTCCTATCTCAGTGATATATAGCCTTAAACTTGAACTGTTTTTGTATTATCCAACTCTTGCAGACTTCTATCTAGCATGTAGCTGAAAGTGTGATATAACATCACTAGGCATACAGAGGTGAAGGTTTCAATAAGGTCAGTGAAAGATAAAAAGTGCAAGTGGCAGATGTGTTTATCAAGTATGCATGTCAATTTTTTGTGAAAATTATTTTTACTCCAGAAGCTTGGCTTAAACCCTGATCAAGAAAATGGACTGCATCAACATATATTTGTATGTATTTTTATGGTCTCTAGTGTTTAACCTTTAAGAGCCCATAATGGTACAGAATAGCTGAAACTTAAAATGGAATATTCCAAATAGTGCTATTCCATTGTTTTTACTACCCTCTACTCTTCTCTGATCTCTCTCCAGAAATTTCTTGGGGCATTAATATTTTATCTAAATTATAAGAAATTCCTTTTAACAGAGCAGTACTCTTAAAAACGTATAATATTCATCATACAATGCATACAGTATGTAAAAACATGATTTGTAAAACTAAGAGACAAATAATCAAGTTCCTATTCACATATCAGAAAGAGTTTGCAAAATGATTGCTGATGAAAAAAAAAGTATTATTTTGAGAATTAGGAATATCCTGTAATCAGTAATAGCAGAAATCACTAAATCTCTAATAGGGGTATTATAATGGATCATATACACTGAAGTGACATTGAATTAGGGATAGCAACCTAGTAACGTGTTGGACCCCTTCTGGCCCTGGTAACAGCCACTACACAACGAGGCAAGGACTCCACAAGTTTGTGTAAATGTTCCACGGGTATGGCAACCCATGCATCCTCCAGAGCTGTCCACAATTCTCTCAAGGTCATTGCTGATGGGAATCAGGCCTGAACACTCTGCTTGACAGTATCCCAAAGATTTTTGATGGGATTTAAAATCTAGGCTTATAGGTGGCCAAATTAATCATTTCAAGTCAGCAGAATGCTCCTGCAACCATACAGTAGCCAACCTGGACCTGTGAGATTAACAGTTGTCTTGCTGGTAGATGCCATCTCCATTGGGATGCATGATGGCTATAAATGGCCATCATGCATCCAAATGGGTGTAAATGATCAGCCACGAGTTCTACTTACCGGGATGCACTGATAGTCGTCAGTACACATACCAAAGGTCCCACAGATGTCCAATTGAAGACACCCCAGGCCATCACTGAGCCACCACCAGCTTGTACTCTTCCGACCTGACATGCAGGATCCATGGCTTCATGGGGTTGGCGCCACACCTTCAGTCTCCCATCAGCGTGAAGTTTAAATCAGGATTCATCATTCCAGGCTATCTGTTGCCAATTTTCGATGGTCCAGTTTTAATGTTCTTTATCCTAGGCAAGGCGTTGAGCCTGGTGTCATGCCGTTAGAAGTGGGACTCTCTTAGTTAGGTGGCTCCCGAAGCTGAGATGATGAAGTGAGCATTGCATGGTCTGTGCACTGACTTCCCGGCTGGAACCCACGTTCAGGTGGGAGGCAATTTCAGATGTCTGGCCCCTATTGGTCCATAAGATGCGGGTCAGACAGCGAAGCCCACAATCATTCAAGGCTGGTTGTCCTTTGCAGTTTGTCCGGGTGCTTGTTTTTTTTGCCGAATTTTCATATTCCCAGAACACTCTTGAAACTGTTGTACGAGAAAATCCAAGTTCATCGACAATTTCAGAGATTGAGTGTCCCATCCATCGGACACCTACAATCTGCCCTCTGTCAAATGCATCTAAATCCTGTGCCTTTTCCCATTACGCTTCTCACGATGAATGCTTGGGGAAGCCAAAGATGACAGCTATATATGACCAGAGTTTCAGTCACGCATGCGTGCAAATGCAGGACTTGCAGTACTGAATTTGGATAAATCTCCTATCTCCAATTTAATGGCACTTCAGTGTATATATATATATAGGAAAGATATTCTCCTTCAGCATATATTTCACATATTTAGAAAACAGTCATACACTTGAACTACTAAATAATTCCTTCCAATTAATGAAAATTATGACATCATGTGTCTCTCTCGTTTGTCCTTAGATAAATGCGACACAAGTCAAGTGAATTATTAGTAATTTGCAAGGGTCAATCCTACATAAAAATTTGTAGAAAAAGAATATTGCAATTTAGGTTACAAGTTTAACTCATAAATGTTGCCCTGATAATACTGTATTATTTGTATATGTATATTTATGAATTTTGTAAGTTGCAAAATAAATTGAAATTTTGGATAGTGAAAATGTATGTGATCATGTATTGCATGCACGACACAATCTTAATAGCCCAAACTGAGACTTAACTTCAAAATCTAATAGATATACTTGGTATAGAAGGAGAGAAAATGGGATTGAATATAAACACAAGAAATACAAAAGCAATGTGCATCAACAGAAAGAAATTAAAAAGTAAATATTGCATGCAAGAGCAAAAAACTAGATCAAGTCAATGAGTGCTGCTGTTTGGAAAGATATATTTACATTGATAATGACTAAATTAAAGTAATAAACCACCAAATTGGATAAGCTAAAAACCAATTGAGAATTAGAATCTTAAAATATTACATCTGGTCCATCCTACTGTATGGGTGTGAGACCTGGACTTTTAAAGAAAAAATCAAAAGACAAATTAGAGTTATTTGAGATGTGGTGCCTTAGGAGGATACTGAACATAAAGTGGACTAACAGGATGACAAACATTAAGGTACTGGATATGGCCAAGTCTACTAGAAAACTATTAAATATTGTAAAGAGAAGGAAACTGGCATATTGTGGACATATACTGAGAAGGGAAAAGTATGACAACCCACAACTCGTCCTTGAGGGCAAATTGGAGGGCATATGTACAAAAGGAAGCAGGGTTGGATGGATGATCTTTGCGAGTGGACGGGCTTGGACATAGAGGGCATAATCCATGATGCAAGAAATAGAGAATTATGGTATTTGCGGCTGACAACCTCCCAGTCAGAGATGACACTTAATGAAGAAGATTGCATGCTGACTATGCTTAGTACTTCTTAGTGCATTTTGGGTAAATCCATTTGTTACTGGCATTTCTCAGCTAATGTAAATAAATTTGTAAATATATTCATTCATTTCTGCTTGCTTCATAAATATATATATATTTATCTGATTTTTAAATTACTTTTTAACATATAAACATAAATATATTTTGGTTTCAAAGCAATGAATTAAAATAGAATAAAACAATTACTCCTCATCCATCAATGCTGTTTAAGAGTAGGTAATGATGAATATATCAGGATGCAATATATAAAATAAGAAGCAAAATATTGAGAAAAACAACAACCTCTGATCTTTTTCTACTCTCCAACACAGTGAAATATGCTGGTCAAATGGCAAAACCTTTTTATGTCTATTTTGTGAAAATATTGAAGGTTAGCTATTAAGTGGCCAAATGCAGATACCAAAGAAGAAGTAATTTGTGGCTTCAAAAATATACATGCTGCTACCATCGATATCAGCTGGGGGGGGGGGGCAAGAGGGGATCTCTGTTTTGTTCTTACATTAAACTTCGGTGCTTGTGTGAAAAAGGTTTAAATCATTCAAATTGCATTTGATCTGGTTAATTTTGTTATATTGCATTTATAGTTTGAATCAAGTAGAAAAATATGAAAAATCCACTAATAAATATAACACAAATTTCAAAGGAATATCACTTAAAACAGACAATTTTAATCTATTAAAAATTGATAAATCTGTATCATTTGTGCTGCAAAAAAATTTTCTTTTTAATCAAAAAACAGTTTTATTCTAGCTATGATCTATTTTTCAGTGGATTAGCAGACAGTTCCATCATTTGCAACATTACAGCTCACAGACTTACTAACGTTACTGAATAAGAATGGTTATTTTAAGCAAATTTATTATACTTTACCAGAGAACATTTCATTACAAGATTACAGAAGATGAGTGCTTTTTCTTGAAGTTCATAAAGGCATAAATATTAGAGCAGAAGGGAAAATACTTCCCTTGGGAATTTTAATAATAGGAATGGATGTGAAAAAAAATAGTAAACATACACTCACGAGCCATAACATTATGACCACCTGCCTAATAGAATGTTGGACCACTTTTCAATGCAATAATCACTTGCACCCAGCATGGCATTGACTCCACTAGAATGGAGGTATTCAATACCAGTTAGAATATCCTGGAGCTCAGTGATGGAGCAAAGGACTGGCGGGAGCAGCAAATGCTGCATTCCACTGCATCCCACAAATTTTTGATAGGATTCACGTTGGGAGAATTTAGCAGCCAAGAAGGCACACAAAATGTGTGGACATGATCCTCAAAACATTCCTGCACAATGCAGGCCTTCTGACACAGACAGTCACCATATAGAGCACCATTTAGTCTGAAACAATGCCTAGGTAGGATCTAGCAGTGAGGATGTGTTCAACAAGGATGTGGGGACCCAGTGATATCTATCAGAACAATTCCCATACCCTGATACTGCTGCCACCAGCCTGTTTCCATCCAACCATGCAGTCTAGTTGCAGCTGTTCACCTGCACAGAGTCAAATATAGACCTGTTCATTGGCACACTGGAGCTGAAACCTGAACTCATTGGACCAGGTGACTATTTGCCAGTTATCTAATGTCCAGTCAGAGTGTGCCCACACACAGTCCACTGCAGGTGGAACTGTCTAGGACAGTCGATGAACATGGGCCACAGACTCAGTAGACTCATCAGAAAGAGTGTCCATTGCATTATGTGCTTGGAAACATTCTCTGTGCACCCTGGTTGTAGTCTGCTGTTGAGGGATCATGAGCACATCTGCTTTAACTGAGGGATTGCGAGCACTGTCTGGGGCAATGTATGGTTCTGTTGTCCCAGACAGCATGTGCCAACCAGCATTCACCTCAATTGTCAACAAAGTGATGGTCTCTCCATTCTGGCATATTTGATGGATGTGTGTCCCTCTTCAAATCATTCCTACCACACCTTCGAACAGCCACAATGCCTGGGGTTGCTGAGATAGTGTCCCTTGACTTCCTTGCACCAATAATCATTCCCAATTCAAACTCTAACAAGTCCTTCCTTTTCACCATTGCATGGACTTCATGCCATTGAACTGACATGCCCTGCCTGTGCTTCTATGTGTATTCCACCGGCCAGTGGTCACTGCTGTATGCTGTGGGACACTCCATTCAAGGTGACAGGGATGGTCATAATGATCTGCCCCATGACTATATATTAATACATATTTGGCACAAATATTTCCTAAAATATTTTAACAGAGAGAAAAACATATATTGCACTACTTTGCATATATAATTTCTGAAAAGAAAAAAAAATGTCCCTCCCTCACTACCAGGTAAAATTACTTTTAGCTTGTGTTCATTTCATTAGAAATCGATTCTGATCCACTTCATTTCAGTAGAAGTTAATTCTGTCCACTTCACTCCATGTAGGCCACATCCCTATTTGAGTTGTACACACTTACTCTGGGGAGGATTGCCAATCTCAGTCTCCCTTCCAGAAGCCTTGCTGAGATAGAGCCTGTCCTTATACATGTTTGGGAATTGTTCTCTCTCTTGCCCTGTCTCCTTCTCAGCATGAGCAGTGTCTAGCCTGCATGCCTCCAGAAAAGATCACGAGTCACATAAAGGTGTTTCAACTCCACTTTCTTTTTTTTGCCTACTTATAAATTTATTAGTGTACTCTTCATTTCCCAAATTTTATGCATTTTCAATCTTATGCATTATTGTCAAAATTAATCTCTTACTATAATTTCATCAAAATCTATTTGTGTTTCTATATTAGTTCAGTTTTTGTGTTTAGCTCTTAATAAACATTCTTTCAAATGAAAGAATATTTATTATTTCTTACTTTCATTTGAGAAATGGATGCTAGCCTATAGATGTTAATAGGAATTTTTGCATCTAGCATCTCAAAGTTTGGACATTCTTAGTCCAAGTAGTTGAATATCTCAGGGTGGGGTTAAAAAATATTCCAAGTACTTTTTTTTTCCTTTTTTAGGGGAGGGGATATAGTAAAATTAAGAATTTTTTAAAAGTTACTATGAACCCCAAATTACTTTTCTAGCATTTATGTGCAATTTAGCATCACTAGAGAACTAAACATTTTATTAGTCTGTTAGTACAAAGTGAAATGAATATGTAAAAAAAAAACCACACTAGGTGCATCAAAGTTTTTTTTTTTTGGCAAAATTTCTTACCTTTTTTTCTCATGTAAGAGAACAATGATTTAATCACTGTCATTGAATTAATCAGCCATATAAGAGTACTCTGGGTATTTACAGTTGTACCACACCAGTTGCCAACCAAGTATTCATGTGCTTCAATTACAGAAGTCTATATATCGTGTGATGAGTGCCTACTTCCATAATGGAAATGCCAAAATATCATTCTCATTTTTTAATAATGAGATTAATATCACTTGTCATATTCATAAACAGCAGAGGATAATATTCAATTGTTACCGACATGTTCTTCTATTCCGTCACTTTCTGTCACCAATGCTCTTTCTAAAATGACTCTTCCTTCTTTGTAGCGCTGATTCTCTTCTGTAGCAAACTCATAAATCCATCCCAGCTTGGTGTCACAATTTTTACAAGAAACATCTCGAACCATGTGTCTTCCTGTAAGCATCACTCTGTCTTGAACTTCACTGCAAGAAAGAATCATTATAAAAAAATGCACAAAAGAATGAGAGTTAAAAACAGAAACTTTTGAAATTATTTATTATTTACTAAAAAATTATCCCCTTGATGTGACAATTTGTTCATGGTGAGGGGATCACCCTGTGAAGGTTCTGGTTGTTTTACTATCTTCACTTGGTCCTAACTACCCACTGCATATTCATTATTCATGAGTAATCTGCAGCAATTTGCCTAAGGGGAAGGAGGGAGCAAGAATCTACAAAAGAGCATCATTGCATTTTTTAGATAATGGGTGTCGCTTCTTAGAATGTTTAATTCCTATCTAGTGCATTTTTATTTAGTTACAAAAAAAAATACAATTTTACTTCCTCTTCAATACCCCTACCTGCAGTACTATGTTAGGCCACTATGGTATAGAAAGTCGCAAAGAAAAAAAAAAGATAATTTAGAGTAAATAACATCAGGTGTACCAAAAATTAATTTTTCGATATTTTTCCAGAGACTGGTGAGGACCCATGGGTATACAGGATATCCTTTATCTGCTAGTGGTTGATTCTGATCAGAGTCATCACATGTAAACTCTAAGTCACTACAACAGTAAACCTTAAAGAGAAACAAACCCTTACATAAACCAAGTTTAGTCTTTAGGTGTATCTACCTTTTTTTTTTTACACTTTACACTGATTCTTAAAAACTCTAGAAACAATGTTTATTCTCTATCTCATATTCTACATTGCCATTATCTATCCCACAACTTCTATCATAGTTAAAATGAAAAACTTCCTTCAAGAGTACAATTATTCAAAAGAACTGAAGGGCAATATACAAGACTAGTTTTTATCACTTTAATTTTTTTAATTTGTCAGTTTAATTTTTTTAATTTATCACTGATCTTACTATGTTGTTAAAATAACAAAGTTCTCTATCATTGAGCAATAAAATTTACAAGTTTTATCCCTCAAACTATTTTGCACTTAAAAAGTTTTCAGAGCAAAGACAGCTCCGTCTTCAGTGAAGTGAGACTAAGTGGTTAGAGCTGTTAAGTACTTCATTGCACATGTCATAAGGGGTGATTCCAACATCTTGATTGCAGGTGGGGACAGACAAGGTCATTATTTCAATAACCACGTGGACAATGGTTCCATAGCAAGTGGATGCATTTGCTAACAGTGTGATGTGCAGTCTCTCTATGGTAGCTGCATAGATTGGGAACACATTACACTGCTAGCACATGCATCCACTAACTACGGAACCAATGTCTGCAAGGCTACTGAAATAATGACTTCATCCATCCCCACCTGCAACCAAGACACTGCAGTCGGCCTTCACAACGTGTGGAAAGAAATTCTTAGCAGCCCTAACATCACAACACGGTGTCACTTCACTGAAGACAATGCTGTCCTTGCTCTGAAAAGCTTCTGAGTCTGCTCCTAAAAAATTTTTAATGTGCAAATAGTTTGAAGTATAAAACTTCCAAATTTTATTGCTCAATGACAGAGACCTTTGTTATTTTAATTATTTTCTGACAAAGGACTTTTTAATTTTAAGCTTAAAAAAAGTTTTTAAAGTTTCTTAAATAGTTCTAACGAAAGATTTTATCTGGTGAGGACCGTTTGCCAAATGATCATCAGCATAATCTAAGTCACAAATTTTCAAATCTCTAGACCAGTGGTAGGCAACCTTTTCTCATTGGTAGGCCAGATGAGAAATTTTTGCCTTCCCCATCCAATATCCTGAATAGAATGTATATTTTTATAATCAAGGCAATTATAAATATTGATTCATCATCATCCTCCTCCTCCTCAAGCAGCCATGGGCTACGGAGGTCCAACCAGACCGTGCAATTTAGTTCTCCAAGCAAGTCTGTCCTGAGCTACATCTACTGCATCTGGCCACTGCACACCAATTCTAACCAGGTCCTGTTTGACAATGTCTGCCCACCACATCCTAGGTCTCCCCCTCTTTCTGAAGCCTTTAGGCACGCTGTTCATTACCCTATTCACCAATCTATAATTATTCATACGGGCAACATGGCCAAACCAACAGAGTCTCTCTCTGCACAATATGCTGCTTAAAAGAGGTTGCAAACTCCTTTGTTGAACCACCTAATGCCCAAGATACTGCGTAAGCATCTGGAATCAAAAGCATTTAGTTTCCTGTTATTTTGTTTACAAAGTGTCCAAGTTTCACTACCATAACTAACCCTAGAAAGAACCAAACTATTATATAATCTAATTTTAGTCTTTAAGTGTATACGCCTATTTCTCCACACTCTCCATAGATTCTTAAAAGTCATGGCAGCAATCCCTATTCGTCTGTTAATCTCACGCCGCATATCACCATTATCTGTTACACAGCTCCCGAGATAATTAAACTGCGACACTTGCTCAAGATTGCAACCATTCAGATTAACTGAATTACAGCCTGCCTGACCAAATTTTCATAACTTTAATTTTCTCTCTGTTTACAACCAAACCTACTCTAATACCAGTTTCATCAACAACTCGAATGAAAGAGTTCATCTCATCAACATCATTTGCCAAAAGGGCTAAATCATCAGCATAATCCAAATCAGAAATTTTCATATCTCCAGCCCATTTAAGGCCAAAATCTTTCCCTTGAAGTGAATTTCGCATAACATAATCAATAACCAAACTAAAGAGAAAAGGAGACATAATGCACCCTTGTCAAACACCAGAAGTAATTTTTTTTGCTGTTAATTAATATATAATCAATCATATTCTTATGCAGCCCATCGGGTGAAACCCATGTGTACTTATGTATGTTGTGGTATTTGTAATAAGTGTTAGTTATTCTGAATCCATTGAGTTTACTTACCTGTAGGAGACATTGCCCATTGCCATTGCAGCTACCAATACCAAAAGGGCCTATTATTCATCCCCAAAGGTCAGTCAGTACCAACTTTGGCATTGAAGTCATCCAGAACAAAGATAATATCTCCTTTCTTGACAGAATTAAAAATATCCTGAAGTTGTTCATAAAACCTATCCTTCTCATCCTCATTGGCATCCTCAGTGGGGGCATAACAGCAGATAACATTCAAGTCTTTAACGCTTGTCTGAAAATTTGCTGTAAGAAACCTTTCATTAATGCACTCATATCCTAGAAGAGCATCACTAGTGTGTCTGCTGAGAAGCAAACCCACACCTTGGTGATGTTTGTTGTCGTTCCTCCCTGAAAAGAGAAATTTAAGATTATTTTTAAGAATCTGACCTTTATTTGTCCATCTGGTCTCTTGCAAGCTGAGAATATCTAAATTATAACGGTAAAATTCTTGTGTGAGGACATCAAGAGAAAAAGCGCTGTGCAGAGTCCTCACATTCCAATTACCTATGGAGAGAAAATGGTTAGTGGGATGTTTAAAGAAAGTGTGTTTATTAAGAGAGGGAATGCCGACAATATCAAACAGCCCCCTAATCGCAGACATGGGGCAAAGACCCATTCCCCCACCACTAAAGGCTGAAGTCATCTACACTGGAAGACTTCCTCCAATGTAGAATTTGACAATGCCAGTAGAAGCAAAGAGTTCAAGTGCCTACAATGACCTCTGCTCAGGATTATCCACCAGCTGATAAACTTATCCTGTGAATCTATTCACTTGGGGCTGTTAACCCACAAACAAACAGAAAACACAGAAGAAGATTTTCCCACCACAGAAGCCCACCAGTGCAGCAAATTCAGGATCCATAATCAAGCTCAGAGACATATATCTGTCCAGTCCAGTGGGTTTATATGGTCAGCACCAGGATCCTGTGTGGTTGACCACTCCTCAGCAGGGTAGAAAAAGAAAAGAAAAGTAGACATAGTTGTCCAGATCAGTAGGCCACACTAATCTGGCAGCCCTCCCCTTCTGTTCACTTCCACAAGAGAGTATTTCGTTTGAAAGGTGCTAACGGTCTGCACCACGAGAAGGCGGGGTCAGACATTAGATGCTAGGCCTGGCCGGTTCTATGCATCATCACAAGGGATTGGTGCATAGCTCTCCTTCCAGTGACTACCTAGCTACCATTTACAGACCAAATATTGATTATAAACATAAAACATATTAACTGGCATAATGGTTAAGGAGCTAGTTACTGTTCCAGGAGAAAACTGTGTTTTGTGTTAGTTAGAACTGAGATAGCAATTAGCAGCAACTTCAATCTTAATAGGGTATGTCCTTGTGTGAGAAGGTCTGTACAAGCTAGGAGTAGTTTCTAGGACCCTTATGTATGTGTTGTAAATAAAATACAAACAATTAAATTTTCACTATAAATATATGTTATGAGAAGGAATATGTGAATTAAATATATAAGAAATTATAAGTAAATAACATGATTAATATTAAAATAAAACACATTTTAATATGACTTTTGAATTGAATGTTTTCATAAATTCTTCAATGCTTAGTAAAATTAGCCGTCCCGTGGCCGAGTGGTTAGCGCGCTTGGCTACTGATCTACGGGATCTGGGTTCGAGCCCTGGGTAAGGCATGGATGTTCGTGTTGTTTTCTGCTGAGGTCCTGCCATCCTCTCAGATCTTCTACTGTGGCATATAAACTGACAGGCTCCTGTCAGACCTCTGTGGCAAGCAGCTGCTTGAGGGGGTATTTATTTATTTTTATTTATTAGTAAAATTTTGGTAGTTAGTCAAAGCAAAATGATGTTAGAAAATTACTACTTGAAATTGGGCCTTTATATACAGCAATGTGTTGTACATCCACCGCTTTTCGAAAGTAATGTATTTATTTTCAAATTACTTCGAGAATTGAAAAAACTAGAAGAATAACATTGTCTCTGATGAATATGGGATGCTCATTTAAGAAAAAGGAATTGTTTTACTTTCTGAAATTTGCACCCTTTAACAGTAATAATTCATACTAATGGGCAATTAAAAAATGTAAACAGTGATGTTTTATTAGTCATATAAAATGTAAAAAGAATTTCTCATTTATTCCTTAAAATGAAAAAGTTGTGTTTTCTCATTCCCTAGGGTTAAGGGGAAAGCAGTCAGTGTATATAAAATAAAATTACTATATTAAAATATTATCAAAATTTTTAAAACTAAATGCAAATTTTTTTAAATAAAAAGCTACCAGTCAAATTTTAATGCTCACTAACTTAAAGATATATGAATATCAATTATATTTCTATTAGTAAGTAATCTGTCCCTCATCAACACATTCTATCACCAGAATTTCTCATTTCTAGCATAAATATATTGTTTACAATACTACTGCAAGTTATACATTTAGTGCCCTCTAATGATTGGAGGATTTGAAAACAATGAATCATCATATTCCATTTGTACCTGTTCACTGTACAACTCAAAAAATACATATTCAAAGAGAACATACACTACCAAATTCTACAAAGGAAAAATATTTAAACAATTAATATTTCAGAAACAAATTTTGGTATTTATTAATTTGTTTTTAACAATAGCTTTTTAAGAGTTTTTACTTGCATCTAAATATCAACTTTAACGACAGTTAATAAATTTATTTTTAATAATTTTATTAAGAAATGCATCATTGAGTGGATTTTTGTTTTTTCATTGAGGCCTAATCTGTGAATACAATGGAATCAGAAGTATTCAGGTATAGTAATATTTATTTCACATTAAAAATTCCTAAATTATTCACTACTCACACAATGCACAGGGAGAAATAGAAAATTATCTGGATTTTCTTCACTATTAACCCTGTAAGATGGCTTCAGGGGAATGACCTTCTGTATAATTTTCTACATATAGCTATGTTTTAAAGCATGCATACCGGTAAGAATAAAATCTACTTTCACCACTGATTATACTTCTAGTAACTGATGGCCAAATAGTTAGCATGCTTGGCTGATGATCAAAAGTATCAGAGTTCCAGATAAGAAATGGATGTTTCTTATGTTGTCCTGCCTTCCTCACAGACCTTATCTATGGTATATTATACTGACAAGCTCCTGTCAGATATATGTGGCAAGTACATGCTTGAGGTGCAATTTTTTTTACTGAAATTCTTAGGCATGCTCTTAGAAAATATTCCCATGTGATGATCCCCATTCTCAGCATTAATTTCATCTACCTCTAGCAACTGGGGTGGATGTGGCTCAGCTGGTAGTGTGCCAGGCTCGTAATTTGCAGTTCTCAGGTTTGGGTCCCAGCTGGGTCAGCGTTGAGATTTATCTCCGCAAAACTCCCCACCCTGCTCATGATCATTAGGGGACACCAATGGGCTTGGAAAGGCCGCCATCCTTCGGATAGGACGTTAAGCCATGGCCCTGTGTGCGGGAGAGCCATACCCTGTGTATGTTAAAGAACACACTGGATGGCCTTGACTGGAAGCTACCACTGGAACAGCTGTTGTGAGACATCCCAACAGCTGTTCCAGTGGTTCCCCTCCCCCAACCTTATCTAAGCCTTTGGGATCCTTGTGACCTGGCCATGCAAAAAAGTGCAGCTCAGAGGTAAAACAACCCAGCCCAACCTCTGGCAACTTGCGTAGATTAAATTTTGAAATAGCCAAAGTAATTTTTCAGTTTATTATATGAGGCTAACATTAAAGCTAGTAGGGTAGTGATTCAATTTATTCTTTCATTCCTTTACCAATGACTGTTCCCAAGCTTCTTTTCACCCAGAACTAGCAAACAATATCAACAGACTCTTTCAGTAGCATGAATAAAGACTATCCACTGAGTGCAATATATCTTCTCTTCTCTCAGCTGTCCTAGCTACCATTTACAATTCCATATAAAGCAATCCTAAATTACATTTTATACCATATTAAACTCCTAACCTTGGCATTAAAATGTTTATATATATATAACCTGTATAATAACACTCTGTATACCTTATAATAAAAAATGGAGCTCATGACTTTGAAAGTTGAATGAAACCAAGCACATTTTAGAAAATCTCATTGATGGGGACAGCAACTAGGATTCCACCAAAAGTTTCAATTTTCATTATGAATGGCATATATGTGAAGGAACTGTAGAAACCAAATTATTTTACAGAAAACAATTTAAATTCAATACAGTTAATGAACAATTGTCCACCAGTTTCTATGTTAAAATATGCCCTGGAATTGTATGGTAAACTAAGAGAGAAAACAGATATGTTTGATAAAACTGAATATCGATTATCATATTCATGATTAAACACATTTTAAAGAGACAAAGGAATTATTTTTATTAATATAATAATAGAAAAGAAAAAAATATTTTTATACCTGTAAGTCAGATTAACAACTCTATTAAAAAGAAATGCTCGTCCTGTCGCTCCAGTAAATCTGGTACTGATGAGTTCATTGCGATTTGTCAAAATGGTGTCACAACCTGCACATGAAAACAATCGAGAACCACCAATATGGTCCAAAAAGATGCGACCCATCCTAAAAGGTTTTCTTGTCTATTAATGAAAAGATAGAATAAACAAATGCTGTCATAGGTGACATATTATTTTCAGTCGAAGTTTCGTCATCAGTTAATCAATAATACATACATAGATTACCAGTTGACACAGAAGTCCTTAAATTAATAAATATATTTTGTGGGAAAAATGAGTAAGCCATGGGACTTGAACCCATGTCTCTCCAGATTCATGCCAGTGTTCTAACCACTAAATTGGAACCAACTCAGTTATCCTTCCACTAATGTGACTAATAGATCTCGATGAATGGGTGCTTTTGGTGCCATTTATGATTGGGAAAAGCAACTTCCAATGTTGCTCAGAATAAGAATAAGTAACTCATGTGCAAGGAGTTATTAATGAAATAATAAATCGATAATACATACACAGATTACTTGTTGATACAGAAGCCATTAAATCAAAAAATTAATTTTGTAGGAGAAATGAGGCTTTGAGCATGAGTGGTCTTTTTATTTACATCTTATTCAGAGCAACATTAGAAGTTGCCTTCCCCAATCATAGATGACACCAAAAGTGGCATGTTCAGGGAGATCTATTAGTCACATTTGTGGAAGGATGATGTAGCCAATTCATCATCCTTCCATTAATGGGCTGGAGATGGCATGAAACTGGAGAGACATGAATTAAGCTCCTGCAGATCAACAAAACTCATTTTTATCTATCTTCCTATTGCTTTTGGCTTTAACATTTGTCGGTTGGTCAGTTTGTGGATTTTACAAATGTTGTTCCACCATATCTTTTGAACGCAATAGAGAAACTTAATGATTTATGTCCCAAATGAAATCTTGTGATGTGGAGAGTGTCATAGGCTATAAAAAATTGTCCCCCCCCCCCCCCCGTTTTCTTCTCCCTTAAAAAGGGGAAATGTGAAAACTGTTCTTAAGCTATATCTCCAGAACGCAAAAGCCAAAAGTAACAAACTATACATCGAAAGCTTTTGATGAGGGGAGTGTCGTAGGCTATGGAAAATTGACTTCCCGTGCTTTCTTCCCCACTGAAAAAGGAGGACAATGTGAAAATGATTGTTCCTCTATATCTCCTGAACGCAAGTACAGAAAGTAACAAGCTATGTGTCAGAATGAAAGATTGTGACACAGGGAGTGTCGTAGGCTATAAAAAATGACCAGTCATTCTCTCTTCCCCCTAAAAAAAGAGAAATCTGAAAATTGTTCTGCTATATCATCAGAACACGAGGGCCTACAGTTATAAGTTAAGTGCCAAATGAAAGCTTGTATAATGACAGTTGTAATTTTGACCCCCTCCCCTGATAAAATGTGGGATGGGCAGATTTTTGTGGGGGTTGACTTTAATGAGTCTTATCTCAAATTAAAGCTTGTGAAGTTGCCAATGTTGTGGGCTATCTCAAACCTGAACCCTGAAGGGTGGTAAATGTACTCATTGTTTATAAGCCATATATCAAAGTTTTTGAAGGTAGGTGTTTTTAGTGGCAACAAAAAAATATTAATTAAAAATTTTAAAAAACACCTATCTTCCTATAGGGCCCTAAAAAGTAGAAAATAAACCTAAAGCATATCGATGGTGCAATCATTCACAGAATTCATATTCGCTTCGAAGGAAGATAGAATGCTGATTTACCTACTCAACAAGATTGCTGGCACCGTATCTTCCTTTGAAGACTGATTGCACCATCAAGATATTTTAGGCTTATTTTCTACTTTTTACAGCCTTATAGGAAGATAGGTTTTTTTTTTTTATATTTTTTTCCCACAAAAATTATTTATTCTTCATCAATTGTTTAAATTAATAGCTAATATTATTCACAAAATTTTCTACTGTTGAGATAAAGACGAAGTTATTTAAAAATTTCTTTACGTTAGCCACTTTTCACATAGGTATACATTTTACCACTCTGTTGGCTTTACCATTGTGTAGTTACTAACTGTACAAAAAGTTCAACTTAACAAAGTAAATGGAAAATAAAATATAAAAAAATGAATGAAAGCAGGTGGTAATATACATAATAAAATTTTTCAGATACACACCTAGTAGTGGTTTATTAAAATAATATAGAGGAAAAATTGTCATTAGCCAGGTGGGATCTGAACCCACGACCTCCAGATAACATGTCATGTGCTCTGGCCATTGAGGTGAAAACTACAGATTATGAGCCTGGTGAACTACTGATTAAGCCAACCCCAGCCCCAATTATTCAAGAAAAAACTTTATTTCACTGCCATAAGTTTACACTGGGAGTCCAGAAGTCGAGTGTTTTATTATAATTTAATGTATCATTATGTTGCTTTAAAAAAAAGGTGCCCGAGTGCTGAAAACTGCAGTTTAGCCCTTCATTAATCTCCATCTCATTCCCCCCCCTCCCCTCAATGGTATACTTTCATCAGAACTTTTTAACTTTCACAGTGAGAAATTCTAACATTTTTGAGGTGATTTTGTGATCATTATGGCAAAAACTCCTTGTCTACAATGCAGTGTAGAGTCCTTAGTCACCATTTTGGATTTTTCACCCAAAAAACCTCTAACAATGAGTAGAAATATATCCATCCAAATAAACTACTGAACTCACAAGTCTCATTATCTGTGATAGGTGGATTACTTACCACCAAAAACTATTGAAGTCGCAGGTGTCTGGTATTGAACATTCTGTTTGCTCAAAGTCTGCCCTTAATAAAGATGTATCATTGTTGAGCTTGGAAATGGATAGGGCAGTAAGCTATAACTCAACAGAGCCAATAGAACAATGTCCTGTGAATATTGGGGGGGGGGGGGGTAAGCAGCCTTGACAAGTGAGAAAAATTTATGAGAAATTTTAGCTTGCTATAACTTTCACACCATGTAATTTAGAAATTCACAGAAGCATAGGAACAGGGTTTTCTCACTCAGTTGGTAGCATGCCAGGTTTGTAATCTGCAGTTTCCAGGTTTGAGTCCCAGCTGGGCCAGTGTCGAGATTTATCTCCGCAAAACTCCCCACATTGCCCATGGTCAGTAGGGGATACTGATGGGTTTGGAAATGCCGCCACCTAGGGATGGGACATTAAGCCATGGCCTCATGAGGAAGGGTCATACTCCGTGCACATTAAAGAACATACTGGATCCCTTGACAGGAGGCTACCATCTGTCTCCCAACAGCTTTCTAGTGAGTCCTCCTCCCCCAACCTTCGGGGTTCTTGTGATCTTGTCATTTAGCCCATTGTGTGCAAAAAAGTGCAGCTCAGACATAAAACAACCCAACTCAACAACACAAAAGCAAGTTAAAATCTGCAAATGATGAAAATATTTCGGATACTGTACATTAAAACATTTCTTATAAGCTGCCCAGCTCTTCTCTCCAAGACCCCCCCCCAACCATAGTCCTATTAAACAATACTTTGAATATTAAAAAAATTCTGCGATTATTACATAAAAATGCAGTTTCTAAATTTCTTGGCTTAAGCTTTATATTACATTCAATTTTTGGCTATTTTAGCTTGCATTTGCAATTTATCAGAAATATATTTTATCACCCTATTTCTAAAATCATTACCTGATTATTTTCTAGCAGCTTCATTCACTCAGGCACTAAGGTAGTTCTATCAAGACGCCATATTTGTTGCCGTTTGTAATGTCAACAAACGTTCACGCGACACTATGAAAACGTACAGATTTCAACCTCAGCAATATATACGTACAAATCACTATTTTGTTCGATATATTAAAACTGATTTCGGTTTTTAATTTGCATAACACTCAGATATTAAAATTACGGCAATCAGCAGCCATCCAATGAGCACATGCTTCCGACTCACTGATAGGTTAATAAAAATAGTACAATTCATTTCTAAATACAAATATAATTCTATCACAGTTACAAAAACGTGGTGAATCTACAACGTTGGAGTTTTCTATATATATACATACTGTATAAGCATTACCCAATGTCGAATGCTCTGTCGCCAAACGATTTATATTTAATAGCAACATATCACAACAGATTCACTTAAGTATTTTACCAGCAATTGATTGTACTTACATCGTTTATGAGAAAATTTTAGCTTGCTATAACTTTCACACTGCTATTATATTAGAAGTTTACAAAGGCGTAACAAGCGAAAATCTGCAAGTGATGAAAATATTTCGGATTCTGTTCATCAAAACGTAAACATCTACCAATGACGTCATACACATGTACTACGTTTAAACGTGAAAATCACATTGAAAAAAATACACAAATGTTAATAGAAATAAAATTGATATAAAAAATATTAATTCCAATTGAATAGGCAGAATATTCCTAAATAACAGAAAAAGTTAAATATATATATAAAAATAAAAGAGGGCGCTGTAGTACTTGAGTGACTCACTAATCTTGTCGAAGGCGTCTCGTCTGTTTGATTATGTTCATGACAAGATAGTGCCGATCCTTCCTTTCAGCAAGTAGACTTGACAAGCAGGGCTAGTCATTTCTAACCAGTACACGGGGTTCGTGGAACTGCATATTGGCAACTTAGTTTTTGTAGTTTGTAACTTCTGTAAAGTGGTTCAAAATGTTTAGTTGGCTAAGCAGGGACGAAAGGCGTAAGAAACAGCCAGATTTATTCAATAATGTTGTTGAAGGACTCAAAATGATTTATAAGTCAAAAATTTTGCCTTTGGAAGAACATTATCTTTTTCATGAATTTCATTCGCCACAGTTAAATGATGCAGATTTCGATGCCAAGCCTATGATTTTATTAGTTGGGCAGTATTCAACTGGGAAGACAACTTTCATTAGATATCTTCTAGAAAAAGATTTTCCTGGAATCAGAATTGGACCCGAGCCTACCACAGATCGCTTTATTGCTGTTATGCATGGAGACCAAGAGGGCGTAATCCCAGGAAATGCCCTTGTAGTAGACCCTAAGAAGCAGTTTCGTCCGCTTAGTAAATTTGGTAATGCATTTTTAAACCGATTCCAGTCATCTGTTGTGAATTCTCAAGTACTTAATAGCATTACAATAATCGATACTCCGGGAATTTTGTCTGGTGAAAAGCAACGTGTGGATAGAGGATACGATTTTACTGGTGTTCTTGAATGGTTTGCAGAAAGAGTCGACAGGATTATTCTGCTCTTCGACGCACATAAATTGGATATTTCAGATGAATTTCGACGTAGTATCGAAGCCTTACGTGGTCATGATGATAAAATCAGAATTGTTCTGAACAAAGCTGATATGGTTGATCATCAGCAATTGATGCGTGTATATGGAGCTCTAATGTGGTCTTTGGGAAAAGTCCTCAATACACCTGAGGTTGCAAGAGTGTTTATCGGATCGTTCTGGGATCAGCCACTGACTTTTGACACAAACAGAAAATTGTTTGAAGCAGAAGAGCAAGATATGTTCATAGATGTCCAGAGTTTGCCAAGAAATGCAGCCTTGAGGAAGCTAAATGACTTAATCAAAAGAGCTCGATTAGCAAAAGTAAGAATTAAATTTTTTTTTAATATACATAAATGATTACACTTTCTTACTGTAAGCCCAATCTTTAAATAGCAGGCCTGTCTTCAAACTGACAACTGCAGTAGCATACTATTTTAAAGCAGATATCAAACTTTATTTGAGAAATTATTAGGTTCTAATTTTATGCCATGCAGGCATATTGCCTTTGACTACAACCACATTTGAAGGGAATATATGTATATTAATTTTAGCATTCATATGGATTTTTAAACAAAGAAAAAAAGATGGCAAAATTTGTTTCTATAAGTGTTTTTACTAAGATCAGCTTTTTTCTTGTATTGCTGCAGTAACTAGTAAAAAGGATATATACCTTATGCATGATTTCTCTTTCCTCATGCAATGCTGTAACTAAATTTGCTAACAGTAATTATTATATAGTTATTCTTTCTGTATGCAGTAAATATAAACAAATCTTCAGTGGTAAAATATATCTAAATAATAAGATGCTAATATTGTTGACCACCACTATAATAAATTTTTTACTAGATGTTCTATTAATAAAATTATTAAAATATATAGCTTTAATGTAAAAAAAAAGTACTATTGCATTACATATAACTAAAAATAGCTCTTAACATATAATTAGCTCTTGAGTTCACCATCACTATAGTAGTATTAAAATTCGCTCGTTAGTCATTACGGCAATAATGAAACCATAGGCAAGTTACAGATAACTTTAGTGGCTGATTTATGCCATTTGGGCTTTGATGGCATCATGAGCAAATAAATACATTGGTGAACAGTAAATTAAAGGAAATTGATTTATAATTTAGAAGTAGTGAAAAGTAAACAATATTAAGTGTATGTAGAATTTAAACAATAATATTCACAGTTAGCTGTTGACTGTAACATCAAAAATATTTTTGTGGAAAAAAGTTTAACTGATATGTGTGATTTGAACTCTCGTCTCTCCAGAAACATGCTAGAGTATTTTAAGACCACTGAACTAACACCGGCTCTGTCTTTTCTTCACTAATATGACTCATCACACTTCCCATGATTCCAACTCCTGAACTTGACACCCCAGATAATAGATGTTGCCAAGTCCAGATGCTGAAATCATGGAAGAGTGATAAGTCATATTAGTGGAGAAAAAGACAGAGCCAGTGTTAATTCGGTGTTCTTAGAATACTTTGCCATGTTTCTGGAGAGACATGGTTCGAATCCTGCATATCAGTGAAACTTTTTTCACAAAAATATTTATTGATGTATAGAATGTCTAGTGGACATCACCTTTAATAATGGATCTAAAATGTTTACTTACCGAGCTTCTGCAACGGCTTGAACCAAGTATCTTAGAAGACTGCTAACGAATGCTGATTGGCTTAGAGTGGCGAGGGTGCACGTGCCGTATATATGTAGTGTAACACAGATTGTTTATAACATAGAGTTCTGTAGAGAAGTGATCACATTGATTGCTTTCTTGGTAGAGATTTCTGCTTGCTGAGGATGGAAACAGATTTCCATTGTGCCATACATGTCCAGTAGCAGTGAAGTGAGAGTTTTCATACTCTTAGCTCAATAAACCTGGCATTTCTATTTATTATGCAATATAAATATTATGAACAATAATTTAAGAGGAAACACTAAATAAATTCAAAGAATATTAAGGAACGTTAAAATTTTTGTTAGAATGAAATAAAGTTAAGAAAATGCTTTTGCTTTTATCTGAAAATGCTCATATGCAAGTATTTAATTTTTTTTTTCTTTTGATTCATAAGAATTTTAAGGGAAACACTGCTTCCATGGATGCTTTGTCACTGCCATCAGTTAAAGGGCTGTTTTCAGCAATATGTGGTGGTAAAGGATGCTTTACAAACATATAGGCAAAGAAACAGTTTTTGATATTCTAAAAGAAATGTTAACGTAGAATTCCCTGAATATAGCGGAATTAATTGTTTTGGGCTGTTTTTAAGAGGAGCATCCCTTTTTGTTGTTGCACAGTCTCTGCTGTCAAAGCTGTCCAGCATATAATTTTTGTTGCACAAAAATGAGCTCATCTCCATCTACAGCCATGGCTTTAATATCTTATGGACAGTGACCTTGATAGCAATGTCATTCTTTCTAAGGGTAGTGAGTAAGCAAGTGAAGGAAATAACACCTAAAAGTCGACATGTAAATTTTAGGTTACATTTGACGTGTCATCAAAACATGAACTACTGTATTTATCTGGAATGTTATAAGCACCAGCCCAGATATATAGATTATCCAGAAAATTATAGATTACCCATCCTAGATAATTACAATTGAAGTTAGCTTAAAAAATTGAGTTTCACTAGGAATGTGATCCAAACCTATGTAAGTTAAGAAAGCCCTCTGTTTACTTCTGTTTTCAAAAGGTGATACAAATCATAATAAAAACTCTATTAGTCTGTTATGCAAATTGACCTGATGATTTACCATATTATATATATAAAAAAGGGCACATTTTTGTTTTCATTAATCAGTGAATAGTGGCTTTAAGATATTCAGCTTTTATATTGCTACACTGGGGAAACACTGGTGGCTTGCAATTTGATTATACCTTACTGTAAGAAGTGATGAAATGGCATGCTTAAACTTGAATATGCATAAAACCAGGTTCTCATTGCCTTTGCAAAAAATGTTGTTCAGAATTAAATATTTGATTTCAGTATGTTATATTGCTAGATTTTTGAAAAGAAAAAATTTAAAGTAATCTACCACGTTGGACAATGTGAAAGTTGAACACCCAATTTCCATGTGTCATTCATACTAACTCTTAAGTCTTATAAACACACTGTGCAGTTATATTTTGATCAGGGAGTGCAATCTACAGTGTGGGAATGCCAGATGTGACCTGCAAAGTAAGTTTGTTTAACCTGCTAAGTGAATATGGAAAGTATTAATATTTTTGCATGGTTGGGAAAGGCATTAAATTTAAAGCAGTTTGTTTATTCATACAGAGACTAGAAAAGCACCTGAGTTAAATTATCTCATTCCAAATATAAGAGTCTTGGCTAATTTTAAATGATATTTATAATGAAGACTTTTTTATGTCTAGTATATTTATATTACTTAATCAGTATGTCATAATGTTTTAGCAAATTGAGTTGCCTGTTATTGAGAATTGCAAAGGTAAAAGTGGCAGTGGAAAGATGAAATTAACAATGTTTACAAGTCTGATGAAAAAGCTGCTTAAATTAGCATTGCCTTCTGTGGAAGCAATGTAAATGAAGTTTTTCATATATGTTCCCAGGCTATGTGCAGTTCCCTTGCAGAATTCTGCAGTGTTTTCACCCACTCTTTCAGGCCTGTACATTATTTCTTTGATATTTATCCTAAGTCTTTTTTAACTAGACTACCCAGTCTTCATGAAAACCCCTCTTCCATGGCATCTTTATGATCAGGGGCATATCATGATCAGCTTAGACCCTGGTACAAAATTTCTTTATGGGCCCCCCAGAATCACTGTTTAAAAGTAAATTGGGAAAATGTGCATTGGTGAATTAATCATCAATGATCAATCCTTGCTACATTTCTAAAGATTCCTCATTTGGATATGTAACGAATAATAGATAATTTTCCTAGAATTTAGCGTAATTAATCATTGAATTTAGCATATTTAACCTAATTAACCAGTTTTAACTCGCGTCTGTGTTAAAAAAAATGTACTTGCTTCTGTACGTTAAATAAGTACAGATACAATTTTGATACTCTCAAATATATATATCGATAATATGCAAAATAATATTTTACATACATAAAAAAAAATTTATTTGGAAATGTTTACTAACTTATTAAACCAAGATTATTGTTAATGAACATATTTAGTTTCCTGATCAAAAATATTCCACAGCATTATGTACAAATCAGTATAGTATATTCATGACAAATATATCATTATGGTATGGATGTCATATACCATATGGATTTAATGTATGTCAGCAATCTCATTTAAGCTTGCAAAAGCCACTCATGAATTCCATGATATCTCTCAAGAAAGAAAAATACTAAGTATCTCCAATCCTAAGCAATTTTCTACACTTAAAAATATCTGGTCCTCACATAGGTCAATGTCCATATGCAATTGCAAAGAATCTCTATATTACAGCCTCCACAACTTTCACAGAAAACAACCTGCATCCTATAGAATTTTTTAAGCAAAACTTTTGAAAAATTTACATAAATACTTACAAATTGAAATAAAATTAAAATTTGACTATTTAAAATTATTAGCTCAGTGTCAATTCTGACATTTCTTACTTTCATTTCTGCAAATGTTTAACAATCTTTTTAATATATAATTTTCGTGCTCATTTGTTTTCTATAAAAGGCAAGTCTTGATAACCTTTCTTCTCATTTTACTTCTGAGATATTTTTCATTTTTAATTTTGGAAATTAGTGTTCTAATGCTGCCACAGTTACATGTGGCTTTGAAAGAAACAAGGGAGCAGTATACATATCTGGAAAAGCTGAAATAAGAATTGTTCAAATAATCAATAAATGACAACTTCCCTTGGATTTTTTATGGTTTCCTGTTTCAAACTAGTCCTAATTGATAGAAGCTGAGCACCAAATGAAGACATTAAATCGGGTTTATATTGCATGTTGAGGAAACTGCAGCTTCATTTACTCTCCATCAGTTACTACTTATTATGTGATTAACTGTAGTTTGCTTCAGATGTAGGACGACAAAGTTGTCAATGATCTCATTTATACTAGTAAAACACTGTTTTAGCACCGTAAAATGGCTCTGTAGAAAGTAACATTGAATACCTTTACTTTGAAGCCCCTTTTGTTCATTCTTAAACTTCTGGTACTCACATAACTCGCCATCCATATATTTGATACGACACCGACACGAGAAGTCTGAAATCTTAGTTCTGCATCCCACATTAATGCTATCTTTTCTGTACTTTCATTAAATTTATTAAAAGTATTCCTCAGTTCCTACAAGTCTTCTGATTGCAAAATGTTTGAAAATATTTCTAGGAAAAAAACTGAGAAAATATCTATCTTTTTCTGAAATCCTGTTTTAGGGACAGCATCTGTGCTACTTAATCGATCTTTGCTATTTCCTTTTGTACAGCAGAAATGTAAAATATATTTTCTATCAGTTATTGTAAATTAGAAGGTAAACTTTCTTGTTTTTATTTTTGAGCCCCCTTGAGTTTAGAGCCCTGGTGCAGCTGCACCACCTGCACCATTGGTTGAGATGCCTCTGTTTACGATCACATGAGATAATGATGCTATTGAGTCACTAAAGGGGCCAAATGGTTCTTATGGATGAGCCTTTAGTTGGCAGCCTCACAGCTCCTGTCTAACCTATAATAAATTAAGGGTTAAGAAAAACAATTTTGCATGGGTGGAAGGTCATTGAGCAATTAATTACCCCTAATAAAAGTGTTTGCATTGCCAAACAGGTATCACTCTGAAGAGACAACTTCCTTAGAGTAGTCCATCTGGTCCTTCTGCATGCCAACAATGAACATTACAATAAATTAATACTTCATGTACTAATTTCCTCTCCATTTACAAGTAAGATAGGTTCCATTCGTTAATTTTTCTTTCATTGATGTCAGGAAAATATTCTAAGAGGTTTCCATCTGATAGGGTTTGTCTTAGAGAGGTATGACTGCATTAGAATATTTCAAACTGATAGAAACAGTTCTGTGTTATCTGACATAGTAATAAAACCAAAACTCTGCTTCATAGGATGTTCTAATTTTAATCAAATTTAGGTTCCACCAGCTGAAGCAATTTAAGGCCTAAAAATTTAACAAAATTAAATTTGCAGTGATGATTAGAAATATCATGCACAGCATGAAATAACAAACTACTAATCAAAACATATCTGGGGAATAGCAACATAAGAGGAGTGTTGTATAATACATCTTTCCCAAAGAGGATATGGTAAAGAAACAAGAGTGTGAAGATTTCAGCAAACAAAACTGTTTATTCCAAGTTATTTTTTTACCCAAAATTAGGTAGTAATTGTCTTAAAATGATTTTAATATTTTTGATTAACTGTGGTAACAATTAGAATTTGTGAATCAGATGCATTGCTGTATAATAGTAGTTTCTTTAATTCAGTCATAAGGAGATGTGGGTTCGAATCCCTCCCACACCAAAACCACTTTTTTTTTTTCCCAGCTTAATATTTCATGAGTAATTCACCAATCCAATTCATCATCATCCTCAAGCAACCATGGGCTACAGAGGTCCAACCAGACCATGCAATTTAGTTTTCCAAGCATATCTGTCCAGAGCTACATCTGCTGCATCTGGCCACTGCACACCAGTTCTAACAGTCCTGTTTGACATTGTCTGCCCACCACATCCTAGGTCTCCCCTTCTTTCTGAGGCCTTTATGCACACTGTTCATAACTCTATTCAACATTCTATAATTATCCATACAGGCAACATGGCCAAACCAACTGAGTCTCTCTCTGCACAATATGCTGCTTAAAGGAGGTTGCTGACTCCTATGCATAACCTCATCATTAGTTACAAAGCTGAACCACCTAATACCCAAGATACTGCGTAAGCGTCTAGTTTCCTGTTATCTTGTTTACAAAGCATCCAAATTTCACTACCATAACTACCCTAGAAAGAACCAAACTATTATACAGTCTAATTTTAGTCTTTAGGTGTATACGCCTATTTTTTCTCCACACACACCATAGATTCTTAAAAGTCCTGGCAGCAATCCCTGTTCATCTGTTAATTTCGTGCCACACATCACCAGTATCTGTTACATAGCTCCCAAGGTAATTGAATTGTGACACCTGCTCAAGACTGCAGCCATTCAGATTAACTGAATCACAGCCTGCCTGACCAATTTTCATCACTTTAATTTTCTCTGTTTTTAAGCAAACCTACTCTACTACGAGTCTCATCAACAGCTCGAATGAAAGAGTTCATCTCATCAACATCATTTGCCAAAAGGGCTAAATCAGATATTTTCGTATCTCCAATCCATTTAAGGCCAAAATCTTTCCCTTGCAGTGAATTTTGCATAACATAATCAATAACCAAACTAAAGAGAAAAGGAGACTAATGCACCCTTGTCGAACACCAGAAGTAATGCTAAACCATTGCTACAAGCCTTACCAACTCGCACACAGGACTCAGTGTTATTATAGAGAGCTTTCATTATGTTAACCAACTTGTCAGGTATACCATATGATTTCACAATGAACCACAAATTATAACGATCAACAGAGTCGAAAGCCTTTTTGAAATCAACAAAGCTAGCAACCAAAGGTTTCTGGAACTCTAAACATTTCTCAAGAATCTGCCTAAGGGAAAATATCTGATCTACACATCCCCTACCACTTCTGAATCCACATTGCTCATCACACAATTGACTGTCAACCAGATTCTTAATTCTATTAAGCACAATCATGGAAAGAACTTTACCTGGAACAGAGAGTAGGCTGATAACCCTATAGTTATCACAAGAACTGCAATCACCTTTTTTGAAAATAGGGATAACAATAGCTCTGGTAAAATCCTTAGGAACCATGCCTTTATCATAAAAGATATTCAAAATTTCAGTCATCCAAGTGGTAACTGAAACATTATCAGCTCTAAGCATTTCCATAGTAATTTCATCTACAACTGGGGATTTATGAAGTTTAAGTTTAGAAATAGCCAAAATAACTTCAGATTGTGTTATAGGGCCAACATTAAAGCCACCAATACATCTATGATCATTACAAACAATGGGAGTAGAACTAATCACATTGTTTAGAACATCACTGAAATGCTCAGCCCACCTAGCCATGAAAAAATTCTCACCTTCTATAACCTTACCTTGTTTATCCTTCAATCCCTGTATACCTGTCCGTTTTCTACCATGCAAAACATTAACTATCTGGTACAGTTCTCTGCTGTTGTGCTGTAACTGCTACCTCGGCTTTGTCAGGCAAACCATCAAGCCAAAGAGCCTTATCAGCAGCTAACTGATCCTCTACACATTTATTAAGCTCTCTGTAATGCTTTCTATTAGGACTAGTAGGGTATTGATTAAGGACATTCCTGCAGTTCTTTCTTTTTGAAATAAGCACAAGTGCCTTATCTCTCAAATAATTCTGCCTTGCTCCTTTTTCCCTTAAAGAGTACTGTTAGTTTCCAAAAAGCCTGTTTAAAATGGTCCCATTCTTCCTCAACTTCAGTAGTAAGCATACCATGACTGTCATAATGACTAAGTAACCTATCATGGTAAGCTTTAGCTATAACTGGGTCTTTCAGAGCTTCAGTATTAAAGGTAAATTTTTTAACCTTAGCACAACACTTTTTAAGTTTAAGTTGCAAGACACTTTTAACAAGGTAATGGTCAGATTCAATTTTATCTCCTCCATATGCCCTGGTATTCCTAACAGAACTAGACCATTTGTTGTTAATTAATATATAATCAATCATATTCTTATGCAGCCCATCAGGTGAAATCCATGTGTACTTATGTATGTCATAGTGTTTGTAATAAGTGTTAGTTATTCTGAGCCCATTGAGTTTACTTACCTGTAGGAGATATTACCCATTGCAGCTACAAATATCAAAAGGGTCTATCACCCCTCCCCAAAGGTCAGAGTCAGTACCAACTTTGGCATTGAAGTCACCTAGAACAAAGGTAATATCTGCTTTCTTGACAGAATTCAAAATATCCTGAAGTTGTCCGTAAAACCTGTCCTTCTCATCCTCATTGGCATCCTCAGTGGTGGCATAACAGCAGATAACATTCAAGTCTTTAATGCTTGTCTGAAATTTTGCTGTAAGAAATATCATTAATGCACTCATTATGTTGTAATAAATACTCATTCTTTAACTTTTTTATGAACACACTTCTAAATACTGTTATTAAGTATATGCAGGGATTCATAGATAAGAAGTTTGATTACCAGTTGTGAAGTTTAATTTCCACACAGGGCTGTGGAGTCTGCACACAAAAGCTCCAACTCCTCTGTGTTTTTTCTGTGATTCTGGCTCACTCTGTTTTGTTTGTGCTGTTTGAGAATCAGTATCAGCCTCAGGAATGTAATCTTCATGGACCTCTTTTTCTTCATATACTTGATTCAGCTTTTCTGTGTAGCTTATGTTTGAAGTATTATCTGTGACAATACATAAAATCTGCTCTTTCTTAATTTCAGAATCTTGTAAAACTTCTTCCACTAACTTCTTAATATAGTTGCTATCGTGATGCACTTTAGTGTCCTTTACTTCTAATGTTACAATTCCCATTTTATTGTTTCATCAACAAAACTAGCATTGATGGCAAAATAGTTAACTATGACACGTGGCTGTATCCATTTTAATAAACATGAAGCGTCCCTTAAGATTCTTCGAAGTTCTTCTTTTTAATTTTTGGCTTCTTCAACTATCATTTTTTGATATTTTGTCTTTCCAGAGAAACCCCAAGTTTCTTGGCCATTTTCCCATTTAGGCCTAGAAAGGCTGACTGGGAAAATAAAGATAAGGCTACACTATTTCTTTCTACCAGTTCAATAATGTGCATCTTGAACTTTTCTGTGGTCATTGTTACAGTAACTTTATCTGTAGTAAAAGAATCTTGTAAGTGGTGCTTATCATTCAGTAGATTCCTGATATTTTGTTAACTTTGAAGTGTTGGAAGGTTTTTATTACTATCTTTCACAGTAACAACTTCTAAACTTTTGGGGTGGAAATGCTGCAAATGTCTTTTTAAATTTGATGCTCTGGTTGGTGCATTTTTACCAGAGCCACTAAAACCACTGATTTGTGCCTGACATAATTTTTCGCCATCTTCTATCATACACTGGCATATGAAATGTTTCCCATGTATGGTTATTGTAAAATATTCAAAAATTGTAGACTTCGTTGGAACTATATTTGCCTTTGTGAAAGGGGTTTGAGACTTGAAAGTTTAAAACTTATTTAATTTCAAATTCTTTCTAAATTTCATAAGCATTAAAAAACCAAAATATTTTCTGAAAAGAAAAATTAATTAATGATATTAGTGTCTCAAAGGGAAAACATCATGTTTATTATTTAAGTGGTTTAACTACCATAGCTGCCAGTGATATCACACACAAAAACACATTAAAATTTATGTTGAGGTCGGAGTCACTAAAAATGTACTGGCTTCACAGTACGGTGAAAAGAAACTGATTTGGTGACATCAACCATTTTGCTTTGCCAGAATTATATTTATGATTGTCATGGCAACCATATACATAGATCTTCAAAGTATATGTAATGCTACTATTTCAAAAAAAAATTATGTAGCTTAATTCTTTGAGTGATTTTCCAATATTTCAGAATTTGCTATTAGTAATTATTTTGAAATATTAAGCTGAAATTCTCAGCTTGTCAAATAGACTTTGATTACAAAGTAGCTTTGAACATTTTAACTACTTTTTTTACATGAGGGAAAACAAGTGACATGACAGTGAAGGGAAAAACATGAAGTATATGGGTGCCAAGATGGTTGTGGTGGTGGCAGATAACTTGTCAAAATTCAATTTTTTTCCACACTCTATGGAGCATATCACAAATTATTTGGGTGATAGTGAAACAGTGTTCTTCATTTTATGGCTTTTGATAATGTTGGATGATAAATTGTATTTTTGTTGAAATTCCACAGAGAAATTGAGTGAGGTTTAGCACGCTTGGCTAGTGATCTAAGGGACCTGGGTTCGAGACCCGGGTAAGGCATGAATGTTTGAGTCGTTTTTCTGCTGAGGTCCTGCCATCCTCTCAGACCTTTTACTATGGCATATAAACTGACAGGCTCCTGTCAGACCTCTGTGGCAAGCAGCTGCTTGAGGGGGTATTTATTTTTATTATTAGGTCCAATGAGCAAGGAGACTACTTGGGGTACCATGACAAATCTTGAGCCTAGAATTGCTGATTTAGGCAATCTCTCACTTTTGCAACAGGTAATGGGGAAGCATCTTTTTGAAAAATTTTTCCAGGTTTGTTGTCATTTGTGAAAATTTATGATTGTTTTTGCATATTACATATGTACTGATGTGATCAAAATGTTTGGTGAATGATGGAATAAATAAATTTTGTAACAAAAAGTTCTTAGGCATTATCCATATATTCGTCCCGTGGCCGAGTGGTTAGCGGGCTTAGCTACTGATCTAAGGGACCCGGGTTCGAGCCCCGGATAAGGCATGGACATTAGTGTCGTTTTTCTGCTGAGGTCCCGCCATCCTCACAGACCTTCAACTATGGCGTATAAACTGGCAGGCTCCTGTCAGACCTCTGTGGCAAGCAGCTGCTTGAGGGGGTATTTATTTATTTTATTTTTTATCTGTAACTGTCTTTTCATTTAAGGAAAAAGTGCATTTGACCACCATGAGGGGTGGACGTGTGTGAGAGTGCTGCGTTAAATATATAGATTAGCTTGTGAATTTTGATTTAGTAGAGTTTAAGATTTAACTGCGGTTTTAAATAAGTTTAGGAAGTAGTTGAAATATAATCAACTTGTGTTAACGAAATCTGAAGAAGCGTCAAATGTCTAACGGAAACAAGAAAAAAAAGGAATCCCCTATTATGAATAAAATAAGGGTGAAGAAATCCAAAAACTATCCTAAACAGAACAAAAAGTTAACAGAAAAACAAAACAAGACTGAAGAATACTCTATGCTTAATGAAGACCTAAAATTATTGAGCGAATCAGACTTATCGCTGACTAAATCTATTGAAGAAAATAATGAAAATGATTTAATATCCAATAAGATAATTAAACAAGAAATAACCAGACAAGAAGACAGAAAAATGAAATCACCAGGGGGAAAAAAAATATGGAAATTACACAGAACATTCAGAAATTAAAAGAAAAGAATAATATAGAAAACCCAGAAAAAACAACTGATAATATAGTATAAAACTGATAATAAATAAAGTAACTGATAATAAAGAAAAAAAGAAAGAAGATACAATAACTGATAACAATCAACATATGGACAAGAAATTTACAATAATAACACAACTTGACTCAGAAAACTTCAAATTTAGTAAAGTTATATCCGAAAAACTGAATACATCGGAAGACTTTCTCCTTAGTGATTACCGGAGAAAGTGGCGATATTAGCACTCAGGATATAATGAAGGTAAATACCCAAAGACTTTATAATAAAACTGAATGAAAAAGAAATAAAAATTGAAAAAAAATAAAATTCTTAGGATTAGAAATAGATTAAAAACTACAATGGAATCATTATATAAATAATGCTAAGGGTAAGGCAAGTAAACTACAATTACATGAGATATCTTGGAAATTTGGGATGGGGTTGTGAAAATAAATATCTACTACAAATCTTTAAATCTATTATTTTACCTAAAATAACGTATGGTATTGAACTATTAAATAACTTACCAAAGACAAAACAGAAAACTCTAGAAACTTTACAAACAAAAATCTTAAAATTCTGTTTGGGCTTACCACAGTATACACAAAATCTGGATATATATGCAGAAACTGCTTTTCCAACCATTAATATATATATAAAAAATACTGTCAAATCTATTATATAGAATAATACTTAAAAATAAAAATCGCCCAATAATAGATAAAATAGTTAATAATTTTCCAGATATTACATTAAATATGTTCTTAGAAAAAGATCAAGTAATAGAAATTATTAAAATGAATCTCAGTGGAGATTATACTCCAAAATTTCCCTTTTGGATTTCAACTATTCCGATAATTAACAAAATCATTCCTAATATAACTACCAAAAAGGAAATAGATAAAAATAACCAGAAAAAATTACCTGAACTTTATATAGAAGAGAAATACAAAAATTTTAAACAAATCAACAAACATTGATCCATAAATAATGGAAAAACTGTTGCATCTGGAACTTTTATATGTCCAAGAGAAAATTATGAATTTCAATTCAGATTAAAAAATTACAACCCAGTAATTGTAGCAGAAATATGTGCAATTTTATTTGCCATAAACTGGTCAAAGAAATTTAACAATGAAAAAATAGTAATTTTAACAGACAGTAAAACCTCTCTAGACATAATGTTAAATAATATAAATAAAAGTAATTTCTCAATATATATTGAAATTTTTATTATGATGTATGATCATCTAAATCAAAATAATTTATTATATATCCAATGGGTTCCAGCTCATTGTGACTTAAAATTCAATGACCAAGCAAATATTCTGGCAAAAAATGCTAAAGATTTAGTTAATCAGACCTACTCTCCTTATTTATTATCAATACATAAAAATTTAAATAAAAAAAAATGTTAACTGAACTAGAATCTTGGTATCAAATTAATGCAAATCAAACCTTCAGATACCAAATATCAAGTAACATAGGAAAATTCAATAACTATGGACTTTCAAAAAAAGAAATAACAAGAATAAGATGTAATCGTGCTCTCACAAATAAAAGAAAATATCAATTAGAAAGAATAGATTCACCTGACTGTGATTATTGTGGCTCTCCCCATACAATTGAATACATCTTATTGGTATGTGAAGAGTTCAAAGAAGAAAGAACAAAATATTTCAACAATTTAAAAAGCACAAAATAACAGAATTCAACTTAAAAATCTACTGGAACCAGAAAAAAAATCAAAGAAAAAACCTTTTTATCATCAACTAATTTCATTCTTAAGGAAAAGCAATTTGATAGAAACTTGATTCAAAAGGTAAAGAAAGAAATTTAAAGATCCTCAAAAACTATTTCTGAATGGGTCTGCTTGCGCTTTATGCAGGAATATTCATTTGTTGATATCTCGGTCGGTCGGACGTCATTTAAAAGGATCTGTAAACTTTTGGCAAATTAGTGAAAAATTTAATGGGTCATGTCATCTATTTTCCTTTTGTGTGTCAAATAAAATAGTTCTATATGTTTGAAATTTTAATGATACAAGTGCTCGACGTATTTCACTATATTTAGAACTAAAGGATATTGATGTTTTTTGTTAATCTCAATATTAATGGCAGGTGCTTCATTTTTTAACTTTTGTTTTCTAAAGAGATAAAGTTGCAATGTTAAGAAAGAATTTAGCAAACATTTTCTTAGAGATCTTACGATTGCGTGAAAAAAAGGTCAACTTTTCTAGACAAATTTAAAAATTACAGTAACTCTTATAGTTTTTAATACATTTGTTACTCTTCTTATTTTTTTCTTTCCCACTACCTTGTTTTCTGTTTCTCTTTCTTTTCCTGCTCATTCCACACCCAGGCAAAAAGAATGACAATTCAAAATTTTCAGATATGAAGTTCAGACAATAGAAACTGAAATCAATTAATATTCAAAGCCTAAAAATGGTCACTATGCATACACCGGAAGAAGAGCTGTGTATCCTCCTGTGACAATGTATGGAACTGCTCGGCCTTGCCTATCCTAACCTCGCCTTGGTGCAGGCCATTAGTATCTTTCAAAGTAGATATTCTCTTATGAAAGGGAATAAGACTGCCAGATAATTGTGGTCTATTGATCTGGTAATCTATGGCCACTTTTTTTCCTAGAGTGGTAAACTTCATGAGGTCTTGGTGAGCATGATTATGAAAATGAAATTATTGAAGCTAATCATGAATGAGATTTGACACTGTCGAAGCAGTCAAATCCAACATGACAGACCATCTGAAGTCAATTCCAAAATATTTCAGAAGTACTTCAACAAGGGGCGGGACAAGTATATGTGGACAGGTAGTACTTTGAATGGGATTAGTCATGTAATTATTTATTAATTGATAAAATTTATTTATTCCACCATTCACCAAACATTTTGATCACGTCGATATGTATGTAATATGCAAAAACATTCATAAATCTAAGACAAATATAACTGATATAATAGTTAACTGATTTGATGCATTTTTCAAACCTTTTGCCTACAAATATTTTTTAGGATGTCACTATTTTTGCTGGAGTGTAATTTGTCTACAAAGCTTCCAGTATCCTAGATGAGATTTAGACTCTTTCCATTATTAGTTGTAAATTCCTAAAGATTCAAACAATAGAATAAGCACAGCATGTTGTCTACCAATGTAGAACAAAAACGTTTTGTTTCTTCCAAGAGGTGGTGGATATTATAAGTATTTATTGTTGTGACATGAAAGCTTTTTTTAGCTGCTTTACTCATTTGTTTTACATGTTTGCTAGTTTTTATTTGTGTATGCTTGTAATTGTTCTTAATATTCTCCATACTGTATTCATAATTATTAGGATTTTAACCAACTATTTTCATTTTAGGTCCATGCATATATTATCAGTTCCTTACGAAAGGAAATGCCATCAATGTTTGGAAAAGACAATAAAAAGAAAGAATTAATCAAGAAATTAGGCAACCTTTATGCAGAAATACAGAAAGAGCATCAAATTCCTTTAGGCGATTTCCCTGATATAAAGCTAATGCAAGAAAAATTGATCCATCAAGACTTTGATAAATTCAATGTTCTTAAACCAAAGCTGTTAGAAACTGTTGATACTATGCTGACTGAAGATATTGCTCGAATCATGTCAATGATTCCTCATGAACAAACTGAGCAAACTGAAGAGACTGCCCCAGTCCAAGGAGGTGCCTTAAATGGGTTAGTAAACAATCCTTTTGGCCATGGAAGAGGAGAAGGTGCTGATGCAGGCTCATTAGATGTTGAATGGATTGTAGGAAAAGACAGATGTAAGTTTGATGACATTTTTCATAGACTTGGTCCTGTGGATGGAAAAATCACTGGAGCAAGTGCTAAATCGGAAATGGTAAAATCTAAGCTTCCTAATTCTGTGTTGGGAAAAATATGGAAGTTGTCAGATATTGATAAAGATGGACTATTGGATTCTGATGAGTTTGCTTTGGCTATGCACTTAATCAGTGTTAAATTAGAAGGCCATGATATTCCACAGGAACTTCCTGATCATCTCATTCCACCATCCAAAAAGAGACACTGAATATAAAAGGAAAACAAAAGTTTCTTTTGCTGGTACTATCGTAAACTTAATTCTAAGAACAAAGAATACAGTGAAACTTGAAAACTGTTAGTCTTTATGAATGTCATTTATATACAATTAGGCATATTACTAATGTTTTAAGAACCTCAACATAATTAATGCATATCACTTACAATTAACCTTTTTAAAACTTTGTTTCTGTAAACTGCAAATATCACTTTGGAGATATTTGGAAAAGATCTAAAATCTATGGAATTTAAAGTGGCTAATTAGTCTTATTAACAAAACAGTTGTCTACTTAACTACTAATAATTAGTTCAAAATCAGACAACTGAAAGTAAATTAATACTTTTATATAAACTTTTAAGCAAAATGTTAATGCCTCTGGTTTTCAGTTACTTTATTACAGCTATTTCAAAAACGTTCATACAGATAAGTACAGAAATTCTAATAATTAATAAATAACATTAATGAAAGTAAAATTTAGATTAATATTCTTAGGTCATAGGCAGAAAGCATGATGAAATGTTTTATATTTCCAAAATGCAAAAAGTACAAATTTCTGAATAATTGTATTAATTTTCCCTTGATATAATAAGTGGACTGATTCTAAAAGTATATGTATTTTCCCCCAAACAGTAATGTATTGAAAGCATAGATTTGTAAAATCCTTGTTTTAGCATTTTTAAAACTATTGCTGTGTAAGTACAGGAGCTCCTGTAAGCAGCTTAGAATAAAAAAAAAGCAACATTCATATCTGTGGCATTAAGAAATAATTAAAAAACCATAAGTTTTGAAGATTAAAAAAAACTTGGCATTGCTAGTATAATTTCTGAAAATTTTTTAACATTTGATAATTTTTTTAAGAAAAAGGGTTTACATATTTCATTGCATTGGTTAAAGATTTGTATTCTAACCGATTATTGTTTTTGAAAAATTAGGCAATAAACATATAAAAACATTTTGATGTCCGAACTTTTGGGGGCTGATTGTTATGACATTGGTTAAAGTAAAAGCAGGAAAATGTTCAACATTCTGCTAAATATACTTCAAGTTTTGAAAGTATATTGAATATCAAATGAATAAATGAATATTTTCTGACTGCTGTATAAAGTGCTCATAATATGTACTTTTAAATAGTGTGATTATAGTTTAAAAATATTAGTCACATATTTTTATTTTGTAGCTTATTGTAAAGGTTTGATAATTGCCAATAAAAATGCATATATTGAAAGCTACTAATTCTTTATATAGCCTATTGAGATCAAAATTTACTTGTGAATTATGTATAACTAGAAGCATATATATTTTCTGTAGTATGCTTGACCAGGGACCAAATTCAATACATTAATAGTTGTCATCTTAAAAAATCTTAGTTTGAAGGTATTACTGTATTCATGTGTGCAATGATATTTACTTATATAAAAAAAAAATGCTGCATACTTTGTTTTTATGTGCAGTGTATGTCTGATTTATTCAGTTTTAGCATTCCTTGAAATGGAAAATAGTAACTATTCCTTCTTAGTTGTGGAACATTATTAGCATCAAGTGAAATCACTTTCAAGTTCCTATGAATGCTATCAATAATTTAGTCACTGATGCCAAAAAATACCTCATTTGTCGCCATTTTTTACCCTGTACTAAGTATTAGTTGTCTTAAGTACTTATTAGCTGAAAAAAAGTCTAGGAAGTTATATCACGTTGGTATTTTGTGTCCAAATAATGAAACTTAAATATGAGAGAATATGCAGTTGATCTCTATTTTAACCATAGAACTGCAGTGTTAAAAGATTGTGTTGTGAAGTTGACTTTGTGTCAAGGTGTTTGTGAAATATTTGAATGTGTGAAAAATATTAAATTCACTTTGAATAATGCTTTAAAATAACGAATTAGTTTGTTTTAAAAAAATATCAGTTATAACAACAGTTTGCAATACATGTTCTGCTTTGTTGAACCATGAACAGTTCTAAAATGATAAAATTTAGCACAATTATATTTTCCAATAAAATATGAACAATTTTTGTTCCAGTTACCGCACTTTTGGTATAAAAATTAATACATGCAGAGCTGAACAGGACATTAAATCTACAAATTTTGAAATTGTTAATATTTAGAACTCTATCAGAACTTTTAACCACATTGTTTTGCGTGCAGTCAGTTGCATTCGAAGGTAATTGCACCTTAAAATTCTTATCGAAAATAATCCAGTTTGAGGCTGAGAATCTTACACAATGTCTTTTAACAGGCAGGTTTTAATGTTTATAAAAAAATTTTAATGTCGCATTTCAGCTTTTTTTTACATTTTTTAGTGTTTTCCTGTGAAACAAAGTAGATTCGAAATAACGTTTGAACGTATTCAAGAGAGTTTATTAAGCTTTTGTACTTTTATATTAAAATTTCGAAAGTAGCACAAGCTTAAAAGCCAAACATCATACATATCAGAACAGAATCCAGGAAAAAGTTTTAAGTGGCGTTTGGCATTATCCCATATATTATGCTAGTTAAGACTAACCTCAAGCAATTTCTGTAGAACAATATTTACATACGGTTTTCGAAATGTAGGAGATTAGTAGTAGAAAATTGATTAAGGGAAATGGTCCTTTTGAACCTTAATGATAATTTGGAAAACTAAAATTACACTGTGAAATGAAAGCTTCTGAAAACTAGATATTTTATTAATCTTTATTGCTTTTCCATCCAGTGGCAAAATTTAGGGCACCATACTTTCATTATCTTTGTGGGCTGATAATGGAGACTAGGTCCTAAACGTGGGGGGGGGGGGGGGGGCAAGACTTGATTTCCACTGCAGGTATATAAATGATAATAACGTGAATGAAACGTAAAAATGCACGATATAAACAAGGATATGTTTATATCGTGCATTTTTACATGTATATTTTTTATCTTTGTTACCCTTATTAGCATTCTCAAGGTGGGAGATGGCCTCTCCCCCCCCCCCCCCCCCCCGATAAACTTTTTATCCAATTTACACATTTTTTTAGTTTGAAAGAAAAAACGATATAGATAAAGTATAGCAATTTATTAAAAAATTATAATTATCGGTTTAATTTTGAGTGGATCCTAGAACCTTGGCGAAGTGCTGGAAATTGGAGGTAATGCTGGTGGACCCCGTTTCCCTAGTTAGTTTTCTTTTATAGAACCCATTTTCGGCGTCAAAGACCTTCCCAACAATAAGACGTAGAAATAAAAGATATTTCGCAATGATTTACAATTGGTTAAATAGAGATTTAACTATTCAAATTGCATTATTAAAATGTTGCAATTTGCTCAAATCTAAGTTTGTTCAAAAAACGAATAACACGATAAAACTACGATTCTGAAGCGTCCACCTAGTTCCGAAATATTTTTCCATCTAAGCCACTTTTGTTTCGCCACAGCTTTCCATCCTTATGTATTTTTTACGTGGACGAATTTTTTTTTTCTTTCCAGAATTTATTTAAAGCTACCCGTTTACAAGATACCGAGTGTATGAACTTAATATTGTTAAAAAAAAAAATAAATACCCCCTCAAGCAGCTGCTTGCCACAGAGGTCTGACAGGAGACTGTCAGTTTATATGCCAAAGTAGTAGATCTGAGAGGATGGCAGGACTTCAGCAGAAAAACAACACATACATCCATGCCTTACCCGAGGCTCGAACCCAGGTCCCTTAGATCAGTAGCCAAGCGCGCTTTTTAGCTTATTTAAATATGACGTTGTATATCTTTAATCCCCCTCCCCAAAAAAAATAAATTTAAAAATATTCAATTACTTAAACACGAAAGACGCAAGGAAAATCGCAAATTACACTGGTCTGCAAAATACTTTTCCCTCCCTCCCTCCCTTCCAAAATTTTGCCTAATATTTATGTTTTTTAGGGTGCTGGATCCGAATCTGAGCCGATTTGTTCTATCACCTATAGTTTTCTAGAGATAGTGTTGTTTTTTTTTAATTAAACTCCCTATTTTACTCGGAGAAGGTAAATATATTTTACCAAATATCTGTTTGCATTATAAAAAGTTAAAGCTGACAGTAATAAATGCTGATGCATGCAAATATTTCCACCAAAATTTTGTCGCATATATTTTATCTCTGGAGCCTCTCGCTGCAGGGGCCAACAATAGTCTCTAACAAACTCTCGTTCCATTTGCCGCTATATCATTTTTCCATTTCGGATATGTCTTGATGAAACCTTTCTCAATGCTCATCCGAGACCGCTCCCATCAATTGTGGAGAAAAAAATCTGCTGTGAATGTAAGAAATGCAGCTTTAGCGACTTATTACATCCTAATACTCTATATGCCCTCCCACGAAAATAGTGCCTGATATAAACATCTGGATACCAGATTCGGATTCAGCACCATGAAATCTATAAAGTACACCCATTTTTTTCGAGGGAGGATTTTCATGCAGACCAGTGTTATTGATTCATCAGGTTTTATCTTTTGAATTCAAACCTAGTTTTTCAAGAAATAAAAGCTGATCATCCAAGTAAGCCCCTTGTACTTATGGGGTCCGGATGCCGTCGTAGCTAAGAAGAATGTTACTGCATAGAAGTGTGAAAATAGTTGAAAAACATTTGCCGATAGATTGATAATTGTTTTCATTCCTTGCCACGATGATGAATGATACTATCGGTAGTGTGCCAGTGTGAAGGACGGCATCTTATTCTTGAACCATCATCCCCAACCCTTCTGAAATCTATACTTCAGTTGTTGTTTTTTTTTTTAAATATATAAGTACTAATAGATAATCAAGACGTGTTAATTGTATGTTATTTTCTGGGTCGGGGGTGGCTCAGTCGGTAACGCGCCAGCCTCGTAATCTGCAGTTCTCAGGCTCAAGTCCCAGCTTGTGCAAAAAGTGCCGCTCAGAAGTAAAACAACCCAAACCTTAGATTATACCTCACATTTTTTTTTTCAGAGCTGCACTACTGTTGCTAACAACAAATCGTCATTTTTATCCGACAATTTTTTAAAAATTTTTTAAAATCGTACTTAAAGTTATCTACTTAATATTGTATGAAATTCTCTGAGCTTCTTACAAAGTTGTCTGCACAATAAATCAGAGCGTTTTTAAAATTCTCATTGTACTGTTAGGAGTAATGACATAACCAGAATGTCTATTTTCGGCGATTTCCTTACAAAATGCTATTGAAGCCCTCAAGGGCCTTCACACCATCCTCCGATACGTTACTTGTTAGGAGTAAGTAGAGGTTTTTTCCCTTGATACTCGCTATTCTATAGTACAAATGATTTGCAGAACAATTTAGCAAACAATAAAAAGTGTAGAAGAATCCTCTTAGAAGTATTTTGAAACAAGTGCTCATAATAAAATCGAATTTAGCTATATGAGAAAAAATTTCGTTGACAAAAATTCGACTTTTATATAAAAAAAAAGGTGAATTCCTGATATATTCATGAATGTTTACACGAAAGTATAGCTTTGTCGAACAATTAAAAGAAATATTGAATAGTTACGATATTTATCGAGAATGCATGTTCTGAAGCCTACAAGATCAATTCGGAGTTGCCCTCACCCTAACATAAATTGAAACAGCTGAAGCTTTTATTACATGAGCTTTATTTAGAACTGTAATCCAGTATTTCAGAGTTTTAGCAACTTGGCCCTGCTAAACAACTGTTTTTCTCCTAACCGACAACAGCGAAAACCTCCTAATGCCTCGTAACGAGACAGAAATAGTGAAGAAATATATATATAGTATTGCTTTTTTCAATCTCTTCCATTGCCGTTGTTGAGTGCAGAAACAATAATTTAGCGACTCGGAAATATTGGGTGGCCCTAAGTGACTATACCTAAGTCGATTATAGTGGTTTATGACTTAACGAAGTATCCAAAAGTTAGATTAATTATGTGAAATTAGTTTTAGAATCTCATTTAATGTTACTTCTAAAACGTATACCTGCGCGATGTAACTGTTCAAAATGCTTTCACTCAGTCAATGCTCTAGATAAGGACATTTTTTTTTCTGGTGGAACTCTTGGAAGTTTTGTCTGCGAAACTCCCATAATGAGCTATTGTGAAGCACCTAGCGCACCATTTTCTCGTGGTGTTGCTGTTGCGCAAAGTACTGTACATAATATATGTATGTTCAATGTAATAATTGAAATGCCATATGGAGTTGCTGTTCTGCGAGCAAATCCTGATCAGAATTATAGTCAAAGCAAAAATGGTGCTCATTCTAGGGTTTAAATTGCTCAGACGTCCATATAAGGCAGAGTATTTCTTGTGTGAATTCTTACTTCCTATTGTAATATTTTTTTTTGTAATTGCATCAACTGTATCGATGTTTGTGTATATTTATTCACTAAATAACATCTTTAACCTCATAAGTTGGTATCAAAATTAAAAAACTGAGAAAAAAGCTTTATGTATTTTTCTGTTTTGAAAAAATAGAGTTCATTTGAAACTTTATGTAAAACTATTTTTTTTTTGCGTATGCTATGAAGTGTTTCTAAAAATAAGAACCAGCAGAAGAGTTCAAATTTAGAAGGCAAAGATTCCATCCGCCAATCTCAGCTTATATCCATTGAGTTGAATGCCGACTGTTTGCTTACTCTCCTGCTACTACTTTATTGTGAATAAAGATATTTCTTAACAAATCTTCGTAATTTTATTTCTTTAGATATGTGTCATTCATGTCAAGTTAATTTGGTTTACAGATGGAGACATGATCAGACATTTCATTACCCCCTCCCCTTCTCGAACAAAAAAAAGTGTTTCTCAATATTACAAAAGACTCCCGATTTCAACTATTTGAGGTAAGCTACTTTGCGAGAGAGCTGACGATTTGTCTGTTTACTTACCTATCACAGGGGCGTGAAAAAAAAAGAAATTGAGTTATGTGAGATGTTAACCGGTAAGCTCAAGAGGACCATTGGGTCTTTAACTCCTATAAAACCTTCCCACTAAGTTATGACATTTCGTTCAGTGACAGGCGCAAAAAGCGCACGCTTGGGTGTCAGCACGCTCAGGTCTCTGGGGCCGCAAAAACTGGAAAAAATTTTTTTCATTTTTAACATTTTGTTAATTGATTTAAAAAACTTACTATTATTTTTTAAATCGTGCAGTTTGGTTTAACATCCTTAAAAAACGTTATTTGAAATTTTTAGAAGGGGGCCCCAAAATCGGGTTGCGCTTGGGACCTCAAAATGCTTAATCCGCTACTGATTTCGCTAGCTATTAACGATGAAATTTTAGAAAATTTCGAGATATACATCCCCTCTTAGTACTACCACCACCTTACATAACCAGGCTCGTAATCTGTAGTTCCCAGGTTCGAGCCCCAAATGTGTCAGCATTGAGATTTATCTCAGCAAAATTCTCCGCCCTGCCCACGGTCAATAGGGGACATTGATGGGCTTGGAAAGCGGGACGTTGTCGTGGCACTGTGTGCTTAGAGCCATATCTTATGCACGTTAAAGAAAATGCTGGATGGGGGATCATCTGTTTCCCAGCAGCTGTTCCAGTGTGCGCCCCCCTCCCCCAACCTTTTCTGAGCCTTCGGGGTCGTGTCCTAGCCATTTAGCCCATTGTGTGCAAAAAAAGTACCGCTCAGAAGTAAAACAACCCAATCCAAAACAAAATATTTCAGTTGATTCACGAGTGTATGGCCATTCGTAGAAATTTTTTGTTTCTTTGTTGAAAAAATACTTAAATTGCAAAATGCACAGAGCAGTTTTGAATATTATAGGCTGAGATCTTAAATGTCAGTTTCTCAGTGGCGTAACAATTCATAATGTTGGGAGGGGATAAAAAAAGTGACCTAGCTACTTGGTAGGAGGGCTAAAACGAACTTGAAATCTGGGTAATCTTGAAAATATTTGAACTAAATGGAGCTTAATAATACAAGAATTATAAACAACTATTTTAAGAATTATTCCAAGAAATATAAACAAATTGGAGCTGAATATTTCAAGAGCTCTGTAGAAATATGGGAGTCTATTATTGTTTCACACAAACAATTTTTGTTTGGTTTTTACTCGGCTGCACACGATGGGCACAATGACCCTGAAAGTTGGAGAAGGGATTCCCACAGATATCTTTTAGGAGGTTAATGAAAGCCTATCAAAACTACTCTGCTTATTCTTGGAACTTAGTGGGGTATAAGGACGGGGATGGCTCGCAATCTGCAGTTCCTAGGTCATCTGCCTTGCCCACAGAAGGGAATACCGATGGGCTTGAAAAAGCTGCCGGTTTCATTGTTGTTCTTTCATCTGTTGTAAAAATATATACACACTGCATTGTGCCCTCTCAAGTAATTTAATATAAAGTGGGGCCACAACTTACGAATGCGTACCTTTAAATGTGTTCGTAAGTTAACTTCCACCCCATCCGAATAGGTTTCTTCGTTATTACCAAATAAATTTTTCTTGTACAGTAGGAATATCTAAGTGCACACTCTTAGAATAAGTTCCTGCATTTTTTAATAAAAAATTATCAACTGGCTACACATAGTACATAAATACTTTCGGAGTGGAACTTTCATTGCTTTACTATTTTGTTGAACTGGAGGAAGAATTTTTGGATGTAGCAAGGTTAATTGTAGGTGATTTAGGACTGCATCATAAAGATTCCGTTATATGAGTAGGTCGGGGAGGGCCAAACTTTTGGGTTGGGTTGTTTTACCTCTGAGCGGCACTTTTTTGCACACCATGGGCTAAATGGCCAGGTCACATGGACCCCTAAGGCTCAAGAGAAGGTTGGGGGAGGGGACCCACTGGAACAGCTGTTGGGAGACAAATGGTAGCCCCCCGTCAAAGCCATCCAGCGTGTTCTTTAACGTGCACAGGGTATGTCTCTCCCGCACACGGGGCCACGGCTTAACGTCCCATCCGACGGACGGCGGCCTTATCCAAGCCCATTGGTGTCCCCTACTGACCGTGGGCAGGGCGGGGAATTTTGCGGAGATAAATCTCAACGCTGACCCAGCTGGGACTCGAACCTGGGAACTACAGATTACTAGCCTGGTGCGCTACCGACTGAGCCGCCCCCAAAACTTTTGGACTCTGCGATCGACTTTTAAGACAAATCTTTCGCGATCGACCATAGTACATAAGTCATAATGATTTAACATTGCTTGACTACCCAAGATTAACATCGAAACGTGGCAAAATTTTTTAAGCAATTTAATAGAGGAAATAAATAAATATAAATCCTTTAACGAAAGACCTGTACGCTATAACTTTTCCAATTCGTGTTTATGAAACATAATGCCAACACTAGCATGGTGATAAAGCAAGAATTATATGATTATACTGCAATTACATGATTATATTAGAATTATACACTTTATCAAAAAAATCCGTTAATCTAGCTAAAAATTCGCTCACAAACACTAAGACTTGTGATACAGTAGTGGCAGTGACCAGTGCGTTCACATCATTGGTTGAATTAATGTAAACTGATAACCAGCTATGGCAATATACGCAATCGACCAAACAGTTGAATGCGATCGACTCTTTTGGCCACCTCTGACGTACTGATTTTAACGAAATCTTTTCGCTACTCGAGTTACTTGCATCTGTGAGATACCATTCAGTGACAACCCAAGGAGGGTGTTATGGTGTTCTAACCTCCGCCCCTCCTCCCTTTTGAGAGCTTGAATGATGATTTTCTTAGGCAGTCCCGTTAAACACTCGAGTATGTCAACTCTCCTATTTCGACTTTCGGAAACGTCATTGATCCGTAAGTGTAGTAGATAACATTCGTGTACGTACACGAAGGTTGCCAGATCACTAATTTCAAAAAAATCGTTGCCAGATATTTTTTCTGAATTCTGTAATCAACCATAGTGTTCAGATATTTTTTGAGCAACTGTACTACCTATAAGCCTAGCATTAGTAATTTTAAATTCTCGTTACTTAAAGGCTAGTTTCTAATTTACACTGCCATGGATCACTAGCTCCAATAAGCGACTGGTGAATAACTGGCTCAATATAAATGTCGAACCGATCCATACCGAAGAGCCAAAACATTAAGACCACCTGCCTAATATGATGTTGGTCCTCCACGTGCCGCCAAAACAGCTCTTACCCGGCGAGGTATGGACGCTACAAGATTTCTAAAGGTGTCTTGTGATATCTGTACCAACACTATTCTCGAACAATCTGGCAGTGTGGCATGGCACATTATCCTGCTGAAAGAAGACACTATTAGAGGGTTATACGGTTGCCATGAAAAGATGTACCTGGTCTGCAATGATGTTTAGGTAGGTAGTTTTCTCGGACCACTTTTTGAAGATACTAACCATGGCTGATCGTGAGCACCCCACAAGCTTTGACACCTCGGAAATGCTCTGCCCCAGTCGTCTGGCCATTACAATTAGGTCTTTGTCAAACTCACTTAAGTCCGCTTCCTTTCTCATCTGAAGAACAAGAATAACTGATTAACGGAGCTCAATATCAGGTGTAATTTATACCGTTTCATGATCTCAAATAGCGTCTTCTATCTGCAGTTGCTTCGATTTGCATAAAGATGCGCTGGTCATAATGTTTTGGCTCTTCGGTGTGTATAATCAATTTTAATACCCCTATTAGAGATTAGTGATTTCTGCTACTACTGATAACAGAATATTATCCTCTATCTCCAAATAATACTTTTTTTTTGCCAAATAATAATCTGGGCTCTTCGGTATAAGTATGCATGAAAAATTACAGTTGGAAAGTCCCAACTTTTTGGGCCAATTGAACTAGTCCATGCCAATGTATATTAAGAGTGCCAGTTTAACCTTAAGGTTTATCTGACATTTCAAGTGTAAAAAGAGAAAATGTAATTCAGTTAAATCCACAAAAATTGCAATATATTGTGAGGGAATAAAATCAGAATAAACGACAGAAATAAAAGACAGAAATAAAATCAGCCAAAACGCAAAAAAGAATAAATTTACATGAGGTAGAAAATCAAAATTTTTTTGAAAGCAGAAAAAATACATTTGTTTGTAGTTGATAAAAACTAGATATAATTTGGGCAGCAAAGAGCACGTTTGCTTGGGGGTAGCAAAAACTAAGCTCACTTGGGGTGTCAAAAATCTTGGATCAACGTTTATAATACACTAACTTATTGTTTTTTTATTTATAGTTTGCATTGTTATATTGCATTGTTTTATCCTTACATTATTAATATGTAATAATTTTTATTTGTTGGATTTCGCAGTTATATTTTTGGATTTCGGGTTGTTTCTCAGGGATAAAACAACCCAGCCCTCTCAAATTTCCTTGAAGGGGCTACCTGGTAAAAACTATTTTACTGAGATAAAAATGTATTGACTACCTTGCACCTTACGTGAGAAAAACTAAGAAACCCACCCATTATTGATATATTTGCATTGTTTTATTTATAGTTTGGATTAAAGTTTTGAAAGGTAGCTGTATTCTATGGCCGCCCTTTTTAAATGCTTGTTGGTGTGCTGTGCCTGTGCACATCTGCTCGCGAACTCCTTGCTCAATAGTTGATTACAATTTTGCTCTTTAATACAGTTTTGTGAAATTATGTAGCTGATGATAAACTCGAATGCCTTGCTACCTCAGCGACCAATTCCGATTTTCCGAAAGAGCGACGTAATGAATGTAATATTCGGTGTCAAATGGTTAGTATGCTGGTCCGAGGAATGTGATTAGAGCCTTAAGTAATGCATTAATGTTTCTTATGTCCTTTCTGCTGGGATCTCGTCTTCCTCACAAAGGGAGCGGGGGTGGCTCAGTTGGTAGCGCGCCAGGCTCGTAATCTGTAGTTCCTAGGTTCGAGTCCCAGCTGGGTCAGCGTTGAGATTTATCTCCGCAAAATTCCCCGCCTTGCCCACGGTCAGTAGGGGACACCGATGGGCTTGTAAAGGCCGCCGTCCGTCGGATGGGACGTTAAGCCGTGGCCCCGTGTGCGGGAGAGCCATACCCTGTGCACGTTAAAGAACACGCTGGATGGCCTTGACGGGAGGCTACCATCTGTCTCCCAACAGCTGTTCCAGTGGGTCCCCTCCCCCAACCTTATCTGAGCCTTCGGGGTCCATGTGACCTGGCCATTTAGCTCATGGTGTGCAAAAAAATGCCGCTCAGAGGTAAAACAACCCAACTTCCTCACAAATGTGAGGCTTATTATACTTACAGGCTCCTGTCAAACATCTATGGCAAGCAGTTATTAGAGAGGAAATTAATTTTATTGCTTTTATATGAACTATATCATAAAAAACTATTATATCATTTCAAGAGTTGGGTTGTGTTGTTTTACCTGAGCGACACTTTTCGTCACACAACAGGCTAAATTACCAGATCGCAAGGAACCCAAGGGCTCAGAGAAGGTTGGGGGAAGGGGACTCACTGGTCGGCTGTTAGTAGAGAGATGGTGGCCTTCATCAATCGTTTCAAGATAAAAAAAAAATGTAAAATAAATATTGATTGAATAAAAGTATTTCACTACCGGCTTTTATAGGACTTCATAAGTGACAGAATTCTTACATGAGTAAGAGATTTTGCATACACTGGCATGTTACGCGGTACCTTACACATGATTGCTACAATTCCATTGACAAATAGGCTACATCTGTCTCCTAACAGCTCTACTGTGAGTCCCCTGCCCCCAACTTTCTCTGAACACTTGGGGTCCTTATGACCTGGGAGTTGGTTCAGTTGGTAGCATACCAGGTTCGTAATCTGCAATTTTCAAGTTCGAATCTCACCTCGGCCAGCATTAAGATTTATCTCCGCCAAATCCATGGGTTAGCCCTCAGTCAGAGAGTAAATACCGATGGGCTTGGAAAAGCCGCCGTATGTCAGATGGACACACTGGATGGCCTTTACAGGAGGCTACCATCTGTCTCCTAACAGCTGTATAGTGAATTGAAGCTGTATAGTGGATATCCTGCCCCAAATCTTCACTGGGTTCTTGGGATCCTTTTGAGCTGGACATTTAGCCCATTGTGTGCCGCTCAGAGACAAAATAACCCAACCCATGTGTCCTGGCCACTTAGCCAATTATATTTTTGTTAGTTAGCCAATTATATTGAGTGTCACTCAGGGATAAAACAACCCAGCCCTGTTAAATCTCCTTGACAAAGAGGTGGTAAAAACTATTTTACTGAGATAAAAAATTATTTAAGACCTCGTACCTTACGTGAGAAAATCTTGTAACAACTGCGAGATCCAACAAATGCTATTGTAAATAGTTTTTATCACCTCTTTTTAATACAGTAGATATTTTTTTTTACATAGTTTTTAATACATAGAGATGAGTTCGGGCTCAGAAAAATTTTAATTTCAAATAATTCTGTAAAAAAAGGAAAAATGATGAAAGTATAATTTTTTTAGTATATTTTCACTTCTTCATCAGTCTTTAGTAATTTGTAAGAAGCACCATGCAGTTTTTGTCATTTTTCGAGTATTTTCTGTCTTTAATAAATGAACGGTTCTTTACGTAAATAATGATGTTACCCACGAACTTTCAGTTTTTACTGGTATTTCTAACATTTTTCGCATTAACATTTTATTTTCGTCATAAAAGGATTTCAATTAATAATGCAAAAATAAAATAAATGCTTAGTGACCAGAGCCATAGCTAGCTCTCCAGGTAAGAATAGAAAATTGCACCCTCTCCCTTCCCAATATAGTATATGGCCCAATTATATTTTCTGCCCCTCCTCATCTTGTGCGGCCGAGGCGAGTGCCTCACTCGCCTCGCCGTTGTTACGGCCCTGTTAGTGACGTGCATTCCTGTACATACACTAAATAAATAAAATAAATAAATAAATACCCCCTCAAGCAGCTGCTTGCCACAGAGGTCTGACAGGAGCCTGTCAGTTTATATGCCGTAGTAGAAGATCTGAGAGGATGGCAGGACCTCAGCAGAAAAACGACACGAACATCCATGCCTTACCCGGGGCTCGAACCCAGGTCCCTTAGGTCAGTAGCCAAGCGCGCTAACCACTCGGCCATAGGATGGCTTAATACATACACTACAGGAAATAAAAAATGCAACACTTGCAAGAAGTTATGCAAATGTGACGAAATTTATGGAGGCGGTAGTATATGGAAATGCATGTAAATGATTAAGTTTGCAGGATGATCGAAACGATTGGACAGGCGCGAGCTGTAGTCACAAGTGCGGAGCAGTCAAACACAGGTAACGGCAACCAAAGCTCCCTAGTTGACAAAACGTGTGGAAATTGTTCTAAAACGCTAAAGATGTCCTTCATATTTGAGTAGACATGGGTTTCACCAGATAGGCTGCATAAGAATATGATTGATTATATATTAAATAACAATGGGCTAGTTCTGTTAGGAATACCAGGCCATATAGGGGGCTGAAATTGGATCTGACCATTACCTTGTTAAAAGTGTGTTAAGGTTAAAAAATATACCTTTGATTCTGAAACTCTGAAAGATCCAGTTATATCTTACCGTGATAGATTATTTAGTCATTATGACAGTCATGGTTTGCTTACTACTGAAGTTGAGGAAGAATGGGATCATTTTAAACATGCTTTTCTTGAAACAATACTCTTTTAACAAAAAAAAAGAGGTGGCTAAATTATTTGAGTTATAAGGCACTTGAGCTTATTTTGGAAAGAAAGAACTACAGGAATGTCCTTAATCAGTACACTATTAGTCATAATAGAAAGCATTACAGAGAGCTTAATAAAAGTGTAAAGGATCAGTTAGCTGCTGATAAGAATCTTTGGCTTGGCTGACAAAGCTGAGGAAGCAGTTAGAGAGCACAACAGCTCAGAGCTGTACCACATAGTTAATGTTTTGTGTGGTAGAAAACGGACAGGGATTGAAGGATAAGTAAGGTAAGGTATAGAAGGTGAGGATTCTGTCATGGCTATTTGGGCTGAGCATTTCAGTGATGTTATAAACAATGTAGTTAGTTCTACTCCCATTATTGGTAATGATGATAGAGGCATTACTGGCTTTAATGTTGGCCCTATATCACAGTCTGAAGTCATTTTAGTTTTTTTCCAATTCCTGATCTTGGGTATGCTGGCCACAAGGATCAGTCAACTAACCCACAAGTGTTTTTAGCTATTTCTAAACTTAAACTACATAAATCCCCAGGGGTATATGAAACTACTACTGAAATGCCTAGAGCTGAGAATGTTTCAATTACCACATGGATGACTGAAATTTTGAGTATTGTTTTCAATAAAGGCATTGTTCCTAAGGATTTAACCAGAACTGTCCCGTGGCCGAGTGGTTAGCACGCTTGGCTACTGATCTAAGGGACCTGGGTTCGAGTCCAGGAATTAGACATGGATGTGTGTGTCGTTTTTCTGCTGAGGTCCTGCCATCCTCTCAGATCTCCTACTGTGGCATATAAACTGACAGGCTCCTGTCAGACCTCTGTGGCAAGCAGCTGCTTGAGGGGGTATTTATTTTATTTAAAGATGTCCTTACGCAGACGTCGACAGCCATACCAAGAGTTAACAGACTTTGAGCGTGGAAGAATTATCGGCCTTAGAGAAGCTGGTTTGTCGTACAGAGATGTGGCCAACCTTGTTAGCCGCAATCCCAGCACCATGTACACATATGGCGTCAGTGGGTTCAAGAAGGATCCAGCACATGCCGACAAGGATCAGGAAGACTATGACCACGGAGCAACACGACTGCCATTTGAGATGCATGGCATTGTGTGATAGATTCGCGACTACAACGCAACTGCAAAGGGACTGGCAACAGCTAACACATCGAATACCTCCGGGCAGACGGTAAACAACAGGCTTTTTCAGTTTTCATTGCGAGCCTTTCGTCTGGCACTGCGTTTGCCCCTCACATCTCCCCATATGCAAGCAACATCTTCAGTGGTGTCGCCTCAGACAGAACTGGAAGAAACAAGAGTGGAGTACCATGATGTTTAGTGACGAATCTCGTTTTCGTCTTGGTCAGCACGAAGGTAGAAAAGATGTTTGCTGTCATCCAGGGGAAAGGAACGCCACCCAGTGCGTGAGACATCGTCACACAGCTCCAGCACCTGGTGTCTTGGTATGGGGTGCTATTAGTCGGACATCTCGTCCAGAACTGGTCATCATAAGGGGATCTTTAACTGCCCAACGATATGTTATCAATATTTTGCAGCCAGTGGTTGTCACATTTGTTCAGCAGCATGGAACCTTTTACCAGCAAGATAACGCCCGTCCTCACACAGTCCGCATTAGTTTGCGGTATCTAAACGAGCAAAACTTTCAGGTACTAACATGGCCAGCACGCTTGCCGGACTTTTCACCTATTGAACACATCTGGGACATGATGGGCCGACAGCTCCAACAACACTCAAGAGGTGCGCCAACCACTGTCGCTGAAATGGAACAGCGACTTCGCGCTATTTGGCGTTCTATCCCTCAAGAGGATATTATAGAGCTGTACGATAGCTTTCCCCGCCGTGTTCATGAATGCATTTGCTGCGCGGGCGGTTCAACATCACACTAATTATACCACTTTACAGGGTAGGTAATGTGGTAATTTTCCATATTTTTTTTTTTGATAATCAATCGCATATCTCAATGTATACTAACAGTTGTCTGTGTTTCCATAAAATGGCATTAATCCTTCCAGGTGTTGAATTTTTTTCCCCCTGTGGTGTATGTGTGCTATGTGTTAGAGAAAAAATTTCCCTTATTCGGGTTCGGACATGGGTTCAACAATTGTCGAAATGGTTTCGGGCACGCGCGGGCTCGAAAAGTTAAGCTCTCTAGTAACTAATAACTGAGTGTAATCTATTTTATTTTTTCAAAATCAGTTGGGTTGTTTTACCTCTGAGCGGCACTTTTTTGCACATCATGGGCTAAATGGCCAAGTCACATGGACCCGGAAGGGTCAGAGAAGGTTAGGGGAGGGTACCCACTGGAATAGATGGTAGCCTCCCATCAAGACCATCCAGCGTGTTTTTTTTTTGCACAGGGTATGGCTCTCACGCACACGGAGCCACGGCTTAAAGTCCCATCCGACGGACGGCGGCCTTTCCAAGCCCATCGGTGTCCCCTACTGACCGTGGGCTGGGCGGGGAATTTTACGGAGATAAATCTCAACGCTGACCCAGCTGGGACTCGAACTTGGGAACTGCAGATTACGTGCCTGGCGCGCTACCGACTGAGCCACCCGCGCCCCTTCAAAATCAGTGAAAACCAGCTTTGCCTAAGATTCTAACTGAGATCTCTCTAAAGGGCCATCATTGATCACAAGACGTAAATATTGGTACCGGCGGCTTTTTTTCCACTCGCATATAATCAGACCCGGATCTAGTAAAAATCCGGGGTGGGGGGGAGACAAGAAACAAAATGGAGCGGGGAAAATGTAAAAAGAGGGAGAGGAGGATAGACTGGATTTCCAACATTTTCCCTTCCCATTCACAGGTCTGTAGAAAGTTTCTTGGAAAAATGCATTTTTTGTCTCTATTACCCTTACTGAAAGGGGGACTTTTGCCTAATTTAATAACTGAACATAAATATATTTCTATTGAAAAACTATTCCAATTAGAATGCAATTGATAAACTGGATCTATAAGTAAATTGTTTGGAAGGAAGAGAGGGCTGAAGCTCAAAGCTCCAGGACTGTTATGAATGTAGATGATGATGAAAGTAGCACTCAATTCGAACTTCATGCAGTGGCAAAAAGATTTATCGCATCGTAAAGCTTGAGTCCTTTTGTAAACACCTTTTTTCCCTCACAGTTCGCCAGAATCCGAAAATACGTTTGCTGTAGCGAGTTTAAAATGCAGGTTAATCGTTGGAAATTCCGATTTCCTCCGAGTGTTTGCATAGTATTTTTATTTAACCACATTAGCCTCAACATATTACGGCTCGCATGAGTTCGTCTTGTAATTGGATTCTTTTCTGGAGGTCACAACGTTGCGTATATGCTAGAAACAGGTCATGCTCTCTGTGCCTTGATACTGGCAAATGTTGTTGATCTGGAGGCTATCATTATCACAGCTGTCCCTCTTTGTCGTGGGTGAAATTCAATAGCTTCTGGATTATGCCTGGTATGCAATTAAAACAAAAGCATTTGCATTGCGCATTGTATGTATCCTATTAAAATTAACAGCGATCACAGCCTTTCGTTGCAATATTTTGCTTGTTTTCCAGCTTACAAGGAAAACTTATTCATTTATTAAACCAAAAGTAGGTTGTCCAAAGCATTTCAAACTTATATACCTCAAATGTAAACAATGCTTGTAAAAAAAAAACCCTCAAGCAGCTTCCTGCCACAGATGTCTAACAGGAGTCTGTCAGTTTATAAATCAGTGTGCAATAATCAGATCCGTACTAGGGTCTCCAAATGTCCAGAATTTTTGATAACTGTTGTTATCGGTTAGTGATAGCCAAAAAATTATCTGTTAACCGGTAAATAAAAAGAATGAAAAAAAATTTTTCATTCTTTTTATTTACCGGTGATGGAATGAAAATATTTTACTCAGTCGTGCCTCGCGACACCAGCGCCCCTCAAAATATTCTCTCATAAATTACAACATATATTATAACTCCCCCCCCCTAGATTAATTCCCCACAAAATGGTCCAAAATTATTTTACAGAAGTCCTCCGGCCACCCCATAATGCGTTGGATAATCAAGATTTTATCTGTAATAGAATGGGAGATAAATTTTCAGCACTAAATTTTCTTACCATTGCGTTTGTTTTTGCGCTTTTATTCTTAATCTAATTGGTTAGGACTTCTAGTAAATACCCAACAACTTGGTCCCTTAGTTCCAGATTTCTCCCTCAGGTTTCCTCCGTTGTACTCCACATTGAGTTAAAAATTCGAGTTTCCAACTATAATAGAAACGGATGCATGATTTAAGACGGCATTATTTTTTACTCCTTATGCTGCTGGGGAGAAATTCGTTTCATTCCCCATCTCTCCAATTTTACTGGTGATGAGCTCGTAAACGAATAACACGCGACCTACGTGTTTCATTCGCATAGAGCTTTTATAGTACGTGATAATTTTCGTAGGATCATTAAAGTTTACATAAAAATCAGGAAAAAGTATATGCGAGAATTTCCTTCCGGATACGGATATGAGCCTATTATCGCAAATATCGGATACGGATATTGTATTCGTTTTAAAAACTCTATTCCGTCTTATGTGTGAGACTCAGTTTTCAGCTTTCTCTACATATCAATCTTTACAATTATATTTAAGTAAAAATCGAGTAATAAAAGTTTGCTAACTCTATATAGTTATTTTTTCTTGTTTATCGTCAAAAGAAAGTATCAATTGACTCTAAGTCGAAATGTATTTTACTAGATTATCAAAAGATTAGTTTTCATTGAATGGCAACTTGATTGCATTGCCACAGTATACAGTTCGTACTTTAAGTTCTAATATTTTAATTGAGTGAAATGCTTTAAATGTAATTAAATTTTAATTTTAATGTAATTAAAACACCCAGAAACAGGGTCGTGTTTAGAATTTTTAGGTCTAGGCACAAAGGCATATCAAGATCCCAGGGACTTTCCTTCACCATAATTCAGGGGGCCTAGGCATGTGCGAAGTTTGCCTTTGCAAAGACGCGGCCTTGACCGTCAAGACTTAAGCTTTAAGAGTTAAGAATTTCCGCAGTGTATTTACGATTATTATGCAATCGATACAATAACCATCTATGGCAGTGATTCTCAACCTTTTTTGCTTCACGCACCCCCTGGAAAAGTGTATGTAACTGGCGTACCCTTTGTATAGATAGATAAAACTATAGTTTTAACAATGGGAATAAAATAAAACATATATATCAGTGGTTCTCAAACCTTTTATGCTTCACGTACCTCCTGGAAATGTGTATGTAACTAGCGTACCCCTTGTATAGATAGATAAAATTATAATTATAGTATAACAATGGGAATAAAATTAAACATATACTGTATATACACATTAAATTTTATATTCAATTTGCATATATCGCATATATCGATAAGAATTACATATATCGATAAACACAAAAAATGACATAAACAATTTAACCAATCTTATAAAATTATAAACATTTTACTGGGTAATCAATGAAATGGACTTGTTACTAGATCTAGCAACTTTTGAGCTCTCACGGCGTACCCCACGTTGAGAATCCCTAATCTATGGTATGCATTCTTCCACCTGTGTATGCAGTTTCTATAGATCTGTGAATCAATGCATATACCCAATGACGAGCCGAGAGTTTATGTCGCTTGAGGCGAAGTAAAAAATGTACGCTTTATATGTACTTTAAATGTACCCTTTAATAGGTATTCCTTTTGCCCTAAAAAGCAAAGTTTCTATTTGAGTTTATGATTGCCAAAAAAATATCTTTTGAGCTACTGCATTATTTTGATAATACTGATAATAAAGCAACTGAAGTTTTAACTGTATTTTATCCCGAATTTTGTCGACACTAAAAAATTTCACCCTGAGGCGGTTGTCTCGCATCTTCCCCTATTGGATGGGTCCTGCATATACCCTATTACAGTGGTTCTCAACATTTTATGCTTCACGTACCCACTGAAAATGTGTATGTAACTGGCGTACAGTCGCTCAAAAAATATCCGAACACTATGGTTGATTACGGAATTCAGAAGAAATATCTGGCAACGATTTTTTTTAATTAGTGATCTGGCAACCTTCATGTCACGTGACACGAAGTTTGCCAAATCACTAATTTCAAAAAAAAAAAAAAAAAAATCGTTGCCAGATATTTTTCTGAATTCCGTAATCAATCATAGTGTTCGGATATTTTTTGAGCTACTGTACCCCTTGTATAGATAGATAAAAACTATATTTATAGTATAACAATGGGAATAAAATATATATATGTAACATATATCTGCGACTTTTGAGGTTTTTCACAGCGTACCCCAAAAATTTTACTGCGTACCCCACGTGGAGAACCCCTACGCTATTGATTGGTTACGAAAACAGCTTTCCCTTTGTTTCATCATCCATAAATACATATTTTTATATGGCTTTATTTGATGAGTCACTAGTCTGGATGGAGCGAGCTTGGTTGCCTAAGCCGCAGGCGCAGAGCCCCTAGTACACTTATAAATAGTTATTAAAGTACTGCGGCATGCCCATTGAGGGCATAACAAATTGTCCGGAAACCTAATAAAATGTTAATCTAATATCATCAGATTATAAATGAGAACGTAGCATTAGATGTTGCTTAACTCTACTGCCAAGTGCTGCAGAATATAAAGGGAGCAGGAGGGCCACGATACCCAAAGAAGAGACAAATAAATTCTCTCTCCCAATATCTACTTCAGATTTGCTTCGAATTCAGGTTTCATTGGCATCTTATAATTTTTTTTTTTTTCACGTGAAGAAAATCAGGTTCTGATTTGTTTTTACTGACTTCGTTTAGATTTGGAGTGTAAAAATTCCGGCCCTTTTCGCAATTTTATCTATCCTGCGTGGAAATCGGAAAATATAATATTTTTTTTATTCTGACTACTAAAATAAAAGGCGTTTTAATAAGACGAAAGAAGAAAATATGAATAATATCATAAAACTAGTTACAACGTCATTGAAGCCGAATGTTCAGCAGCTCATTTCTGGGATACAGTAACAATCCTTTGACACCTCAAATTCGCGTTTCAGTTTATATTAATATTTATTTTTCTTATTAGTATTTATATTAATATTTATATTAATATTTATATTTTCTTATTAGTATTTATATTAATATTTATATTAATATTTATTTTTTCTTATTAGTATTTATATTAATATTTATTTTTTCTTATTAGTATTTATATTAATATTTATATTAATATTTATTTTTTCTTATTAGTTTGTACCTGAAAAAGAGAATATGTTCTTTTTTTTTACACTAGAAAAGAGAACGTGTTTTTCATTTTCTTGTTGAAAATGAAAAAGAAAAAATTCCAGGAAACTTTTAATAAGAAAAAAAGTTACGTAAATTCGATCATTATCAAGCAGAATTGATAATAATCCTTTATCTTTTACTTTATTCCTGCTTGGTTGTTTCACTTGCTCCCCCCTTGTTTTATGCTAGATCTGGGTCAGAATTTTCTAATAATATAAAATAAATACCCCCTCAAGCAGCTGCTTGCCACAGAGGTCTGACAGGAGCCTGTCAGTTTATATGACACAGTAGAAGATCTGAGAGGATGGCAGGACCTCAGCAGAAAAACGACACAAACAGCCATGCCTTACCCGGGGATCGAACCCAGGTCCCGTAGAGCAGTAGCCAAGCGCGTTAACCACTCGGCCACGGGACGGCTTGATATACTAACCGTGAAAAATTCAAAGACAGGCAGAACTCTAAGATAATTTTTAACTTTAAATAATTTTGTATGCTTTTCAGGAGTGCAACTTTTTGACCTACTGGAAAACGAAACTAAAAATTATTAATTTCACTCCACCCTACTGGGTAGTTCAGAAGTTGATTGATATGCATCTATTCAATTTACGTGTTTCAATATGACTTCTTAAAATTTATATTCATGGCAATTCTTTTCTCCCACTTTAACCCTATTTCATTGTTCAGACAGACTTCATAGTGTTCGCACTTAGTCGATTTTCAATTCAGGTTTTACAGTATGCATTTCTCTGCACAGCCGCTCCACTTCAATTTTGAGTACAGAAGAACTAACATTATTAAATTAATATAATGATAATATAAATTTTGTTAGCTTTTCATATGGGTAGTACGACCAAACAATAACTAAGCTGTAAGGCAGTTTGGGTTCAAGTTTACGAATGATAGATTTTTTCTCTGATTCTTTATATGCTAACTCGCTGTGAACGTTTCAAATTTTGATTCAGGAATTGGGTTGGATTGTTTTACCTCTGAGCGGCACTTTTTAGCACACCATGGGCTAAATGGCCAGGTCACATGGACCCCGAAGGCTCAGAGAAGGTTGGGGGAGGGGACCCACTGGAACAGCTGTTGGGAGACATATCGTAGCCTCCCGTCAAGGCCATCCAGCGTGTTCTTTAACGTGCACAGGGTATGGCTCTCCCGCACACGGGGCTACGGCTTAACGTCCCAACCGACGGACGGCGGCCTTTACAACCCCATCGGTGTCCCCTACTGACCGTGGGCAAGGCGGGGAATTTTGCGGAGATAAATCTCAACGCTGACCCAGCTGGGACTCGAACCTGGGAACTACAGATTACGAGCCTGGCGCGCTACCGACTGAGCCACCCCCGCCCCTGATTCAGGAGCAATGCCATCTATTCAGGTAAGATGTCTTTTTTGAATGCTAAAATTAACGTAACGTCGTCAGAATTTCTAAAAATCTTACAAAATATTTGGTTAATTCGTCAATTTTAATAAGAATTCAGTAAGAAATTTCATCATGGCAGGTTTAACTTTTTTATTTTTTTTTACACTTTAGGCATAGAAGAAGACGTTTTTTTCTTCAATATTTTATATTTTATTGCTTTTGTTCATTTGGTTGAATAAACAATGTCACTAAATTAGATAATTGTAAAAATCTTTAGCAATTTATGTAGGTTAATTTCGGTCTCTTGGTAAAAGCATTTAACCGAATATTTTGGGCGAACCAAAAGTCAGCCTTGAACAATAGGTCGATTGATTGTTTTCATCCCGAAATAGTCACTGGGACTAATTACTACGAATGGAGAAGTATGGCAACAGACGACATCAGTACTTCCGTTAAAGACAAAATGGCGTCGTAAATGGAAAGCAAAAGACGAAAATTGGTTACAGTTGAATAGCAGTATTCTTGATTGGCAATTAGCGATGAATTAGGACTCAGTCATAATTTTTCTTATAATTATAAAAAAAAAAGTAGGTAAAACATATTATGATTATAATTTAGTCCTTAGCAATTAAAAACAAACATCATTCGGCTTATGCTTTTTTTCAACCATTCTTCCTCTTTTATTAATGAATAATAGTGATTATGATGTTGCACAAAATGACATAACAAAGGTAATGTGGTCAGAGAGAAGAAACGACTTATGTTTTCGAATTCAAAAATAAAATTATGGGAACTTGGGAAAACTAGAGAGGCAAATAGCCACTTTTGAATATGAAATAATCACTTTCGAAACGAATGAATTTGTCATTTTCCGACTCTGGTACCCTCTAACGGTGAAAATTCCAACGAATGGAGGATGAATAGCATTATCATATTTGTTCAAAGTGAACCAAAATTTTTTTATGGTTATCTCTTAAATAATTTTCTTCCCCCCCCCCCCCACACCCGGAGGGTAGGCGGGGAGCAAACATCTCCTCTTAATGTAAACCTCTTCAGCATCACAATCTACTACCTAAATTTCTAATATGAATAGATCATACACAATTGATCTGTTCGGAAAGATACCTACTTAATCACGAAGGAAAATGTAGTTTAGAACATTCACGTGGGCGAGAGTTGACCCACTTGAAGTTTTCAAATGGCCCGCTGCTTATTTACATTATTTACTTTTAATTTCTTGCAAAAAATTCATGCAAAAAGAAACATTAGAATATTTAATTCTAATGTTTCTTTTTGTAATAAATATGTGGATGTGAAAATTTAATTGTTTATACTTTATATTTGTAATCAATATTTATAATTACTTTGATTATAAAAATATATAGGCTACTAAGATCATTGGACGGGAAGAGATTTATGCAATAATGTTTTGTCCTATGGCACTCTGAAAAATCCTTATCCTCCCCACTGGGTTAGAAAAGGTGAAGGTACTCATCTCTGGTTTAAAGTACCTGCTGAGTAGCGTAACTAGAGGATCTGGGCCCCAAAGGAAATGTAGATCAAGGGCCCCCTCTATTTTTACCCAAGTTATATGTATATATGATCAAGTCCAGATCTGAAAAAAAATCGAGGGGGGGGTGGGCAAGAGATTGGATTTCCAGTGCAGTATAACATTTCGCTCTCGTGTTGCAGGTCTTAAAAAATTTCTTGAAAAATGCATGATATATAAATAAGATAAATAATTTTTGCTTCTGTTACCCTTACTAGCATTCTGAAGGGGAAAACCCCCTTGATTCCCCTCCCCTTGATTCCGGCACTGCACATAATTATAGCATTATATAAAAAAATTTAAATTAACATATTTATTTATTGCATTTTTTTCTTTTTAATCAAGAAGTACTAAGAGAGTAAAAAAAATAAGAAAATCCAATATGCGTTTTTAAGGACACAATTCCAAAATAGATGTGTTTTTAATAATTCAGATAAAGTGCAATATTCTGGAACATGTATTAAAATAAATATGAATATCACACGCTTAATGTTGTGAAATTCAGGTTGTTTAAACAAATTCACACATCAGTGCTAAACCAAGGGGCTAAATATACAGACGCGGACAAAACTGATTATTTTCAAAGAATCATGGCAACAGTGGTGGTCGGGTCATGGTCCCTCCTAAAGATTTGCAAGTGTTTTATTTTTTCATTCTTACAACCAGCCAATTTCTTTTCCGGGAAGGCAAACCACTGGCGCCCTCAGGAACCCAAAGGCCAAATGACAAGCTGCTAAAAAAGGTCTCGATTACTAAATAATACATTAGTAATTTTTTATATATTAAGGAAGATATCACTCTGAAGTTAACGTCGATCAATTTTAGAAGAAAATTTGTCTTGAGCAGGATGGGATTGAACCCACGACCTCCTGATAACATGCCAGGTGCTCTGGACCACTGAGCAATCAATTTTACATTATAATAATAAAATAAATAATACCCCCTCAAGCAGCTGCTTGCCACAGAGGTCTGACAGGAGCCTGTCAGTTTATATGCCACAGTAGAAGGTCTGAGAGGATGGCAGGACCTCAGCAGAAAAACGACACATACATCCATGCCTAATCCGGGACTCGAACCCAGGTCCCGTTAGATCAGTAGCCAAGCGTGCTAACCACTCGGCCACGGGACGGCTAAATTTTACATTAGTAAAGTCAAAAGTGTCATTTCTGGACATAAAAATCCTTATTACGCCTGTAAATGACACCCTATAGACTTGAGACTTATGACCACCTGCATGGCAAATCATCACTAGAGTAGCCATAGCGGAAAATCTCTGCAAAACAGAGAATCAATTTGTTGCTGCATGATTCTGCGTCGCTCTTATACGTAGCAAGCAATGCTTATTTAAATGTAACTTTATTTAGATATTAAAGAAATACAGATATTCGAACTGGCTTGGATTGTTTTACCTCTGAGGGGTTGGGGCGGGGGTGGCTCAGTCGGTAGCGCGCCAGGCTCGTAATCTGTAGTTCCCAGGTTCGAGTCCCAGCTGGGTCAGCGTTGAGATTTATCTCCGCAAAATTTCCCCGCCCTGCCCACGGTCAGTAGGGGACACCGATGGGTTTGGAAAGGCCGCCGTCCGTCGGATGGGACGTTAAGCCGTGGCCCTGTGTGCGGGAGAGCCATACCCTGTGCACGTTAAAGAACACGCTGGATGGCCTTGACGGGAGGTTACCATCTGTCTCCCAACAGCTGTTTCAGTGAGTCCCCTCTCCCAACCTTCTCTGAGCCTTCAGGGTCCATGTGACCTGGCCATTTAACCCATGGTGTGCAAAAAAAGTGCCGCTCAGAGGTAAAACAACCCAACCCAGTCTGCCAGGAAGTTCTTCAAGTATGTCAAAGGTTAAGCTGTAAAACCAGTGCCAAGTCATTTCCTGCCGTTATGCTGTGTAACTCTGTTTACTTCTCAGTAAACAATAAGCCTCGGATTGCCATTTTATGACGTCACCTATTGCAACAGAGATATTTTCTCTGTAAAAGCATTTATTACGTACATTACCCCAGAACGGAATCCCCGATATTCTACCTCTGAAGAAAAAGTGAAACGAAAGAGTAAAATTTACAAGAAAATTTTGTAAATTATTCATTTCGTTAATCATTAAATATGAAACGTTTTCATTCTTTGAAAAAGTGTTATTGTAGTAGTTGATAAATAAAAAATAAACTATGAGAAAAGTAATAATTAATCAAAGTTTGTGGAATTCTAAAAAGAAATTCGAAAATTATAAGTTACTCGAAATCGGAAAAAGCACATTATAGAAGGCTAGGTTCCCATCTCTAGAAGAAAGTGCACATTAATATGTGCTCTTTTTGAAGATCTCGATCAAATTAGCAATAGAATTTAATGTTACAGTTGTTGAATCACTTCAAAATTAAACGAAAACGGAAATAATCATTGCACAAACACTTGTAATATAATTTCAGTTAATTTAGTAAACGATTTGTTGTGACTTGGGTTGTTTTACCTCTGAGGGGCACTTTTTTGCACACAATGGGCTAAATGGCCAGGTCACAAGGGCTCCGAAGACTCAGAGAAGGTTGGGGGAGGGGACCCACTGGAACAGCTGTTGGGAGACAGATGGTAGCCTCCCGTCAAGGCCATCCCAGCGTGTTCTTTAATGTGCACAGGGTATGACTCTCCCGCACACGGGCCCGCGGCTTAACGTCCCATCTGACGGACGGCGGCCTTTCCAAGCTCATCGGTGTCCCCTATTGACCGTGGGCAGGGCGGGGAATTTTGCGGAGAGAAATCTCAACGCTGGCCCAGCGGGAACTCGAACCTGGGAACTACAGATTACAAGCCTGGTGCGCTACCTACTGAGCCATCCCCGCCCTCAGACTTGAGTGAGATGTTCCTTTTATCTTAAGTGGCATTTTTTTCTGTAAAAAGCTTATTTCGAAATTTAGATAGCTTTGAAAGTGTATTTTTGCATTCAAATAACATAGAAACGTCCAAAACTTTTGGTAATATTTCATGCTCTAATTTAGCCTACTGCTATAATTTGGTAATATTATATGCCCCAATGTGACAAAATGTCAGGATTTTGATAAAGTGACCTTAGCCAAACTGAATTCTGGCTCGATGAATGTCCATCCTATTCCTTACCGAGGAGCGATGAAGTGGTAAATTTTCTAAAGAACTGAACATTCTTTGGCATAATGCAGTTCTTACGGAGCAAGTTTATTGTTTTTCTAGTTATTATTACTGCAGGCCGTCCCGTGGCCGAGTGGTTAGCGCGCTTGGCTACTGATCTACGGGACCTGGGTTCGAGCCCCGGGTAAGGCATGGATGTTCGTGTTGTGTTCTGTTGAGGTCCTGCCATCATCTCAGATCTTCTACTGTGGCATATAAACTGACAGGTTCCTGTGTGGCAAGCAGCTGCTTGAGGGGGTATTTTTTTTTATTACTGTCTCATATCATTTCTTTTAGGACAATGAAGGTATTTTCATCTACTTTCATACAAAGTTTGCTAATGGCATTACGATGTTTAAGTCATGAGATTCTTCATTAATGAATGTTATCTTTTACCACATAGTGCTGAGACCATGGCGCACCCTGATTTTCTGAAGGCCATAATGTCGTATATTGGAACTATATTTTCCAAATGATTTTCCTCTGTTGAAACATATTTGAGAGAAATTTAATCCTTTTAGTAGTTTAGTAGTTGAACTAATAAAGTTTGAGCCGTCCCGTGGTCGAGTGGTTAGCACGCTTGGCTACTGATCTAAGGTACTTGGGTTCGAACCCCGGATTAAGGCATGGATGGATGGATGTATGTGTCGTTTTTCTGCTGAGGTCCTGCCATCCTCTCAGACCCTCTACTATAGCGTATAAACTGTCAGACCTCTGTGGCAAGCAGCTGCTTGAGGGGGTATTTTTTTTTTAATAAGGTTTGGAACACAATATTATTCTTATTTGTGCCCTAACAATGATAATACAAATAATACAAGAAATACTTTAATAATTGTAATATAATAATAATATTTTTTCTTTTATTTGGAGATGGGAAACCTAACCTTCCTAAATGTGCTTTCTCGATTTGCAGCAGCTTATGATTTTCTTATTTCTTTAATGTTTTCAAACACAATATTGTTCATATTTGGACACTAATAACAACAACAATAATACCATAAAATGGCTTTTTTAATTGTAATTATATTACACTTTCATATGTTAACAATTTTTGAAAAATCTACTTAAGTTTTAGATTAATTATTTTATTTATTTACTTCTCTTTTAAAAAAAAATACTTCCTAGAATGAAGTACGGAGATAAACCTAGAAGCACTTTCAGTTTGTTCTGGTGTTTTCATACAACTGTGCTTTGCAGTTAGTTTTCCCGTTTGAGCCCATGAGACTGAAAGGGTTAAGAAGTCTTCTCAATCTCCATTTGGTTTGAAAAGATATTCCGCAGTGATTAAAATAAAGGATCTAAAAGATATGAAAACAGATTTCTTGTCAATGTATCTAAATTGACGGAGAATGACAAAAGTAAAAGAGTGATCGTCCAAAAAAACAGTGGTCTTGATCTTGTTTTAGAAGAATATCTTGATTTTTACAACTATTTCAAATCTTTGAACGTTTTCAGAATTAATTTTGAAGGCGTCTAGAAAAATTCATTTTCTGATGCAGTCGAATATTTTTCTATAACAAAAGACGCACATTTTTCTGCACAATATTTTTAGGTATACAAAAGATTGTTCACTACGATAGAGATTAGTACAAACTAGCGGCATTTCGGCTAGAAATATGTAATCATTCAGTATCCAGGCCATGGAGTTACAATATCGTCGTCACATCAAGAATATTTCGCACAGATGAAACATCTCTTTTGATGGATGCTCATATTTAATTGAGAATGATGTCTTTTTCTTTGAAGTGCTTGAGTCTCTGATCTTCGGGGATGTTCCTGGAACATATGTGATATTGGAGCTTTCCAGGGTATGGTTATACAGCGTCCCCCCCCCCCCCCCCTCAACTTTCAATATGCTACTGGCTGTTATTGCAGTGAGTGTTTATGTCACTGGCTACTTATTATATACCAAGCATTATGGTCTCGGGCTTGCAAGTACAGTCGCTCAAAAAAGTATCCGAACACTACGGTTGATTACAGAATTCAGAAAAAATATCTGGCAACGAATTTTCACGTGACACGTGACACGAAGGTTGGCAGATCACTAATTTCTAAAAAATTCGTTGCCAGATATTTTTTCTGAATTCTGTAATCAACCGTAGTGTTCGGATACTTTTTTGAGCGACTGTACATTCCACGGTACTTGGCGGACCTGGGTGTAAATCTGCCATGTGTCATCCTTCACTTTGTCGATTATTTTTTCATTCGAAAATAAAAGGGACAGAACTATAAGATTAAAATAAATATGAGCGTTTCATTTCTTTGTTCAGCAAAGAACATTTTTCTCTACTTTTAAAAGTCTTAACTACTGAAATAAGGGACCTGGGTTCGAGCCCAGGGTTAACAGGTCCTGCCATCCTCACAGACCTTCTACTCTGGCATATAAACTGTCAGACCTCTGTGGCAAGCAGCTGCTTGAGGATGTATTTATTTTTTTTATTTTGAATCCTGAGGCAACACGAGCAATGCATCCATTGCGACCTCTAACCTCTTTTGTCTGACCCTAGTTCAAAGATTAAATTATTAAATTTAACTTTTAATGTTATTTATCAGAGAATTAGTTCAGTTTTTGCATTCTTTGTTCAGTTTTACCATAGCCTGCCGAGTGGTTAGCACGCTTGGCTACTGATCTAAGGGACCTGGGTTCGAGCCCCGGAGTTAGGCATGAATGTGTGTGCCGTTTTTCTGCTGAGGTCCTGCCATCCTCTCAGATCTCCTACTGTGGCATATAAACTGACAGGCTCCTGTCAGACCTTTGTGGCAAGCAGCTGCTTGAGGGGGGTATTTTGCTTCGAAAACCTCAGTTTAGTGGTACTTGCCCTTCCTAATATATTTTGTCTAGGGAACTGGAAAATTTAAAAATTTTCGATGTTATGCTAGTGGAGCCAAATTCTCTGTAACTTCTAAAATAAGCTTTTTACAGAAAAATCTGACTGGAGATAAAATGCACATAAGCCACATTTCGATTTCCAATGGTATTCGTTCGTTATTTAAAGAGTTACAGGAAGTTCGAATATTTAACAACATCAATGTGTTATGGAAATTACCTCAGAAATTAATTAAAACTTAATAAATATGATTTCATACCATTTAATGAAATAAGTGTTATATTTTAGAAACTGGTGTGAATAATTCTTTGAATTTTCATTAATTGTGTACAGGTTCTTTAGGACTGGCTTTGATGCTATTAAATCTTTCAGTTTCCATAACTCTTAAATATTTGAACTGAATATTTTTGAAATTCAGTATTTTTTTTCATCATCAGTCACATTTTTTCCATAAAAAGCATATTTTAGATGTTAAAAGACATCGAATTTGTCTTTCCACGGGCATAACATGGAAAATCTCTCATTTTGCTGTAGAAGCAGTGTAAGTTGTGGGTTGGGTTGTTTTACCTCTGAGCGTCACTTTTTTTGCACACCATGGGCTAAATGGCCAGGTCACATGGACCCCGAACGCTCAGAGAAGGTTGGGGGAGGAGACCCACTGGAACAGCTGTTGGGAGACAGATGGTAGTCTCCCGTCAAGGCCATCCAGCGTGTTCTTTAACGTGCACAGGTTATGGCTCTCCCGCACACGGGGCCACGGCTTAACGTCCCATCCGACGGACGGCGGCCTTTCCAAGCCCATCAGTGTCCCCTACTGACCGTGGGCAGGGCGGGGAATTTTGCGGAGATAAATCTCAACGCTGACCCAGCTGGGACTCGAACCTGGGAACTATAGATTACGAACCTGGCGAGCTATCGACTGAGCTACCCCCGCCCCAGAAGCAGTGTAAGTAATTCTGATAACATTTGACAATAAACTTTTTCTGTCACCCATATTTTCAAGATCCCCTCCCTTGTCTTTGACTCGTGTTTATGATGTTTGTCGGTTTGATTCACCTTTCTTTCCTACGCGTCCGTTGTGAAGCGACAAAAGGCGGTTGCGGATGCGATGTCCTCACCCATGCAGCACAAACAATGGTCCGATGTCGTTCGGTAACAGCGAGTGATTAGTGGGAACAGGAACTATGGATTGGGTAACATGTGTTGTCGTCATGACCTCTCAAAGGTGGCAAACGCAATTGTCTGTAATGCTTCGTGAATTGAAGCAACAAGCTATGCATTGCATTTTACTCAGAAAGGTTCACTTGTGACGAACGAGCTGTAACTTTGGCAGTGGCGTACCTAAGGAGGTACCAAGTTGGGTTGTTTCACCTCTGAGCGTGGGGCGGGGGTGGCTCAGTCGGTAGCGCGCCAGGCTCGTAATCTGTAGTTCCCAGGTTCGAGTCCCAGCTGGGTCAGCGTTGAGATTTATCTCCGCAAAACTCCTCGCCCTGCCCACGGTCAGTAGGAGTCACCGATGGGCTTGGAAAGGTCGCCGTCCGTCGGATGGGACGTTAAGCCGTGGCCCCGTGGCATACACTGTGCACGTTAAAGAACACGCTGGATGGCCTTGACGGGAGGCTCCATCTGTCTCCCAACAACTGTTCCAGTGGGTCCCCTCCTCCAACCTTCTCTGAGCCTTCGGGGTCCATGTGACCTGGCCATTTAGCACATGGTGTACAAAAAAAGTGCCGCTCAGAGGTAAAACAACCCAACCCATAGCTTTTTTTCAATTCACCATGTATATTTTTTTCAAAACGAAAGGTTCAAATAAGAAGGTGCAAGGACCTGAGGGTTATTTTACTTACACTAAGCCCGTGCCTACTCAAGATGGTTTAGGATTTCAAAGCGATTGGCTTTTTCGTTCTATCTGAAAGTATATCTTTCTGCAATCAATGAATGATTTAAAAAAAAAGAGTTATTGCTGCACTATACAAAATTAACCTAAAATTAAAGAATACATTTCAAATAAGATGCATGTATGTATTGAGAAATTTAGTTTGCTGGGGCGACGTTTCTGATTGTGGCCCTTCTTGGGACGTCTGAGTTTCTTTGCGTCTGCCAAATACGCTAAAAGAAACCGCTAACTGTTTAAATCCTCAGCTCGGTCCCATTCTGTTTAATGAATTTTTTTTTCCTTCAAGTATTCAAAAGCCTTTTTTTCCCAGCAGAATCGAAAATCCTCGACAATAAAAGCATATCCTATCAACTTATTAATATAAGTAGGCCAGGAGGTGATTTATTTTAGTTTTAATAGATGCAATTAGACGAGAGAGAAGTGGTTGAAAACAATCCGCGGAAGTGTAACATTGTCCACTGTTGTTTTCCTTAGCCAGCATTAATGCCCGGAAATGACAACACAGGAGGATCAAACCCGCACAATTGCCGAAGCAAACAAGGTCACGCTCTTAAAGGCCGTCTTTCTCTCTCAGTGCCATACGCTCGACCTCTTTCCAAGTAGCTAAAATAGGTCAGCTGACTTTGAGCCCTGCCCTTCGGATATTACGGTTACCGGAGTTAATCGCTGTTAGGCAATCTGGTGGCATATTCAAAAAAGGACAGGTAATTCTATGTTGAGGTGAACAGACAGCTTCCAACACAACGTAAAAGAATACGCGGCAAAAGAATTTTAAAATTAACGTTTGAAAATAATTCTCAACTTTCAGATTCAGGAGCTGGAATAAATGAATAGAAAATATAATCATAAGATATAAAGATGTTTATTTGCATAGTTTTGCAATAGGCAATAATTAACCACTAATATTCAATATGTCTTGGATTGCAGTCTATAGCACCTTTTAATTGAAAGATGTCCAGAAGATTTGCTTCCAAAGCAGTCTTTCGAAATGTTAATTTCCTTTTGAAAGTGAATCGTTCGCTCTTACTTCTAAAGGTTATTTTTTACTAGAAAATTTCGGTAATAAATAAGGTTTAAAACATCCAACAAAATAAGAAAGAATTCCCAGAATTTATTCTTTCTCAAATTCTAGGTGTTTCCCAAATTTGTTTTATTCCATTTCGTGAATAGTTATTATTTTCAGGGCCGTCTTAAGGCATGGGCACACTGGGCAGTTGCCCAGGGGCCCCACGATTCTAAATTTCGCAAAAGTTTGTGTTGATTAATCCTCGCTTTACAGCATGTTTTTTTATGTTTAAATATTGATTTTGTTAAAAGTACCAATAAATCTATAGGCTTAATTTTATTGACATTTTTATTCCCGTAGGTGGGTGGGTGTGGTCCCCAGTGCATTGCTTTGCCCAGGGGCCTACAATACTGTTAAGACCGCACTGATTATTGTGGTGGATTGTAAAAACAAATCTCAGGTAGAGTAAATTCGATTTCTTTAGAAAAAATTTTAGATGTTAGGATATTTATAATTCAAAATTGCTCCTTATTTTTATATAATATTTTATTATCATTATCATTGTTTTACTCAATGCAAAGTTGTGATTTTGAGATCACATGATAATATTTCTAGTTTAATTCTTTTACATCATTTAGAGTTTCGAAGTAGGGCGAGCAGGTTTCTAAACAGTCCTCAACACACCCTTAGACATATTTCAATTAAAGATTTCTTAATGTAAAAATGCATTACTCTGAGAAAGCTACAGTTACTCTTATTTTACTACAAAATGGGGGATTACCTGCTGCAGTTCAGTGCTATTGTATTTCAGCGCATGCGCATTTGTGTCATTGCTATAATAGATAATGCTAAGATTCTGAGCTGTCTCGTGGCAGAGTTGTTAGCCAACACCTCCTTGGGTTAGCAAGCTTGGCTACTGATCTAAGGGTTGTTGTTGTTGTTTTACCTCTGAGCGGCACTTTTTTGCACACAATGGGCTAAATGGCCAGGTCACATGGATCCCGAAGGCTCAGAGAAGGTTGGGGGAGGGGACCCACTGGAACAGCTGTTGGGAGACAGATGGTAGTCTCCCGTCAAGGCCATCCAGCGTGTTCTTTAACGTGCACAAGGTATGGCTCTCCCGCACACGGGGCCACGGCTTAACGTCCCATCCGACGGACGGCGGCCTTTCCAAGCCCATCTGTGTCCCCTACTGACCGTGGGCAGGGCGGGGAATTTTGCGCAGATAAATCTCAACGCTGACCCAGCTGGGACTCGAACCTGGGAACTACAGATTACGAGCCTGACGCGCTACCGACTGAGCCACCCCCCCCCCCCTCTGATGTAAGGGACCTGGGTTCGAACCCCAGATAAAGTATGGATGTTCGTTTTGTTTTTCTGCTGAGGTACCGCCATCCTCTCAGACCTACTATGACGTATAAACTGACAGACTTCTGTGTCAATCAGCTGCTTGAGGGGGTAAATATCTTAATCATTTCTCTCTGAATATCGATTTTCAACAATATACCTTCAGTATTTAAAGAGTTATAGAAGTTTGAACATTTAACAAGTTTGAACATTTAACTATTTTACAAGATTCCGACGAAGTTTGATTTTTATAAGATTCCGACGGTAAAATTCGTATTCCCAATACGAAAGTGATTGCCAAGGTAACGCGGCAGAACGAATATAAAAATGATATTAGGTTGATTTAGATATCACAAATAATGACTACTAAATTTGACATTCGTTTATTTTTGGTCTCAGGTGGCCAATGGACGAGCCACCCTGACATTCTTATTTAATTCCTATTCTCCTATCGTTAACCAATATTTGGACTACCTGCTTGTTTTTTTTAAATTCTGGAATAAATCTGTAAGTAGCAGCGAAAATCTCAAGGTAATTTAAATAAAAATTGCGTTCTGCTCCATGAAATGATATACGCAGTAATTTATTTACTCGTGGGTTTAGTTATCGTGTCTGGCAACAGCAATAACAGACAAACGCGTGACATGGGCTGTCAGCAAATGTCATCAAAAGACAAGGAAGCTCAACTTCGATAACAAGCATGATAAACAATAATATTATCATCGAAACTGTTTTGACTTGTTTTGCTTTCAAAATGTGAGAAAAGGGATCAAATTGTTACATAGACTTTGCTGATTGACTCACCGAGTTTCGTTTCCTTTAACTAACCGAAGAAAGGCGTGATGTTTATTTAAAGTGATAAGCCCTACTGATACGGAAAAATTCGTGTTACTCAAATAAAGCCAGATATCAAAGAATAATATTGACATTTCGTCCTTTGTATGTTCTCATACCGAAACCATTGCTCATAACGAAATTGATAAATTGCTCAGTCCCTGAAAATTGGAGACTCAAACTGGTCCCTATTGGACATAAAAGAAACCTCCTCTATTAGGATTTTTTCTCACTGTTAGTAGTAATAGTGTCTTCATTGCAAATATGCAAATTTACAGAATCAACATTAAAAATTAAACAAAAAATTGCAAATTCTAGAAGAAATAATAAAATAATTTTCCATTAAAATACTCTCTTTGGAGGAAAATTGCAAGAAAGATTAATAAATGTGATATTCTAACTATAACCTTATTTAGAGGTCGGAATCTAAGAGGGGGCAATATGCCCTCCCTCCCCCGTTATCTCCTTGAGAATGCTAATAAAGGAAATTAGAGACAAAGCCCTATTTTTTTTTCTATTTTTTTTTCAAATCCTGGCCTTCTTATTTACATTTTCACAACACTAATAATAATTGACTTCCCATGGCCGAGTGGTTAGCGCGCTTGGCTACTGATCTAAGGGACCTGGGTTCGAGTCCCGGGTAAGGCATGGGTGTGTGTCGTTTTTCTGCTGAGGTCTTGCCATCCTCTCAGACCTTCTACTATGGCATATAAACTGACAGACTCCTGTTAGACCTCTGTGGCAAGCAGCTGCTTGAGGTTTTTTTTTTGATATTAATAATATTTGCATACCCTATTTCACATACAACATTAAATTTATAATTTTAAAACACAAATCCAATATTACTGTAATTCAATAATAATAATTTAATACTTTTAAATATCACGCTTTCAATTAATTTTATATCTTCTGACAAAGAATTCGAAGTTTTCACGATTAAAACAATACTTCTTGAATACAATAGTTTTTGAATAAAGGTAAACCATGTGTAAATTTGTAGAGTCGATAATCAAGTATCTCTCACAAACGTAGCCATGAAGCGGGAAGAAAGACATCCCGTTGAAAACACAAAACGATAAATAATTTAAGATTTAAGAAACGGATTTTTATGTGGTTAAAAGTCTTTCCCAACTTAAGTCGCGTGGGGCGGGGTTGGCTCAGTCGGTAGCGCGCCAAGTTCATAATCTGTAGTTCCCAGGTTCGAGTCCCTGCTGGGTCAGCATTGAGATTTATCTCCGCAAAATTCCCTGCCCTGCCCACGGTCAGTAGGGGACACCGATGGACTTGGAAAGACCGCCGTCCATCGGATGGGACGTTAAGCCGTGGTACCGTGTATGAAAGAGCCATACCCTGTGCACGCTAAAGAACACACTGGATGGCCTTGACGGGAGGCTACCATCTGTCTCCCAACAGCTGTTCCAGTGGGTCCCCTCCCCCAACCTTCTCTGAGCCTTCGGGGTCCATGTGACCTGGCCATTTAGCCCATTGTGTGAAAAAAAGTGCCCCTCAGAGGTAAAACTACCCAACCCTTAAGTCGCGTTGTTGGATTGTCTTACAGTCGCTCAAAAAAATATCCGAATGCTATGGTTGATTACAGAATTCAGAAAAAATATCTGGCAACGATTTTTTTAGAAATTAGTGATCTGGCAACCTTCTAATTTCGAAAAAAATCGTTGCCAGATATTTTTCTGAATTCTGTAATCAACCATAGTGTTCGGACACTTTTTTGAGTGACTGTACATGTGAGCGGCATTTTTTTTCACACAATGGGTTAAATGGCCAGGTCACAAGGGCCCCGAAGGCTCAGAGAAGGTTGGAGAAAGGGGAGCCACTCGACAGCTGTTATGTGACATACAGAAGCTTCAGGTCAAGGCAATCCAGCGTGTATTTTAACGTGTACAGGAGATGACTCTTCTGTGCACGGAGCCACGGAATTACGCCCCATCCGACGGACGGCGGCAGTCCTTTCCAAACCCATTGGTGTCTCCCTTCTCCGAGGTCAGGGTGGGAGCGCAGATAAATCTCAGAGTTTGTGGTGAAATATGACAAAGGTAAAATAAAGATCTTAATCATTTCTATCTGAATATCGATTTTCAACAATATACCTTCAGTATTTAAAGAGTTAGAGAAGTTTGAACATTTAACAACACTAATTCTAGACAAAAAATTTACCTTTCAAGTTAATCAAAACTGAAATAAAAAGTATTTTTTAACTATTTCCTAAATACATATTTTAAAACTGTGTGTAAATAATTCGTTTGATATATTTTCATAAATTTCTTAGATCCTATTGCTGCTTTTAAATTTAAAATATTCATACCTGTTTAAATAAAAGAAATAAATACCCCCTCAAGCAGCTGCTTGCCACAGAGGTCTGACAGGAGCCTGTCAGTTTATATGCCACAGTAGGAGATCTGAGAGGATGGCAGGACCTCAGCAGAAAAACGACACACACACACATCCCATGCCTAATCCGGGGCTCGAACCCAGGTCCCTTAGATCAGTAGCCAAGCGTGCTAACCACTCGGCCACGGTACTGAAAGAATATTGTTGAAAATCGAAATTTAGCTAGGATGGATTGAAATCTTTAACTTATCCTCAGCCACATTTTCTTATAAACCGCTTATTTTAAAAATTACAGAGCTTGGAAGGGATCTTCCCATTGACATAACAGGGGTGATCCTTATTCAGTGATCTTTCAGTGTAAAGTATAAGCACCAACCAGTTCGTTTAACTATTGACGCACTTCTTGCTCATTGGTTTATATATCGAGAAGGAAAGAAAGTAAATTGAAATGAAACGAACAACAGACCGATTTGATTTATTTTCTTTGTAGCTTATGAACACGTTACGAGATTTACAGGAATAGATTGCAAAGTTCGTAACGGAAATATATACATAGATTCGCATCGTGTAGGAAGCGTGCAGATCATTTCTAAGAAACCATTTCCGGCTCCGGAACCGGAATTACGATTACGACTGACGTCATGAACTCGTTCTCTTTAAAATTCTATATATATTGGCTTTGGACGACTTCCAGTTGAAGACGACGATTTTTTAGTTTTTGATCAATCAACTGCGTAGGTGTCACTTGACAAAATTTAACCTGTCACTAGAATCGACTGTCATCCTGTCTAAATTTAGAGTTGTTTAAAGAACCTCTTACATCAGAGAACGTTTGCTGATGATAGCAAATGATGCTTCTTACCTATCGGATTAATAACACAAAAAATGTATCAGAAGACTCGAGTCACGTGGAAGACTTTAGTCAATGAAGTGTTTTTACGGTGTTGTGCGCATCCTCACACTGTCTCTTGTCCTCGAGATTTCGAGATAAGACATCGTTCCATTGTTATTCGGTTTCTGCCTCCCCCACCATCTATTCAACCGTTATCGATCCTTGTTATTGTGATTCGAGGCAAAGGTGATCTCTTCAGAGATTACTAAATCGTGCCACAGACTCCACTTGGCTCATTTTTCGACTTCATTCACCAGTCATGCATAACTGAAGAGGGAAGTTCCTACAAAGAAGTGAATGACCCAAAGAATGACCAAAAAATGCAATATTTCAGAATGGGGCCATTGTTCGTAGTAGTGTCTATAACGAATCTAATTTTTTTTTTCATTAGTAATTTCCTCAAACATAAAAAAAAAATTCATTCCTGAAGTCAGGGATGTATTTGCGGGCAGGCACGGAAACACAGGAAAATCTTGTTTTTTATCCAGAATTTAGTTTCGGAGAGGGGTTGGGAGTGGGGTGGGTGGGTGGAGAGAATAAGACTTAAGTAGGGTTGCCAAGGTACTAAAATATTCCGCCGGACAGGAAAGGTTAAAATGATATTCTATATGGGAAAAATTTTTTTTTAATCTATTTTTAGTGTACGACATAATATGTGTCAATTGATGATCCCTCGTGTGCAAAAAGGTGCCGCTCAGAAGTAAAACAACCCCTGTGTTAGACTGAACCGGAGCATAATGTCATTCCAATATTTCTTTCTATCCTTTTTTACCTTTAGTTAGAATTTCATCCTTTTGATGTCTCCCTCTTTACATTCTCCCTTTTCCAATGTAACCAAAAGGAAGATTCGTGTACAGTCGCTCAAAAAATATCCGAACACTATGGTTGATTACAGAATTCAGAAAAAATATCTGGCAACGTTTTTTTTTTTTAGAAATTAGTGATCTGGCAACCTTCGTGTCACGTGACAATCAGCCAGATCACTAACTTCTAAAAAAATCGTTGCCAGATATTTTTTTTCTGAATTCTGTAATTAACCATAGTGTTCGGATATTTTTTTGAGCGACTGTACTCCTTTGCTAAGCTTCACAGTTCAAACATTCGAAAAGAAACATCGACATATTATTCGAATGAACAATAAAAGCAGAAACAACCTCCGGTTTAAATATGACAAAGGTACGGTTACTGTCTGTTGCGATTTTTTGTTTGTTAACTGTAACTCATAAAACCATCTGGAAAACTTTGGGATTGCTGAATTTTGTTTCTGTTATGTGGGAATGCCTTTGAAGAGAAATGCGATTAACGTAATGAATAAGACTAATGATAGTAACTGTCGAAATACACCTGTTGTTGTTTCGTTCGGTTTTGTTTTTCGTCGTGCGAGATCATCGCGATCTTTAACTAGAACGAAATGCAGCAGTTTGAAAAACAAAAATCAATTATTGTTTCCAGCGAAACAACAAACGAGGTAGCAGATGCCTTTTGACGCTGAACAGAAAAATGTGAAAAATTAGGTAACGGTGATGTGGTAACAAGCCAACCTTTGGCATTCCACGACGATTGCCGTATCACGCTCTCACAGCACTGATAGTTTGGTAACAATAGGATAGAAAGATAAGCAAACAGTCACATATGGTGTCTAGGAATGTTTTTTATGCAGCTCCCACGCCGAACGCTTTCGCTATTTACTGGAGTAAAATGCCTTCATTTTGTTAAAAAGGAAAAATGAAGTAAAAAGCAAACATGAGTTTTCCTCGCTTTCAGAGCAATAGTTGTTGGGTTGGGTTGTTTTAACTCTGAGCGGCACTTTTTTGCACACCATGGGCTAAATGGCCAGGTCACATGGGCCCCGAAGGCTCAGAGAAGGTTGGGGGAGGGGACCCACTGGAACAGCTGTTGGGAGACAGATGGTAGCCTCCCGTCAAGGCCATTCAGCGTATTCTTTTAACGTGCACAGGGTATATCTCTCCCGCACACTGGGCCACGGCTTAACGTCCCATCCGACGGACGGAGGCCTTATTCAAGCCCATCGGTGTCCCCTACTGATCGTGGGCAGGGCGGGGAAATTTTGCGGAGATAAATCTCAACGCTGACCCAGCTGGGACTCGAACCTGGGAACTACAGATTACGAGCCTGGCGCTACCGACTGAGCCACCCCCGCCCCACAAAATGAACAGAGTAGCTCGAATTTTTTTTAATAACGACCAAAAAGGCAAATCATATCTATCAACCGAATATTGTGAACCTTTAAATTTCTTCAACTCTCTTAAGAAATTTTCGAAATACTTCTTAAATAAGCTTTTTATGAAAAAAAAAGATGTGACTGAAGATGATGTCTCTATTAAATCCCGACGGCCAACAATATTTATTCGATATTTAGAGTGTTATGGTGGTTGACGCATTTGGCAAAGTCAGCCAAAAGGACGCACAAAAGAACGGAAATAACCTAGAAGCTCTATTGGACTATCCTGGATTCTCATCAGGGGCGTACCGGAAAATCTCGACGCTACCCCCACAGAAATGTTCGGGGGCCTTTTTATGAAAATCCAAGATTTTGTCATTAGATTTCATATTAATATTTTCGTTTTAATATTTCTGTGTTTTAATTTTTTTAATTTTTAGACCTGTACACCTGTACTAATTAGACCTTGTACACCTGTACTAAATACCGACAAAATATTTATCCAAAATTTAATCATATCTTGCAAATTTTATTCCTTAGATCATAGTATAACAATGGTTATACTATGATCTAAGGATGATCTATCTAATCATGATGATTATTTTTACTTTGTTATTAGATCTAGCGACTTTTGAGCTCTCACGGCGTACAACAAAAAATTTTACCGCGACCCCCAAGGGGTACGCGTACCCCACGTTGAGAACTCCTGCCTCAGAGAATTAAGAATTACGATCCGTTTTAATTCACTGTTTATTCACTGATTATTTATGACCCGTTTTCGTTTACTAATTATTTACGATCCGTTTTTGTTCACTGAATGTTCACAATCCGTTTTTTTTCACTGAATGATTAATTTATGCTAAATAATATCATTTTTTTTTCACTGATCCGTTTTTGTTCACTGATTATTTATGATCTGTTTTTGGTCACTGATTATTTATGATCCGTTTTTGGTCACTGATTATTTACGATCCATTTTTGTTTGCTGATTGTTTACGATCCGTTTTTGGACACTGATTGTTTACGATCCGCTGTTGTTCACTGATTATTTATGACCCGGTTTTGTTCGCTGATTGTTTACGATCCGTTTTTGTTCACTGATTATTTATGACCCGTTTTCGTTCGCTGATTGTTTACGATCCGTTTTTGTTAACTGATTATTTATGACCCGTTTTTGTTCGCTGTTTGTTTACGATCCGTTTTTGTTCACTGATTATTTATGACCCGTTTTAGTTCGCTGATTGTTTACGATCCGTTTTTGTTCACTGATTATTTATGACCCGGTTTTGTTCGCTGATTGTTTACGATCCATTTTTGTTCACTGATTATTTATGACCCGTTTTCGTTCGCTGATTGTTTAGGATCCGTTTTTGTTCACTGATTATTTATGACCCGTTTTTGTTCGCTGATTGTTTACGATCCGTTTTTGTTCACTGATTATTTATGACCCGTTTTTGGACACTGATTGTTTACGATCCGTTTTTGTTCACGTTCACGATCCGCCTTTATCCGCTGATTGTTCACGATCTGTTTTTATTCTTTCAAAGTTTTAGAAGAAAATTCTGGTTATTCCCTTAAATAGTTGTATGTTAAATATCCCATAAATTTTGTAATAAATTAATTATACACTCTGGTTTAATAGTCAGAAAGCTAACCATTAGAGAGTTACTCTTACACATTTTAATAAAGTTTGTATAATGGTCATTACTTTCGTTTTATTGACTTTTTTCTAGCAATTATTTAAACTGGCATTGTTGCTGTTAAATATTCAATTTTTGTAACTCTCTATATCCGAACGAATATTGTCGAAAAATCGACATTTAAATATATTTCATTGAGATCTTTAAATTATCTTCATTCGCATTTTTTCATAAAAGGCTTGTTTAAGAAGTTACTAAGCTCTGTATCTGAGTTACCATTAACATAACATGGACTTCAAATAGTGGCCTCTGAGTGTGTTATATCTCTCCACTTGGGTTCGACCATCAATCCAAATTTTGAAATTCTGAAACTCTTCATTACAGCTGCTAAAATAGCCTCGGTTATTATGGTACAAAAGTGGGATGACCTCAGCCGAGACAAATTTAGACGACAGTAACAAGAGAGAGGCGACACTAGGAGCGCTGAACGTTGAAACATTGCAGGAGCGCAGTTCAACGCATGCCAGACCAGAAGGGTATTTACGTCATTGGGTGGGAGCCGTGGCAAAAACTCTCCTTAATTTCACAAAAACAATTCCAATTTTCACAAATCGCCCGTATTTTACCAAGTGGGTTCGAATTTTGCCAACTGCCGTAGATTTTGCCATCTCGCCACAATTTTACAGAAAAAAAGTCCCGATTTTACATCACACCTGATTTTTGTAAAGCCACTCTGAATTTTGCCAACTCCCCCAAGATTTTCCAACTCTCCTAAATATTGCGAAGCTGCCTCGATTTTGCCAACACGCCATAATTTTACAGAAAAAAAGATTGCAATTTTTACACCTGACCTGAATTTTGTCAACTCTCCACGATTTTGCCAAATCACTCCGAATTTTGCTAACTCCCTAAGTTTTGCCAACTCTCCCAGATTTTGCCAACTCGCCATAATTTTACAGAAAAAAAAACAAATTTTCACATCTCACCTGAATTTTGCCAACTCCCTACGATTTTGCCAAGTCACTCCTAATTTTTCCAACTGTCCCTAGATTTTGCCAACTCCTTAAGTTTTGTGGGGCGGGGTAGGCTCGTAATCGGTAGTTCCCAGGTTCGAGTCCCAGCTGGGTCAGCGTTGAGATTTATTTCCGCAAAATTCCCCGCCCTGCCCACGGTCAGTAGGGGACACCGATGGGCTTGGAAAGGCCGCCGTCCGTCGGATGGGACGTTAAGCCGTGGCCCCGTGTGCGGGAGAGCATACCCTCTGCACGTTAAAGAACACGCTGGATGGCCTTGACGGGAGGCTATCATCTGTCTCCCAACAGCTGTTCCAGTGGGTCCCCTCCCCCAACCTTCTCTGAGCCTTCGGGGTCCATGTGACCTGGCCATTTAGCCCATGGTGTGCAAAAAAGTGCCGCTCAGAGGTAAAACAACCCAACCTTAAGTTTTGCCAACTCGCAATAATTTTATAGAAAATAATCCTAATTTTTACATCTCACCTGAATTTTGCCAACTCCCCACGATTTTTCCAAGTCATTGGCCGTGGCCAGCGCACGGAGCATAGATCAAATTTTGGGGCTGCTGCCCTAACACAATTAACAAAAGTTTATTGTAGAACACCGATCGTTCACGATCCCTCTTCATTCGCTGATTGTTCACAATCTGTTATTCGTTCAGAAAAAAATACCCCCTCAAGCAGCTGCTTGCCACAGAGGTCTGACAGGAGCCTGTCAGTTTATATGCCATAGTAGAAGATCTGAGATGATGGCAAGACCTCAGCAGAAAAACAACACATACAACCATGCCTTACCCAGGGCTCGAACCCAGGTCCCTTAGATCAGTAGCCAAGCGCGCTAACCACTCGACCATGGGACAAAGCTTTAGAAAAAAAAATCTGGTCTATTCCTTTAAATAGTTGTATATCAAATATGACATAAATTTTGTAAAAGATGTTTGGCAGCAAAAAAGTTTTACTCGCTGGTTTAGTAGTCAGGAGAGCTAACCACTAGAGTAGTTATGAGCTTTAAAATGTTGCGACAGTGCGCCCCCTACTTATGAACATTCGGGTTGTAGAAATTGGAGCTTTCGGATATTATGAAACATGGCCATAAAAATTCATGATAAATTAGAAGAATAATCTAGCGCCTATGGCGAATATGAGAGGCTCGTTTACAAAAGAGAATGAAGTTTTTTATCTTCTACATTTAACGCTCTCTAAAGTGGAAATTATAGCTAATGAATGATTTGGCAAAATACAGTCGCTCAAAAAAATATCCGAACACTATGGTTGATTACAGAATTCAGAAAAAATATCTGTCAACGTTTTTTTTTCAGAAATTAGTAATCTGGCAACCTTCGTACACGAAGGTTGCCAGATTACTAATTTCTGGAAAAAAAAAACTTGCCAGATATTTTTTCTGAATTCTGTAATCAACCATAAAAAAATAAATACCCCCTCAAGCACTGCTTGCCACAGAGGTCTGACAGGAGCCTGTCAGTTTATATGCCACAGTAGGAGATCTGAGAGGATGGCGGGACCTCAGCAGAAAAACGACACACACATCCATGCCTAATCCGGGGCTCGAACCCAGGTCTCTTAAATCAGTAGCAAAGCGTGCTAACCACTCGGCCACGGGGGGCGGGGGTGGCTCAGTCGGTAGCGCGCCAGGCTCGTAATCTGTAGTTCCCAGGTTCGAGTCCCAGCTGGGTCAGCGTTGAGATTTATCTCCGCAAAATTCCCCGCCCTGCCCGCGGTCAGTAGGGGACACCGATGGGCTTGGAAAGGCCGCCGTCCGTCGGATGGGACGTTAAGCCGTGGCTCCGTGTGCGGGAGAGCCATACCCTGTGCACGTTAAAGAACACGCTGGATGGCCTTGACGGGAGGCTACCATCTGTCTCCCAACAGCTATTCCAGTGGGTCCCCTCCCCCAACCTTCTCTGAGCCTTCGGGGTCCATGTGACCTGGCCATTTAGCCCATGGTGTGCAAAAAAGTGCCGCTCAGAGGTAAAACAAACCAACCCAACTCGGCCATGGGACGGCTGTAATCAACCATAGTGTTCGGATATTTTTTGAGCGACTGTACAAATACTAATATTTTATTGTAACAAACTCTTACAACACACAAACAAAAAAAAAATTCTTATGATTGAGAACAAAAAAAAATTGCTTTTTACCCCCTGAGAGTAAGAGGGTAAATCGGAGCTGCCAATTATAACCCCTTCACCATCATATTCCACCAACAAAATTTCAAGCTTGTAGCATGAGTAGATCATTGGTAATATTGGTTATAGGATGAAAATGTCGTTTGCCATTGGTCGTAAAATTAATTTATGCTAAATAAAATCAGATGTACTAAATTTTTTTTTTTACTTTAAAGAATGTATGCATAATTCCTTATTTGCAACTGCACTCGTTAATGAAAACCTCCACATAAATCTGTCTATCTTGAAATATTGAGTTGTTTTTTTGTTCTCGCTGGAAACATTTTCCCCTCCCTGAAACAAATCCCCTCCCCTCGGAAAAATTTCTCCCAGCGCCATCCCCCGCCCTATCGGAAATGGCGCTCCTATCTCTTCGATTTGATCTCACCACTTAAACCACCACTGCATTGCACACGTGAAGCTTCAGACTTCTTTTAATTTGGTCGAGCTATTTAGACTAATCACCAGTCTCTGATAAAAGAAAATAGAAGTACGCAAGCGTAGAACAAGACCGCGAGTAAAAGAAAAATCTAGAATTAAAGCTTCACGAATAATGAGCAACGAATTGGCTTCATTGTATTCACTTCTGCCGCCAAAATACAGACTGATTTCAAATCCACATGAATCATGGCGATCACGTTGCAAGTGGAAAGACTGCATTTAGAATTCAAAATACCCTTTCGCTGATGATGCAATTAACCCTTTCAGGACCATAAGGTTTCTAAGAGTAAATATTAGTATGTAACTGTTTATTTTAGTTTGTTTAGACGTAAAATAAATAAAAATCATAAGAAAAATACATAACAATGTGTAGTTTTTTTGGAATTTTATGGGAAATATTTTCCCCAATGGACTATAAAGGTAACACAAATTATAGTTAGGCTTATTATGCAATGTCTTTTATTTATTGGTTTATTAGAACAAAATGTTAACTAAAATAATACAAAATTATGAAATAAAATTACTATACAAAATGATGTGCTAATTATGATATTCTGCGAAGCAATTTCTTTTCGTAGTGAGGCAAAGATGGACATTGCACATAGTACATATATTATGCGTCCTGACAGTTCTGTTTTTGTTTTCTAAACGTTCCCGTTTACGTGATTGCGTTCGGCATACGTTCTATTTTGACATTCTGTATAAAAAATGCAGATAAGGTTATAATTAAATACGACAATCACCAATTTTAAAATGGGAAAAATGTTTCCCTTAGTCGTGAAAGGGTTAAGAGATGAGTCAGTTTGCGAAAAAGAGCTCGAATCTAACAGGGAAAGGCATGGTGACAGCTAAGCTAATTTTCCCTTACTTCACTTTACCAAGAAATTTGTTTTTCATGTGTGCGTTGTCACAAAACTCAATGGCAGTGAAGAGGGTGACCTTCCTGCGATCGCGGCAACTAACTTCTTTGAATTGGTCTCGTTTTTTGATTTTTTTGATTCCCTAGGCAGTCAAACCAGATTACGCTGCCTCTGAGTTATCATTATTAACGGATCGTTTAATAAGTCCTTGCTTAAGCCGTGGCTGATTCAATAATAAAGTTCAAGATTTAATCTGTTATTCAAGAGCAAAAAAGATTCACGATAAAAAGTCAGAAAAAATTTATTTGTTACGTCCAGATCAGTTTTGCAATCTTCTTTATATGTCAAGTGTTTATTTGCCATAAAGCTACCATTAGCTATGTTGCTATTCATCCAGTACTAAGTTCTAAAGACTTTTCATAATATCCATATCATGCCTCTTTTGAGATAGTTATACTCTCTACAGATATATTATCAGTTTTTCTTTAAGAATCAAGTAGAGGGATCATTGAAGTTGCATCAGAGATCGTTTTAAAACCACAGTCTATCTCCTACGTCTTCGGTTCTTAATCTTTAATAAAATGGTGTGATAAAGATTTACCACAACGAACAATTGTATAATTATTTCTGTGGTTTTTCCTTTTGGATCGTGATATAAATTACTTCTTTACCTTAGAGAACAGGTGTGTCAAATATACTGCCTGAAGTTTGTTACTTGGAAATAAAGAAAATTGGAATTTTTATTTCGAGTGGACACCGTCAAGACCGAATAAAGTTCTAAATGAGAGTCCTGGAGCTTAATTCTAAATTGGGTCCCCTCTATCTTGCTAAATTGAAATATATTGAAAATTTCTCTACTTTATGTAAAATCGGCGATTGAAAAATAAAATAAAGAGCACTTAAAAAGTTAAATAATCAAACCAGATTTTAGATCTGCATTTGTATAACATAGTTACAGTTTGATGGTTTCAGTGGTTGTTTGAAAGATTTTTTATCTTTCAAACAATCAGTGAAAATTCTTCAAATCACTAAAAATCTTGGTCTTCTCCCAAGATTTATAATTAGGTTGTTTCATTTATTTTCCATAAAACTTAATTCATGCATGAACATAAAAAGTTTCTCAGCAGTAAAAATATAGATTTCACATTATATTTTTTAATATAATATATGCTGCTTATATATTGTTATAATACTCTTTTGAACGAAAGATAGTTTTTGTATTTTATATAAATTTTGTATTTAAAAAAAATTGCAATTCTACTCCAATAAAAATAATAAGCAATTTCACTTTTGTCATGGCCGAGTGATTAGCGCACTTGGCTACTGATCTAAGGGACCTGGGTTCGAGCCCCGGGTAAGGCATGGATGTGTGTGTCGTTTTTCTGCTGAGGTCCTGCCATCCTCTCAGACCTTCTACTATGACAGATAAACTGACAGGCTCCTGTCAGACCTCTGTGGCAAGCAGCTGCTTGAGGGGGTATTTATTTTATTTTTTTTTATTTATTGGACAATCTTTATTTTTACGTTGTGTTTTTATTAAATCAGTCAGAAAAACACTCTTACATTGGATAAAATAAATTATTGTCTCTATGAATTTGGCCCTCAAGGCCTCGACGAACTGGCCCCCAAGATCTCGATGATTTTGATCCGCATATATTGGTGGTAATTTAACACTCCCAGTAGAATGCATTATTTGGATTTTTTTTCCTTCGATTTATTATTTAGTGTAATCATTCCTATAGGAGAATTATAAGAAATAATGATAATTTCGAACATTTTTGTCTCTTCCCTTTGGCAACTGATAACAATTTCGAATATATATAAAAGATACGGATTTCAAATGGTAAAATTGGGTTCCTTTTGTGAAATTACGAATTATTTTTTACTCTTTTGAGTAAAACAAGTAACACAATCGAATGGGAAAAATAGGAAAGTGGGGGAGGGGAGGCAAGAGAGTGGATTTACAATGCAGTATAACATTTCCCCTCCGTTTTATAAGTCTAAAAATTATATTGAAAAACGCATGAAACATAAATGAGTTAAATAATTTTAGCCTCTATTACCGTTACTAGCATCCTGATATTCTCCTCCCTCCCTCCCTATATCCTGTCCCAGGTTCGAGTCCCAGCTGGGTCAGCGTTGAGATTTATCTCCGCAAAATTCCCCGCCCTGCCCACGGTCAGTAGGGGACACCGATGGGCTTGAAAAGGCCGTCGTCCGTCGGATGGGACGTTAAGCCGTGGCCCCGTGTGCGGGAGAGCCATACCCTGTGCACGTTAAAGAATACGCTGGATGGCCTTGACGGTAGGCTACCATCTGTCTCCCAACAGCTGTTCCAGTGGGTCCCCTCCCCCAACCTTCTCTGAGCCTTCGGGGTCCATGTGACCTGGACATTTAGCCCATGGTGTGCAAAAAAGTACCGCTCAGAGGTAAAACAACCCAACCCAACCCTATATCCTGCCGTGCCTCTAAGTTATTTGTGTAAAAGCTTTTGTTCGATATAACAACTACTGCATTAGATAGCCACTTCGCTAGGGTTTCATACAAAGATGATTTCGACATCTTCAGCGTTGAAAACGTCGCTGCCAATGGGAATTTAACTTCGAAGCTCTTTAACTTCTAAAATATGCATTTGATGGAAAAAAGGTCACTGAAGATAAATTGATCATCATTAAGTCTATTTATATCTCGATTTCTACAATATGCGCTTAGTATTTAAAGAGTTATGGTAGCTGAAATATTTAACAATATAAAAAAAATTCATAATTTCTAATATTAAAATAATCATTACACAAACTTCTAAAATGCAGATTATTTCATAAGATGGTTTCGAACAATACTTATTATTTAAGTTTTAATTACTTTCTGAGGTAAATTTTACGAAGCAATACTGCTCTGAAATATTCCAGCTTCCATAATTCTTTAAATACTGAACTAATATTGTTGAAAATCGAGACTTAAATACATTTATTGTGATCTTTATCTTCAATTACGTTTTTCCATTAAATGTTTATTTCAGAAGTTGTAGAACTTCGAAGTTAGATTCCCGTTGACAAAACATGGAAATGCTCTAATATTTTGGTAGGGCAGTTTAGTAACATGTTGTAAACAATTAGCCGTCCCGTGGCCGAGTGGTTAGCGCGCTTGGCTACTGATCTACGGGACCTGGGTTCGAGCCCCGGGTAAGGCATGGATGTTCGTGTTGTTTCCTGCTGAGATCCTGCCATCCTCTCAGATCTTCTACTGTGACATATAAACTGACAGGCTCCTGTCAGACCTCTGTGGCAAGCAGCTGCTTGAGGGGGTATATTTTTATTTATTTTAATGTAAACAATTTGGAATCTCACGAAATTCAAAGAATTGCACTTGTCGCGAATGTATTGGAGGAAGGAGATTTGCACTGTCACAACATAACTAGCAGGACATTGACTCGAATGAGACAATGGACTGACTGAGTTAAAAGGACTTTTTTTAATGATCGATAAAACATCCTTTCTTTTGTCGATTCTTTGCAGCTGTGGATCTGTGTGCTACTTTTGCCACAATGCGAACTCCCAGCATAAAAAAGAAAAACTCTTCATTTTCATTTCACGGTGCAATTTCTTATTATAATTCTAAATTTTTTCACGAAAGAAGTTTAATCCGGGATATTTACCATAAATCTTTCTCGAGAAAAGAAGAAGAATTCAAATATTTTTATTTCTTATATTTGAATTAATTGGGTCACTGCATCGTCAACAGTTTCTTTGTCAAACCATCAAACAGATATTGCCAAATTCCTTCTTTCAACTGAAGCCTGTAGATCCTCCCCACCTTAAAAATTCCATCCTTTCAACCGACTCTCTCTTGAAACTCCAGTCTCCACCTTAAAAGATTGTTTCCCTTGATTTATACGATAATAAATATCACCGTAGATGACACTGCTCCAGAGCGATATGCCCTTCGAGAGCTGCCGAGCAGATGTCTCCGAAGGGCGGTGACTAGCCCAAAGAGATATCGGCTAGAATCTCGACTTCCTGATCCCATAGAGCATGACAGAGGTTGCCGTCACATGGGTGTGGCAACAACGGAGATCACTGTCAGCTGCTGCGGGAACAAGTGTGGGTTGTGTGGCGTGTGACGAGGCACACGTTGCAGTTTTTTCTTTTTCTTTCAGTCCCGGTTTTTAAGCCACCGTAATACGGACACAGTAACTTATGAGCATCGCCCTAAACTAGTTTTATCTCTTGAGGATAATTTAAAGTCTCTGTGGTTAGCTTCACATTATGTGCATGGGTAAATTAGCAACGAAGGAATAAATAAGAAGGGCAGTTTTGTTCTTTATTTGAAGAATGTTGTCTCATTTAAAAGAATATTGAATATGTTCTTCTCTTGAGGGGCGGGGGTGGCTCAGTCGGTAGCGCGCCAGGCTCGTAATCTGTAGTTCCCAGGTTCGAGTCCCAACTGGGTCAGCGTTGAGATTTATCTCCGCAAAAAATCCCCGCCCTGCCCACGGTCAGTAGGGGACACCGATGGGCTTGGAAAGGCCGCCTTCCGTCGGATGGGACGTTAAGCCGTGGCTCCGTGTGCGAGAGAGCCATACCCTGTGCACGTTAAAGAACACGCTGGATGGCCTTGACGGTAGGCTACCATCTGTCTCCCAACAGCTGTTCCAGTGGGTCCCCTCCCCCAACCTTCTCTGAGCCTTCGGGGTCCATGTGACCTGGCCATTTAGCCCATGGTGTGCAAAAAAGTGCCGCTCAGAGGTAAAACAACCCAACTTCTTGTCTTGCAGCAGACTAATAAAATTGAAACTAGATTTTTTTTCTCGAGTGTTTTTGAAATCTTATTCATCTGTCTCGCGTTGCAGTCCTGGAGTTTGCCATGTGACTACTGCAAGCAAGGGGAATTTTCTCTTCAACGATGTTGGGATGATAAGCAGGGTCAGTAAACGACAGGCCTTTTATATCAGAAGCCGGTTGAAGGTCAAAGCTTGTGGCCTGTTCTGTGGCGAGACGGTATTTGATCAAGAAATAAAAATTGAACTACGGCAGACTCCCGTTTATCCGTGTTAACGGTCATCGATGAATACATGGTTAATTGGAACAAGTAGGTTTGTTAAACATATTTATTTTCGGTGTTAATTAAAGTGCCGGATTAAATAGAGTTCTGTTGAACATGAAACTTCAGAAAGTTGTAGAATTTGATTCGTAAGTAAGTAACTGACAGAGCTAGGTCACATTATCATACAGAATGTAATTTGTTAATTTTCGTGTTTAATATGAAAGAACTTTTAAAAAGGAATTTTTTTTCAGTAAAAATATAAAAAGTTGTATCAAAGTTCTCTAGGAACTAAATGTCTTTTGGTACTTTAAGGGTTAAAAATATGTATAAAATATCTCCTCAAGCAGCTGCTTCCCACATAGGTCTGAGAGGAGCCTGTGAGGAAGACCGTAAAGTCTGTGAGGAAGACCTCAGCAGAAAGACAACACACGATGCCTTGTCCAGGGTTCGAACCCAGGTTCCCCTTGATCAGTAGCCAAGCGAACTAACCACTCGGCCACCGGGTTACTACACATATTTAAGTTGGGTTGTTGTTTTACCTCTGAGCGGCACTTTTTTGCACACCATGGGCTAAATGGCCAGGTCACATGGACCCCGATGGCTCAGAGAAGGTTGGGGGAGGGGACCCACTGGAACAGCTGTTGGGAGACAGATGGTAGCCTCCCGTCAAGGCCATCCAGCGTGTTCTTTAACGTTCACAGGGTATGGCTCTCCCACACGCGGAGCCACGGCTTAACGTCCCATCCGACGGACGGCGGCCTTTCCAAACCCATCGGTGTCCCCTACTGACCGTGGGCAGGGCGGGGAATTTTGCGGAGATAAATCTCAACGCTGACCCAGCTGGGACTCAAACCTGGGAACTACAGATTACGAGCCTGGTGCGCTACCGACTGGGCCACCCCCGCCCCTACATATTTAAGCAAATCATTGGAGGCTAGACTGGGATATAGTGGAATGTTTTGTGCGATTCTTAGCTTCAGTCTGCATCAGATTCACTGCTAAACTCGTTTTACAATATTTTGTTTTTTCATTTCAAAAGTAAGGCAAATAAATTGAGATAGTAAAGCTGAGAAATTGATATTTAAAGCCTTAATATGAGTTCATAAAAGCAGTTTGCTGTTCTGATGGCCGAGTGGTGGATCCTGCTTGCCTGCTGATATTAGAACCTGGGTTCGAGTAACGGACAAGGGATGGATGTTTCTTTGTGTTGTCTTTCTGCTGAGGTCTCGCTTTCGTCACAGATCTCCTTCATTGGCAGATCTCTGTGGCAAGTGTCGATTGGAGGGGTGATTTTATTTTATTTTAAAGTAATAAATAAATAAATTGATGCCTCTGATTCTAGATGCTTATGCAGTTTTTTAGGCATTATGTTGCTGAACCTTGTAAGTAATAATAAGGTTAGGCGAAGAAGTCGCAGTCTCCTTTGAGCAACATATTGATTGTATACAGCAGTGGTTCTCAACCTTTTATACTTCACGTACCCCCTGGAAATGTGTATGTAACTGGCGTATCCCTTGTATAGATAGATAAAACTATAGTTATAGTAAAACAATGGTTATTTTTACTTTGTTACTAGATCTAGCTAGTTTTGAGATCTCACGGCGTACCCCTAAAATTTCACCGCGTACCCCTTGGTGGTACCCGTACCATACATTGAGAACCCCTAGTATAGAGTTGGTTTGGCCATGTTGCCCGTATGCTTAATTATAAATTAGCGAATAGGGTTAATGAGCAGTGTGCTTAAAGGCCTGAGAAAAAAGAGATATAGGATGCGGTAGACAGGCAATGTCAAATAAGGACTTCGTTCGAGACAGAAAAATATAGGGGGGAAGGAACTGGTTTTCCAATGCATTATAACATTTCGTCCCTCCGTTTTACAGGTGTTAAAAATTTTCTTGAGAAATGCATGAAATATAAATAAATTCCTGAAGTTTAATAATGTTTTGCCTCTACTACCATTATTCGCATTCTGAAAGTGGGTGCATGCCCCCCCCCCCCCCCCCCCCCCCCCCCCTAGATGCGGCCCTGTCCGTCCCGTGATCGAGTGGTTAGTGAGCTTGGCTACTGATCAAAGGGACCTGAGTTCGAGTCCTGGGTAAGGCATGGATGCTTGTGTTGTCTTTCTGCTGAGGTCTCGTCTTCCTCACAGACCTTCTAATATGGCATATAAACTGACAGGTTCCTGTCAGACCTCTGTGGCAAGCAGCTGCTTGTGCTTTTATTTTTAATTTTTATATGACTTAAATAAAGATATGATTAAAGTTATTAAATATTATATATATATATTAAATAATTTTATTAAATATTATATGATTAAAGATCAAAATTTTATTTTTTTATGTGGCCGAGTGGTTAGCGCGCTTGGCTGCAAATCTAAGGGACCTGGGTTCGAGCCCCTGGTAAGGCAAGGATGTGTGTGTTGTTTTTCTGCTGAGGTCCTGCCATCCTCTCAGACCTTCTACTGTGGCATATAAACTGACAGGCTCCTGTCAGACCTCTGTGGCAAGCAGCTGCTTGAGGGGGTATTTATTTATTTTTATTTATTTCAATGTTTTTTTTACATGCGTTTCAAAAAAGCACGGAAAAAATCCTGCTTTATTAGATTATATTATAGTCGATCATGATATATCATGTTCTATTGAATTTTCACGAAGAAACTGATCTTATTTTGATGACAGGGCAGATTTTTTATGCATGCTTTTGTGAATCAATAAAGAACTTTCGTATAGGATTTTTCGCCATGATCTAAGTCGATGCCACATTAGCTCATTCAGTCGTGTTCACGAACCTTTATCGTTTTTAAATATAAAATTTCATTTTTCCTGGTATTCGTCTTTAATTTCGTTAATACATTCGGGTTCCGGTATGTATGGTTCTTGATTATAAAAAGTCGCTAGGTTTTTCACTATTTTCGAAGTTTAGTTGTTGTTTTATTATAGAAATAGTGATTTCTAATGAGGACGAACAACTCAAGCCTTGAAGTCCACTTTACCGTTCGTAACTCTAGCAATGATCATCAGCCTGAAAAACAGTTAAACTCAGAGACAACATTCTTGATCTCTTCTCCAACTTAGCTTGCTGTGCTGTGTGCAGTTTCCATTCCCTACAGGCCATTGACGATCACGTCGAAGCTGCTCTAGAGATTCACGTTCTGATCTAAAGTGCATGATTGTCTCAATGTCCTTAGAATGCAAAGTGCATTTATCAGAACAATTTAAGAATTTACTGTCTTCTATTCGTTTCCATTGAACCCGATATAGATTTACAGAGATGTAAACTACTAATGCAATTATCCATGCAAGTTTTTTAGGTATAAACAGTCGTCCTATCGGATTGGATTGTTTTACCTCTGAGCGGCACTTTTTTTGCACACCACGGGCTAAATGGCCAGGCCACAAGGACCCCGAAGGCTCAGAGAAGGTTGGGGGAGGGGACCCACTGGAACAGTTGTTGGGAGACAGATGGTAGCCTCCCGTCAAGCCATCCAGCGTGTTCTTTAACGTGCACAGGGTATGGCTCTCCCGCACACGGGGCCACGGCTTAACGTCCCATCCGACGGACGGCGGCCTTTCCAAGCCCATCGGTGTTCCCTACTGACCGTGGGCAGGGCGGGGAAATTTTGCGGAGATAAATCTCAACGCTGACCCAGCTGGGACTCGAACCTGGGAACTACAGATTACGAGCCTGGCGCGCTGTCGTCCTATCGTAAACTTGCCTTAGGCTAGGAGTCTTAGTTACTTCTCTTCTCCATAATTCCTGTGAAAATCTCTTTACATCTTTGATAAATCTATTTTGCAATCCCACGACAACTTTTGAATTCCAAGAACCTGAATTAGGATCGAATTTTCTAAACTTTAGTAGTAGTTGTAGGAGTTCTTCTAAACTACCTAGAATTACGTACTCGAGGAGCGAGTACTCTACAGTATTCAAAAACTTTTCTAGCTATCCGGTTTTCAATCGTATTATGAAGGCGTAATGAAAAAAAAAAAAGTTTTCCTTTGCATCTCTGCTTTTAAAAATGCTCCAACCCATTTCACCTTGAATCGTCACATTTTTTGTAGTTAACTGGTTTGCTTTAAGTGCAAACCTACCCACTTGGATTTGTGACGCTTCGCAAACTTTTCTAAGATCTGAAGAGAATGCAAGGACACTAAAGCCTTCGGTGATTGATGGTACGGCAAGAGTTTTTTAATATTCTGGCAACTTCATACCTTTTCTAAGAAAACATAGCTTTGTTTTTTATAATTCCAATATATCGACAATTTTTTTTCCTGACAATACCTTCATCGTATTCAGTTGTTTCTTGATTGAAGGTAATGCCCATACACAAAGCTGAATCCGCTCTACAAATCTGATGATTTCCAAAGTTAACATCGGATATATGTTCCCTGCAATTCCAGGATATCAGCATGAATTTTTAGGGCTAAAATTGATTTTAGAGCTTCCACCAAAATTCAAAAGTATTTAATAAATTCTCCATTCGTGTTTTATTTTTTTCAAATATCATGATATCATCAGCAAAGAACAAATCTCGAATTTTGCATTTTTGGGTCCCTCCGTGGCCGAGTGGTTAGCACGCTTGGCTACTGATCTAAGGGACCTGGGTTCGAGCCCCGGATTAGGCATGGATGTGTGTGTGTCGTTTTTCTGCTGAGGTCCTGCCATCCTCTCAGATCTTCTACTATGGCATATAAACTGACAGGCTCCTGTCAGACCTCTGTGGCAAGCAGCTGCTTGAGGGGGTATTTATTTTTTTTTATTTTTCTACAAAATCAGGAATATAGATGTCTGTCAATGCATTTTTTTAGTCTGTCTTCAAGTAGATTAATAAAAGTAAGGAAAAGGAATACTTTGTTTCAATCGTAAATTTGAGATAATTTCCTTAGATCTTGTCTTTGAATTCATATTTACGTTATCTATTGCGTACAGCCTTTTCAAAACAGAAATGAAGTCTTCTCCTATTCCCAATAATTTACTGGGTACAGGGGCGTAGCGAAGGACTATGGTTTTGGGGGGGGGGGGGGGGGGAGAAATCAAAAATTTTCCAACTCGAAGTTCAAATTTTGCCAACTGAGCAAAAGCTGAGCAAACTTACCAGATTTTCGCTCAGTTGGGAGGGGGGAGGGGGATTTTCCCATTTGACCTCCAATTTTGCCAACTAACCGTAATTTGACGTTTAACTTCCAATTTTGCCAACTAGCCATTATTATTTCACAGATAATTCCAATATTTACATTTACATCTCGTCGAATTGTAGCGAGTCAGTGTGAATTTTCCTTTGATTTGGCCAACTATCCTTAATTTCACGAAACTAATCTCAATCTTTAAATCTTTCCTAAATTTGCCAAATCACTTCAAACATTTCAAACTCCCAAAGATTTTGCCAAGTTTTCTCGATTTTAGTCAACTATCCTGAATTTCACGAACCCAATCCCAATTATTACAACTCGCTCGTATTTTCCAAGTGAATTCAAATTTTGCCAACTTCATTTTTCTTAAGTTTCCTCAATTTGTCCAACACTACTTAATTTCACAAAACAAATCTCAATTTTCACAACTCGCCTATATTTTACCAAGTGGATTCGAATTTTGCGTACTACTCTAGATTTTGCCAACTCGCCATAATTTTACACAAAAAATTTGCAATTTTTTACATCTTCTCTGAATTGGCCAAGTCACTTCGAATTTTATCAACTCTCCTTAATAGCACATGGCACAATTTTCACAACTCCACTGTATTTTATCAAGTGGCTTCGAATTTTGCCAACTCCTCTAGATTTTGCCGAGAGTTCTTGGTTTTTCCAACTCTCCTTAATTTCACAAAACCAATCCCAATTTTTACAACTCACCTGCACTTTACCAAGTGGTTTCCAGTTTTGACAACTTCCCTAGATTTTGCAAAGTTTTCTCAATTTTGTCAATTCTCCTTAATTTCGCAAAAACAGTTCCAATTTTCACAAATCGCCCGTATTTTACCAAGTGGATTCGAATTTTGCCAACTGCCCTAGATTTTGCCATCTCGCCACAATTTTACAGAAAAAAAATCAAAATTTTACATCACACCTGATTCTTGCAAAGTCACTCTGAATTTGCCAACTTCCCCAAGATTTGTAAATTCTCCTAGCGAGTTGCGAAGTTGCCTCGATTTTGCCAACACGCCATAATTTTACAGAAAAAAGATTGCAATTTTTACATCTCACTTGAATTTTGTCAACTCTCCATGATTTTGCCAAATCACTCCGAATTTTGCCAAATGCCCTTGATTTTGTCAACTGCCCCTAGTTTTTGCCAACTCTCCTAGTTTTTGTCAACTTTCCTAGATTTTGCCAACTCTCCTAGATTTTGCCAACTCGCCATAATTTTACAGAAAAAAAATCCAAATTTTCACATCTCACCTGAATTTTGCAAACTCTCCACGATTTTGCCAAGTCACTCCAAATTTTATCAACTCCCCAAAATTTTGTCAAGTCACTCCGAATTTTGCCAACTCCCCAAGATTTTACCAAGTCACTTCGAATTTTGCCAACTGCTCTATATTTTGCCGTCTCTCCATTTTCCAAACTGCCTTAGATTTGCCAAGTTGCCTCGATTTTGACAACTCCACTTAATTTTGCAAAAAAAAAATTACAAATTTTCACAACTCACCTAGATTTTACGAAGTCGCTTCGAATTTTGCCAACTCCAAGTTACTTGGGGGAGCCTCCCCCCCCCCCCCCCCCCCATGGCTACGCCCCTGACTGGGTCTACCGCAAAGAATCTCTCTATCCACTGTATCATAAGCCTTCTCTATGTACAAATAGTGGTCATCTCCCCGTCGGTCATTTCGAAATTCCTGTTGCATCTCTCTCAAGTTTACTGTTTCCTTCAAGCCATACTTGCATTTTATGCTTTAGCACCATAATGTATAATTTATATTAGCAGCTTATGATAACAATAGACGAGAATTATGCCCTTAAACACCACTTTAATTCTGGTGACATACCAATCGGAAGAAACTCATTTGTAATCATGGAAATGATGTCGTAAGAATTCTCTTCCTTTAACACCCAGGGACTTGATCAATTCAGTTGGTATTCCATCCATAACAACATCTTTATTTGATCAGAGGACTTTGATAGCATGATTCAGTTCTTCCTGGGGCGGGGGTGGCTCAGTCGGTAGCGCGCCAGGCTCGTAATCTGTAGTTCCCAGGTTCGAGTCCCAGCTGCGTCAGCGTTGAGATTTATCTCCGCAAAAATTCCTCGCCCTGCCCACGGTCAGTAGGGGACACCGATGGGCTTGGAAAGGCCGCCGTCCGTCGGATGGGACGTTAAGCCGTGGCCCCCGTGTGCGGGAGAGCCATACCCTGTGCACGTTAAAGAACACGCTGGATGGCCTTGACGGGAGGCTACCATCTGTTCCAGTGGGTCCCCTTCCCCAACCTTCTCTGAGCCTTCGGGGTCCATGTGACCTGGCCATTTAGCCCATGGTGTGCAAAAAAGTGCCGCTCAGAGGTAAAACAACCCAACCCAACTCGTTCTTCCTTTGTAAACTCTTTTGTTAAAGAATAATTGTAATCGTATCTATTATTGTTTCTGGACATTGGAGTTTTTGGTGATTTTTGCCATGAAAATTCTCATCCCAAATATATAAAGCACTTTCTATATCATAAAGATGTTGCTGCAGTTGCGAAATCCCCACATCCACGATGTCATTATTATTTTAAAGCGTGCCACTGCAGGTAGGAAGCTGATTTTCTTGCCGAACACGAGATGACACAGGGGGAATCCGCATACGAAATTTGCGGTCGTTCTGCTAAGTACATCGGGAACCACAGGATACCAAAATATGTCAAAATCGAAATAAAAAACTGGATAGCTTATGTAGAAATGAAGTCACGGGATACGAGAGCACGAGCTAACTCCAGCAACCACCTGAGCAATTCTTTATGTTGAATCTGTATGCTAAGGTGGGGCAGGGGGGTGGGAGTGATACTCACAAAACTAACCTTTACTATAACGAAAAATCAGAATATGTAACTTAAAAATGAATCCGGACATAACAGGGTGCCGTTCAGCAAGAATAAACTCTCATCAGGCAGTCCACTTCACACGGAAATCTGACACGGGCTTGTCGATATAACGGCAGTAGGGAAGATCTGTGAATTCTAATGAGTATACTAAGCCATAAAGAAAAATATGTGAAGATGTCTCATAGGAATCGGTCAGTATACTAAGTCACAGATGAGGTCTATGAAGATGTCTGGCAAGAGAATCTCAATATAATAGGCCGTAAGAAAGATCACTGAGGAGTCTGAGGGGAGTCAATAATCTAAAACACAGATAAGTTCTATATGAAGGTCTGACAGTAGCCCGTCAGAAATAAGCCATAGGGAATATCTGTGAAAATGTCTGACAGGGGCTTCAGCATATTATAACATTCAGCTCTGTGAAGAGGTCTAAGAGCCTGTCGTTATATTACGCCATAGATAAAATTTAGCAGAATATATGACAGAGTTATTATTTCGGTTATCAGTACTAAGGGATATGCTGCAGTGGTCTCGACTAAGCTCAAGTAAACCCATTGTTAAATTTTCTGCTTGTCCCAATGGGAAAAACACCAAGCCCATTGTGTTGGGTTACCTATCAGCGGCACTTTTTTGCACACAATGGGCTAAATGGTCAGGTTACAGGGATCACGAAAACTCAGAGAAGGTTGGGGGAGGGGACCCACTGGAACAGCTGGTGGGAGACAGATGGTAGTCTCCCGTCAAGGCCATCCAGCGTGTTCTTTAACGTGCACAGGGTATGTCTCTCCCGCACACGGGACCACGGCTTAACGTCCCATCAGACGGACGGCGGCCTTTCCAAGCCCATCGGTGTTCCCTACTGACCGTGGGCAGGGCGGGGAATTTTGCGGAGATAAATCTCAACGCTGACGCAGCTGGGACTCGAACCTGGGAACTACAGATTACGAGCCTGGCGCGCTACCGACTGAGCCACCCCCGCCCCCACGAAAACTCAGAAAAGGTTGGGGGAGGGTACCCACTGGAATAGCTGTTGGAAGACAGATGGTAGCCTCCCGTCTAAGCCATCCAGCATGTTCTTTAACATGCATAGAGTATGACTCTCCTGCACACAGGGCTACGGCTTAACGTCCCAAAAATGGATGACGGCCTTACCAAGCCCATCGGTGTCTCCTATTGACCGTGGGCAGGGCACGGAGTTTTGCGGAGATAAATCTCAACTCCGGTCCAGTTAAGACTCGAACCTGGGAACTGCAGATTACGAGCCTGGCGCACTACCGACTGAGACACCCCCGCCCAGCCCATCGTGAAAAACGGGAGTAATTTCATTTAATTAGAAATTGCGTAACTTTAATTTGAAATGGTATGCCTTATAATACCATTTAATAAAACTGAAGTAAAAGATATATGATATGCATATATACATTTCTTCATATGATTCAAAATGATCCAGATCATCGTATAATGATTCTCTTATTTGACCTAATGAAAGTCTGCTATGTTAATCGATTTTGATCTGCAACCACTTTTGGTTCACTAGAAAGTTGGGTTGGGTTGTTTTACCTCTGAGCGGCACTTTTTTGCACACCATGGGCTAAATGGCCAGGTCACATGGACCCCGAAGGCTCAGAGAAGGTTGGGGGAGGGGACCCACTGGAACAGTTGTTGGGAGACAGATGGTAGCCTCTCGTCAAGGCCATCCAGCGTGTTCTTTAACGTGCACAGGTTATGGCTCTCCCGCACACGGGGCCACGGCTTAACGTCCCATCCGACGGACGGCTGCCTTTCCAAGCCCATCGGTGTCCCCTACTGACCGTGGGCAGGGCGGGGCCACTAGAGAGAAATCATTGTTAAGCGATTTGTAAGCCTGTTGTTAATTGATTGGAGAACACTTCTGAATATACCACAGAGAAGATTTGTGGGGTCTGATAATAGTATCATACTGAGAAGTCAGTGTACTATCCTCAGATAATATCTGAGAGAAAATCTAAAAGGAACAATATAGTACACTATAACAAAGAGAAAATCTTTGAGAATGTTTAATGCAAAGCTATCGGTATAATACCTGATAGAGATTTGTGAGGATGTCCAACGGAAGCTTGTCCAGTACACTACGCTTCAGAGGAGATCTGTGAGAATATCTGACAAAAGTGTCTAGGTTTTATTGGATCAAATGAGGATCAGTTAATTATGTATTTTTTTTACTACACTTATTAGTTTTATTGCGTTAAATATTTTGATTAAAACCAACAATCTTTCTCAGTAAGGCGGGTTCTTGGTAGACCTATGGCAAGCAACTGCTTGAGGAGTAATTTATTCTCACACCAGCCCGCAAAGTCCGCTTTTTAAATTGGTCTGACAAGGGCCTGTCATATACTACACTATAGAGACGATATCTAAATCATAGACTAACATTCCTCAGAAAGTAACAATCGAAGATTTATCAAAGATTTAAATGTTTTTTTCTCTGCAGCAAAACACAAAAAAATCGTATCACATATTACCGTTCTGCTGGTTTTTATAATGAATTACGAAACCAGAAGAAATAATCTACATCAGACAACAAAATCTCTGAAATTCGAAGTCAGAAGAGCAATACGAATTTAGAATCACAGATCAAAGAACTGGAGGTGCTCACTAAACTGTGGTTAACTGTTCCTTATCGCGAAACACACAACTGTGAATTATTAGAGACTCGTGGTCAATACATATGAAGCCTATGTTTTTTGAAATGGGGAAGCATTCTATCTGTAGGTATAATTTAATATTCAGGACCGAGATTAATTCCTCCGTTAACAATGGCTATTTAATATAGATATAAGGCATTAAAAGTGAAAAAAAATATATATTAAAGCTTACTGAAATTTTACATATGAAAATACTTTTATAAAAATACTAAAGCCCTTTTTAAACGACAGAGGGCAGCACATTACAATTATGTGACTATGGAAATAGGACCAGGTAGGACCGAGTAATTTGGGCAGTTGGCGTAATTACGGAAGGAAAATTTTAACGATGTGAAAAAAAAAGTTTTACATTACTATTAAGTTTGAGCTGCACCTTTAAATATACTTTTATAAATATATTGTCTCTTTTAATAAGCCCAAAGTAATTTAGCCCAATTATTATTGTTTTGGGTGACTAACAACGACTTAACGTGCAAGCTGATAGTTAATTGAAATTTTATTAATTTCTAACTTTCCAATTCAGCAGCCTTGTATAAATTTCTGTATAACATTAGAAACCTTGAAAAAGGATTTCGGAAGTTGCAAATTTGGAACCACATTTTACTGCTAAAAAGCTACTTGACTATTTAATATATTGCTACTTTGGCATATAAACTGACAGGCTCCTTTCAGACCTCTGTGGCAAGCAGCTGCTTGAGGGGGTATTTATTATTATTATTTATTTCTTACTCATTTTGCCAGCAAGCACGATGGCTTGAACAGTATTATTACCCTAGTATAAAACCGGTGCATGCAAAACAAGCAGGTTTCTAAGGTGGAGAGGCTGGGCAGTTGTCTTTTTCTTCTGACTGAGGTGTTACTAAACTCTTGCATATCCAAATTTTTCACCAGAAGGCTATTGGTTTGGGTTTGTTGTACCTCTGACCAGCACTATTTTTGCACACTATGGGCTAAATGGCCAAGTCACAAAGACGCCAAGAGCTCAGAGAAGGTTGGGAAAAGGGGATCCACTGGACTGCTATTAGGCAGTCTCTCGTCAAGACCATTGAGCATGTTCATTAACATACACAGGATATGGCTCTCCTGCATATGGGCTTTATGTCCCATCTGATGAACAGTGGCCTCTCCAAGGTCCTTTCTCACGAAGGGCAGGGTTCAGCAAAGAATTCTCAATGCCGATATAGTTGGGACTCTAAATCTGGGAAATGCAGATTACGAGCCTGGCCCCTATTAACTGACCCAACCTAACGATCCGATCCCCTTTCAAATTCAGTCTTGCCTGTGTTTAAAATATCAGGTTTATTGTAGATACCAAATTGATAACTAGAAATGGTGTTATCCCATTTCATTAGCAAACTGTTTAACTCGGAAATTAAGGTCCGATCTGCAGGACTCCTTGTGAATAGTTTGAATTATTGGATTGAATTATTCTCTTTGTACGGCTACAAAGTACAGTACAAGTACAGAGTAGTTTATAGTAAGTTACAAGGACAGAGGCCAAATTCTTTTGGTGAGCTTATAATATATAAGGAACAAGAACAGCGAGCAAAATATGTAGCCTGTCCCCATATCACCCTAAGGGATAGGCGGCGTATTAAGCTCGCTACACACACACTCCACGCCAATGCCAACCCCCACCCTAACTGCTGGCGTTAACGGCTTTAGCTGAATCTAATTTGAGCTATGTTATAAAGAGTAAGCCGTTTGCTACAGAGATTTGACAGGAGCCTATCAGAATAAGAATTCTAAAGCCAGCTACACATTTCCTTTTCACGCCACGTCACTGCTAACCCACACCCTAATTGCTGTGGCGTGTGAACACTAATTGATTTGCCTCCACACTAAACATTTCTGCTTCCAAATGCCACACAATTTCTTCATTGCGCATAGCATTTATGAATGACACTACGTGGGTCTGCTTTAACCCTCAAGGTTATGGAAGGAGAGGCAATTTGAGTTGGGTTGTTTTACCTCTGAGCGGCACTTTTTTGCACACAATGGGCTAAAAGGTCAGGTCACAAGAACTCCGAAGGCTCAGAGAAGGTTGGGGAGGGGACCCGCTGTTGGGAGACAGATGGTAGCCTCCCGTCTAAGCCATCCAGCATGTTCTTTAACATGCACAGAGTACGACTCTCCTGCATACAGGGCTACGGCTTAACGTCCCATCCAATGGATGACAGCCTTACCAAGGCTGTCAGTGTCCCCTACTGACCCAGCTGGGACTCGAACCTGGGAACTGCAGATTACGAGTCTGGCGCGCTACCGACTGAGCCACCCCCGAGAAGCAATTTGAAAAGGTTGGTATAAGCCATTTATAGAATGGCGTGCAAGGAAAAATCGCGTGTGTGTGTGTGTGGATGGCCTTTTGTACAACGTATAATTTTTATATTCAAAAAGGGGAAAAATACTAAACCGATGCTCTTGAAATACGTATATATTCCTGCCTTGAATAATTTCACTCTATTTAGGCCAGCGGTACACCGCCTTTTATGTAAGTGGACTACATTGAATCATTAAAGAGTGCAACGACGACCGCAAATAAAATTTAACACAGCCATATAATAAAAGACGTTTTCGTCAGCCATAATTCCTTCACATAGAGCGGCTACAAACCCTCAATTTCGTCAGATTTAGAGTAGCATGAGGATGTGCAGTGCAAAATATTAACTCAATAGGTGGTTATAAACGATATTTTAGTAAAATGGCTTATCCTTTATTCGTAATTCCCAAACCAGAAAGTCATCAACTGTTGCCAGAGCGTCCTCATTCCTAAATACGTTACTAAGGCGTATTATTGCAGGTAAGAATCCGATTATTTTTAACCAAAAAGGCTTACACAAGGAGAATCCACGTACGAAATTTAGAACCATTCAGCCAAGTGTCTCAGGAATAAAATGTGTCGAAACGTGCCCTGGTAAAAAAAAACAGCCACTGGCTATGAGAGGCGACATTAGCAATTCTTCGTCTTGAATCTGTGTTTTTCCGTGGGGGTTACAAAAGTAACCTTTAGGGTATTGAAAATCAGATAAAAGTTGCATCTAAAACGTAATGCGGAGGGGAGTGGACAGAGGCCAAACTGAAAATAGCCGAATAGTTGATACTGTTTACCTAGTGATAAATATGACTTTTCAGGAATTTCATTATCTCGAAACAAGAATGTTTTAATACAATGAGAAAATAAGCTTGGAAACATAACATGAACGATATCAAATATAGCTGGGTAGTCAATATGACACACTCCATTCAGGCACATACCCATGATTTAGTTTCAGGGTGGGTGGGGGATGTCTGAAAATTTAGTTGAGTGTGTGTGTCAAAGAATGAGTAGGGTTTCTCAATTACTAAAATATTCCACCGGACAGGAAAGGTTCAAATATTCTTATGGAAAATTTTTTTATACTTTTTAAATGTATTTTTGGTATCGGACATATACGAGGCTAAAAATATACAAGATGTTTCGGACTTTCAAAGTAGATAGACAAGTTTGAGATTTTGTTTAATTGGATTGTTTTACCTCTGAGCGGCACTTTTTTGCACACCATGGGCTAAATGGCCAGGTCACATGGACCCGAAGGCTCAGAGAAGGTTGGGGGAGGGGACCCACTGGAAGAGCTGTTGGGAGACAGATGGTAGCCTCCCGTCAAGGCCATCCAGTGTGTTCTTTAACGTGCACAGGGTATGGCTCTCCCGCACACGGGGCCACGGGTTAACGTCCCATCCGACGGACGGCGGTCTTTCCAAGCCAATCGGTGTCCCCTACTGACCGTGGGCAGGGCGGTGAATTTTGCGGAGATAAATCTCAACGCTGACCCAGCTGGGACTCGAACCTGGGAACTAAAGATTTTGTTTAAAACGACCGAATTTTCGGGGGGGGGGGGAAAGGACAATTGGAAGAGATTGCGGTCTCCCGTCAAGCGCGTTCTTTAACGTGCACTGGATATGGCTCTCCCACACACGGAGCCACGGCTTAACGTCCCATCCGACGGAAGATGGCCTTTCCAAGCCCGTATTTTACCAGGCTGCTTATATTTGGTGATCAGTGTTATTCACTGGAATGTGGACATCCTTGTGAAAATTTTCGTTTCCATCCATCATTTAATGAAAAAAAAACTAAAAGAAATAACTTTATAAATGTGCAAAAATTTAGTATGCCTTGCGGCTGATAGAATTTCGTACTCAGTATGGGAACAATCAAAATTGTGGTTCGCATCGGTTGGTAGCTAAAAGTCGACCCGCTCAGGACTCTTGACAAAGAAAAAGCAAACCGATAAAGTGATTCTTGAAATGCATTTTTTGCAAGAGTCAGTAATACTTGTAACAGAATCTCTTTATACATATTTATTTCACCTATTTTATTTATTCACAATAATTTTCATTTCTTCAAATTAATTTATAACAGGTTTACAACTGGATACCACTGTTAATCAAGTCATCTCTAGCGAATAAGGAAAAACTCATTTTAAAACACCAGAAAGAGTTGGGGCAAATGTCGGTAGCGCACCAGGGTCGTAATCTGCAATTCCCAGGTTCGAGTCCCACCTGGGCCAGCATTGAGATTTATCTCCGTGCCCTAACGCCGTCCGTCGGATGGGACTTTTAAGCCGTGGCCTGGCGTGCGGGAGAGCTATTCGCTGTGCGTGTTAAAGAACACGCTGCATGGCCTTGACTGTAGGCTACCCTACCCCAGTTGTCCAGTGGATCCCTTCAACCTTCTCCGAGCCCTCGTGACCTGACCATTTAGCCCACTGTGTGAAAAAAAAGTGCCGCTAAGTGGTAAAACACCCAACAACCCAAATACTGTTGTTCCCACCCTGTTTCCGACGAAATTGCGGATGCACAAGTCTTTGACAACCATACCCCATCACCAAAATATCGCATTTCTAATAAAGAGTTTACAATATGAAATTTTTACTCCTATGATGGAAATCCAAAACAATGGAAGATTAGGAAAATTCGACGAGTAATATTTTATTAATACCTATGACGAATGTTTTATTCGTCTCGCAAAACAGAAGAGTTGAATGTGTATGAATGGAATATAAGCCTGCTTGTGTTTCGTTTTTAACTTGTTAAGCAAGAGCTAATGTTTTAATTTTTTCATCTGTCTGTCATTCACGACATCCTATTTTGGTGTGGATTCTCAGCATAGATGAAAAAGGTAAATAAATTTCGAATACACAAAATAATTTTGAGAGATTTCTTTATTCTGAGCAGTCCTGCTGCCTATTGATTCATGGTTTTTTCATCACACATTGTTACAACCGTTGCAGTTGTTTTTGTGATCCTTGTGACCACACAAATTATTCTGTCACGAGTTTCATTCATAAAGCACAGATTCAGGCACATTAGGGGAGTAGAAATAAATGGCATATCAATTACAACTGTTCCAATGGTGATCTGTATGGACTTCATCAATACATACACCAAAATTACTGAATTGTGTCAACACAACATTGAACACTTCACTAAATGGAGAAATCACATTAGCATCAACAAATAAATCAATGAGGAATGACCGACAATGTATACGACAATATTTTCCTTCCCGTAAATAGTATCTCTAAATTTTCAAACATAATGTTCCTGTGTTAGTGTTAAACCGCATGCTCTATATCAAAGGTGTTACACTCCCATAAGTGTGAAACCATAGGTATTTCCTTATACCAATGTACATCCCCCCCCCCCAAAAAAAAAAAAAATCCAATACAAATAAAAAAATGGCACTGTCTTTACATCCTTACTAGAAAGTTAAATTTTGTATGTGCATATGTCAGGGTACCCAAAATTTTAACTTGTAGATTCCTAATCATCTTCCTCCTCAAGCAGCCATGGGCTACGGAGGTCCAACCAGACCGCGCAATTTAGTTCTCCAAGCATATCTGTCCTGAGTTATATCTGTTGCATCTGGCCACTGGACACCAATTCCAACAAGGTCCTGTTTGACATTGTCTGCCCACCGCATCCTAGGTCTCCCTCTCTTTCTGAGGCCTTTAGGCACACTGTTCATAACCCTATTCGCCAATCTATAATTATTCATAAGCGCAACATGGCCAAACCAACGGAGTCTCTCTCCGCACAACATGCTGCTTAAAAGAGGATGCCGACTCCTTTGCCTAACCTCTTCATTACCTACAAAGTTGAACCACCTAATACTAAAGATACTGCGTAAGCAACTAGAATCAAAAGCATCAAGTTTCCTGTTATCTTGTTTACAAAGTGTCCAAGTTTCACTACCATAACTAATCCTAGAAAGGACCAAACTATTATACAGTCTAATAATTTCATCAACAGTTCGAATGAAAGAGTTCATCTCATCATCATTGTCTTTAGGTGTATACGCCTATTTATCCACACTCTCCATAGATTCTTAAAAGTCCTGGCCGCAATCCCTATTCGTCTGATAATCTCATGCTGCACATCACCAGTATCTGTTACATAGCTCCCAAGATAATTAAACTGTGACACCTTCTCAAGACTGCTGTCATTCAGATTAACTTAACTACAGCCTGCCTGACCAATTTTCATCACTTTAGTTTTCTCCGTTTATAACCAAACCTACTCTACTACCAGTTTCATCAACAGTTCGAATGAAAGAGTTCATCTCATCATCATTTGCCAAAAGGGCTAAATCACCAGCATAATCTAAATCAGAAATTTTCATATTTCCAGGCCATTTAAAGCCAAAATCTTTCCCTTGCAAAGAATTTCGCATAACACAATCAATAACCAAACTAAAGAGAAAAGGAAACAAAACCTTTGCCGAACACCAGAAGCAATGTTAAACCAATTGCTACAAGTCTTACAAACTCACACACGACTCAATGTTATTATAGAGAGCTTTCATTATGTTAACTAACTTGTCTGGTATTCTATACGATCTCACAATCACAAACTATGACGATCAACAGAGTCGAAAGCCTTTTTGAAATCAACAAAACTAGCAACCAAAGGTTTCCAAAAACTCAAATATTTCTCAAGAATCTACCTGGGTGAAAATATCATATTACGCAATTATATGCTCAAAACTTATCTATATTTTAAATATTATCATGGGCTTATCCATACGTCTGCTCTAAATACAGTGCAGTAAATTTGCTTGTAGAAATATTTCAAGTGTGCAAGATCTGAAGAGAAACGTAATTTTATGGAGCTGCACATATTGGAGAGGAAAAAAAGTGCCTGTAAATACACTAGTTTCCATAAATGAAGGAAAATCCCTATGTTAAGTCAATGGGAAGCTAACGTCAAAGCTCTATAACTTATAAGTTTTTTTGTTTTGAATAATGTGATTGCAGATAAAGATCTCAATCAAATAAATTAATATCTCGATTTTCAACAATATTCGTTCAGTATTTAATGAGTTATGGAAGTTTGAATAACAACAGCAATACCAGTCTTATTATACAAAACTGAAGAATAATGAAAGAATTCTTTCACAAAGTTGCAAAATACAAACTTATTTTATTAAACACTTTGATACAATACTTATTACCAAGTTTTAATTAACTTCTAAAGTCAATTTTTGTGGCTGGCATTGTTATCACTAAATATTCAAACTTCCACAACTCATTAAATATTGAACGAATATTGTTGAAAATCGAGATATTGATTGAGATCTTTATGTGCAATCACATTTTTCGAAACTAAAAAGCTTATTTTAGAAGTTATAGAGCTTTGCCGTTAGCTTCCCACTGACTTAACGTAAGGATTTTCCTTAATATATGGAAACCAGTGGAGTTTAATTCAAACATCAATTCTAATGTTAATATGGAAACCAGTGGAGTTTAATTACTAAATATTATATTCAATATTAACTAAGTTAATATGGAAACCAGTGGAGTTTAATTCAAACATCAATTCTAGATAAGATTATGATGAAATACTGGGTAGTCAGTCTATGGGTGTGGGCTGTTTAGAATGAGGTTGGTTAGACGTGTTTTTTTGGATTTAACTATTAACCAGAAAATTTGTCAATCATGGGTAACATTACGAGTTGTTTTTAAAATAGATTTTATGTTTTAGCTCTATAACTGTTTTCTTACACATTGAAAACCTTTTGGAATTCCATAAATGCATTTCTAGCTATTATCACCCCCTTTTATAGATTCTGCACATTAAATTCAGAAGCTCCTCTATTTAATCAGCATAGGATGTTGGAAACGGGAAGAATGAAACATTTGCTGCATGCAACTATAACTAGATGCTCACAAAAGAAATCAATATTGTTTGCATATAATTCTTAACCATTAATGCATATTTTGGCACTAATTCAAAAATACTTGTTTGTTATATAAAAAGCAGTAGCAAATTAAAAAAAAAACTATCAATTGATTAGAAGCAATATATCTATAGCAACATAATTTAGGTAAAACAGAATGAAGTTTACAATTTTCAGTACGTAACCACATTGAAAATGTTTTAACAGAATATTATTAGTTATACTCTAGTGATAGAAGTATCTCATACAATTCGACTGTTTCTCTTAAACAGCAAATTTTAATCATGACCACTATAATAACAGTTGGATAAAATATATTACATTTTTTTTGGCACATTAACTAAAATCGTGCATTTCTCAATCCCGATAATCTTTTCTCAAAATTCAAGGTAAACCCTTTAATTGAAAGTTAATAATGACACTAGTTCAAAGTTCCCTATGATGAATGCATGTTCATAGTGATGCAATCAAAAAAAGTAAGTAAACATAAAGTGGGTGGCAAAGCAAATGTTTTCAAAAGTATTTTTAAATACAATGAGAACATAAGCAGGATAAAAAATTTAACAGCCAATACTAGCCAGGATCTCAGAGATAGAGCCTCCAAATTTTATAATTATTTGTTTGTATAAAGAAATTTATTGTTTTTCTAATACAATCAATAAATATTAAATATTGTAGAAAATGTATTCTATGATTTTATCCGAAATACACTTTTTACTATTTATTATTGCACAACAAAATTTACAGAGTTCTCTAAGGGAGCCAAATAATTATTCCAAGTTTCAAAGCTATGCCATTAATAGATTGATCTGAGGTCCTGCCATCCTCTCATCTCAGATCTCCTACTATGGCATATAAACTGACAGGCTCCTGTCAGACCTCTGTGGCAAGCAGCTGCTTGAGGGGGTATTTATTTATTATTTTTATTTATGTAGCAAGTTATGTGAAGAGACAATAAAAAGTTGTTTAAAAAGGCTCTTTCTATGTCAATAAAGCTATTGCTTCTAATAACAGATCTGTTTGTACACTAGCATTTTCTTGAACTTAGTTTTATTAGTAGATATTATAAATGCTGCAACATGCATGCTAAACTATTATTAAATTAGTAGGCACAAATTTAATGTTATAAAATAAAATATTGTGTATTTTTGTTAAATGTCACTACAGTTAACTATTTGCTAAACAACTGTAGAAATGATCCATGATGAAATGAAGATAGGTTTAATATCAACTATTTATATAGAGTAAACTTTATTTGTATCACAGTACATTGGGCACTGAATGAGATTCATATTTCTAAAGTTCATATTTATTCAGAAATTATACATATTTTTACAGTATGTTTGAAATTCAGTTTAGAACATTCTATATCACTAATGTCAGTAGCATGTACAATGTACATGATTTGACATGTATGCACATAGGATTAAAAACTCTGATAAATTAGCAATTTCCTGTAAGGAAAAAAAAAATCTGATCTGCTTTAGCATTTTTCTTTTAACCAATAACAAATCACTTTTATAGGCTTTATCAGTTAGCCTCTTACCTGGGAATAAGGCATATATATGTATCACAAAGAATTGGCTGAATTGAGTATAGCCTGATTAATATATGCCAAGATAGTAGTAAGCCTAGGTTGAAAACTCTGCAAGATCCAGGGATACATTTTTACAGGGCTTTATTTCATCTTTGTTAATTTTAGAGGTTCAAAATAAATTAGAGGATATTTGTCAAATTTCATGAATATTTCACGATTTTATCCTTTTTTAATACATAAAATGCAAGATTTTTTAATACAAAAATGCAAGATTTTTCAATACACTTTATAGCAACAAAAATGTTGCCTGTTATATATGTGCAGGAGAACAGCAGCCCAGCAATAATGTTTAAGATTCTGTTTAAGAAAATATATGCATAATTTACATAAAACTGAAGCCTGGAATAAAGCAAAAAATAATCTTTTAACTAGATAATGCTAGGTTGGATGACATCAACGGATAATGATGTGAAATGTCATATTGTGAAGATTTTGGCAAACACTATATTTTGACACTTTGCAAACTTGCAAAGGCAATGTTGATTTTTCCTCAAAACAATGCTGATGTCAATCAAGTTTTCAGTATACTGGCACAAATTATTTCAGTATATTGGCAGCAGTACTCGGCATGGACATTTCATTCCAATGTCGAATACTGCTGCACTGTTCAATCATAAAATGCATAGTAGAATTTAGGCTAAGGCCAGAAAACTGAAGCAGAAAATGTGCAGATTTCAGTTTATTCTGCTGTGGTTAACAGGGCTGGCTTACTAAAAGTGGAAACGTTTCTAAAAAATTTAATCCAGTCAGTATTTCTTATTAATGACATTAGTATTTATTTTAAAACTGAGTGCAGTCATTACAGAAGTTGTATTTCAAGCTCTTCTACTTAATGAGCCCTATAATTATACGGTAAAATTTCTGCAGATTCTCAACTTTTACATAAATCACAATGAAAAATATAATTACTACAGTATACTTTTGAAAACTACATATTTATAATATATATATTATTGGTTTTACACTGCTAGCATAATCAAAATTTTTCATTTAAATTTTTGGCTAAAAGTGTAGGAAAATTTCAATTTTATTTGGTGCACTATTCAAAGACCTTGTGTGAAATCTCTTAAATGCTTACAAAATTCAGGGGTTCTGGGAAACCCCAGTTGAAATACATATTATATAATGGCACTTCTACACTAAAATGCATAATTGTTTTTCTTTTCTTACATTTGGCTTTAAAGCAAAAGTAAAGAAAATAAGTTTTCTGTAAGTATAGGTCAATTTCCTTGCGTGACAAAAACAGTGAGTGTTAAAACACAATGGTGCTCCTGCATTTTTGTGAAAGCATAGACTGTATGTTTTTCGAATTTTTTCTAAGAACACAGACAGAAAAAAAAAAACATATTGGTAGCAGCCACAGATTAATCTAAATCAATTATTCTGCTATAAATAGACTGCCAGCTTATTAAGGAACTATAACAGATTTTTTTTTAAGAGTGCACTTGTTAACAATGTCATTTGCATATCAGTGAATAGTTACTAAAAATAATGATTTCATTTTTGAATTATGCTGCAACAGTGGTAAAAAATGCACACATAGTACATTTTTATTTGCAAATGCAGTTCAATAACTTTGCATTACTGTACTTGTAATAAAGTGATATATGCATTACAAAATATGTAATACATCTTAAGAAGTTAAATAAAAAAAAATGTTTTGGGAGTTCTTCAAATGCATTCTCTTAATTTCCTTTTGTATCTGATGTTAAGCATTGCCAGTCCACACAACTTATCATTAAGACAACGAAATTAATCACTCAAGTCCAGAACATGTATAAATGCCGCAGTGCAATGTAAAAAATCACTGATTTTGCTTAAAACATACAAAATTCTAAAGCAATGAAATAATACAGGTCTAATCAGACTGAGCAATTTTATAACAAAAAACTGATTTGTTAATGACAATTAACATAAAATTTGAAATAAAAAATACTTTCTGATATTTGAAAAGATTACTGAATTTGTAGAAGTCAAATTGTGAATGGAAATAAAACATAACAGCTGTTTACAAAATAATTTTTAAATGGCCATACAGAACCAATGTTGTAAATTTCTATAGTAAACATATCAATGCACAATTGCCGAAATTCATAATGTGTGTATATATATATATATTATTTAAAAATTAATTAAATCTATAATTGTTTCATTTTTTTACCTTTATTGAAATAATAAATGAAGGGTGAAAAAAAAAACATCAGTCCTTTACTTTATCCAAAAGAAACTATCATAATTAAATGCTCAAAGAATTCAATGTGAAATATATGATTTAAATGCAACAAATAATAAAAACAAAAATAATAATTTTATAACAAAAACATATCACAAGGAGAAAAATGAGTATTTGATATCTAGATAAGTCAGAATAAATAACAAACATAGGAAATATATTTGTAAAAATTAACAAGATTATATGAGATGTAAAGAATATCATTTACACATATCGCCAGTCCACACAGATCCCAATGCAAATAAGTTAATCATCTTAAAAAATTTAATACTCTTTTTTACAGAAACGATCAGTACAGAAGAAAACAAAAACATACAACATCTATAAACATCACAGTGCTATGGAACTCGAGCAGATGGACATAAAAAAAGAGGTGCATCACACTGCAAGGACTAGAGTACTAAACAAAAGTCACAAGCTGTACAAATATTTACAAGTGGCTGTAACAGCCATGTCTACAGCACAAGCTATTTAACATATACATCATAGTTTATAAGCAGCAATTTCTTCTGTTGAAGCACAAATTATATTTCATGTTCATTGTACGTATACAAAGTTTTATCACAAACAAAATATTGTCATGAATGCTGGCTCACTGAAGCATTACATGCCAGCATCTAAATTCAGAAGCAAAAGTCTTATAATTTGGACAATTCACATATCTGCCAACAGACAACAAGTTTAAACCTTTTTTCACCAAACAAATCAGTTCACAAAATGTGAACATAAAAAAACATATTTGAAATCATAAAGTGGGTAAACTGGATTTTCAAATTAAGCAGTAAATGGAGAAAGTAAAACAAAAATTAAGAATAAATACCTGCCAAGTTTGTTCAGTTGTAATCTGCAATTTCAGGTAAGGGACTATTAACAGAAATGCTTTACTTAAAGACCCTGTCATGTTCAAAACATTATCAACTTATTTTACTAAGCTGATAAAGGGTTTCAAATTCTGGCAGTATATGTATGCAAAAGCTACTACTCATTTATATGTGAATATTGATTAAAATAGATATAAACTCTGTACTGCATCTTATCAGTTCTCATAAATCATTTTTCTTGTCTGAAATCACACTTTCAACTAAAAAGTGAGCAAGAAAATTTGTGCAGAATAATCAGAGTTAAAAAAGCCTGAAAGACTAGGAAACAAATTAAGTGTGCTTGGATGTAAATGTTATGGCATTAGCACCTCTCCAATGTGGCTGTTGTGGCAGGAACTATACAACATTGACTAGAGCAGAGCTAAAACAGAAAAATTACCTGAAGAAATTTATGTTACACAGTAAGTAGTTGGTGCCACAACCTGTGACTAGCGTACTCACCAAAAACCCTGTTCATAAAAAAATCTTCACATGTGGTGCATAATTGTCTACATTAGCCAGGTCATAGGCTTGAAGGAATCACTGCTTGGCCAACTGCTATGAGCCCCCATGCACATAGCCAAGGTCCTGATCATATTGACAGTTCATATGGCATCGAAATGTCTGCAGAAACTGAAAATTTCAAACACTTTTGTGCACCAGTTACTTAACACTAAGCGACAGCGGAACTTTAGGAAACCACCTTGGAGTTCGGAGACTCTCAGTCGGGGGAGGTGCCCTGGGAAGACTGGATGCCTGCCACAGCCAAGTTCGCGGGCGAACGTGGCCGATACCTGCTTCGCCTAAAGCAAAAAAAGAAAATTAAAAAAACTTATTTACAATATGCAACTCAAATTCTTCTCAGAACATTTATGATATATTTATAGAAAGATAAATAAGTGGCATGACAATATTTAGCACATGCAAATAGTTCTATGATATAAATCCATCAAGTTTGCCTGGAGTTAATGTCTCTTATATCTAAAATTAGTGAAAACTTGTGAGAATTTTAAACAAAAAATGAATTTCACATATTATTATACTTATAAGCATCGATACATAATAGATTTAAATTGGACAAAAATTAATAATTCTTAAATTTTAAATTATAACCAAATAAATTTTTGTGTAAAAAAATGATATATATTTAAAAATACTGCAATATACACCAGTTGGATAAGAAAAAGAAAGCTTTCTGTTTGAAAATCTGATACATTAAAAGTGATTTAGACAGGATTTTTTTTTTTTTTTGCAGGTTAATGTTATATAACCTATAAAAATAATCGTAATTATAACAAATTATAACAGTTTGCATTTTGAAAGGGGTTGACAGACCCCTTTCAAAAACCACAATTAGTTTTTTGTAGTGCATTATGAATTTACCTTAACAGAAGTAATGTTTGATTGCCCCACAATATTATTGTATTGTGCCCCCATTATTCTTTTCTACTTATAAATATATAACTCAGTTTTAACTTGTAACACCATGGTCCAAAATGCTTGCAATTCTTTGCTACAGAGGTTTCTTGTTTGGAAATGATTCATGGTGACTTTGGTACAGAAGAGTATTGTACTCATTTCAAATATGATGAACTAATTGGCTACGGCATACTTGTTCAATGGCCATTCTTTACTCTTTATAAGTCAGGAATGCTGACATTAAATATTCCTGAATTGTTTTGGTAACATGAGTAGTAAATTGTCCTGGACAAAAATAAATGTTCATCCTGATACATATTGCAACTTGTACAAACATACTCATACAAGGCAAAAATACAAATTGGAAGAGTTTACTTAAATGACCACTTATACTTCTGAAACATTTCAAACAATCAGACTAAAACTCTGGCAATCGTTAAAAATATAACCTTTTTATAAAAGCATTTTCAGTGTAGCAGATGATTGAATAAAACCTTTTTTTAAAATCTATCTGGCATAACTTTCCATCATTTACTATAAATCTATAATAGAATTTGAAATAATTTGGATTGTACTTAGTTGGGCCCCATCCTGGATATTTCTGAAAATGAAAATGTCTTTGAAATGTTAGGACTTTTTTTTACATAACTAGTTATCGTATCTTTTCATAAAGTTATAAAACTAAGAGTTGCTAAATAAATGATTCCAACTTGTTCCCACAATTTATTTAAAAGATCTTCATAAATAAATACCTTGAATTTCTTAGACCTATTATGCTCTATTGTAGTAAACAAGAATAGGAATATTTATTCAAACTTGATAAAAATGCCCTCAATTACTTTAATAGGGTATGTGAAATTTTTTTCATAGTTTTAATATATTTTTCTGCCCAAGGGCCTCTTATAAGTTATTGATAATCTTAACCCTGTATTTTGAACCATTCAGGAGTTACTACCTAAATTATGATTTGTACTCTGATCAAAGGTAATATATTCCCAGATAATTATTGCTGCCCCTTAATGCATTAATTAGGCATTCCAGAAAAGAGAGATTTTTTACCAGTTCCCATTGGGACCTTTCTGTAGTATGCTAAGAAGGCTGACACACTTGAATTAATATTCACTTCTTATTCTTTGATGGCTACCTGTAAATCAACACTTGTCATTAAATAATAACTTTGGGCCTTAACACAATTGTTGATAAGTCCTGGCTTTTATGAGTTGATAACATGAAGTTCACGCTGATGGAAATAATTCTTCATAAGTTAGTCAATGGGTTGAGTTGTTTTACATTTGAGTGGCACTTTTTTGCACACAATGGACTAAATGGCCAGGTCATAAGGACCATGAAGGCTCAGAGAAGATTGGGGGAGGGGACCCACTGGAACAGCTGTTAGGAGACAAATGGTAGCCTCATGTTAAGGCCATCCAGAGCGTTCTTTAAAGTGCACAGAGTATGGTTCTTTTGCACATGTGGGTTGCTTAGTATGACAAAAACACTGGCTACAGCAAGACAGGGCACCAGCACATTTAAAATATAGGTCTGATAGTGGTTGGATGTAATGTTCCCTCATGGATTGGAAATGATGGCTCAGTATACAATACAGCCTCAAAAATCACTACACAATAGATAATTTTCTAGATGGTCATCTAAAAGAGCTAATCTACTGGATGTTCCCACAGTTTCGAGGGCCTAGTGGCCAAACTACTCACATCATATTGCAATGTGTGCAAGCAAGTCATCCATGATGTACTAATGCCGGCTGTGAGATGCAATGCACAGATTTTCAACACTTATAAGTTTAATGTTTCCCTGGCCATTTCTGTTTCGCAACATTCAACCCAGTACTGCAGCAATGTGTTATATACTGTCTCCATCATGTGTGGCATTTGCACAAGTATCAAGTAAAACGCTTCTTATATTTGCCATGGGAATCATCTGCTTAGACAGATCTGTTTTCAAAGTGTGGGCCAGCATTAGCACATTGTTCTCCAGACTTGGGTCACAATTTCATTTCACATTATGCCATTTTCTGTTCAGGAATGTTAATTACTAATTATTACTATTAAAGTTTCTACCCATTTACTATGTCAGCAGTGTCATATTTACATAGTCACCAGTTCCATATTTAAGCATAATGTGCATCTATGTCTTTCTTTGTTTCTTTCACTCTCTGCAAACATAGCTGCCAGTTTAATGAATATGATGGGTTTTCTTGATAACAACTCAAAAATTCTCCAGTAACATTTTTAACTTTGGTAGTAGAAGTACAGCAAGACAGGTCATCAGCACATTTTAAAATAGAGGTCTGTAGTAGAATATCTCGTCATAGTGATGTCAAACTATACTAGAACGAACTATACTGAATACAGTGCAAAATAAAGGTGTCCAAAAAATACCTTATTTTAAAAATTCTTCAGAAACTTGATGGAATTGCTTTATGATCAGTGCAGATTAAATGCAATCTCACAGGCACTGAACAATTTAAAATTGGTAACATTTTAAAACAAAAGAGATTTGGCCAGTAAACATCTATGGATACAGTGGAAAGAAGGAACCAGTATTACTTTATGGTCCCATGCTCACATAATAAAAAACCCATGGACTTTTTTCAATCCACAAGTAGTGAAAAAAAAAAAATCATTCATATACTAAACAGGAAGAGATGCAGGATGCTCATACCTCTTCATCAAGGCAACATTTTAAAATGTCAAAAGCAATGTTAGGAACAGACAAAGTCAAAACAGAAACAGGTAGCAAAAATTTGTTAAACTGCAGATCAGAAAGGTACTGTACAAGCTATGAACAATATCCTTATAAAATGTAACCTTAAGCTCCCGAGAAGATCAGTAAAAACATTTTCGAGATATCAAATCAGAGATAAATCATATAATAGGAGGTATCGGCCACATAACTTTAGCCCAAAATGATAAACAGAATGTAATAGTATACAAGGGAAGAACAGGTCTTGTGAAGAATGCTTATTACAACATAAAAATTTTTAAAGAAAAGAACCAAGAACAGTACTTTCATAAGCAACCTTAACTGAAGAAATTACTCCCATGATTTGACCAAACATTCATTGTCAGGGCATCCAAAAAAATACATATAGACAATACATAGAGATTTGTGATCAGACCTACAAATCTACTAGCTTATCTGCATGTTATGACAGAATAAATGATCACATCATGCCTAGGACTTGAACTCAGAACCCAGCAGTTACAGTGTCATCACAAACCAGCACAATGCCAGTGCACCACCAAGGTGGCTGCATTAAACTGGCATATGCAGAAATTTACTGTCACACAGATTTCTGTAGCAATAATGACATTCTGACATCTCTAAACAACATTGAAGATACCAGACATCTGATGCATAACAAATTGTGCTCAAATAGAAGTTTACTAATGTAAAAAAAAAATCTTTGCGAATTCCTTTATAATGCTGAAAACTACAAAACAGCAACATAAGTTTTCATTCCACTAATTTTTTAAATAGGGTGATTATCTCTTGGATGTTTTTCAAACCCTATCTGGTCCAAGGGTTCACGTACTTGACTGCTACATCAAAGAGCATGTCCTTGTGTAAGTATTTACATGTTGTATGGGAAACTAGGACAAGCTAAAGTTTCTATATTACCTCCACACTTTGTAAAAAAAAAATCTTGCATAAAAAGAGCTGATAATGGAATTTAAAATTTTATCACTTAAAAAAAATAATTAAATTTGTGTTCCTTTGTCTTGTATGAAAAGTAATTAATTACCGAAACTTACTAAATGCTCTGGTTACTCTCTTCTTGTAGCAGTTTACTTAATGTTCCCCAGGAGCAATATTTTAGTATTCAAAATTGGTTTAATATTAAGGTATTTATAGTTCTGTTATCATCAAAGTTCAGATGGTTACAGTTGTTTTATGTAAGTTGATTTGTATGAATTCTCTTTCAGAAAAGATTTGGGTGATTATTATTGCAATGCATAAATAAAATTTATGACTCTTATAACAGCTGATAAATAAATATCAAACTTTTGAAAACAAGAGAGCCAAAAACTGAAATATTGGTTTTTTGCTTCTGATAAATAAAAGCAGCAGCCAAAGACTAGTTCATGAGAGAATATATACAGTACTGTGTGAATTAGTTGGGACAAGCGAAGCCTGGAGAGCCTCTTCGATCCGGTCACATACAGCAATCCCTTAAACACCCACCCAAGGTCACGTTTTGGGGATGTTTCCCAGCTTCCGGGCCACAGACATCTCACCGCATTGAAGGAATGATGGACAGAAAAAAGTACATAGGCGTTCTGGAGGCGAAAATGGTCCCAACACTGCAGAAGCTGTTTCCTAACGGCGATGGGGTATTTCAACAGGATCTGGCTCCATGCCACAATTCTAAGCTTGCTAAGAGCTACTTTACCCAGCAACATTTGAAGGTATTGGAGTGGCCAGGAAATTCACCTGATCTAAACCCCCATTGAAAATTTGTGGGTCATTATTAAAGCACGCATATCCAAGATGGATTGCATGACGAAAACCAAAATGATAGAAAGTGTCATGAAAGTGTAGTACCACAACCCTGAAGTGAAGGAGATGTGTGGAAAGCTAGTGGCATCAATGGTTGATAGGGTGAAAGAAGTAATTAAAGTTAAAGGGGTCACATTCACCTATTAACTACACTATTAAACAAATAAATATTTTAGTTGTGTCTTTGTTACTGCATTTTCCTATTGTCCCAACTAATTTGCACAGTACTGTATATATATATATATACACACACACAGGGTCATTACAAAAGAATACTTATAGTTTAAAACGATATAATTTATTAAATAATTAAGTAATAAATGTAAACGTTGTACAAAATGCCAAGAAACTCTCAAAGTTTCGTTTCATGTTCAACAGACTTCAATGTGGGCACCATTTGCATTGCCATTCAACTTCTGTCCATACTTGGCTCAGCATGTTTGGTATAACACTTGCAACAGTTGCAGTGATTCTTTCCTTTAAATGCTGTGAATTATGAATATTTTCAGAACAAACCATGTTTTTAATGTATCCCCCCCAGATGTCAAAAATTGGGACTTTTTGAGAGACTTTTGGGTCACAAGATCAGTTTACCTCAACCAATCCACTTATTCAGAAATTTGCCATTTAAGACAAACATGGGATACAAACTGTGCCATCATAATAAAGAAACTTAGACAGTTCCTTAACAGTTTGGACACACAATCACTTTTATTACTTAATTATTTAATAAAATATAACAATTTTAAAAAATGGGAATTCTTTTTTTAATGATTGTATATGTTAGCCATTACCAATTTTTCTACACTATTTACCACATACAACTTTGATGCACTTTAAAGGTGCATAATTTGGACAACTTTAGCTTACACTTGATTCTTTTATTCTATTTTTGCTCTGAAAATAATAAAGGTTTGAATTACAGTTTATTAAAATACTACTTTCCATTTATTTAGGATTACATCTGTAGGTATAATACAAATTGTACCTCTCTTTTAGGAAAAGTAAGCAGGTGGGAAACATTGAAATAATTCATGAATAAAATGCAATCAGTGGCAGTTACATGCATCTTGTGCATGTAAAAGGATGAGGCTAGAGAGGTATTTTTAAGCTTTAACAATATGTAGTTTTCATCCATCATAAAATTACTAAAAATGCAAGAGGAATAAAGAGAAATATAGGATTTTGGTATCTATCAATGGTGTAGTGGAAGTGGCAATTAGGATGAGTGCAGCTGATGTTTTGACAGTTTTCATACTAGATCATAAGTCATTGACCTATCAGTGCCCAATGATCTAAGCAACCAGTGATCTATAAGAACTGTCACAGTGTCAACTGCAGTGTCTTCACCCTAGCCTTCTCTGATGTTGCTCATGTCATGCCACTGCTGATTATCATTTCCAAATCATAGAACTACATTCTGATCTTAGAAAATATAACATTAAATGAATTATTCATTTCAATTGTTCCCATGCAAATATTGCTGTAATAAATTTTAAAACTATTACCAAATTAATGAAAAATACATAAAATTGATTAATCATCACAAGCAAGCTAATTGTTTGGATGTTAATGACACTATGCAAAGAAAACTTACAGTGCACCAAACAAACAAGATGAAAAAAAAATAGGGGGGGGGGGAGGGGAACATTGCAGATATAAGGTTTGTAAATGGCCAATGTCATATGAGAAAACGACATGGTTAAAAAGCAAGATTTGAGATTAGATGCAAGCAAAACACCAAAAGTATGATAAAATAGCATTTTCTGATTATTATGTTTGAATGCAAGAAGCTCAGATGGCAAAGGATATTAAAAATTGTTGCTCATTAATATGAGCAAAGCATTTAGTTAAAGTATGACAAAGTGCTAAAAATGTATTGCAATACTCACACATAGACTGCTCTATGCCCTCAAAAGACACAAATGTGAAAGGCAACCATGACCTAAGTAAAGCCAAGCAAAGAACTTCTGAACCTTACACTTCTGATACAATCAAGACTGTAATGATCTGATCACATGCTTAATTTGGAATAATCTGCTACTGATTGTTCATACATCTATGGTGGTTCATACCATCTTATTTATCTATTTTTAAGTTTACACGAAAGTTTTTATTCAACTGCCAATTAGAAATTATTTTGTACCCCGTTAAATAATCCAGCAAAAAATATACATAACTGGAATGCTGATATTTTTGCAGCTGTCACAAAACTGTGCCACACTGATGGTCTGTAAGAAATTACAAAAATACAGACTGCACATTTACATTTTTGTCAAAACTAGACTCTCAATTTTGTTAAAAACAACCTTCTGGAATACAGCAAGATACAGGTCTATAATCTTTGTTGAACTACAAATTCTTATTATAAAAGTAAGTGTATTAAAAATGTAGTGATAATTGATCAATTAACTGTTTGATTATTCAGTTGTTTAGGTAACTTTATCAAAAATTCTTCCATGCTTCACCCACCAAACATATTTTGAAGCTTTCAATATTTTTACTGTGATCAATATTTAAGTATCCATTGAGCTATATTAACATTGCATCAAATAATTATACAATTCTTGCAAACATGTTTGTATTTTTGTACTATCCTTAATACTTCTTTTTAATTTCTCAAATGTACTGAAGCATCAAGCCACTTGAACTTTTAAATTAATATCCAAAATTACCTATACCTTGGCTTTATTGCATAACCCCCTGCATGAAAAAAATTATTATTATCCAGGTAACTTGAAGGTGCAGATAAGTGGAATTGGAAGCCCAACAAAGATTATAAACCTTTGTCTTGCTGAGATTTGAAAGTTGTTATTTAAACTCAACTCTTAACATTGTAACAAGCAATGACTTATACTTTGCTGACCAATTTATCATTTAGTATTTTCAGATAAACAAAACCTTTTGCTATATATGGTTAAAATAAAAATAATGCTACAATTTTCAAAAAATAAACTTAAATCACAGCGAGAGAACTAAGCATGCTTATTAGAGCAGAGAAATAAAACTACCTCTGATTGATTACATCACTACTGTGTAAAAATAATTCTACTTTGATATCTTGATAAAGACTGATATTGGAAAAAAAAATTGCATGCATCTGATAGCACATTAAACTGCAGAAATTCAAATGACTATGATCACTTCCTCTGAGGACATTAAAGTATTAGTTTTATAACCTTGAATAACAAGATCTGATAATGACTATTCTGCATCTTAAGGGTTAATAAACTGAATGCAAATTTTTAAAATTATTACAACTCTATATTTACTTTACTTTTACATTAGAATTTCTTATACTTAAAATTTAGTATGCAATCTGTGAAACTGAATTTTTTTTCAGGATCCTATGGATCTAAACATTGGTTTCATTGTTTATATAAAAGAAGAAACATGATAAAGTCAGAGTATAAAAAATAAATAGGCACATATACAGAGAAATTATAGAACACAAAATTAAATAAGAACAACTTGATAAGCTTCCATGCCTGACTCAACAAAATATGTGGAATTGAATAGAAGCATGGATATCAGTGAAAATAAATGCGTCAAACCTACCGAAATTGCATTGTAAATAAGTAATAATCTAAGCAGGTAATAATAACATATTAATTTCAGCTTATAATACTGAAGCTCCATTTCTAAATTCTCAGAAATATTTACTATGTGCAAACTTTTGAGAATTCTGATAAGTAATAACAAAAAATGCAGCAGAATAATTGAATACCTAAGAGTCAACAACCCGGAGAGTATTTATTCTCTAGATACCCCAAGTTATAACTATCAAACTGCTTTCTTTAACAAGACTTAGAAGGGAAAAAAAGGAAGTTCAGTTAACAAAAGGCGGAAAATAATTATACATTACGAAAAGAGAGGAATGAGCTGAAAAGATTACAAAATGAAGGCTTTTCCTTCAGTCAGACGTAAAAATAAAATGGCCAAAATTTTATCTGAAGGTTTATTATATGTATAATATTATGCTTAAGTTATATGCATTAGAAATAGTTGTGATGGATTTTATTTCTTACTCTACATAACATTAACATATAACAATTTTAAATGCACTTTTTATTTGCATGAAAACTCAGTACAATGTAATTCACTCATTCAGTCAATGCAATTCAGTATATACAACAAATAATTAAAAAAAAAATCTCACATAAAAACTACACTAACAAGGTACTGTTGATAACTAATCGAAAAGCATAACATAAATTAAGTTAAAGGTAGCTTAAACCATAGTATTCACATGCATAATAATGACAGTTGTACTTTGTTCTTGTATTGCAAATACATTAAAATTAGACCACTTATATATATTTGCAACATAAGTTATTGTGCTTGGACAACTATTAGACAACAATCGCTGTCTCACAACAGTGATAATTGTGAAATAAATCAGTTATTTATTTATCACTCATTGTGTTCTCCATGAAGATTTAATAATCACTTTTATGAAAAATAATGAAAGGAAATGCAACACAAATGAGTTGGTCCTGTTAAATATTAGCATAGCTTTAAAGATCAGACAAAGGAGCAATCACACCAGATACTGTATTGCAATTTTCATTAATTAATAATTGATTCATAAAAATAGCATATTTAATATACAAGTATAAAGTGAAAATTAAAGTTGAAATCGAAACTGTGTTCAATCGAAGTGTTCAATATTATTGGGGTCATTTTTCTAGGTGTCAATGATCACTATTACACTATTACATTCATAATTATGAAAAATAGTATTAACAAAAAAATTATAATGATAAGGTTATGATTAATTTATTAACAAACATTACTCTCCAGCTCAAAAATCTGAATACAAGAGCATTTGCTTCCATAACTCATTGCCTCTCTTGTTGATTTGTTAACACTTGTATGTTAACAAATCAACAAGAGGAAATGAATTATGGAAGCAAATGCTCTCCATACAATCCTTTAGCAATAATATAGGCCTAGACCTATTTAAGCTGTAACAATGAGATATTCAAATTGTATAGGATCATGTTTTTCAATAGTTTTGGGAGGTAGACCATGAAGTGTGGTACAGATATACATTCTTATATTGTTTAGTCACTGTGTTCTTCAGATTTTCCAAGTGTGAATTTTTTTAATATAATCAATCATGCTTTATATCATTGATACATTTTCATTCTGCTGTCTTTCATAATTACAACAGAAACAGCACTTGACATTTAAAGAAAATTACATCAAAGGTGCTGAAATCTTGAAAGTAAAACTGGTCACTGTAAGTTTGCTATGATTAACCGTATTTATTTTAATCCTAACACCATCCATACCAAGATATTTGTCTAAATGTTGACTTACAGGATCTAGAATTATTACTACATTAACTGCGAGTTTTAATTCATCAATGCCTTTACACAGAAGCATTTTATTCCTGCTTAATGATAATTGTATGAAACTCTAAATTTGAAAACAGGAGTCTCAAATTTATCAGTTTGATTTTCTCATCATGCTCAACTGCCTAAAGTATTAGAAGGCAGATTCTATATATAGCTTTATCATAAAAATTTAAAATGGCACAATAATAAAGAGCAAGCAAGACTTGCATATGCTGATCATTAAGAAGCATTGCAAATCCTCTTATATAATTTTCTCGCCAAATTCAAACCTAGATTGAAATGCTGACTCTTTTCCATGGCATGTGTGCTTATCCTTGTGATTAAAGTGGACCAGTAAAACAAATTTAAAGCATTTTATCAGGCAGACTGTTAAGTAAGTTGCATTACAAGAACAGAGATACTACTATTGAAAAGCACAACATTACAAAATACTGAGGAACATTCAAATAATAAATATGGATTCAACACATAAAATGCATGTTGCATGAACAAAATAAGCATAATATTGTTTTAACAAAACCAAAAAGGGATATTTTTATAATTGAGATATCATGCTTCATCAGCTTTAAATCATGTTTTAAAAACTGTAACTTAAGATTCAATTTAAAGCATGAACAAACTTAAAGAAATATAATCAGGCTAAATATTAAAGTTTCAGTTGTTCAAGCTCCAGAAATGAAAAAGATGCAGTCAGAGCAAACGAAGAAAGTTTGCAGGTAGAAGAGTAGAGAAATTCATTGTAAAGAAGTTTTCAAAAGTTGAACAGAGAGACAAGTGTACTGATGCTACACACCTTGCAGGCAGACAGCCATTAACAGGTGGTTCTCCAGATGGTGGCTTTGGTCCTCCACCTGGGGATGTTGTGAGCTTTCTCTCAAAACTGCTTTCTCTAGAACGAGTCTTATGTGGCTGCTCATCAGTGTGGTGGAAGGGAACTGAAGGCATTGATGATACTCTCTGTAGCACCAACACTCTCTCTTGAGAGTTAGCAATAATGGAATCTTTACAGTCTGAGGAATGTGACGTCATATCAGGGTCATTAATTGTGTCTCTCTGTCCTTCATACATATTTCCATCGGGATCTGAAAGCTGCTGTCTATAACATGGTCTGGGAATGCGAGACTCACCTGCGATTGATAATGGGCGATGCCTTCTCCTCATAAAGGTTAACTTTAGATCACTTTCATCTTTTATGTATTTTTCATCTGGATTCTCTCGACGTCTCCTAAAGATAGGCTTTTCATCTGGCAAACAATCTCCTTTGTCAAGAGGGCCTACAGAAGAATTAGCATCCTTTCCAAGGTTAGAAGTTTCTAAGTTAGTGTTTTGAGCTTTACCTTTATCAAAATTTATATTATCTTTCATGGTCCCTGAATGTCTCCTAATAATATACTTTGGATAATCATCATCCTGTAAGCACATACTGTTTCTTGGATTATGACCTTCAATCATTGATCTGGGCCTTCGTTTGGCTTCCTGCATTACCCTTTTACGAATGTGATGGCAAGGTTCATCAACTGAACCCTGTCTGCTTCGTCTTCCACTGCTTCCATCTGCATCTAAGTTTTTAACATCAGGTAATCGCACAGGAATACGGGATGGAAGTATTTCATCAGGAGTGGTAGACATATCGACTATTTTTTTTCCTCCTATAATAATACCTCCAGGAACATATCCACTATCAGATGAAATCATTTCTGTCTCAACTTGTATTGCTGGTGAAGGAGATTTAGCCTTATCGCTGCCTTTTCCACTTTTGACTTTATGAGAAGAAACTTCTTTTACAGTCTCTAAAATATTTTCTATGCTCTGATTATAGTTTATGAGGAATTTAATATCTTCTGGAGTTTTCCAAACCTCTGATTTTTCATGTGATGTATTGACACATTCTTCCTCCCTCAAAACATCTGGTGAGACAGACATATTTTTCAGGCTACCAATATCCATCCTTGAGCCTCTTGACAAAGGTTCTGGACTAAGTCCAGAAGCTGCCTTATCAAAAACTCCATCCCCTATATCTGTTTTTATGCTAGACTCTCTACTGAAATCACTAGATGTAGCTCTGGAGCTTTTCAAACCCAGCATATGCAGAGTCTCGGGTAAGTCTGAAAGAGTGATTGCAGAGGTTTTTAGTTGATCCTCTTTTTCTTTTGCAATTAAGGTTTTTTTCGTAACAAAATCTTTTGCCTTATGCCTTACATTTTCTGTGCTTTTAATATTTATTTTTTGATCTTCCAGTGCTTGAACTCTGTGACCATCAATTTGCAACATATAAAATGAAGGCTTTTCTACACCATGTAGAGGTGGCTCTCCTGGTGTCTGAGATTTTTGAGCTGATACAGACACTGAAGCTGAGGACCTTCTACGTATAGAAAACTCACCTTGCTGTTTTGCCTCCTCTTCTCTTCTTTGCCACATTTCCTTTGGTCCAGACATACTTCTTTGAACACCTCTCACTTCAATACTACTCTGAACGGGTATAGGTTTGTCAGAGCTGCCCTTTTTAAGTATCCCTTTACGGCAAGAACTTGATGATTTTTGAACAGACCTACTTGAATCTGTAGTAGCTTCATCTAAGTTTTTAAGAGATTCTCCTTCTTTTTTAATATTGTCAACAAATTCTGATATTTGACTGTCAATTACTTCTCTTGCTAAAGAAATTGCTGGCTTTACACGATTTTCTTTAGAACTTATATCTTTAGGTAATTCTGATTTTGCTTTTTGCTTTGATGCTTCAAGTTTATTTGCTTCGTCAATAGCTATAAATGGTAAGGAAGCACGCCTTTCTTCATGGTGTTCTACAACTTCATTAACCATTTGTTTAGCAGCAATATTTCTCATAACATCAACTTCATACACATTTTCATCAAAAGAAGCTTGCTGTTTGAGGGGTGGCTGCAAATTTGAGCGAATATGTAGTGATATAGTTGGGCAACTCCAACAACGTGGTAATCCTCGTGGAATTTGTCCTGGAAATGCAAATCCTCCAAGGTTGACACAAGGAGAGCCATTTCCTTCATTGGTAGAAATATTCTTTACTACAATGTTGGGGGGCATTTTAGCAGGTTGAGAAAGAGATCTTCTAACCGGCCGTCTTCTTTTAATGCGTTGCTCTGATGGTCTTCGTCCTTCCTTGTGTGTAGAGGATCGACTTGATTGCCGATTTGGAACCTGAAGGCATCGGCTTTGAATTTCATCATCTTTTTTTGATGTTTTGGAAATTTTTACATGTAAAACATCTAGAATCTTGCTCTGTTGTGTATGATTTACAGATGACACAATTGATCCTTCTCCATGAGGACGATGATCAGGTGAAGTAAGCTGAGGGTGGTCTTCCATTTCATGATCAGTTTCTTCACTATCATCAAATGAAATCTGCCACTTGGAAACCAGTGTCATTGCAGCTCCACCACCCTTTGTTACTTGTTGTAAAGCTGAAATATTGTCATCATCTGCCACAGCAAACTGAGTAACTGAAACGTCTCTATAACGTGGTTTGGTTCCAGGATGGAATCGAGGCCTGCGATGCTCTCTAAGACCTTGATCTCTACTGTCACGACCTTTCGGTTCAGTTGGTGGTGTACTCAAAGGTGGCGTGTGTTTGCTAGCATCACTGCATGTTGTTTTGGGAATTTCACATGCATAGTTACTTGTTTCATGAAAGGTTCCTTCCTCTTTGCACTGTGGACTTTCACATTCTCCACCATATACCTGACCTTCCTGAAATGCTCCAATTTGGAGCTTTGGAAGCTCCTTTCTTCGTCGCAAACGGCTTTCTTGGGTATTATACAATTCTTTTTTCTCCTCTGTTGTTACGACTGTGTTTGAATAGCCAACTGGTGACTTGTCAGCTGGATTCATTTTCTCAATGCATTCCTCCTCCTGACCTTTTCTTTCATCTTCAGTTTCCTTTTCTATGTCCATTTTCTTAAAAGAAAAAAAATATATTTTAAAATCTACTTGAAAGAAACATTGGCAAATCTATTAAAGATGAAAAGACAAGAAAAACAATACTTATCTACACAGAGAGTCTGGAAAGGCTTTTTCCATAAAGTTATATAAATTTGAACAATACCGTAACATCTGCCCAGATAATTCACATAAAAGTTTCAGGTAAATTCTGTTAAATTTATACTTTTTAATTAGCAGAACAATTTTGATTTCCTCTTGAAGCTTCAAAATTATATATTGTTCAAAATATTCAAAGGATTTTTTGAACAACGTTAAATATTGAATGGATTAAGATTCATGTACTATAAACTCTGTACAATAAACTTTTAAACAGCTCAAACACTGGTTTAAAATTACACATTTAACCTTTCCAGTGCCCAGGCTGAAAAACAGGTTTCCATCCAGAGGCCATGCTATTTTCTCACTCTGCTCAATCAAAAAAAACTTTAAAACTTTTTTTGCCAAATAATTAGTGAAAGGAATTATGGCATGTTGTATACCAAATTAATCAGCATTTAATTTTGGATTTTCTGAACATTAAATATTTAACAAAACAGACGATACGTTTTATTTTAATAAGACTTTTTTTTAGGGTCACATAGTAAAAAAATGCATCTGGCAACACAAATAAAAATTTACTTAAAAAAAAACTAACAGACAGAAATGATTACAATGCACATGAATAAAATGGCTATATATTTCTGAATAACAAAAAAAATTTTTTCTCAGTACCATACTTTGAGAAAATTCCAGGCTTTTAATCAATTGTCTGAGTCAAATAAACAAGTCAATTTTAGAATTAAAAAAAAATAACCAATCAACAGATATATGTCATGTTATGTTATGAAATTAAACAGAATTTAATTATGAATTTTATAAAAATAAATAATATAATTAAATTTCTAAGCATATTGATTTTAATAAGCCTTTTTCAATGTAATATGGTGAAAAAAAAGATTGCACTATACAATTAAGGCTTCACTTTGGAAAACCTGCTGAATAAAAACAGTTAAATTATATATTTATCGAAAGGAAATTTCTTCCCGAATAATATAATATTCAACCTGAAATATGATTTTTATTTCTTTTAATGATTCTTTTCGGTATCATATATTTTAAACACGGTCAGTGTTATACAACCTGACTTGGATTTTTCACATTCACGGGATTTTCTGAACTGGTTATAAAATAGAAAAAAAAAATTCCTTGGCTACTTTTTAGCTAAACATTATGAATTTTTTTCTTTGGGTGTTGAAGTTCGGCAATCTTGGCTAAGTGCAGAAAGGTTTGTGCACCAAAGCACCAGTCCTTCCCGAAAATTTCCTCCCACATGACTGCTGATTTCCATAGCAAGGAAGTCTATTTTGCTTCTGTATCCAAGACATTAATTTTCAGAAAATGGTACAAGCTCGAAGTTTTTTTTACTAAAAAAACAAGAAATAATAAAATAAAAATTACATATAACCTAATGGGATATTAACTAAAATATCTGCAACAACTTTTAAGCTGGCCTCTGATCTAGCATAACTCAGAAAGATCGATAAATCCGCCAATCGAAAGATCGCTAACTAACGGAAGTAAATCTACACAAATTAATTTGCTTCCATATCCAAGACCATTTATTTTCAGAAAATGAAACTAGATCAAAGTTTTACTGGAAAAGTAATAAATAATAAAATAAAGTTTAACATATAGCCTAATACGATGTTAAAATATCCACAGCAACAAGTTGTAGGATGGCCAAACGATGTAGTATAACTATGAAAAAATAAATACTTATCGATTGGCCAAAAAAACATTTTCGAAAATAAATCTACCGAAATGAAAACTAAGGTTTAAATATAAAAAATACTAGCTTTACAAAAGGTATCCAATATGCTGGACCAAAACTGCAAACAACACTTATAGCACAAGCAATGGAGATTGTATGTGACAGCCATCTGTATCTTGTTTGCCTCAGTGAGGCATAACTAATTAAATGCAGCTGCAACCAGAATTTTTAAGAAGGAAGTGTTTACTTCCAGTTTCGATTTTGAAGGTGGGAAAGATGCATAGAATGCTGGGAAAAATGATAAAAATAACTTGGGAATACTGAAATAGGTTTATGACAGAAAAGAGTGTGAAACGGGAAAAAAAATGGTGGTACGTATTTTGCAATTACTTCCAAAATCTATTGTTTTTAAAAATAGCATTTTTTGTTAATTTTTAGGAGATTTTTGAAAATTTAAGGAAATATTTGTTGATAATAATTCAAATCAAACTTGTGAGTTTAAATCAGAAGGTTACTTCAGCAAATAGGAACGTTAACAAGCAAATTGGCAATACTGTTTAGTGCTGCTAAGAAATGGCAATCAGATGGCTTTATAAAATTATTTATATTGTAGTTTAATAAAATATGAATCGAATTAAAAAACAAAATATTATTGAAGCCTAAATTATATATTTTTATAAGTTATATATATAAAAAATTACAACGGCAATTTTTATTTAAAAAAAATCTTTTTTTGTTGACTAAAAACATATACATACGTCCTTGGTACCTCAATTCAGATTCTCAGAACGTATACAGATGAAGTGGACACTGGAAGGGTCAAAGAGTATGCCATACTATCCAATCAGTATATGACAACAACATTTCTACTATTTATGCACAAAAACTGAAGTAAGATTTAATGAGAGTAAAAATTTATTCAGAGTAAAACAACTGCCATATGTCTGAGATAAAAAAAACAGCTTAAGTGTATCAAATGAGGGAATCACCTGCAAGCTGAACTTTTCCCTACATTAAGTAAAGCAATGAACTGAAGTTAAACCATTATAACAGAAAATGAGGATATGCATAAAAGGAACATCCACGTTATGGAAATAGGCCATATCTGAAACTTTATAGTTTCTTAAATGAGCTTTATATGAAAAAACGTGGTTTTCAAGATCAAAACTAAATAAAATTTTTAGCAAAATTCATGTAGCCAATCAAGAGTCATGGCAGCTGGAATATTTAATATACATTAATTTCTTTGATAATTGACACAGAATTTATTTTTAAAAAATAAGATTTAATAAAATATTTATATTAATTTTAACAAGAATTTTAAATTTTTTAGACCTTTAGAAAGAGTCAAATTAATGTTATTCATCTAAACTAGATGATACAGAAAATATACTTAAATTTATATCTAAGTAGAAGAATAGCATTATTGCCTCTGGCAAATATGAATGCCCCATTTGGCAAAGTTAAATATGAATTAGTATGGTTGAAAATCAAAATTTTAAAATTTGACTGAAATCTAGCATATTTAGTGACATTTCTCCATAAAAAGCTTATATTCTAAAGTATGGTTTTCTGTTAACATTGTGTACCTTTTAATATTGTGTACCTTTCTGTTAACTTTTGTGTATACTTTTAATTTTAAAAGCACAATCAACCTTGATGTCTTCCTTCTTTCATTTAAAATTATTATATATACAGCCTTCTATAAAGTTTATTCTTCTTTCATTCTATCACATTTCTTTTTATTTGTATCTGAATTTATAAACTTTAGTCTCTAGCAATGAGTTTTAGCAATAGCTAGTTTTCTCACGTCATTTTCGTCTGATACATAAATACATTTTATAACGTGCTAGAGAAATGATACACTGGTGCAAGCTTAATAAAATACAGTTCTTACAAAAGATGTACAAAATATTCAATTCTTAGAAATTCCAGACCTCTGAACTTAACACTCTAAAGTAACTCACACATAAAAAATAGATCTTCAGAAAACCGAAAACTTAAGATTAAAAGAGCAGCTAAGGCTATGAATACTTAGTTTCTGTATTATGCATTCAGTGTTTTTAATGCTGAATTACCAAGCCTTAAGTATTAAAAAAAAGTTATGATAAAACAGATTTTTGATATTAAAAACATTATAAATATCTTACTTCAACTTTCTGATTTTCTGTGTCAGCATACTGTTCCTTTATCAAACTGTTGTTATTATTATTATTGTTATTGTTTTCATAACCATGATGCTTTGGTGGATGCCCAAGATGTACGTTATCAGGTATAACTCGTCCATTAGTTTCTGCAGCATAGTTTATTTGTACATGTCCTGCACTTTTATTATGTACACATTGTTCTTCCTTAATGACATCTTTGCTCCTACCAGCTTCACATACTCCATCTGGCTTAAGATTTTCTCCATGATCTTCATAACTGGCCATAATGTTATCATCCAGCATATTATCTGTACCATGTGTTCCGGGTGGTGCAGTGCTGCAAAATAAAACAAATATGTAATGGAAAAGAAAAATCATATTTAAGAGTTTCATTACATGAATTGTTTAGCATCACTAAAACACAAGTTTTAAAAATATTACAAGTTTAAACTTAAAAATATCTGAAGTTAAATTTAAAATCACTTAAAATTAATATTAAAAGCAGAGTGACTAGTTTCACATTTAGTTGTTATACATAATCACTGTAATTCTACTTCAGCCTAATGAAGTAAACTTTTCTAATTGCTATCAACCTAAATATCATAATACGAGATAGGTGACAGTCAATTACATCATACATAGTTGAGTACACTTTGAATTATCGTTAAAGTGGTAAGAGAAGAAAGATGTGTTTTTTACCACTTTATCCAAGTTGGTGATCGAGTCCTTGGAGTTTACAGGCTGACACACTCATTTAGAGACACACTGTTGATGATATTTGTGGTCTATCACTTGCTGAGATGCCAGTACTGTTTACACACTCTTGACTAAGTTGGCACTGTTGTTGCATGTACACTCAGTTATTCTGCACAATTCATCACTCTTCTTATCCATCAACCATGGTATTACTTCTTACACATGGAAAACTTCCCTCTTATTAAAGCATTACACTTCAACATTCAACTTGAAATACCAAAAATCATAAAAGGCACTGCTACGTGCATTTCATTTAAGCTTCTTTAGGCAGTGTACTCCTTTTGCTACATTACACATCTTTATAAGGCAGTCCTCTAGTGGGTACCCAGGACATATCCTGTTAAGTGATTTAAAGTCAGTTAATGAGAAACAACAGTTTACAGAAAACCAACCTATATATATATATACCAAAAATAATCCACAAAAATTCAGCCCGACCCAGACATTACAAGAAACCAGTGTTTCATTCCCAATTTCTGAGAGCATATCGATATTGCTCCTCAAAAGAAGCCCTAGATATTGAATTAAATTATATTTATAAAACAGGAATACAGGCAGGTTAACATAAAGAATATTTGAAAAAAATTGGGAAAAAGATAAAATATAAACATTTTGCAAATACACAAATATTACCAACTCAAGTACCTCAGTCAAACATAAAATGTGCAATAGTCTTTCCCTATATCCCTGGTTTCTCAGATGTAATAGCTAAAATATTAAACAAATGTAAGATTGCCTTTTAAAAATAGTTAATAACGTAAAAACATCAGTAGCTAATGATAGGGACCGAAGTGCATCTATGGGGAGTTGGGAGGAAGAGTTTATCTAATAGAAATAGAGGATGAAAATAAAGCATTAATTGATAATATAAAATATATTGGAAAATCATAAAAACGTACTGCCAGATGGCAGCATAAAAGGCAGAGCATCAATATGACTTAGCCAATGAATTAGACAAAACAGTGTTAATACAAACCATTCTACAGACTAATTTGCATAACTATACATTAAAATCTAAAACAATTGCATCACCTGGAACAAAAACCCAACTAAACTATATGGAAAATTTAATTATTAACTTAAATCAGAATAAATTATGTAATATTGCTATTAAACCTATACCTTCAGCTTCGAAATTAATTTTAAATTACTTAACACGATATGCCCTGGGTACCTGTTACAGGAACTGCCTTATAAAGATGTGCAATGTAGCAGGAGTACACTGCCTAAAGAAACTTATGTGAAACATGCATAGCAGTGCCTTTTATGTTTTTCTTTGGTGTTTTGAGTTGAATGTTGAAGTGTAATGCTTTTAATAAGGGGGGGGGGGTGTGAAGTTTTTCATGTTTAAGTTACTTGATCAGGGCATATCAAAAAGCTGTAAGAAGCAACCTTATGGTTGATCGATAAGAAGAGTGATAAATTCCGCAAAATAATTGAGTGCACATGCAACAACAGACTTAGTCAAGAGTGTGTAAACAGGACTGGCATCTCAACAAGTTAATACACCACAAATATCATCAACAGTGTCTCTCTAGATGAGTGCATCAGCCTATAAATTCCAAGGACTCCATCACCAACTTGGATAAAGCAGTAAAAAACATCTTTCCTCTCTTACCACTTTAACAATAATTTAAAGTGTGCTCAACTACAATATAATTGACTATCACCTATCTTGTATTATGAGATTTAGGTTGATAGTGATTAGAAAGGTTTACTTCATTAGGCTGAAGTAGAATTACAGTGATTATGTGTAATACTAAATGTAATTCAAAAATCACTCTTATAATATTATATTACTTGGATATGCAACTGACAGCACATGATGCAGATTTGTTTTGCTCACTGAATGATTGTTTAAGAGCTGAAAAAATGGTTATTCAGAATTGCAAGTTCTAGCCGGAAACTATATTTCATATGAGTAAAATATAGTTCCACATTTCATAATGATTGTTAGCTAAAGCCTTTTTCATCAAAGGTGCAGACAAGAGGTGAAAATTTCACTGCTGGCCAGTTGAGACTTGAACATGCAAAACTTGGGAGCTTCTTACTGACTGATATACCTCCACAGTTAATTTTATATAAATTTGGAATGAACATATATCGTTTCCAACCCTTTTCTAAATTATGAAAAAGCTTCATGGGAAATTTTGAGACTTGGAATAATCACTCATGTATATTATTAAACTTAGAGGGAAAATTTCTTGAGCCAGGTTGGATATGAACCCATGATCTTTTGATAAAATGTTACATGCTCTATCAGTGTTGATCAAGATCTCCAATTTTTTCCATGAACTATTTTGCATTCCACCCTGCTTAAGGCAATTTTGTATCTAAATCTGAGTGATTATGAACTGTTCAAACACAGTAAAATCAATCATCTCATACAGTGGTGGAATTAGGATGGGTCAGGTGATGCAGTGCCCCAGGGCCCAGTGAAAGAGCCCTGACCATTAAATGGGTTTCATGAAACATTTTTCTTAACAGAAATTCTTAGTCAAATATAAGTCAAACTGGATGGCGAGTTGTTAAAAGACAAGGTAGAAAATTCTGGTTCTTGCTCTCTGGTCTTTTTTGTTATGCTTTCTAGCCCTAATTTTTTCCTTCAATTATTGACACAAGATATTTGAAGTAGAGTTCAATAAGTTTCATTTTTTGCTATGTGAAAATTTCATCTATCCTGAATGAAAATTCTCATCAATTAGAATTGAAGAATCCTCTTTAGATTTCAGCCAGTTATTGAACAAATAATGGAAATTCTCATCAATTAGAATTGAAGAATCATCTTTAGATTTCAGCCAGTTATTGAACAATCTTTCTCTTGCTTAGAGAAACAGACAGTTGATTTTATTGAAGAGAAAGGCACTGATATAAAGAAATGCTTGGATACGGATAGAATGGTGCTGCAAACATGAGAAGGTGTTATTTGGGAGTATATGTCAATTCATTGTGCTGCCCATAATTTAAACCTTGCCCATAATGACTATGTTATGAATGTTTCAAAATAAAAAAAGTTCTATGAAATAATTGAAAAATCTTAAGTATAAAATGATGGGCAATGTTACAGGAACTAGATTCAGTTTCTGATGTAGTCAACAAATGTAACATAAAAAAAGATTTGCTTCATGCTGATCTAGATATGACTGTTTGGTTGCTATTCATTATCAATATGCAGATATTTTAAAAGGAGTGACAAAAATATATTTTTCTAATAAAACATGAAAAACATACACAAGCCTTGAAAAATCAATTTGCAAATTTTTAATTTTTAATAATGATTTTTTTAAACAAAAATTTTGGAAATTATGAAACCTATTTTAAAACATTTATAATGTAAAAATGTATTAGACAAAGTATTCAAATTACTTCGGAACTCAATCAAATATCTAATGTATGTAAGAAACAATAGCAACTGAAATAGTGATAAAATGGGCGAATCAAAACAAAATACCACAGTAAAAACTGGAAAAGGAGTAAAGGATATTTTGATAAATTATGTGAAGATGACAGATTTGCTAATTGTGAAAAGAATTTTAGAGGCATAGACTAGAGAGATGTGTCTTTAGCTTACAAAATTAGAAGAGAACAATTTAGGGTCTGAAAAATGCATCTGAATATTTTATCATTCTGTACCCAGAGAATCTGTTTTCTGCTACAAACAACTGTATAAGAATTATTAGCAAAAAAGTACAAAAGGGACATTTCTTTATAGTTTCCAGAACAATTAGCTTCTTTCCCAACACTTGTTTTAAAAAAAAAATTAAAAACATTGTAATGATTATGAAAGTATGGTCTTAACTGATGCAGGACAACATTGCACTACTGTCAAATCATTATTTTTTATTATACCTGTATCTATTGCTAGCACCGAACAAAACTTTTCTAAATATTGTTTCATGGCATTAACTGAATGCCTAAGTTCTCAGTAACACTCTCATGTTATTTTTCTACTTATTAAATTAAAAAATACCTGAGGTGTACAATGGTACAATAGCCATTAAATGGACTGTTGTTAATATCAGTTGAGACTGAGACAGCATGCAACTTACACATGAAGGAGTTGAATCATGTTTATGTCGAAAACAAAGCTAGAAGAGTTAGTTTTAAGTAAAATGAAATAATGAAATTTGAATCTGATATGTATTATAATAATCAAATACTATAAATATTACACATTTTAATTAAGAAATAAATCATTGGTTCTCTTTGTTGAATGAATTCTGATTCTACAGTTACTTAGTGAACTAAATGTGAAAAAATTAAACATGCATTGACAAGTGGTTTAGGGAAATAGGAGACATTTTCAACTGAGAACAACATTTTCTCCAATAGAGGAAGCATTTTTTTCATACACTGAAATAGTGGATAACATCATTATTCATTTTTTGCATTGTTTATATACTAATGTTTTTGATTATATCAAAGTATTTCCAATTTTTATGGTCATACTAAGAAAGTTGGTGCTGTAGTAGAAAAATAACATGAGTGTTACTGAGAACTATAGGCATTCAGTTAACCCTATAAAACAATAATACATTTTCCTCTATTAAATCCTTAAAATCATATTTAATGGGACCTAATTTCTAAATTCGACCATTGCAGTGGCCAAATGGTTAGCACACTTGGCTACTGATCAGAGAGACCTGGGTTTGAGCCTCAGGTAACATATGAATGTTTGTATTGTCTTTCTGCTGAGGTTTTGATATCCTCATAGATCTCCTCTATGGCTATTAAACTAACAGGTTCCTATAAGACTTCTGTAACAAACAGCTGTTTGAGGGGTAATCTTTTTAAATTTATACTTAACATATTATTAGTATATTTTACTCAATGCTCAATCTTCAAGAACTGCATCTAGACTGGAGTATTTTGCCTAATAAATATACATATAATAAACATATGCCTGTAACTTAAATAAGAACAAAAGAGATTTTTTTTTGGAGTTTCCAGGACAATTAGCTTCTTTCAGCACTTATTTCAAAATAATTAAAAACATAATGATTCAGGAAATATAGTCACTAATTGGCTATAAATCAAGGAAATTTTTAATGTAATATTTGAAATATGGATTATCTTGAAAATTTTCAGGCACAAAAAGGTTTCCTGCCCCAGGGCCCATGGACTACTCGTTCTGCCCTTATCTCATAATAAATTTTAATAAATTTGTTTGCAACATCTCTAGTCTGATTAATAATTTTCTCTTCACTTCTCTGTTTTTATGTCCTGTCAGGACTTTAAGTTCTGCAAGTTGAAAATGCCCACTATATCATTTGCTAAGCTTATACCCTGGTGGGACTACTGCTGTATCCCAATTCGAAAACCAAAAGCAATTACTATCTTGCACAGTAGGTGAACAGTGACTTGTTGGGACTTTTAAGTTACCATTAACAATAAGAAATCTTTACAAAAAAATATATTTCTTGACTTACTGACCTATTAAACAGTTTCTACTTTATTTTGTTGATATGCAAGAATTCAAGTCATAAAAGGTTAAAGAAATACAACTCATAATATGTAAGCTTAAATGTAAACAAGGTATATTATATATATATACTTACCCTGGTAATGCAGGCTTAGAAATAACAGCTGGAGATGTTGTTGTGGTTGTTATTACTGAATTATCTGTATAATTTTTCTCCCAATCATAAGGATCACTTTCTTTGACTCCTCTCCTTTTCATACATTTTTCAAATAAACCTCCTAACATATCATAATCTGGCCTGTCATAATAATCTAAAGAAGAAACGTGATCTAAGAATAACCTGAAGTCTGAAGGTAAGTGTTTCAATAGCAGTCTATGATCATACTTCTCTTTCATCATTCCAACCTGTAAAAAACAAATCATCAAACCTTGTATATTTTATTTATAAAAGTAATACAATTTTAATATTATTTTAAAAATCAACTAAAGCAAAATATTAATCTATCAAGCCCCAAACAAAAGATATTATTTTGCTTACAATATATGTAGGGTAGTTTTAAGAGAAAGGTAATATTTTGTCGGAATAAATTCTGATAAAATATATATACACACCAAAACAGAAATTGAACAGAAATAATGTTGATATTGTATTTCTCCAAGAATTGTTGTTGAAAAACTATTGTCTCCAAGAAAGGTTTAAGAATTTTAAATAAAATGAGCTTAAAAATGCAAGGAAATTAAATATCACTTTTAGTTTTATAATATTGCTGTTACAGTAATCTAAGTTAGATAATAAAATTAGATTTTGTGATTTCATACCATTGTCATCAAGCTATTATCCCTTTAAATATGTTACATTATTTTAAAATGATTTTGTTTCCCAAAATTTAAGTAATTCTGTTAGACAGGTTTACTTAAATTTCAATTGTTGTATTACAATGAAAAACAACAACAAAAAAAAAAAAGAAAAAAAAAAAAAAAAACTCACCATTGATTTAAGCTATTGACAGAGGGCAATGTATACCAAATTTCGTCTTCCTATATCTTACTGTTTATGAGTTCTTGATCAACTTTTTGTTTCTACAAAAATGTTTGTCCTGTTCATGCTTCTCTCTTAGAGCAGGGTGGCTCAGTGGATAGCATGCCAGGCTTGTAATCTGCAGTTTCCAGGTTCGAGTCCCACCTGGGCCAGCATTGAGATTTATCTCTGCAAAACCCCCACCTTGCCTTCGGTCAGTAGGGGGAAACCATTGGGATGAGATGTAAAGACGTGGCCCCATGTGCACGAGAGCTATACCCTGTGCATATAGCCCATAATCTTCCCCTGGATGAAGGGTAAGTTCATGAAGAGTTTGGTGCTTCTAGATCTTGGAATATTAGCCTGTGAATGCATAAGCAGACAGACAAACACTCTACTTATAATTCTGGACACCATCTGCATGCATACTTGCACAGGCATTGATGCATGTCTTTCTTTTACAGCATGCAGACATCAGCATGTGCATTCGTTGTTAGCAACAGCTAAATTATTATATTAACTTTTGAAATAATTTTTATCTCTGTTTTAATAGATTTTTGATCCTATGTAATTCTCCTGATACTTGGTCAATCAGACCTAAATTCTGTACACAGGTTCTCCTGTGCTACCCTGCAATGATTTAAAAATTTGAGTCCCTATTGTAAAATGCATATACTATTATAAAATTACTTTTAGGATCCCGGATAGCTTTCTGATTGTGGGAATCTGACAACACCAGAATGATTGTTTTCTAAGCTTTTTAGTGTGCTAAAAATAATTTCATTAAAGTTTAGTAAAAAAGAGGAGCTGCCAATGAAGAAAGCAGTAGGAAGTGACTATACATCACAAACTCTTTTGCAGGATATATCTAATAAAAAAAAAACACTTTTTAAGCAAGTAGTTGTGCTGTTGGTTGGTTATTTTACCTCTGAGTGACACTCTTTTGCACTTAATGGGCCAAATGGCTCAGTCACAAGAACCTCAAAAGCTCAGGGAAAGTTGGAGAAGGGTATCCACAAGATAGATGTTAAGATACAGATTGAAGCCTCCATCAAAAGCATGCCTTTCATGCATCTAGGGGCTATAGCCTAATGGCTCATCTGATGGATGGTGGTCTTCCTAAGTCCACTGGTGTCCCCCTTTCTCACTGAGAGCAGGGTTGGGTAGTTTTATCTTTGACAGCCACTATTTTGTGTACAATGGGCTATATGGTCAGGTCACAAGGACCCTGAGGGCTCAGAGAAGGTTGGGGAAGTGACACTGGATAGCTATTAGAAGATGGTAGCCTTGTGTCAAGGCCATCCAGTGTGTTCTTTAACGTACACAGGCTATGGCTCTCCCAGACACGGGGCCACTGTTCAACTTCCTATCTGATGGATGGCAGTCTTTCCAAGCACATACTGACTGAGGGCAAGGCAGGGGTTAGTAGAGATAAATCTCAGTGTTGGTACAGTGAGGTACTTGAACCTAGGAACATCAAATTATGAGCCTGATGTGCTACCAACTGAGCCAACCCCTGTCCTAATGCTACTTGCCTTATGATGACTAATATTACAAATAATTTTTCAGCAGAGATCACTCTGGATTCTCCATTAGTAGCTTTATAAAAATTTTAGCGGTTAAATTTGATGATAATGCTTAGATATTTATCAAGAAAACAATTCTTTTTCTTTAGAGGGAGATGAAACTTTTAAAATATTTTAAAATCTATTGGTAAAAGTCAATCTTTGTGAGTTTACAGTAATTCTGTTTGAGATGATGAAACATTTTCATGTTCATATGATTCAGTACATATATACAACGTATAATTACAATTGTTTTTTTTAAATTAGATAATATTACCTGTTCTTTGTCTTTAATTTTCCTCCATGGTAACTGGCCATTGACAAATTCTACCAACATGTAGAATAATGACCACAAATCATCATGCCGACCCATTTCCTGCATTAAAAATGAGGTCAAGGTCAAATAACTACAATAAAATAAAATAGTTTTTAAGATTTGTTTTTAAAATGTCACGACAATTTATATCTTACACTAATTGCTATAAAGGACCATTGCATATATTACAGTTACACAACAAAATTATTTTGATGCAAGAGCTGAATATGTGGTAACAGTTAATAATCTCTCGATCAAGGTCAGTTTAAAGTAAATATAAAATATTAATATAATAAACATGCAGCAAAAATATAATCTATAATCTGGAAGTTTCATGAATACATTCTAATAAACACAGCACATTCTCTATCAACTACTATAACAGCAATTATCTGCATTAAAATGGTTTCCAACAATCCAACTCTATAGGGAGTCATTCTACATAAAATTAGTGAGTGGTGTTTATGCAATAATTTTTGATTTTGATAAAATTTAGTATGTTACATGCCTCGTGAAAATTCTCAAGATAATTTTCTACTTATTAAATTTCTTCCTTGCTGATAAGGTCATTTGTGGTCAACAGAAAGCCAAGATTTTTCAGTTTGAAAGTTTTCCCAAAATATTATATTTTTAAAGCTTCTAAAGCTATAAAAATGCTAAAAAACTGTAAAAGTTTCTGCTAAAAACAGTCATAAATGTATGTTGTAATGGGGTCTAAATATGAATGACAAAAAACACCCAAGAAACATTTTACAATTTTTTTTTACTTGGGAAAGAGATTTAATTTCCAAATACTGTGTGTTTGTTCTGATTATTCAAACAAACCAGTAAGGAATTTTTGAAACTAGTGTTTAAGTCCCATTAATCAGAATATTTCAACTTGAAATAAGAAAAAAACTTTTTTAAGAGCCAAACTGAAAAAAAGGAATCAAATAAGTTTAAGGAAATTTACAATTTTATCTTTGTTATAACTTCATTCCATCTTATAAATCTATACTTTTTTAAACTCTAGAGCAGGGGTGGGGAACCTTTGGCATGCGTGCCAAACATGGCACGCCAACGAATTTTTTCCGGCATGCAACCCAGGGCTCACCTTAAAAAATAAAGAAATAAATATCCAACATCTTCACTGAGTTGTATATTTTAACTTAATAGAATACAATTTTATTAAGTAGAGCAATACCAAATAAAAATGCAATAAAGAAACAAACACTATCAATTGTTTCAGTAATAATAAGCAATAAGAAAATAAAACAAACATCCTATTTCCAAGCCATCTATCTCCATGATATACTGATGTACAAGTTTTGTCCTGTTCAGTGGTTGCAACATGCACCAGGCAGCCGGACGTGGCGTGACTCCTTTACCATCATTTTATATATTTTTTCCTGTTTTATGAAGAATTTATCAGTTTTCTAATGTATATATATGTGAATTAGGATTTAATTAAATCCAAATTCTATAGATAGATATATATATGCAAATTTTATATATATAAATGTAAATTTTCTTTACATTGTGTAACGCTCCAAAAGATGATGAAATACTTTTAAAGTTTGGACCCTTTGTCTGATCCAATTATTTTCATGCTCCGAATAGCTGAGTCAGGCACCAGGCAATAATTAACAAATTGCCAAAAAATAAAGTTTAATTAGGGTTCGAAATACCAGTGAGCATTAATGAGTAAGAATTCAAAAATATTAAATGATTGTCAAAATTTTATGTTAATGCTAATCAAAACAAACTAATGTTGCTCAAGAGAAAAAAATTAGTATAGATTCAAAAGGTTTAAATAACAAACAATTTATTTCCAAAAAGCACTCACCAAAACTTCAATAAAGAAGATACTACATCATTTCTTACTACAAACATCTTCAACAAACACCAAACTAAAACCGATCTCTAAACTGTGCTGTGCTCTACTACTCTCTCTACTATCTTCTGTGCTACTGTGACAACATGTCACCAGGTTATAACAAGAGGTACAAAGCCCACACGTGTCATGTTGCATGCAGGGAAAGACATTTTCATAAATCGACGAGCAGCGCAAGCTATGATGCAAGAGGGGGCGTGTCTTTGTACATGCGCTTTAACGGGTGACAAATTGGAAGTTAGGAGTTGCGCATGCGCAACTCCTAACTTTTGGAAACAAGCGCTGTGATGCCAAAAATGAAATAAAAATCCCTAAAATGATAAATATAACGTAAATTAAGCAAAACTGGTTAAGGTAAAGTAAAAGTGAATGAGGGGGCATCACAATTGCCATAAACATAAGTTATTGTTAAAGCTATGTGAAATGTATTATTAATATTCAGGATTATGAAGTGTTATCTGCACGTGATTAGATGGAATGCGTACCCTTCTCTTTCATTTGCATGTGTGAAGGTAGGCTTATAATTGTATTAATTTTTGGTTTGCTTAAACTTGGTAGGTGTATGCAGAGAGTGATTATGATGAGATTTTCTGAGTCCAAATTATAATTTTTGTCAGCATCCATACATCTCTGTCCACATTTTCACACCCCATGATCCGATTTCCATTAAAGTTGGAAGCTGTATGAAGAAAGCAATTATTATTTGTATGTACCTTGTAGTTGTACAACTTTGGTCATTCAGTTGTAATTTATTTTTTGCCTTTTGCTTTATTCCCTTCTTTGACATCCTTTCTTCTTTTTTTCTATTCATATTTATGCTATATATATAAATATTACATTTTCATATATTTTTAGTTGCTTCCTGCCCTTTACAGATTGTACAGAATGTCACAACCACCAGCAAAGAAACATAGACATTCAAATGAAGAGAATATTACAGAATTTAAAGAATACTGGACTGAAAAATTTGGTATGATTAAGAAAGATAATAAAGCATTTTATGTTCCGAATCAGTTGTTTGTAGGACTTCTTCTGTAAAGATACATTTTGAAACTGTTCATAAGAACTTAAGCAATAAAAGTGAGCAAGAACAAAAAGAATTAATTTCCCGTGAACTGAGAAAGACAAAAAAAAAACAGTCCAATACTTTGATGAAATTTATTTCAGGTAGGCCTAGTTCCAACTTAGTTGCTGCTAGTTTTGAGGTTTCAAAAGTTACTGCCCAACATGAAAAACCACTCGGTGATGGGGAGTATATTAAAGAAGCATGGCTAGAATGTGCCTCTTTCCTTTTTGACGATCTTTCAGAAAAGGAAAAAATTATTCAGCACATTAAAGATTTGTTTGTGAGAAGGAAAACAGTTAAGGATAGGATACTTCAGTTGGAAAGGAATACAGCAAAACAATTAACAAAAGATTTGGCTTCGTGTAAGTTCTTTTCTATTTATGCTGATGAGAGCACAGACATTACATCATCAGCTAGGCTAACAATCTTTGCTCGATTTTGTTGGGTTGACAAAGTATGCGAAGAGATGATTAACCTTGTAACACTACCTGAGCAACCACTGGGGTTGAAATATGTAAAGCAGTTATGAACGAATTATCTGTTCGACAAATTGATATTTCAAAAGTGGCATTCGTCACAACAGATGGTGCACCCAGCATGATTGGTAAGGAAGCAGCATTTGTAAATCTGTTTGCAAAACATGTTGGTCATCCATTGACAGGTTTTCATTGCATCATACACGAGGAGACTTTATGTGCAAAAGCTGGCCTAAAGGAACTTCAAGAAGTGATGCAAACAGTAGTCAAGGTGGTTAATTACATTTCTGCATGTAATACAGAATGCATTACATGCAGAAATGTAATTAACAACCTTCTGCAATAAAATAATGCAATTAACAATTTCTGCAATAAAAGACAATTTCAGAATCTATTGATTGAGGTGGATTCAGTGTACAAAGGACTAATAATGTACAACAATGGTCGTTGGCTTAGTCAAGGTCTTGTTCTGAAACAATTTGTTGAATGCTTGGATGAGATAAATCTCTTTTTAACTAATCAACAAATGTCTCATAAAGAAATGTATGACATTGTGTGGGTTTGTAAACTGATGTTTTTTGCAGCATTTTGTGAACATTTAAATGACTTGAACCTTAAACTACAGGGCTCTGGTAAGACTCTTGATGTTATGTTTGATGACATGAAGGCATTTGAAATGAAACTAGGAGTTTTTAAGAGCAATGTAGACAGTGAGATATTTAGATATTTTCCAAACCTAAAGAAATATATTAATGATCACCAAAAAAACATACCGCCAATGTATTCGAAAGCTATTTTTAAATGCCAATGAGTCAACTGTTGAGCAGTTCTCTCTAAGATTTGTTAAGTTCAGAGAATTAGAAGAGACTGCAAAATTCATTAAGTTTCCAGACACTATAAACCTGGATGAATTAAACTTGCAGATGTTTTTGTGGAAAAAATATCGATGATTTTGAAATGCAGTTGATTGATTTTCAAAGTAGTTCAATTTGGAGGCAGAAATTTGTTGACCTCAGAGTTGACTTGGAACATATCGAAAAGGAGTGATTAGAGATGGGAGTAACAGAAAGAAGTGCGGAAAATGAGGCATTAAGGACTTGGAATACTATTCCACAAACTTTTGTACGCTTAAAAACCCTTGCAGCAACGTTATTATCCATTTTTGCACCTACATATTCTTGAGAATCATTGTTCTCAGTGGTGAATTTTGTTAAGTCTCATAATAAGAGTAGCCTTACAGATGAAACTAGTAAGGCATGCATATCTCTAAAGCTTACAAAATATAAATCTGATATAAATTATCTGTCATCAGTGATGCAGCAGCAGAAGTCTCATTCATGCTAAATAAATAAAGCATCCATAATTTTTCTTTCTCTAGTTTTGATTTGATGTTTTCTGCTAACTTCTGTTTAATGTATTATGTAAGTAAAATAACATTTTATTTTCTCTGTAATTTTTATGTATTACTCATTAAGGGATTAAGAATTAATAAAATAACATCTTTAATTTTCTTTTATTGTGCTTTAGTCAAGTAAAACGATTATGAGATTGGGCACTGTAATATATTGGAAAAACTTGAAAAACTTATGTCTGATTGATCTTTACAAAAAAAAAATCAGAATTATTGTTTATTATTTTGCTGATGTTAAGAATTGCATCTTTAAATTGTATGGCAGCTAGAATTACACTTAAAGGCTAATAAAAAATATCCACATGATCAACAAGGTAGAAGGACATTTAAGTAAAAATTCCATCCCTAATTTTTACATTCATTCAATCTTACATGACTTACAATAATCACTCTTACAATATTCTTTGATTTTACCATTCTAGTGTGATTCTCGATTATTTGAAAAGGTTCTCCCAATACTTAAAAGACACCAAATAATAATATGTTCCCAAAATTTCAGTTGGCATGTGAGAAAATTTTGCATTAAAGATTTGGCGATTTTGGCAAGCACACTTAAAAAGGTTGTCCACCCCTGCTCTAGAGTATCATCAATATTAGCAAAATATTTACCATTATTATATACAACACATTAACAATCAATTTATAAACTCTGGTAAAAATGCTACAACTGAGTTAGAATAAGATTAAAGTGAAAATTTATATTTAGCAGCATATATTAGTTTTAAATAATTTAATTGATCATGGTATGTAAATTATTTTACCCATGAATGGCACTCTTTTGCACACAATGGGCTAAATGGCCTCATGGTATGTGACATACAATACCAATGCAAAATTTATACCACAATTTACTATTTAGAAGCCATATTACACTGATCCTATAAAATAAACCTCTCAGGCAACTGCTTGCTGCAGACGTCTGACAAGAGCCTGTCAGTTTAATATCCCATTGAAAAGATTTGTGAAAAAGGCAAGATCTCAGCAGAAAGATAGCATAAACATTCATGTCTTATCTAGGACTCAAACCAAGGTTCCTTTCATCAGTAGCCAAGCATGCTAATGGCAGTCACACCATCTATATTTCAGAAGAGGCAACTTATTTTCCAATTGTCGTTAATGAGGAAGTCACTTCACACTTAGGATTATTTATAAAAAAATTCATCAATATTAAACACAGATTACCTGTGGATATAAAATTCAACAAATGTTTATGTGAAACAAATTATCACTGACAGAAAAAAAAATTGTTTTTGTCATGAGTGGGATTCGAACCCACGTCTCCAGGAAACATGTCTGTTATGCTACCACTATACCACCAATGGCTAACCTTTTCTCAGCTTATGTGACCTTATAAACCTTCCAGATTTTATTTATTTGATTCACACTAGTGACGCCATCTATCCAGGAAGTGGACAACTCTGTTGCCTCATTAGAGATGGAATTATTATTTGTCACTCACGCTCAGGGCATTAAACTTATCCTGTGATTATTTACTACTGATTTATTGATTTAACGCACTGAGCGTGAGTGACAAATAATAATTCCATCTCTAATGAGGCAACAGAGTTGTCCACCTTCTGGATAGATGGCATCATTAGTGCGAATCAAATAAATAAAATCGGGAAGGTTTATAAGGTCACATAAGCAGAGAAAAGGTTAGCCATTGGTGGTGTAGTGGTAGCATAACAGGCATGTTTCCTGGAGACGTGGGTTCGAATCCCACTCATGACAAAACCAAATTTTCTTCAGCTCATCATTTCATGAGTTCCATGTCTACAGGACTTATCCTGTGATTATTTACTACTGATTTATCACTGACAGGTTTGATTCCTGCTGCATCGGCAATAATTTTTTTCACATAAAACATTTGTTGAATTCTATATCTACAGCTAATTTGTGTATTTTAATACTGATGGATTTTTCATAAATAACGCTGAAGTGTAAAGCGACGTCTCATTAACATCTGAGCAACAATTGGAAAATAAGTTGCCTCTCCTGAAAATAGATGGCACAACTGCCACATTCAGTGAAGAATAGATTTATAAGTCACATCATGAAACTAGGTTATCATCCAATGCATGGTTTTATATCATTTGCAATATTACAGTAATAAAGTATCACAGGAATTTTGATTCCTGCTGCATTGCCAATAATTTTTTTCACATAAACATTTGTTGAATTCTATATCTACAGGTAATCTGTGCATTTTAATACTGATGGATTTTTCATAAATAACGCTGAAGTGTAAAGTGACTTCTCATTAACATCTGAGCAACAATTGGAAAATAAGTTGCCTCTCCTGAAATATAGATGGCACAACTGCCACATTCAGTGAAGAATAGATTTTTAAGTCATATCATGAAACTAGGTTATCATCCGATGCATGGTTTTATATTATTTGCAATATTACAGTAATAAAGTATCACAGGAAATGTCTTGTTTAACAAGGAACACTTGAAATAATTTGCTGAAAAAATTTTAGTTTCTTACTGAGTGGGATTCGAACTCACATCTCCCTGCCATGCTTCTGGGGACAAGAATTCGAATCTATCTCAGGAAGAAACCAATTTTTTTTTCCGGTCAATTATTTCAAATGCTTGCAATATTAGTTTGAAATTTTACAATTTTTTTCCACCTTTAGAGAGAACATGTTTTTGCAATTTTTGGGAGATTCCAAAAATGTGAATCATAATATTTCATCAATACCTATAGAATCCAAATATAATTTTTAATTTATCTGTAAAAACAAAAAAATTCGATGTTTACAATTGGATAGACAGACGACAAAGCAAAAACATTACCTCATTTTTTCTGAAAATGATTAAAAATAATAAAAGAGCAGCAAAGGAATAGGGAAAATTAAAACAAATAGTGATAATATTGGAAACATTTCTAGTCTTAAAAGTTAAACAGGTTGGATCGCTAGTCAGATGGAAAAAATAACCTCATACATGATGTATAGTCTTATGTGAATGAACTTTGCGGTCCAGCTCAGGCCCACAAGGAGAGAAATTTCTAAAAGGGAAAATATGAAGCTGATTGTTCAAAATCCATTATTATTCATTCAAATACAGCCTTATGATTATTCAAATACAGCTTTACACCTAAAGACTACAATTAGACTGTATAATATTTTGGTTCTTTCTAAGGTTAGTTACGGTAACAAAACATGGACTTTTTGTAAGCAGGATAACAACAAACTTAATGCCTTTGATTCCAGATGCTTACGCAGTATCTTGGGTATTAGTTTGACTCTGTAAGTAATAATAAGGTTAGGAGTCATCAACCTCCTTTGAGAAGCATATTGTGCAGAGAGAGACTCCATTAGTTTGGCCATGTTGCCATATGCATAGCTGCAGATTAGCAAACAGGATTATGAACAGTGTGCCTAAGAGTTTCAGAAATAGGGAGAGACCTAAGAAGTGATGGGCTGACGATGTCAAACAGGACCTTGCTAGAATTGGCTTAGAGTGGCCAAATGTAGCAGCAGTAGCTCAGACAGACGCATCTGGAGTGGAAAATTACACAGTCTGGTTGAACCTCCGTAGTCCATGGCTGCATGAGGATTTTGTATGCATGCATGCATACAAATTATAGTCTTATTGAGCAAATTCTCAGTTCAGGAAGAACTTTTGAAGTAGATGAATACTGTTGAAATTAAAACTATTAATTAAAGAACTATGGCTAGTTTTTTTTGCAACTGACACATAAGATCAATCAGGCAGGTTTTGCAATTGGCACATAAGATCAATCAGGGTTAGTAGACAGTCATATGTAAGTTAATTTTGCACTGATAGCATATGTCAGTAAGGTTTTAACAAAACTTAGTGTTAATAATAATAATACAGTAATACAAATCCATAATATAAGCTCATTTCACTGATGATAACGCTAACAGTTGTTCTTTAACATTCCTTGTGATGTAGTTGGAAGTCTTCATGTGATTATACCATACAGAGAGTGGAATTCTTGAGTGCAGAGTTCAATTCTCTACCTTTATTAAAATTTTGCATGATGAAAGATAAAGAACAAATTGTTAATGTATATACTCAAATTAATAAAATGTCAGAGGATTGTGATTTCAATTTTAAAATAAGCTCATCTCCATCTTTGATGTAAAATGATTAGACAATGTAGAACATACGACAAAAATTAAAAGTGCATGTAATGGTGTGAAAACTACACTGATGGAAATTTAAAAAAGAACACCATGAACAATTGAAGCATAAGCTATGAGATTTATTCAGCAGAAATAACTTGTTGAGAAAGGACAGTGATCACACATGTGAAGTGATTCAATATTTATTTTACATTTTAATGAGCATTACATTTTACAGAAGGCACATTTTAATAAGGTGTTAAACCTCCTCAAGCAGCAATACAAGCTTCCAATGCAATGTCTGGCATGCAATCAGTCGTACAAAATGCTGGATATCAAGCTGGGGGATACCATTCCATGTGTTTTCAACTTGGATGCGTAATTCAGCAATGGTCATTGCCTTCCACAGTCTGTGGAAGAGACTTTGTCCAATCCAGTCCCAGACATGCTCAATTAGAGACAAGTCCGGAGAGCGTGCTGGCCAAGGGAAAATTGGTGCACTGTCCGAAGAACATGTTGAGTTGCCCAGGTGAAGTGTGGGCGGGCATTATCCTGCTGGAATATTGCATTTGGGATTTACACTCAAATATGGCAGGGTGGCCAGCTGTACAATGTCGCTGACATACGTATTGCTATTCAGTGTACCCTGTACAAACACCAGACATGTACGAGAGTGATAGTTAATCGCTCCCCACACCATGATGCCCAGCATGGGCAGATGGCAGATGCACGATGGAAGAAGTCACTCACCTTGTCACCTTCGGACACATAAACGACTATCAGATGCTCCTAAGCAGAATCGGCAATCATCACTGAAGACCACAGACTGCCATTCTACCTTCCAGTGAACTCATTCTTGACACCACTGCAAATGTGCTCGATAGTGATGAGGTGACAGTGATAACCGTGCCCATAGTCCTGGTTCCAAAAGATAATTACGTATCATTCTTGTAGACACCCTTGGTACGACAGAGGATTGAATTTGTGACGCCATAACCATCTGCTCTGCCACCGCCGCCTTCCTGATATGCTGATCACTTTTGCGCGTCCTTAACTCTGTTGCCCAGAACCACCTCTGCGAGTGTGTGAATGCTCTTCTGACCATCGACACCACCATCGTACCTCTCGTCCAATGCGGTGAGCAGATGAAAAGACCAACCTGCTTCCCAAAGACCCACTAACAAATGTCTCACGCTTGCATCATCCAGGCATAGTAGCTTCTTTAAAGAGCACCGAACAACATGACACAAAATGAATAACTTATTTCTTAATGCCCTAGTCCTTAAATATACATGGTATACACTTGCATGTTGTGACGCAATTATTTCATGTTTTTCTCAGTGATGCCATTATTTCATCCAATGACTTTCAATCTTGGATCACGGTTTCTGCTGCCCTTAACTATTAACATATTATAATACGACATTCCTAAAGGAATTCCTTCTGGGTGTTCTTTTTTCAATTTCCACCAGTGTATGTGCCTGAGGTGTCAATATGTTTATTGCATTAATATGATGTGTATATTTTTGGCAGTTGATTGTGATTTATTAATGAATTTTTACTGAGTAAAAAACAATTACAAAATTTTGTCTATAGAAATGGATTTAGTAAAATTTTTTTATGCTGCGTATAGAGTTGGGATCAGTATGCAGCAATAAAAATGACTGATACAGACCAGTATATTTTCAGTGTAGAAAAGATGGAAGGAATTCAATGAACAAATTAATGTTCTTCCAAATCAGTGAAGTTGCCTTGTTATCTGTAACTACTGTTCAAAGAAACTAAGGTCATTAGGCAGAATATTAGATTTATGTTCTTGAATTCTACCTGGGCTTGGAAAGGCGATTTCATATTAGATGAGACACAAAACCATGGCCCCATGTTCAGGAGAACCATAACCTATGCATGTTAAAGAACACTCAGAAGTAAACAAACTAACCCAAAAAGGCCCAAAAATTGGCCTTTCTTGGCCTTCACTACTTCTTACTAAAAAGGTAGGAAGTAGTGAAGAGGAAAGAATAGCATTGATAGAATGAGCCCATTTAAAATCTTGGTCATTTTAGACCAATATAGTAGTAAAAGGGTTAAAAAAAACTATTAACATCATCAATGAAAGATATTTATGAACCTGTAATACTATATGTATGAACTAAAATTTAATACTGATTTAAAACTAATTTACTTTAAACCTATTACGTACTTTGGTGTTAAATATAATTTGCTAGTCTGTAAATGGTAGCTAGGTAGTCACTGGAAGGAGAGCTATGCACCAATCCCCTGTGATGATGCATAGAACCGGCCAGGCCTAGCACCTAATGTCCGACCCCGCCTTCTCGTGGTGCAGACTGTTAGTACCTTTCCAAAGAGATACTCTCTTGTGGAAGTGAACGGAAGGGGAGGGCTGCCAGATTAGTGTGGCCTACTGATCTGGACAACTATGGCTACTTTTCTTCTTTTTCTACCCTGCTGAGGAGTGGTCAATCACACAGGGTCCTGGTGCCGACCATATAAACCCACTGGACTGGACAGATATATGGCTCTGAGCTTGATTATGGATCCTAATTTTGCTGCACTGGTGGGCTTCTGTGGAGGGAAAATCTTCCGCTGTGTTTTCTGTTTGTTTGTGGGTTGACAGCCCCAAGTGAATAGATTCACAGGATATGTTTATCAGCTGGTGGATAATCCTGAGCAGAGGTCATCGCAGGCACCTGAACTCTTTGCTTCTATTGGCATCGTCAAATTCTACATTGGAGGAAGTATTCCAGTATAGATGGCTTCAGCCTTTAGTGGTGGGGGAACGGGTCTTTGCCCCATGTCTGCGATTAGGGGGCTGTTTGATATTATCGGCATTACCTCTCTCAATAAACATAGTTTCTTTAAACATCCCACTAACCATTTTCTCTCCATAGGTAGTTGGAATGTGAGGACTCTGCACAGAGCTTTTTCTCTTGATGTCCTCACACAAGAATTCCACCATTATAATTTAGATATTCTCGGCTTGCAAGAGACCAGATGGACAGATAAAGGTCAGATTCTTAAAAATAATCTTAAATTTCTCTTTTCAGGGAGGGACGACAATAAGCATCACCAAGGTGTGGGTCTGCTTCTTAGCAGACACGCTAGTGATACTCTTCTAGGATATGAGTGCATTAATGAAAGGTTTCTTACAGCAAAATTTCAGACAAGCGTTAAAGACCTGAATGTTATCTGCTGTTATGCCCCCACTGAGGATGCCGATGAGGAGGATAGGTTTTATGAACAACTTCAGGATATTTTGAATTCTGTCAAGAAAGGAGATATTACCCTTGTTCTTGGTGACTTCAATGCCAAAGTTGGTACTGACTCTGACCTTTGGGGAGGGGTGATTGGCCCTTTTGGTATTGGTAGCTGCAATGGCAATGGGCAACGTCTCCTACAGGTAAGTAAACTCAATGGTTTCAGAATAACTAACACATATTACAAACACCGCGACATCCATAAGTACACATGGGTTTCACCTGATGGGCTGCATAGGAATATGATTGATTACATATTAATTAACAGCAAATGGGCTAGTTCTGTTAGGAATACCAGGGCATATAGGGGAGCTGAAATTGGATCTGACCATTACCTTGTTAAAAGTGTCTTGCAACTTAAACTTAAAAAGTGTTGTGCTAGGATTAAAAAATTTGCTTTTAATACTGAAGCTCTGAAAGACCCAGTTATAGCCAAAGCTTACCATGATAGGTTACTTAGTCATTATGACAGTCATGGTATGCTTACTACTGAAGTTGAGGAAGAATGGGATCATTTTAAACAGACTTTTTTGGACACTAAAAGTCCTCTTTTAGGAAAAAAGGAGCAGAAGAGACAGAATTATTTGAGTGATAAGGCACTAGAGCTTGTTTTTGGAAAGAAAGAACTGCAGGAATGTCCTTAATCAATACCCTACTAGTCCTAATAGAAAGCATTACAGATAACTTAATAAACGTGTAAAAGATCAGTTAGCTGCTGATAAGAATCTTTGGCTTGATGGTTTGGCTGACAAAGCTGAGGAAGCAGTTAGACAGCACAACAGCAGAGAGCTGTACCAGATAGTTAATGTTTTGTGTGGTAGAAAACGGACAGGTATACAGGGATTAAAGGATAAACAAGGTAAGGTTATAGAAGGTGAAGATTCTGTCATGGCTAGGTGGGCTGAGCATTTCAGTGATATTCTAAATAATGCGGTTAGTTTTATTCCCATTGTTTGCAATGATGATAGATGCATTGGTGGCTTTAATGTTGGCCCTATAACACAATCTGAAGTTATTTTGGCTGTTTCTAAACTTAAACTACATAAATCCCCAGGGGTAGATGAAATTATTACCGAAATGCTTAGAGCTGGGAATATTTCGGTTACCACTTGGATGACTGAAATTCTGAATATCTTTTATGATAAAGGCATGGTTCCTAAGGATTTTACCAGAGCTATTGTTATCCCTATTTTCAAAAAAAAAGGTGATCGCAGTTCTTGTGATAACTATAGGGGTATCAGCCTACTCTCTGTTCCAGGTAAAGTTCTTTCCATGATTGTGCTTAATAGAATTAAGAATCTGGTTGACAGTCAATTGAGTAATGAGCAATGTGGATTCAGAAGTGGTAGGGGATGTGTGGATCAGATATTTTCACTTAGGCAGATTCTTGAGAAATGTTTAGAGTTTCAGAAACCTTTGGTTGCTAGCTTTGTTGATTTCAAAAAGGCTTTCGACTCTGTTGATCGTCATAATTTGTGGTTGATTGTGAGATCATATGGTATACCAGACAAGTTAGTTAACATTATGAAAGCTCTCTATAATAACACTGAGTCGTGTGTGAGAGTTGGTAAGGCTTGTAGCAATTGGTTTAGCATTACTTCTGGTGTTCGACAAGGGTGCATTTTATCTCCTTTTCTCTTTAGCTTGGTTATTGATTATGTTATGCGAAATTCACTTCAAGGGAAAGATTTTGGCCTTAAATGGACTGGAGATACGAAAATTTCTGATTTAGATTATGTTGATGATTTAGCCCTTTTGGCAAATGATGTTGATAAGATTAACTCTTTCATTCGAGCTGTTGATGAGGCTGGTAGTAAAGTAGGTTTGGTTATAAACAGAGAGAAAACTAAAGTGATGAAAATTGGTCAGGCAGGTTGTGATTCAGTTAATCTGAATGGTTGCAGTCTTGAGCAGGTGTCACAGTTTAATTATCTTGGGAGCTATGTAACAGATAATGGTGAGGTGCGGCATGAGATTAACAGACGAATAGGGATTGCTGCCGGGACTTTTAAGAATCTATGGAGAGTGTGGAGAAATAGGCGTATACACCTAAACACTAAAATTAGACTGTATAATAGTTTGGTTCTTTCTAGGGTTAGTTATGGTAGTGAAACTTGGACACTTTGTAAACAAGATAACAGGAAACTAGATGCTTTTGATTCCAGATGCTTATGCAGTATCTTGGGCATTAGGTGGTTCAATTTTGCAACTAATGATGAGGTTAGGCAAAGGAGTTTGCAACCGCCTTTAAGCAGCATATTGTGCAGAGAGAGACTCTGTTGGTTTGGCCATGTTACCCGTATGAATAATTATAGATTGGCGAATAGGGTTATGAACTGTGTGCCTAAAGGCCTCAGAAAGAAGGGGAGACCTAGGATGCGGTGGGCAGACAATGTCAAACAGGACCCTGTTAGAATTGGTGCAGTGGCCAGATGCAGCAGATGTAGCTCAGGATGGACTTGCTTGGAGAACTAAATTGCACGTTGTGGTTGGACCTCCGTAGCCCATGGCTGCTTGAGGATGATGATGATGATGATGCTAATTTGCTATCTGGAGTTTTATTCTGAAGTAAGCTATGTTATTACAGACAGTTTATAAATTGGTTTTTCAAATGTTGTATACAATTGTAATAATGAGTTGAACAAAAATTGGTTGTCTTGACTGGGATTTGACCCCTGGCATGCTTCTGGGAGACTGGGGTTCAAATCCCAGTCAGGACAATAAATTTTTTTCAACTCATTATTTCAAGTGTTCCTTGTCTACAGGACTTTTCCTAAGATAATTTATTACTGGGTTGTACATATTTTTTTTAAAGGAAAGAAACTAGTCCCCTACACAAAAAAGGATAGAGATAAGCTAGAAGATGTGCTCGATGGTTTAGTAGTCAAGTACACTAACCACTACACCAAATATGAGCAATATGAGTAATTTTCATTTGTATTGAGAATGATGTAGCCCTTATAGGATTTAAAAACAAAAATTCAAATTTACAAGGCAAAGTTAGCCTTAATATGAAACTAAAACTGAAAATTTCTATATTTTAATTTTTTTGCTGTCTGTCTTAAGTTGCAAATTGGTCAGCTTAAAAAAAAATGATTTTTTCAATTTGTTGGACTTTAGACCAAATATTCAGATGAAGGGGACCAAAACACTGGTTCACATTTACAGATTAATTTGGCTAAGATCAGAAACATAAAATATCCAATTACATCACATCCCCTTTCTAAGTTAAAAAAACTTTTCATATTTTCTATTGCTTATATTAGGGTGATTCATAAGTCTGGGCATTTTATACCATGCAAAATGTGTATGGTGTCACACCACCATATTGCATATGCATACTTATAAATGTAGCACTAAGGGAAAGTAATACATTTATAAGACTCCATTGCATCAATCCATAACTATTACAAGTATCAGAGTCTCAGTTTCCATCATTATAACATTGTGCAATGAGTTAAGTACTGAAATGCACACAATTTTACATAATTACTGGTGAAAAGGATTAAAAGCTGCTGAAGCAGTCTGAGAAATATGCAAAGAGGAAGGTGAGGGGGCAGTCTCCATTTGCAATGCTCAAACTTGGATCAAGAAGTTTGAAAGTGGTGGCACAAGACTCAAAAATAAGCCACAATCAGGACAGCCAATATAGGTAGATCGCAACATTCTGTGCCATGATGTTGAAGCTGATATATTGACTAGCATTTGAAAGCTCTCATCCAAACTTTGTTACTCACAAGCGACTATAGTTTGGCATCTGCAATGCATCAATAAGGTAGCCAGGAGTTGCCAAAGTGGTTCATATTAACTGACTACTGAACAAGCAAACCATTGAATAATCTGCAGGAATTCCACACTAATCCATTCAACTATCTTTTATCAAGCAAATTGTAACGAGTGAAGAAAAATGGATCTTTTTCATCAATCCAAACACCCAAATGCAGTGGTTTGACCCAGGCCAGCCTGTACTTCCTGTCTCAAAGAGGGGACAATTCAAAATGAAGGCACTATTGTGCTTGTTAAAATTTTGAGGGTGTAGAGTGCACCTTAAAATTGGTTCCCAAAGGATATGCCATCAAATGTCAACCAATACTCAGCACAACTGGAGCATGCACAGACTGTGATGCTTTAATGCTACCAAGGATTGGTAAACAGATATTAGGTACTCCAACAAGATAATGCAAAACAGTATACCATTCTTTGGACCAAAGAAAAGTTTCAAGAATTGGCATTAACCTTTTTCCTCACCCAGCATGTAGTCCTGATCTAGCTCCTTCCACCTACCACCTCTTTCACTTCATGGTTCACTTTCTTTGAGGTAGGCGATTTCAAACATTTCAGAAATCAAAAACTTATATTAGGAGCTTTTCACCTCCAAGGACTAAGCATGATATCAAAGAGGAATCGAACAACTTGTCAAGAAATGGTTACGAACTATTGACAATTATGGTTTAGATTTTGTTGAATATGGTTTGTTATTTATATTGCAATAATCATTTCTCAAGTAAATGATAAAACACAGACTCGTGAATCACATTAATATTTAGTAGCAGTTAACAAAATGAGTGCAATTTTTCCTAATTGACTAATACAAGGATTTATAAGTAATCTGCAACATGACTGCAAAAAAAAAATAACAAAAAATATTCACCTTATTTTTGTGAGCATTTACAGAAGCATAGCGTACTGTTCCTCTAAATCCAGCTGCTGCTCTAGGCGGGCGTACATCTCCATTGGCCGTTACATATTGACGAGCTAAACCAAAGTCTAGCATATATACTCTTCGACAATTATTTGGTAAGCGTCCCACAGAAAAGTTTGACTAGAAAAAGAATATGTTGATAAACATTACTAAGAATATAAAATGACCAAATAACGAAGTTCAAATACTGAAATTTCAGACAAATATTTTTTTCAAATGCTCATTTTGTGTGAAAATTACAAAAATAGCATTCCTAAAAGACAATTAAAATCCAAGCCTCATGTTTGGTGAAGAGTTAGGTGTGTGGGGTCAAATATCTACATATCTGAAATAAACTTAAAATATTAGAGTTGGCTAGATGGCTAAATCAAAAAATAATTAATATAGAATTAATATAGAAATGATATAATATCATTTCAAAAGATATTAATATAGAAATGTTTCCAGGAACTATTTATTAACAAAAAATTACATGACACATCATGCTTCTTATGAAAACCTTTACTGTTCAATATTGTTGAAATCATGATCTCCTGATAACACATCAGGTGCTCTGACAGCTGAGCTACCAGCAGCAAATCAAGATCTTTTCTATTGATGGATTTAAGCATCATATCATGGGGTCAACCATTAGAAGCTGTCTAGTATGAATGAAGATTGTTCAGCAGGGCACTTCCAGTTATGTGCATAACACCAGTCACACTTTTATCAAGTATAAGGATATGTTTAATAACAAGCAAACACAGGTAAACACATGTAACACTTTTGATTATAGAAGAAAAATTGTCTTGAATAAGGTGGAACATAAACCCATGACCTCTGCGATCTGTAACAATGAAAGTGCCCTAACTAGAAGCACTGACAAATTTGTATGGAATTCAGCATATGAGCTCATGCCAAAACATACAAATGATCATGCTGCCAGGACAGACATGTGGTAACTACACAAGAGGGTGAATGTTGGTGGTGCAGCAAAATGTAGGTACTGTGGTCGATTGCGGGCACCTGTGGAAGACAGATCAATGGAGGCAGTGATGACAAAGATACCAGATGAGACAGTATGCTATGTCACACCTGCCAGGTTGAAGTGCATGTGAGGTTTAATTTGACCATGTAGTGGCCAGTGAATTCTTTGAATATGCACCAACTGAACGTTTGGAATATGATAGATGTCATTCTCAACTGGCACATAATTTCTATTCCTTGAGAAACCAATTCAGGCATGGTGGGACATTTATATAACTATGCTGCAATATGTTGCTTGTGCATCACTAACCATGAATGGTTACATGTGATACACCCATTGTACCATTTCTTGCATGAAAAATAAATTATTCTGTAACTGGCATCACTTAATGACCACATTGCCACCTGTCCCTCACCTGATTCACAAATGCATCCTTTCTAGGTAGGACCAATGGCATCATTTATTGGGAGCTACTGGGGCTAAGCCCTGCATGGAATTCCTAAAGTTTTCCTTTTAATTGAAAAAACAAAAACTAGGTTAAAATTTTGATAGTAAACAAAAATTTAATGTACAAGCTAATATTTCAAGAAGCAAAATTAAGCCATGGCCACTTTTGATTCTCATTTTGCTCTTGATTGACAGTGTCAGCAATGCTAATTTCAACTAGCCCTTACAACTGTTACAGCAGGGAAATCGTTGTGTAACCCCCGTTAATCACACCTCTTTTGCTTTATCTTGTGGCTGCTAATGCTACAGATGTGGGAAAGGGGATACTATCTGGAATAATTCATGTTAGCCCATTGTCCAACTTGCATCTCTTTGCTTGACAATGTTGTTGTTTAGCTTTCAGGAGCAACTGTGGTGGATGAGGGAACACCTATGGAGAAGTAGGGGAAGGGAGATGTAACTTACTTGTGTTAAATGTACAGTTGAAAGTTCAATTCTATTTTATGTTGCTGTAAAGTATTTCATAGTTTCTTCCACCAATATATTATTTTTATTTCTTAATTTGTTCCATGGCCAAATGGTTAGCATGCTTGGCTACTGATTGAAAAGACCTGGGTTCAAGCCCTAGGTAAGGCATGGATGTTCGTGTTGTTTTCCCACCATCCTCACAGACCTTCTACTATGGCATATAAACTGATAGGCTCCTGTCAGACCTCTGTGGCAAACAGCTGCTTGAGGGAATATTTATTTTATTATTTATTTAATTTGAATAATGAATAAAGTGGACTATTTTTGAACACTCAATAGGTTACTAGAAGTTCCCAAACTTTTTGACACTGCAACCCTTAGAACTGTGATAAATTCATGAGACCCATTAGAATTATAGATAAAATTATCAACTTCTTCCCTACGATGTAGAACTTATGTATTTGAGAAAAAAAATTCACTAAAAATACTAATAGTAAATATAAAACTATCAGAGCTTTACAATCCCCTTCCAAGCTGCTCACTGCCCACAGTTTGAGAACTGTGTTTAGCGATCCAAAAAAACTGCAGTGATGATTTTAGGAGTAGGATACCATATGTGGTGGAAGAAATTTTTTTCCTGGTAGGCAAAATCATGTTTCAAGATAGAAAATGAATGTTTTAACATAGAAATATTTAAGTCACAGTCAAGAATGCACTTGCAATCATGCATATATCATAACCATAATATAACTAAAAATGGTTGAAAATAAAAAGGGAAATTATTATTGAAAATACACGTAAAAATGTTTTTTCATATTAGTAAATAAAAACAAATTGTAAACTTCTGAAAACTACAGAAAATGTTAAAAAAATTATGCTCTGTTATATGAAAAACAATATTAAATTTTGGTACACTTATGTTAGAAATGATAAATTAATTTTTAATCAGTTTTTAGGGAGTGGGGGGGGGGGGGGCTTCTGCAAGCCACTCAAACATTTCTGTAATTCAGAGGTACAAAACTCAATCTATATCTTTTAATGTGCATTGGTATCAAGTATAATCTTGACTAACTGCTAATGAAAGCAAGAAAACTTCAGTTTTTACAAAGGAAAAAAAACAAACTTTTAAGTGTTTTAAATAAATAAAAAAATACCTCTTCAAGCAGCTGCTTGCCACAGAGGTCTGACAAGGGCCTTTAAGTTTATATGCCATAATAGGTCTGTGAGGATGGCAGGACCTTAGCAGAAAAACAACACAAGCGTCCATGCCTTATCCGGGCTCGAACCCAGGTCCCTTAGATCAGTAGCCAATCGCGCTAACCACACCACAACTTTGATTACTCCTTTCCTAGCATGGACATACAGAAAATATTAATGTGTGGTAAAACTGGAACTACTGAACTCCAGATTATGACCATGGCCCACTATAATCTGGGCCATCCATGCCTATAGAGTGTTAACAAAATTCAAGCAGTTTGCTTTATGTTACAGTTCACTTGAAAGTTTTTGCTATTACTTTAAAGGGTAAAAATTATTTCTAAAATTATTTAAAAATTATATATTTAACCTTTGTTAAGTCAATCAATAGTTTTATAAATTTTACTGAGGGGAAGGATTTTCTGCATCCCTTCAGAAAAAATCCTCCAATAGTTTGATTTATTTTAAGTTCTGCGATTTTTCTTTGCTTTTTCTACTTGTTATTCATATAAATCCAAGTTATTTTTAGTGCTTATATTTATACTAATCAGTTATAAATTATATTTAACCTCATGCATTTATTGGAAATATTCATCATCGATGACAATCCCCATTCTTTACACATTTTATTATAAAAATTTGGGGATAGTTCTTAGTAATATTTAAAAACAACTTTTTGATATAATATTTCATTATTAATTAAAAAGACTGTTTAGAAATGCTCTATGAAGAAGGGGACAAATAGGATTTTATTTTGTATTGAAAAATAAATTATGCATACTCTTGAGGAACTGTTTACATATATATTATGCATAATACATTGAATTTCATAAATAAAATACTTACAGGTTTAATATCTCTGTGCAAGAAACCAACGTCATGTATATTTTCAATAGCTTTCAAAATCTGTAGGCCAAGACGTAGAGTCGTGCTTAAACTAAATGCACCACGGGGCTGGCTTCGACGGAGTTCAGCTAAATTTTTGCCTTGCAATTGCATCACAACATAATTAAACCTGTCATTTCGACCACATCCAATAAATCGGCAAACATGCTCTTTTCCTGTGAAGGGAAAAGAAAAAGTATTGTGTTAATTTCTGGTGACATTTAAGTACCTTATTTTAGCATCTTAGTTAAAATACAGTGGGAAAATATGCACCAATAATATAATTTAAATTTATCAATGGGCTTAGATGCAGACAGCAAACTTTGCATAATTTATGGAAAAACCCAAATTTTGAAACCTTTCAAGTGTCTTATCAGTCTATAACTAACGGACAGGCAAAGTATGTGTAAAGCACAACTAAACAACACTGAAAAAAATTATTATAAAATATTAATTATATTATGGTTGTTGCATAGAAGCTAGATGAGTAGCATAGATGACTGTGCTGCCATTTTGTTTCAAGATGTAGATTTAATTCATCTGCAAACTTTAGATGCATTTTTCATAAGGAATGCATTTATTAATAAGAATGACCTTGCACACTTTTGCAGGTTACAGCACTTTTCTTGCAACTAATTATGCAAATAGATCTGCACACCAGGCTTCAAGGTGGTCAAGGACAGAGTGACTATTGGTTTGTGCCAATGTTTCAGGTGATTGCACAATTAAACATATGACACTTTACAGATCCTTGTACTCTTAAAAATACGAATGATATTGTGTTTGGCAAGCTAAGAAGAATGCTCAATGACTGAATTTAATAATGGCTTTCAGCTATGAGGTATAAAATTTTTTGAAAGTCAAAAATCTTGTTTTCAAAGTATTATTAGTTTTCAACAATGTATCTTTCCAACACAATAATTACAAATGGCACATCCTAATAACAAAGCTGTCATTTTCACTCTAAATGCCACCTCTTTACTACAGTCTATGGCCCAAGAAAGAGATGCAATGGATAGTGACACAAAATTGAATATCATTGAATGTTGGAAGAATTTTGACATAGCCAACAAAATCAAGTTATCAGAGGAAAAATCACAATTAAAAATAAAATTAATTATCAATGATTTTTAAAAAAAGTACAAAATTTATGCATTCAGAGGAATGAAAAATATATACTTTATATAAATATATCACAGCTTTAAAAGGTTTACATTATATGAAAAAACTTGAGAGATTTTCACATGGAGTAATTAATTAATTTTTTCAATATCAATAAGTTGACAGGCATAGAAAACTGTTCACCATTGGTCTTTAAAAGTAATGTACATATCAGAAAAATTGCAATAAAATTTTTTACATATAAATATATAGGTTATTTCAAAAGAAATGTGCAATATTGGCAACACTTTGGTATAGATGATGCAATGATCACAGTTGTTGCAGTCATAGACAGGAAGTGGAGAAAGGTGAAGGTGAAATGTTTTGCAATGTAGCATATCGCATTTTGGAACAACTGTCACTGAAAATGGTGCTTGCAGAGGTTTCAAGTGTTGTGCATGAAGATTAGCCATCGTACACTAAGATTGAAACTTTATAGGGGGATAAATTTTACTGAGGGGAAGGATTTTCTGCATCCTTTCAGAAAAAATCCTCCCCATGCCATTTCAATCTTAATGTACGATGGCTGATCTTTAGGGGAAATAGTATCTAAAACCTCTGCAAGCACCATTTTTAGTGACAGCTATTCTGAAATGCAGTAAGTTATGATGCAAAATACGTCAACTTCACCTTTCTCCACTTCCTCTCAACTGCTGCAAAACTGTAGTGACTGTGTCATCTATGCCAATGCTGCCACATTATGCATTACTTTTGAAATGACCTACATATAAACATAAAAAGAGGTTACTCAATATGTTTCAACCACACTGGATTGAATTGTACTTCAACCATACCATGTAAATTGTATATAATTACTTATCCATGATTTCAAAACAACAGGCAACATCAGCATATTGTGTACTATGAAATAAATTTATGCATGCATTTCTTTGTAACTAGAACATAAGCATTTAATATAAGGTGATGGGCTGAGATCTGATCCACAGAGGATTCTGATGGACAAGAAAGATAAGTTTTACAAACAACTTCAGGATATTTTGAATTTTGTGAAAGAGATATTTCTTTGTGAAGGAGATATTTTTTGTGCTGGGTGACTTCAATGCTAAAGTTGGTACTGACTCTGATCTTTTAATCAGTGGTGTTAGGTCCCATTGGCAATGGTAGTTCTAATGGCAATGGAGAACATCTCCTACAGGTAAGTAAACTTAATGATTTGAGAATAACTAACACATATTACAAACACAAGGACATTTATTAATACCGATGAGTTGCTTAGGAATATAATCAATTATATATTAATGAACAGCAAATTTACTAGTTTGGTTAGGAATACCAGATTGTATAGGAGAGCCAAAATTGCGTCTAACCATTACCTGATCTAAAGTGTTTTACAACTGAAGCTTAAGAATTGTTCTGCTAAGGTTAAGAGAATTACCTTTAACACTGAAGCTTTGAAAGATCCAAATATAACCAAAGCATACCATGATAGGCTACTGAGTTATTATGACAATTGTGGTTTGCTTACTGCTGAAGTTGAGAATGATTGGGATCAATTTAACAGGCTTTTCTGGAAACTAACAGCAAACCTTTGGGTGAAAAAGAACAGAGGTGACAAAGTTATTTGGGTGATAAGGCTATGGAACTGATTTCTGAAAGAAGGGTTGGGTTGTTTTACCTCTGAGCGGCACTTTTTTGCACACCAAGGGCTAAATGGCCAGGTCACATGGACCCTGATGGCTCAGAGAAGGTTGGGGGAGGGGACCCACTGGAACAGCTGTTGGGAGACAGATGGTAGTCTCCCGTCAAGGCCATCCAGTGTGTTCTTTAACGTGCACAGGGTATGGCTCTCCCGCACACGGGGCCACCGCTTAACGTCCCATCTGACGGACGGCGGCCTTTCCAAGCCCATCGGTGTCCCCTACTGACCGTGGGCAGGGCGGGGAATTTTGCGGAGATAAATCTCAACGCTGACCCAGCTGGGACTCGAACCTGGGAACTACAGATTACGAGCCTGGCGGCTACCGACTGAGCCACCCCCGCCCCTCTGAAAGAAGGAAGTGCAGGAATAATATGAATCAACACCCTACTATTTCTAATGGACAGCATTACAAAGTGCTTAATAAATGTGTAAAGGATCAGTTAATAGCTTCGCTAACAAAGCAGAAGAAGCAGCTACACAGAACAACAGCAAGTAGTTGTATCAGATAGTTAATCTTTTGTGTAGGAAGAAACAGACAAGTACACAGGGATTGAGGGATAAACATAAAGTGGTTGAAGGTGAGGATTCTGCCATGGCTAGGTGCACTGAGCAATTCAGAGATGTTCTAAACCAGGCGTGTCCAATCTTTTGACTTTCCTGGGCCACACTGAGTGAAGATGAATTGTTTTGGGGTGCACATAAAATATATAATTAGTTAATGTATATGAATAATAAAACTTCATTTATTTTCTTATATTTTCTATTATAAAATTAAAACAAGGGCAACATAAAACTAGTGGGATATCAAAAACTTGCTGAAAATTACATAATCATGTTGAAAGCTTATGTTGTAAAACGTAAACTTTACGAGTTTGTGGGCCGCATTACTGGTTTCTAGGGCTGCGGGTTGGACATGCCTGTTCTAAACAGTATGGTTATTTTTACTCCCATTGTTTATAATGGTGATATATGCATTACTGGCTTTAATGTTGGCCCTATATCACATTCGAAAGTCGCTTTTCCTATCTCTAAATTAAAACTGCATAAATCCTCAGGGGTGGATGAAATCAGTACTGAAATGCTTAGAGCTGGGAATGTTTGTGTTGCCACATGGCTGACTAAAATTTTGAATTTTTTTATGATAAAGGTGTTCTTCCTAAGGATTTTACTAGAGCTATTATTATCCTTATTTTTTTAAAAAGGTGCTTGTAGTTCTGTTGATAATTATAAGAAACTTAATCTACTTATTGTTCCATGTAAAGCTTTTTGAGTGCTTAATAGAATTAGGAATTTGGTTCCTATTGTGTGACAACTGGGTGATGAACAGCATGGATTTGAAAGTGGAAGTAATATTTAAGGTACATTCTTGAGAAATGCTTAGAGTTTCAGAAACCTGTAGTTACTAGCTTTATAGATTTCAAAAAGGCCTTTGATTCTGTTGATTATCATAATTCATGGTTGATCATTAGATCATATGGAATATCTGACAGGTTAGTTAGCATAATGAAAGCTCTCTATAATAATACTGAGTCATGTGTGAGAGTTGGTAAGGCTTGTAGCAAATGGTTTGGCATTGCCACTGGAGTTACAAAATTTTATTGACAAAGTCTGGGTACAAAGTTAGTGGAGTTTACACATTTTGTCTCCTTTTCTCTTTAGTTTGGCTATTGATTATGTGGAATTATTTCAGGGGGAAAGAATGGTCTAGAGATTTCAAAATTTCTGATTTACATTATATAGATGATTTGGCCCTGTTGGCTAATGATGATGATGATATGAAATCTTTCATCAGTGTATATTGATGGGACTGCTAATAGGGTAGGCTGGTGATAAACAGAGGGAAAACTGATGAAAATAGGTCAAGCAGATAGTGCTTATGTTGCAGATGGTGCTTCGTTAACAAGTGTCTCACTTTAATTATCTCAGGAGATAGGTAACAAGATATTAGTGATATGCTGCATGAGATGAAGAGGGATTGCTGCTGGGACTTTTAAGAATCCATGGAGTGTGTAAAAAATAAGCGTATACACCTAAAGATTAAAATTAGGCTATATAATAGTTTGGTTCTTTCTAAGATTAGGGTATCTTGGGTATTAGGTGATTTGACTTTAAATAATGATGAGGTCAGAATAAAGGAGTCAGCAACGTCCTTTGAGCAAAGAGAAACTGCGTTGTTTTGGCCATAGGATGCAATGGGCAGACAATATCAAACAGACAATATCAAATTTGCTGGAAATGGCATAATGGTCAAATGCAGCAGCTGTAGCTCAGGACAGACATATCTGGAAAACAAAATTACAAAGTCTGGTAGGATCACCATAGCCAATGTCTACATGAAGACTGATTTTGTGTGTTTGTGTGAGTGTGTGTCTGCCCATCTGTCTGTGTGCATGCATACATGTATGTATGATTTTGTGCAAAGAGTTCTTGCAATAATTGCCAGTTTTATACAAGGTTCTTAAGCTGACTTTGCTGCTCTTATATTTGAGCTTCCATAGCTCTTTAACCCTTTCACTACTGCACCAGCTAAAAATAGATGAGATTTTAAATGGACTTGTGCAACCAATGCTATTTCTTCCTCTTCACTTCCTCCTATATGCAGCATGGGCCGGTATGATAGTGAAAAGATTAAATACCCAACAAATATTGTCTAAAATCGAGATTTATATAGATTTGAATGAGATTCAAATTTATCTAGTCCTATTTTCCTATAAAAAGCTTATTGTAGAAATTACAGATCTTTGAATTTGACTCTCCATTAACATAACATGGTAATGTTTCTATTTTTCTGTCCAGTATCTATGTTCCCTATATTGCTAAAATACAATAACATATTGAAATAAACATAATGACAATTAAATTAAAATCTTTAAATAGATATTATTATAGAAGCTGACCTTGTAACTTTTTGAGCACAGCTACTTCCATTTTCAGTACTTGCTTTGCTTGTTTTGCTGATTCTAACTTCAAGGCAACAAGCTCTTTTGTTACTAAATCCAGCCCCTCATATATCTCCCCAAACCCTCCACCCCCAATCTTCTTTACCTGTAAATTATATGAAATATATTTCAATTGTCAGTTCAACACAATACTAAATATTTTAGCTTTAATGCACCTTGCAGTTATGCCTAAATATACATTTCAAATTATATACATTCGTATGATGAAAATTTTTGTATTTGCTTTACACACATACAAAAAAAAAACCCTTAGGAGAATGCATATCACCTCTGGTATATATAGAAATATAATTTTCAAAGAGAATGATTTTTTTTTTTGTTTACCTACTTTTCACTCCTTGGAAGTTTTAATGAGGGCTACTGGATGCTTGGGGGTGGGGGATGAAAATACTGGTATTTTATTAGTACATTATACAACATGAAAAGTATTTGTCTTTTATTCCTTAAATTTAACTAGAAGGATAACATATCACCTGTGAAAAACATGGGATGCTCATTTTCAGAGAAACTTCAATTTATCATTTTCTGAAATTTGCACCCTTTATAATTGTAGTAATTTGCTAATGGTGATTGGAAAATACAAAAAAGTATTTTACTAGCCCTATAAACAAAAAAAATCTCATTTATTCCTTAAAATAAAAAAGTTGGATTTTCTTATCCAATAGTGTTAAGAAAGGAAATCATCTAGTGTATATAAAACAAAATTATTTATTTACTATATTGAAATATTATTGAAATTTTAAAAATTAAGTACTAAATTTATAAAAATAAGGAGCAACTGGTTAAATTTTAACCAATTTAATTAAAACACATGTGACTATCAGTTATTCTGTTCTTCATCAACACATTCTATCACAAAATTCCTAATTTCTAGCATAAATATATCATTTGCAATATTCACGTGCAATTTAGTGGTGTGGAAAAATCATGCCTGGTCCTTCCCATTATATCATGTGAACTGACTTTAGTTGTCTCATTTTTAAGACAATAGCTCATTTCTTTCAATGAGCTATTGTTTTGCCTTTATCATCTGTCGGTCCATAGTCATTTGACTTTTCTGTTTTTAGAGATAAATGAAAAATTCTTTTTCAGTTAGATATGTAATAAAATGAAATATCAGGACATATTATCCAAGTCTTCCAACAGTTTCAAATTTCACTGTTAGAGAGGCATAAACCCCATATTCACCAGAGGCAAATTATTATCAGATGGAATAATTTGTCCCGATCCGATTTCATATAAACTTTCATACATTACGAAATACACTGAATGGCTTTCAAGATTACCTGTCTATATGTCCTAAGGTAATTTTATTCACAAAGTTCATTTGTAAACCATCAGTGTTTCTACTCTTCTGTGTTGGCACAAGCAGACATGATGCAACCAACAAGGAAAAGAGAGCCATTCCCAATCCTAAAGATAAACAAAATTGGATTGTTTTACCTGTGAGCAGCACTTTTTTTTAATACAGTGGGCTAAATGGCCAAGTCACAAGGACCCCAAAGGCCTCACAGAAGGTTGGGGGAGGAGACCCACTGGAACAGCTGTTGGTAGACAGATGGTAGCCTCCCGTCAAGGCCATCTAGTGTGTTAACATGCACAGGGTATTTGTATTACCTGTGAGCAGGTAATACAAATTCTTACAGCCTAATCTCATTTTTTAAGACAACAGCTCATTTCTTTCAATGAGCTACTGTGTCCCTTTGTGGAAGATGCCATAATATATTAAGGCATCTTTCACAGTGGTTCATGCATGAATAGTCTAAAGAGAGAATTGAAAGCTTGTCTGTGACATTTGCTTCAACGTTAGTAAAAACTGACGTACATTCACTGAAAACAGGTCAGGCACTACTATTATAAAGAATATATATGAGCCACTCCTGCACCTAAAAGGGTAACTGCAAAATTATGAATAAATTTTTGTATCAACACTAATTTTTATCATGAGGATTCATTTTAAATGCAAAAATAATTCACATATCTATAATCATGTTTTTTAACCCCGAAAGCAATATAAAATTAATTTGTCAGACTGTAAAAGTGATTTTAAACATTTGTAAATATTCTGAACTTTTACAGTTGCTAAAGTATAGATGTTAATTTTTATTTGAAGTTTTATATAGATTAAAAAATCCACATTTGTATTGTTTAGACAAAACTCCCTTCCTTCAGTCGGTAGGGGACACTAATGGGCTTGGAAAGGCCACTGTCTGTCAGATGGGATGTTAAGCCATGGCCCCATGTGTGGAAGAACAATACCCTGTGCATGTTAAAGAACATGCTGGATGGCCTTGATGAGAGGCTAACATCTGTCTCCCAACAGCTGTTCCAGTGGGTCCCCTCCCCAACCTTCTGTGAGCCTTTGGGGTCCTTGTGACCTGGCCATTTAGCCGATTGTATTTAAAAAATGCTGCTCAGAGGTAAAACAGCACAGCTTATTGTTTAGAACTCCCAGATATTTTGAAATTCTTTTTTATTTAGAAATTTTGTCTGACTGTTAATACATAAATTTATTGTAAAGACTGTTCATACATTGTAATTTCCAAAGTGATATAAAATGCTCTTAATAAGCAAATAACACAAGAAATGAGTTTTATGAAGAATACGATAGACACCTGGATAAACTAGATATTCCAACATATCTGACAGATGCAGATGTGGCTATCTCTACAAATGTTAGATGATGTCAAGTTTGTGATATTCAAGATTGTGTGCACATACCACTTTCCATCTTTCCTTGACTACATGGCCAGGCTGGAGTAAGTCTTCACTGGTCATAGTGATAGAAACACTAGAGTTGTTATTGTTGTCATCATCATCCCCATCAGAAGATATACTGCCATTGCAGATATACCTAAATTGAATAAGAAATTTTAAATAAATATTATAGAAAACAATTATCATAATTTAGGTTTTATCTTTACATACAATATTTAAAGATGACAGATTTCCAACATATTATAAAAAAGAGAGCCTAAAAGCTTTAAGTAGCTTTAAGACGTTTCTCATACATATATAGAAACACAGACATATATGGAAATTCCAACTATATACTGGTACATAAATGGAATTCTACCACTCTATGAGTTAGTATCTTTAGAATTAATGTTAAATTAATTATTCTTTAGAATAACTTAAAATACACATTAACATATGATTACAGACTTAGGAATGCTCCATGCAATTGGGCATGTGTGAATAAAACTAAAAAGTACATTATGTAGTTCCAAGGAAAATGTTTGATGTAAAGCAGACAGCAGTACAAAAAAAAAATGCATAGAGAGAATATAAAAATTCAACTTGAGGATTTTTTATATACAGTGAAACCTGCTTATAATAAATTTGAAGAGATAGTCTAAAAACCTTGTTATATCTGTAAATTTGCTATAATAAATAATGATCATAAAGTATCTAAAAAAACTAAATATAGTATGTATTTAAGCACAAACAATAAAGCCTAAACTGTAAGAATAATGAGACTATAAAAGCACAAAAGACCTACGTTACTCAGAAAATAATTAAAATAAAGTTCTCTGTCGTTGAGCAATAAAATTTTTAAGTTTTGTCCTTCAAACTATTTGCATATTAAAAAGTTTTTAGGAGCGAAACTGCAGCAAAATACCAATTTGGAATTTCAAGATCTTTGCTATTACTTTATATGTCAGTTGCAAGTTTCTCCATTTTCTGACTTTTTTCCACCTCTTAACTAGAAATTCGAACTATAGAAGATTCGGAAAATACGAATAGTAATATTACTATAGTATCTGTCGAACCACAGGGGGAAAAAATTACCTTCTGAAACAAAAAGACTGAAAGGTAGAGGTAAGAGACGGAAGAAGACGACGGAACGAAAACAAAAGATCTTTTTAAAGCGAGCTATAAAAATACCATCATGGCCTTCTTGTCCGGTTCAGCCGATGTCCCCCCCCCCTCCCCATACCTAGGCAAATTTATTTTCGATCTGAGATTAACAATATTTGCTGCATACATATAATCTTTCCAAAGACTAACACGCACATAATCCATCCTCATGCTTCTCCCTAGCTTCTGCTAGGATTATCACGTAGGCAACTACGTAACTGAAGCACATCCTTTTAACATATTGTGTTCTATCGAGCTTTTTTTGGCTTAAAGGCAGACTTTTGGCACCTACAAACTCAGTAAGTCATTAAAACGTAACATTATTCTTATTCTAATAGTAGCTGACACGCAAGAGTTAAAATTTAGAAACTTACGCTGTTTAAAGATACAAGGTCATGGCTTACGGTCAAACATTGTTTACTTTATTGTTTTTTATTATTGTAAGAGACAAATATAAAGGATAGAATTCAGAAATTTCGCTCAGCTCATTGACGATCATTATATAAATGCCTTCACCAATCAGAAAAATGTTTTAAGTCCTGCTGAGGTGTATTGATAGCACATTAGCCTACACTTAAACTGCGAAACTTGGCCATGCAGTTTAAAGTGCGGAAGCAATATTTCACTCGATCCGACAGTCGTGCGAAAATAATGGCTGACACGGCTAGCTGCCTCACTGACAGAGATGTCAACAGCCCTTGCAAGTACGTCACGTTTCCCCGGGACACGTGGTCGTCTGGTTAAAAATAGAGTTGAAATTAGCTGTAGGCTGAAGGCCAAGGTTTCCTGATTACTTTCTGCAGTTTTCATGTTTAAGGAAATGCTTTTTGATAAAGAAAGCGAAGATGCTTTGTTAAAAGGCAAATGCAGGGAACGCCAAATAATGCTTGCAATCAAGAAAATTATAGCACTTTCATAGAGATTTTTTAAATGAATCGCTTTCATGCTTATTTTTAACTTAACCTTTTGCTATATAGGTTTTTATTAAGGCTCCTGGTTTTTACCATTATAGTCTTACAACTATCAAAACCAGATATCCATACGACCCAAGGAGGACAAAAGGAAAATTTACCCCATCCACTGGCCTGAAACACAAATTTGTGGAAATATTTAAAATATGTATCAAAAATAATTAGTTGTTGACTTTTAAATCGTGTTTTTGCCAAGTCCCTTAATCAAAATCTAATAAGTTCATTTATCCCCTCTATCGTGTTCCTACCCCCGTAGGGCATGGCCTCCCCTTTCAGAATGCTAGTAAGAGGCAAAACAATTATTAAATTTATTTATATTAATGTAGTTTTCAAGAATTTTTTTAAGACCTGTAAAACGGAGGGGGAAATGTTTTACTGCAATGGGAATCATCCTTGGGTCCCCCATTTTTACATTTTTCCGGTTCGATTGCGTTTCTGCCCCCCCCCCCCCATTTTTTTTTCTAGATCCGGGCCTATATATACGTAGTTTTAAAAATTAGAAAAAATTACACAATTGGTTTTGCCTTGCTCTTAAATTGGGGGGGGAGATGGCGGAAACTGGTGGAATCAGCTCCGGGGGCAAACATATCGAATAGCTGTTGAAAAACGAAACTGAAATAGATTTGGTTAACCTTTAAATTATCTTCAGTCACATTTTCTCACATATTTAAGATGTCACCGAATTCTGCATCTTAGTTACCATTGACATAATATGGAACTGTATCTAATAAAGTGGTTCCTGATGGTAATTAATAAATGTCGTAACTAATTATATGTTTTTTCGAATGCTGCTAATACTTTTTGAAATTGCTTTTCTACAACATGGGTGCATAATTAGTGAAAAAACTGTTTGGGACAGCTGAACAAGGCTTCTGGGCGCGGGATTTTAAAGGACAATTTGATACTTATGAATTTTTATATAGTTCAACAATTTCTCTGATCCCTCTGCTAGGATAAGAGATTTTCTAAATGTCATAAAAACTGAAAAATGTCCACACATCTGATTTGTGTAACATTTTTCAGTACCGTTAAATGGGATTGCGTTTAATTGCGTTCCGTGTGCTGCTTACGATTACTGCATCGGTTTCCAAAGTCATATATCTTTTCTTCTTAACTTATTCTTCGCAAAATGCGGGAGTTATCAGATTTAGTAACATGAAAGAAAAAAAAAACACTTTTTTTTGGACAATAGAGAACTTCTCGCCTATTAGTCGGGATGGAAACCACACTTCCATTACAACTTGCTGCGGTTTCTTGATCACAAGGCACATACATGCCAATGGAAACTAATCACTTTTTTCGTCACGCTAACAACGTAGAGTGAATTTTCATATCCTTCTCCATTGGTCGATTTTTTTTCCCCAACTAAAACTTGAAGTTCTACAAGCAATCGACATCGACTAATGATCTAACTACACTATCAATTTCTGGGAAAGAAAATATTCCGTATCTAACTTTTTACTAGTAAGAATAAATTTAAGATTAATCAGCCCCAAAGCATATGTACTTTCTGGGTATGCTATTACTGCAGCCCTTTCCACCCCCAGAAATTAAGAGAATATTTATTGACATTGAGACGTTAAACTACGTATATATAGGTATTAGCGGCAAGTCATATATAGGTACCCACCGGCGTGTCCGTCGGTATCTTTTTTGAAAGATATTTTTGCAAGATGTAACGGGTCATTTTTTTAAAAATAACAAACAGTTCTAAATCCAACCGTGTCTGCTTTGAGATTTACCTCCATTAACTTTGGGTTGTTGGGTTGTTTTACCTCTTAGCGGCACTTTTTTGCACACCATGGGCTAAATGGCCAGGTCGCATGGACCCCGAAGGCTCAGAGAAGGTTGGGGGAGGAGACCCACTGGAACAGCTGTTGGGAGACAGATGGTAGCCTCCCGTCAAGGCCATCCAGCGTGTTCTTTAACGTGCACAGGGTATGGCTCTCCCGCACACGGGGCCACGGCTTAACGTCCCATCCGACGGACGGCGGCCTTTCCAAGCCCATCGGTGTCCCCTACTGACCGTGGGCAGGGCGGGGAATTTTTGCGGAGATAAATCTCAACGCTGACTCAGCTGGGACTCGAACCTGGGAACTACAGATTACAAGCCTGGCGCGCTACCGACTGAGCCACCCCCGCCTCCATTAACCTTTACCCTTCTCTCAGTGAGAAAAGGGTATACATAGAAGAGCTTGGAAAGGCAGCAGTCTGTCGGATGAGACGTTAAGCTGTGGAACCGTGTGCAAGAAAACCATATCATGAGCCCATTAAAGAACACGCTATATGGAGTTGACGGCAGCTTCCACTTGTCTCCTAACAGCTGTCCAGTGGATCCCCTATCCAGCTATGGGCCTTGGAGTCCTTGTGTCCTGGTTATTTCGACCATTGTGTGGAAAAAAAGTGTCGCTCAGAGTCGACCCAGACTGACTGGTTGATGACAATGATCTACAACCAAATTCTAAATTTGAAACTAACTTTTAATGGCTTCGTTGCTGCTAAACTTATCAAATATATAAAGAAGAAAGTTTGTGTGTCTGTCCGCTTATGCACTCGGCCCCCAGAAGAGCTAGAGGCACCAAACTTTCTCGACCGGTGTCTCTTCTCTCATAGGTTGTGTTGTTTTACCTCTGAGCGGCACTTTTTTGCACACAATGGTCTAAATGGCCAAGTCACAAGGACCCCGAAGGCTCAGAGAAGATTGGGGTATCCCGTCAAGGCCATCCAACGTGTTCTTTAATGTGCACAGGGACTCTCCCATACACGGGACTACTGTTTAACGTGTATGGGAGAGACATCCGACGGACGGCGGCTTTTCCAAGCCCATCGGTGTCCCCTACTGACCGTGGGCAGGGCGGGGAGTTTTGCGGAGATAAATCTCAACGCTGACCCAGCTGGGACTCGAACCTGAGAACTGCAGATTACGAGCCTGGCGCGCTACCGACTGAGCCATCCCCCGCCTCTCATAGACTTAGCATCAGCAGTTATTCAAAATCATGCGGGAAGTGCCATCTGCGACTTTAGAAAGTTTCAGACTTCCCCTAAAGAGGAAAAAGGGGGCCGAGAAGGCGGGGGTGACAAATTGATTGCAATGAGTTTTATGGCAATGAAATCTTGCGAAGTGGGGAATTCCATCTCTATAACCTTAGAGATTTTCTGAAAAGAGCAATGCAGGGTAAATCTGCTAGTTCGCTATAATTACCACCGATGGATATGTTTCGTGGTTTCAAGTAGAGGATAAGAATTCAAATTGTTTGTTAGCTTATTTTGCAACGGATTCAATGTATATAAAAACTGCCGTCTGAAACATTAAAATTCCAAATAATTATGCCTATATATTTAGAAAATGATAATTTTATTTAGGCTAATCAAACTTTTTAATGTGGCGGACCGGCAGTATTTTTTCCAGTGTGCTAGGGACTGTAGAGTTGCAAACTTGGGGGGAGGGGGGAGGGAAGGATATTAAAAGATTTGAATGGAAAAATTTTATATTTTTATTGAAAATATATTTTAAGCTTTATTGCAATGCGTACATAGAGTAAATGCACATCTAAGATGCACAATATGCTATTGCAATATAACTTCGAACCAATTACAATTAATAAATCTTAATTAAAACATAAAGCAAAATAAACGTCATATACTGACAAACGTGGGAGACTCAGGACTCACAACTGCTTGTAATATTATATTAAAAAACTCTTACATAGTTTAGAATTAAAAAGGAACTAAAAATAGGTGGTCAGTGTAACCGCGGGCCACCATTTAGAGAAGCACTGGTCTACAGTGTGCAGGGCTTGTAATATAATATCCTCAGATGTTCGAATCCCAACTATGCTAGAGGCCTGGTCCGGCTCAGGTGTGCTTCCCAATGAGAACCCCTATTCAGATATTTTATAGGCGACGCCCCGATGCTTACCTCGTTTACTAGCGGCGACCCAGATCCTTGTTGTGAGCGAGAGATTGGAAATGCTGAAGTTCTTTCAATGAGATGAGAAAGATTAACCCTCTATACATTATTTTTAAGTCTTTTTTAAAATACAGGAAGAGTTGCCTGTGGTTTTGCAATGTTTTCAAACATCAGTCTTTAGTACACCTGGAAATTGGCGCGCTACCGACTGAGCCCCTCCACACATGAAGCCATGGCTTAACGTTTCTTCCTATGCACGGCGAAGTTTCCAAGCTCACTGGCGTTCCCCCCTTCTTACGTAGACAGGGTGGGGGATATCGGATATAAATCTCAACCGTGACATAATGGACATTCGAACCTGATGACCATCAGATTATGAGCCTGGTGAACTATCGACTGATCCAACCTCCACCCCTATATCAATAAAGAAATATTTCCATTTGAAATTTCGTCCTAAAATGAAGAGCCTCATTTACCCTGTAGCCTTCCGATTACTTGTGGATCATATTTAAAAAATCTCCTTGGAATTCCAACATCACAATCTCTTTTCATCATAAAATTGGTATCGTGGAAAAGCGAAACCTCTGAAATCACTACACTACTCATTGCTACATATGGAACGAGTTTTAGACACATGAAAAGAATTAACCTTGCCTCCCGTTAGTAAAGCGATATGATCTAAAAGTTGCAGCTGTCAACGTCTGGCAGCTGCGAAATGCGCCCTCATTTTGTGGAAAAGTCTGGAAGACGCCAAATTCTTGAATGGTTATGGAAGGATGTTGTCTCGGGATCAGCTGAACCACTTGACCTGATAATGCTTTGGGAAAAAGACACTAAATGACTGACTGTTCGGATAGTAACTTGATTCCTGGCAAAACCAGGAGCCATTCCGTCGTGCCCTGCTTAAGCACAGACCGGGCAGCTAAATGAGGCCACCTCTAAACTGGGCTTACCATCGCGCATCTCTATCAAATATATCTGAGCCAACTGCTCGCCCAAAGAAAGCACAAAGCAAAACTGTTTTCGTAAAACATTTAAAGGTCACCTTAACCTTTGTAAAAATCCTGTGAAAGCTTATGCTTGAAAAGCATCATATCAAAGTAGCTGACCATGTTGCTTCCAATATCGTAATGCAAGAGAAAAATTATTCATGGATAGAATTAGCATTATCTTAATTTTTGGTTCATTCTTTAAATATGGCATTGTTCCTTTCGAAACAAAAATCATACTAAAATTTTATAAGTGGTGAAAAGCGAACTCACTAAGATGTTTCTTTAACAATGAGTTATTTTACTAACAATTTTTCTCATTTGGCGCAATACAGCCTTTGTCGCTCTTACACCATAAAATTCCAACCAACTAATAATTTTATCAAAAATTGGCAAGGAAAATTAATTTCTTACAATTTCAATTATATTGTACAGCCAATGTTTGTGAAAGATAAAATCATTCATGGTTTCATTGTTTGACCGGTAATGTACCAGTAATTAGCTGCATACATTTAGCTAATATCCAACATTTAGGCAAGTATCGAAAGACAAAAACCTACACCAATCAGCCTGCCGTACTCGAATCCTGGTTATGCGCAATTGCTCTAGCACCGAATTCCATTGTTTCATATTAAATAATTGCCCCCTTGGCTAATAGGATTACAAAACATCGAGTGAAAGGGTGCCAGTTGATTCAGAATAACCAACCAATTGTTATTTAGAATGCTCAGTTTACCGCCGGTTTAAATAGCGCGTTGAAGTGCGCCCCGACAACTTGAACATAACAGATAGAGTAGGTGCTGCCAAAAAGATCCAAGTTCAAATACGGAAGGCGGTTTGACATTTTTTTTTTTATCAGACTCGGTCCTTTTCTGACTATCACTTATGGGAGTTCCATTGCTTCACGGCTAATATCTTTTAACGTAGAAACTTGATCTGCAATCGTCACATTCTACGCCCGCATGTGGGCAAACCAAACCCTTTAAGATGTCGCCAAAACATTTGTTTCTAATGCTCGTTTTTGGGCATTTTGAAGCTTCGCTTTAATGTAATACCAATTAACAACTTAGAAAACGCCAAATTATGCCTATTTTGTTAAAAAAAACATGTGTGTTAAAAAAAAACTTGGCCTTCACATTAGCTAGTTTTATGACTACTCGATCAATGAAGAAAGTTGAAATTTTCGTTGTTTGTTGAATGCATTAAAACAAAGTCATTATACCATGTAGGAATCAGTAAAAAATGAATAAATCAAATAATGAATTAATACGACAATATATCTCCGCCGTTACCAAAAGGGTTTGGCGGTTTTGTAGATTGTCGAAGAACTGTTATTTGCAATGGTCACATTATTCATCACCACTTGCGTGCGGCCGCATAATGAGCATTGCGAATAACGTTTCTTCCCCAATCGATATTAGTTAGCTAAAGTACGAAACGGTGAGAGCTTTCGGTGCGTTTCGGGCATTAGTCATAAGGTACACTGGAGATCAAAAGCAACACAAAACACCAATTACAAACAAGTCTTTCAACGGATTTCAATGAAACGTACATGTTAAGTACACGATCATATTATGCCACTAATACCTGAAAAACAAATTCCTATGAATATTTAATGTGATATTCAAATTAGAAAATCATTACCTCAAAATGGCATGTAAAAGTTCAATAACATACCTTTAATATGGTGTGTGTGATCACCTCGGACAGCGGTACAGGCTGCACAACGACTTGTCATGCTACAAATCAGGGTGTCAATGAGGGTCTGAGGGAGTGTAATTGCCATTCATGCATGAACGAATCTCACCGGCAAGTACAGACTTAACAAAACACCAAATTATAGCGGATTAGTAGATCAAGAGCGAATTGGCAAAGTTGAAGCCATGAAAAAACGTTTTAATAATCAGGGGGAGCATTTTAGTAGCCCGCAGAAAAAAAAAAAGTTTTCTCACCCCTGTCCTAGAGGGTCCCAAACCTGTTCTATCGGATTTAGGTTAGGTGATCGGGTAGGCCATACGGCTATGGTTTCACTCTCAAGGTATTGGTCCACCAAACAAAATCAGGACACATAGCTGAGAGAAATGAATGAATATAAGGTTCGAGGATATCATTACGATACCTTACAGCTGTTACAGTCCCTCCTGGGAAGACATGAAGATATGCGAGTTGAGAGTGATGCTTGCCCACACCAAACACACCATCGGCTCCAAAATTGTCTCTTTCCCAGATAGTAATAAGATGAAACCTGGTTTCCAGTTTGCCTCAAAACCAATAATCGTCGAAAATTGGTTTGGAGACTAAATCGGGATTCATCGGTGAACATTGCCCCACGTTGAGTCCAGTTGCGATGTTGGCGAGATCAATTCACTCGAGCACTGCACTGGCCGGTCATCAAAGGGACACACAACTGGCCATCTTGCATAAAGATGACCTGCATGAAGCTTTCTGGACAGTTTGTTGGATACAGACCATTCAGTGGATGCAGCGAGGTTGAAAACGAGCTGGCATGCTGTATAGGTTCTAAGGCACCTTGCATTTAGGAGCAGGTAACAGTCGTTCCTAGTCAATGTGGCCCTCGGACGTCCAGGAACAAGTCTTCAAGAGATGGTTTGGCTTGTTTGAAATCGATTCAGAATAACCAATTGTTATTTAGAATGCTCAGTTTACCGTCGGTTTAAATAGCGCGTTGAAGTGCGGCCCCGACAACTTGAACATAACAGATAGAGTAGGTGCTGCCAATTGAAAGGCGGCTTATAAAGTTAAATTTCCTATTTAGCTACCTAAGATTGACGTTGCCCGTCCTCGACCCTCCCGATTGTTCGCCACCTCATTTCTTTATTCAAAAGATTTCTTCCTGCCATTATCTAACGTTGACTATCTCGGATGTCATACGTCAAGACTAACACGAACTGACGCGTACGTATAAATTAGGTGCTTTTTATGCTGACCTGTTTCTAATGACGACTGTGTTTAATTTCGTGTGCAGATTTTGAACTCGACGTCTTTTTTTATATAAAAAATCTGACTTTGTTATTGTCAATTATCGAGCAAGATACGCCGATTTTAAGATTTGTTGCTTAACTTTAGAGCACCAGTACATTATCAATGGGCATTCGTTATAGTTTATAATTACATCATGTAATTGTAAACTGTAAACGTCAAAAAAACTTATTGAAATCCTTATTATAAATGTAATTATACTAATATTTCCAAATGAGCAAAACTGAATTTTTACTCAAACCCATTTGCTACGCTATCAGTATAATAAATACCTACTCAAGCAGCTGCTTGCCACAGAGGTCTGACAGGAGCCTGTCAGTTTACTATGCCATAGTAGAAGGGATCTGTGAGGATGGCGGGTCCTCAGCAGATTTTTTGCCAATTCCACGCGGTGTTCCCAGGTACTGGCTGCGCCCAAAGCTGCTTAACTTCGATGATCGGCAAAAAGAAAATTCAACCATGACTTATCTGAGATCCGAATCACAGATCCATTTGCTTCGCAGTCAAACTCTTTAACTGTTCTGCTCGGTCGCTGAAAAATTATCCACTTTTTCCCTTCCTATCAATAGTACGTTTAAAAATAATAAACTTCAATATGCTGCCATCCGTGTACTACTAATTTGTAAAATGTCAATGAATTAGTATCGTTCGTCATTGAGCTTGTGAGTTGTTCCTATAACGAACTCAACGCATCTTAAAATTCGCTATAGCAGCAAATACCACAAGTACACTTAATTGTCTGGCATTTAATTGCATACTTCTGCGTTACTGAATATTTAATAGCGTACTTCTGCGTTACTGAATATTTAATAGCGTATTGAAGAACTATTTGTTTATCCATTCAACTTTCTTGTCTTCGCTTGGCGAAGGCGACATATCACACACGTGTTCTCGATTTTTCATGAAAATAGCACTGACATTCTTCGCACACAGATGAACACTAACTAATAGACGCAACTATACACTGCAACATATTGTGAAAACGCAATTAACAGAACATTTTCAAAAGGCAAGATTACCGTTTTCACTATCAGCTTGATCTCTTTCACCAACAAAGTCTAAAGCTTTCGGCATAGAAACCCGTAACCTTCTATGTTCCGTGTCGTCTGCATTTAGTACGCTTCCTGCATCGCTTAAGAGAATGCGATGTTGTTGCCTCAATGATTAATGAGCTTTTTATTTTGTAAGCAAAGTCAAAGGCGAAACAAAAAATGCACAGATGTTCACAAACTTTTCCATATGCCAAAAACTGTTAATCGACAGATAAAGCAGTCTCAAAGTTCAATTTCATACTGAGGGATCTGTAATTGCTAAATGCAATGCGCAGTCTCCTAATGTGCAATCTACTCTGTGCTACCTTATAAATAAAAAACCTTAACCGAATTTTACGAAAATTGCTATTTCATAAAATCGCTCTATGAAGCATCCTTAACTGCTTAGTCACAAGGTCCATATTAGAGGTGATTTCGGGCTCAAATTTTCCAAGCCGATTAAGAGGGAAAAAAATTCTCTGACGCATCGAAAAACGTATATGTACAGAAATGCATTTAGCTAAATTATTTTCTAACTCTTCAATTTATAGACCAAGCCCGGATGCAAAAAAACATAAAGGGTGGGTGAGAAAGAGATTTGATTTCCATTGCAGTATAACGTTTTCCCATGTCTTTGAGGTCTTTAAAAAATTTATTGAAAAATTGCGCGAAATATTTACATGTTTAATAATTTTTTGCATCCATTATCTTTACTAGCATTCTCAAATATAGTATGCATCCTAAAAAGTCGAAAATAAACCTAAAGCATATCAATGGTGCCATCAGTGACTGAATTCGCATTCACTTCAAAGGAAGATAGGGCGCAGCCAATCTTGTTGAGTAGGTAAATCAACACCCAATCTTCCTTTGAAGTGAATATGAATTCAGTGACAGAAATGTAGATAATGCAATCAAAGTGTATTTTCTACTTTTTAGGGCGCATATAGGAAAATATTTTTTCTTTGTCACTAAAAACACCTACATTCAGAAACTTTCATTTGATATGATTCATAAGCATCGACCACACATTTTTTCCTCCCTCTTTATTTTTGTAGTATTTCAGGTAACCCATGACATTGGGGACGTCATACGCTTTAAGATATAACTCATTGAGGTCGACCCCTGCGAAAATACCCCCCCACTCTTATCAAGGATGGGGGATAGCAAAATAAGATATAATTTACGATGGTCATAATATGAGCTTTCATTTGACACTAACTCGTAACTGTAGGCCCTCGTGTTCGGAAGATAGAAGAAAGACTTTCACACTTTCGATTTTTAAGGGGGAAGAAAGGGGGTATATTTTTATTACCCACAACATTCCTCAAGTCACAAGCTTTCATTTGCTATAAACCTGTTACGTTCCTGCAGTATTAGGTTGTATACAACCTGTTACTGCAGGAACGCAAATGCGTTTTCTGGAATGCATTCGCGTTCCAGAGATATAGCGCAATAATCATTTCCCATTGTTTTGACAAACTCAATCATCTATTGTTTGGCATAAAATTTTTAACGAGTGAAAAAGTAGGTAAACGAGAAACTTCATTCTCTTTGAGAACAAGATTCCCATATGCGTTCTTCTAGTTAATATGTTCAAAACTTAAGGTCAGTAGTGTTTAAAAAACTACTTACTCTTAAAATCTCGTCTGTTTGTAGAGGACATTGGATTAGTTGGGTTTGGCTGTTTTACCTCTGAGCTGCACTTTTTTGCACACCATGGACTAAATGGCCAGGTCACAAGGACTCCGAAGGCTCAGAGAAGATTGGGGGAGGGGACCCACTGGAACAGCTGTTGGGAGACAGCTGGTAGCCTCCAGTCAAGGCCACCCAGAATGTTCTTTAACGTGCACAGGGTATGGCTCTCCCGCACAAGGGGCCACGGTTTAACGTCCCATCCGACGGATGGCGGCCTTTACAAGCCCATCGGTGTCCCCTACTGACCGTGAGAAAGACGGGGAGTTTTGCGGAGATAAATCTCAACGCTGAGCCAGGCGGGACTCGAACCTGGGAACTGCAGATTACGAGCCTGGCGTGCTACCGACTGAGCCACCCCCGCCCCCTCATATTAAATTAGTATTCTTTGAATTTTAAAATATATCAGGAAATTCGTATTTAAGGATATTGCAATTTGTTTTAGCGTTTCCCTCAAGAAGTAAAATGTTAGCAGGGGATTTTGGTTGCATGATTATTTTAGCTCTAAATAAAACTTTTTTCCACACAGTAGGTTAATGGCCAGGTCACATTGATCCCAAGAGCTCAGAAAAAGTTGGGGAAGAGAATTCATTGATTAGGGAGCTATTAGGAAACAGATGGAAGCCTCCGGTCGTCCATCCAGTCTTTTTTAATGGGCATATGGTATGAGCTCATCTGCACAGCACCATGGCTTAACGTCTCCCCTACGAAGGCCTTTTCAAGCCCATTGCTTCTAGTCGAGGGTAGAACGGGAATTAGATCGAAAAAATAATGCACGTACAGCTATACTCGAAACTGGGAATAGTAGATTACAGCCTGGAACGCTACCGACTGAGTCAATCCCCGTTCCAATTCGAAGGGGTTTTCTAATTTTTGAGATAAAATGTGGAATGAAAATGACTAAGCTCACAACACAACGTAATTGGTTGATAATTGTGGGAAGAGGAGGTTAAAAAACAGGGATGTGATGTAGGGAAAGCTATGATACATTTAGCTTACTTCTGAAAGTGTACAAGTTGAAGAAATGGAGAATGCTATGTTTATTTCACATTCAAGATTTTGTTGTCTTACAACTGAGTAAATAAACCCCGGGACAATACAGTTTTGCATATTGACTCTGACGCAACTGAATTCTACTGGTATTGTACTGTTGTTAATTTAGTAATTTTTATCCTTCATCTCCTTAAAAAATGAAAGAAACCACTAAGCCATAACATAGTTTCAGAACTGTAAATCTTAAAGAATATATTTCAAGGGAGATGCATTTTTTAACACTACTGTACATACTCATTAAAACTACTCCAAGTGACTTTTCGTCATGTACGCTGCACGTCATATGTGCCGGCTGACGTCCTATCAGACAGATGGCGTTTTTTGCAAGCTAGTAGTTCGTCGCTACCAGCTTTCACATTTACAGCGCAAACAGGAGATGGATAAGCAGAGAAAATAATAAATACTCTGGTTGTACTAGTCCATATGGCAAATAATCAGATCTCCACAGTTCATAATACATCCTGTAATTCATAAACGTTACATGCTAATCACTTTCACCGTGCCCTCATAGCAAGTAATGACGGACGTTCATCTCGCAACTGATTAACAACTTCCGGTTAATACTAACCTCGATGCAAAAGGATATATTTTTTTTCTATTGGCTTTGGCACCAGTAAAAAAAACAAAAATACATAGTTCTCTAACAGAATGAAGAGTAAGTTTTTACAATTATCTATGTTCATTTATGACATTCTTTTACATTCTACAGGTGGGAAGAACTAGGAAGAATATAATTCGATATTTGACAGTAACCAATGGTCAGGACCGGCCCGAGGATTTTCGCGTTTCGGACAACGAAGTAACACTACCTTTCTTTCAGGAGTTTTATTTTTACTTATCTTCCTATTTACCTTTGACATTTGTCGGTTTGTGGATTTGACAAAATGTTCCACCATATCTTTCGAAGGTGATGGAGAAACTTAATCATTTATGTATCAAATGAAAGCTTGTGACACAGGGATGCCATAGACCTTAAAAAGGTCTATGGCCTTAAAAAGGTCTTTTTTAAGGTCACAGGGATGCCATAGACCTTAAAAAATTGACTCTCCACGCTTTCTTCTCCCCTACAAAAGGGGAAATATGAAAACTATTCTCTCGCTATATCTTAATATATCCATATTCCGCTATATATCAGAACGTGAATGCCGAAAGTAACAAGCTATATAGTCAACTAAAAGCTTCTGGCGCAGAGAATGTCATGGGCTATGAAATTTTGACCTGCCCATACTTTCTTCCCCCCCCCTATAAAAGGGGGAAATGTGAAAATAATTGTTCTCCTATATCTCCTGAAGGCTATTGTGAAAAGTAATAACGCAAAGCTATGCGTCAAGTCAAATGAAAACTTGTGATGCTGGGATATAAAAAAAATTGATCTCCCATGCTTTCTTTCCCCCCTAAAAAGCGGGAAATGTAAAAGTCATTCTGTACCTTTCGAAGTGAGGGTCTACAGTTACGAGTTAATGAAAGCTCATATAATGACTGTCGTAAACTATTTCAAATTTTGACTCCACTATTCCCCCCGAATAAAAAGGGATGCGGATTCTCGCGGCGTTCGATTTTAACGAGTCATATCTCAAATTAAAGCTTGTCACGTCTCCAATGTCATGTGCTATCTCAAACATACTCCAAAAGGGAAGAAAAACGTGGTCGATGTTTATGAGTCATATATCAAATGAGAGTTTTTTTACGGTAGGTGTTTTTAGTGACGAAAAATGTAAATAAATTAAAAAAATACATATCTTCCTATATGACCCTAAAAAGTAAAAAATAATCCTAAAGCATATCGATAGTGCAATCAGTCGCCGAGTTCATATTCACTTTAAAGGAAGATAGGGCGCCGATTTACCTTACACAAGAAGTTTGCCGGCGCCCTATCTTCCTCTGAAGTGAATAGGAACTCGGTGACTGATTGTACCATAGATATGCTTTAGGATTATTTTCTACTTTTTAGGGCCATATAAGAAGGTATTTTTAAAATTTTTAATAAACCTTTATATTGTCATCAAAGGGCCCATAAGATTTTGGCGCCCCGAGTATCTCGTGCCGGTATTGCCACTGGAACGGATTTTTCAACGAACCGATCTTTCGGCATGGCTAGATTTATTAGAAAACGTTTACATGTTTAAAATTTCATGATGTCATCGAGGTAATACGCTCTAAACGTACAGCAAATCTCAGTGTATTTGATATACGATTGGAAACTACGGCTGATATGGCAACTATAGTTGCTACGTTTCAATCACTGTGGAAATATAGCCTCGTTCTGCTAGATTCAAGTGTTAACACTGGCATGATTTCTTAGAACGATTTCTATTAGTATCGCCAATCCAATTTGTATCACAAAAACACTCTATGGGGCAATTATTTAGCATTCCATTAATACTGTTAAGTGTTTATACTTATTTGCGTGTGCATTACTTGTTGGGAATGCGCCAGACATCGGAGTAATTGTCCTCGTTTCTCCGGCAGGTGCCCACACACCACAGAGCACTATTTTCGCCAGCCATCTAACCTAGATTACAAATGTTCAAGGTCGACCGTAGTCTCGTGAGCCTTTCTTTCACAGCTTCCTTCCTACCGTGTTTGGCTTCTATATTGTCTTCCAAGGGTAAAGGGAGGTCAGAAGAATAAAAGAGTATGCAGAATCAGAACTAAGAAGCGAACAAGTAAGTATAATGTCATTTGAAGCAGGATGAAAAAGTTGGATTGGAAACAGAAGATGCGAGTTGGAAGTGTGAGAACAGAAATGACATATCATTTGCTGGTTGAAAGGTTACTCAATGAGACAACCTAATTATAATTTGGGATTTCGGAATCATACCAGGGGGAGGAAAAACCAGCAACATTAATTATATTCAGATTTAACATTAAGTCCTATTTCTTCTTGCAGAGTAGAGAAAAAAAATTAGTCACGTCTTTTCATTTTCTTTACATTAGGTTGTTTTGGACTTATATCGAATTTGGTATCTCTCAAACTAATCATGCGATTTGTAAGCTGCTTTCTGTTTCGAATTCCTCATAAAAATTTCTTTCAAACATTTTACTGCCTTTTGTCATCCAAGGTATGACTCGTTTTTAGCAACTCTCGCAACGTAACAGTAAGTGCTAAAAGTTTGGACACTTTTGGAAACTTCTACTAATAATCAATTCCTCCTTAAACAGCTGCTTGCCAGAGGTCTGAGAGGAGGCTGTCAGTATAACAGGCCAGAAAGAAGGTCTCAAAGGAAGGCGAAAAAATAGGACAGCACAAGAAAGTAAACGCCCATGCCTTATGTGGAACTCGAACCCGAATCCATTTGAACAGTAGTCAATCACACAAACCACTCTGTCTCTAAAGAACACTGAAAAACCAAGGAAAACAGCAACTCTGGAGGGATGAGGCACGAGATGGAACTTACTTTTACTACTAATCCATAACAACATGCCTCAATCTGCGTCAGTCTGTTCTGAATCGTTGATGATGCATTATGACTGGTGTGCATTTTGAGCATTTGATATAGTGTAGAGATAACAGTGAACTGAGCGAATGCTCGGAGTGTCTATGTTTTAAGGATGCTTTTGTAGCAATCATTTTGCATATAAAGGTTATTAAATACTTTTCAGTGGAGGGCTATTTTGCATCTTTGCCAGGAGTGCTAAAATACCTCGGGCAGTTACTGGGTAAATGCAACAACAAGAGGGTCTCGCACCAGTATATTTTATACGCACAGAAATAAGTGAATAATGTGTGCCTACATTTTATTGGGACACTCTTAATTATATAATTTCCATAAATTAAGGAAAATCCTTATGTAAAATCAATTGGGAAGCTAACGTCAAAGATTTATAACTTCTAAAATAAGTTTTTTGTTTCGAAAAATGTGATTGCAGATAAAGATCTCAATCAAATAAATCAATATCTCATTTTCAACAATATTCGTTCAGTATTTAATGAGTTATGGAAGTTTGAATATTTAACAACGGCATGGGTAAGGCATGGTTGTCTGTGTGTTGTTTTTCTGCTGAGGTCCTGCCATCCTCTCTCAGACCTTCTACTATGGCCTATAAACTGACAGGCTCCTGTCAGACCTCTGTGGCAAGCAGCTGCTTGAGGGGGTATTTATTTATTTTATTAATGCCAGTCTTAAGAAACTTATACAAAAGTGAAGAACAGTGAAAGAATTCTTTACACAAAGTTCTAAAATACAAACTTATTTTATTAAACAGTTTGATACAATACTTATTACTAAGTTTTAATTAACTTCTGAAATCAATTTTTGTGGCTGGCATTGTTATCGCTAAATATTAAGAATTCCATAACTCATTAAATACTGAACGAATATTGTTGAAAATCGAGATATTGATTTATTTGATTGAGATCTTTATCTGCAATCACACTTTTCGAAACAAAAAACTTATTTTAGAAGTTACAGAGTTTTGACCTTAGCTTCCCATTAACTTAACATAGGGATTTTCCTTAATTTATGGAAACCAGTGTTTATCAGAATACTGATGCAAACTAAAAGTCCAGCAAACATCCATAAATTTCTAGCGCCCCTTGGTAACTGGCACCTCGATGTGTTATCGCCGGTCCTGTCGTCTTCAGGTGTCAAAGATCGGGACTAGACTACCCTTTCACCAACTACTAACCTTTCACCATTATACCTATTAAAAGAAAAAACAGACTTTTACCTTTCCAAGCTGTAAGAAATCATACTTTTTTTCCCCCTTCGGAATGTTGAATACGCCGTGATATGCGTAATGGAGATGCAGCATATTTACAACAGAATTCGAATGACCATCATATGATTTTACTAAAACATTTTTTCCCTCTATTAAACTTATTTGAATGAAAACAGAATTACAAATTTAAAGGAAAATGTGAGTATACTATCCATTTTACTAGTTTTCGAAATGTAGCACAGGGGGGTCCCATTATACGAGCCCCCCCCCCTTTTTTATGGAGGGGGGAAGGCTGAACCTAAGAATTTTTTCAATAGCCACGAAAAAAAACTTGACTAGACCACATGCAGTAGCATGATCAAAACACTTAACATTTGAGTTGGCGGGGCCCCTAATCTGTATAAATGCATTCGATGCAACTTATGTAAAGTATGGGGTTCTCAATGTGGGGTACGCGGTAAAATTTTTTGGGGTACGCTGTGAGAGCTCAAAAGTCGCTAGATCTAGTAAAATAAATAAATAACCCCTCAAGCAGCTGCTTGCAACAGAGGTCTGACAGGAGCCTGTCAGTTTATATGCCAAAGTAGAAGATCTGAGAGGATGGCAGGACCTCAGCAGAAAAACAACATATACAACCATGCCTTATCCGGGGCTCGAACCCAGGTCCCTTAGATCAGTAGCCAAGCACGCTAACCACTCGACCACAAAATAAAAATAACCATTGTTATAACTATAGTTTTATCTATCTATACAGGGTACGCCAGTTACATACACATTTCCAGGGGGTACGTGAAGCACAAAAGGTTGAGAGCCACTGATGTAAAGGATACTTGATCACTTCTTTGAACCACAAAACATGGTTTTGCCTTGTTGGAAACAACGTTATATGTGTTGGTGGCTCAGAAAATCAAAATTTCACAAATTGACCGAAAATTAAATCGCTTGATTAGCGTCTTTTTTCATGTTTATTCTTTCGTGGTTGCAGATTAAAAATAAATAATATGTAGGCCATGCCCATTTCCTATACCCTTCATAAATTGTAACTGTTTTAGCATCTTTTTACTCAATTTCAGTTAATACAGCGTTTATCCCAAAGCCTTGGAACTATGTGCCTGTAAATAGTTTTATCATATTTTAATTTCTGTAAATAGTTTTATTATATTTTATTTCTGTAAATAGTTTTATCATATTTTAATTTCTGTAAATAGTTTTATTATATTTTAATTTCGAGCTGTAAATTTGACATTTTCCGGTATCTAATTTCTCTCTCCTAGAGCATACATTATCAATAGCATAGCTTGGCACTAGATTACAGGCAATCTAACTGTATTTATATTTGATTTGTGCATTTAAAAAAAAAAAAACTTTCTACTAGGAATGCTTATTACAACATATAGTGTAAAACTTAGATGCTCTATTACTACATCTCACTTTTCACCTTTTGATTGATGTCACAAACAAGAACCAGTAAATAGCGAATCGTAATTCCTCTCTTAATAATCGAAATCAAATTTCACACGTTAAATCGTATGACGAATCATGTCTTTATTTCTAGCAGAAAGTTTCGTCATCCATAACATTGTAATGAACTTTTAGAGTTTCATAAGACCCATTACTGGTAGAGATGTTGTGATAATGTCAAAATAAAGTTAAATACCTTCAGATATCTCTGGGATTTAATTCATTAGCACAGGTTTTAGCAATGCTAAACATACAAACATTTAACCTTAAAGAATTTATAAGAACCTATAAGAAATTAATTTTTGTGGCTTTAATTTTAATTTTGATGTAAATTGAAGATGAAAAAAAGAAAACAAACTTCGTCTTAGGTATCAATATGACGAAATGTTAATTCCTAAGAATGCACCTCTATATACAGTATATATTGGTCATGACTGTAACTGATTCCATCAGGCATTTGTGCCGAACTTGACTCATCTTGTACAATATAGATATCTGTAAAAATTTAGCATTCAAAAATTCCATATAATTTTATTGACATGATTTATGCCAGAGACATTGCATTTTGGAATTGTTTTAAGTCTTTGATAATGAACGAAATACCAGTTTGGTTTAGAAAAAATTATATAGAATAGAAACAACAATAAAATAAACTAATTTATTGTATTACTAATGTGTAAATTAATTCTTAAGCTTATGAAAAAAGCTACGCTTAATTCATCTATTACAATGTAAAACATAGGAACTTTCAACAGATTTTTTTAAAATTAGAAACATAACAACTAATGAACTGAAATTCTAAGTAGCAAAATTAAAAAGGTGTTTCCTGTATAATTAGAGATGGCTCCATATGAGGGCAAACGATGGTGGTGGGTAAAGAAGCAGATATAAAAATAGTCCTACTTTTTTTAGCTCCATTTTAAAAATAAAAATCATGGCAAAATAAGTATTGCAAATGTATATAAAGTATAAAAATCAAAGTAAAAAAAAAAGTGAAATTCTTAAAAGTTTCTTCTTTATACTTTTGTTGAAATATATCTGTGTATATTTTCAAAAATAAATACAAATATGACTCAAAAATATTTTTTAAATTTTCATTATATATATACAGTGTAAATGTTTTCCAAGTATTAGAAGGTCGTTAAATTTTTAAATTCAACATAGAACTTATTTAATATTTTATGAAAGTGATGTGTATTACACTCCATATAATTGCCAACACTGCAAAATACAACATGGCTGATGACAAGTTAATAAAGACATAGTTAACATACACCAAGATGCCAGTTTATTAGGTACACCACCCCTCAGCACATAAATGGTTCATTCCAACACGTAATACGTCATATGATTCAGGTGTGCAGCATAAATCAGGCAAACCAGCCCTTATGAGCATCAGTTAGAGTTGAATTGAGCATCCAAATGGACAAAACGAGCCACCTGAGTGACTTTGAATATGGCATGGTAGGTGCTAGGCATGTTGGTTCTAGCATCTCCCAAACGGCCACCCTCCTGGGTTTTTCATGCACAACCATTTCAAGGGTTTGCTGAAAATGGCGTAAAAAAAACTACCAGTGATCAGCGATACTGTAGATCAGAGAGGTCAAAGGAGATTGGTAAGAATCGTATGAAAGAACAGACAGACTATGACCAGGCAAATCACAGCAGAACATTAGTGTGTAGAATCTATATCACCAATGTTCTGCTGTGATTTGCCTGGTCATATGACTTTTTTATATTTACTAGATCACAGCAGAATACTGGTGTGTAGATGATCATCTCCGAATGCACTACTATCAGACCTTGTCATAAATGGACTACAACAGTTGATGTCATCAGCGAAGAACACGAAAGTGCATCTCCAGTGGGAGTAGGAGCATCAACACTGGACCATTAAGGACTGGAAAAAGTTAAGTTTTGTGGTTGGACAAATTAAGGTTACTTTTGTATCATGCTGATGAAAGGATCAGAATTTGGCACAAGCAACATGAGGCTAGGAGCCATCTTGTCTGATGTCAACAGTACAAGTCAGTGGTGGCAGTGTGATGGTGTGGGGAATGTTTTCCTGGCTTACATTAGGCCCCCCAATACCTATTGAGGGCATCTGAACACCACAGTGTATTTTTACATTGCTGCTGACAAAGTTCATGGCTACAGTTTATCCTCACTCAAATGGACACATTCAGCATGATAATACACCCGCTCATAAGGCATGTATTTTCAATGAATAGTTCCAGGAACCGATAAGTTTTCCTTGCTTCATTGGCCTGCACAGTCCCCAGATATAAATCCTATCGAGCATCTTTGGAGGAATGAGGTGATAAAGGCTGTTCACAGCGAGACAGTATTGCTGTCCAATTTGCAGCCCCCTGGAATGGGACCTCCTTGACGAGGGGGGGGGGGGGGTTACGGTGCCTCAGAGAAGTTGGGCTCGGATCGCTGGCAGTTCAGTTCAGTTAGTTCATGATATCTTGTGCCCCCGGTGGAGGGGGCCTGTTGAGGGCCGGCGGACGGGTTTTGGCTGTGGGTCGGTCGAGTTGGCTTATTGACTTGTTCCCCTGAGAAGCTGGGGGATACAGTCCCGGTTGAGGGGCCGTATATGAGGGTTCTGTGGATATGGTTTGGCTAGCCCGTCCAGTGGGCTCATCGATGTGGTTCCAGTGATATCGTGAGTTGGAAGATTGTTCACTGGGGGGCTTCGGCCCATTCACAATGGAGAGGTAGAAGTTGAGGGCTCGCAACTGGGAGTGGCTACCCTGGTCAACGGACTTATCGATGGAACAGCTAAACTAAAGAGTCCCACTGAATCTGTTTTGGTTGAACAGACAGCTTTCGTAGTGGAGGAACTTGGGTTCCTCTGAGAAGTGGGGTTCGGGTGTTGCAGTGATGTAAGCCCCGGTAGGCTAATGGCTTTGTTGGGGTTGTTGGAGGGCCGCTGACTGGATTGGTGGTCTCTGGTCAAATGTTCCCCGACACGGCCTCGGTACGGTTAAGGCTGAGATGACAAGCGAGCTATGGTTGCCCGGCTCGATCGCTAGTGCATGTTGTAGAATATATGTACACCAAGGTCATGCTGAAAGGCTTGGTCACCCAATTAGGTGTGGCTTATCGATGGAAGTGCCTAAGAGCCTCTACTGCAGAGGACTCAAAAAGTTAGGACTTCTACTTATGATTTTGGTACAAAATTCAAAAGATACCATCTGATTTATATTTGGCAGACATTTGGACAAAATCCAGTGAGTGCTGGGCATATTCCTAGGCACTATTTCTAAATTCCTAAAAGATCCCACTCTCACTGGAACTCAATGATTATTTCTAGAGACAGGCTAAAAATCCCAAGCAGTGTTTCTCTCTTCACGAGGTCTTCTCCCGCAGCAAGGGAGCTTAACAGTAGGAACCTAGTTAGTCGATCGGTATTTCAGTGGCAACTCCCTTTGGTGATATGCAGTCCTCGTACTGAGGTGCACCAGGATTGTCACACATTATTAGGTTGTCCAATTTGAAGCAACTGCACAACACAACAATTTCTGCATGGTACAACATTCCTATGCAACACATCTAGCATCTTGTAAGTTCCATGCCCCGAAAAAATCAGACAGTTCGGGAGGTCAAAGTAGGCACAACATGCTACTAGGTAGGTATACCTAATAAACTGGCATCTCAGTGCATAATCATGAACTTATGCTCAATATCAATTTACAGAAAGGAGATGAACATTACTTTTCGCATTCCAACAGCTGCTCATATTTGCTGCAGAAGCTTTCTCCTTATCCTTTGAATGCCACCAGACACATGAAATAGATTTATATTCCATAGCATAGAATTTTATCAGCCCTGCAAGGGACAAGTTTGGCTGAGTAAGTAGTGCACTAGGCTCATAATCTGATGTTCCTAGGTTCAAGTCTAACTGGGCCAATATTGAGAATTTTCTTCACTAACTGCTACCCTGCCCTCGACAAGAAAGGGGACACCAATGGGCTTGGGAAGGCTGTCATTCGTCTGATGGGATATTAAGCTGTGGCCCTGTGTTCAGGAGAGCTATATTTTGTGTGCATTAAAGAACACATTGAATGTCCTGTTGGGAAGCATTAGGGGACATCCTAAAAGGTATGAGGTGAATCCCTGGGACCTGGTAATTCAGCCAATTGTGTGTAAAAAAAGTGCTGCTAAGGAGTAAAACAGCCCAGCTCTGCAATAGTTTTAACCTGTAGATATAAATAAGTATACAAATGATAACTCGTTTGAAAATAATCATGGAAGTTTTTAGGAAGTTAATATTTTATCATATTCCCTAATTAGTGTGTTTTAAGTCAGTAAACAAGGACTTGGAAACATATAAAACAATGAATGTTAATCATGTTTGGAAAGTTAGGTTGCCTGTGACAGATATGTAAAAAGAGAATGTGATTGTCTATTTGGTAATGATGTCAGGAGTTTTTCATATTGTTTTTTTTAAAAAAACAACTTATATACAAATTGAATATTGAGAACTTCTGAGAATGACATTTCAACCTTCAGAAATAATTTTTCTATCTCTATATAAGTAATTTTTATGGTGCTATATATCTTTTTATTTTATTGGTCATTGAGAAGTTGAAAAACCAAAGGTGCTAAGAGCAAAAAAAATAAAAAAATAGTAAAAATATGTATTTTGAACAAAATGTCCTACAAAATAAAACCAAAGTTATTAGAGTTAAAGTATTCCTTATTCAGAGCTGTCTGGAACTCCACCTAATGGTCAAAATGGAACAAAATTCAGTTACAATGCAGTCCACAAGATGCAAATAGAAAACAGCAATGAAATGAATTTAAACATAGATGATAATCACAGCATTACCTGTTGCTCATTTGGCGTTGATAAATCAATATATATTAACGGAAAAATTTTTTCGCCGACATACAGGATTTGAACTTGCATCTCTCCAGAAATATGCCAGAGTATTCTTCCAGTTGAACTAATGCCAGCTGGCATGTTTCTGGAGAGATGCGGGTTCAAATCCCGTATGTTGGCGAAAAATTTTTTCCCCACTAAATATTTATTGAAATGAATTTAGTTCATATTTCTGCTACCAGGGGTAGAAGTGGCTCTTTAAAATGGTTATTCTGTTAAATCAACTATTCAATGTAGTTGACATCATGCCGAAAAATTGTCTCCATATGCATGATTACATTTCCAACTATAGAATATGGCATATCGGAGCTGAGGATATATAACACTCTTAGTTATAGGAGATTAAAAGTTTTTACAATACACAGTTGTTTAGTTAAAGCCATAACTAAAAATTGCCAGAGTTGTGTTAGGAAAACATAACTCTGGTCCTTTCTTGTATGGCAATATTTTTTATATATTTTTCTTATATGGCTAAAAAATGCCAATGGTCGATGAAATATTGTCACAGCAGCTGTTGCATGAATTGAATGATATACAGAAGAGTCACATTGTGCGTGAAAACCACCGTCTCAAGGCATCACCATTGTTAAAATTCTGGAATGAAGATTACCAACCTATCCTGATACCACTTGCCAGTAAAAATAGATCATAGGTCCTGTAGGTTGTAGCTGTTTGAAGAATGGGCCATTGATGAATATGACTGTGAAACTGTACCATATTGTGACCTTCAGTGAATGCAAAAAGACCTCCTATACCATGTATAGGTTTTCCACTGCCCATATATGGAAGTTCTGAGTATTTACTTGGCCATTCAAACAGAAATAGGTCTCAGCTCTCTCCCCCCCCACATCCCAAAGGCTGTTCCATCACTAAGTGTTATTGATCCCCAAAGTGACAAGAAACTTGAGAGCAAATTTCAAGTGAGCTGCTGTATCTGAGTTTGCAGCTTTTGTGTAATCTGAAACTTGTATGGATAGTAGTGAAGACATACCAACAGTGGGTTAGTAAATTGTTGTGCAACAGCATTAACACTGGTGCTCTTACTAGGACTTTGAATTGGCAGATCCACAATCATGATGGCAATATCTAGCTGAGATGGGTGCACTGATTTCCTCCTCCTTCCTTGGACTAACTGCAAGACTTCTTGTTTCTTAAAACCTTTTGATCATCCTGCAGAGAGTGCAAATGTTATTGGGCCTCACAATTTCCTTTGATGTCAGAATGCACAAACCACTGTTGAAAAAAACAACTGTGCACTATATGCAAATCATACTTTAGAGCACTGCTTCTCCCCTAATGGTAGAAATGTAAACAAAAATTATATTTTGTTGCCATCGCTAGTGCATGTTGTAGAATATATGTACACCAATGGTCTATTATGACCATTAGGTGGAGTTCCAGACAGCTTTGAATAAAGAGATGCTTTAATTAAAACAATCCTACAAGCAAAATTCCTCTCTAAACTCAGCAATAAGAATGCCATTTTATGCCATGTTAGTAGCCTTTAGTCTCTTGGCCACACTTGGCTGAAAGATAAGTAGTTTAAAAATTTTGCCCAAAATACTCATATTTTAAATCTTTTTTATGACTTTTTTTAATCTTTTTCAATTTTTCATAAATCTGTATTTTTTGAGAGAATATACAGAAGTAAACTTTATATTTCAGCAAAAGTACAAAAAAAAAACATTAAGAATTTAACTTCTTTTTACACTTTTCCAATTTTTTTCTTTATAAACATTTGCAATACTTAATTTAACCTTTGCATCTATAATTTTTAATTTTTAAATTAGAACTGAAAAAACATAAGATTAGTATCAAAGACCTTGTCTCTTGTTTTTTATTGATTCCATTATCTAAACTAACAAATAATCACTGAGTTAACATAACTGTAATACAATATATAAAGAGTAATAATTAACTAATAAAGTCACACTGAAAGATATCCTTTTATGCTCTCAAAGTAACTTAAAGCTACTTTTGAAATTAGAAGAAAAACTTTTCTGGATACTGTGGTGGAAAGATTGATTAGTAGTTTTGGTTTACATTAGTTGTTTACTAGAAGATAAAGACAAAATAACCTTTGCTTATTGTCTCATGTACATATATATATGGATGTGAAATAGCTCATGCTAATCTGTTAGCAACTTCCCTTTAGTTCCATGAAACTAATCTTTACTGAATATCAGAATAAGCTTTCATGCATGTTCTTAAAAAGTAACAGAAGCATAGCAATAAAAATATAGTTAAAACAATAACATAAAAATAAAAAAAGTACATTACCACCAAGCAGTTGCTTGCCACAGAAGTCTGACAGGAGTCTGCCAGTATAATATATAGAGGTCTGTGAGGAAGGCAAGACTTCAGCAGAAAGACAACACAAACATCCATGTCTTAACCTGGGGCTCAAACCCAGGTCCCTCTGATCAGTAGCCAGGTGCGCCAAACACTCAGCCACTAGGATGGCTAATAAACATGTGGTATTAAAAATAAAAGTATCATACAACAAGGGGCCTAAATACATGTAGTAATGTTTTCAAATAATTCCAACTCTTCATATTGTGTAGGTAGTGTGTGCAGTAATATCTGTTAGATTTAGAAGTACATAATGCTACTGTTTGTGAGTATCCTCAAAAAAGGGTAGGAGGGTTGCAAACACACTTCTAGTCAGAAGCATGAAATAGAAATAAGTAATAATAATTCTCATCTGGCTTTTCACAAGCCACTTTTTAGAAATATTCTCTCTCACAAAAGGATCATTCTTGATTCACACTTTGCATCAAAGTCCAACTTTTGAACCACAGAGTTAATGCTCTCATTCTATACTAACAAAAAAAAGGAAAAATATAAGATTTGAATTTTACTCATTTTTTCCCACAAAACTATTTATTTATTTGTATGCTATTATTTCACTATATCTCACTGCAACTTCATTAATTACACTGTATTTCATTAGAATTTACCATGTGTCTTTAACCTTTCCAAGGTCATGGATGTCTATACGACTTTTTTGTACAACACATGAAACTTCCATTTCTTTTTGAAAATTTTCTTACATGTATCTTTTAAAAATATGTAATTCAAGCTTGAAAAATATTTTATTTTTTCATTTGATGCATATTTTATTAAACTACAATATAAATAATTCAAAAAAGCCATCTGATTGAGATATTTTAGAAGTGCTATACAGTATTGTTGTCTCGTGGCCGAGTGGTTAGCACGCTTGGCTACTGATCTACGGGACCTGGGTTCAAGCCCCGGGTAAGGCGTGGATGTTCGTGTTGTTTTCTGCTGAGGTCCTGCCATCCTCTCAGATCTACTGTGGCATATAAACTGACAGGCTCCTGTCAGACCTCTGTGGCAAGCAGCTGCTTGAGGGGGTATTTATTATTTATTTATTTTTATACGGTATTGCTGATTTGTTTGTTAACATTACTCTGTATTGAATCAATCACCTGATTTAAAGTAAATTTGATTTGAACTATTATCAACATAATTTTCCTTAAAATTTTGAAAATCTGCTAAAAATTAACAAAACACTGCTATTTTTAAAAAATGGAAGATTTTGGAAGTAATTATGAAATATATAGCTATTTTTCTGGTAAACCACTGTAAAAAGTGTTATTAAAATTAATATGTTACTATAATGTTAATATTTTTTACTTCAATAAAATTCAGAATTAAATTCTCTTTAATTTGGTATATAACATGACCTATTTCATTGATTAATTATTTATTAAAAATATTTTAAAGTTGACTTGTTTATTGGACTCTGCAACAAGCCTGGACTTTTCTCAAAGTATTGTCAGAGAAAAAAAATTACAAAATGGAAGAAATGTTTACTTTAAACAAGAAAATTATTTTTGTTATTCAGAAATAGCGTTTCTATTCATGTGCATTATAATCATTTTTGTCTATTGATGTTTTTTAAATAACTTTTTATTTGTGTTGCCAGATGCATTTTTTACTACCTGATTCTAAAGAGTCCTATTAAAATAAAACTAGTTGTCTTTTTCGTTAAATATTTTATTTTCTGAAAATCCAGAATTAAATGCTGATTAATTTGGCAATAAAGTTCGAAAGTCAATTTTTTTTTGCCTGATGCGAGTTAAAAAATAGTAGTATCCTTAACCCGTAACTGGTAAGATGGGGTCTACCAGACCCCAGCGCTATGATTTTTCTTGATCCAGAAAATGTACCATACTAGTTACGGGTTAATTATAATAAAATAAGAAAAATACTTTCAGGTAACTACTTATCATAGGTCTGATAGGAACCTATCAGTGTAATACCCATGGAGATTTGTGAGGAAAGACCTTAGCAGAAAGAAAAGGAAAAAAAATGGGTCATGCTACCTAGCACTCAAACCCAAGTCCTTTGATCTGTGGGCAAGTACAGTAACTCCTCAGCCAATAGGATATATAATAAAAAATACAACAGAGGTCTGACAGGTGCCCATCAGTTAATACACCACATCATACAATCTGTGAGGAAGGCAATACATCAGTAGTAAGAGTATACAATATAGGTATGTCCGTATCGCTCATTTATGAGAAGAATGGCACACCTCAAAAATTTGGATTTTAAAGATTTTTTAAACACTCAGAAAAGTGTTGCCGTTTTATCTGGAAGAGCGACACATCTGAAGTTCAAGTAATGGCTGACAGAGAGCAGATTTGTGTCATTGTCCTATTGGAGAAATTATATGAATGCGTAACTTTTAAGTTGCTTTTCTGGAAAATGCCAATTTTTGAGTTGTTCTTTTCACAAATGAGCAATATGCTATCTAGTGATCAAACCCATGTCTCTGTAGCCAAGTGTGCTAACCTATACTGGATATAACAGTTATTTATAAATCAAGTTCCATTTGCCTTTCCTGCTGCAGAGAAATTCTAACTTTGCCAATTATTTCCAATAAAACATAGATTTTGAGATTTAAAACACCCATTTATTTTGGCTCACAACACTGAAGAATGTATAGATGTTGAAAAAAAAAAACTCCTTCATTTTCTTTAAAAAAAAAAAAAGGTAGGCAGACCTAATAATAAAACTTAATTTTAAAGAAGTTAATTATTTCAACTTTCCATAGTTGGAAACATTGAATATTGTGAATTTTTCTCACTTTATGTTTGACAATCTGAGGAGGCAATTCTACAGGTCTGCCATAAAATACATTATCCCTAATTTTTTGGCAGAATGAACTTAAACTATATGGCTTAGGTATTAATTCTTTTACAGTACAAATGACAGGCAGAAGACAAATTATTAGATGTCACTCATTATATACTATAGATCAGGCTCATCCAAATCATGACTCACTGTACGAGAACTTGCGGCTCATAAAACAAATAATCAATACAATAAATCTGGCTCATTTCTTCCAATTTTTTTACCAAATATTTTTAGGTGCATATATAAATTATTTTGCCAAATCATAGTAGTAATTAAAAATGTATATATATATTTTTTAATCAAGATATCTTGATTTCTTAATCCTTACAGTGTCAGGTTTTTTTTTTTATAAAAATGCAACTCAACTTCTGAGCCTCATTATGAAACAGTTTACATACTAAAAGAAAGAGCATTTAATTCTGAACATTAAAAGGAAAGAAATGGTAAGTAAGCATAAAAAAGCATGTTCATTTGTAGTGATTTTTACCTATATTTTCTTTTATTTATTTTTTACCCATCTATTGCTTTTTGCTTGACATTTGTTAATTTGTTGGTTTGTGTGTTTGTCAAAATAGTTGTTTTACCATACCTTAGAATGCGATGGAGAAAACAATTTGTGTCAAATGAAAGGTTGTAATGCCGAGTGTCACAGGCTATTAAAAATTGACACCCATGCTTTCTTCCCCTCTAAAAATGGGGAAAATATCAAAACAATTGTTCTGCTATATCTTTAGAACAAGAGTGCTGAAAGTAACAAGCTACATGTCAAATGAAAGCTTGTGCACGGGAAGTGTCACATGCTACAAAAAAATTGACACCCCAATGCTTTCTTCTCCCTCCCCCCTAAAAAAGGGAAAATGTGAAGTCGATTATTCCCTTATATCTCCTGAATGTGAGTGCAGAAAGTAAGCTATGCATCATCAAATGAAAGCTTGTGATGCGGGGAGTGTCATAAGCTACAAAAAATCCCCCAATTCTCCCCCCCCCTAAAATAAGGGGAAATATGAAAATTATTCTTCCACTATATCTCTAGAATGCAAATGAGGATAGTAACAAGCTATGTGTCAAATGAAAGCTTCTAATGTGGGAGTGTCACAGGCTATTAAAATTGACCCCTGTGCTTTCTTCCTCCTACAAATGGGGGAAATATGAAAACAGTTGTTTCCCTATATCTCCAGAATGCAAGTGCCAAAAGTAACAAGTTGTATATCAAATGAAAGCTTGTGATATGTGAAATATGGTGAGTAATAAAAATATACCCCCTTGTTTCTTCCCTCCTAAAAATGAGAAATGGGAAAGCCGTTCTACATCTTCTGAATGCAATTCAAATTTATGATTCATCCTTTTAACAGTAGTAATTTTTAATTTTAAAATGTAAATAATAATATTATTTACTCTATAAAATGCAAACAATATTTCTCATTTATTCCTTAAAAATGAAAAAGTTGCTTTTCTTATCCCATAGGGTTAAGGGTCAAATCATCGAGTGTTACATAAAAGACCAATAATTGGTAAACCTAGGTTTTTCCAAACAGTGTTGGTAAAAGAAAATCAGGAGACTACTGGAACCAAAAAAGGTTCCCACCTGACTTAATGGTTCATACTGTCTTCCTAATTAGTTACGAATAGAGTATTTAAAAAAATATATATTTATTTATGTATCATGGCACTGTGATACATCAAGAACTGCAAAATAATGTCCCCTTTCCTATTCATGACTTTTCTATTCACTTTCTCTTTGGCAGCTTACACTAACTTGACACTATCACTATAAACTTTTATAAAAATATAAAGAAAGCTTATAAGAGAGGCAGAAAGGGAAAAACACATAAGTGTTACCATATATTTGAATCTAAGTCCCTTTGTACTGAAGAAAAACATCACAATTGGTCAGGGCTAGATCTGGGGCAGAGGGGGTCATGTTCCCTCCCTTTGAGAATGTTGGTAAGGATAATGAAGCAGAAAATAATTAATCTTGTATATATTTCATGCATTTTTTTAATAATAATAATAATTACCTCCTCAAGCAGCTGCTTGCCACAGAGGTCTGACAGGAGCCTGTTAGTTTAATACACCATAGTAGAAGGGATCTGTGAGGATGGCGGGTCCTCAGCAGATTTTTTGCCAACTGCACGTGGTGTTCACCCTCCCAGATACTGACCATGCCCAAAGCTGCTTAACTTCTGTGATCGGACGAGAACCAGTGTTTTCAGCTTGGTACTGTCGTTGGCTTTTTTTTATATATATATATAAAAAAATAAAATAAATACCTCCTAAGGCAGCTGCCTCCCACAGAGGTCTGACAGGAGCCTGTCAGTTTATATGCCATAGTAGAAGATCTGTGAGGATGGTAAGACTCCAGCTGGAAAACAATACAAACATCCATGCCTTACCCGGGGCTTAAACCAGGCCACTTTGCTCAACAGCCAAGCATGCTAACCACTTAAGAAAACTTTAAAGACCTTTAAAATGGAAGGGAAATGTTATACTGCAATGGAAATCTAGTCTCTTGCCTTCCTACTCTCCTTTACTTTTTTTTTTTTTCAGTTAGATTGAGTTTCTTGCTAATAAGGAATTGCCCTCCCTCTTCTAGATTTGAGCCTGCACTGCTCATTCAAATGACTAGGAATAAAGACAAGTCAAACTATATAAATTCAATTCAAATGTGGTTTATATTATATATAAGCAAATGTTACATAGAATTAAGTGCAAGTGAAGGGTTAGCTCAATAGTTTAGTTTTGATAGGAGTGGGGTATGATAAAATAATTTCTTAATGATAAAAGTTCCAAAAACTCCAAAATGTGTTTGAAGCTTCTCCCTGCCCCTCCAAAACTCTGCCATAAAAAAAATAAGAATTTTAAGATGCAAGATATGAATTGCTTTGTATTAATTTTTAATCCATTAATTACATTTTAGGATGTAATTATAAACTTTATCAGAAATGTATTTAAAAAAAGTACCAATATATTTTTTTTTCCTCTTCTAATCCAAAAAGCATTTAGCTTCTTCACTCCAACCTCTGAACATTTTTCTGATTGACGGCTGTCCCTCTGTGCATTTCTAAATTGTATCTTAGTATTAGTCGAATAAAAATTGTAAAACTAGAATTTTTATAGGGAATAGTTGGCTACTGATCTAAGGGGCCTGGGTTCAAGTCCCGGGTAAGGCATGGATGTTCGTGTTGTTTTCTGCTGAGGTCCTGCCATCCTCACATACCTTCTACTTTGGCTTATAAACTGACGGGCTCCTGTCAGACATCTGTGGCAAGCAGCTGCTTGAGGGGGTATTTATTTTATTTTTTTTTATAGAAGAGATGGCTTAACATTGGAATATTATTTCTGTACTGAAAAACTGTAAAAATATGTTTAATATGTCATTAACTGCAATATTTCAAGTTTGTGGCATTAAAAATATTTGCAGTTGACCTCAAAAGTAGCCTACATATTTTTTTAAAAATATATATCCTTAGTATATATTTAAGAATTCATAATATATCCCAGTTAAATTAAAAACTCAAGATATTCCATTTTTAGTTGTCTTTCACATACCAATGTATGGAAATGAGACCTATGAAAAATATGAGGGAATCCTTGCCAGTTAAGGCTACTATATACACATATAGATAATATTTCTTCTGTAACTATTTTGATAATTAACAGAGGGAAAAAATAATCATTTACTCATTACATTTCTGAAACCTAACTCATAACTGATACTATAGTTCATAGAGCCCAGCGACATATTTTGAGGGGTTTATTTGCATTTTTTATTGCTGTTCTCTTAGCATATCCATTAGATGTATTAAATTAACACTCTTATAATCTTTTAAATAACCTAATGTACTAATTACTAGCATGGGCTACTGGTAATTTTCAAAAATACAGGGTTCCACCAAGCTGTAACATTTACGTAATAAGAAAATAAGTGTGATCGTCGATTGTTAAAAAATGGCACTGACAGACTGACATCATGCTCAGATTATGGCCTGTTGTAAAATATTAACATAAATCATTAAAGCCCACCTTTAGATACCAAATGAGTAATGTAGCATATATAGGTTTTGAATTATATTGATACTATTCTTCAATTGTAATTAATATGTGGTTCTGTCATTTCAACCAAAATATTTTAGTAACCTACTTTAGATTACTAACAGCACACTATTCACTACATGAAACTTTTGCATTATGGTAAACATAAAAAAAATAAATTTCTGTGTTTTGTCATAAAACATTTACGGTAAATTGTTATAAATTTACCAAAATCTGTTCCGACTGAAAATATCGCGACGTGACCTTATTTAAAAACACAAAATTTATGAAGAACAAAAAACAAAATATGCGTCATCACTCATTTAAACAAAGAGCAGTGCAAATTTATATGGGGAAATAATCCAAGTTACAAGAAGATGACTAAAATTTCTCCATATCAGTAAACAAAAAATGAAAGCTTACCTAAGTTTATTTACTATTCATTCTATTCATTTATATTAGCAATAAGAACCACCATCTTGTATGCCGCAGAGAGAAAATGCATCAGTCAAGATAGAACATAGTGCTTCAAGCGCCATCTATTATTGAATAATGTTTAATTGTGGATATAAAACAGGATCCATATACAAATTTATTTGTAACCAGTTCGAGAATTATTTGTATGCATAATAAGTAATTAATTAGTGGCAACAACAACTGAAACAAAATAAACTTGAATAAAATTCAATATCTCTAGAAAAAAAACTGACACCAGCCAAACCTAAAAATAATTCACTATAAATTTGTCAGTAGAAAAATAATTGCTGTTGTTAATTATACAATTACATTGTACTTTTTTTTCTCACTAAAACAATCTTTAATTACTTAAAATTCCTACAAAAAACGACGAAGTTTATTTTTCCTTTTACTAATAGGGGCGATAACGAGATTTGTAAATGCCTGGTGCAGGTTACCAAGAAAACCACTCCCCCCCCCCCACTTACGCACGCGCACTCGTCAACTCTATTTGATAAGAAACGATACATATAAAATATCATCAAATATGTAAATGTGCAATGCAATCATTATTCAGTATATCTATAAAGATAACTACTGTATATTACTGAGGTATATTTGAGCCTTTGAGGCTCAGACCCCAGTCCAGTAGCACCCTTTTAATTTATGGTAGTTACATCCCTCGTTTAAGGGCCACAATTAAAATTTTTAGAACATTGGGTTAGATTATGATTTAAAAAAGTCACCTTACTAATTTCTTTTCATCCACAGAAATTCAGTTGATCAAGTATTAAACTGCATAAGTTATTGCATGGGTAAAGAGGAAAAATTGTCTTAAGCTGAGTGTAATCTGGACCCACAACCTCCTGATAACATGCCAAGTGCTCTGACCACTGAGCTACCGGCAGTTGATCAAAATATTTTCTATTGTTAACATTAAACATTTTCACCGTAGAGTCAGCCATTAGCAGCTATCTTTTGACTGCTCTTGAAGACTATTGTCAGACACTCCTAGGTATGTACACAGATCACCTATACTCCATGGACGACCTCATTTGTATTTTTTTAAACAAATCTAATTTTACATACACTGTTGCTACTTATTGCTAGTTAAATCTCTCCAATAGTCTGAAGGAAAATGTATGCCCATTGATAACTTGCTACTTCATTCATAGCTTTCCACCGTTAACGTACTACTTAATTCACAACTGTTGTAGATAATGCACTAGTCACAAAGTAGGAGACTTCAGTGGCCCCAGAAATTTCGGACATTTTCAGAAGTTTACTTCCAATCCACGGCAACTAGGAACCTGAGCCTTTAACCCAGCACAGCTAAAAGTATGTTGGACCACCACACCAAACTTGGAACCTATCGCTGAAGTTCCCATAGAGCCACAATTAACCGACAATTTACCCGTCTCTTAACCCAACACAGCTAGAAGTGGGATCACCAAACCAAATTTGAGACCTATCGGAACTACAGGGAACCAATAATTTACCCATTTCTTAACCTAATACAGCCAAAGACAACAATATTAACAGGATACAAATATAGCATAATAGTTGTTTAATATTTAGTCATCTAAAGTACCATCTTCGTTGCAAAAAAAAAAAAGCTACAGTTTTTAGAGTCAGTATATTCTTGGGGTGGCATTGATTAAAATCAATTTAGAGATATGTTTAATAGTAAAAATTTGTATTTTAATTAACTTTTGATGCGCTGTTGCTGCTGTGCCTTCTGGGCTTGAAATGTACTTCTGGCTCTGGATATTATGCAAACGAAGTATTATGAGTTCATTGTAACACTGTACTATACGTATGTCAGGGACAGATGCAAAGTGAGGATTACTCCTCCTCTCTTACTAACGACGCATCCATTAAAAAAAAAAACAGATGTCCCTTTAGGATAAAGTGTCGATTATATGAAAAAATGTGTGCAATACTGATGTAACCGACGCCTCCCCCTAAAGAATTAATCTGCATTCACCAATGATAAGTGGAAAAAAACATGCAATTTAAAAAGTTTTATGTTTGTACGAAAAATTTTACTCATGTCCAGAAACTTAATTTTCATAAGTATAATTTTCAAATTTGATGTTGTTTATCAGGTAAGATTTTTTAATTCCGCGACAAATACTATAGCAGAAAGTTCTTTTATACACCAGAATTGTAATACATATTCTATTACGCATTGGTTTGAATAAATATGGTCTGCAAGTAGCAGTATGTGTCTGTAATATTATTTAAAAACTATGTGGGGTTCAAAAACAAATTCTTATCGATTTCGACGCGAATATTTCATTTTGAAAAAAAGCGTGCTAACCACTCGGCCACTTGGCGTGGCCGAGTGGTTAGCACGCTTGGCTACTGATCTAAGGGACCTGGGTTCGAGCCCCGGATTAGGCATGGATGTGTGTATCGTTTTTCTGCTGAGGTCCTGCCGTCCTCTCAGATCTCCTACTGTGGCATATAAACTGACAGGCTCCTGTCAGACCTCTGTGGCAAGCAGCTGCTTGAGGGGGTATTTATTTATTTTTTTAATATATATATATAATATATGTTTAAGGGCTACATATTTCGCAATGAGTAGCCCTTAAACTAATAAGTTCTAAAACAATTAAAAAGCGTTTTGAAGAGAATAGTAGAAATTAATTATGTGGCATATGTTTAATACACTACGTTGAAAAAAGTGTCCGAACACCTGATTGGCAAAGGGAAAACGTAATTTCCGGTCACGTGATCGGTACTAGCATGGTATAAGAAGAGCGTTGACACAGAACAGGCTTCAGTGGAGACGTTGATGCGAAATATGAATGAACGTGCTGAGTTAACGGACTTCCAGAGAGGAGTCATTATAAGATGCCATTGTGGCCGAATTAGAGCATCCTATGTCAACTGTGCAGGACGTGATTACTAAATGTAAACGTGAAGATGTCACGTTAGTCAAGAAACGGTCGGACAGACCACGAAAACTGACGGAAAGGGATCGAAGAGCTCTGAAACGTGTGGTACGTTCTTCTTGTCATTCATCTGCTGCTACCATTACTAAAACGTTTCAAGAGTCCACAGGTGTTAGTGTTTGCAGCAGAACGGTTCGTACGGAGCTGCATGAATTTCTGTGGCTGAGCAATTACATACAAACCACTGATTACGCCTAAATATGCACAACAACGTCTGGCCTGATGCAAAGCTCGCATCGGAATTGGTCGCTGGACAAATGGAAACAAATTTTATGGAGCGACTAATCACGTTTCACTTTGTTCCGATCCGATGGTCGCTGCTGGGTATGGCGAATGCCTGGTGAACGTTACCTGCCACAGTGTATCGTCTCATCTGTGAAGTTCGATGGTGGTAGCATGATGGTTTGGAGCTGGGTATCATGGCATGGACTTGCAGCGTTGGTTCCTAGAGTCGGTAGCATGAATGCTGAGACGTACTTGGACGTTCTAGACAATTCTGCGCTACCGACACTGTTCCAGTACTATAGAGAGGGGCCATATACCTATCAATATGATAACGCACCATGTCATACTGCAAGGTCCGTTCAGCAGTGGTATCTAGACTCAGGTGTGGAGAACATGCCCTTGCCTGCTCAGAGCCCCTACTTGAATCCAATAGAGGCCCTTTGGGATGAACTCGAACATCGGTTGTGAGCCTTACCAACACGTCCAACTTCCCTGTCAACATTAACTACCATTGAAGGACGAATGTAGCAAAATACCAGCCGCATGTTATCAAAAACTGATTGAAGGTGTGTCCAAAAGAGTGCAGAGTGTAATTGCGGCCAAAGGTGAGGCGACACCCTGCTGAAATTTCAATAAATGCGCCATTTAGTCATACACTCTAGTGTCCGGTTACTTCTTTCAACATAGTGTAATTGTTATATATACGAATATTTAGCCGTCCCAGTGGCGTAGCTGTATTCTGTCAATTCGTGACCACATTCGGCATCTAGGTGAAAATGACATTCCTCTTCCCTCTCTTTAGAGATCCCCACGCGCTATGTAATTTATTTTATGAATGGGGGGGGGCTTCATGTAAGAATTCCAAACTGGGAAGTTAAAATATGAACAAGCAGTTATTTTTAAAGATTTAAACCAAGAAATTTCACATTTATTTAGACAGCATTCTCCATTACATCACCGCATGGTCTCTAGGCAACGTTCGTATTCGAGGACGCTCATGTAGTAATGTAAGCAGGTGTATTTATAAAAAGCCAACATCTAAAATTTTATCTGATTCATTTTGGTAAGCTTTCTATCAAAGACATTGTTTCTCTGATTAAATACCATATTACATCAAATATATGCTTAGTGTAAATGTCAGTTAAGTATTCAAAATAAAGAATGTAATATTATAAAAATTTTAATTGCTTCATTTCTTTCAGCAGGTATTATGACATTTCGTACTGCGACGGTTCGTCTATACAACGTTTCATCTAGGATTGTAACCAACTCAAAGCAACAAGGGGTGGGGTAACCATAGAATTTTTTTATGAAAATAAGACTGAACTGTGAGCCTGTGACGAAAAGTGAGCTATAACAACTTTTTGTATCAGCAACCAAATGTAAAGTAATCCTTGTATTGTAATGCAGCAAAAGTATCGAAAATTAAAAGAGACTGAAGAACTTCCTAGAGGGGGCTTATGGACTTGCCGAGTGGGTGTGGAGCTCAATCCCTCTGTCCCTCCCCTCTGGTTAAGGGCCTGATTTCATCCCTGAGACATTTTGTGGCAAATAATTTTGACTACACTAAATTCCAAATATCAGAAATTTATTTCTTTTTCACTCTACTATTTAAAGAAGAGCAGCAGACCTCTTAAACGGAATGCACAATATAAATTTATTCATTCAGTTTTTTAAGGGAAGCTGAGGTGAAAATTAATATAATCCTAAGCAAACGAGATTTTCCTGATAAGCTATAATAGTGATTTGTTTGAGAGGCAATAATAGTGATTTGTTTGAGAGGCAATAATAGTGATTTATCTGATACGCTTTTTTTGACAATCTTTATAATGTGCTGCCAGTACGGTTTACCTGCCATTCTTTAAAGGAATAAGAGGTCGTGGAATAAACGAAATACTTCTTTGTAAGACAGGCAGGCAAGAAATAGTTATGGAGTTAGGTGCGACTGTATATCAGTATTATTAACCTTGAACTTCCAGGAATTTTTTTTTTTTCGATGATATATGGACTTTGCAAATATTCTCTGTCGATTCTTCACTAGGAAGCACAAATCCAGGGTATGGGAGATTCTCACGAAATTTAGAAGTTAAAACTACAGAATAATAATAATAAAAGATTAAATCACTTAAGATTTAAAAAATTTATTTCTCTTTTATTAATTACTTTTTTCACTTTTATTACAGGTAAGTACAATGTCGTAGCAGAGTAACGCCAGGTCTTGTGCGAGACACCTTTGCCTGCACCTTTCTTAAAAATGTATTTTGAAAAATAATTAAGAAGGTAAAAGGAATGGGAGATTGGCGTCCTTTTTCGCCAAGAAGCTACCAAAGACCAACAGAAATTAATGAAGAAAAAACGCTTATAAAGAACAAAATACATGCCCAACATTGAGTCCTTTTTCATTTGAACCGCTGAAGACATGGAAGCTACGCTCCTGGGTAACTATGAACTTCATCGGAAACGAAAAATAACATTTCCTTATAGGTCATTGCTTTCCTTCGGCCCCCGTCGTTATATAAACTTTCCACTTCCCTTTCCACCCAAATATAATTACGTATTTGTGAATGACCTGCCAGTTCACTAGTACTTTTGTAATTGAGTTTCAAGGGTTGGCAACATGATTCGCAACAGCGAGTAATAAATCTAGGGATGGGGAAACAGCACAAAGGGATTGTCGAACAACAATGCGTAATAAATCAAAATTATGCTTCTAACAAGCGCGTTCAGTGCAGACAGCTTATAACTGATATATGACAATTATCATATTTCGTAGTTAAAATTATATATTCCAAGCGATAATAGATGTGCGAAGGAATAAAATTCTTGTTTACTTAGGATGCAAAAATCTTTGCAACAATTCGGCTTAACACGCTGGGTAAGGGAGATGAGACTTGAGCATTGTGAACAGAAATTTGTTATTCTTTAAATAGTTGCTAAGGGCAAAAGGAAAAAAATTCCTTACAATCTCAGCCTAATATAGACGGTATAGGACCCCATCTGCCATTGAGTACTGACGAGAGCTTATCAATACAGAGCACTTTGAAGAAAACTGATGAGAAAGGTAACAGCTTCAACAAAAAAATAGCTCAAACGTTTATGTTTATCGGGATTCTGATATGGGGGTCATGGAAATAGGACACTTAATGCAAAAAAAGCAAATGGAAGTATAGGGATTTTATCGTGTATAGAATAGTATCAGAAATATTTCTCTTACATGAATATTAATTTCGTGATTACGACGGCCTAACATGGTGACGCGGACTCTGGTGCGAGATTTCTTTAGCGACACCCTCCACTACATAAAAAATATTTTTTGGGGGAAAAACTTAAGAGGATATTTTTTGTAGTGAAATAGAAGTACCTTTGCTGGCTCAAGTTCCGCGGACACCCTTCTGTGCGTTTCTGGCGATTTTCCGAAAACGTGGTATCGAGATTACGAGAGTTGTTTTCATTCCCATTCATATACAACTAAACTATTGGTGCTTTTTTAAACGTGACAAGAAGCAGAATAATGAATTTTTATAATTATTTTGGGATGAATATTAGAACATACAGTTATAAATTCTCATTTCATACGAATCTGTTGGCCGCATTATTAAAAAACCCGCCAAAAATATACCACAGAAGGAGTAAATCAGTAAAATGTGAAATCAGGAACGAAATGTTCGTAATTTTGATACCAAAGGTTTTCGGAAAATCACCAAAAACGCACAGAAGGGTGTCGGCGAAACATGATCGCCTATGTTTTATCGTTCTATAAAATTTGATTGTATAGTGTACATATGGATATAAAAATAAATAAATAAAAAAACTAGTCGAGTCCTATTAAGCACCACTACCCCCTACTCTACGCCACTTTGCCGTATGTTTACGCCGCATGTTTATTGTTTGGCTTTTGTATGCAATCATGATAACTACCAACTGAACTTAAAAATGTCCTAAGTTCGATTTTAGTTACCCGGTTTCTGCATCGCAGAGTTGCTCTATACACTGCGTTCTCAAAGGGAGCGTTTTCGAAATTAGTGGGGAGTTTGATTTGTCAAACCGATAACGGGAGCACTACCTCCATCTAGTTTTCAACTAGTTTCATATTGCGAAAATTGGTTTTATTTCCATGAAAATTATAAAATAACAGTGGGGGAAAAGGAGGAGTTAGAAAATAATAATGGGTAAAAGGGAGCGTTAGAAAATAATACTGAGGAAAAGGGGTATTAGGAAATAATACTGGGGAAAAGGAAGCGTTAGAAAATAATAATGGGAAAAAGGGAGCGTTAGAAAATAATACTGGGGAAAAGGGAGCGTTAGAAAATAATACTGAGGAAAAGGGGTATTAGAAAATAATACTGGGGAAAAGGAAGCGTTAGAAAATAATATTGGGGAAAAGGAAGCGTTAGAAAATAATACTGGGGAAAAGGGGGTGTTAGAAAATAATACTGGGAAAAATAGGGCGTTAGAAAATAATATTGAATAAAAGGGGAGGTTAGAAAATAATAGTGGAATTGTTGGAAAATAATACTGGGAAAGACAGGGTACTAAAAAATAATACTGGTGAAAAGATGTCGTTAGGAAATAATATTGGAGGAAAAGGGGGCTTTAGAAAATAATACTGGAGAAAAGGGAGCATTAAAAATAATACTGGATGAAAGGTAAATATAATGGCTGGTTTATAACGAATGTCGTAAAAGTTTTTTCACTTATGTTTTTCGTTGTCCTAACAATTCCCTACTTTTCAAAATGGGTTTATAGTATAGTGGTGACTATGAAAAGGCAGTTCCCTTTTTTGCTCTAATGCTCATGTTAGCTCGTGGTATTTATTCAATTCCTTTATCCTCTTTAGCGGGGATTATTTTATATCATAAACGTATCGTCTTTGCTATATATTTAGTAAAGAGTATACGTTGCAGGAGTGCGTATTTATCTAACTTTAAAGTAAGCGAAAACTTCTTTTTTTATAGGAAATCGGAAATCTAAAAAAGATGAAAATGAAATATTCAGTAAACGTATATCAGAAAATGTTTGGCTGCTGATCTAAGGGACCTGGGTTCGAGTCCCGGGTTAAGGCATGGATGTATGTGTCGTTTTTCTGCTGAGGTCCTGCCATCCTCTCAGACCTTCTACTGTGGCATATAAACTGACAAGCTCCTGTCAGACTTCTGTGGCAAGCAACTGCTTGAAGGGGTATTTATTTATTATTATTATTATATAAAAAAGAAATGATGAATTAGGAAATGTAACTTACAGCTTCATGGTTGCTTAATCCTTTATCAGTTGAAGGCAGGTAATAATTATTTGAAATGCTTTCTGGGAAAGTTTCGATTCAAATGATGAGCAAGTTATCGTCAACTCAGCAAAATTTCGAGATGCTTTTGATTCAGATAACGTGTCAACCCTCTCTTAGGTATCCAAAAATCAGCACAATAAACAACGATCGATTTTAGCGCAAAAATCAAACCACCTATTCAAAGTCAGTCGATACTACATCTATAGCACAGAAGTTGGAACAGATATTTTTTTGATCTCTCACAAGTATGGCAGTTCAAACTTTCATTATTCTTGAATCGCAGAGTTTATCAGCTCCCTTGTAATGTCTTAATTTTTAACCTCATGCTTACGCAATAACCAACTAACGTCACAGTCCAACGAAAGGCATTGCAGTAATACAGGTAATCTTTCTGATAAAAACCTTTCCGGTATGTTAGCTAATAACACTGATTTGAAAGAAAAAAAAAACTGTGGGATAATCGAATCCTGTTCGATTGTAGTTACCCGGTTTCTGTAACTCACAGTTCGTCTATAACGAATGTCGTAAAAGTTTTGTCGTCCTATATTCTTCTTTCTCTTAACAATTTCCTCGTGTTCGAGATGGGTTACACAGAAAAGTCATCAGTCTTCGATGCCTTTGTCTTGAGTGCAGATCAATTCATCGTAAACCTACCTCTGCACATTCAGAAGAGGCAGAAAACCTTTCCTTATTCCCAATCGACACCTATAGGCGAGAAAGGTTCGTCTTCCTTCCATAAAAACAGAGCAACTAACTAAAAGCAACACCTGAAAATGCAACCTAAAATTGCGAAAGTTTCCTGTAGCACGACTAACACAAAACTACACAGTGGGTTGTTGAAGGAGAGGAAGCATAGATGAAATGTTCGCGCCCGCAAGTGACGCTATATACGTATTGCTGGCTTTGACGTGTTAACTTTACGTCAGTGAAGGCTTCGTCGTTACTGGTTCATCCTCCCCTTACGTGCCAACTGTTTATAGACACCGAGAGGCCATGTGCCTCTCGAGTCTCAGGAAGACACGGGAGTGTTAAAAACAGACTTCTCCCTATCTGCTGGATGTTTTCCTTCCATACCAGTGGACCCTATGAACCCAGAACTCACACTATTTCGCATCTTTCTGAAACTTCGTGCTCTTAACGATCTTTGAAACGGAAACATTTATTTTCAGCATCGGCCATTTATGATCAAGGAGTCTTCATATATGTTTAAAGTTTTTAGATTTATTAAAGTGGCAACAGTAGTGAGTTTGACTTGATTCTTGAAAGACGAGTTTGTCTGTCATGAGCGCTGGGGTAACCCATGGCTCGCGAGTTACAAATGGCTCTTTTTTCAAAATTTTTTGCCGTGGACTCGTGCTCGTGACTAAAATATTTGGTGGGGCACTTTGCCTAGCACAAGTAGGGCTCGGATGAAGGAAATTTTTTTGGGGAGATGCCCGATATTGAGTTGAACCGAATCGGACTGAAAGGATATTCCATAACGCAAATATTCTTTATTTTTCAGCTATTCTCAAAACGCATTATTTACCGAAAAATTAAAAAAATTCGGGAAAACGTTTTTGTTCGTTCCATTTCAACTCAGTATTTTTTCCCCTCCCCTGCAATAATTACCTCTATACATATGTTTCCCCCCCCCCCATTCTATCGGGCGGGGGTGGCTCAGTCGGTAGAGCGCCAGGCTCGTAATCTGTAGTTCCCAGGTTCGAGTCCCAGCTGGGTCAGCGTTGAGATTTATCTCCGCAAAATTCTCCACCCTGCCCTCGGTCAGTAGGGGACACCGATGGGCTTGGAAAGGCCGCCGTCCGTCGGATGGGACGTTAAGCCGTGGCCCCGTGTGTGGGAGAGCCATACCCTGTGCACGTTAAAGAACACGCTGGATGGCCTTGACGGGAGGCTACCAACTGTCTCCCAACAGCTGTTCCAGTGGGTCCCCTTCCCCCAACCTTCTCTGAGCCTTCGGGGTCCATGTGACCTGGCCATTTAGCCCATGGTGTGCAAAAAAGTGCCCCTCAGAGGTAAAACAACCCAACCCTCCATTCTAGTAGCATTTTAAAAAACTATTCGTGAAACAGATATCTAGTAAATACATTTACTTTTTATTTTTTGATTCCGTTCCTATTATAAATTTATATTTATTATTTTAAACTGAATTGCTTGTATTAATCACTTGAGCAATTGTCTATTTTGGCTATATTTAGTTTACAATATTAATTTATTATATATATTCCTATGGCCGAGTGGTTAGCGCGCTTAACTACTGATCTGAGGGACCTGCATTTCGAGACCCGGGTAAGGCATGAATGTATGTGTCGTTTTTTTCTGCTGTAGTCCTGCCAACTTCACAGATCTTCTACTATGGCATATAAACTGTCAGGCTTTTGTCAGACCTCTGTGGCAAGCAGCTGCTTGAGGGTTTTTTTATTTTATATATATATTATTACATATATTAATTTATTTTGCAATGAATTGTAAAAAAGTGATATGGTAATAAAATGAATTATGAAAAAAAGCTGAAGAAAAACTATTTTGAGGGCAGCTGGTATCGAACCAAAAAGTTTCAAGTGAAAAAAAAATACACTTAGCCGACTAAGCTAAGCATTACTGAAGCGATTATATGTTAAAATATATAATTAGCATTTCTTTGCAGACCAAGTGTTTAGCACATTTTGTATTTTCATATTTAAACTGTTCATACATAAATATCCGTCCTTAGCAAAATTGAAAAGTTGGCAACCCCAGTACAAGTTCAGTTCAAACATATCTTGCCAAGAAAGTTTAGGCCTGGCAGGGTCAAATGAAGATTTTCGCTAAGTAAGAAAATCTTCGACTATTGATTGCTTTGGTTGAATCAGCCAATCAAGTGTCTTCAAATGGTGACCTACAAAGGACATACCCAGAGGGGGGGAGGGATCTCTTAAAATCCGGTCGTCTTATGCGAAATCTCAATTTCGTCTACCTGCTTTTAAATCCAAAACAGTTGTTTTTCTATAATTTTATTTTAGCCCCGTAGTATAATGTCAGACACTAAAAATAAATTTAAAATAAAACTAAAACATTTTTTTCCACAAGATAATACCATTTTAACCCTTCCTGTCCCATGGAATATTTTAGTAATTGAGAAATCCTACTAGAGTCTTATTCTCAGACTTCTCCTGGTAGCACTGAATCGCAGAGTAAACGCTGTGATTGCCTACAGCAGGGGTTCTCAACGTGGGGTACGCGGTAAAATTTTTTGGAGTACGCCGTGAGAGCTCAAAAGTCGCTAGATCTAGGAACAAAGTAAAAATGACCATTGTTATACTATAACTATAGTTTTATCTATCTATACAAAGGGTACGCCAGTTACATACACATTTCCAATGGGTACGCGAAGCATAAAAGGTTGAGAACCACTGATATATATGTTTTATTTTATTCCCATTGTTATACTATAATTATAATTTTATCTATCTATACAAGGGGTACGACAGTTACATACACATTTCCAATGGGTACGCGAAGCATAAAAGGTTGAGAACCACTGGTCTAGAGCATTAGAACATAACACGGAAAATAATGATCATAGACCGAATATAAAAATGATATTACATCAATTTAGATATGACAAATAATGAATTCTAAGTTGAAATTCGTTTATTATTTCTAGTGATTATTTTTGGTGGGACAGTGCCCCAGGTGGCTTAATGGAGAACCGCCCCTGATTTTTTGTGGCTGTTACATTGTTGTTGTTTTTTCGTATGTATGTTTTTTTTTTAGTTTCTTGCATAACTTTATTTTTGTAACGTTACTTTTTTCTATAATGATAAAAAGTACATAATAGGCACTTTGACCTTAAAAACCGTTATAAAATGTTCTATCGTTCTGTAAATGCAGAAGATCAGATGACTGTTTTGCTTGAATTAGATCCCAGTTTCCGTACTAGAGAATGGTAAGAAATCCAATGGCCAATGAGAATTTTTTGGAGCTCTTTAAAAATCCTTTTTTCTGAAATAGTTCTTTTTAATGGCTCATTGCTAAGTTTGGGTCTATATAGTCCAAACCAGTAACATATACAACGAGGGTTGGTGGGGGTTTGAGATTATTATTCCCTACCCTCGGAATCTTAATGTATATTTCTAAGAAATTTTCGCTAATCAACGTAAGCACATCACAATCTCACCTCATTACACTCAATCCCCTCCTCCCTCATTGGAAATTTCTGAGTACACCACTGGTTCAAATCAATATTCACTTATGACGATGGCTTTGATCTTAGTACATTTTTACATTTCACTGATCAATCTTGCTGATAAATTACTGTCACACAAAATTGATTATCACGACGTACAGTCGCTCAAAAAAGTATCCGAACACTATAGTTGATTAGAGAATTCAGAAAAAATATCTGGCAAAGATTTTTTTAGAAATTAGTGATCTGGCAACCTTCGTGTCACGTGACACGAAGGTTGCCAGATCACTAATTTCTAAAAAAAGTCGTTGCCAGATATTTTTTCTGAACTCTGTAATCAACCATAGTGTTCGGATAGTTTTTTGACCGACTGTACCAACAATGTAATTAACTTCAGTGTTCATAAACTGTTTAAAGTGTATATGAATAGGATTTAGGCTCGTCCAATTTTCGATCCAATCTATAGGCCAGAAATCAATACGGTACATTGGCATTAAGGTTTGGAATGACGAGATACCAGAGGATACTGCTGCAATGGAACATTATAGAACTTTTAAATATAAACTACACTTATTATCAAGTCAATGATAGAGTCAGACCACAAAAATTCATGTGCTCAAATAAATGTATAAATGTATAAATTAAGGTCACCTGCAATGTTTTAAATTTAAGTGTATTTCAGGAAACATTAATTCAAGAGCTACGGCTTATTATGTTCTCCTTTTTCACTTGTGAACTTGTCTGTGTTTTATCTACCAATATATGTATGTTTGGGTGAAATAAACTTATTCAATTCAATTCAATCTTGAAACATCAAATGGTGATCACGAATCAGAGAACAGTTGCCAGTAATCACACGAGCCCTGCATTGAGAGCTGTCTCCATTATCCTCCATTCTGCCACCGACGAGAAGGGGGGACACCACTGGACTTGGGAAGGTCTCTGTTTGTCGGGTGGAGCGTTAAAGCCGTGGCCCCATGTGCGGGTTGTTGTTGTTGTTGTTTTACCTCTGAACGGCACTTTTTTGCACACCATGGGCTAAATGGCCAGGTCACATGGACCCCGAAGGCTCAGAGAAGGTTGAGGGAGGGGACCCACTGGAACAACTGTTGGGAGACAGATGGTAGCCTCCCGTCAAGGCCATCCAGCGTGTTCTTTAACGTGCACAGGGTATGGCTCTCCCGCACACGGGGCCACGGCTTAACGTCCCATCCGACGGACGGCGGCCTTTCCAAGCCCATCGGTGTCCCATACTGACCGTGGGCAGGGCGGGGAATTTTGCGGAGATAAATGATAAATCTCAACGCTGACCCAGCTGGGACTCGAACCTGGGAACTACAGATTACGAACCTGGCGCGCTACCGATTGAGCCCCCCCCCCCCCCCATGTGCGGGAGAGCCATAACCTGCGCACGTTAAAGAGCACGCCGGATGGCCTTCGAGGGAGGCTTCTACCTGTCTCCTAACAGTTACCCAATGGATCCCCTTCCTTAACCTTCTATGAGCCTTTGGGGCCCTTGCGACCTGGCACTTCAAACCACGGTGTGCACAAAAAGCCTTGCTCAGAGGTAAAACACCGCAACCGAGTTCTGCTGTTGTTTTTTTTTAAATAAATATTCCCTCAAGCATCTGCTTGCCACAGAGGTTTAACAGGAAGCTGTCAGTTTATACGCCAAAATAGAAGGTCTGTGAGGATGGCGGAACCTCAGCAGAAAAACAGCACAAACATCCATGCCTTACCCGGGGTTTGCCAAGTCCATGCCAAGTCCCTAATATAGTATATGGAAACTAAAACTATGTGATGCTGTGGAGCAAGTAACTTCTCCTAACTAAAATAGGATTAGTAATACAGTTAAGTGGGATAATAAAAAATTTGGAGAGTAGAAAAATAAATAGGAATTTTGTATTTACGATGCATGAATTATCAAATGAGTTTGGCATCCTGATGGGTCCTAAACGTCACGGGTAGTGGTGTAACTAGGAGCGGAAGGACCAGCGCAAAATTTATGGCCCTATACTTTTTATTATGATTTGGGAGTCTAAAACTTTTTTTATATAATTAAAGGCATATATTTTGTTGAAAAGAAAAAGTAGTAATTTATGAAAAATACGTATAAAATCGGCATTAAAAAATACCCCTCAATCAACTGCTTGCTATGGAGGTCTGTAGGAGCCTCTCAGTTTACACGCCATAGTAGAAAGTCTTATTAAATGTAAACTAAAATTTATTGATAAAAAAACTGCTAAAAATATTTCTTCTTTGCTTTCACGTCCTCAAAATGATTAATGATTTCATTCCAGTTCGTCGCAATCTATGGAATCAAAAAGATAGAAATTATCACGATCGTGATAATTGATTTGAATTTGATTGGTCTGGTAGAAGCCCTGAACATTTTGCCATCTATGCCACTCTCTTGTTACGCCACTGCTCATATGGGTTCAAGGCATATTACATCGCCTCCAACTTGTACTTACACCCATGCACCCTTGTACTTACACCCCTGTTTTTCGAAATGGAAAGTCTATTACTCAAGGCTGCGTTGAACCTGAACACTCTTCAGGTACGTATCGGTTTCAGATTTCTGAAACTCCTAAGTATCTGAGTTCCAGAATGTCTTTTTCTCTTTTTTTTTTTTCACGATTTCGCTTATAATTCTGCTCTACTCTTTTAACAATCAATATTCGTTTTCTTCTCTTTTAAAATATAATTGCGTTTTTTTATTGATAATGATTCGAAGAATAGATATCAGTTCTGGCGAATGTAGAATGCTCGTTTTCAAAGAGAATGAAGGTTTTCAAAGAGAATGAAGGTTTTCAAAGAGAATGAAGGTTTTCAAAGAGAATGAAGGTTTTCAAAGAGAATGAAGGTTTTCAAAGAGAATGAAGGTTTTCAAAGAGAATGAAGGTTTTCAAAGAGAATGAAGGCTTCCATTTTACGACTTTGCGCCTTCTAACAGTGGTAACTGGAACTGGACGAGTGGGAAAATGCAAAAAAGTAGTATTTTGCAAGAACCTACATATATAAAACACAAAAAGAATTTCAAATTTGTGGATAGAGTGTGATTGTTCGTTTTCTGGAATAAGAGTGTGATGGACAAAAACAAAACCACTTTACAACTAAGATTTCAATTTTCTAACGCAAATACTAATATTTTATTAGCACCTATACAACACAAAAAACGTTTCGTTTCATATCTTTGAAAACTCTTTAAAAAGGGCCATAAATTCCCCCCCCACACACACACTCAGGCTGCGTGCAAACCGTCGCTGCCAAATGTACGCCTCTTCACAATCACACTCTACCCCCAAAGTCTCAAGTCTGTAACGTAAATAGATCATTTACAATATTCGTTTAAAGTTTTGGCACTTTCTAACATTTTTCACAGCTAGAAGGCGTTATTATAAATATTTGGAAGGTTCGAAAATGCGAATTGTAATATTTCATCAATACCTATTTAACCAAAATAGAATTTTGAATTTATCTCTAAAATGGAAAAAAGTGAATTTTTACTGATGTACAGACAGATAGAAAGACGAAAAAAGTCAAACCATTAGCTGGTTATTTTTAAAATGATTTCAAAAACTATATTGTGCCGTGGATTTTGTTAGAGGGGGCTAGCAAGTTGAGATTCCCGGTCAATGTCATCAAGGAAAGGCGAAGACCAAAAAGCCAAGACCTGAAAGGCGCGACGGCAACGAGATTTGGGTTGGGTTGTTTTACCTCTGAGCGGCACTTTTTTGCACACCATGGGCTAAATGGCCAGGTCACATGGACCCCGAAGGCTCAGAGAAGGTTGGGGGAAGGGGACCCACTGGAACAGCTGTTGGGAGACAGATGGTAGCCTACCGTCAAGGCCATCCAGCGTGTTCTTTAACGTGCACAGAGTATGGCTCTCCCGCACACGGGGCCACGGCTTAACGTCCCATCCAACGGACGGCGGCCTTTCCAAGCCCATCGGTGTCCCCTACTGACCGTGGGCAGGGCGGAGATAAATCTCAACGCTGACCAAGCTGGGACTTGAACCTGGGAACTACAGATTACGAGCCTGGCGCGCTACCGACTGAGCCACCCCCGCCCCGGCAGCGAGATTAAACTATATAAGAAGACCATTGAGATGTAAAGAAGTTAAACTGAGAGCTTTTTATTACTCAGCATAAAAAATCTTGTGAGGCGTCCTGAGGTTTGGCCAGATTTTCAGCGTACGTTGTCAAGAGCAAAACCTTTCCACAGCTGTTATTTTCCCATATGTGATTAATTTCAATGTAGTACGAACATTAAATATTTATTTAATAAGATCGTGTGCAGTTCTTAGCTGCATAAACCGTCAAAGGATATTAAAGTCAGAAATGATTAATGCTGCTGTTTAAAGATACGCTTTGCATCGCAATTTTATCGAACTATTGGGGAAGGGTGTTACCACTGAACAGCTGTTAGGAGATGCATGATAACCTCCGTTGGCCATCCAGCGTGTTCTTTGACATGCACAGGGTATGGCTTTCCTGCACATGGGACCACGGCTCTACGTCACTTGCGACGGACTGCGGCCTTTCCGGGCCCATCTTGGGGCGGGGCTGGCTCAGTCGGTAGCGCGCCAGGCTCGTAATCTGTAGTTCCCAGGTTCGAGTCCCAGCTGGGTCAGCGTTGAGATTTATCTCCGCAAAATTCCCCGCCCTGCCCACGGTCAGTAGGGGACACCGATGGGCTTGGAAAGGCCGCCGTCCGTCGGATGGGACGTTAAGCCGTGGCCCCGTGTGCGGGAGAGCCATACCCTGTGCACGTTAAAGAACACGCTGGATGGCCTTGACGGGAGGCTACCATCTGTCTCCCAACAGCTGTTCCAATGGGTCCCCTCCCCCAATCTTCTCTGAGCCTTCGGGGTCCATGTGACCTGGCCATTTAGCCCATGGTGTGCAAAAAAGTGCCGCTCAGAGGTAAAACAACCCAACCCAAATCCGGGCCCATCGGTGTCTCCTACTGACCGAGGACAGGGTAAGAGGTTTTGCGGAGATAAATCTCAAAGCTGGCCCAAGTGGGACTCGAACCTGGGAACTGTAGATTACGAGCCTGAAGCGCTACCGACTAAGTCACCCCCACCCTAAATAAAAACCCATAATAATAAAAAAAAACCCTAAGATAAACCTTAATATATATATTTAGTTTATAAGTATGCCAAACACGTATGGAAATACGTGGTTGGCATACTTATAAACTAAATATAACCGAAACATAATTTCGAGCCATAACAATAGCTCAAATTTTACATTACCTTTCTACCATCTTAAGAAACAAGTGAAATGGCCAAAATTTTACAATCAGTTGCTTTTGAATTATTACCAACATGGGAGGCGAGGAAGTGTGTGTGCGTGTGGGGGGGGGGAATACATCCTGGAAATGTGATCTTTTTTTTAAGTTATTGGAAAATTGGAGGATTGCTTGTTTCTCTAGCCTGTGTTATGAAGGCTTTAAAAGACAAAATTTCTAATAACAAAACTCTATTTAAATGAAAGAAAATGATTATCAGAAACATATAAAAGATCATATTTTGTCTCAACGCTAGATACGATTAAATGTAATCTAAGAAACCACCCTCCATTATCTAAAAGAAATAGCAATGGCACGTTTTCAAAGAAATCTATTCTTCTGTTTGCAACTATATAAATCATTCAATTATTTTAAAAGTAAGACTAGCTGACAATAAAATAGTTATAATAATTAAAGCACCAAGTTTGATTCCTGATTAAAAAGTCTACAGGTAAGAATTCGGCTAATAACTATGGCAATGCAATTTTTCCTGCCTGATCTATCTTCACAGACTGACCTGATCAGGCTTAATAAAGTCAAATAATAACTGACAACTGGTATCAAAATTTAGTTCAATGTTCAGCCCTTATAAGTTACTGTCATTCGATATTTGTCACACCATGATTTATCCATTACAGAAAAAATGGAAAAGCAGTGAAAAATAATTATATCCCTATGGAGTACGCCCATAATCGACGCAAAGAATTAATAACTTAACAAAGAACCTGGGACTGACTTCTCAAAACACTTTGATCAAAAACTGGAAAGGTGGAAATTCTGTATAAGACCCGGAGAATTCATGATGAACCCCGGAGCCCAAAGATGGCATGATCAAATCTGAAGACTTCGGGTCAAACCCAAAGAGGTGGTAACTCTAATTCATAACCTAATAGTATTCATTGCATATCGTGTTCAAGCATTTATTCTAACTCGAGAATGCCCAACATGCTTTTTGGTGGGTGGGACTAATTCATTGCCACTGAGTGTAGACGGAAAGGATTAGTAATGTTTGGGGCGGGGGTGGCTCAGTCGGTAGCGCGCCAGGCTCGTAATCTGTAGTTCCCAGGTTCGAGTCCCAGCTGGATCAGCGTTGAGATTTATCTCCGCAAAATTACCCGCCCTGCCCACGGTGAGTAGGGGACACCGATGGGCTTGGAAAGGCCGCCGTCCGTCGTATGGGACGTTAAGCCGTGGTCCCGTGTGCGGGAGAGCCATACCCTGTGCACGTTAAAGAACACGCTGGATGGCCTTGACGGGAGGCTGCCATCTGTCTCCCAACAGCTGTTCCAGTGGGTCCCCTCCCCCAACCTTCTCTGAGCCTTCGGGGTCAATGTGACCTGGCCATTTAGCCCATGGTGTGCAAAAAAGTGCCGCTCAGAGGTAAAACAACTCAACCCTTAGTAATGTTTTTAAAAAAATATGAAGATTTAGAAATGTAATTACTCGGTAATTTGGAATTTCCATTTTCAACATCTTGGCAAATGGTTTCTTTCAACCTTACTTTGCATTCTCTTTGAACAATTGGAGCATGCGCACTACAATTTATTATTCTGTAAAATTAGCTGAGATTATTTGGTTTCCATGAAAAATTTGATTAAAAATCTTACACAATTCGCATAGTTGGTCACAAAGAGAATTATGTAAGTAATTACTTACCACGGAGCAATAATGTGTGTAATGCTTGCAAGCCAATCGCTGGTGAAGATGATGACGTCATTTATTGTAATGGAGGTGTAATCTGTCGTTAAGCAGAGTATAGTTGCCAGAGAGCAGTTTCAAACTTCGTAGCCAACGTTTTTATTTTGCACTGTAATTTGCAATATCTGTTGCAACCGTTATTTCTAAAGCATCAGAAACAGACTCTAATAGTAATTTTTTTAATAGTTTGGTCGCCTGATAAAATTATTTGCGGTGTTAAGGAGTCAAAGGATTCACTGCTGGGTGAAAAGATGGGGAGGAAACAGATCTGGAAAGATTATTTTTTATTTGTTCTCTTACATAAGTCAAAAATGAACACTTTGCTTAAGCATCTGGAATCAAACCATCAAAAGCTTTCTGTTGTGCTGCTTACAAAGGAATAAATTTTCACTAGCACAGCAAATTTCACAGAGGATAAAACTCTTAGTAAGTAATACAGCAAACCAATATCATGCATCCTGATCATTGTTATAATCATAATACTGTATATGTTACCGCTAAAGTGCAGAAATCAGTTATTCTACAGATTATCTAGGTATTGTGCAGATTAACTAGGGTGATCCGTTAACGTGCGGAAAATTGTTTCATTTCTTAAATTACCTAGGTAATCTGCAAATTACCTGGATAATCTGCACATTACCTACTAGGCACTCGTTAAAGTGAAAATAAGATCTTTGCTGGAACAACAGGAACGTTTCTGTACGCTTAAATTAACATAATGTTATTTATCTAGTGTCCGAGAGTAGAGTTGAAACCAGGGTCATCCCTCTGTCAACATGAATCAGTCGTCCGAATTATTAAAAACGCCCCCAAAACGAGCAGGCCAAGTGAGAACGAATCATTTTAGTGATTCGTTATCAAGAATGAATCACTTTACCGATTCGTTCTCACTTGGCCTCCGCTCATCCGGGGCGTTTTTTATAATGCGGACGAGTGAATCACGTGACACGAAGATTCATATTCAAGAGATTCACCACTATGAGAGAAACAAACTTTTGAACTTTAACGATACGGAAGCCGTTAATGTGCACATTACCTAGGTAAAATGCGGAAAACTCTTGATTCCGCACGTTAACGGAGCAAATCAGTTAATCTGCAGATTAGCTAGGTAATGTGCACATTAACGGCTTTCGAGCTTTAGCGGTAACATATATAATAATGGCCGTATTCGGAACGAACGAACTGGAGAACGTGCACCGATGTTCATGTATGTCTTCTAGGATTGAACTGCGTAAACTAATAAGAAAATTTTATGAACAGATTTCGCTGACCTGTAAATCCTCATATACTTTATTGATTGGTCCCAAATTTCGTAAACGGGTGCCCCTTGTGCGGCCCAATGTTGGGGAAAAGATCGGGTCTCTACCTGTAGTGGCACGGTATGAATCTTTTTGCGAATGTCGCGGATATGGCAACGGTGAGTGGCGCTGACTTCGCCCGGATGTTTTACGAAAGTTATGAATGGAGAATTACAAAACGTTTAGCGGGAAAAGGTATCAATGGAGATATTAAGTGAGTTTCGCGCTAAAATTTTGGCGAGCTGTAACTAATACTTGTAATTTGTTGTAAGAATAAAATTCCATTTTGTTTCCACCTACCAAAGAGGAACTAAGAGCAAGGTCTGAATCTAAATATTTTGAGCATTTACGGACAATTCAAATTTTTTTATTATTAAACTTTTTTTGAAAATTATATTAAAAATTTATTTTCACGATTCGTGAGTTCAAGTTTTAATCTAATGTTTAAGTCACGACAAATATTCATGGATATAAAATAATACAGAAAATGAACCAGATTTAAAGATCTCTAAAACTCTTTTAAGGACTTGAAATCTCAATAGATATTTTCTTCATGACGATTGTTACCTAGCAGAAATTTTCGCAAGTGAGGGAAAGCGAAAAGATTTTGTATATAGGGTGATAATTTCAAAGTAGGATTAGAACTTTAAAAGTTCATAATTACTCTGTCACGTGAGAGGAAAGCAAATAGCACAGCAATGAAGAGAAATGCATCAAGTTTAAAGGACTGTCCTTTTCTAAGGGAAAATATAGTAGGTATCGTGTATCGGGAATCCTAGGGAATTTTTTTTTACTAAAATTCAGTATTGTATTCAGGATTATCTTATGGAGGGGGGGGGTCTAAAATTTGGAGACTATGTCAGGGGTTTAAAACTAATATCAATCTAAGCAAAAAATATATCAGGCAGTAAACTCGTTTAGTAGGCTCCATAGCAACAACGAACAGATTTCGAAGACCGAACTTCATTCGCCGCCAGCGAAGAGTGAGATGATGATACGGCGTTTGTTTTTAACACGTAATGGCAAGTTTAGACAAGCTCTCAAAGAATCTTAGCTTGTTCATTTCAGAGGAACGAGTGCAAATCTGCAGATTTTGCAAACTTTTTGAACTTCCTCCGTATATAGCCAGTAATCTTACAATTAACCGTAATCTTTACAATGAAATATAAGATTAGTAATGTTCATATATATGTTATAATGAGCCATTTCTATTTCTTCGTGTTTCGACCTGCAATATGAGTGTCATGCTCATACAAGTATTTGATGAGAAGCTTCACTGTACAGCTCTTAAGGTGAGCAGAGAAACCTGTTTGCCGTTTGAAAACTCAAACGAAGTGAGTTTTGGATAATGGCTTTAAAAATTTCATCACCTTTTGATTAATATGCATTTTGATAGTATTTTGTGAAAATCAGAGAACGTTAAAATACAATGATGTGGTTAAAAAGCACCAAAAAGATTGACAATAATGTCTGCAAAGGTGTTAAATTTCTCTGCTGATTGAGTTTCAGACGTACCTTGTGGCATATTCTTCATGATAAAATCGTCAATGGCAGTTTTAGGTTTATTGTTGATAATTTGGTTGATGAGTTCCCAATTTTGCTTTGGATTGTTTTTAGAGGACTCAAATTGTTTGAAGTAATATTTTTTCTTTTACTGCCTAATAAGGGACGTGACTGTGTTTCTTAAGTTTGTGTATAGTAATTTAAAATTTCTGTTTCTCTTGTTATTTTTGTAATCAATCCAAGCCGAGTCTCTTTTTCGTATTAAGTTTATTATTTACTGATTTATCCAGTTTTTGCTACAATTGCGTTGTTTAATTTTTGAGCCATCCGACAGTTTATTAATTATGTTATTGTTAACAATCGCCGCATATTTTTTAATGAATGCTTCATAAAGTACATCTATTGGTTCTGAATTTGGGGTTTCGTTTCCAGTTCCAAGTGCCTCTGTCCAGCCAGTTTGTTAGGCTTATTTCTTTGCATATGTTTTTATGATGTAAGATAGTTTTCGTGTTAAATTTGCTGTCTAGCTTTTTAGTGTGATTGGACGAATTCCCAAGTTTTTTTTCCCGGAAGTTGACGCAATTAAGTAGTTCTACTGCAAAAAAAAATAATGGAATTTGTGAATCGAGTTTAATGTCAAGTTGGACGTTAATGTGATGAATGCATGTCTGAGAGAGTCACCAATGATGTCTTCCCTGGTGATAGGTGAGAAACCAAACTCGGTTAGTAACTCTACGTATTTGGCAACTCCGTGTTTATTTACATATTTTATACCTAAATTAAAGTCTCCAACTAGTATTTGATTGCGATGTTTATCTGTTGTTTGGAACTAATTTTTGAGGTTAGAAAGAAAAGTGTTAATGTCCGTCCGAGCTTGATGATCTGTAAATAGCAAGTAAATTGAAAGTTAAATTACCCTTGCAGATATTTATATTCAATGTTTCAGCAGGAATCACAAGCGAAGGTATCTTTTTGACTAACAATGTGTCGTGGAAGAAAAGTAGAATCCCTTGTTCAAATGGACCATGAATTCTCGTAAAAAGGTGATTAAAATTTTCTAAAATGAACAAAGGAGCATCCGTGCTGAGGATGTTAGTTTCTGTCAATGGAATAATATCTAAAAATTTCAAGATATCTTTAAGATAAACACAGAGAGTATCCCAGTTTTTTTTTTCAGACTTCGAAAGTTCACATGCAGAAAGCTTAAATGTTCATCGGATTCATAACACAATTTACTAGTCAAGAACCATTTCTTAACTTCTTCATAGTGGCACAGAACATTTCCGTTGTGATCAAATGTTGGTAAGTCATCAAAATGAAAAGTCGCCATGGCAAAACAAATAAGATGGAGCAAATAAGCAATATATTTCCCGTTTAAAATTCATCGAAATTCGTCTGCATATCAATTCGAATTACGCTGTCACCATCGGTTTTTCTCATCATGATTTTCCCGTTCCGAAACCAGACGTATTTAAAATTTTTTGATTTGGCCAGGCACCTCGCTTTCCAGAAAAGTTCTCTGTTTATTGGAGTAAAATTTTCATTTAGATACACTGGCATTTTTTTAGCGTCATCAATAACGTTACTGGCAAAGATTTTCGATTTCTTTTTTGACATCCATTGTTCACGTTCGTTTCTAGATTTAAATTCGGCAATAATCGCAGGTGTTTTTTTCTTGTTCCTTGTTGGCAGTCTATGTAAGCCTTCAAGTTGATCAATGTTAAAATTATTTATATCCAGCGCTTTCGCAACATTGATCATTATCTGATTTAGATTTTCTTTCTCATCCTGGTCGTCCATTGGAATGTTATGTATCTCGATATTTCGGTTTCTGCCGTATTGTTCAAGATCATTAATTTGCAACTTTAGAGCCGTATTCTCTTGAGTGAGATCTGCACACGTAGTTTCAATGGTAGCTAATTTACTCATAGTGTCTAGTTGCGTCGCTTCATATTCGTGAAATTTATTCAATAATGTATCATATTGAGATGAGAAAAATTCTACTGAATGCCTTAAGTCTTTGATTTCGTTTCTTAAGTGCGTTATTTCATTTAGTAACGTTTGAAAGTTACTAGCTTCTTGTTGCACCGAAGACGGGGGCCGTATACTATTAGAGTTGCCAGCCTTTTCCAGGAGTCTTAGAGGAGCGGTGACCCAAGGATGTCTCCTGGCTATAGTCACTGTTGTCATTCGATGTCGGTGAGGGTGATACACGTGTGTTATTCTGTAGAGGCGTATTGTCTCTGTTCAAATTTTCAGATCAATGTTAGTATTAATGCTGTAGTAGATGTGGGTGTGAATTACGAAGTGTTTAATTATTGTGATATTTAATGTGAACGATCCGCTTGTTTCTTTTCTGTTAGTTCTTTCCAGTTAGATTATATATACATCGCCCTATCAAAAAATTAGAGAATTTCCATGTTACGCCAATGGAAATCTAACTTCGAAGCTCTATAACTTCTAAAACGTTCATTTAATAGGAAAATGTCACTGAAGGTAAATTAAATATCATAACCAAATCAATTTAAAACTTGATTCTCAATCATATTCATTCATAAAGAGTTATAGAAGCTGGAATATTTAAGAATAAATTATCTTGTTTTTCAAAAAATAATTCCTTCATAATCGTCCAATATTGAAATAATCATTGCACAACTCCTTAAACGTATATTTATTTTTTCAAATGGTGTGAAACAATCTTTAACTTAAGTCTCAATTAATTTCTCAGGCAAATGATTTTGCCGCGTTACTGTTGCGAAAATATCGTTGGAAATCGAAATGTAAATAAATTTGATTACGATATTTATCTTCAGTCACATTTTTCCATTAAATGCATATTTTAGAAGACATAGAAGTTCAAAATTAAATACCCATTGACATAACATGAAAATTATCTAATATATAGGGTTGGGTAGTTTTACCTCTGAGCGGCACTTTTTTGCACATCATGGGCTAAATGGCTAGGTCACATGGACCCCGAAGACTCAGAGAAGGTTGGGGGAGGGGACCCACTGGAACGGCTGATAGGAGACAGATGGTAGCCTCCCGTCAAGGCCATCCAGCGTGTTCTTTAACGTGCACAGGATATGGCTCTCCCGCACACGGGGCCACGACTTAACATCCCATCCGACAGACGGTGGCCTTTCCAAACCTATCGGTGTCCCCTACTGACCGTGGGCAGGGCGGAGAATTTTGCGGAGATAAATCTCAACGCTGACTCGGCTGGGACTCGAACCTGGGAACTGCAGATTACGAGCCTGTCGCGCTACCGATTGAGCCACCCCCGCCCCCTAATATATAGGGAGTGTATAATGTTGGTCCTTATGGTTTGATGTTGAAGAATCTTGTCGCTGCCAATCTAGAGAAGCTATAAACAGAATTCTAAGATCTAGGCTACATCACGACTGTTCCAGACATCACAAATCTTCATTCCCCATTGTCAGATTGGTTGTGTTACAAAACACTTCATCATCTGCAACTGCATCTCATTGCTTAAGACGTCGGAGAGTTTGTAAGACGAAAAAGCACGTCTTGAAGACACGGAGGAAGGGCAGAACGAACGACAGAGGACAGTGCCCCGTTACACTTCCTTGTCAGGGTGAACGTTCTCGCAAAGTGTCACCGACGCTCGTGCAGACAGAGAACGCTCAGTACGGACTTGGGGGCGGAGATGAAAGACAACTGGCTTCCCCCCCCCATCAGTTGGCAGTGGCCAAAGAAACCTCATCAGGTGCTCCGCAGGGGGGAGTTAAGAAAGACGGAACTAATTTTAACTGTAGCTCTTCTGTCTTCAAATAACGGGCAATGAGAGAACTTCTGCAGAATTACAGAAATCTAGGCAACGGTTCAAGAAGAGATAGAGAGCAGAAAGAGAACGGGAAAAACGTTTCCGGTTTTTTTTTTCTTTTTGGTTACTTTGGCTATTTGCTTATGAAAATAATGGCTGCATTGGTTCTCGGAACAATTAAAGGTTTTTTTCGCTTCGATTGTTTCACTTCGTGGTAAGACTGCAGCACCTTAAAAAAATCTTTACAGACCCCTACATGGTGAGTCAGTGGAAAGCCAACTTTTAAAATAAACCATTTCTAGAAAAGTGAAACTAACGACCTGAATCAAATCTCGGTTTGGGTTTCAAGTGATTTTCATTCAGTTCTACTACAGATCTTCTACGCTAAAGTTAAGTATTTCGGTTTTCGAAAACTTCAACACATGCAAAACTGAATATTTAATCGTAGCGTTACTATTAGAATGTAATTTCTAAGCTAATAATTTAAATAACGTGTTAAATCAAACCACGTATAATACTTTATTTGGTTGAGTTTATCTATCTGAATATAACTAAAGATTTCAGTTATATTCAGAATACATAGAATAGTATTAATTAAATACATAGAACCGGCCAGGCCTAGCACCTGAGGTCCGACCCCTCCTTCTCGTGATACAGATCGTTAGTATCTTTCAAAAGAGATACTCCCTTGTGGAAAGGAACGGAAGAGAGGGGCTGCCAGATCAGTGTGGCCTACTGATCTGGACAACTATGGCTACTTCTTCATCCTTTTCCCAACCCATTTGAGGAGTACTCAATCACACAGGGATTTGGTGTTGACCATATATACCAACCTGAATTGAATAATGGCTCTGAGATAGATTATGCATCCTGAATTTGTTGCACTGTTTGGCTTTTGTTGAGGGAAAATCTTCAGTTATATTTGGTGTTCATTTGTGGGTTCACAGCCCTGAGTTAATGCATACACAGATACCTTATATCTGCTAATGGATAATCCGGATCAGAGGCCATCGACGGTATCTAAATCCTTGCTTCTAAGGGCATCGCCAAACCTGTACTGGAGGAAGTCCTATAATCACAGGTGGCTTAAGCCTTCAGTAGTGAGGAGAAATGAGCTTTTCCCCAGCCTGCTATTAAGGGGCGCTAATTAATTCTCTCAATAAGCATAATTTCTTTAAATATCCCACTAACCATTTTCTCTCCACGGGCAGTTGAGATTATTCTTTTTATGTCTGCACACAAGAATTCCAGCTTTATAACCTAGATATTCTGGATTTGTAAGACACCAGATGGACAAGTAAAGGTCAGATACTTAAAAAAATTTTAATTTCTCTTTCCCTGGAGGGAAGATGGAAAGCATCTTCAAGGCGTAGGTTTGCTTCTCAGCATACAAGCTAGTGATGTTCTAAGATGTGACTGCATTAATGGAAGGTTTCTTATAGCTAAATACTACTATGATGAAGAGAAAGATATGTTGTTGCATAAGAATATGATGAATTAACAGCAAATGGATTAGTTCTGTTAAGAATACTATGTCATATAGGGGAGCTGAAATAGGATCTCACCATTACCTGTACGACTATAAACAATTGTTTTTAAAATCGTTTATAGTCATATAGGTTGGGTTGGGTAGTTTTACCTCTGAGCGGCACTTTTTTTGCACACCATGGGCTAAATGGCCAGGTCACAAGAACCCCGAAGGCTCAGAGAAGGTTGGGGGAGGGGACCCACTGGAACAGCTGTTGGGAGACAGATGGTAGCCTCCCGTCAAGGCCATCCAGCGTGTTCTTTAACGTGCACAGGGTATGGCTCTCCCGCACACGGGGCCACGGCTTAATGTCCCATCCGACGGACGGCGGCCTTTCCAAGCCCATCGGTGTCCCCTACTGACCGTGGGCAGGGCGGGGAATTTTGCGGAGATAAATCTCAACGCTGACCCAGCTGGGACTCGAACTAGTCATATAGGTAAATGCTATAACAATTTAAAAAAAAAACTATAAACATTTTTTTTAAATTGTTTATAGTCATATAGGTAAATGCTGTAACAATTTAAAAAAACTATAAACAATTTTTTTAAACTGTTTATGGTCATATAGATTAAAATTGTTTCGCAAACTTAAGTTCAGAAATATTGTGCTATTATAAAATTTACCTTTAACAATGAATTTCTGAAAGACTCGTTTGTAGCCAAAACTTATTAAGATAGGTCACTTAGTCATTATGAAAATCATGGTTTACTTACTACTGAAGTTGAGGAAGAATGGGACCATTTTAAACAGCCATTCTTAAAACTAACAGTATTCTTTTGGGTAAAAAGGATTTAGCATGAAAATTTATTATCGCACTTCCAATTTTTTGCTACTCTAATTTTTAATGTGTTTTCTTAACTCATAGTTACAAAAAATAACTATAAGTTTAACGTAAGAAACAAAGTAAAAACAAAAATGCACACATATAGGTATAGCTATACAGAATATTTACGCACTAGTTAAATAAATACGAAAATAAATACGCCCTCAAGCAGCTGCTTTGCCACAGAAATCTGACAGGAGCCTGCCAGTTTAATACGCCAGAGTAGAAGATCTGTGAGGATGGCGGCACCTCAGCAGAAAGAAAACACCAACATCCGTGGCCTTACCCGGAGCACGAACCCAGGTCCCTTTGCTCAATAGCCAAGCCCACTAACGATTCAACGCACACAAAACCTTAGGCGCGAAATGTATATCCATTGATAACTGTTCATAGTGATGAATTCATTCTCAGCTTTTCACCGTTTCCGAACTCCTCCGGTCACAACTGTCATCGATAACTTACTATTCCTCTCATAAGGATCTCCCAAAATTCCCTGCCCTGCCCACGGTCAGTAGGGGACACCGATGGGCTTGGAAATGCCGCCGTCCGTCGGATGGGACGTTAAGCCGTGGCCTCGTGTGCGGGAGAGCCATTCCCTGTGCACGTTAAAGAACACGCTGGATGGCCTTGACGGGAGGCTACCATCTGTCTCCCAACAGCAGTTCAAGTGGGTCCCCTCCCCTAGCCTTCTCTGAGCCTTCGGGGTCCCAGTGACCTGGCCATTTAGCCCATGGTGTGCAAAAAAGTGCCGCTCAGAGGTAAAACAACCCAGCCTCTCATAAGGTAGTTGGGGCGGGGGTGGCTCAGTCGGTAGCGCGCCAGGCTCGTAATCTGTACTTCCCAGGTTCGAGTCCCAGCTGGGTCAGCGTTGAGATTTATCTCCGCAAAATTCCCCGCCCTGCCCACGGTCAGTAGGGGACACCGATGGGCTTGGAAAGGCCGCCGTCCGTCGGATGGGACGTTAAGCCGTGGCTCCATGTGAAGAAGAGCCATACCTTGCGCACGTTAAAGAACACGCTGGATGGCTACCATCTGTCTCCCAACAGCTGTTCCAGTGGGTCCCCTCCCCCAACCTTCTCTGAGCCTTCGGGGTCCATGTGACCTGGCCATTTTGCCCATGGTGTGCAAAAAAGTGCCGCTCAGAGGTAAAACAACCCAACCCTGAAACTAAGTCCTGGGCATGTTACAGTTCAATTAACCCCCGCCCCATCCGTCGATTAAGATAGCAATTCGTTCGTTCCTAGTTCAGGTGTGGTTGGAAATCTGATATTTAAATACATACATATATTCACAATTAATGTAATAAACGTAATGCAAGACTAAGTTTGCAATAGAGGGGAATATCACACCTGTCAATATTCGAAAGAGAAAAATTATTTCTCAAAATTTGCTATTCTCTTCATAGTAAACACTTTTTGACAGCGGAGACGGGGTGGCTCAGTCGGTAGCGCGCGAGGCTCGTATTCTTCAGTTCCAGATTCGTTCTATTTTGTTGCGATCTTATGCAACCACGGCAATTCCCGATTCCTCCTGACAGCACTACCAGTTATGAAAAGCCGTTCCTATCTAGAGCCGGGGGCAAGAATGCGCCATATAGACGCACCTCAACCCCGACCTCACATGGCAGCAGTCCTATAAAAGGAAATCTAACCACCGGTAGAAACCTGAAATTTAATCTGTTCCCCGGTTAGCCATGAACAAGGATATGTAGATCCAAGTTCGCTCGGCACCCGGGGTGGAGACTCTTAGTAAGGCCCAGACTTTTGATAGGGCTCGTACCTACTAGGCGGGTTCAAACCGTTCGGCAGAGCCCTTGAACTTGCTCACACAGAGCACCTGAGGTTGAGGCCTAAGACACCGTCACCGTCCAACCGGTCGGCGATGTCGTCGGCCTCGGTTGGTCTTGGCTATGTCCAACCGGGGGATCATTCCGGTCGGCACAGACTTCGACCGGGTTGCTGGGCCCGAAGCCCCCCACCACGCCAAGGTGGTCCCCTATCGGGGGGGTGGGGGGGTCAGTTCCCAGATTGGACTCCCATCTGGGCCAAGGTTGAGATTGATCTCCGCAAAAACTATCCGCCCTTAGTCAGTAGGGAACGTTGCTTGGAAAGGCCGCCATCCGTCGGATGGGACGTTAAGCCATGGTCTGTGTACCTTGTGCACGTTAAAAACACGCTGGATGGCCTTGACGGATGGTTACCATCTGTCTGATGGATGAACCCACTGGACATCTTAACAGCTGTCCAGTGGGTTCCCTTTTCTGAGCCATCGGGGTACTTGTGACCTGCCATTTAGCCCATTGTGTACAAAAATGTATCGCTCAGAGGTAAAACAACCCAACCATTTTGCCAGCCTCAAGCCAACTTCTCGGATGCTTTATGAGCTCTCAAATCATAGCTTGACCAGTCATTTTGTAATTCAAATGAAAAATTATAAGGTGGGAGTGTCATTGGCTATAAAACTGTTTGCAACTTTTTTTTTATTTTCACCAAAAAGATATAACGTGCAAACTGTTGTTTCGCAACATATACTCAACACAAATTATGACAGATAAAAGCTTATAATCATCGGCGGCAATTTTTCAGGGGGGGAAAGACAAGGTGATGTTTTAACACCAAATATTTAAGTCGAGCTGTTCATTAATCAGCCTAGTTGCGAATGCAGCAATCGTGCATGAATCTACAAGAATAAAAAATGAAAACTTATTAACTATGTAAACGCATGTTGCCTCTGGCGCATACGGGAATCTTATTTTCAAAGAGAAGAAAGTTTTTCGTTTTACCATTTTTTTTTTCACTCCTTAAAATTAAAAAAAAATAATGGATGATTGTGAAAACTGATATAGCACTCTTTTGTTAGTACTTTTAAAATATTAAAAGTATTTGTCTTTTATTCCTTAAACTTAAAAAGTTGCTTTTCTCAGAAGCGAAAAGGAGGCAGACTGTTGCTATCAGTGTTAATAACTCTTGACAGCACGATCGAAATTTCAAATTCTACCATAAACAGATAACTTGCAATATTCGTTAAAAGTATCTCGACTTTCCAACATTAAGCGACCTCTAACAATGCAAATTAAAACTAGATTTAGAATTGCGAATTATAATAATCAATCGAATTAACTATCTTTTTCAATTGTCTCTTTTAAAAAAAATTGTGTTTCCCACTCGTTGTAAGGAGGTAACTTATTGTGGCAAATGCATATTTTATAACCTTAACATTTCACCACCAAACTTTGGAATTTCTAGCAGAAATACATCGTTTGTAACATTCGTAACAAAAATTTGCATTTTTCAACTTTTACATCGTTAGAGGGCGCAGTTGTTGCTTTTAGAATATTCTGGAAAGTGCGAAACACTATGTTTCATCAATTGCTATCTAACACAAAAGGAATTTTTTGCTTCTAAAAAGATTGGTGTGAAGTCAAATATAGAGTTAATATTTTCTTTCCGGACAAACTTAGCCATTCTTACGAAAAGAATAATTTCATGCGTTTGTAATTCTGTATCCTTTTTAAATCTCGACTACGGTTACGGCTTCAGATATGCTTTCTTAACCCTTTTGGTATGAGTATTTTTGATGAGAATGTAGTACTAATATGGACGATTATGACAGCTATCACTATGTTAATTTTTGTTCTTATGGGGAATATTTCTTAGCATTATAGAATATTGCAAAATATACTCCAAAGTGCATGTCTGAAGAAAATCGCGAAAGTCGCGCACAAGACTGCAATGAAAATAGACACGAGATGATTTCGTAACTTCATTTCTATTCCCACGCAGCAAGTACGAGATGATCTAGTAAATCCAGTCCAATAGGTTAAGACTACTGAGCAAAGATTACATAAAAAAAAAACGTGAATCGTCTCCGATCTCGGAAACCGAAAAAACCAAAACAGTCAAAGGAATCAGAACTTGTCATTCCAGAAACTGAGCAACGACGTTCTGTTTACAGGCGGAAAGGCCAGATCGTATCCGAAGCGCCGGTCTGACTCCGACAGCCTGAATACCACGAGAAGTTCAGAAGTGAACGGGTTAGAGATTTAACATGCAATGATGCACGTGCGAGGACTACATCCCGAAACAAGGCGTTACCCACATTCGACGGAGGAAACGAGGTTAAGCCTAGCGACGATGAAGAAGTAGTGTAACACTTGGCAAAGACCCGGCCAGGTAAGACCCCCGCGGGTAGCCCAGGCCTTGGCAGCTAGCCACAGCAAACAGTGAAGCTGTCAAAGGATGCACAGCTGGGCGACAGACGGCGGCCAAGACTCGTCACTTAACCTTGCTGAGCCTCTGTGCGAAACATTTATTGCACCACCGTAACCGCGTCTCAGTTCGGTCGTTCGGAAAGCATCGGAACGGTTGCTATTTCTCGTCTGCACTGTGTCAAGATGAACGCACACTACACTTTTAGTTGTATCTCTGTTTATAACATAGATTCGTGAAAGAAAACTATGTCAGTGCTTTCGATGTTTTGACTTTTTTCTTCTCAGATTTGTGATGTTTCTGTCTAAAAGATCGAAGTTTTGACGACTTAAAGGTTTATTTACCTTCAATTCTACTTAACACCCACGGCATAGTATTTTTGGTTTTCGGAGTCTAAGGTCAAGGTTGTAAGAGAATTATCGCGAACTACATTGACGACATACAGTCAATAGTACAACTGAGATAAAAAAAATTAAGCGGGGCTGTCAGAATGGTACAAATTATAATATTATAGTCAACTCTTGATTATCCGTGTGCGGATCAACCAGTTTCCAGATTTACTGTGGTAAAAAATAATAATAGCCCGTACATATGGAACGTTTTGGCCGTTTTTCGTCAAGCAATTTTTGTGATGTTCTCTCAGATCTTCTACTGTGGCATATAAACTGACAGGCTCCTGTCAGACCTCTGTGGCAAGCAGCTGCTTGAGAGGGTATTTATTTCATTTTTTTGGTGTTCCTATATTTTGATTGCAGATGACATCTGTAGAATGATAAATGCGTTCAGAAATGTTGGATGCGATTTTAACTAAGTAAGTTTACGTTAAATCTATAATCCATTTTGTACCGCGTTTTGACTAGTTTTATTTTAACTGTGATTTTGGGTATTCCGTGACCTTCCTACCCCCCAGTAACATTACTACCGTTGATAAAGAGTTGACCGGATAATGGCAGAAAATCTTCGCGTAGATCGATCCGTCGTTGAAAACTACGCACCAAATGTTACGAGACAAATTTGCGTCTAAAGTTTCATTTATCTTAATTGGCTACCAGAAAATATCTCCTGAGAATCATTGGGGCGGGGGTTAGAAATTAGTGATCTGGCAACCTTCGCGTCACGTGACGCGAAGGTTGCCAGATCACTAATTTCTAAAAAAATCGATGCCAGATATTTTTTCTGAATTCTATAATCAACCATAGTGTTCGGATACTTTTTTGAGCGACTGTAGGTGGTCATATTATTTTGATACTAGATCGTGTGGGCTCACTCACGGAAATATTGAGCGTGTGCAGTTACCGTTCACAGCAAACTGGAGCGTGTGCAGTTACCGTTCACAGCAAACTGGAGCGTGTACAGTTGCTGTACACGCTCCAGATATTTTTCCTGAATTCTGTAATCATGTGACACGAAGGTTGCCAGATCACTAATTTCTAAAAAAATCGATGCCAGATATTTTTTCTGAATTCTATAATCAACCATAGCGTTCGGATACTTTTTTGAGCGACTGTAGGTGGTCATATTATTTTGATACTAGATCGTGTGGGCTCACTCACGGAAATATTGAGCGTGTGCAGTTACCGTTCACAGCAAACTGGAGCGTGTGCAGTAACTGCGCACGCTCCAGTTTGCTGTGAACGGCAACTGGAGCGTGTACAGTTGCTGTACACGCTCCAGATATTTTTCCTGAATTCTGTAATCACGTGACACGAAGGTTGCCAGATCACTAATTTCTAAAAAAATCGTTGCCAGATATTTTTTCTGAATTCTGTAATCAACCATTGTGTTCGGATACTTTTTTGAGCGACTGTAGGTGGTCATATTATTTTGATACTAGATCGTGTGGGCTCACTCACGGAAATATTGAGCGTGTGCAGTTACCGTTCACAGCAAACTGGAGCGTGTGCAGTAACTGCACACGCTCCAGTTTGCTGTGAACGGCAACTGGAGCGTGTACAGTTGCTGTACACGCTCCAGATATTTTTCCTGAATTCGGTAATCACGTGACACGAAGGTTGCCAGATCACTAATTTCTAAAAAAGTCGTTGCCAGATATTTTTTCTGAATTCTATAATCAACCATAGCGTTCGGATACTTTTTTGAGAGACTGTAGGTGGTCATATTATTTTGATAATATGACCACCTACAGTCGCTCAAAAAACACAGCGCGCCAGACTGTAGGTGGTCATATTATTTTGATACTAGGTCGTGTGGGCTCACTCACGGAAATATTGAGCGTGTGCAGTTGCTGTACACGCTCCAGATATTTTTCCTGAATTCTGTAATCACGTGACACGAAGGTTGCCAGATCACTAATTTCTAAAAAAATCGATGCCAGATATTTTTTCTAAATTCTGTAGTCACCCACAGTGTTCGGATACTTTTTTGAGAGACTATACGAACTGTTAACAGAGTAAATATTAAAATCTTGCAAAAAAAATATCGAAATCGAGAGTTTCATTGCAGCCTTGCCCCCCTGTCATAGCTACATCCGTGAAAAAACATACCAATCCGCCCCAGTTCAGAGGTAAAACAACTTAACCATCATCGATCCCGTAGACTCAATGTTTTGACAAACATTACAATGCACATCGAATAGACCTCCTCTTGCTATTGAAACATTCCTTAAATTCGGACAATCCTTTCAGCAAAAGAATCTTCACGTTGTTGTTTAGAGTTAGCAGGGAGCGGATGTTGCCAGTTGGCGACTGCCTCGATGGACACTCCATCTTCTCCTCCTTAGATCCCCGTTCGGCCACTGTGCAGTAGTGTGTTTGGATTGTGCGCATTCCGAGCATTTATCGATTGCCACAATCGGTGCCACTGTCCTCCGCAAAAGATGCAATCAGACAGCCCGTCGCGTCGTCTGGAGCAGGCTGGTCTGTCACTCACTCGCCCTCGGCCACGCGACCCCGTTGTTCACTTGGAGACACGTGGGGGATGCTGCTGCCGCTCTCTGCCTTTGCTCGTGACGATGAGGCCAGGCCACGGAGAGAAGTTTATTTCGGAGTTGTTTAGATCGTGCACCAAATCGCAACGAAACAGAACGTAACAGACACAATAGGATTCGTCATTCCGTTTACGGCCTAAACCTCAGGATTGTGAAATTCGAGAAGGGGTGTTGAGGCAATCGCTGTGAGTGGGGCGTTGTCTCGAGGTTTTGTACTGAGTAACGAAAAAAACTCTCTTTTGACAAATTACTATCGCGAATTTTGGGAATAGGTTTGTCATCTAATCCCAATTTTTAAAAGTTTTTTTTAAATTGTAATCCCGTGGCCGAGTGGTTAGCATGCTTGGCTACTGATCTAAGGGACCTGGGTTCGAGCCCCGAGTAAGGCATGGATGTTTGTGTCGTTTTTCTGCTGAGGTTCTGCCATCCTCTCAGACCTACTGTGGCATATAAACTGACAGGCTCCTGTTAGACCTCTGTGGCAAGCAGCTGCTTGAGGGGGTATTTATTTATTTTATTTTAAGGAGATCCATGTAGGTTGGGGGGGGGGGTGGAAGGTTGTACCCACAATCGGAGGTGAAGCATTATGATTTAACGTACTTATTTTACTGTATACTTCATTATTTCGTGGAATCATCCAGAATTTATCTAAGGGTGAGACTATCCCAATGATCAAGGGCTAAAGTGGGGACGTTAAGTGGGTTAAGTGGTGAGCATTCAATTGCCACGCGAGTTAAAAGAAATCTGCTCCATAAGGTGATTGAAGTAGTGAGGGAGGATGTCTCTTCCACTGGCTGGTTTGGAGATGGGGTGAATTGTCTTATTGTCTGAATGTATATCAAGAAGACGGAAGAATGGGGGATAGGACCGCTACCTCAGCATTAGTTATTAGTTTTCAGCAAAAGATACAAAGGTTATATTGAAAGTTCGACCACTTGATCAAGACTGATCATTTGATTAAAACATTCTGGTCCCATCAACCATTTTGGTTCCATCAAGCATTTGGTTGAAGGCTTTTCTCATCCCAATCATTTGGACAAAAAAGTTTGGTACCACCAACTACTTTATTAAAAGGAAATATTGGTAGCACAAAACATTGGGTTAAACTTTGTGGTTCCACCAAATATTCGGTTAAAATATTATAGTCCCATCAACCATTTCGTTAAAAATTCTGCTCCCACGAAATATTTAGTTAATAATATTCTGATCTAACCAATCATTTGATTAAACAAGTTGAACACTAAGACAAACTAGTGTTCCAGTTCAAGTAGAAGTTTTAGAGGAAAAATTGTATTGAACGGAGTTGGATTCAAATATACGATAACTTTATTTGTATTATTGGCAATTAATATATTCTGTTCATATATATTATGGGTAAATTATCCGCAACTATTATTACACTAATTTTAAGGGGGGGGGGGGGGGGATGGCATGGCTCAGTCGGTAGCGCGCCAGACTTGTAATCTCTAGTTTCCAGGTTCGAGTCCCAGTTGGGTCAGCGTTGAAATTTATCTCAGCAAAATTCCCCGCCCTGCCCACGGTCAGTAGGGGACACCGATGGACTTGGAAAGGCCGCCGTCCGTCAGATGGGACTTTAAGCCGTGGCCCCGTGTGAAGAAGAGCCATACCTTGCGCACGTTAAAGAACATGCTGAATGGCCTTGACGGGAGGCTAACATCTGTCTCCTAACAGCTGTTCCAGTGGGTCCCCTCCCTCAACCTTCTCTGAGCCTTCGGGATCCATGTGACCTGGCCATTTAGCCCATGGTGTGCAAAAAAGTGCCGCTCAGAGTTAAAGCAACCCAACCCACTAATTTTAAGCGAAGATGACAATAATTTATATCCCATAAATAGAAATACTCCTGTCATTAAAGGGAGATTTTGCTCCGATAGTTCAGCCTGGAAAGCATCTGAAAAAGCATCAGGTAAGTCTTGGTTTCGTCAACTCATCCGGCTCGACAGTTTTCCTCTGATTGCTTTCGTCGGTACATTTACGATTATTTCTTACATTTTAACTAAAATAGCATCTGTAAATATTAATAAAGTTCATTGCAAGAAACAAGACTTGATCTAGAAAGAAATAGAGGGTGGGTGAGGCAGTTAACTGGATCGCCGTTGCTGTAGAAGATTCTTCTGTCATGGTGGTTTTTAAACAATTTCTTGAAAAATGCATATAATGTATGCTTATTATTTTTTTCCACTATCATACCGATTACTAGCATCTTAACAGGGATTTGTTAATTGGATGGGGGAGAGCCTGCCATAGCTCGGTTTTTCGTTATCTTTTTAAAAATAATCTTGAAAATATGTGTATATTTATGTTTGCTATGTTTTTCTCCTCCGCTCTGATTATTTTCAGTGGGGGAAGGTACCGTAGGATTATTGACACCCCCCCCTCCCTCCATGGATCCTTCTTTGCTCTGATTTTTTTCTCCACGTTTTACTGGTCTTTAGAAAATGTTCTTGAAAATAAAATGTGTTATGTATATATATGTGTGTGTTCACTTTGTTTCGTTAGGGATTAAATTACGCCTGAAGCAGCTGCTTGCCATGATCTGATAGGAACCTCTCAGTTCCATCTGCTATAGAGAAGATGTGTAAGAAAGCCGAGATCTCAGGAGAAAGACAACACAAGTTGGGCTGTTTTGCCTTTTTTTTGCCCCTTTTTTGTACACAATGTGCTAAATGATTAGATTACAAGGACCATGAGGGCTTAGAGAAATAAGGGGGAAGGGAACCACTGGAACAGCTATTAGGAGACAGATGGTAGCCTCCCGTCAAGGCCATCCAGAGTGTTCATCAAGGTGTTCAGAGTTTCACCTCATCAAGGTGTTCAGAGTTTCTTTAATGTACAAAGGGTATTGCTTTCCTACACACCGTGGGGTGGGGGTGGCTCAGTCGGTAGCGCGCCAGGCTCGTAATCTGTAGTTCCCAGGTTCGAGTCCCAGATGAGTCAGCGTTGAGATTTATTTCCGCAAAATTCCCCGCCCTGCCCACGGTCAGTACGGGACACCGATGGACTTGGAAAGGCCACCGTCCGTCGTATGGGACGTTAAGCCGTGGCCCCGTGTGCGGGAGAGCCATACCCTGTACACGTTCAAGAACACGCGGGATGGCCTTGACAGGAGGCTACCATCTGTCTCCCAACAGCTGTTCCAGGGGGTCCCCTCCCCCAACCTTCTCTGAGCCTTCGGGGTCCATGTGACCTGGCCATTTAGCCCATGGTGTGCAAAAAAAGTGCCGCTCAGAGGTAAAACAACCCAACCCAATTCCTACACACCGTACCACTGTTTAATGTCCCAACCGACGGAGGGCGGCCTTTCCAAGCCCTTCGGTATCCCCTACTGACCGTGGGGAGGATGGGGAGTGTTGCGGAGATAAATATCAACGCTGGCCCAGGTGGGACTCGAACCTGGGAACTGCAGATTACGAGCCTGGCGCCCTGGGAACTGCAGATTACGAGCCTGCTCCCCCCCCCCCTCTCTCTCTCAAGGGGGTGATGAGGATTAATCAAGTAGCTACTGATTGTGGCTACTTGATCAGTTAACAACAGGCTCGCCATATGTCAGCAGAAATGGGTGGAGAGAAAAATATACTCACGTATTAAGGTTTTATTGGATTGAACGTGAAACCATTTTTTATATTACATATATATACTATATTACAAAAAGTAAACGGAAACTTTAATGTTATGGGAATGGAAAGTCACATTCAAAGCTTCCTAACTTAAAAAAAAAAAGTTTTTTTTTTGAATGAAAAATGTCCCTGGAGATGTATTGAATATCTCAGTCAAATCTCCCTGAATCTCTATTTTTCGCAATATTCGGTTAATATTTAAAGAATTATGGAAGTAAAACATTTAACTGTAACTTCTGCTAATCATAAAATTTACTTCATAAGTTAAAAAGTAGCTTTTATAATAAATTGTTCGCTAACATAAATGTAATGTTTGTCGTTTTTGCAACGATCTTTTAAGTTTTGATCAATTTGGGGAAAAAAATGCTTAGGAAAAGTGTGATAGCAGCGTCTGCTGTTAAATATTCCAGACTCAATAACTCCTTAAATATTAAACAAATATTCTTGAAAATCAACCTTTAGCGAGATATTAATCAGATCTGCAATTTATGTCCAGTGATATTTTTCCGTAGAAAACGTATTTTCAAAGTTAGGAAGCTTTGAATCTGACTCTTTTCTTTTACCTAACATGGGAGTCTTCGGTTGCTTTTTATAAAGTGGTGTGTATACATCTATTTCAAGTCTTATTAATGTTATTACACCTAATATTTTAATAAGACTGGTGTACAAGGTTTTCATAACATGAACAATTGTAGCTGCCTTTAACTATTTTTCAGGTGCTGATTTCATATCTAGCCTTAAAAAATGGCTAGCACGCCACGTTTTTATGTTATTGGTCATTTTGACTCCTATTAAGATCTTCCTATACCAATACCTCCAGCAACTTGGAGGATACTAGATATTTTATTTTTTGTGGCTGGCAACACTGATTGCCAAGTGGGGAAAAACATGTAACGGTAACCTAACCTCAGACCGCCATTCTTGTTGTTTCCATTGTAAGAGGAACACGTGCTGTATGTTGAAGAGTGAATTTTGGCGTTTAAATGGCACAAAGGCAGCGTTGCAGATGTGTTAATGTGGCAGATAAGTTTTGTTATGTGTGTGAAAATTATATTTTAAAATCCCAGGAACGTTTTTTGACAAAGATTGTGAAGAAAGCCTATAACTTGTATTTTGGATGCCATGTTGGAGATCAGGACAAAACATGAGCTGCACATGTATGCTGCATTTCGTGCTTTGTTGACCTGAGTGAATGGTTGAAAGGTAAGATAAAATCCATGCCCTTTGCAGTTCCAAAGGTTTGACGTTAGCCAACTAGTCACTTGCATGATTACTATTTTTGTTTAACTAGTGTCTGGCTTTCAAAAAAGAACAAAAGCAAAATGCAATATCGAATTGTGCCTTCAGCCATAAGGCCAGTTTCTCATGGAAAAGATCTTCTTATACCAACACCTCCAACCAACTGGGAGGAGATGGATTCACATTCATCAGAGGAAGACTTTGAGACAGATACAGATCCTAATTCTGCATACACCCCTAAAAAGTTAGACGAACCTCATCTGATTCAGTAAAATGAACTAAATGATCTTGTTCGAGACCTAGGACTTTCCAAAAAACAAGCTGAGGTTTCAGGTTCAAGACTTCAAGAGTGGAATCTTCTAGCCAAGGGTACCAGAGTTTCTCTGTTCAGAAAGAGAAATTTGGTTTTATCTGCTTATTACGATATGCAGATGGTTTGTGTTTCTGCACAGATATTTCAGGACTGATGGAAAAATTGGAACAACTCACGACCCTAAGGAATGACGTCTATTAATAGATTCGTCAAAATTCAGCTTGAAAGCTGTCCTTTTGCATAAAGGAAACTAAAAACTTTCCTGTTCCTATGGCACACGCTGTGGGAATGAATGAAATTTATGAAAGCATTTAAAAAATACTCACTGCTCTAAAATATGATATAAAACGTATATGTTTAAGTGGACAATATGTGGTGACCTAAAAAGTCATATCTCTCTTGCTCAGGCTTCAAAAATTTTGCTGTTTTCTGTGTTTGTGGATCAGTAGGGCCAGAAAGGAACACTACAAAACAAAAGACTGTCCCAAAAGAGATGTTTTTATTTCTGGAAAGAGTAATGTGAGGTATAAGCCTCTAATGTTCTGCTCCCATCACTACACATGAAACTGGGGCTTATGAAAAACTTTGTGAAGTCTTGGCAAAGGGTTTTTGCACTTGAAGGAAAAATTTCCAAACCTAAGTGATGCCAAACTCAAAGAAGGAATTTTTGTTTGTCCTCAGATCAGGAAACTACTGAATGATACTGTCTTCGAAGGAAAACTGAATATGAAGGAGCGCGCTGCACGGAAATCCTTCATATCTGTGGGCCAGGGTTTTCTTGAGAATCACAAAGAGGAAAATTACCATCAGCGAATTCAAGATTTCTCAAAAACTATGAAAATCTTGGCTGTCGAATGTCTTTGAAGATCCATTTCTTGCACTCGCATCTCGACTTCTTTCCCAAAAACTTAGGAGCTGTCAGTGATGAGCAAGGGGAAAGATTTCACCAGGATATCCGAACCATGGAAGAGAGATACCAAGGCAGGTGGGACCCAGCAATGATGGGTGACTACTGCTGGTTCTTGCAGAAGGAAGATACCTCAGCACATAAAGGACAAAAATAAACTCCTTGTATAGTTGCTCAAAAAAGTATCCGAACACTATGGTTGATTACAGAATTCAGAAAAAATATCTGGCAACGTTTTTTTTTAGAAATTAGTGATCTGGCAATCTTCGTGTCACGTGACACGAAGGTTGCCAGATCATAATCCATTCGGATACTTTTTTGAGCGACTGTAAGTATAAAAGATACTTACCCATTTTTTCTTATTTTGCTTTTCAATATTATTTCATTTGTTACTTTACATTCAGTGGTCTATAACTACGATGTTTCTAATTTTTCTCACTATAATCATGTAATTAATTAATGAGTTTTAAGTTTCAATTTAATAAAATAGTCATTTATTTTCATTTCCCAGATATCCGTATTCACTGAAATTTGAAATACACCAATCCGTAATTAAAAAAAAAACTGTACTTGTTGCAGATTTTTCACAGCCATATTTGAATTCAGCACTCCAAAATTAGTTAAAACATCCTATTTGACCAATATTCTAAAACGAATTTCAATTTGTTGTCTAGTGTAACAATTAGGTCTGTAAATGGTAGCTAGGTAGTCACTGGAAGGAGAGCTATGCACCAATCCCCTGTGATGATGCATAGAACCGGCCAGGCCTAGCACCTAATGTCCGACCCCGCCTTCTAGTGGTGCGGACCGTTAGTAACTTTCAAAAGAGATACTCTCTTGTGGAAGTGAACGGAAGGGGAGAGCTGCCAGATCAGTGTGGCCTACTGATCTGGACAACTATGGCTACTTTTCTTTTTTTTCTACCCTGATGAGGAGTGGTCAACCACACAGGGTCCTGGTGCTGACCATATAAACCTACTGGACTGGACAGATATATGGCTCTGAGCTTGATTATGGATCCTGATTTTGCTGCACTGGTGGGCTTCTGTGGAGGGAAAATCTTCCGCTGTGTTTTCTGTTTGTTTGTGGGTTGACAGCCCCAAGTGAATAAATTCACAGGATATGTTTATCAGCTGGTGGATAATCCTGAGCAGAAGTCATCGCAGGCACCTGAACTCTTTTCTTCTATTGGCATCGTCAAATTCTACATTGGAGGAAGTCTTCCAGTGTAGATGGCTTCAGCCTTTAGTAGTGGGGGAACGGGTCTTTGCCCCATGTCTGCGATTAGGGGGCTGTTTGATATTGTCGGCATTCCCTCTCTCAATAAACATAGTTTCTTTAAACATCCCACTAACCATTTTCTCTCCATAGGTAGTTGGAATGTGAGGACTCTGCACAGAGCTTTTTCTCTTGATGTCCTCACACAAGAATTCCACCGTTATAATTTAGATATTCTCGGCTTGCAAGAGACCAGATGGACAGATAAAGGTCAGATTCTTAAAAATAATCTTAAATTTCTCTTTTCAGGGAGGGACGACAATAAGCATCACCAAGGCGTGGGTCTGCTTCTCAGCAGACACGCTAGCGATGCTCTTCTAGGATATGAGTGCATTATTGAAAGGTTTCTTACAGCAAAATTTCAGACAAGCATTAAAGACTTGAATGTTATCTGCTGTTATGCCCCCACTGAGGATGCCGATGAGGATGAGAAGGATAGGTTTTATGAACAACTTCAAAATATATTTTGAATTCTGTTAAGAAAGGAGATATTACCCTTGTTCTTGGTGACTTCAATGCCAAAGTTGGTACTGACTCTGACCTTTGGGGAGGAGTAATAGGCCCTTTTGGTATTGGTAGCTGCAATGGCAATGGGCAACGTCTCCTACAGGTAAGTAAACTCAATGGATTCAGAATAACTAACACATATTACAAGCACTGCGACATACATAAGTACACATGGGTTTCACCTGATGGGCTGCATAAGAATATGATTGATTACATATTAATTAACAGCAAATGGGCTAGTTCTGTTAGGAATACCAGGGCATATAGGGGAGCTGAAATTGGATCTGACCATTACCTTGTTAAAAGTGTGTTGCAACTTAAACTTAAAAAGTGTTGTGCTAGGGTTAAAAAATTTGCTTTTAATACTGAAGCTCTGAAAGATCCAGTTATAGCCAAAGCCTACCATGATAGGTTACTTAGTCATTATGATAGTCATGGTTTGCTTACTACTGAAGTTGAGGAAAAATGGGATCATTTTAAACAGGCTTTTTTGGACACTAACAGTACTCTTTTAGGAAAAAGGAGCAGAAGAGGCAAAATTATCTGAGTGATAAGGCACTTGAGCTTATTTCGGAAAGAAAGAACAGCAGGAATGTCCTTAATCAATACCCTACTAGTCCTAATAGAAAGCATTACAGAGACCTTAATAAACTTGTAAAGGATCAGTTAGCTGCTGATAAGAATCTTTGGCTTGATGGTTTGGCTGACAAAGCCGAGGAAGCAGTTAGACAGCACAACAGCAGAGAGCTGTACCAGATAGTTAATGTTTTGTGTGGTAGAAAACGGACAGGCATACAAGGATTGAAGGATAAACAAGGTAAGGTTATAGAAGGTGAAGATTCTGTCATGGCTAGGTGGGTTGAGCATTTCAGTGATATTCTAAATAATGCGGTTAGTTCTATTCCCATTGTTTGCAATGATGATAGATGCATTGGTGGCTTTAATGTTGGCCCTATAACACAATCTGAAGTTATTTTGGCTGTTTCTAAACTTAAACTACATAAATCCCCAGGGGTAGATGAAATTATTACCGAAATGCTTAGAGCTGGGAATGTTTCGGTTGCCACTTGGATGACTGAAATTCTGAATATCTTTTATGATAAAGGCATGGTTCCTAAGGATTTTACCAGAACTATTGTTATCCCTATTTTCAAAAAAGGTGATCGCAGTTCTTGTGATAACTATAGGGGTATCAGCCTACTCTCTGTTCCAGGTAAAGTTCTTCCATGATTGTGCTTAATAGAATTAAGAATCTGGTTGACAGTCAATTGCGTGATGAGCAATGTGGATTCAGAAGTGGTAGGGGATGTGTGGATCAGATATTTTCACTTAGGCAGATTCTTGAGAAATATTTAGAGTTTCAGAAACCTTTGGTTGCTAGCTTTGTTGATTTCAAAAAGGCTTTCGACTCTGTTGATCGTCATAATTTGTGGTTGATTGTGAGATCATATGGTATACCAGACAAGTTAGTTAACATTATGAAAGCTCTCTATAATAACACTGAGTCGTGTGTGAGAGTTGGTAAGGCTTGTAGCAATTGGTTTAGCATTACTTCTGGTGTTCGACAAGGGTGCATTTTGTCTCCTTTTCTCTTTAGCTTGGTTATTGATTATGTTATGCGAAATTCACTTCAAGGGAAAGATTTTGGCCTTAAATGGGCTGGAGATACGAAAATTTCTGATTTAGAATGTGCTGATGATTTAGCCCTTTTTGCAAATGATGTTGATGAGATGAACTCTTTCATTCGAGCTGTTGATGAGACTGGTAGTAGAGTAGGTTTGGTTATAAACAGAGAGAAAACTAAAGTGATGAAAATTGGTCAGGCAGGCTGTGATTCAGTTAATCTGAATGGTTGCAGTCTTGAGCAGGTGTCACAGTTTAATTATCTTGGAAGCTATGTAGCAGATAATGGTGATGTGCGGCATGAGATTAACAGACGAATAGGGATTGCTGCCGGGACTTTTAAGAATCTATGGAGAGTGTGGAGAAATAGGCATATACACCTAAAGATTAAAATTAGACTGTATAATAGTTTGGTTCTTTCTAGGGTTAGTTATGGTAGTGAAACTTGGACACTTTGTAAACAAGATAACAGGAAACTAGATGCTTTTGATTCCAGATGCTTACGCAGTATCTTGGGCATTAGGTGGTTCAACTTTGTAACTAATGATGAGATCAGGGAAAGTAGTTTGCAACCTCCTTTAAGCAGCATATTGAGCAGAGAGAGACTCCGCTGGTTTGGCCATGCTGCCCGTATGAATAATTATAGATTGGCGAATAGGGTTATGAACAGTGTGCCTAAAGGCTTCAGAAAGAAGGGGAGACCTAGGATGCGGTGGGCAGACAATGTCAAACAGGACCTTGTTAGAATTGGTGTGCAGTGGCCAGATGCAGTAGATGTAGCTCAGGATAGACTTGCATGGAGAACTAAATTGCACAGTCTGGTTGGACCTCCGTAGCCCATGGCTGCTTGAGGATGATGATGATGATGATGATGTAACAATTAATGTATTTTAATTAAATGAAAATGTTTGTGGTCTTAATAATGGGCTCGTGCGAGCTCGACCAAGATCGTAGCTCTTCTGAATCTCGCCCTGAACTATCTACTGATTGTGTTTGAAGTGGGCACTTGGAGGATGCCGTTCATTCTTTAATGAAGAATATTATTGCCTGCCCTAAAGAACTCTAGGGTAGCTTTTACCCTTTCCACAAAGAATAGAGTGGGAGCTGTAAGAGTAAAAGGGTCTCGACACCTTCTCTATAATTAAACTTATTTTTATTTTGCTTGCCACTTAAGTGGGCGGGAGTGGCTCAGTCGGTAGCGCGCCAGGCTCGTAATCTGTAGTTCCCAGGTTCGAGTCCCAGCTGGGTCAGCATTGAGATTTATCTCCGCAAAATTCCCCGCCCTGCCCACGGTCAGTAGGGGACACCGATGGGCTTGGAAAGGCTACCGTCCGTCGGATGAGACGTTAAGCTGTGACCCCATGTGCGGGAGAGCCATACCCTGTGCAGGTTAAACATGCTAGATGGCCTTGACGGGAGGCTACCATCTGTCTCCCAAAAGCTGTTCCAGTGGGTCCCCTCCCCCAACCTTCTCTGAGCCTACGGGGTCCTTGTGACCTGGCCATTTAGCCCATGGTGTGCAAAAAAGTTCCACTCAGTGGTAAAACAACCCAACGTTAAAGAACACGTTGGATGGCCTTGACGGGAGGCTACCATCTGTCTCCCAACAGCTGTTCCAGTGGATCCCCTCCCCCAACCTTCTCTGAGCCTTCGGGGTCCATGTGACCTGGCCATTTAACCCATGGTGTGCAAAAAAGTGCCGCTGAGAGGTAAAACAACCCAAACAACAACCATTGCCATTTAGGTGCCAAAATCCTGTGGAAAAAAACGAAGGTTAGAAAGATAGCTGGGAGAGTTTGGCCCCTTCCCCTATTATATTTATTTTTCTTTTATCCTTTACTGGCAAAACTTCTATGAATGTATTGGTCACATGGGATCGAAAAGTAGTCAGGATCCTACACTCTAATTAAATTTGCCCCCCATCCCGGACCAAATTCTGTGGATGCTTGATCACAATGAATGTATTCGGATCGAGAAGTAGCTAGAGGAGTCAGCTTCTTACCCTCTAATTAAATTTGTCCCATCTCGGACCATATCGTGTTGAATCCCTGATCGAATCGGATAGAGAAGTAGTTGGAGAAATCAGGATCCTCCCTTCTAAATAAATTTGCCCCCATCCCGGACTAAATTCTTCTGACGTCCTGATCACTGGGGTAGAGAGATAACTAGAAGAGTCAGGATCCTACCCTCTTTATTAAATTCGCCTCCATCCCGGGCCAACTCTTCTGGACGCCTTGATCACATGGGATAAAGAGATAGCTGGAGGAGTCAGGAGCATTTCCCCATAACTAAATGTATTTAATTACGGTAGTGACGAGGCGTATTTTTTTAATTCGGAAACTTAATTCTCTGCCTTCAATATCCCCATGTTACTTTCTTCATTAAACATTAATGTAAGGAGCATTTTGATATAAAAAAGTTATCATAAGAACCTGGGTTGCGTATTTGACCAGATTTGAAAGGCACACTACAATTTATGCAGAGGTAAGACACTGGTGTGAATGTATTCGGGTTTCGTAAGAATCTACTTTTAATAAGGCCAAAATTAAACCCTCGTTTTCCGAAAACACACCCACAAAGAAATTCTGAGTGCAGTCCTGGTTCAGTATCTCGGCCCAGTAGCAAATTGAAAAAATAACCTCTTTTTATGAGCTTGAGTATAATTTTAGGTCACCTATTGCAAAGTACTCTCAAAAACGTTTATGAATCTCCCATTCTTTTTCTTCCAGACATATTCCCAAAGACATTAAAGCGTCTAAATCTGACTTCCTCTTGAACGGATCCTGATTTGACGACAACTCCTCAACGATGGCAAGACCTTGCGAAAGCGTCTGGCAACAAAATGCATTTTGAGCATTCACGTGCGCTATAAAAAGTTGCCAAAAGAGATAGGAATCGCGCTGAAAGGGCAACAACGAAGACGCTACTCAGTCAAAATGAACAACATCTTAATTAAGCATTCATGCTCTTCTATGTGAAAGACTTCAGCTGTCCCCAAGAAGATCGTTAGATCTCTCTACACAGCAGAATGTCGAAGTGGTAGCTGAGAATTCAATAGATTGGGTTGTTGTGTTGGGTTGTTTTACCTCTGAGCGGCACTTTTTTGCACACCATGGGCTAAATGGCCAGGTCACATGGATCCCTAAGGCTCAGAGAAGGTTGGGGGAGGGACCCACTGGAACAGCTGTTGGGAGACAGATGTTAGCCTCCCGTCAAGGCCATTCAGCATGTTCTTTAACGTGCGCAAGGTATGGATATTCTTCACATGGGGCCACGGCTTAACGTCCCATCCGACGGACGACGGCCTTCCCAAGCCCATCGGTGTCCCCTACTGACCGTGGGCAGGGCGGGGAATTTTACGGATATAAATCTCAACGCTGACCCAGCTGGGACTCGAACCTGGGAACTACAGATTACGAGCCTGGCGCGCTACCGACTGAGCCACCCCCGCCCCAAATTCAATAGACGATTATTTACTTTTGATAGGTGTTGAATATATAGCGGAAATGTTGACCATACTAATATCTCTAGAACTACGCTAAAAAAACCAATAAAAGTCGGCTAGTAACTTTCTCGTAATATTTATTCGTTGTTTAGAAAATTTCTGGACCTTTTTAGAATCTGAAGCTGGCTCGTCCCCCTAGTGAAGAGCCACTACGAAAAAAATTAGAATCTGAAAGAGCCTCAGGAAAAAAAATTTTAATTAAAAACGAAAACATATATTTCTAATGAGTAATGAACTGGAAAAGTAAAATGTATTTTGAAGGAATTCAGATGATTAAAAACCCAAAATATATACATCTTAATGAATACTTTGAATTGGCAAAATCGTTTTGTTGTGCACCTAAAAGAAGTTTGGTGAAAAAAATTGGAAGAAATGAGCCAGATTTAGCATATTGATTATTTGTATTATGAAGTCCTGATCGAAAGGGTTCTGAATAAATTTATTTACAGGATTGAGACAATAGCGCCATCATATACCGATAAGGTTTCAATTAATTTTGCCAGTAATGGCCTAGTCGTACCAATATAAAATGCTTTGAAACATAAAGTTTTTCATTTTGCCTCAAAATGCGAAATCTGCAAAACCAATTTTTTTTTTCAGCTTACTATTTCATGAGTCCCATGGCTACAGGACATCTCTTGTGATCCTTTATAACTGAAGGAGAAATCATTCATAAAACTAATTATCGCAAAAGCATTCTTTGCCAAGGGAAAACGAAGATTCTTAACTCAGTGAGAAAACTCAATTAATAAATAAAATAAATAATAATATATTTAATAAAGGCATAATTATAATAACTGATACGAATGGCGCCCTTTTATTTATAAATGAGCAGGTCACAATGACCTCAATAAGAAGGAAGCCATTAAGCATAATCAGGGTAAGGGTAGAGTATGTATTGCTTATCGGGTTGATCAAGGATGTGACTGGGCTGTTTGCCAGTACATGCTTCATCATTATAAGAAAGCTGTTGAAGTCTCCCCTTTATCGAAGATCTTGAAATGCTGTCTTCACACCTAGACTCTTTGCAATGAGTTGGGTTGTTTTACCTCTGAGCAGCACTTTTTTGCACACCATGGGCTAAACGGCCAGGTCACATGGACCCCGAAGGCTCAGAGAAGGTTGGGGAAAGGGACCCACTAGAAGAGCTGTTGGGAGACAGATGGTATCTTCCCGTCAAGGTAATCCAGCTTGTTCTTTAACGTGCACAGGGTATGGCTCTCCCACATACGGGGCCACGGCTTAACGTTCCATCCGACGGACGGTGGCGTTTCCAAGCCCATCGGTGTCCCTTACTGACCGTGGGCAGGGCGGGGAATTTTGCGGAGATAAGTCTCAACGCGGACCCAGCTGGGACTCGAACCTGGGAACTACAGATTACGAGCCTAGCGCTCTACCTACCTGGCTCACCCCCGCCCCTGTTTGCAATGAGAGAGCAATAAAGAATCCCATTATGTGGATCTGGATTAACCGGAGTTCTTGTTTTATCGCTCTGTTATACATTATTTTAAAATGGAGCAATAATTCAGTAATGAAACCAAAAGAGCAAGAATTTTTATTTATCCACATCTTCCATTTCAGATGTCGGATGGATTCATGACAATGAAACATTTAAAATCGCTCAGCGAAACAAAAACATATTCATGAATGGAGGAAGAGGAGGGTAAAACATTTCACTCCTTATGGTGTATTTTCAAGTATATTTTAATTTACTATTCAATAACATGCTAACACAATCTCTCAGCTTTAAAACCTACTTCCCTCTAAGAAAAAGTCATTCCTTTATTCTGGTTCTCGAGAGGAAGGGGGGGGGGGGCAGTCTCAAGCCACCCTCGACCAAATATTATTGCGGAAATATCAATTTTTAAATCTAAACTTAAAAGATTTTAAGGTACATTACGAAAAGCCTATATATATATTGTAGAATGCATTGCATTTTAGTAACATTTTGTTTAATGTAGAAATATTTCAACTTTCGAACAAACGGAATGTAAATATAACACATATATTTATATTTTTGATCCGAATTATCCTAAGCCCCCCCCCCTCTCAGTTAGATTATCATATTTTTCTTTTGCTGCGTAAAAAAATAGATGCCACATCGAACAGACAAATATTTACCATAGAGTAAAACAGATATTTCATTGGCGTCTTAGGAACAGACTACACAACCTGTCTGCTGCAATTTACCAGACGTAACGACCATTTATTAAAAGCCATCTTTCCCCTAGCAACCACAAGACTCATTATTCATCTATTAACAATACCTCAATGCCATACACCGACTGGTATGCGCTACAAGAGATCATTTTTCACTTCTCTAACTCCCTGAGCTATATATAGTAGCCAGCTGGAGATCAGACAATCACTCAGCAGGAAGAGAAGAACAAAAAACGAAGGGGTGGGGTGGGGGGTGGGGATATTACCCTGGCCACAAGGTCTCCCGTGCTCCGTGCCATTCACAGTGGGAAGGCAAGCGAAGGTCGCCACGCTTCTAACATTGTCGTCAAGGTTCGACAACAAACGTGCCGATATCAGGCTTTTTCTCAGGCCATTTCGTGATCAGCGGTGGAGAGTGGACGCCTCTCTCTTTGCTGGTGGGGAGCTCACAAATAGAAGCGCCGCTGAGATAAGAACTCTCTCAGCCAAGCATCCCAGCGATGCCTGGGTGCGGAAGGCAGATTGTGCCAGAGGGCATGCCCACCGCAGACACAACGACTCCTTGCCTTTCCGCCATCATCAACAGAAAGCATTTCGGGGGCTGTCTCCAAGCACGGAGTCAGAAGTCTCTGTACGTACTTCCGTATGGAAACTGTTATAAAGAGGAAGGATTGGGTTGTTTTACCTCTGAGCGGCACTTTTTTTGCACACCATGGGCTAAATGGGCAGGTCACATGGACCCCGAAGGCTCAGAGAAGGTTGGGGGAGGGGATCCACTGGAACAGCTGTTGGGAGACAGATGGTAGCCTCCCGTCAAGACCATCCGGCGTGTTCTGTAACGTGCACAGGGTATGGCTCTCCCGCACACGCGGCCACTACTTAACGTCCACATCCGACGGACGGCGGCCTTTCCAAACCCATCGGTGTCCCCTACTGACCGTGGGCAGGGCGGGGAATTTTGCGGAGATAAATCTCAACGCTGACCCAGCTGAGACTCGAACCTGGGAACTACAGATTACGAGCCTGGTGCGCTATCGACTGAGCCACCCCCTCCCCCTTCAAGCACGGAGTCAGAACTCTCTGTAGGTACTTCCGAACGGAAACTGTTATAAAGAGGAAGTTCCGGAGATAATTACCATAACATAAAAAAGTAAATGCCATTAGGTACTCATTCTGTTCGACTATTTCACGAAGTTTATTTTCATGAACGATAAAACGAATAAATACTTTCACAGACAAAACTTCCTTTACTTGTTAGCAATGGCGAAGAGTTTTGGAGGCATGGATTTCTAAATGGATGCACTTTTTCTGCTGATGTCCCACCTTCCTCACAGACCTCTCCTGCGTCAATATTATATTGACAGGCTCTTGTCAGACCTCCGTGAAAAATCAGGTGGCTTTAGAAGTAATAATAATAAAAAACAACTCAAAAGCCTCTCATGAATCTCCTTCCTTTTAGTAATAATAATAATAAAATAAATACCCCCTCAAGCAGCTGCTTGCCACAGAGGTCTGACAGGAGCCTGTCAGTTTATATGCCATAGTAGGAGATCTGAGAGCATGGCAGGACCGGGGTTCGAACCCAGGTCCCTTAGATCAGTAGCCAAGCGTGCTAACCACTCGGCCACGGGACGGCTTAAATAAATACCCCCTCAAGCAGCTGCTTGCCACAGAGGTCTGACAGGAGACTGTCAGTTTATATGCCACAGTAGAAGATCTGTGAGGATGGCAGGACCTCAGCAGAAAAACACACACAACCATGCCTTACCCGGGGCTCGAACCCAGGTCCCTTAGATCAGTAGCCAAGTGTGTTAACCACTCGGCCATGTACCTAAATTAAAATGGCATTAGCTGGATTAAACCGGAATAGTAATATTTGAAAGAAAAAAAGAGAATGAAAGACTCAAAATTAACACTCTTTAATTGGTTGGTCGGCCCTGAATGGAATGAATACATTTTTTTAGGTGTCTTGTATTAATAAAAAAATAAAAAAATAAATACCCCCTCAAGCAGCTGCTTGCCACAGAGGTCTGACAGGAGCCTGTCAGTATATATGCCATAGTAGAAGATCTGTGAGGAATTACATGTAGCATAAAAATATGAATGCATATACCTTGGGTTGTACTTATTTAACTGTATTGAAAACATTACAATGCTTTCAGAATCATGTAATTAAATAGATGTATAAAAAAAATTAAAACATTTGAAAGTTTGAAAGAAACTTATAAAAAGTTAGGTATTTTACAGATTAAAACTACATATATGCAGTACAAATTTTAAAATTGAAATATTTTAAAAAGAATCCTAAAATGCAGGTTTATAAAAGATACTCGATGTTATAGACATTTACATTAAATAAAGGCAAGTCCCAGATGCTCCGCAATACATCGACTGCACTACATCTATAGGGAGAATGCCTGGAAACACCACTACCTACGCCGGGGCAAGACAGTGCCACATGGACACAGCTCATCCACGGCTACCTATGGCGAGCAATCCTATAGAAGGAAGGTTCATCCATCGGTCAAAACCTAAATTTAATCTGTTTCCGGTTAGCCACAAAGATGGTATATGGAACCAAATTGACTCGGCTCCCGGGGTGGAGACTCAGTCTGGCTTTTCCATCGATAAGCCCGTTAGCCGGGGATCCCACTCCCAGTCGCGAGCCTTCAACTTCGTCCTCTCCATTGTGAGCTGGCCGAAGCCCCCCAGTGAACAGTCTTCCGACCCACGATATCACTGAGACCGCATCGATGAGCCTACTGGACCGGGTTCCCCAAGCCCTATCCGCAGAAACCTCAAGTAGGGCCCCTCAACCGAGGCTGCAACCCGGAGCTTCTCAGGGAACAAGTCAATAAGCCCACTGGACTGGCCCACCCAAAACCAGCCCGCAGACCCTCAACAGGCCCCTCCACCAGAGGTTACAAGATCTCGTGAACCCCGGATGGTCAGCGAGCCGAACCCAACTTCTCAGAGGCACCATTCAGCCCCCCCCCCCTCCCCAACACCACCACCACCACGTCAAGGTGGTCCCCTATTTGGGGGGGGGGGGGGTATAGACATTTACAGATGAATCAGTTCTTTACTTGAAAAACTGCAGTTAAGAAGCGTTTTGTTTGTTTTCCGGCCGGAAGGCTTTACAATTCTCTGCCAGAAGATATAAAGTCGATTGAAAGTGTTAAAAATATTAAATTACAGTTGTTAAACCATGACAATACTAATGCTTTATTTTAAATTCTAAAAATCTAAAATTGTATTAATTTTTTTAATATATTAATTATTAAAATTTTTAAATATTAATGTTACATATATCTATTTCTTATTATTTCTCCCACAAGTGAGTGCTTACTCTAGTGCACGCCTGGGCAAACTATGCAAACCTTTACTCTAGTGAAGTGGTTCTCAACCTTTTATGCTTGGGGCGGGGGTGGCTCAGTCGGTAGCGCGCCAGGCTCGTAATCTGTAGTTCCCAGGTTCGAGTCCCAGCTAGATCAGCGTTGAGATTTATCTCCGCAAAATTCCCTGCCCACGGTCAGTAGGGGACACCGATGGGCTTGGAAAGGCCGCCGTCCGTCGGATGGGACGTTAAGCCGTGACCCCGTGTGCAGGAGAGCTATACCCTGTGCACGTTAAAGAACACGCTGGATGGCCTTGACGGAAGGCTACCATCTGTCTTCCAACAGCTGTTCCAGTGGGTCCCCTCCCCCCAACCTTCTCTGAGACTTCGGGATCGTCGTGACCTGGCCAGCCGATTGTGTGGGGGAAAAAAATGCAGTTCAGAGGTAAAACAATCTAACATTATCACACCAGACAGAGTATCATGTGAATCAAGAAATTAATAAATCCTCCATAAGTATGTAAGGAAACGAAACATTTGTCGAGTTATAATGGATTATTTTACCTCTCAGTGGGACATTTGTGCACAAAATGGAATAAATGTCTCAGAGAAGGTTGAGGAAAATGATTCACTGAGCAAATCTACCATGCTTGCGACTCTTTGGAACGATCTGATTTCTGAAATTTTGACTTAAATTCTATTAATGTTCTAGAACTGTTTATTTTCTCTTTAATCTATGCAAATCAAAACGTTAGCTACTGAATAGAGGCTTATTCCAAATTTCCCATAGGTTTTTCAGTTTAAATAAAAAAAAGACGGCAAATAGAAATCTCGCGTCAAGACCATTCAGGCTTTTGTTTAACGTGCAGATATGACTCTTGTTCATATGGCTTAATGTGTCACATGAAAGACAGCAGCGTTTCTAAGCTCATCGTTATTTCCTTTCTTACCGAGAATAAGAGGAGCTTAGCGGAAAAAATATGAATGCAGACACAGCCAAACAGAAAAGCAAGGAGGTTACGAACTTGACTACAACCCCCCCCCCCCCCCCGCAGGCTCGTAATCTGCAGTTCCCAGGTTCGAGTCCCAGCTGGGTCAACGTTGAGATTTATCTCCGCAAAATTCCCCGCCCTGCCCACGGTCAGTAGGGGACACCGATGGGCTTGGAAAGGCCGCAGTCCGTCGAATGGGACGTTAAGCCTTGGCCCCGTGTGCGGAAGAGCCATACTCTGTGCACGTTAAAGAACACGCTGGATGACCTTGACGGGAGTCTACCATCTGTCTCCCAACAGCTGTTCCAGTGGGTCCCCTCCCCCAACCTTCTCTGAGCCTTCGGGGTCCATTGTGTGCAAAAAAGTGCCGCTCAGAGGTAAAACAAACCAAACCGAAACGACCCCCCGAATTACACTGACATGAACGAAATATCTAACAATAAAAGAAAATTAAGAAACTGAAACTCTTTCATACATTGGCGAAAGAGTGGATATTTCTTTCTCCATTAAATGTCAACTCATGGTATTTTTTTTCCTTCAGGTAAATAACCAAAACGTAAAATACGAAAATCTCGAAATCCGAACTTTGCAGACTCATACGCCATCTATCGATTCGTAAACACTTAACCCCTCCTCTTTCTCGGCTGAGATCCATTTGCTGCTTTTCCTTTTTATTCTTCATCGAATTTCCTTCCTCCGCCTCTTCCATTGCGTCTGGGGCCATGTGAACATTAAGCAATAAAAAAGGCGTCGATAATCGACCTTGTTGATGCCGAAAGATTTGCTTGAGCGACCTTTTTTTTTTAGCTTTTGCAACTGAAGAGATTTTGTTTTTATCTTTGTCGGTAGTAGAAGTTATTTTATCCGATACAGGAATTTTTATCGTTCTCTTTAGTGATCTTTGGTATTAAGGTCATGATATGAAATTCACAGGTTCGTTTCAGAGAGTTGAGATTTTCTCCACTTCAAGGATAGAGTTGGGTTGTTTCACTGAGCGGCACTTTTTTTTTCAATGGCAAGTCACGGCTCAATGGACAAGTCACAATCAGGGAAGTACCCAAGAGGTCCTGAATCCCCCTCCCCCGCCCTTGAAAATCCGATCATCTTATACAAAAACTCAAACTTGCCTACCTTCTTTGAAAACCAAAACAATTGTTTTTATGTAATTTTATTTTAGTCCCATAGTATATGTCCGAAACTAAAAACAGATTTCAAAACAACTGTAAAATTTTAATTCTATATTTTTTCCAAGTTTGACTTTTCTGAACTAGGAACAAGACACAAATTAGGTATACGAAAAAAGATTACGCTGATGACCGAGTTGGTCTCTGGTTCCACAGTTTCCGTTAATGTTTCCATGTGGCTAGAATGTCAAAATCGATTAGAATTGATGACCTGACAGCAGCCCCTGGCCTTGAATATATAAATGTCGCTCACTGGGAAAAAGAATGATGGAACTATTTTTAGATGTTCACGCCGGCCGAGTTTTGCGATATCAATGCTAAATGGGTAATGAAGGTAACTTCGCAAACAATTAAAACTCTACTCACTGATCAGTGCGTGATTAAGTGTGCAGTTGGTTCAACATACGCATAGAGAATGCTAGCTCATAGATTAGCGGTAAAAGAAACACTGAAAAGGTAGAATAATTGTTTTCAAGCAAATTTTATTTTATTAACTGAATTTTGTATTTTAAGATATAAAAGTTCAAGATATCAAACTGGCAACGATTGCTGTTGTGAATGGTAAGTCGTTTGCATGCTGCTTGTTTGCATTCTCCTTCATAGCATCTTCATGTTCATAATTCTAAATTTCAATAGACTACAAGTATACTGTGCTCGATTTGCATTGCGATCTGAGCAAATGCAACCAGTCACCAGCACTCTCACCATATACATAATGTGGACAAAATAATGGAGATTTTCGATTTCTGATATCATATCAATGGGGAAAACAAATTCTAGATAAATTCTAATATAAACTTTTTTTATGGAAATATATTCCTGATCTGGATCAAATCTGAATATTTATTTTCGATAATATTCTTTCAGTATTTAAAAATGTTTGTAAGCTGGCATATTTAGCAGTATTTTTGCCAATTATAAGACTTTATCACAAAAGTTAAATAGTATTTAAGTGTTGGTATATATAGTAACTATTTGCTAAAATAAAACTTTTTTTAAAGTTTGTCCAATATTTTGGTTTTAATCGATTTTAAAGAAATATTTCAGAAACAGTGACTAGGCTGCTAAATATTTCATCTTTCATAACTCTTTGAATATTGCACAAATGTTTTTATAGTCAAGCAATTTAAGTAATAAAGAACGAAAACTTTTCCCGTTGTGGTGCTCTCGTAGGGTTAGAAATAAAAATATCTGGCAACGTTTTTTGAGAAATTAGTGACCTGGCAACCTTCGTGTACGTACACGAAGATTGCCAGATCACTAATCTCTAAAAAAATCGTTGCCAGATATTTTTCTAAATTGTGTAATCAACCATAGTGTTCGGATATTTTTTGAGCGACTGTATCTGGGTGACAAATGGATGTTTTAACACGCATTATTATTTAGTCCGTATTATTGCGGCCGTCTGGGTGGTCGAGTGGTTAGCGCGCTTGGTGGCTGATCAAAAAGGATCTGGGTTTAAGCCTCGGGAAAGGCATGGATGTTTTTCTGCTGAGGTCTCGCCTTTCTCCCAGATTTTCTCTATGGCATATAAACTTACAGGCTCCTGTTAGATTTCTATGGCTTTTGGGTTGGGTTGTTTTACCTCTGAGCGGCACTTTTTTGCACACCATGGGCTAAATGGCCAGGTCACATGGACCCCGAAGGCTCAGAGAAGGTTGGGGGAGGGGACCCACTGGAACAGCTGTTGGGAGACAGATGGTAGCCTCCCGTCAAGGCCATCCAGCTTGTTCTTTAATGTGCACAGGGTATGACTCTCCCACACAAGGAGACACAGCTTAACGTCCCATCCGACGGACGGCGGCCTTTCCAAGCCCATCGGTGTCCCCTACTGACCGTGGGCAGGGCGGGGAATTTTGCGGAGATAAATCTCAACGCTGACCCAGCTGGGACTCGAGCCTGGGAACTACAGATTACGATCCTGGCGCGCTACCGACTGAGCCACCCCCGCCCCAGATTTCTATGGCAATCAGCTGCGTTATATTTGTTATTTTTTGTAACGAGCACAGATTTTATTTGTTAAATAAAGTAAGATTTTACCCTCGCGACCCTTTTTAATCACAATAACTTTTTTGAAAATAAAGATTTAAATAGATTTGATTTAGATCTTTTATCTACATTCGCTTTCTTTTTTTATAGACCATTCGGAATCTGTATTTTTTTTTTCTGGTCTTTCTATGATACTATTTTTTACTCGAATAAGGAAATTTGCAATCACTTTTACAACAGCAATTAGCGAACGAAAAAAAGGGCCAATTTCCATGCATCGCGAAACAAACCTCGTTGAACACTTTGGCTTGAAGCCAAGCCCACTGGCTGCTGCCTATAACACAAACGCGCAATTAAATTCTAAATATATTCTATTACCTGAACTGGAGGAACTTTATTATCTGGCAGCTTCTTTTACTGACACGTAACTCTGAAATTACTTTGCAAAGTGAAGGACTAAAACAAAACATTAGGGTAAATATTGAGAGAGTGCCTACCCAAAATTTATAAATGTTCAAGGTTCAATAATTTCTATTATAATTATAATAACTTCCGTGAAATATTGATGAGCCTTTGATGGCATCAGGTGAACATCATAACTCGAAATGGCGCGAACATAGGTAAAGAATCGTTTTCATAACATGATGGGAATAGAACTTCTGTCTCACAAATCAGACATGCAGACGATCAGAACATACTGAATTTCCATTTTTCGCTCTATGCTCCTATAAACTAATGTAGTTCGAGTTGACAGACATGTCTCGAAAATCGTTTCAACAAAACTATTTCATGTTTTTTATTCGCTTCTGAATGCTATATTTAACGAATGCTGATAAAATGATATAACGTTCAGATAGTGGGGATTTTCTATGAAAAACTATAAGAATAAGGATATCGTCTCTGGCGAACAGGGTATGTAGGTTTCAGAGATTGAAGTTTGTCAATTTTCGATTTCAGCACCTCTAACGGTGGAAATTCGAATCGGTGAATGATTCAGAAAATGCAAATAGTTATATTTCTTTAACCCGAAATAGTATACAATATTTTACGTACGTAAAAGTAGAAAAGGGATTGAGGGGCACTGCATATATTGATAAATTTACATTTACCGTGCGAATAAAGAACCTCATTACGTTTCAAAAGGAAACTGAATTTTTTTAAATTCAGTTAGAGACAAATATTTGGGATAAACAAAGGTGTTTATTAAAAAAACATTATTTTAATATTTATTGCATAACAATCGTTACAGATTTTTTTTTTACATGTTTGCATATTTGTGACATTTTTTTTTGTCCAGTGGAACTTTTTCTCCATTTTCATCTTCCAAGAGTAAAAAAAAATCTATTACCAATCATGTCTCCACGTAGAGTCCAACTAAAAATTTTTTTGACCTTCAAATTTGAGGAAAATCTGGTTTTCGCACAGCTATTTTAGGAAGGTACGTCTTTTCTTTGCACGAGTAGCATTTAAATTTGGATATATAAATAATAAATAAATACCCCCTCAAGCAGCTGCTTGCCACAGAGGTCTGACAGGAGCCTGTCAGTTTATATGCCACAGTAGAAGGTCTGAGAGGATGGCAGGACCTCAGCAGAAAAACGACACATACATAGCTGCCCATATAACGTAAACAGCAAGTGCACATACACAGTCATATCAGAATAATATGATCACCTACCACACATATACTATGGTAAGTGGCCATATTATTCTGATACGACTGTGTATATCGAAAAGGTTAAAAAATGAAAGTAACCATCGTTTATTAAAAACATGTAAAAAAAACACCAGCGATGACGCGACGGGAATCGAACCTGCATCTCTAGATATAGGTCAGAGTGCTCTACCAGTTAAACCACGCATCAAACGCTAATAGTTTTCCGGAATAAGACCTATAAATCTTTCACTGAGATGTAGCGGACCTTGCGCACTCTGTACTTCAGGAGAGGTAACTTTTTCCAATTGCTGCTAATGATTTAGATATTAATGAGGTCAATCACGCTGAAATATTTATTATTAAAAATCAATACGTAGTAAATACACAGATTACCTTCAGAAATAGACTTCAACAATTGTTAAAGACATCGAAAAAAAATTACCGCTGAGGCTGCGGGGTTCAACTCGGTTGAGCGCTCTGGCATGTATCTAGAGAGTTGCGGGTTCGATTCCTGCCGCGTCAGGATAATATTTTTCAGATGTTTTTAATAATTGTTGAAGTCTATCTCTACAGGTAACCTGTGTATTTACTATGGACCCATCGATTAATTTTATTTTTGAAGAGTGCTCATGGATTTTCTGGTCATCTTTGTGAACTCTACCTTTGGCTCTGTTATGATCCAAAATTATTTTTGGTTCTACAAATCATCATTTCCAACTTCTGCTCTATGGTGCATTGTTAATAGCAAGACGATGCAGATTATTTTTAAATCAAAAACAGATGAACACTTGAAATACTGAGTTGAAAAAAAAAATGGTTGTCTTGACTGGAGTTGAACCCAGGTTCTCGGTCAAAAGAACCAATTTTTTTCACCACAGTATTTCAGGTTGGGTTGTTTTACCTCTGAGCGGCACTTTTTTGCACACCATGGGCTAAATGGCCAGGTCACATGGACCCCGAAGGCTCAGAGAAGGTTGGGGGAGGGGACCCACTGGAACAGCTGTTGGGAGACAGATGATAGATTCCGTCAAGGCCATCCAGCGTGCTCTTTAACGTTGGGTTGTTTTACCTCTGAGCGGCACTTTTTTGCACACCATGGGCTAAATGGCCAGGTCACATGGACCCCGAAGGCTCAGAGAAGGTTGGGGGAGGGGACCCACTGGAACAGCTGTTGGGAGACAGATGGTAGCCTCCCGTCAAGGCCATCCAGCGTGTTCTTTAACGTTGGGTTGTTTTACCTCTGAGCGGCACTTTTTTTGCACACCATGGGCTAAATGGCCAGGTCACATGGACCCCGAAGGCTCAGAGAAGGTTGGGGGAGGGGACCCACTGGAACAGCTGTTGGGAGACAGATGATAGATTCCGTCAAGGCCATCCAGCGTGCTCTTTAACGTTGGGTTGTTTTACCTCTGAGCGGCACTTTTTTGCACACCATGGGCTAAATGGCCAGGTCACATGGACCCCGAAGGCTCAGAGAAGGTTGGGGGAGGGGACTCATTGGAACAGCTGTTGGGAGACAGATGGTAGCCTCCCGTCAAGGCCATCCAGCGTGTTCTTTAACGTTGGGTTGTTTTACCTCTGAGCGGCACTTTTTTTGCACACCATGGGCTAAATGGCCAGGTCACATGGACCCCGAAGGCTCAGAGAAGGTGTGGGGGAGAGGACCCACTGGAACAGCTGTTGGGAGACAGGTGGCAGCCTCCCATCAAGGCCATCCAGCGTGTTCTTTAACGTGCACAGGGTATGGCTCTCCCGTACACGGGGCCACGGCTTAACGTCCCATCCGACGGACAGCGGCTTTCCAAGCCCATCGGTGTCCCCTACTGACCGTGGGCAGGGCAGGGAATTTTGCGGAGATAAATCTCAACGCTGACCCATCTGGGACTCGAACCTGTGAACTACAGATTACGAGCCTGGCGCGCTACCGACTGAGCCGCCCCCGCCCCCGCCCCCCAGTATTTCAGGTGTTCCTTGTCTACAGGGCTTTTCCTGTTATGATTTATTACTGAAGAGATGAATATATTTTGCACACAGCATTTATTTGGTAGAATATTTATTGGCACACAAGCTTTATTTTTTACGAAAAGTTCCCACCTAAGTTTTTATTCTGTAGAAGCTGCATAGCCAAATCCACAGAAGTAAAATAGTTATATATGACATTCCGAATCCATCCAAAAATATAGTTCAACAATTTCAAAACTATTCTTTGTCCAACTCAGTTGGTACCGCACCAAGCTCGTAATCTGATGTTTCCAGGTTCGAGTCCCACCTGAGCCAGCGTTAAGGTTTATCTCCGCCAATCACCACCTACCCTCGGTCAGAGATGGGACACTGATAGACTTGGAAAGACTGCCGTGCATCGAATGGGGCATAAAGCAGTGGCTCTGTGGGGTGGGGTTGTTTTAACTCTGAGCGGAACTTTTTTTGCACACAGTGGGCTAAATGGCCGGGCCATAAGGACCTCGACGGCTCAGAGTAGGTTGGGGGAGGAGACCCACTGGAAAACTGTTGAGAGAGAGATGGTAGCCTCCTATCAAGGACATCCAGCGTGTTTTTTAACGTGCGCAGGGATGGTTTTACCGCACACGGAACACGGCTTAACGTCCCATCCGACCAACGGCGGCCTTTTAAAGACCATTGGTGTTCCTTACTAACCGGGGGCAGAGCGGGGATAAATCTCAACACTGGCCCAGCTGGGACTCGAACCTGGGAACTACAAATTACGAGTTTAGCGTAACTAGCTACAGACTGAGCCACTCCCGCCCAGTGGCTCCGTGTGAGAGAGAGAGAGCCCTATCTGTGCACGTTAAAGAACATGGAGGAGACTCCCTCCTCTCTCTCAACAGCTGTCCAGTGGGCTCTCTTTTCCTAACTTTCTTTGAGCCCTTGGGGTCTTTGTAACCTTGCCATTTACACTACTGCATGCAAAAAAGTGCCTCTCAGAAGTAAAACAACCCCAAACCGTCCATTGGATGGTTGGGATGTGCAGGAGAGCCATACTCTGTGCGTATTAAAGAGTAAGCTAGATGGTGTGGATGGGAGGCTTTTTATCTGCCTTCTAACAACTTTTTAAGGGGATCTCCTTCCTGTGCGGTTTTGAAGCCTCGTGGTTATTATGACAGTCATTTAGCTCCCTGCCTGCAAAAAAGTACTGCGCAGAGATTTAACAACTCATCCCATTTTAGCAAATTGAGCCAAATAATCAACATTGCTTATGTTGGGTTGTTTTACCTCCGAGCGGCACTTTTTTTCACACCATGGGTTAAATGGCTAAGTCACAAGGGCCCCAAAGGCTCACAGAAGGTTGGGGAGGGGACCCACTGGAACAGCTGTTGGGAGACTACAGATTACGAGCCTGGCGCGCTACCGACTGAGCCACCCCCGCCCCATATTGCTTACGAGTGTTACTCAACGTTAACGCACATATGCTGACACAAAAAAAATTGCGAGTTAATTTTATTTCAAACTGAGGTCGGCTCACCTTTTTTAAAGTCATTGTGCGCTAAAAGATCTCTCAGAACGTCAAAGGACTTAAAAAGAAGCTTCATTGAAACATTCCAACTGTTAACACGTAATTTAAAATAAACCTTCAGTTATAACGTGTTTGCATGCTGAACTGCAATAGGGTAAAAAAAAACAGCGAATTGCACGACAGCAGAGAATCTGCCAACGCCGAACTCCATCAAGTGTTCACTGAGAGGCTGAATCCGTTAACCTTGTTCGCATTCTATGGTCAAGATAGAACCGTCTTTGCCAAACTGATTGGCTGGCATCTTCTTATAGGCCCAGAGGTTGTCGGCAGTTTCTTACTCACTGTGTGTGTCTCCCCCAGCAAGCGTTCGTTGCCGTTAAAGCCTTGACAGGTTGCCATAAATATGTCCTCGTGTTCGGTTAGCAGCCAACTCGGTGTCTGCAAGTGTGTACCTTGCACAATGAATCGTGTCTGCTTGCGAAGCATGATCTGGGTTATCAGAAGAGTTTTTGCCTAACACCAGAATTCCAAGCACGCTGCAAATGCAGAGCACATTGCAACTCTTGTACAAGTGGTGTGATCAGAGAGTGTGATCAGGTGGATGTTCATGAAAGATTTTGTGTTTGCTGCGGGGCAATAGAGTGGGAAGATCGTGGTTCAAAAATCTCTTAGTATGAGTTGGGTTGTTTTACCTCTGAGCGGCACTTTTTTGCATACAATGGGTTAAATGGCCAGGTCACAAGGACCCCGAAGGCTCAGAGAAGGTTGGGGGAGGGGACCCACTGGAACCGCTGTTGGGAAACAGATGATAGCCTCCCGTCAAGGCCATCCAGCATCACTGATTTTTAAAAAAATCGTTGCCAGATATTTTTTCTGAATTCTGCAATCAATCATAGCGTTCGGATACTGTTTTGAGCGACTGTAGGTGGTCATATTATTTTGATACTAGATCGTGTGGGCTCACTCACGGAAATATTGAGCGTGTGCAGTTACCGTTCACAGCAAACTGGAGCGTGTGCAGTTACTGCACACGCTCCAGTTTGCTGTGAACGGTAACTGGAGCGTGTACAGTTGCTGCACACGCTCCAGATATTTTTCCTGAATTCTGTAATCACGTGACACGATGGTTGCCAGATCACTAACTGCTAAAAAAATCGTTGCCAGATATTTTTTCTGAATTCTGTAATCAACCATGGTGTTCGGATACTTTTTTGAGCGACTGTACCTCTTTTTCGGCGAGCTATTTGCGGTGAGTGAGTGAAGTGTGGGGCCAATAGCATGCTGCTCCTCTTTCGTCATTCAGCGAGAGTTGAGTTCAGTGACTGAGCCAGTGACGAACTCTTCATCGCGTTGAAAGTTGATCAGCAGATGCCTGCTGACCGTTTTACTGTTTCCGCGTGACGAGCAAACGTCTTCCCTTTCACTCGCAAAGGCAACCGAACGATTCTTGGGAGAGAAAGGGATGCCGGGAGACTGATGACGCAAACGGGAAGTGTTCCCGGAAATTGCTGAGCGCTGGACTCCAAATGGAAGGTCATGCATAAAGATCAAAACTTTCTACCCGAAAAAAAGGAAATGTAAAAGTCTCTTTTTTTAAAATCTCAAGGCTTTAGCTATTTAAATTCAGTGGTGCAGTCAAAGGGTTTATTACATCCTCGTTCTTTGGGAAGTTTATTTGTAAGAATTCATCAATTCGTCGTTTATTTTTATTAACAGAATCTCCTCCCAACTCATGCATATTTCCAAAAGTCTAAGTTATACCAGACGCAATTTATTTGCTTTAAATATAAATCTTTATGACGTTCCTCGTGAGAGGTGGGGGGGGGGGGATGAAAGAAACGAAACTTTTAATCATTTTAAGAAACGTGGGCTTGGACGAGCCGACATCCATTTGAAAGGGACGTTAGTAGTATAGTCCCATTCCACCGTATCCCTTTGCACAGTGCTTTCCCCTATGACGTCACAAGCCACGCCCACTTCCGGCCACATCCCCTTATTAATATTCATAATTAATAATTAATTAAAATTAATTAATTCCCTTTTATTAAAAAACCCCTTTATTAAAAATTTCTCCCCCTTTATAAAAAAAAAACCTTTCCCCCCTTTTTTAACCTGTGGTGCCATCTGGTGACTAGAGGAATACTATTCTTAGAAAAAAACCTATTTTATCTATAATTTCCCGATTTTTGACTTCCCCCTTAACCCCCCCCCCCCCCCTTCAACCCCTGGCGTCATCTACTGTATAGACTGAGTATTATTTTTAGAAAAAACCCTCTATTTTAGTCGTAATTATTCCCAGACTCCCCCTCATTAAAAAATCCCATTATCAAAAATTCCGTCCCCCTTTATTAACCCCCCCAAAGCCGTGGCGCCAACTGGTGACAATGAGGAATACTATTCTTAGAAAAACCCCTATTTTAGCTATAATTCCCCTTTTTTTTACTCTCCCCGTAAAAACCCTCCCCTTTTAACCCCCGCCATCTACTGTATAGACTGAGTACTAGTTTTAGAAAAAAAAAAAAACTATTTTAGTCTTAATTATTCTCAGACTCCCCTTTATTTTAAAAAAAAAAACCCTTATCAAAAGTTCCCCCTCATTAAATCACCCCTTTATTAAAATTCCCTCCCCTGTATTAAAACTACCCCTTATCAAAAAGTTCCCTTTATTAAAACTTCCCTGATCACAAACTCCCATGGTATCCACGTTCATTTTCCAAGTCCAGCTAAACATGTACTAAGGATACAGCTGTAATAAGTATTTTTAAACCATGTCGCTTAACGGCGGAGAGTAATTGAGACAAACGTAAAACCACTTCCAAGACAAGTCCTGATGCGGAAGCACAGATATCTGACGGTTTCAACCCGATAGAGACTAATAAGCTCAACTCTTGGAGGTTTAGGGCGCATAATTTCAAAATGGTTTGTCTACATTGGGTACATTGAAACGTCGACCTATCATAAAGGGTAGAATTTGGAATGCGGAGAACCGTCTCTGGATTGATAAGGGTTTTTTTTAATAAAGGGGAGTCTGGGAATAATAATTACGACTAAAATAGGTTTTTTTTCTAAAAATAGTACTCAGTCTATACAGTAGATGGCGCCAGGGGTTAAAAGGGGGAGGTTTTTAAGGGGGGAGTCAAAAATCGGGAAATTATAGCTAAAATAGGGGTTTTTCTAAGAATAGTACTCCTCATAGTCACCAGATGGCGCAACGGGTTTAAAGGGGGGGGGGTTAATAAAGGGGGACGGAACTTTTGATAAGGGGATTTTTTATTGAGGGGGAGTCTGGGAATAATTACGACTAAAATAGAGAGTTTTTTCTAAAAATAGTACTCAGTCTATACAGTAGATGGCGCCAGGGGTTAGGGGGGGGGAGTTTTTAAGGGGGAAGTCAAAAATCGGGAAATTATAGGTAAAATAGGTTTTTTTCCCTAAGAATAATACTCTCTAGTCACCAGATGGCGCCACGGGTTAAAAAAGGGGGAAGGAAGGGGTTTTTTAATAAAGGGTTGATTAATTAATTTTAATTAATTATTAATTAATTATGAATTATTAATTATGAATATTAATAAGGGGGCGTGACCGGAAGTGGACGTGGTTAGTGACGTCATGGGGGAAAGCACTGTGCAAGGGGTACGGTGGAATGGGACTATACTACTAACGTTAAGCCGTGGCTGTATATGTAGGTTCTTGGACTGTTTTACCTCTGAGCAGCACTTTTTTTTTGCAGACAATGGGTTAAATGGCCAGGTTACAAGGACCCCGAAGGATCAGAGAAGGTTGGGGGAGGAGACCCACTGGAACAGCTGTTGGGAGACAGATGGTAGCCTCCCATCAAAGCAATCTGTGTTTTTTAACGTGCGCAGGGTATGACTCTCCCCCACACGGCTTAACGTCTCATCCGACGGACGGCGGCCTTTTCAAGCCCATCGGTTCCCCTACTGGCTGTTGGCGGGCGGGGAATTTTGTGGAGATAAGCCTCAACGCTCACCCAGCTGGGACTCGAACCTGGGAACTGCAGATAACGAGGCTGGTGCGCTTCCGACTGCTCCATATGCAGAAGAACCATCCTTATTCAGGGCCATTGAGGAACGTTCTAGATCGCTTTGATGTCATACTTTCGTCTGACAGCCCTTTATTAATAAAAAAAAATTAATCTAGAATAATTTTAATGTTCCGTTTTTTCATTCATGGAAGAGTCCTTTAATCAGAATCGTTTAAAAATGTAGGCCTGATAGTGGTAATTTTATAGATATTGGTTTAGGAAGGGTTGGGTTGTTTTACCTCTGAGCGGCACTTTTTTGCACACCATGGGCTAAATGGCCAGGTCACAAGGACCCCGAAGGCTCAGAGAAGGTTGGGGGAGGGGACCCACTGGAACAGCTGTTGGGAGACAGATGGTATCCTCCCGTCAAGGCCATCCAGCGTGTTCTTTAACGTGCACAGGGTATGGCTCTCCCGCACACGGGGCCACGGCTTAACGTCCCATCCGACGGACGTCGGACTATATCCAAGCCCATCGGTGTCCCCTACTGACCGTGGGCAGGGCGGGGTATTTTGCGGAGATAAATCTCAACGTTGACCCAGCTGGGACTCGAACCTGGGAACTACAGAAGGAAAAAGATTTACAAGATTTTTCCTACAGAGGAAAAAGATTTAAAAAATATAGGTAAGAAAAATTAGATTATTGAAGTATAAATAGGATTATGGAATTATTCTTCGTTGTAGACATTTCGTTACAATTTCTGTCATCTTCCTTTCCTATCCTTCTTGGAGCCCTTGTAACCTGTTCATTTTGTGAAAAAAGATGTATTTAGAGGTAATATTATTCAATCTAACCCTAGGAAAAAATCGATGTAATATTTACAGTAATACTTTAAAGAATTCTATGAGATAATCGGAATAATGAAAAGTGCTCAGACTTTTGTTGTCAGAGTGGCCATTTTTTCTTCCGTCTCTACTCTTTTCTCGTTGAGAAAAGGCTGGATGGCTCGTTGGAAACACACTGGATGACTCGTTGGAAATACACTGGATGGCTCGTTGGAAACACACTGGATGGCTCGTTGGAAACACACTGGATGGCTCGTTGAAAACCCACTGGATGGCCTATACAGGAGACTTCCATCTGTGTCTCCTGTCCAGTGACTCTGTTTCTCCTAAACAACTGGGGGCGGGAGTGACTCAGTCAGTAGCGCGCCGGGCTCGTAATCTGTAGTTTCCAGGTTCGAGTCCCAGCTGGGTCAACGTTAAAATTTATCTCCGCAAAACTCCCGCCCTGCCCACGGTAAGTAGGGACACCGGCAGGTTTGGAAAGGCCGCCGTCCGTCGGATGGGACGTTAAGCCATGAACTGTGTGCGGGAAAGTCATACCCTGTGCACCTTAAAGAACACGCTGGATGGCCTTGACGGGAGACTACCATCTGTCTTCCAACAGCTATTCCAGTGGGTCCCCTCCCTAACCTTCTGTGAGCCTTCGGGGTCCATGTGAACTGGCCATTTAACCCATGGTGTGCAAAAAAAGTGCCGTTCAGAGGTAAAACAACCCAATCTATGCAACTCTGCGCATTTATGTACAAAAAGTGTCTTTTAAACATAAAAAACCCAATCCAACCCAAACCAACAGGAGGCGGAGGGTGGCCAGGCTCGTAATCTGCAGTTCCCAGATTCGAGTTCACCTGGGCCAACGCTGAGATTTATCTCCGTTAAACCCCCCTTTTGATCTCGGTCGGAAAGGAGACACCGATGGGCTTGAAAATGTCGCCATCCATCAGATGAAACATTAAACCGTGGCTCGGTTGGCAGGAGAACCATACCTGCACGTTAAAGAACACGTTGGATGACCTTGACGCGAGTCTACTATCTGCATCCTAACAATCCCTAGTGGGTCCCTAGGCTCGTAATCTGTAGTTCCCAGGTTCGAGTCCCAGCTGGGTCAGCGTTGAGATTTATCTCCGCAAAATTCCCCGCCCTGCCCACGGTCAGTAGGGGACACCGATGGGTTTGGAAAGGCCGCCGTCCGTCGGATGGGACGTTAAGCCGTGGCCCCTTGTGCGGGAGAGCCATACCCTGTGCACGTTAAAGAACACGCTGGATGGCCTTGACGGGAGGCTACCATCTGTCTCCCAATAGCTGTTCCAGTGGGTCCCCTCCCTCAATCTTCTCTGAGCCTTCGGGGTCCTTGTGACCTGGCCATTTAGCCCATGGTGTGCAAAAAAGTGCTGCTCAGAGGTAAAACAACCCAACCCTAGTGGGTCCCGTTTCCCAACCTTATCTGAGTCCTTGGGGTCCTTGTGATTGACCATTTAGCTGACTGTCACAAAAGTGTCGCTCAGAGGTAAAGCAACCCAAACCAACAAGACAATGTAATTCTATGATAACAGTGTTTCTTATTTTTTTAGCAAGTAAACAAATCCCCTTGTTCATTTGATGGAAGAGCCTTTTTCGTTTCCTCCGCTGGTCGACGCGTCGGCCTCACAGCCAAGTTTAACCGAGGCTGCATGCCAGGAGAGGAGAAGCGATCAACCAACATCGTAATAAAAAACCACTACAATGTAACACGAACTCAAAGTTGTCAGCACAAGGATAATCGTAATGATGGTTTCCTCCCTCTACTCTTTGCTGCGCACTTTCCTAATCCTCATTTTTGGCGGTTCAGTTTCTCAGAGTCCAGATAAGCATCTTCGCTTCTCCACATCAGATAAGACGCAGGAGATTATTCAATTTATAACTCGAGAGATCTGACGATAAACAAAGATAATTCTAGCGTGTGAAATGCTGTCCAACCTAGTAGTCTAGCTCATATTTAGACTTATCGCTCATCAGTAACGAATATTAATATTCCAGTGAAGGATCATCACCTACACCAAGGGTCTCATCAGGGACGGATCTAGCCACTTCAAAATGCTAGTAAGGGTAACAGAGGCAAAAAAAAAATTATTAAACTTATTTATAATTCATGCATTTTTCAACAAAATTTTTAAAGACCCGTATGGCCGAGTGGTTAGCACTCTTGGCTACTGATCTAAGGGACCTGGGTTCGAGTCCCCGGGTAAGGCATGGATGTTCGTGTCGTTTTTCTGCTGAGGTCCTGCCATCCTCTCAGACTTTCTACTTTGGCATATAAACTGACAGGCTCCTGTCAGACCTCTGTGGCAAGCAGCTGCTTGAGGGTGTATTTTTTTTATGGCCGAGTGGTTAGCACGCTTGGCTACTGATCTAAGGGACCTGGGTTCGAGCCCCGGGTTAAGGCATGGATGTTCGTGTCATTTTTCTGCTGAGGTCCTGCCATCCTCTCAGACCTTCTACTTTGGCATATAAACTGACAGGCTCCTGTCAGACCTCTGTGGCAAGCAGCTGCTTGAGGGGGTATTTTTTTTTATGGCCGAGTGGTTAGCACGCTTGGCTATTGATCTAAGGGACCTGGGTTCGTGCCCCGGGTTAAGGCATGGTTGTGCGTGTTGTTTTTCTGCTGAGGCCTTGCCATCCTCTCAGACCTACTACTCTGGCATATAAACTGACAGGCTCCTGTCAGACCTCTGTGGCAAGCAGCTGCTTGAGGGGGTATTTATTTATTTTTTTTAAAGCGTAAGGGGAAATGTATACTTCATTTGGAAATCCAATATAATGCCCCCATCCCTACATTTTTCCGGCTCAATTGTGTTTCTTGCCCCTTCTCCCCAAATTTTTTTCTATATCCGGGCCTGGATCTCAGACTCGCTGCCCAAAAAATCATTTTGTGCCACCCGAAAGAAATTGTATTCACGATAACGGAAGCTTGGCTGGACTGCGATAATCTCGTAGAAGAATGTGGGAACCTTTAGCTGACGGTACAGTCGCTCAAAAAAGTATCCGAACGCTATGGTTGATTACAGAATTGAGAAAAAATATCTGGCAACGATTTTTTTAGAAATTAGTGATCTGGCAACCATCGTGTCACGTGATTACAGAATTCAGGAAAAAAATATCTGGATCGTGTACAGCAACTGTACACGCTCCAGTTACCGTTCACAGCAAACTGGAGCGTGTGCAGTTACTGCACACGCTCCAGTTTGCTGTGAACGGAAACTGCACACGCTCAATATTTCCGTGAGTGAGCCCACACGATCTAGGTCTTTGTGAGCTCACACGATCCAATGTGCTGTGAACATTAACCGTAACCGGTCCAGTTTGCTGTGAACGGTAACTGCACACGCTCAATATTTCCGTGAGTGAGCCCACACGATCTAGGTCTTTGTGAGCTCACACGATCTAGGTCTTTGTGAGCTCACACGATCCAATGTGCTGTGAACATTAACCGCAACCGCTCCAGTTTGCTGTGAACGGTAACTGCACACGCTCCATATTCATTGCATTATATATTCATAGGCATTATATATATTAAAAAATATCCGAACACTATGGTTGATTACAGAATTCAGAAAAAATATCTGGCAACGATTTTTTTAGAAATTAGTGATCTGGCAACTTTCGTGTCACGTGACACGAACTAATTTCTAAAAAAAACGTTGTCAGATATTTTTTCTGAATTCTGTAATCAACCATAGTGTTCGGATATTTTTTGAGCGACTATACATAAGTAAAATTATGTATGAAATAATGAGCTGAAAATTTTTTTCAGCTCATTATTTCATGAGTTCTATGTCTACAGGACTTATCCTGTGATTCTTTACTACTGAAATTATGTATTCTAATATTAAAAGTATGTGAAAGTTAAATAATAAAACAAAGATATAAGTAAATAGGTTTTGCCAGTGGCGACCCGTGAGTTTCTAAATAGGCGGGGTCAGCAAAATACTATATACAGAGAAATCAACTAGGCAGGGGCACTGATGACAGTGGGCCAAGTCGGCGATTTTACGCAACTAACCCCAATTCTGTCCTCGGTGAAAAAAAGAAATATCGATTTGATTGGAAAAGAACATAAACACAGTCGTATCAGAATAATATGAGCACCTACCATAGTATATTTATGGTAGGTGGTCATATTATTCTGGGTTGGGTTGTTTTACCTCTGAGCGGCACTTTTTTGCACACCATGGGCTAAATGGCCAGGTCACATGCACCCCGAAGGCTCAGAGAAGGTTGGGAAAGGAGACCTACTGGAACAGCTGTTGGGAGACAGATGGTAGCCTCCCGTCAAGGCCATCCAGCGTGTTCTTTAACGTGCACAGGGTATGGCTCTCCCGCACACGGGGCCACGGCTTAACGTCCCATCCGACGGACGGCGGCCTTTTCCAAGCCCATCGGTGTCCCCTACTGACCGTGGGCAGGGCAGGGAATTTTGCGGAGATAAATCTCAACGCTGACCTAGCTGGGACTCGAACCTGGGAACTACAGATTACAAGCCTGGCGCGCTACCGACTGAGCCACCCCCGCCCCATAAAACGGGCAAGATATTTTAGAGAGCAAATATCCATGTAGAATATTATTTTTATTATTTATTCCAATTCGGAGTTAATACATATAAGTATATATTACCGAAATGTTAGTAGGACCAGCCCCTCTGTCTACTAAATGAAGAGCAGCTACTGCGTTTTGCTTATTGTTGCTTAAAATAAATGCGGCCCACCATATATCGAAAAATAACTGATCTCACCCTCACTATGATTTGAGTTTCAAACCTATATTCCATACAGTACCCTTTTCAAGGTCATATCTAGAAATAGGATTAGGAAATATCTTTGTGGAACGTTTTTTAAAACAAAATTTTCCCTCCAAATTGTGCAAAGTATGTGTTTTCTGTCTTCCATTTTAGAATTTTCTATAAAATATAATTTTTAAACATATATATCATATTATGCAGTCAATATAAGCTCATGTTAGGCTGACATGTCATGTCTCACATGAGCCTATCAATTTATACGTCATATGTTTATACTGGATGGCTTTGATGGAGGCTTTCGTCTGCCCTCTAATAGCTGCTCAGCCAGTTCTCTGGGATATTTACTTATACACACGTTTACTATTTTATTTCTGCCATTGTTCTAGTTTGTCTGAATCGGTAGGGGGCGTTAGGCTCAATTATCTGATGTTCCCAGGTTCGTATTTCCAAATGTGCTTGCGTTGATATTTACCTCGGCTAATTCTGCAATTGCCCTCAGTGAGAAAGGGGACACCGATAGGCTTGGAAAGACTGCCGTCCACCGTTAAGTCATGGCCCCGTCTGCCTGTGAGCCATAGCACGTGAAAAACGTTAAAGGTGTTAAAATGTAAAAGTAAAAACGTGTTAAGATGTTAAGAGAACACGCTGTGTGGCCTTGATGGAGGCTTTCATCTGCACCCTAACAGCTGCTCAGTCGGTTCTTTTCCACTACCCCTTTCTGAGCTTTTGGGGCCCTTGTAACCTGATATTTAGCTCATTAAAAAAAAATGACGCTCAGAGATAACGCAACAGCTCCAGTTATTAGAATTCTTCACCGAGAAAGGCATTAACATATTAATTCTCTTTTATTTCCATTTCTAAGACTGAGCATTAGTTACACGTCGCATTTTATTTATAATAAGTATTTTTATTACAAGGCATTGCTTCTGCTGTTCGTCATCGTGCCTACTTATCACCTGTTGCTGGATTATTCTTTTTAAAATAATACAAATAAAAAAATGCATTTTAATTTTGAGACACTTCGCCAAATGGTCTCAATACTTATTTCCTAACTAAAGCTGGGGCCAGGGGTGGCTCAGTCGGTAGCGCGCCAGGCTCGTAATCTGTAGTTCCCAGGTTCGAGTCCCAGCTGGGTCAGCGTTGAGATTTATCTCCGCAAAATTCCCCGCCCTGCCCACGGTCAGTAGGGGACACCGATGGGCTTGGAAAGGCCGCCGTCCGTCGGATGGGACGTAAAGCCGTGACCCCGTGTGCGGGAGAGCCATACCCTGTGCACGTTAAAGAACACGCTGGATGGCCTTGACGGGAGGCTACCATCTGTCTCCCAACAGCTGTTCCAGTGGGTCCCCTCCCCCAACCTTCTCTGAGCCTTCGGGGTCCATGTGACCTGGCCATTTAGCCCATGGTGTGCAAAAAAGTGCCGCTCAGAGGTAAAACAACCCAACCCTAACTAAAGCTACCGAAATGTTCATCAGACAAAGAAATAGCATCAATCGACAGTTGAAGCAACCTTACAATTGGTCGAAGCAGCTTCATAAGAGGCCATGGGCTATTTTAATCAATTGTGACTCAGACAGCCGACCTTTCTCTAACAATGTGACTCACAGGCGATTAACGATTTTTCATATAACTTACCTCCATTGTGGGGCTGCGTGCAATTATGGACCAACCAACATCTCCTATAACATAAGGCCAATGTACGAAATTATTAACGTCATTTAAGTAGTCCTACGATACACACAATTCTTATTATTTGATTCTAATATTAATACTGGTGGACTCTTGTGTTAATCTTTATATTAATGTTTATCTATAAATATATTTTGTTTAGAAAGAAAATTATTCGTATTTATTATCAAATGTAATAATCCTAATTAATACAAATAAAATTTCTCCTAAATAAAATATTTTTATAGGCAAATATTAATATAAAGATTAGCACCGAATCTACCAGTAATAATATTAGAATCAAATGTATAAGAAGTTCCTATATGGTAGGACTACTTACGCTGACGTCATAAATTTGGTCCTCTGGCTTTCTGTTGTAGGAGGTGTTGGACCAATCCACAGAGATCAAATGATTTAGTTAAGCTACAACACATTCAAAGAATCCTCATATAATAAGAATGGACTATACTATAAAAATTTCAATTCTATATTTAAAAACGGGAGTCATAAAAATAATTTGAAATATTCTGGAATTTTTCTCTAATTATTATCAGAAACTTTTCTCTGGCTGGAGAAGTTAATGTTTCGCTCAGTCGTGCATTTCCACGTGTTACAGTGACGGCGGTTGGCTTAGTCGGTAATGCGCCAGACTCGTAATATGCAGCTCCCATGTTCGAGTCCCGCCTAGGTCTGTCCTCTGTCTGTCCCCTATTGACTTCTTCCGTTGGATGGGACGTTTAGTCTTTGTACCATGTGCAGAAGAGCCATACCCTGTACTCGTTAAAGAACACACTAGATGTCCTTGACGGGAGGCTACCATCTGTCTCCCAACAGCTGTTCCAGTGGATCCGCTCCCCCAACCTTCTCTGAGCCTTATGGGTCCTTGTGACCTGGCCATTTAACCCATGGTGTGCAAAAAAGTGCCGCTCAGAGGTAAAACAACCCAACGTTAATAACACGCTGGATGGCCTTGACGGGAGGCTACCATCTGTCTCCCAACAGCTGTTCCAGTGGATCCGCTCCCCCAACCTTCTCTGAGCCTTCGGGGTCCTTGTGACCTGGCCATTTAGCCCATGGTGTGCAAAAAAGTGCCGCTCAGAGGTAAAACAACCCAACGTTAAATAACACGCTGAATGGCTTTGACGGGAGGCTACCATCTGTCTCCCAACAGCTGTTCCAGTGGGTCCCCTCCCCAACCTTCTCTGAGCCTTCGGGGTCCTTGTGACCTGGCCATTTAGCCCATGGTGTGCAAAAATGTGCCGCTCAGAGGTAAAACAACCCAACCCATAATTCAACTTACCATGTTAGAGGCTCCAACATCAGAAAATGAATAATTTCATTCTCTTTATAAACGAGCATCTTCATATTGCCAAAGGCCATAACTCATCTAGTTCGTTTTTAATTTACGTTTCTACCAGAGCCGTAACTAGTTCTTTTTGTGCCCGAGACAAGAATAGAAAAGTATGCCTCTCCAATATAGTTTCATAGCAGTCTTTTTCTGCGCCCCTTCATCTTGTGCGCCTGAGGCTAGTGCCTCATCGCCTCACCGTTGTCACGGTCCTGGTTTCTACATCCATCATTTTTCTACCTATTTCACCAGAAAAATTCCCCTCCTAAAGTGCGTTGTTATATACTATATGGTTATAAGTCACATGTTATTCATTATTTCAATATACATTACCAGGAGTGTACAATCGTCTATACATATATTAGATATACAGGGTGAATCTGAAAAAGTGGGCAAAACTTTACGGGGTGGTAGAACGCAGCTATACGAGCAATATTCGTCATAGAATGTATGGTCGGAACGCAAACGGCGAGCCGCTACGTGGCGTTGGAAATGGTATAAAAGGGTCGGTCCTCACTTGCATTCCCGTCCGCCGCACCGTACACAAAGTGCATATCCGCCATTTCGTGGTTAGTATAACCAGCCATCCTCTCGGCAATCCACGGTAGAAATGCCGTTGGGTGCGAGGACCGACCCTTTTATACCATTTCCAACGCCACCTAGCGGCTCGCCGTTTGCGTTCCGACCATACATTCTATGACGAATATTGCTCGTATAGCTGCGTTCTACCACCCCGTAAAGTTTTGCCCACTTTTTCAGATTCACTGTAGTGCATTAAAAAACTCATTAAAAAAAATAAATACCCCCTCAAGCAGCTGCTTGCCACAGAGGTCTGACAGGAGCCTGTCAGTTTATATGCCATAGTAGAAGGTCTGAGAGGATGGCAGGACCTCAGCAGAAAAACGACACACACACATCCATGCCTAATCCGGGGCTCGAACCCAGGTCTCTTAGATCAGTAGCCAAGCGTGCTAACCACTCGGCTCATTGGGCAATAAAAATTATCTTTGTCAATTTTTTCTTTGAAATTTACGCACTGTAAAATGTATTTTGTGACTGTGAAATATTTGAAAATGCAGAGGAAAATTATAAAAAATCGACCGATAAAGTTCGAAAAGTATTTTAAGCAAAACACAATTATTTAAGTGAAGAATAAAAAGGATTTTTGTGCAGTAAAAATTTAAATTTTATTATTATTTAAATTGTTTGTGAGTCTAAAAATTTTTTTATAAAAAAAAAGAAAAACAATTAGCACAGAATAAAAAAAATTTTAGCAAAAAAATAATTAATCGACTTCTAACAATTAAAAAAATAATAAATAAATACCCCCTCAAGCAGCTGCTTGCCACAGAGGTCTGACAAGAGCCTGTCAGTTTATATGCCCCAGTAGAAGATCTGAGAGGATGGCAGGACCTCAGCAGAAAACAACACGAACATCCATGCCTTACCCGGGGCTCGAACCCAGGTCCCGTAGATCAGTAGCCAAGCGCGCTAACCACTCGGCCACGGGACGGCTCTAAAAATTACTGAAGTTTAATAAAAAAAATATTTGAGAATTACAAAAAAAATTGTTGAGCAGTTCAAAAATCTTACTGTAATTGCAGAAAATATTTTAGAAGAGGCCAAAGAAGCTGATGAAGAAAATGTGGTGAATAATTTTGGGAAATCTGATGATATCAAAGCAAAAAATTTTCTTATTGGAAAGCATATTTTCCAATTGAGATATCTGAAACAAGCTGAAGGATGAGCAACGTGTCCGCCACCCTCAGAAGCCGAAAATTTGTCAATAAGGGAGAAAAGAAAATGTGGACGCTACACATGAAAATCATCAGTTTTATTTTTCAATGCTTTCGGTGGAATTATTGGAATCCCTTTCGAATCTCGTAATCTGTAGTTCCCAGGTTCGAGTCCCAGCTGGGTCAGCGTTGAGATTTATTTCCGCAAAATTCCCCGCCCTGCCCACGGTCAGTAGGGGACACCGATGGGCTTGGAAAGGCCGCCGTCCGTCGGATGGGACGTTAAGCCGTGGCCCCGTGTGTGGGAGAGCCATACCCTGTGCACGTTAAAGAACACGCTGGATGGCCTTGACGGGAGGCTACCATCTGTCTCCCAACAGCTGTTCCAGTGGGTCCCCTCCCCCAACCTTCTCTGAGCCTTCGGGGTCCACGTGACCTGGCCATTTAGCCCATGGTGTGCAAAAAAGTGCCGCTCAGAGGTAAAACAACCCAACCCAACCCTTTCGAATTTGTAAAAAATATAAATAAAGGTATTTTAAAAAATTTTAAAGTATATTTCTATTTGAAAAAAATATTATTTTATATAATTCTATTGAAAAAAATATATTTTTTCTATTTTTTATCAAAATACTATACAAAAGATATCGGTTAAAATTGATATTTTTACATTTAAATGTCCAATAAAATAATGTTCATAAATATTGATCAAAATTCCCTTTTCTTTAGTTTTTTTTCTTAAAATACTTCTCTAACGTTATTGATGGATTTTATTATTTTACTGTTCATTTTCAAATATTCCTGTGCCACAAAACGAATTTATAATGCGTAAAATAAAAACTGGTCAAAAATCCTTTTTTACTGCCCAAGAAATTTTTAATCCTCAATTTCTTTTAACTTTATCGTTTTTTTTTAAGTCAGTTAATTTTCTAGTGTTTAAAAAATTTTAAACTGCCCTTTAATTTTTTTTTGCTTTGGAAGTAAATTTAGAATGTGCAAAAATATTTAAAAAAAATAATTTAAAATGTTGCTGAAGTGTCTAAAATGTCAACTTTAAGATTTGGGTTGGGTTGTTTTACCTCTGAGCGGCACTTTTTTGCACACCATGGGCTAAATGGCCAGGTCACATGGACCCCGAAGGCTCAGAGAAGGTTGGGGGAGGGGGACCCACTGGAACAGCTGTTGGGAGACAGATGGTAGCCTCCCGTCAAGGCCATCCAGCGTGTTCTTTAACGTGCACAGGGTATGGCTCTCCCACACACGGGGCCACGGCTTAACGTCCCATCCGACGGACGGCGGCCTTTCCAAGCCCATCGGTGTCCCCTAGTGACCGTGGGCAGGACGGGGAATTTTGCGGAGATAAATCTCAACGCTGACCCAGCTGGGACTCGAACCTGGGAACTACAGATTACGAGCCTGGCACGCTACCGACTGAGCCACCCCCGCCCCACAACTTTAAGATAGATCAGGCCATTCGAACTCGTGACTCATGAGATGCATGAGATTGCAAAAGAATTTACGGCTCATAAAGAAAATAATCTAGTAACAAATCTGCATCATTTCTTCCAATTTTTTGGACAAACATGTTTAGGTGCATAACTAAACTATTTTACCAGTTCATAGTATTCAATAAAAATGCATATTTCTGCATGTTAATCAAGATATTTTCTTCAATCCTTAAAATATATATATATATTTCTTTTTATTAGAAATGCGTTTTCGTTTTTAAGTAGAGAATTTTTCTTGCGGCACTTTAAGAATATAATTTTTTTCCTAACGACTCTTCATAAGTTTTGGTTAAACAGGCTTGATATAGAGAGACTAATCCCTAAATATGAGTTCATACAAATTTAGAGATTATTTTTTGAACACCTGATAATAAATAGAGCTTTCATTAAACTATTTTGATTTTTGGCTTACCGATGCTTTGAAATCAATGATGTGAACCCAATAGAAACGGGGCGGGGGTGGCTCAGTCGGTAGCGCGCCAGGCTCGTAATCTGTAGTTCCTAGGTTTGAGTACCAGCTGGGTCAGCGTTGAGATTTATCTCCGCAAAATTCCCCGACCTGCCCACGGTCAGTAGGGGACACCGATGGGCTTGAAATAGGCCCCGTCCGTCGGATGGGACGTTAAGCCATGGCTCCGTGTGCGGGAGAGCCATACCCTGTGCACGTTAAAGAACGCTGGATGGCCTTGACGAGAGGCTACCATCTGTCTCCCAACAGCTGTTCCAGTGGGTTCCCTCCCCCAACCTTCTCTGAGCCTTCGGGGTCCATGTGACCTGGCCATTTAGCCCATGGTGTGCAAAAAAGTGCCGCTCAGAGGTAAAACAATCCAACCCAGCCACCGTCCATCGGATGGGACGTTAACCCGTGGCCCCCCTGTGCGGGAGAGCCACACTCTGTGCACGTTAAAGAACACGCTGGATGGCCTTGACGGGAGGCTACCATCTGTCTCCCAACAGCTGTTCCAGTGGGTCCCCTCCCCCAACCTTCTCTGAGCCTTCGGGGTCCATGTGACCTGGCCATTTAGCCCATGGTGTGCAAAAAAGTGCCGCTCAGAGGTAAAACAACCCAACCCAATAGAAACAAATAAAAAGCAATTCTAATGGCAACTGAACAAAATTTCACACATTTCTAATATAATTTGTTCTCAAGCGTCAACTTGAAGTTTCTTCCTTTTTGTGTGGCATCATTTCTTCTGTTGATTTTTGGCATTTTCCATTCCCCATTTCCCACTAGGCTACATTCCTATTTCTTTCTTCGCAATACTTGCATTCCAGAAATCGCGAAACGTTCAAGTTTTTATTTTTGGAAAGACCTCTTTTCTACTCTTAGGAAACTTTTTGTTTATTGGCTGTGTACAGACAGTTTTGTAGTAAACACACATTTTCTTTTCAACCGTGACAAGCAAACCCGTCGTAATATTTCCTTCGGTATCAAAATTGTTAACACACGACAATTTCCTGCTTTTTAGAACTAAAAAGCGTAATTAATAAATTACTACTTTTAACATATAGTACAACGTTTACTTTTTTTTTTCACTACCACTTTGTTTTACGTGATGTTGCTTCGAAGAAAAGGAAAAACCCTTTTTCAGAATTAGGACATAAATATATTTCACAGAAAACTTTATGTTCTAGCAAATTATGTTAGCCAAAGTAAGAGAAAAATTTCGAAATTTACGTTTACAAAAAACTGTAGAAGAATTTAATGCAGAGTTTCTAGTAATATTGGGGCGGGGGTGGCTCAGTCGGTAGCGCGCCAGTCTCGTAATCTGTAGTTCCCAGGTTCGAGTCCCAGCTGGGGCGTTGAGATTTATCTCCGCAAAATTCCCCGCCCTACCCACGGTCAGTAGGGGACACCGATGGGCTTGGAAAGGCCGCCGTCCGTCGGATGAGACGTTAAGCCGTGGCCCCGTGTGCGGGAGAGCCACACCCTGTGCACGTTAAAGAACACGTTGGATGGTCTTGACGGGAGGCTACCATCTGTCTCTCAACAGCTGTTCCAGTGTGTCCCCTCCCCCAACCTTCTCTGAGCCTTCGGGGTCCATGTGACCTGGCCATTTAGCCCATGGTGTGCAAAAAAGTGCCGCTCAGAGGTAAAACAACCCAACCCATCTAGTAATATTAGATCACATTCAAGGACCTATTTTGGTCTGTAATTTGACTCTTATGGCAAATTATTTTTTTCTGCCTTTTTTTGTGTTTTTGCAGAGAAAAAAACTATCCACGAAAGAAAAAAATTCTATTATTGTCTGCATTTCGCTTTTGGGCGGTTTAGTACAAATTCGGCTGAGTTGTTTTACTTCTGAACGCTGCTTTTTTACGCATTGAGATAAATAACCAGGTCACAAGTACTCCAAGGGCTCAGAGAAGGTTGGGGAAAGGGGACCCACTGGACAGCTATTAGGTGACAGATGGTAATCTCCCGTCAAGGCGTCCAGCGTCCAACATGCAAAGGGTAAGAAGGTTCATACGGAGCTTAAAATCCCATGCGACAGACGGCGGCCATTCCGAGTCCAACTTACCCAGGATTTAGCTTCAGAGTGGGTGGTGGATGGGGGTCAGAGAATTAGAATTTAGTTTGGGGAAACAAGACTTAAATACTGTTCTCCAATTACTAAAATGGGGCGATGGTAACTCAGTCGGTAGCGCACCAAGCTCGTAATCTGCAGTTACCAGGTTCGAGATCCCCAGATGGGTCAGCGTTGAGATTTATCTCCGCAAAATTCCCCACCATGCTCACGGTCAGTAGGAGACACCGATGGGCTTGGAAAGACCGCCGTCCGTCGGATGGGACGTTAAGCCGTGGCCCCGTGTGCGGGAGAGAGCCATACCCTGTATACGTTAAAGAATACGCTGGATGCCCTTGACGGGAGGCTACCATCTTTGTCCCAACAGATGTTCCAGTGGGTCCCCTCCCCCAACCTTCTCTGAGCCTTCGGGGTCCATGTGACCTGGCCATTTAGCCAATTGTGTGCAAAAAAGTGCCGCTCAAAAAGCAACCCAACCCAGAATTCTTCTACGCAAGGGACAACGGCTTTACGTCCTATCCGAGGGACGGCGGCCTTTGTAAGCCCATCAGTGTCCTCATTGTGACCGAGGGCAAGGTCGGAGTTTGACGGAGATAAACTTCAACACTCGCACCTGGGAACTATAGATTGCGAACCTGACCCCTCCCCCTCCCCCGAAAAAGAAAAAAATGTGCCACTCATAGAAAAGAATACCCGAACGAATATCACAATCTTTAGACGATTTTAAATGATACCTTATCCAGTGAAAAACCGAACCAAAGATGTCTGCAAAAGACTGGTGGCACACGAAAACATAAATATCCTCAACGGCAGAGGGTTATTCCTTTGTGGAAGGATATAGAGCGTTTCCTCTCATCAATGATGTCACTGTCGCCTTGCTGAAACTAGGTTACATCACGATCCCGGTGAGTGAAAGAAATTGGGACACCGTGACCGTAACGCCGTCTACACGTGTAAATATCGTGCATCAAAGAAGCCGGGAGGATGAGTTCTGGAACAGCCGCGAAGCTTCATGCCAATCAAACCGACCAATGAGAGCTTCCGACGCACGTCACCTGACAAAGCGGGCAATCTGATGTTACGTAGCTCACTGGCTGCGGTCACGGTTTGACGCCTACAGAGCTTAACAATCAGAGCCTGAAGCAAGCGATTCGGTTAAAAATATGGCTTTCGCGTTACAGTTAATGTCTTGGCTTTTAGGAATTTCCGCTATTCGTAGGTGCAAAGTGAAGTGAATGTGGGCAATGATGAGTAGGGGAAGAAGAACGCGGTGAGAGAGTTACTCGAAACAGAAGAGGCTTTCTCTTGAAAACTGTGCTGGGCTATTTCTCCACGAAGAGAGAAAACTTTCACTCCAAACTTGACAGTCGAAGAAGAGCATGAAAGGTTGGGGAGCGCTCTCCTACTCATCGCAGGGGGGAAGGGAGAGGGAAATAAAGCAGAAAGAGGGCGGAAAGAGAAACAAAAGAGGGGGTTGTTTTTGGCAGGTGTACGAATCGCAACTGTTGAAATTATTTCGGGTCTCGCTTAACAACTGAGACGAACAACCGAACGTTGTACCTGAGGCAAGTGCCCGTTGTTTGACAAAAGCGATTAACTGAAAAACTGGGGCAACTATTTGTTCCACATTTCATTTGGATCGTCTCTCGTTTTCAACTAATCGCCAAATCGAGGTCTTGGCAGACGCTTATGCAAAGTAGAGAATACCCAACGATCCCTGGAGCAAAGGGAGATTGTGACTTAATCAGGACACGAGAATTGCGCGTAAGCCTTGAACAAAATCGAAAACGATCATCTTGAATCAGTTAATAGAAATTGTGTCAGTTTGTTATAATGGATAAGTTTAGTTCAGATTTCTTTCTTCTCTTTAGGCTAGTAGGTTGATTGTGAAATTGGAAGACCACTGATTGGAATAATTCACTCCTCCTGGAGCACAATTTTTAAAGAAATTCAAAAGGATTATGATGAATGAAAAAGATGTACGAAACCAGATCTCTTTTATCAGTAGCCAAGTATACTATTCACTCATCCACTGAACGCAAGTGATTAAACAAGGACGTATACCCAGGGGGTTAGCCCCTCCCCTACTCAGAAATCCCGTCGTCTTATAAATAAAAAAATAAATAAATACCCCCTCAAGCAGCTGCTTGCCACAGAGGTCTGACAGGAGCCTGTCAGTTTATATGCCACAGTAGAAGATCTGAGAGGATGGCAGGACCTCAGCAGAAAAACAACACGAACATCCATGCCTTACCCGGGGCTCGAACCCAGGTCCCGTAGCTCAGTAGCCAAGCGCGCTAATACAAAATCTTAAACTTGTCGACCTCCAACAGGTGTCTTTGTGTAATTTTATTTTATATTTTAGCCATATATTATATGTGCAATATAAAAAAAATGGGGAAAAAATACAGCTATAAAAAAACTTACTCTATATAGAATATCATTTTAACTTTTCCTCTCCGGTGTAATGTTTTAGTAATTCGGAAACCCTACTCATCTTTTTTCTCAGACTCCCCCACCCCCACCCAGAAACTAAATTTGGGGCGCGTGTTTGGCTCTAAATGCAGTTCGTTCACATTTTACGTGTGGGGGTTGAGGTTTTAAAACTTGCCACGTCGAGTTATTTTACCTCCGAGCGACACTTTTTTGCACACAATGGGCTAAATGGCCAGGTCACAAGGACCCCGATGATTCAGAGAAGGTTAGGGGAGGGGCCCCACTGGACAGCTGTTGGAAGACAGATGGTAACCTCTCATCAAGACCATCCAATGTGTTCTTTAACGTGCACAGGGTATGGTTCTCCCGCACACGGGGACACTACTTAGCGTCCCATCCGATAGACGGCGGTTTTTTCAAGCCTATCGGTGTCCCCTACTGACCAAGGGCAGGGCGGGTAGTTTTGCGTAGATAAGTCTCAACGCTAATCCAGGCAGGACTCGAACCTGGGAACTACAGATTACGAGCCAGCCCCGCATAAATCAGTCATAATTTTCCCAAAATAAGTAAAAAAAAATTGCAGCGATATGGGGGGTGGCATCAAATCTCATAACATCTATTTCCTCTCCTTTTTTTAATTCTTCACTATGCAGCATTTATTTGTTACAATAACAAAGACATTACAGTAATGCCGAAAGCAAAAAGGAAACGCAGCTATCTACAATAAGAAAATAATAATTCTTTACGAAACATTTTTCTACCGCTGAGCGCTGTCTCCGATGACTTGATGGGGCAGGGGTGGCTCAGTCGGTAGCGCGCCAGGCTCGTAATCTGTAGTTCCCAGGTTCGAATCCCAGCTGGGTCAGCGTTGAGATTTCTCTCCGCAAAATTCCCCGCCTTGCCCACGGTCAGTAGGGGACACCGATGGGCTTGGAAAGGCCGCCGTCCGTCGGATGGGACGTTAAGCCGTGGCCCCGTGTGCGGGAGAGTCATACCCTGTGCACGTTAAAGAACACGCTGGATGGCCTTGACGGGGGGCTACCATCTGTCTCCCAACAGCTGTTCCAGTGGGTCCCCTCCCCCAACCTTCTCTGAGCCTTCGGGTCCTTGTGACCTGGCCATTTAGCCCATGGTGTGCGAAAAAATGCCGCTCAGAGGTAAAACAACCCAACGTTAAAGAACACGCTGGATGGCCTTGACGGGGGGCTACCATCTGTCTCCCAACAGCTGTTCCAGTGGGTCCCCTCCCCCAACCTTCTCTGAGCCTTCGGGGTCCTTGTGACCTGGCCATTTAGCCCATGGTATGCAAAAAAGTGCCGCTCAGAGGTAAAACAACCCAACCCAACCGATGACTTGATAGCGCTGATTGTGGTGGAATTGGAAGGAGGTCAGCGGGTCATCTGAGTCAGATGAATGAATAGCCAAAGATGTAAATGCTTCTTCGCCCATTCGTAGCTGTTGGGTCGAGGCAGACACTTGAGATTCAGGCTTAATAAATAATAAATAAATAACAATATATAAATAATTTAGGTTTTTAGGGAAATAAAACAACTACCGTATTTCTTCAATCTAAGACGCACTTTTTTTCCCGCATAAACGTCTCTAAAAACGGGGTGCGTCTTAGAATCGAAGAAATACGGTATATTTAAGGTGCTTTCATTTCCTCTTAGGCAATTTATACAAATGTTTTTTTTTTCTTAACCATTTCAGTGGTCAAGCGCTTAGTTTCGCCTCAGAGGGTCGTAATCTGCAGTTTCCAGGTTCGAGTCCCAGCTGGGTCAGCATTGAGATTTATCTCCGCAAAATTCCCCCGCCCCTGCCCACGGTCAGTAGGGGACACCGATGGGCTTGGTAAGGCCGTCCTCCGTCTGATTGGACATTAAGCAATGGTACCGTCGTTTTACTGCTGAGGTCCTGCCATCCTCTCAGACCTTCTACTGTGGCATATAAACTGACAGGTTCCTGTCAGACCTCTGTGGCAAGCAGCTGCTTGAGGGGGTATTTATTTATTTTTTATTACCGTGTGTAGGAAAGCAATACCCTTTGTACATTAAAGAACACTCTGGATGACCTTGACGGGAGGCTACCATCTGTCTCCTAATAGCTGTTCCAGTGGGTCCTCTCCTCCACCCTTCGGGGTCCTTGTGACCTGGTCATTTAACCTATGGTGTTCAAAAAAGTGCCGCTCAGAGGTAAAACAACCCAACCCACAACAGCCTCAGCGGTATCTGGGTTGGAACCCTCCATAAAGCATGGGACTTTTTTGTGTTTTCTTTCTGCTTAGGTGTGGCGGGGGTGGCTCAGTCGGTAGCGCGTCAGGCTCGTAACCTGTAGTTCCCAGTTCGAGTCCCAGCTGGGTCAGCGTTGAGATTTATCTCCGCAAAACTCCCCGCCCTGCCCATGGTCAGTAGGGGACACCGATGGGCTTGGATAGGCCGCCGTCCGTCGGATGGGACGTTAAGCCGTGGCCCCGTGTGCGGGAGAGCCATACCCTGTACACGTTAAAGAACATGCTGGATGGCCTTGACGGGAGGCTACCATCTGTCTCCAAACAGCTGTTCCATTGGATCCCCTCCCCCAACCTTCTTTGAGCCTTCGGGGTCCTTGTGACCTGGCCATTTAGCCCAAAGTGTGCAAAAAGGTGCCGCTCAGAGGTAAAACAACCAACCCCATCCACTACCAACTCGGAACCCTTCATTCCCAGGATGCTCACCGATTCTAGATCTCCATGTGTTCCTCTTTATTCTTCTCGTGATAATTTCTAGGCCCAGACAGGACGACTGCTGCTACGTTTACGCGAGCTGAACGTGATATGTTTGCGTCGAGTGTTGGCAAAGGCAATGTTTGCTCTCCAAGAGCCAAGTTTAAGACATTAGGATCTTGGGAGATGTAAATAAGAAGATAGTTGCGAAAATTTAAGTGCAGTTCTTGGATATAAATTGTAAGCAGCGTTTCTTTTAGATCTAGCTACGTCAGATGCCTTAAATTGTTTTGCATACGGGAGGTATAAGATTAAATGTCACTGTTGCTACCACGATGCGCCAAGGGCAATTTATAGTGTCAAAACGAATAATGATCAGAACATTTTTTGAAACCAAATTAGTAATATTAATTAAAATTATTAGGAAGAAAAATGGTTTACAAAACTGCGGAAACAAAAGACTTATTTGTTTACGCACTGGTGTACTCTTAAAACTTTTTCGACGAGTACAATTTCTGAAAAAAGAAAAAAAAATATATGAATATACTATTTACATACCAGAACGGGTTTTAGAATATTTCTGTTCAATACACTCACTTGACCCAATTTCTTCCCTGTGTGCCGTAAAAACATACTCCGTACCATTTACAGAACAGAATGAGGCTCAGTCGGTAGCGCACCAGGTTCGTAATCTGTAGTTCCCAGGTTCGACTCCCAGCTGGGTCAGCGTTGAGATTTACCTCCGCAAAACTCCCCTCTGTCAGTAGGGTAACACCGATGAGATTTAAAAGACCGCCGTCCATCAGATGGGACGTTAAGTCATGTCACCGTGTGCGGGAGAGCCTTACGCTGTGCACGTTAAACAACATGCTGGATTGCCTTGACAGGGAGCTACCATCTATCTCCCAATAGCTGCATAGTCCCTCAACCTTCCCTGAACCCTCGGGGTCCTTGTGACCTGGCCCATTGTGTGAAAAAAAGTCCCTTCCAATGAATGTTGCTGGAAGGAATGCTCGAGCCTCGGTCCTATTTTTTTTTGGAAGGCTCGGAGATAAATCTCGAAACTGGTACAATTGGGATTCGAACCTGGGAACTGTAGATTGCGAGCCTGTCATTACTTTTCATTTTTCTTGTGTATGTTATATGCTTCATTCTTACATCATTCTTTTAGTAAACATCGCATCGTTGAACTCTTTAATTAGCAGTGGCAACTCATGACTAAAATATTTGGTGGGACATTTTGACTAGCATAGGCAGGGTCCGGATATAGGAAAAAATTGTGGGCAGATGTCCAATATTAAATTGAACTGAAAAGACGTTTCATAATACAGGTATTCTTTTTCTTCAGCTATTCTCAAAATGCATTATTTAGCAAAAAGTTTCGGGGGAAAAAAACTCAGAAAAGCGTTCTGGTCGTTTATAATACAGTTCAGTATTTTGCTTCTCCCTCTAATAATTACTTAAATATAATTTCCCTCTCCGTTCTGGGGCGGCTCAGTCGGTAGCGCGCCAAGCTCGTAATCTGTAGTTCCCAGGTTCGAGTCCCAGCTGGGCCAGCGTTGAGATTTATCTCCGCAAAATTCCCCACCCTGCCCACGATCAGTGGGGGACACCGATGCGCTTGGAAAGGCTGCCGCCCGTCGGACGGGACGTTAAGCCGTGGCCCCGTGTGCGGGAAAGCCATACCCTGTGCACATTAAAGAATACGCTGGATGGCCTTGACCGGGGGGAGCTATCATCTGTCTCCCAATAGCTGTTCCAGTGGGTCCCCTCCCTCAACCTTCTCTGAGCCTTCGGGGTCCTTGTGACCTGGCCATTTAGCCCACTGTGTGCAAACAAGTGCAGTTCAGAGATAAAACAACCCAAATCCTCACCGTTCTAATGGTATTTAAAAAAAATACGTGAAAAATATGTCTGATATATGTTTATTTTTTACTCGGTTCTGATTACAAATTTATATTTATTATTTTAAACTGAATTGCTCGCAGTAAATTAACATAAAATGAATTATTTAGGAACATTATGAGAGCGGTTGGTGCCAAGCCGAAGACTTTCGCAATGCAAGTCAAAAGACACTATATTGAGCTAAGCATTGATAACACGTTTTTGTTAGAATATATTATTAGCATTCAATCGTAAGCGAGTTCAAACACATTTTGTCAGGAAAATTTAGGCTTGTTGAGCCATTCACAGTCAAATGAAGATTTTCACTGAATAGCAAGACCTTTGAGTAGTGATTGCATTGTAGAATCAAGGGCGGGGGTGGCTCAATCGGTAGCGCGCCAGGCTCGTAATCTGTAGTTCCCAGGTTTGAGTCAGCGTTGATTTATCTCCGCAAAATTCCCCGCCCTGCCCACGGTCAGTAGGGGACACCGATGGGTTTGGAAAGGCCGCCGTCCGTCGGATGGGACGTTAAACCGTGGCCCCGTGTGTGGGAGAGTCATACCCTGTGCACGTTAAAGAACACGCTGGATGGCCTTGACGGGAGGCACCATCTGTCTCCCAACAGCTGTTCCGTGGGTCCCCTCCCCCAACCTCCTCTGAGCCTTTGGGGTCCTTGTGACCTGACCATTTAGCCCAATGTGTGCAGAAAAGTGCCGCTCAGAGGTAAAACAACCCAACTTGTAGAATCAATCAATCGTCACGAGCCACTTGAAAATGGTGGGCCAACTTCTACAGTTCATTGCTTTTGCATTTCAGCGCATGCGCATTTGTCGCTATTATAGATAAGATTCGGGGCGGTGGACACAATGGAAAACTTCGAAGCTGATAAATTAAAGCAGACGACGTAGCACCGAAATTCTCCCATCTGGGATCTAAAACCAGGTAATTAAAGACAACAGTGAGCGATATGCATTGCTTTTGAGCGTTCCTACTCCCTTTAGTTCTACATAGCTTATCTTCACTTCTGTTAAAAGTAGTTAAACGCTTAAAATGCTATACTCTAGAATAAGGGTTCTCAACGTGGGATAGCCGTGAGAGCTCAAAAGTCATTATATATGTGTTTTATTTCCATTGTTATACTATAACTATAGTTTTATCTATCTATACAAGGGGTACAGTTATATACACATTCTCGTCAAAGTAGGGACCGATGATCTGATCTTTGTAAATACTACAGCAGTCCCATGGCAGAGTGGTTAGCGCACTTGGCTACTGATCGAAGGGACCAGAGTTCGAACCCCGGGTTAAGGCATGGATGTTTGCGGTTTTTATGCTGTTCCGCCATCCTCTCAACCCTCTACTCTGGCATATAAACTGACAGGTTCCTGTCGGACTCTGTGGCAAGCAGCTGCTTGAGATTTATTTTTATATACCACCACTCGCTAATCTTGAAGAGGTTCCAGTGTCCAATGGGAATGTGCATCAGACCAATACTTAAAAGTTTGACGGTTAACGTGAATAGATAGGTGGAATATTGACTGATTTGCAGGTGTTCTTCAAGAGCAGTACTTGGCATAGCCAAACTTCTGTTCCAGAGATAAAATTGTGCATATCCAGATTTAGGAAAAAAAAAAAAAGGGGGGGGGGGGGGAATTTCCATAACATTTTCTCCTAGTTTAAAAAAAAAGCTGAAAAATTCCTAAAAATTTAATAATTGCACTATTATTAGCCTTCTCAAAGTGGTGGTGCATGCCCCTTAGATCCGGTCGGGTACCTAATTTCATTAATTTTAGTGTTTTCACATACATATCCGGAGGTGCGTGTACTTCAACTTCGCTTTCTGTTTCGTGACCCGTTTAATTGTTTGTCGTAATATTTATTTCCATTTTTTGATACTAGCAAACTTTCCGTTGAAATTCAATGGACCTTTACTTCGCTCGATACCTGTGTGGGAGGTGTTAAAAGTTTTTTTTAACTCCGTTCTGTTTAGGTAGACAAGAAGTTTTAGTACACGAGATGGCAAGGGAAAATCTGCACGAGATTGAGACTAGAAAGTCAATTATTTGGGAAGTTGCTTCGGGGTCCAAAAACGACAAATTGAAAAAGGATGAAAATGTGGTTCGAAATCAGGTTTCATTATTGGCAAGCACTTCGAATATGGAAAGCAATACCGTGTAGTACAAGTGAAACCTATTTAAAAAATTCAATAGAGTGCATGAATATAGGAATGCTTTGCCATCATGATATAAAAAAAATTACTCCTCTAATAGCTTCCTATTTCAGATTATAAAAGCTTTGTAACACGTTTACCACGCTTATATAATTTTTGCTATAGGGTAATTTTAAAAGCCGAGTGAACTTTAAAGAGGGGGGGGGGGGGTTTACCTCTGAGCGGCACTTTTTTTACACACCATGGGCTAAATGGCCCGAAGGCTCTGAGAAGGTTGGGGGACGGGACCCACTGAAACAGATGTTGGGAGACAGATGGTAGCCTCCCGTCAAGGCCATCCAGTTTGCAGCGTTCCAGCGCAGGCATTCCAGCGTTTCTTTAACGTACACGGACCACGGCTCAATGTCCCATCCGATGGACGGCGGCTTTTCCAAGCTCATCGGTGTTCCCTACTGACCGTGGGCAGGGCGGGGAATTTTGCGGAGATAAATCTCAACGCTAACCCAGCTGGGACTCGAACCTGGGAACTAGATATTAAACCTGTTTTTTCAGAGTAAAAATTATTTCTCAAGCAGCCTGCTTGCCACTTACGGCTATAAAGTTCTATGCGTGTTCTATAAGTGCAATAGATTTGTGAGGAAAAAAAACTCAGCAGAAAGATCAGAAAAGCTTGTATGCCTTATCCGTAATTCAAAGTCCTTTTGACTGCTTAACCACTGTAATTTGCAATATCTTTGTTGTGTTCCACTGTAATAAAGAAATTACGCTAATTTCTGCAACATATTTTATTTTATATAACCCAAAACATTGGATTTCATACAAAATGCATTACACTGAACACACAACAGTAAAATTATCGTTCTTGCAAAGTTTCTGTCAAAACTTGTACTCAGATTTACCTTTTAATCTATATTTTAGATTTGTATATCATTTTCATCGACGTTTTCAGCACACAGCCGACACACTAATGAAAAACCTGTCCTTTTTTTTAATAATTATTCCATATGATTTTACACTTCAATATTTTGCAAACAAAATTACAATCGTTATATTACAAAATTATATATGTACAACAAAATATTTAAACTTGAGAAAAGTGCTGTAAGTGAAACAAAAAAATTCTTAAAAATTATTTTGGATTTAAATATTTTTAATACCTTACAATAACTCAGTTTGAGATGTCAACGGTGAATGCGAAATTATGTTGAATCACACTTGATAATATTAACTTCATTAAAATCTGTGAATCAGTTTAGTACATAACGTTCATGTCATCATATGATAAACATTTAAAAACAATCAGCTTTTCCTGTAATAAAAGTAGAATTTTGAATTTCAATTAATATTTCCCATATCACATATTCAGAATTATTTCCGCTTATCAGAGTGAAGATAAATGAAAATTATTGAAATTCGTTCGTTTGATCTGAATGCTTGCCAATACATTTTCCATTTAAATTTCGAAATGCTTCCGTAAATTAGCAAGAACTTTTTTTTTTCTAAACCCTAATATTTTAAAAGTTACCAAGTACTTTTTTCAATTGTTTTTCCGCATTTAAACCTATTTTAATAAATTACTTTTAACATTCATCGCGTCCTGAAAGGGAAGCGAATCGCTGTTTTCAATACAATGCCTAACCTCGCACAGCTTGCGCCTACAGACATGGGTCTCCTCAAGGTCAGTAGTGTGTGTGTGTGGCGTCAGTCCCTGACCGGCCTATTGCAAACAACCCTATCGATATTGGATACAGCTCAGTAATATTTTGAATGAGTTGGTTGTTTTACCTCTGAGTGGCACTTTTTTTTTGCACACAATGGGCTAAATGGCCAGGTCACATGGACTCCGATGGCTCAGAGAAGGTTGGGGGAGGGGACCCACTGGACAGCTGTTGGGAGACAGATGGTAGCCTCCCGTCAAGGCCATCCAGCGTGTTCTTTAACGTGCACAGGGTATGGTTCTTCCGTATACGAGGCCACGGCTAACGTTCCATCCGACGGACGGCGGCCTTTCCAAGCCCATCGATGTCCCCTACTGACCGTGGGCAGGGCGCGGAGTTTTGCGGAGATAAATCTCAACGCTGACCCAGCTGGAACCTCGGAACTACAGATTACGAGCCTGGCGCGCTACCGACTGAGCCACTCCCACCCCTAAATAATGAAAGGGGTATAAGATATAGTAATAAAAACAAAATAACCAAGAACTAGGAATAAGCAATCCTAAAGGATCTAAAAAAATCAAAAAGATCTTTACTGGAATGAATAGAGAATATTAATAATTCTTATTTAATACATCATTTGTCCATGCAGCAATATAAAAATAGAACCAAAGTTTACTACTTTTATCATAGATTCACCAGATATCTTTCAGTTATGCTTTTTTGAAAATAATTTCAAATGAGATCATTGCTCTAATAGAGACATTCCAATAATGTCAGCACTTGTAAAATGCTACAACACTGCATCAAGATCCATTTTAAGCAATAACAAAGGATAAAAAATATCAATTATACACTTTTAATGTGGTAATAATATCTGAAGTGGCCCATCCTATTTTGTCGATTGTTTCTTGGTGGACTTTGGGATAGGGTTGTTTTACCTCTGAGCGGCACTTTTTTGCACACCATGGGTTAAATGGCCAGGTCACATGGACCCCGAAGGCTCAGAGAAGGTTGGGGGAGGGGACCCACTGGAACAGCTGTTGGGAGACAGATGGTAGCCTCCCATCAAGCCATCCAGCGTGTTCTTTAACGTGCACAGGGTATGGCTCTCCCACACACTGGGCCACGGCTTAACGTCCCATCCGACGGACGGCGGCCTTTTTAAGCCCATCGGTGTCCCCTACTGACTGACCGTGGGCAGGGCGGGGAATTTTGCGGAGATAAATCTCAACGCTGACCCAGCTGGGACTCGAACCTGGGAACTACAGATTACGAGCCTGGCGCGCTACGGACTGAGCCACCCCTGCCCCGACTTTGGTATAAAGAACTGAGATGTCAAAACATGTTAAGTACTCATCAAGTACTAAAAATCATACAAGGTCACTTCCTTTTATCGTTTGTTTCTACTTTTTTCCCCTTAACATTAAAATTACTCTTGATGATAACATTTTGATGATGATCTGTGTGCTAAAGGGCATTATTTTAACAAAGCATAAAACATACACTACCATACGTTCAACGAACTTTACTTTTTTTGTGCAATGTTGTGGACTAGGCAATTTGAAGACAGAAAAATAATGTCACAGATACAATGTTATTGAAGTGTTGAACAATACACCAATTTTGAAACATTTAGAGCTGGGCATCCAAGTTCTTTCAAGTAGTGTTTCATCCAAATGGGCTGTATCCAGGGTTGGATAGGGGGGAGCAATAGGACCATCCCCTTTCCTTCAGAATGCCAATAAATGTAATGTAAAAAATAACTTGCTTTATATTTCATGCATTTTTCAAGAATTGTTTTAAAAAACCGAAAAACAGAGGGGTATATGTTATAATATATTGTAAATCCAGTCTATTCCTCCCACTCTTTTGCAGTTTTTCTGCTTGATTGTGCCCCTCCCCCCTCCTATCGACTTTTTTCTAGATGGCTGCACAACTTTTTATTGGTAACAAAAAAATCCTTGTCAGTAATCCTCCTCAATGCCCCAGGTTTATGATGCAACTGTAGTGGAATTAAAATTAAATAACTCAGAGCCAGAGTGGTAACAATGGTCAGGTCCAATTAGTTCACGTGTTTTTCTACAAAATCTAAGATGGGTCATACCCAAGAATCAGATGGACCTCATGTTGGATGTCTGTGATTTAAAGGTTAATTTATACTTGTTATAACTGCAGCAATGCTATTTATAATTTTTGTTGTGATAAGAAATGAATACTAAGAAAGAAAAGTTTAAATCTCATACCATTTTTAAAGCTATTTTTAGTTAAAAACTTTTTTCCATATCCTTTTGAAAATGCACTACCATTTCATCCAGTAGGAGTTCATGTCCATTCTACCTTTTCTATGCTTGTTTCAAGAATAAAAATTAACATAAAACAAAACTGTTTCAAATGCCTTATGAACGTATGCACAAAACTTGAATACAAGAATTTCTTCAGGTTCCAATTCTCCGAAGTATTCAAAATGTCTCAAGTGAGGTATTATTGAAACAAAAAGTTACTGCTTGAAGTTTTTATTATCGGTAATATATATATAACTATATCAGGATAAGGATGAAATTTGGGATGGCAATTTGTATAGTTTTAAACAAGCTTTATTACACAAAATAAACAAAACCATTTAAAAGAGGCAAATCTGTTAGACTTTCATGGAAAGTAAGCTGTCAGATGTTATCATTTATCAAGGAGATAAGCATCTATTTCAGAAAAAAACATACAAAGTTAGTTACACTATATGTTATATAATTCAAATAATGTCTGTAGCACAATTTAACATTTCACTTCAGTTCTGATATAATGATACTGTGTATAGATACTTATACACTTTGAAGAATGCTTTCTCTGGGATGTTAAATATCTGAAATTTAAATAACATTTCACTATTAATAGTAGCCTTGATGCTGACCATACTGGCTACCACCACCACCACCATGGTAGTTGTCATGACCACCTCCCCTTCCTCCTCTACCACCTCTTCCTCTTCCACGTCCACCTCTTGAGCCACGACCACCACCACTGCCACCACCTCTATTTCCATCTTGATATGATCCCCCACTCTGCGAATATGGAGCATTCTGCTGATAGTTACCACCAGTTGCAGAATAGCCACCAAAACCTACACCCTGGGAGTAACCAGCAAACCCAGGCTGCTGATAGCCAGCATTAGGTGGATAGCCTGTAGTATAGCCACCAAAACCACTAAACCCTCCACCCTGTGTTATATAAGTGGCTGGGTATCCGCCACCACCGCCAGCTCCTTGGTAGCCAACATTACTTTGCTGATAACCACCTCCTTGGTATCCACCACTAAGTCCATATCCAGCAGAAGCATTAGAATGGCTATCTGTACCTCCACTATCAGGCCTACTTTTCTGAGACCGATCACTATTTCTATCATTATCTCTTCTATTGTCATTGCTACCACTACCACCTTGCCATCCACCCTGGATTCTGCCACTTCCTCTATCATTATTATAACTTCCTCGTCCTCCACTTCCCCCAAACCCTCCTCCTCCAAATCCCCCTCTTGGAGGGTCATTTTTCTTTTGCCAACTAGGCATTTCAGGAGGTGGAGGTTGCTGCTCTTCAGGGCGTCCTCCACGATCTGGTACCTATAAGAAAGATATATTTAATATACTCAAGTTATCAAAATAAAAGATGTAAAACAATAATATATGGAAAGAGCTTATCAAATTGTGCAAAATAACCTTCATTACAAATTTTATGATTTTCATAGCATGCATAGTCAATGTACATGTGTAACTGGTTTTAATAATATCTTAATATTCTTAATCGAATTGCAAAATGAGGAATGTATCAAAACAAAAGTTAAAAAAGTCTGAAAAATGTTTTAAAGTAAAAGTTGATAGCAGTACATCTAAAAATGGGTGAGATCATATAAAAGATCCTAAAATAGTTCTAAATCACAAATGGGAAATATTTTCAAAGTTAATTCACATTATATGATTTTATAATATGCATATTTGTTGTATTAACATTTTAAATCTCCAGTATTTAAATTTTGCATGTTTTCATATTTTTTGATGCATATTTTATTAAACTACAATATAAATAATTTTATAAAGCGATCTGATTGCCATTTCTTAGAAGCACTAAACAATATTGCCGATTTGCTTGTTAACTTTACCCTATGCTGAAGCAATCACCCGATTTAAGCTCACAAGTTTGATTTGAACTATTATCAACAAATTTTTTCTTAAATTTCGAAAATCTCCTAAAAATCTTTCCTAGAAATTCTGGTTGCAGCTGCATTTAATTAGTTATGCTTCACTGAGGCAAAGAAGATGCAGATGGCTGACACATGCTATCTCCATTCCGTCTGCTATATGGTGTTTGGATCTGCATACTGGATCCCTTTGTAAAGTTAATATTTACTTTCGATATTTAAACTTTAGTTTTTATTTCAGTAAATTTAGTTTCATAAATTTGTGATCTTTTGGATGATCGATAAGTATTGATTTTCCATAGTTATGCTACATTGTATGGCCGACCTACAACTTGTTGTTGTGGATATTTTAACATCGCATTAGGCTATATGTTAATTTTTATTTTATTATTTTTCTAATAAAACTTCAATCTGGTATCATTTTCCGAAAATAAATTAGGTCTTGGATATGGAAGTAAATTCATTTCTGTAGATTTATTTCCGTTAGTTAGCGATCTTTCGATCAGCTGATTTATCAATCTTTCTGAGTTATGCTAGATCGGGGGCCAGCTTAAAAATTGTTGCAGATATTTTATTTAACATCCCATTAAGTTATATGTAATTTTAATTTTATTATTCCTTTTTTTTAATAAAAAATTTGAGCTTGTACCATTTTCTGAAAATGAATGTCTTGGATAAAGAAGCAAAACGGATTTCCTTGCTACAGAAATCAGAAAATTTAAGGAAAAATTTGTTGATAATAGTATTGTCATGTAGGAGGGCAATTTCAGGAAAGGCTGGTCCTTGGTGCACAAATCTTTGTGCACTTAGCCAAGAATGCCAAACTTCAACACCCAAAGAAAAAATTCATAATGTTTAGCAAAGAAAGCAGCCAAGCAAGTTATTTTTTTTCCATTTCATAACCAATTCAGAAAATCCTGTGAATGTGAGAAGTCCAAGTCACTTTGTATAACACTGGCCATGTTTAAAATATGCACGATACTGAAAAGAACCATTAAAAGAAATAAAAATCATATTTCAAGTTAAATATTATATTATTTGGGAGTAAATTTGCTTTCAATAAATATATAATTTAACTATTTTTATTCATCAGATTTTCCAAAATGAAGCCTTAATTCTATAGTGCGATCTTTTTTTCACTATATCACATTGAAAAAGACTTATTAAAATCAATATGCTTGCAAATTTGTTTATATTATTCATTTTCATAAAATTCGTAAATTTTGTTTAATTTGGTACATAACATGACCTATTTCCATTAACTAGTTATTTTAAAAAAAATTCTAAAGTTGACTTGTTTATCTGACTCAGCACAATTGGCTAAAAGCCTGGAATTTTCTCACAGTATGGTACCATAAAAAAAATTACGAGAAAAACATTCACTTGAAACCAAAAAAAAATATTTTTTTCTTTATTCAGACATAAACATCCTTTCTATTCATGTGCATTATAATCATTTCTGTCTATTAGTTTTTTTTTAAATTTTTATTTGTTTTGCCAGATGCATTTTTTTACTACAACTCTAAAAAAAGCACTATTAAAATAAAACTTATCGCCTTTTTGCTAAATACTTAATTTTCAGACTTTATTTTCAGAAAATCCAGAATTAAATGCTGATTAATTTGGCAAATAACATCCCATAATTCCTTTCATTAGTTATTTGGCAAAAAAGTTTTAAGGTTAATTTTTTTTTGGCTGAGCATAGGTAGAAAATAGCTTGGCCTCTGGATGGAAACCAGTTTTTCAGGCTGGACACTGGAAGGGTTAAAACATAGTGAATGATAGAAATAGACATTGACCAATATCAAAAGTGGAAAAAAAATATTTACACACACATATATATGCTTTACATTTTTCATATTAGTTTTTCATGTTCCTCTTGCAAAAAGAGCTTTCATTTTTACATTTTTTCAAAACATTTTGGGCCAAATTTAACAGTCTGGAGGTGGTCACCATTTGAGTAGCCCTGGGTTTTTTAATTATCTCTACAATCTAGATTTAATACAGTTTAATTAAATCCAAAGTTTTATAATATATCACTGTGATGAGATATGGGGATTGTTAAAAATCAATGTTCTACATCAGTTGTGAAATTGTTATTGCTCATATTTATATTTAGATCTAATCATAAACATAAATTGTATACAAAATTTCTACAACATATAAATGCTTACTGTTCCTATAATAACTTTGTTGATAGATGATTTTGTATTTTTTCTCACTGATGCACTGCTGGTTTTCTCAAAAAGAGCAACATCTATAAATGGAAAAATTATGTATAAAATATGCAAAAACAATTTAATTCTTTTTCACAGGAGAGGTTTACTGCTAACAATATTAAAAGCAATGCATAATATACAATATTCTTAAATTCTGCAATACTGGTAAAAATTAAAATTATTAAATACTTAGGCCATCAACAACTAACAGGTATAAAAGCTTTCAAAAGCTGTTAATCAAACAAACTTTTCATATATTACTATCATACTAAAGATGAATAATGATATGCCCTCTTAACATAATAAAAAAGATATTGTATAAAATCAAACAAAAATGTAATATAACAGATATTAAGGTTAACACAGGGACTGGGTGGTGATTATGTTTGATTCAATTCAAGAAAAAGGATTAAAACTTTGAATATTTTCACATTTTGCTAAAGGCCCTGCCTCCCTCATACATCATCTTACATTGGGGTTTTAAAATGTCAAGATCTTAGCATTCTTAGTTTCTTCTTTTTATCAAAGGATAACATGGAGGATTATGTTGGAGACATCAAGGGCTTGTATTTTCTTATATACATATATGCAGTTTCATATTGCAAAATTCAGTCATATTGATAGAGTACAGAATATATGATTACATTAGTATGCACACATATACACACCCACACATATAGGAAACAACAAACACAAAATCCTCAAGCAGCCATTGGCTAAAGGTCCAACCCAGATTGTGGATTTAGTTCTCCAAATACATCTATCCTGATGCTACATTTGGCCATTCTAATGAGGTGTTTCAATCCTAATGAGGTCCTGTTTGACATTGACTGCTCACCACCTGATTTGACACTGACACCACATTGATTGCTACATCCTAAGTCCCCTTTTCCTGAGACCTTCAGGAATACTGCCCATAATTCTATTTGCTAATCTATAATTAAACATATGGGCAAAACTGTGAATACCAATGCAGTCTCTCTCTGCACAATAAGCTGCTCAAAGGAGACTTGTGACTACTTCATCTAACCTCATCATTACTTACAGATTCAAACCAACTAATGCCCAATGTATTACGAAAACATCTAGAATCAAAGTCATCAAGTTTTCTGTTATCTTGTTTACAAAGTGTCCATGTGTTGCTACCATAATTAACTTTGGAAAGGTTCAAACTATCATTTGGGCTAAAATATGCTCCAGTGCCTTATCACTGAAATAATTTTGCGTCCTCTGCTCCTTTTTACCCAAAAAGAGTAATTAAAAACTGTTTAAAATGGTCCCATTCTTCCTTAACTTCAGTAGTATGTCACAATGATAAGCTTTGGATATAATTGGGTCTTTCAGAACTTCAGTGTTAAATGTACTTTTTTTTTCAACCTTAGCATTAACACTTCAAGTTTAAGTTGCAAGACAACTTTAAAAAGCTAATGGTCAGGTCCAGTTTCAGCTTCCCTGTATGACCTGGTTTCCTAACAGAACTAGCCATTTGCTGTTAACTAATATGAAATTTATCATATTCTTATGCAACCCACCTGGTGAAACCCATGTGTATTCATATATGTTGCAGTGTTTGCAATGTTAGTTATTTTCAAACTATTAAGTTCACTTATCTGAGAAGATGTTCCCCATTGCAACTACCAATACCAAAGGGACCCATCACCCCTCCCCAAAAGTCAGAGTCAGTACCAACTTTAGCATTGACTTTACCTAGAACAAGCTGTAATACAGATAAATCCCGTTAAAACACGATCCGATAAAATGCGATTCCGCTTATAATGTGATGCAAGTGTGGCTCCCTTATTTTTTGTCATATGAAACATGATTTTCCACTCAAGAACTACATATTGGATTCCTTGTGTAGTTTTATGTACATATGGGCAATATTTTCACTACAGCGCAAAGTCAAGATAATTGTTATCGTTTGACATCCGAAAGAATACCAGCAATTGATTCATGGTTACTTGTAACCTTTTGTCTGTTTCATTTGCATTTCAAATGAACAAACTGACAAGCTTTTTGTTACTGAAGGCACTCATACACAATTGGCTATTCATTAATTTTTGTACAACATTTTATTTTTATTCTTAATTTTTGTTCAACAGTTTGTCAATTTAAAAACATGAATGTAACTACCAATACAACCATGTGGAAAGCTAAAAATGGTAACAAAATGTGTGTTTCAATGGGTTTCCTGATTCATTGAAAAAATGGCAGTATTCATGAATTCATTAATTATTCATAAATAAATTTGTAAAGCAGTGCTTGCCTCATAAAGTTTATTATTATAGTTTGTAGAAAATAAAACTTTATTATTGGTTTTAAATACTTTATTGTACTTCAAGACATGATTGAAACAATGCAATGTATCATATTAATAAATTTTTACTTGATTTTTCAGATTTTCTGTGAATCTTTCTATTGCAATTTATAGTATGCAAAAAAGCGGCAAAGACAAGTTGATATAGTTGGCCGATGTATGAAGTTTGAATGATGAAAAATGCTTGGATTTTTGATGATGTAATGCGATTCTTTGGGCCCTGAGCACCGAGTTATAATGGGATTTACCTGCATATCCTTTCTTGACAGAATTCAAAATATCCCAAAGTTGTCCATAAAACTTATCTTTCTCATCCTCAATGGAGTTTTTGGTTTGAGGGTTGGGGTGGGGGGAGAAGTATAACAGATAATACTGAAATATTTAATCCTAGTCTTAAATTTAGCTGTAATGAACCTTTCACTAATGCAGTCATATCCTAGAACATTATTAGTGTGTCTGCTAAGCAGCAAACACATGCCTTAAAGATGATTTCTATCCTCTCTCCCTGAAAAGAGAAATTTATGATTTTAAGTAACTGTCCTATCCATCTGGTCTCTTGCAAGCCCACAATATCTTGGTTATAATGCTGGAATTCTTGTGTGAGGACATCAAGAGAATAATCTCTGTGCAGAGTCCTAACATTCCAAGAACCCACAGAGAGAAAATGGTTAAGGGGATGTTTAAAGAAACTATTTTATTAAGAGAGGAAGTGCCGGCAATATCAAACAGCCCCCTAATTGCATTGAGTAGGGGACACCAATGGGCTTGGAAAGACTGTCATCCACCAGATGGGACATAAGGCCATGGCCCCACATGCAGGAGAGCCATACCCTGTGCACGTTAAAGAACATTCTGGATGGCCTTGACAGGAGACTACCATCTCTCCCTACCATCTCTCCAGTGGATCCTCTCCCTCAACTTTCTCTGAACCCTGGCCATTTAGCCCCATTGTGTGAAAAAAGTGCTGCTACTCAGAGATAACTCCCCCCCCCCCCCCTCACACCACCACCACCACAACCGCCACTAAAGGCTTAAGCCACCTATGCTAGTAGGACTTCCTCCAGTTAAGGTTTGGCGATGCCCACAGAAGTATGGGTTCAGGTACTTGCAATGACCTCTGATCAGGATTATTCACCAGTTGATACAAGGTATCCTCTGCATCTGCTCACTCAGAACTATAACCCATAAACAGAAAACACAGCGGTGGATTTTCCCTCGACAGAAGCCAGCCAGTGCAACAAGTTCAGGTTTCATAATCAAGTTCAGGGCCAGAATTTCATTCAGGTTGGTATATATGGTCACCACCCAAGGAGGTTCACCACTTAGCACAGTAGAAAAAAAGTATCCAGAGTATTTCAGATCAATAGGCCACACTAATCCAGTCTCCTCTTTTATCCCCAAGAGAGTATTATTGTGAAAGGTACTAATGACCTGCATCACCAGAAGGCAGAGTAAGACTTTAGGTGCCAGGCCTAGCTGGTTTCATGTATCATCGCAAGGGATTGGTGCATAGCTCTCCTTCCAGTGTATACCTTGTTACCATTTACATATCAATATGATTACTAACCATAAACAAAAAATAAATACCCCCTCAAGCAGCTGCTTGCCACTAGCCATACAAAAAATATTTTCCTTTTATTTTCGTTTTAGTCTTTTTCGCATTCATATATTTTTTTCGTTTTTTTTAAAAATCTCGTTAGACTCCTTACAAAGATTGCATGTCTTCATAAGTATTAGTTTTATTGTTTTTAGATGCAAAGCCATGTTTAGAGTGACCAATTTAATTCATTTCCTGTATTTTTACAGGGGAAATAATGGCTCAGTCAGTAGCATGCCAGGCTTGTAATCTGTAGTTCTTAGGTTCGAGTCCCAGCTGGGTCAGTGTTGAGATTTATCTCTGCAAAACTCCCCACGGTCAGTAGGGGACACCGATGGGCTTGGAAAGACTGTCATCCACCAGATGGGACATAAGGCCACGGCCCCACATGCAGGAGAGCCATACCCTGTGCACGTTAAAGAACATGCTGGATGGCCTTGATAGGAGACTACCATCTCTCCCTACCATCTCTCCAGTGGATCCTCTCCCCCAACTTTCTCTGAACCCTGGCCATTTAGCCCCATTGTGTGCAAAAAGTGCTGCTACTCAGAGGTTACCTCTGAGCGGCACTTTTTTGCACACCATGGGCTAAATGGCCAGGTCACATGGACCCCGAAGGCTCAGAGAAGGTTGGGGGAGGGGACCCACTGGAACAGCTGTTGGGAGACAGATGGTAGCCTCCCATCAAGGCCATCCAGCGTGTTCTTTAACGTGCACAGGGTATGGCTCTCCCGCACACGGGGCCACGGCTTAACGTCCCATCCGACGGACGGTGACCTTTCCAAGCCCATCGGTGTCCCCTATTGACCATGGGCAGGGCGGAGAATTTTGCAGAAATAAATCTCAACGCTGACCGAGCTGGGACTCGAACCTGGGAACTACAGATTACGAGCCTGGTACGCTACCGACTGAGTCATCCCCGCCCCAGAACATGAATGGAAATAAAAATAAACAAATACTCTATATATTAAGTTTTCCATATTTCCAAAAGCAAAACTGGTATAACAATATAAAACATCTCAGGAGGAGAGAGTCTGAGGATCATCTCAAATGACAAGTTTATTAAGAGAGTGAAATTTCTTTGATGATAGTACTAGACACTTTTATATTCTTCAAAATTGAATAACTGAAGAATGATGGGAGTTCACTTTTGTCCACAGATTAATCTAAGCACGAATTATAGATACCATGGTTGAGGGCAGTTACTTTGAACTGAGTTGCTCTAATTTTAATATCTACTTGTTAAGGTGTATCAGTGGCAATAAACTAGTCAAGTTTCCTGAGAATTGGAATACTTGGTAGAACTATGAACTTGTTTCAACAGTGTTAACTATGAGTTGTTTTTAACTCTAAATGCCACTTTTTGCACACAATGTGCCAAATGGCCATGTCATAAGGACCCCCCAGCACTCAGAGAAGAGGATCCACTGAACAGCGATTAGGAGACAGACAGTAGACTCCCATCCAACACATTCTTTAACATGCACAGGGTATGGCTCTCCTGCACATGGGGCCACATCTTAATGTCCCATCCAACAGAGGGCAATCTTTCTAAGTCCATCAGTGCTCCCTTTCTGACTGAGGGCAGGGTGGAGGTTTGTGGAGATGAATCTCAATGCAGCCATGGTTGTGACTCAAACCTGGGAATTACAGATTATAAGCCTGATGTATTATCAACTGGCCCAACCCTTACCCCAAAAGTGTCACCTTGATTAGAACCAAGATGTATATATTCTGAATATGGTAATTGCTTTTACTACCTCAAGATATAAGACATTCTTATTATCCACAAATATGACTAACAAGTGAAAACACCTTCTCAATAGCATCACTGAGGCTGGCAGTGACAGTAGGAATTCGACAAGTAATTTAATATTCTTAGATGGGACATTTTAATTTTTAGAATTCCCAAATATTTCCTTCCATCTTTCAACTTTTCAGAAATGAAAGCTGAGCAATGATTGTGGTTCTAAAATCAATGTTTGACTAAACATTGCCAAAATAAATTTTACACAAAACAAAAAACGGGAAGTTTCTACATCTCCATATTTATTAAATGCAAATTACCCTATATAATGTAAAAAAATTCTATATCAATACTTGAAACCATTTTATATATATACCTAAAACACTGTGCAACCTGCATCAGATGTTATAAAAAAAAATTGCAAGATGTTATTAGACTGTATCCTACTATATATGTTAACACCTATTAATTTTATAACAAAAAAAGGCTGCTTGTGAACCCAATGAATATGATAAATAATCTAGGGACAATGAAATTCACTCTACAAATAATTTGTTTTGTGTGAATAATCAAATTTATGAGCAAGAGTACCTTGATGTTCTACTGATCTAAGGGACATGGGTTCGAGTCCGAGTAAGGCATGGATGTTCGTGTTTTTTTCTGCTGAGGTCCTGCCATCCTCTCAGATCTTCTACTGTGGCAAGCAGGTGCTTGAGGGGGTATTTATTATTTAATTAGTAATACAAAAAAATTACCTTCTCGTGCAGCCAACAGATCAGAAATATTTACAGATGGTTCAATAGCTAAATTTTTCCGCTGAGTCGTAAACACTTGATTGATTTGATCAGCTTTGCTCTGCAAACAAACATTTTTCCACATAAAAAATTTACACATTATGCTTAAAAACAGTAAGATTTCTTTTTAAATATTGTCATTTCTATTGTTATTAATATTTACTAGATTCCTCTTGGTTTCAAACTAAAATTATCAGTGAGTAAAACTATTTAAATAATATAATATGCTAAGTTCATATAAAATTATTAATACATATAAAAACTTGCACTTTGCAAGAAAATGTTTTGAACAACGCATTTTTTGACATGTATACATTTTACAAGGTCAACATGATATTCGAAACTTACAAAAAATAATTTTCTGACATAATTCTTTGAAACAAGACATTATAAATAATGTTTTTACCAATATGTTTTAAACTAATCTTGCACAGCTAAATGTCATTAATATTTTCTATTCCTATCAATTGAAATTTAGTTCAATAACAGCACTATCAAACATCTGCTGCTTTAAATGCAGTGCATAAATATATGTAATAGCTGTGCCCTAATTGACAATTTTTTGCTTTTATGCATAGCTGGGTTCATTTAATAAGACTTTTGATTGATATGGAAACAACTAGTGTTATATTAATAATATTTTGAACTGGTAACTGCTGCTGTTACACATTTAAGCATTTCTTAAGGAGGGGATGTGAAAAAATTATAGTTTCCTCTTACTCTCTGAATGCTGATGAATAGAAAACAAAAGAATTATTTTATATACTTAAGACTTTTTGTTTCCTGGTTAAGGAGGTGATAATAAGAAAATATTAAATTTTATTATACAAAGCTGTAAAAAATGCTAATGACTATCTTATTTACTAAACAAATAATTATGCTAGCACATAAAACATAGTACAAAATACTATGGGGTTTAATTATTGCATAGTGTTTTAACTTTTATATATTTAATTTTAAACCTTACATAAAATTTTCTTTGAAGAGTTAAAATTCCTCAACTTTTTAACTGCTTTGAATTCAAGTACATTTACTATAGGCCACTAGGTGTTTAAGAAGGTTTATGTTAGATGAAATCCATTTAAATCAGAAAGTTATAACTGTATACAGACACTTCTAACAATATAAAGTAAGGACATAATGAAATGGTTCAGATTGAAAAAAGTAACATCTAAAATTTTCTGTTAAGTGGATATTTTATCTTACAAGGAAATATATATAATGATTCTGACATTGTTCACACATCTATCACTTCTTTTTGCTCTTAAGATGTTAGAATATACAAAACACTTCCTATAAGGCATGTCATTAGAAAGCACAAGCACTGGAATATGAAATCCTTCACTAACAAAGCAGATCTGACAGTGGCTTCAAGCTAGAGTTAAATCATAACTAAGAGGATTAAATGCTGAACTCAATTAAAAAAAATGCTAGTTTTAAAGCATATTTAAAATACCTCAGCCAACAGGTATTCCATGCAATAGGTCTAACAAAAGCTACAATTATAGATGCCCATAAACAATGCTCTTCAAGAGTTGAACACAATTTAAGTCTAAAAATGCCAAACATCACAATGTACAAAATTGATCCAAAAAACTGGAATCCTACATATTTAATTATAACATATCTAGAGACGTTTGTGTTATTTTACCTCTGGTAGTAGCATTTTTGCACACAATTACATGTGGGAGTTTTCTTACTGAGAGTACCACTTTTGCACACAATGTGCTAAATAGCCAGATCACAAGGACCCCAAGAGCTCAGAGTATGTTGTGGAAAAGGGGACCCCACTGGACAGCTATTAGGAGATCCATCAAGGCCATCTAGCATGTTCTTTAATGTGCACTGGGTATGGTTATCCTGCACATGGGGCCACGGCTTACATCCCATCCGATGGACAAAAGCATTTCCAAGCCCACTGTTGTCCCCTTTCTGACAAAAGGCAAGGTGGAGGTTTGCACAGATAAATCTCAATGCTGGCAACAGTAGATCTAGAGACAATTATAACTTTCTTTTCACATTCTTTGGCATATTTCATAACAGTAAAATGTATCGGTATTAGAGGCCCTTCTCTTGTTAGTCAGTGTTAAAAATAATTTGACAATATTTCCCAGAAAGTTACATGTTAATTACAATTTAAAGTTTCCTTATTGATTTAAGTCATCTACCATTGATATTACAGTTACATGAATTATCATGGTAATTACTCTCTGCTACCTACCCCAGAATATCTGTTGGTGCCAAACATGCATGATTCACCTTGTCTGTTGGTAAAATATTATATATATATACACTAAGAGCATTATTTTAATAACCAAATATATTTGCTAAAAGGTTATGCATCCCTATTAATATAGTTATATTCATTAACATAAACTGCACTTTGATATTCTACAGATATTATTTGATTTTATTTCAACATTTCTAATTTAAGACCAATACAAAAATTACCTTTTTAACAACTCAAATATAAATTCTTGCGTTTTAGCATTCTCAATATGCCAAAAGTTTTACCTTTAACCTATCTGCCCATTTGAAGGACTGAACAGTAACATCCAGACGTTTTAGTAACATAGCTCGCCGACCAGTGTAGTCTTCATGAATTTGTTGCTGTAGATTTCCTAAAGCAAACCACTGCTTTTCTGTTAAAGAACCAATAAACATTGGCTTTCCAATTATTGTAGGTGGCAACTTTCTAAGGATCTCTTTAATCTGAATTGGGAGGAAAATATATTAAAAAACTTTAACATAAATTTCATTACACTGTATAAATTTCTATTAGTACATCTATATTTTTTACTTTTAAAACAGTCACTATATATAAGTGATTAATAAATTTTGTTGAAAATACTGTCTTTTTTCCCTTTTTGTAAGATCTTTCAGCAAAATTTATTGAAAATACTTTATAAAATGTTAAGAGTTGTTTGGTTATTTTACCTCTGAATGGCACTTTGTTTTGTATACAAACAGCATAAATAGCCAGATCACAAGGACCCCAAGGCTCAGAGAAGTTTGGGGAAGGAATTCCACTGGACAGCTGTTAGGAGACAGAAGGGAATCTCTTGTCAAAATACCTAGTGTGTTCTTTAATATGCACAGGCTATGGCTTTCCTGCACATGAAACCATGACTTAATGTCCCATCTGATGGGCAGCTGTCTTTCCAAGATCATCAGTGCCCTCTTTCTCACCAAGGGAATAATGGGGATAGCAGGGATAAATTTTAATGGTGGTACAATTGAGACTTGAACCTCAGAATATCATATTACAAGTCTATGCACTATTGACTGAACCCCAGCCCCAAAATATTAATAATTATGAAATATAAATTCAAGAAATAAGTTGCTTAAAATTATGCTAAAAAATTCTGATATTTAAAACCTAATATCCCAAATTTAATTAGAATAAAAAAAAAACATGTTCTATTTATCTTACATTTTTTTCAATTTCATATACATTTGACTGTGTATATAAGGAGTATACACATTTTCTTTCAATTTCAAGATTATTATTTTTTTGGTGTTGTCCTATAAAGTATGCCATATTTGTCTTTAAATAATGATTATCAGTAAATCATTTACATTTACAGAAAGCTACAATCATACAGAAAATACACCACTGCCATATGAAAATTTTTAACATATTGTAAATCTGCAGTGCCGTCCTGTGGTTGAGTGGTTAGCGTGCTTGGCTTCTGATCAAAGGGATCTGGGTTTGAGCCCTGGGTAAGGCATGGATGTCCGTGTTGTTTTTCTGCTGAGGTCCTGCCATTCTCACAGACCTTCTACTACAGCATATAAACTGACAAGCTCCTGTCAGACCTCTGTGGCAAGCAGCTGCTTGAGGGGGTATTTAATTTTTTAATTACATCTGTAGTGTTGTTTGAGAAATTTCTTTGATGTGTTACCATGATATAGCACAGAAATGAGTAATTTTATAAACACTTTAACACAACCATGGGAAAATTCTAAGCTCTTTAATAAGACAAATGAATGAATCAAAGTACTAATTTTTTTATGTCCTATCAGGTGAATTTTTACCATCAGTATGTCACATCTGTTACCAATTTAAGTACTATTTTATAGAACAATAATGAAATGACTTTAAACTGAAAAAAAAAACTGCACTACACTCTTCATATGGACTGTCAAATATGAAATAATTAAAATGAAAGTCAACAAGTTAATTATAAGCCTGGGAACAGGATAAGGAGTACAAAAAGAAACTTCAGAAACTGATTATTCAGGGAAGGAAAAAAAAAACCTAAGTAATGTTGGGTAAGAATATCTGAAAGCGATATACATTAAAACCTAGATATAACGAAGTCATGGGGAATTTAAAATATCTTTGGTTATTACGAAGTTTGCATACAGATCAAACTTAAAATATCAAAAAAAAATGCTTACCTATTTTACACAATAGGGAAAATAATTAAAGTGCATAATTATGAATTACAAGAAAATACCAATTTCAAGTGAGGCTCAAGTATGAAGTTTTTACCTTTTATCTGCTTTTTGCTGGTTAAAGCAGCCAATAACTGTTTTTTTAGCATCAACCAGCTTATGTTATTCTTATTGTTCAAAATTGTTAATAGTAAATTTGCGTAATGTTGATTTTTGTCACACCTTTCTCCTCTAAACTGATGAGTTCAAGTTTTTAATGCTTTATATTTACTTGAAGGCATCTTTTCAGACTACAGATATCAAGTAGCAAATTTGCAAAGAAACTAGGCACTAACCAGGGATCAGCAGAATTAATTCACCATCTTTCAGAGGTCAAAGTTTACTGCATATAAGAATTTTATTCAATTATTAATCCCATGGCAGAGTGGTTAGTGTGTTTGGCTACTGATCAAAGGGGCCTGGGTTCGAGCCCCAGGCAAGGCATGGATGTTTGTTTCTCTGCTGAGAACTATTTCTCACAGACCTTCTACATGGTATATAAACTGACAGGATCCTGTCAGATCTCTGTGGCAAGCAGCTGCTTGAGGGATATTTATTTAATGACTGCTGCTTGTCATCTAAAAAAGGAAACTATAATTCCATCTTTTTTTTTAGGTGGTAGCTTAAAATTTTAAATAATGTTATCATTTTCAGAATAAAACTATTTCAAGCATTAGCACTTAATCAAATATAACTAAACTACAATATAAACTCTCTTACTTTTCCTTCTACTTTAGTAAACAACTGAATAGGCGTGATCTCAGGTGGTGGTTTCCCAAATCCTAAAGTAATCAACATCTCTTTGAGTTCTTTTGCAGTAGAACTTTCTTGCTAAAAGTAAAGATATAAATATTTCATACCAGATTTTCTATTTTACAAGGCTATATATATAACCTAGAAGTTAATATGAAGAAATGGAAGAATTTATTTTTACAATACACACCTAAAATTACTAAATCTGTAATATTATGTGGCTGTTATGTGAATTTATTTTCATAACTGATGTTTAACTCTTTCAAGGTCTCACCTAAAAAACTGGTTTACATCCAGAGGACTAGTTATTTTTTCACAATGATCAGCCAAGAAAAAAATTTAACTTCAGAACTTTTTTTGCCAAATAATTAATTAAAAGAATTATGGCATGTTATATGCCAAATTAATCAACATTTAATTCAAGACATTCTGAAAATAAATATTTTACTAAAAAAAGACTAGTTTATTTTAATAGGGCTTTTATGGAGGGATGAAGTGAAAAAATGCATCTGGTAATGCAAATAAAAAAAAAAAATAGACAGAAACGATTATATAGCACATGAATAGAAAGGCTATTTCTGAATAATAAAAAAATTTACTTCAAAATAAGAAAATTACTCCCATTTTATTTTTTTTCAGTACCATATTTTGAGAAAAGTCCATGCTTTTTGCCAATTGTGCTATGTCATACCAACAAGTCAGGAGGGGGAGGGGGATAAAAAAAAACCATTGCTGAAATTGCCCTCCTACACAAGAGGACTGATTTCCATGATAAGCAAGTCCTTTTGTTTCTGTATCCAAGACCTCATTCATTTTCAGGAAACAATACAAGATCAAATTTTTTACTGTAAAAGCAATAACAAAAGAAAAATTAACATATAACTTATTGTGATGTAAATAAAATATCAGCAACATGTAAGCTGGCTATTTGGTGTAAGTCCAAAAAATCGATAGATCAGCCAATCAAAAGATCAAAAATTTATGAAAATCTACAGAAATGAAAATGAAGGTTAAAGTTCTGTATATTTATTTAATAAAAAGTATAAATACTAACTGGATGCATGGTGATGTTATGCAGTATATGAGAATAATGCTCACTGTAAATTCACTATGCAACCACTCAACAGCAATTAACTAGGTCACAGCACCTGCTCTGCAGTGACTCTACGGGCAGTCTTCACAATAACAAGCTCTAGCTAAGAAGGCTCTTGTTATTTATAGTTTTTTGGTAGTTTCTATTTGAAGAGTGGGAACATTGCATAGAATGCTGGGATAAATGATAAAAATAATTCTAGGAATACTGAAATAGGTTTAAGGCAGAAAGAGTATAAAATAGAGAAGAAAAAAAAAACAGAGGCATGTACTTCATAACTTCCAAATCTTTCATTTTTAAAAATAGCAGTTTTTTTTGTTCATTTTTGGGAGATTTTAGAAACTTTAAGAAAAATTTGTTGATAATAGTTCAAATCAAACTTGTGAGCTTAAATCAGAGGTTTGAGCTTTAGCATAAAATAACATATCCAACAAATTGGCAATACCGTATAGTCTTTCTAAGAAATGGCAATCAGTTAGCTTTAACAAATTATTCATATTGCAGTTTCACAAAATATATATGCATCAAATGAAAAAAAATATATTTTTCAAGCTTGAATTACATATTTTTATAAGATATATGCCAAAAAATTTTCAAACAGTAATTTCTATTTTTTTTATATCGAAATTTTTTTATTGTACTAAAAATGAACATAGATGACTAGGGCCTCTCATTTTGAATTCTATCAACTTTAAACTTTCATCAGATTTTACCTCTGAATGGCTTTTTTTTTTGGGCACATAAATGGACCAGGATCCATTGGACAGATAGTTTAAAGGCATCTTAGGAGACAGGTTAAATCCTCTTGTCAAGGCCATCCAGTGTTTTTAATGTGCAGTGTATAGCTTCCCTGCACCAGGGCCATAGCTTAACATCCCATTTGACAGACAGCTGCTTTTCTAGCCCACAAAGTTTTGTTGTCAGAGGATATTTTGATGACGCCTCTCTGCAGCAGTGGACTGGACATTGTGATGGTCCACCCATTCACTTTTACTTTTCCTTAACCAGTTTTACTTTACATTATATTTATCATTTTGAGGATTTATTCTTCAGTTGGACTTATCACTTTTCCCTCTTCCGATCCGCAAAGGAGTTGCACATGCGCAACTTCGATTTTTGATTGCCACTAATGAATGCGTACGACAAGTCCCTTCTTGCATCATAGCTAGCACAATAGATATGCAAATGTTTTTCCCAGCATGCAACACACACATCAGTTGCACCCGCATGTACATAAAGTGACTTTAGGTTAGTGTCAGAGAGCAGCAATGAGACAGTCAGAAAGTTGTAGTAAGATGCAGTAAAGAGAGATGTAGTGGTTGTTTGAGTTGTTAGTAGAGATGGAGCTAGATGTGAGCTTTTATTGCTCAGAATATTGTATTCATCAGTTTATTAGGTAAGTCTTGATTTTTTGGAAATAAACTTTGTCATATGAAATATTTTGACTTTGCTATTTTTTCTCTTCAGCAGTGATAACTGATTTTTATTAGAATTTAATTTTAATAATTTGGCAATCCTTTGACTTCTTACTAAGTAATGCCTATATAATTAGCAAACCCTCACTTAACTTTATTTGGCAAGATAAATTGCCTAGTGCCCAATGCTATCTGGTAAATCAGTTTAATTTGGATCAGTCATAAGATTCAAAGCGAAGAAGTTTAACATACTCTTGGAGTGTTACAGAGCCAATAAAGAAAATGCCACCTGAACAGGGACCATTGCCTACCTCCCCAAGTGTGGGTTGGATTGTTTTACCTTGTGCAACTTTTTGCACACAATGGGCTAAAGGACTAGGTCACAAGGACCCCAAAAGGCTCAGAGAAGTTTGGAAAGGGGACCCACTGGACAGCTATTGGGAGACAGATGGTAACCTCTGGTCAAGGCCATCCAGCATGTTCTTCAATGCACACATGGGGCTGGGCTTAATGTACCTACTGATGGGTGGCAGCCTTTGCAAGCCCATCAGTGTCCCCTATTGATTGAGGAGCTTTGCAGAGATAAATCTTGACATTGGCCCAGCTGAGACTTGAACCTAGGAACTGCAGATTATGCCCCAAGTGTGGATTTAAAGCCACTGCTTTAGTTCCTGTAGGGACAATTAAACTACAAAGGGTACACTACAGAAATGAATGCTGTGGCTGAACTGTGGCAGCACATAAAAACATTTTCCAAATAGTCACTGCTACACCTGTGTTTGTCAATATGTGCCTGATATTAACTGGTCCTATATGAGCTTATATTAAAATGTAAGACCAACACTTCAAATAATCCCTGTAATGGCAGTATCTGAATAAGTATATAATAAAACAGGATGCTGCATGAATGAAGTCTGTATGCATGAAGGCCAGTGGTTTGTGTCCTTCTCACACCCTTCAACAGAAGAGTTTATTTAACATAGTGAAGACAGCATCACCTTTGGACACCAGGTCAGTGGGAGAGTTTGATCTTAACAGATGAGTCCATATTCAATTTGAATACCAAATTTTGACATGTTTTTATTTTGGAGAGAACAAGGAACTTGCCACAACCAATGTAACATTAGAAAATGGGACCATTTTGGTGGTGGTAGTGTGATGGTATAGGCTGGCATCATGACCAACCATAACAGATTGAAGTCTCACATCTTTCAAGGAGGCACTATGACTGCTCAGTGATACAAATGAGATTCCTGTGCCTGTGTGAGGCCTTTTAGAAATTATCTTCATCCTGATATCAATTTTATGGATGATACCTGTTCCAAAGGGCTCAAATTTAAACCAAATACAATAATTATGAAATTTTAGGAAGTTCAAATACAAAAGTACACTGTTCCAATTCCTTGATTAGGGATTCTAAGCTGCTCTTTTCCTCTGCAATGCAATAAACATCTAGATCACAAAGACAAGGTTCAGGATAGGTCTGAGAAAAAAGACCAACCAAACAGCCGTTAAAAGTTGTTAGAGGCAATGAGACCTACCCATCACGGATATTCAGTGCACTTCTAAACAAAGCTTTAAAATGGGAGTCACAGTTTAATGTCCAATCCCACACAGAGAAACTTTTCACACTAAGGTGTCCCTTTTCTCAGAGTGCAGGGGCACTGGGAAAATGATAAAATCTTAATAGTGGTATATTTAGTACTTTAACCTGTGAACATACAACTACAAATCTAGTACATGACCAACTGTGTTACTTTGCATCCTACATATTGTGAATAAAGAATTAATTCAGAAACCATAATTAGACATTTGTATGCTAATATAATAATAGGCATTTGTAAATTTAGCTAAGGTTCTACATGTATTCTTTTCAAGAATGATATGTTTCTGTTCTTGTTGAGCTGAGAAAAAGATAATGCTAGAAAAATAGTGTTGGTTTTCATTTAATTAAAATATTAGTCTGATTCAAAGTAATCTGTACTGCAATAATCACAGTAATTCAAAATTATCAATAAACAGCTACCATTTCTACTTTCATCATCTTTGATTTATCTGGTTTATTTACAGATACCATGCGAGCAGCTTCCAGTTCAGAGCACAAATAATCTGTAAAGATAACATAAATATTGGGTTATCTTTCTTTTTAACATCTTGTTAATACTTACTCTAAAATTATTGAGAATACATAAAAAATACAAATAACAACATAAAAAATAAAATCAGTGTTTTATGACAAAGAACATACTTTATAACTATCTTAAATAGTTGCATTTATATAACAACTAACCAATGCCTGTTTCATGACAAAAACGGTTTCAGTACAACATATTTTAAAATGACTGTTTATAAAATCTAATGCTACAAGTGCTAAAAACTAAATTCTAAACACCTGAACAAAAATATTTCCTTAGTTGCAATTGGTTTCAAAGATTATACATGGGTGCCATTGTTTAATGTTACATCCAACACAGAGAAGTCTGTCAGTCTAGTAGTTTCACCTTTGCCGCAGAAAACAAGGCAAAGAGAAAGTCACAATGAATTGGGTTATTTTACCTCTGATACCTATCTAGCACTTTTTTTGCACACAATGGGCTGGTTGTTTGGGGTTTTATGGTGTATTGGCGACAAGGCCATAATGCGCCAAACACAATGGGCTAAATAGATAGGTCACAAGAAACCCTGAATATTCAGAGAATGGGAGGAGACTCGCCGGACAGTTGTTGGGAGACAGACGGTAGCCTCCCACCGAGGCCATCCATGCTCTTTAATGTGCACAAGGTATGGCTCTCCTGCACATGGAGACACAGCTTAATGTACCATCCAACAGATGGTGGCCTTTCCAAGTCCATTGGTGTTCCCTACTCACACACAATCGGGATTTAACAAACATAAATCTCAGTGCTGGCACTAGTGGGACTCAAAACTGGGAATTACAGACTATGAGTCTGGTATACTATTGACTGAGCCAACCCCATTAACCGTTTGGTTTAAATTATGAAATCCACGAAGGAAATGTTCTAGTCTAACTCTTTATATATGGAAACAGTATTTCCTCTAAAGAATTTAATTTCAAAATGCAGGTTTAAAGCTTCCATTGGTAACTTATTAGAAATAATGCAATTTAAGGTTTGAAAAGAATTATTTGATGAAAACAAATTTTACTAATTGTTTGTTAAATTATTAATACTTACTTTAAACTTATTGAGTTAAACTGTATTAAAGGTAACAAATCAAAAAATGATAGTTGCTCCTTGCTAATTATTGTTGTTTTTGGTTATGAATGTTCATATTTCAGTTATTTTTAGAGACAATAAACAAAAAGAACAATCTAGTATGTGTATAACAGAAGTAGTCACTGTTTGGCTATAAACCAATCATTTTTTTATGTTTATTCAAACAAGAAATCCCTAAAATTTATTACCATTGCTCAAATTTTTATTTCATAAAACTGAAGAGCAAACTTAAATTCCTTCAGTTCCCTAAAAATGTTTTCACATTTTTTAGCACAACACATATTTGTCTAATGTATTTTCAAGAAATGCTTTTGTGGAAAAGTATTTGATTCTATCTGAATAGGTAATTCTGTGTACTTACTATTGATTGATTAATGTACTTGTTTTAACAGCAGCTTTTCCTACATTTTCATTTTTTTACTTACAAAATTGTAGCTGTTTTCTAGTAAGACATGAAAGCAATTTCGTGCTCAGAAAAGTTTTTTCTTTATGAAACAAACTATAAAGCAAAATAGTCCACAGTCCTACAGTTTCAATGATTTTTGGCTTACACAAACACCCTTCAAGTGTAATTCATCTCAAAGAATAGATGTGAGGTAAACACTCATTAGAGAATTGTAAAATCATACCTTCTTTACCAAGGATTTATATTTAGGTCTCTTTCACTACAACTGAATACTGTTGCTTTGCCACTGGTGGTAAACTGATTTAGTGAATCATATGAAAATAAATAAGAGGAAATTAGTGACATATTACTTAATGAAATATTAACAGAAGGTATGATTAGTGATTGTCTTTTAAATTAAATATTTTGGATGTAACTTATTAAAACAAAAATTATATATTTATAGTTTAGGGAGTATTGTAAATATTGGAAATGTACAAAAAAGAGAATTTGTTAGTGATGATAGTTTATATTTCAAAATATGTATATTACATTGAACAGTAGAATGTTAGTTTTGCTTTTTTAAAGGACTGGAATTGAAACATATATAAACAAAATGACAGGTGCAGTCCAAATATATTCAAGAATTTAAACTAACTCTTGAATTAAAAAATATTATGCAAGTACTATACAATAATATGCCGTCCCATGGCCGAGTGGTTAGCGCACTTGGCTACTGACCTAAGGGACCTGGGTTCGAGCCCCGGGTAAGGCATGGATGTATGTGTCGTTTTTCTGCTGAGGTCCTGCCATCCTCTCAGATCTTCTATTGTGGCATATAAACTGACAGGCTCCTGTCAGACCTCTGTGGCAAGCAGCTGCTTGAGGGGGTATTTATTTATTTTATTTTATTTTATACAATAAACTAATATTACTTACCAAGTAATAATAACCTGCTTTTCTCAGAGACAAGCCTTTGGCTAACAGGACCTTCCATCAAACAATGATGAGGACAATCTAGAGGGGAAAAAAACTCAGTTTTAAAATTACACAAAATATCAACATGTCAAATGTCTTAATTTTCAACAGAAAATATAATGGAATGCTAAAATGATAACTTTTAATTTGAATGCCAACATACTAGGGTTGGAAAGTCAACTAACTGACCACATATTCTTTGACAGGTCAAATATGAATCAATCATTACTGAAAGGTTTCTTGTGGTTTTAATAAAGAATTTATACTTCCAATAATCAAATGTTGTTAAAATTGCTTTTGCAGTCCCTTTTAACCTTTTGCACTCGAGAGGCGACCCTCAGTCATCACGTGGTTTGATGCAGCAACTCGAATGGTGACCGAGAGGCGACAATAACTGTTTTGTAAACAGATATCTTTCCTCTTTACATTTTAGATGTGTAAATCTACTGTCTATATGCACTTCATAGTACAGCATTGTGCTTAATTAAAATTAGTATTTTAAACTTAGTCTGTTTTTAGTGGTTATAAAAATGGAACCAAATGATGAAATTAGTAGCAGTGAAGATGAGTCTGATTTTATGTTGTTTATGTGCGATTTATTTTTATGTTAGTTTTAAAAAATTCAACTTTTTAGCAAAAAAAACTTCGAGTTGCTACTTCCCTATAGCGAAAAAACCGAGTGCAAAGGGGGGCAGGGGTGGCTCAGTTGGTAATGCACCAAGATCATAATCTACAGTTCCCAGGTTCAAGTCCAAGATGGGTGAGTGTTGAGATTTATCTCTGCAAAACTCCCTGCCCACAGTTAGTGGGTGACACCAATGGGCTTGAAAAAGCTGCAGTCTTAGAGGTTTTTTTTTGTTTCTCACATTTCTATTTCAAAATAAAATTTCCATTTAAATCAATGTTATTTTTATTCAGTGCAACTGCAAACTGATATGAAAATCCAAAACATTTATTGGAATAGATTTAAAATGAAAGTAACAAAGATCTTGAAATGCAATAATAAATAATTACAGTAAGCAAGTAATCCTTAAAATGTGTTTTGTGGGTCCTAGAATTTATAATACAGTTTTCTCTTGCTTCAAGAATCTATGTATGAATGCTTCATCTCCCCTGTTCTATAAGATTAAGTTCATGAGAAAAATGTGGCCATCCCATATAGTTTATGGTGTTTCTCTCCTGATATTGGTAGGAGTGGCTCTGTCGATAGCTTGCAAGGTTCAAAATCTGCAATTCCTAGGTTCGAGTCCCAGCTGGACCAGCATAGAGATTTATCTATTATTACTTTCCTAGCAAAAGTGCCACAAGTCAAAGCAACATAAAGTTGATTTTATCCCAGAAACAATGATATAAGAAATCAATAAAATATATCATTTTTGTTTTAACTGCTCCCTTTCTCCATGTCTTCAACTATTAGCATTTGGTTTACCCCTCCACCCCCCTCTCTCTCAAGAGTTCAGTAACCTTCTAGGTATAAAATATTTTAAAAATGCACTTTTTCCATGTTTTCTCAAACCTAAATAATGAAGTTTCTCATGTGATTCGGGAAAAAAATACACATAAAAATTACTTAAGTGATAGATCTGCCAAATGTATATAAAAAATTAAATATCTAAAGGATAGAAAATTAAGCATATACTCAGTGGTGGACTGGCTATAGTTGGCCCAGCAACAACCAACAATTTTGGTCTCTTTTTGCATTGGTACAGTCATCTTAATGGACGAGAGACTGTAATGCAAATCCTTTGATCAGTAAAACTGTAAGTCCCCCCCCTCCCCACACAGATTTATCCAATCCCACTGAAGGCATGGTTCTAATTCCATGTGAAACTTCAAGTCCACAATCTGAATACTAAGTGTATAGCAGACAGTGTGTTATACAGAAATGGGAAACAAAAGAGGAACAGTGGTATAAAACTTATTATATAAAAATAAAGAATTAATATAATTATGTTATTTATTCAAAGAGTAAAAATGTTATCATATCAAATATACTGATAATTCCATGGAGTTTGATACAATATTGTCAATAACTTTGTCATAATCTCTCTACACATAAAAAAGAAAATACTCTTCCAATAAATCTTGACCTCAAGATGATCTTAACCAATTTTTTTTAAACTTTTATCATGGAAGAAATCCTTTTACAGGAAACTTGTATACATGATAGAGTTAACAGGGACTAATATCACACCTCTCCAAGATGTCTTGGTTACAGAACTGTCTCTGCTGCATGTGGTTGCCCAGTGCATGGAATAGGTGGTGGTAGATGGTAAAATATTGAGGGAATATGTTAGAACCTCCCATCCAAGCTCAGCAGTTGCATTACGAGTCACAATAGGTATGTGTGGCTTTGCATTATCCTGTAACAACAGTGGTGCATGACAATTTGCCAGAACAGACTATAACTTTTTAATTTTAACATCTGCACATTGCAGCAATCCCAAGTATATGACAGCAGTGATTGTTTCCCTCTGCTGCAAAACGCAGTCAACAGCACTTTGCAGGGATGCAGGTTGGGTTTAATGCTTTTCTTCGGTAGTTCCTCTGGTGATAACCCACTGATACAACCATTGGCTGTTTCATACAGGATCCATTTTTCATCAGGTTGGATTGTTTTACCTCTGAGCAGCACTTTTTTGCACACCATGGGCTAAATGGCAGGTCACATGGACCCCAAAGGCTCAAAGAAGGTTGGGGGAGGGGACCCACTGGAATAGCCTCCCCCAAAAAATAAAAGAATAGCTGTTGGGAGAGATGGCAGCCTCCCATCAAGGCCATCCAACATATTTTTTAACATACACAGGGTATGGCTCTTCCATACACGGGGCCATTTTTTTCATCAGATATCAGGATCCTGTGGAGTAGAGACTCACACTTGAGGCATGAGAGGAGGGAATTGCAGATGCTCAGACATTCCATTTTGTTCAGTAAGAGCATGAGGAACCCATTTGTCCAATGTTCTGACCTTTCCCCAATTGGTGTATGTGATTCTATACAATCTCACAAGTATGAGCTTGGCGGCCATCTCCTCACGTTTGATGGGTGTCGGCCTCAAGCACTCTGTAGGAACTTGCTGCCCAGAACAGCAGGTTGTCTGGATCTTGGGGCATTCTCCATGCTCTCATTGGCTTCACAAAGCCATTTGAACCATGTCTGTATTGTACAAACCACTACCCTATACATATGCTTTGCATATGCTATGGGCTGCCTGTACTGCAGTATTCCAAGTTTAAATTTATACAGTAATGTGCCACAAACTTTTATCTGCAAACTCACCATGATTGCATCAACACATTAACACAGTTTGAAGTGCAAATTGCACTGATAGCAAACACCTGATCTTTTATATGATCCTCCTCCTAGCAGACTGGTTTCACGGCACACAGGATTGCATTCTGATTGGACTACACAAATCAGAATGCAATCAGGACACAAAGTGCTGAAACTTTTTACATGACCTAATAACAAGAAAGACAAAGCCCTATGGTGAATATGGAATGCTAGTTTTCAAAAAGAATCAAGTTTGTCATTTTCTAACTTTAATATGCTCTCTCGATGAAAGTAAAACTACGAGTCTAAAAATGCGAATATTATATTGATATCTATCCAATCCAAAAATAATCTCATTTTCTTCTTAAATCACATAAGTTGAACTCTTTTTACCCATCCCATTACCTGCTAGGAGGAAGGAGAAATTGCTACTGTCAATTCCTTGATCATCTCCATCCCCTAAATTTCTAGCATGAATAAACTATTTTTAATATTAAAGTTTCACTATTTGCAAAATTTAGTACTGTTCTACACGAGATTTTCGTATCCATCTAGAAATGTTTCTCATTGCCTTTAGTTCTATTGTCTGACATGCCGGTCCCATGTGAATGATTATCTCAGCAGACAATTCTATTTGAAGTACCGCAGAACAAGGTAATGCCATTCACCTGCCTTGCTGGCTGTTACAATCCAAGGTGAAGCCAGCTACCAGAAGTAACTTGTACAAAGGGGTGCATCCTTTCCTATGCAAAGTAGCAAAAGCCTCTATCAGAGTGATGTGTCTGGCACCCAAGTCTGGGAATTGGACACTACAACACAGAATGCCCCAAGGCAATCCTCTAGACCACTGCTCGGTGTTTCCCACAAACTGACAGTCACGTGGTTTTGGGACAATGATGTTGCATCAAGAATGTTCAGATTTTCATTCCTTACCCCCCCCCCCCCCAACAGAGACTACTGCAGGGGTCAATCAAACTCTGGATAGCTGCCCTTCGTGTTCAAGAGAGCGAGGAGTAGGGAGGGGGAGAAGCAACACAACTGTTTGGAAGTGACGAAAGAGCACAACAGTTTTGGTAAGGAGCAGGATGTTTTTTTAGGTACAGAATGCTACTAGGTGATGTAAGTTACTGTTACTTCCAATACAAAGCTGTTTAAAAATTCTTGAGATGAACTAATTGTGATGTGATTTGAAATGTAAACAGCACTTTGTAAATAAATATCTAGGTCTTTTGCTCAAAAACCATTACCTGCCATTGTTTATTCAAATTTCTCCTTGTGTGTGAGGATAGTGTTTCATTGGCCTTATGCCTCCAGCCAGATGTTTGACAGAAGTGAATTTACTGCCTAAGAGATTTGGTTCTTCAATAATTATTCACACATGACATTACACTTTAAGCATTTTTAAAAGGTACAATGTAATGTATTCTGAAATGATCACGGACAAAAGTAATACAAAATGGGAGGATTTTTCCCCCTATAACAGTACTAAAAATAGTGGAAATTAAAATATTAGAAGATTTGGAAAATGTGAATCTTAATTATTCACCACTGCCTACCTAAAAAAATTTTTTTCAATTATTTTTGAAAATTAAAAAGTTGAATGTCTACCAATCAATAACTAAGCAAAAATAGTTCATTTTCTGAAAATAAGCTAAAAGAGCCAATTTATCATCATCATCATCATCCTCCTCAAGCAGCCATGGGCTACGGAGGTCCAACCAGACCGCGCAGTTTAATACTCCAAGCATATCTGTCCTGAGCTACATCTGCTGCATCCGGCCACTGCACACCAATTCTAACAAGGTCCTGTTTGACATTGTCTGACCACCTCATCCTAGGTCTCCCCCTCCTTCTGAGACCTCTAGGCACACTGTTCATAACCCTATTCGCCAATCTATAATTATTCATATGGGCAACATGGCCAAAGACCCCCAAATGCTCCCCTGCATAAGCCTAAGCATGACTACAACCTAAAAAGCAAACACTTAATCATCTTCCAACTGCTTATAGATGGTAACAAATAAATGTTTATCAAGAGCCCTAGGGCATTCTTTCTTTGCCTTCATCATACCTCTTCCAATGTGTCAAATTTCAAATTCATTTGATTTTTCATTATTCCTTTGTTCTACCAACCTACTATGCTATGAAGCAATTTGCACACATTACAATACCATATGGATTTTAAACTTCAACTCAAAGGGTAAACTTTCATTTTGAGTTTTTCATTGCGTTCTTTTATATTTTCTATGTTGTTTTGCAAGTTCAAATCTGCAACCTTTTGTTATTTTTGTGAATGCCACTATATCCTGAAATTAAGATACAGCTGTAATAAGATTTTAAGAACATAACAAATAAGAAATATAAAACTTACTCATTTCTTTTAGAAATGAACTTAGTTCCAGGAGGAATGAACTGGAATCTTCAACATCTGGAGAAAAGAATCAATCACATTTAATATTCAGTAGACTTAAGATTGAAATTTAATATGAAGCAACACAACTCACATCTATAATAATTTTAAAAGATAGCTTCATTTTTGAAATATTTCATAATAGGAAAAATGCATAGTACAATTCATATATGAAATGGCTGCCACCAAAGGGCTGATGAGGTTATTAATGTTGAGTGCTCCAATGCTGTTAAGCAACAGAATAATATAAAATGTACTAATACCTTATTACATTTATTAAATGCTTTGTTCACCATCAGTATAAATAGCATATGGTAACATTCCAACAATTGAACCACATCCAAGAACCAACCTGATGATAATACATGGTAGTATAAACTATCAACATAAACTTAACCATTCCCATGTCCAGGTCATTTATATATGTTGACAGAATCCGAAATGAAAGGCCAAGGATATCTGTTTTTAGTGCAACAAAATTATTTCTTAAAAAATTGAGGTTTAAAACTTCTTATACATACAGTGAAGAGCCAAAACATTATGACCACCTGCCTAATATGATGTTGGTCCTCCACGTGCTGCCAAAACAGTTCTTACCTGGTGAGGCATGGACGTTACAAGATTTCTGGAGCTGTCTTGTGTTATCTGGTACCAACACATTACCAGAATTCCTTTACTATTGTAAGTAAAATGGTTAAGCCACTGCAGATCAGATATGCTGTTCCAACATATATGTTGTTCACAGATGCTCGATTGGATTGATGTCTGGGAAATTTGGAGGCCAGGGCAATACCTGGTAGTTTTCCGCATGCTCCGCAAACCTTTCTTGAACAATCTGAGCAGTGTGACATGGCGCATTATCCTGCTGAAAGAAGGCATGACCAGAGGGGAATACCATTGCCATGAAAGGATGTACCTGGTCTGTAATGGTGTTTAGGTAGGTGGTAGACATCAGTTTCCTGCACGAGTGACTGGACTCAAGGTTTCCCAGCAGAACATTGCCCAAAGCATTACACTTTCTCCACCAGCTTGTTTTCGTCCCACAGTGCATCCTGGTGCCAACACTTCCCCAGGTAAATGAATACAAGTATCCGACTGTCCACATGGTGCTGTGCAACAGGAAACGAGATTCATCGGACCAGACAACCTACTTCCAATCATTGAAGGTTCAGTTATGATGCTCGCGTGCCCATTGTAGGTGCTTCTGATGGTGAACCGAAGTTAGCATGGGCACTCGGAGCTGCCTGTGGCTACCAGCCCCATTTTCAGCAGGGTTCAATGTATTGTGTTGTGACACATTATTCCCATCACTAGCATTGAAATTATGGGCGAGTTGTGCCTCCAGTATCCCTTCTGTTGGCTTCTACTACATGGATAGCCTTCGCTCACCTCTAGCATCGATGAACTGTGGTTGGCACCCACCTTGCTGGCAGTTCATGGTTTTTTCATCCTCAGACCATGGCTGACCATGAGCACCCCACAAGACTTGCAGTCTCAGAAATGCTCTGACCCAGTCGTCTGGCCATTATAATTTGGCCTTTGTGGAACTCACTTAAGTCCGCTGCCTTTCCCATCTGAAGAAGAATAATAACACTGATTAACAGAGCTCAGTATTAGGTGTTACTTATATCATTTCATGACCTTCACAAGCACCATCATTTATCTGCAGTTGCTTCAATTTGCATAAGACGTGCCGGTCATAATGTTTCAGCTCTTCGGTGTATGTATCTCATAAAAATATTATTTAGGCTTGAAAAATAATACTTTTTTTTAAAAATCTCAGGTGCATTTTATTAAACTAGAATATAAATAATTTGTTAAAGCCATCTGATCGCCATTTGTTAGACTTGATATACAGTACTGAGATTTATTTGTTATATTACTCTATGCTGAAGCAACCCTGATTTAAGCTCGTTTGATTTGAACTATTATCAACAAATTTTTTCTTAAAGTTACAAAAATCTCCTGAAAACTTAAAAAAGCCATTTTTAAACACAGAATGATTTGAAAGCAACGAAGTATGTACCTCTGTTGTTATTTTCCACTTTACACTCATTTCTGTCTTAAAATTATTTTAATATTTCAGAATTATTTTTATCATTTATATCATTTATCTCAGCATTCTATGCATCATTCCCTCTTTAAGTACTCTCGTAACAAGAGTATTCATAGCCAGAGAAGGTCAGAGCATGTGAACACTGCCTGCAGCATTACAGCAGAGCAGGTGCTGTGACCTAGTTAATTGCTGGCATGTGGGGCATTCAAATGGCTACACAGTGGATTGTTTACAGTAAGCATTGTGTTCACACAATGGCTAATGTCACCATGCATCCAGTTAGTATTTATACTTAAACCTTCATTTTCATTTCTATACATTTCATTTATGTAAATTATCAATCTATCTCTTAGAGTTATGTTACAGCGGATGGTCAGTTTAACAGTTGTTGTGGATATTTTAACATCACATTAGGTTATATGTTAATTTTTGATTTATTATTTCTTCACTTTCCAGTAAAAAAAACTTTAATCTTATATCATTTCCTGCAAATGGTCTTGAATACAGAAGCAAAAAGGACTTCCTTGGCACAGAAATCAGTCCTCCTGTGGGAGAGCAACTTTGGCAAGGGTAAAAATCCTTGCCAAAATATCCTAACCCAAGCAAATTACAAGTATTTAAGTTTATACTGATTGGTTTTAAAAGTGTTTACCCCCCCCCCCCTTCAGTATCTTGGGTGTGCTACTATGACAATATGGATTTTTTTTTTGCTTTGATGTACTAACTTTTCAGCACTTAGCCAAGATTCCCAAAATTCAACACCCAAAGGAAAAAAGAATTCATAATTTTCAGTAAAAAAAGGGCAGCCAAGGAAGTTTTCCTCTATTTCATAAACAGGACAGAAAATCCCATTAATGTGAGCAATATGAGTCCCTTGTATAAGACTGGCCCATGTTTTAAAATATACTACACTGAAAAGAATTATCAAAAGAAATAAAAAAATCATGTTCCATGTATGCGAGGGTTTCGTTCTCCAGAAACCTTGTGCACATTAAATTCACACAAATGGAGCTTAACAATATCATTTGCAATCACATTTATATACTATTTAGTAAACTAATTATTTATGTAAATTGCATAAAGCAAAACAACTAAAATATGCAATATGCAAAATATGCAAATGCATAAAACAACTAAAATATGATTAAAAACAAAGGTTTACAAGAAATGAGTTTACTATATTTTTTGTAAAAGGTATATACAATAGAAAAAAAAAATTTTTAAAAATTTTTACAAAACAATCACATAGGCTTAATCACAGTCTGAGTGAGAGTCAATGTTATCCATCTACAAAGGTCATGCTGTGTCTGAAGTTCCTAGCTGAGAAACATTGTTGGATTGATTAAAGAACTCCATAAGTGCTCTTGAGCATTTTTCTTCATCTCAGCCAACATAAAGTTATATGGGACTACTGCATCATTGACATTTATCTTATCCACATAATTGGCATCAAGATTCTGCAGAAAATCAATGTATCTTCAGACAACTTTAGTAGATTAGGAATTATCAGCAAGTTCACATGTGCAGGCTCATCTTCTTCATTCTCCTCCACTAGTGTTTTTTGTCTTCTGTTCTATCAAATCTTCTGCAGACATATTTTCTTTTTCCATCATTAATAATAACAGCAGTAGCTAAAATTTTACTGTGATGCTTAACTTGAGTATATTTGATTTGGGTTCAAGTTAAAAAAAGGGGGGAATTAATATAGTTTGTGTAGGTTCGAACCTGTGTAAATGGAGAGCTTACTGTATTATATTATTCAGGAAGAAATTTACTTTCAATTAATATGTAATTTAACTTTTAATTCATCATGTTTTCCAATGTTAAGCCTTAATTGCATAATCATATCTATTTTTTTGTTATACAATAAACTGTAAAAAAGTTATTAAAATTAATGTGTAGGTAAATTTATTTAAATTTTTCATTTTCATAAAATTTGAAATTAAATTGTTTAATTTGGTATATAACATGACCTATTTCTGTTGAATGGTGTTTTTTTTTAATTCTAAAGTTGACTTGTTGATAGGACTAGGTGCAACTGGCAAAAAGCTTGGACTTTTCTCAAAGTATGGTACAGAGAACAAAATTAAAAAAAGTAATTTTACTGAAGTAAAAAAAATTTTTTTGTTATTCAAAAATAGACTTTTTATTCATATGTTATAATTATCTCTGTCTATTAGTTTTTTTATTTGCATTGACAGATGCATTTTTTACTACATGACTCTAAAAAAGTCCTATTAAAATAAAACTAGTCATCTTTTTCGTTAAATATTTTATTTTCAGAAACTCCAGAATTAAATGATAATTAATTTGGCATATAACAAGCCATAATTACTTTTATTAGTTATTTGCCAAAGTTCTAAAATTAATTTTTTTCTGGCTGAGCATAGGGAGAAAATAGCTTGGCATCTGGATGCAAATGTGTTTTTCAGGCTGGACACTGAAAGGGTTAAAGCATTAGGTTCCTCACAATGCATAGAATTGTGGCCAAAATATTTTTAACCCTTTCAACTTTAAAACCTTTTTTTAACCTTTTTCACTTTATCCTGTAGTGTTTAATATACACTCAGCAAGCAACTTATTAGGGGTGGTCTCAAGAACCATATTTGGGGTGGGGGAGGGGAGCAGTGAGCAGCTCCCAAAAACAGAACTCATTAGAATTGTACAATGGTTCTCTGACTCCTTCTCTTAGCCTTTGGCGGGGGAGGGAACCCCACCCCTTGACTGCCATGGAATCTAAGTAGTTTTTCAGATTATGTCAATAGTACTCAGATACAGAACTCAGTAAATTCTAAGCATTCATGAAAAAATGCGATTTAAGCAATTTAAAGATCTCAATCAAATATATTTTAATCCAATTTGCAATATTTATTTGGTAAAGAGTTATGGAAATTGGAGTATTTAACAGCAAAAATGACAGTTTAAATAATTGCTTTAAAAAGTTAATAAAAATAAGTTAAAATGAAAGCAGTAATTTATACTAATTTCTACTAGCACATGTATATTTTTAGCAGTTTGCATAATAATTATGTTAATTTTTGCCAGATTTGAGTGATTTTTTGAAGTACAAGCAAATTTGTTAAATGTTTTGACTTCTCTAATTCTCCATAATTTAAATACTGAACACATATTGTGGTATCTGAATTACTATTGAAATAACAGGGAACTGTACCTAATAAAGTGTATTGAGTGTACATCGGTCATGTTATATACCAAATGAATGAGCATTCATTCTGAATAATAAAATAACAGAAATTCAAACTAAAATGAAGGATACTTAAGTCTAATTTAAAAAAAATTTAGCTTAACTGGTGCAGAAGATCACACATTCAAGTCTGGGAGGACAATTGGTGGTTATTTTTTCACACTAATTACTGAAATCAAAAGTTAATATTTAATACTTTAAAAATTCAAATTTATTTGAATTTGACTCAATAAATAAATAATACACACAAAATTTTAAACAGAATTTAGATAATTTATTACATATGCTAATCAGCAGTATAGCCGAGTATAAAACTACTTTTTAAGGTCTTACCAGTTATCGCATTTACACAACTTTCAAGTTCACATAAAACCTGCAATTCTTTACTCAACCACTCTATTACTTGAGTATATTCTAAACTTTTAGCTCCTTCTCCTATGGCTTTTTGAAAATGTTCATCTTTTAAAATAGGTCCAGAATATCTAGTAAAAATCAAGAAAACCATATTAGAATCAGTGTACATTTAAAAATTTTCAATACATTAAAAAAAAATTTCAATACAGAAAAAATATCACTAAGATTTTGATCAGTAATGCAGATATATTATTTCATAACAAATATGGCACTCACTAGCAACTATTAGTAATATATGATACTACCAAGGAAACTAAAAACAACTGTTTTCCAAATAGTGACATTGCATGATGAAAAAATGTATCTGCGGCTAATGCTTTTTAAAAGGCTATTTTAAGGAGCTACTTTCCAACAAGCAAACTTGTTACCTACGTTTTTATTAACGAGTTGGGTTGGGTTGTTTTACCTCTGAGCGGTACTTTTTTGCACACCATGGGCTAAATGGCCAGGTCACATGGACCCCGAAGGCTCAGAGAAGGTTGGGGGAGGGGACCCACTGGAACAGCTGTTGGGAGACAGATGGTAGCCTCCCGTCAAGGCCATCCAGCGTGTTCTTTAACGTGCACAGGGTATGGCTCTCCCGCACACGGGGCCACGGCTTAACGTCCCATCCGACGGACGGCGGCCTTTCCAAGCCCATCGGTGTCCCCTACTGACCGTGGGCAGGGCGGGGAATTTTGCGGAGATAAATCTCAACGCTGACCCAGCTGGGACTCGAACCTGGGAACCACAGATTACGAGCCTGGCGCGCTACCGACTCAGCCACCCCCGCCCTTTTATTAACGAATTAGATAATTAATATTAACACCTACTGACAAATTATGTGGTGCTGAATGTAAACATAAAAATCCCAATGTTATTTTGAAATATTCTAAATGGAAAAAGGTAAAAATATTTAGTAAAGAGAGAATATTATTGAATGTTGAAATTCTCAACTGAAATAGTAAGATAGTACATGGTAAATGCAATATGATATAAATATATTAAGATTAGCAGATTAAGGAAGAAAGAAAGTATGTTTTATGTCAATGTATTATTCTCTCCTGCAGATAAGCTGTTAGCTTTGCAGAACATCTGTAAATAAAAAATGATTTATTTGAATTTGTCTCAATAAATAAATGATAAAAAAAATCATTGTGTTAAACAAGTAGCAAAAGTTACTGAAATGATGTTCTGGCAACAAAATGAAATAGATATCATTGGGATTAAAACACTTAAAAGTTGTTATTCTGTTTCTCAGACTGCAAAATTTCCCCGCCCTGCCCACGGTCAGTAGGGGACACCGATGGGCTTGGAAAGGCCACCGTCCGTCGGATGGGACGTTAAGCCGTGGCCCCGTGTGCGAGAGAGCCATACCCTGTGCACATTAAAGAACATGCTGGATGGCCTTGATGGGAGGCTACCATCTGCCTCCCAACAGCTGTTCCAGTGGGTCCCCTCCCCCAACCTTCTCTGAGCCTTCGGGATCCTTGCGACCTGGCCATTTAGCACATGGTGTGCAAAAAAGTGCCGCTCAGAGGTAAAACAACCCAACTCTGTTTCTCAGAAAAATTGAAATTGTCTTGCTTTCACTAGCAGTTAACCAAGATTTTACTTGATACCATGCACATTAAAAGACCTAGAGTGAGTTTTTTACCTCTGAATTACAGACACATTTTTATCAGTTTTCCCATTGGGAAAACTGATAAAAATGTGTCAGTAATTCAGAGGTAAACATGTAACATGAGTACAACAGTAAAAATGTGTCCATTTCTTACCCCAGTCGTAAAGAGTTAGTTGCAATCAGTCCCAAATAATATTTTTGCTGCTGACAGTTAATCAAGAGCAAAACCTGAATCAAAAGTAGATATGGCTCAGTTTTCTGCTTAAAATATTAGCTCAAATATTAAATTTTCGCTTTCTATCAAAATTTTAACATAATTTTTGTTTTCTCAATTAAATTGGAAACTTTAGGAATATCATGCAGGGTTTAACCTCTAATGATATGGCACCACTGCAAATAGTCCCAGTGAAGTGAACAATAAGAATCATTTGACAACTACTAAAATATTTTGATATTCATATAAGCTCACCAGCCAGTAATTTTTTATTAGTCATTTGATGTTAGTCAATGTTTTTCCATCCCCACAGAAGCTGATACAAAATGCATTTGCATCTTTCACTGAAACAAAACTGAAAGAATAATAGTTGGCACTCACATTCAGTTTTCTTTTAATAAGGAAAATCGAATAAGATAATAAAAAAAAAATCCTAGTTTAGCGATTATTGCACAGGTTAGCCATTGCTTTGTATTGTTTCTATTCCAGTTTAAATGATTTATCTCAAGCCAGAATTGGTAATTGAATATACTCCCATAGGAATCTTTCATATTCAATGAAATAATTCCATTTCCTATACATTTTACAACTTGACATTTGTCTGTCAGAAAAAAAGTTTTGTTTCAAATCCTTTACTGGAGGGAAAGGCTTAAGACATATCTATAAACTATTGTATTTATGTGAAAAATTTTCAGTGTCTGAAAAATAGTGCATCAGTACAATTAAATACCATATTAAAATTAAGATATATTTATGCATAGAACTATGTGACTGCTTTTCAAAAAGTAAATTATTATCTACTTAAAAAAAAGCACAAGATGAGCTTGCTATATGTCATTGACGAATGAGTGAACATATTTTGTTGTATGCTTCATCATTTGTTTATAGATCATTGAAAAAGATGCATTACTTTGGGTTCCATAAGTAGCACTAAACTGTTATTCCATTCTGCCAATGATGATATACTGGTTTGCTCTCTTGAATTTTCAGTGACATTTCATCAAGATCATATCAAAATATTACAAAAAATAAAAATGCACAGAAAGTAACAACCACTCCTGTACAAAAAAAATAAAGACCAGGTGTCTGTAAAATGTCTGGAAAGACATTTTACAGGCACCTGGCATTGGGATGCAAATATACCTTGTGCCAGTACTATGACCAGTACTTGTGCCAGTCCAATGAGGCCACTGATACCACCAGAGTTCATGGCTTACCACATGTATTAGCAAGATCAATTCGTATTAGTTACATTAGTGGCATGGCAGTAAAACTTCTGGGCACCATTACACTGTATTATGGGCATTATACTTCATTTTTATTATCATTTTTTTACTGCGGTTTTATTTCAACTAAAGCTTGAATACAATATTTTATCTACTGCATTTAGTTTCCATAAAAATATTTCTCATGCAACTGACAGATTTGTCCAACCAGCAACTGCCATTCTCCATAAATGCCAGATAACTGGGAGTTTATTGTACATAATTAACCTATCAATTTGAAAACTGCAAAATATAGGGCTTATACAGCCACCCTAGTAGAGCACACATTTTGGAATTTTGCTGAATTAAAAAAAAACTACACAAAAAAGTTTACTTTGTGTAACCATAAAAGGTGCATCACTTATTCAAAAAAGAATGAAGATAGCAAAGAACAGCTGCTGTGTAATGGTATTAACAAAATGAAAATAATAAATACCTCTCATTGGCATTAAAGTCAACAGTAACTCTGAATATTTATTGTTTAAAGCAGCTACTTCCCACAGAGGTCTGACGAGAGTCTTGAAGTGCCAGGAGTCAGAAAGAAATGAGAAATGAAAAACTAGAAGAAATGGGATGTTTTACTTCTTAGTGCCATTTTTTTATTTCTGCATACAATGGATTAAATGAACAGGTCACAAAGACCCCAGGTTAAAAGCTCAGTAAGGTGATCCACTGGTTGGGTTGTTTTACCTCTGAACAGCACTATTTTTCCACACAATGTGCTAAATGAGGACCCAAGGGCTCAGAGAAGGTTGGTGAAAGAGATACACTGAACAGCTGTTAGGATACACATGGTAGCCTTTTGCCAAAGTCATCCAGAATGTTCTTTAATACTCACAGGGTATGACTCTCCTGCACACAGGGTAATGGGTTAATATCCTTCTGACACATCAGCTTTTCCAAGCCCAGTGGTGTCTCCTTTCTAGGGAAGGAAAAAAAGTTTGCAATATTCTTGGAAAGTGAGAAAACATTAATTCCAATGCAAGTAATCCCTTTGTATATAAATGGAATCCCAGGGGAAAATGTGCTTATTTTATTTAATAATTTTTTAAGGTGTGTTGGGGAGATCTCTACCTTTGACTCACTGGGAAGCTGTAGGCTTGTTTGCAGTTTTAAGGTGCAACAACTGTTATATTGCATTGAACAACAAAATTTCTCTACATCTAATCAGACTACTGAAAGAAAAAAATTGGACTGTGTTGGGTTGATTTATGTCTGAGTGGAAATGGCCAGGTCACAAGGACCCAGAGATTGTTGGAGTTGGGTTGAGGGAGGTTGGTGAGAGTTTGTTGAGGAGAGGGAAAATATTGTTGGGGTTGGGAAGAGGACTACTGGACAGCTGTTAGGAAACAGATGGTAGCTTTCCATTAAGGCCATCCAGATTGTTCTTTAACGTGAACAGGGTATAGCTCTCTCGCACATGGGGCTATGGCTTATGTCCCATCAGATGGACAGTAGCCTTTCCTAATATATTTCATACGGAATATATCCTTAATATATTTCATATAATAAGGATATATTCCGTATGAAATATATGAAATATATTAATTTAATCCTTAATATATTTCATACGGAAGCATATTAGCACGATTCATACAAGTTTTTTACTCAGCAAGCACAAAATGTTTGGGCACACCAAGTTCAAACTTCTTTCAGTTAATGAAATTGTCTGTCTATACCAGAATGTGTACTGGTATAAATCTTTTTAGAGGGAAACAAATTTCTTTTAAAAAAAATTACCCCCTCAAGCAGCTGCTTGCCACAGGGGTCTGACAGGAGCCTGTCAGTTTATATGCCACAGTAGGAGATCTGGGAGGATGGCAGGACCTCAGCAGAAAATCGACACACACATCCATGCCTAAAGATGGGCAAAATATTTCCAGTGGGGGGCAAAAAAAGCAATGTTTCATTAATAAGCTGCAAATAAGGAATAATGCATACATCATATCAGAATACAACTAAAGATGCCAGAAAACAAAATGGGAGAAATTGATTATTGAAAATACTCGTAAAAAAAAAAGGGTTTTCATAAATTAAGTGGCAAAATGTTTCAATTTCTTTAGAGAAAAAAGCATCAATTTTTGGTACACTTTATACTACTTAATTTTTCGATCAATTTTTCCAGCATGCCACCTAGGCTATCGATGAAACACATTTGAATTATAAACAAATATGGCTTTAAATGAGCACAACCTTACACTTGGCCAGAGTTAATGGAGGTCTTACATTGTTGTAATTGGTGGAAAACAAATCAAAGACGGCAGGTCTCTGAATGCGCTCAAAAGCCATTAGCTTTAATAACTTAGAAAAAATATGCTTCACTCCATGATTATTTTCGTTTACACAACTGACGGCTAAACTTGGTCTAAACACCTGGATGTTTCAGCTTCTATTAATTTTACTGCCGGTAATGACAAATGATCTTACCCTAAATCTTCTAAAAAATCTAAAACGTCGTTCTCCATGACAATTAGAAAAAAATAAAAAAATCAAGTAATGTAAATCGTTTGTAACAGAAAGCAATATAAATTAAATTCGTCAGAGCACTGAAAAGTGTTAATCCGACGTCGACATCAACCCGAAGCTCGAGACTTCACATGGTACTGTCGAAAAAGTACTCAGGCTATTGCCATTTCTGCTAACGTGAATGCAAATTGACGTTGGCCAAGTAGGCCCACTGCGATTAGTCGGCCATGGTATAGCAAAGGTAAACCAAGGTGAACAGTTACTGAAAATAACTTTGTTACAGACTGAAAATGGGTTCGAGTCCCGGGATGGAATAGTTGTTTCTGTGTTGTGGTTACCATTGGTTGATTGAATCACGTGGTTTATGGGCGCCATATTTTGTCGCACCGTGAGATGAAAGCCTATGAGTTAGATTGTGTACCTAGTTAAAACTTCTCAGTTTACATTTCTACCACTTTTTTGTCTATAAAAGTTTCCATATTTTATCAATACCTCACTGAGCTCCATTTGGGTGTAAATATTCAACTCATAGAAATAAATTAATGAATATTTTTTCTAAGAAACTCCGTCAGAAGACAGCAATCGGCTGCGAAAGCTAAACGAGCTAACTGAAAGACAAGCAAATAGTTTTTTTTAAGGTTCGCTTGAAAAACGAACTAATGTTTCCACTTTATCGTCTGCCTATGCCAATATCTGTTCGTGTGTCTGTCCATCTGTTTATCCACCGGTCTGTCCGTCTATAGATAATCAACTTCTTTACCATTTAGAGATAAATGAAAAATTCTTTTTAGATTGGATAGGTGTTGAAGAAAATTGAGATTCTCAATTTTGAAATCTTCCAATAGCTTCAATAGCACCCTCAAGCGGTGGAAAAAGATGGAAAATGCTAAAATTTCAAACGAATATTTCAAACAAACCATTTACAATGGAAATCTGAAATTTTAGTAGTAGAGTGTTACGGTCAGAAGGTTTACAATGGCAATAAGACTTTGCCCTCTTACTTCCAAGGGGGTGGGAAAATTAAACTTTTTTACTTCAAGAGATAAACGAAAAATTCCTTTTTTGTTTTATCAACAAAATATTAATATTTACATTTTTCGAATCCCCATCTTTCCAAACGATCTATTTATGCTAGAAACTTAAATTTTTGGTCATAGAGTGGTTTACACTAAGAGTAACGATTTGTTCCGTTCATAGGAGTGTCGGTAAAATGCAACTTTCTGATTTAAGGGATAAATGAAAAACATTTTTTGTGCTTTACAGGTACTAATAAAATATTAATATTTCATTTTACCAATTATGGAGTAATTCGAATTTCCTCTGTCAGAGGGTACTGAATGTGTAAAATAAGTAGAAGAATGCATATCGCCTCTGGCGCATATGGGAATCTCGTTTTCAAATAGAATGAACTTCTTATTTTGCCTACTTTTTCACACCTTAAAAATTTATATTATGGATGTTCGTGTGGTTTTTCGGCTGAGGTCCCGCGATCCTCAAGAACCTTCTACTATAGCGTATAAACTGAGAGGCTCCTGTCAGACCTCTGTGGCAAGCAGCTGCTTGAGGGGTAATTTATTTATTAATGGATGATGGGGGAAATGCATATAGTATTTTGTTAGTAATTTTAAAACATAAAAAAGTATTTGTTTTAGTTCTTAAATTTAAAAAATTTGCTTTTCTCTCGCTCCTCTGAAAATAGTGGGAAGATCATTGCTGTTAGTAGAATTTCTTCCATAACAGAAAACACTACAGCCGAAATTTCTACCATAAACAGATCGCTTGAAACATTCGTTAAATTTTGCAGTTCGATATTTAGTGATTTCTAATGATATAAATTAAAACTTCCGTTGAAATCGCGAATTATATTTCATTAGTACCAACTAAAAAGATTTCCAGTTATCTCTTAAAACAAACCGTTCCGTTTCTTAACTACCTTGGGCGGAGGGGTCAACTCATTGTTGTCAATGGAATCTTCAAGACTGTCACATTCCACGACCAAAATTTCAAATTTCTTGCATAACTGCATTGTTCGCAATATTCGTTTTAAATTTTGAGATCTTTCGATTTTTTCCACCATTAGAGGGCGCAATTATAGCCTTTGGGGAATTCGGAATATGCAAATTGTAATATTTCATCAATACCTGTCCAACCCAAAAAGAATTTTTAATTTACATCTAAAAAGAGAGTTTTTTGTTAAAATAAAAAAGTTTCATTCACTCCCCCCTAGATCTAAAAGGTCAAGTTATTGTTGGTAATGGTAACTTCGTAACCTTCACATTTCAACCCCAAAATTTCAAACTTCTAACATAACTACATCGTTTGGAATATTAGCTTGATATTTTGGAATTTTCAACTTTTTCCACCGTTAGAGGGCGCAGTTATTATTTTTGGGATATTCTAAAAATGCAAATCGTAATATGTCATTAATACCTATCTAAACAAAAATAATTTTTTATTTATCTGTATACACAAAAAAGTTTGATATATATAAAATTGAAAACGAATTATATCTTTTTTTTTTTAAAGAAAAAAGCCCTAAAATTTACGTTTCCTTTTTTAGCCGTTTTCTAAAGTGCTTCCAATCATGAACAGTGAAATCTATATCAAATATTACTCTACCTTTTCTGGAATCCATAAGTACTGTGCAAACACCATTCAGCTATGCACGTTAAACAATCCGAGCCACGACAAAACATGGCACCCAATTTTGAGATAGTCAACCTTTACTTATATAAGGTCTCTAGCTCTAACTATAGATATAGTAAAGGAGAACTAAACAGTCATTACCATCATTTTCCTGCTGGCAACTTGGGACAGAATTTAATAACCGTCAGCTAGCTTCGGGAAACAAAATGACGGCACTTTAGCACGCATTACATTTTGTATTCACGTTAGACTTAGCTAAAGCAAATTTTTTTCAGAAGTATTAGCTAATGTTGAAGTGTGTTTCTACAGGTAATTTGTGTATTTACTATGGGTGGATTTTTAACATTAAACGCTTGAATGTGATTGACCTTCTCATTAACATCTAAATCAATAGCAAACAATTGGAAAAAGTTGCCTTTCCTGAAGTACAGATGGCGTCAGATCTGTCACATCTCAGTGAAAGATATGGAGGTAATATTACTAGACGGACGCTAGACGGAACTAGCTACGGAACTAGCCTACTTCATGCTCCGCGTAGGGATGCAAAAATAAATGCTGTAAAGGAAGTAATTTGACATTTCATAGGTTAGTACTTTACGAAAATTACGAGATGTGTTCTTTGTGATAAATTAAAAATTGAAATTGTTAAACTAATGGATTTAAAAATAAAGGGTTGTCAACTTTTCAATATACCTTTCTGTCTAAGTCGAATGTAGTTCACGAATTTTTTAATATATGAAACTAATAATATTTGCATATGTAAAGTAGGTGATTTAAAGCCTGAATTAACATGAAATTAAAAGAATGTTTTCGTGCATTTTATTACAATAAGAAATATTAAGCATATGGCATTAAATTTATGAGACGTCTGCTTTGCATTTTTTTATTTTGCCAAAGTGTATTATTATTATTTAGGTAGCATATTATATATTGTGTAAACTTATAATATTTGGGTTTTTTTATAGCATGAAATTAAATTCTGTCATTTATTGGGAGGAGATTTGATTTTCTGCCTCAGCTGAATTAAAAAAAAGTTTACACTCTCTGATTATTTCTTTCAGTTTTTAATAAAAATTAATATTTTTTAATGAAAGAAAATAAATGTGACTTTTCATGTTTTTTTTTAAATGAGGCGTGGATTTGCACTATTAAGGTCTATAAATTTTGAGGGCTTTCGCTTAAGCTGAATGATTTGATCATATATTAGATTTTAAAATATGTTTACCATTGTTCCTGTTTTAAACGGGCTCAACTTAAAGTCTGCTAAGTTTACAGTCAATTTAGTTCAGCTTTAATCACATATTAAGAACAAATCGAATTTTTTTTTAATTTTCATACAAAACCTTGATTTGAAAGAGAAGCAGTTTCCAGCCACTTCGTTTTTCATCCGGTATAAATCAGTAAGTGTGCATTAATTAAATCTATTTTGCTTTAATTACTACACTGGAATAACCTCATTGAAATAAAAAACAAAAAACAGCAAAGTTCTGCCTCATGTAAATCATTTGTTAGGCATTTTTAGATAGCATTCGTCGTTGTTCGCAGCCAATTCGCAAGGCATCATGGGTATCTTTCCTCACTAAGCAGTCGGCAGACACAGCCGTCTGTGTTCAAGTCTGGAAAGTTCAGGGTTCGATTCCCGCCGTGTCGATGATAAAAGAAAAATTCAGAAGTATTAACTAAAGCTCCTTGCGGTTTTTTTTATAATGTTTTCATTTCAGTATCGTTGATAAACTGCCATTTAGCGTTTGCTTCGTCAGCATTATAATGAAACCCAAGTGAAATCTTGCGTTTCTATTAATTGTTCGAATCAGTTGTAGAAGGAAGCAATAAATCTTTTTAAAAGAAAGTACTCATTATATTTTGCTTTTCAAAAATGCACTTTTTGACTCAAAGAAAATTTTTATTTCATTTACACTTAAATAGTATAAAACCTAAATGCAAGCAGCAATAAATATAATAAGGAGATTTGTGATCGTAAGCTACTTTCAAAGAATATGATTACTTTATACTGAGCCATACTGAGTGTTACTTTTGAAAGCATTTCGAAAGTAACTATGCAAACTTTTTCATTTGCTCATTCTCGAAAACTCGAAAACTCTATCACTGATGTGTTTAATCCAATTTTACTTCTAGTAATATTCAGACTTACTGGCCATGAAATTTCATTTTAATACCGATTCAATATTTAAACTAGTTCAATAAATAGGAACTGCTTTTCGAGAATGAGTTATTTCTCCCAACAAAATGGCGGTGTCTAGCAAAATAGGCTGGGGTCACAGTTTTGTTACGAATACGTTATCTAATTTCTATCTGCTATATCTATGGCTATAACTGAGGCACTAGAAAGCACAAATGTTTGTTTTACCTAAGGTGATTTCTATTTCCAAAGACCTATAAGCGACTGCCTCCGATTTTTTTTTAACACAAGTGGTTGGCTTTCTTCCATCTTTTTTAGCAATCCTTATGTCGTCATCGATGTTGCTCGAAGAATTATAAATCGCAAAAGATGAAGCACCACTTTTAAAGAAGACTGCTTGAAATTTTAAGGCAACGTTTCTCAATTTCGACCATTCAAAAATCCAATAAAATAAATTTAAAAAAATTTAAATTAAGGTACCAGATTGGAAACCATATTTCAGTTTATAGTTTGCTTTTGATCATTAGAGCAATGATTATGAGAAAAACATTCTAATAGATGTATTTTAATGTTATTTTATGTTATTTTCAAGTTAGTTTTAATCGTAAAAAATACCCCCCCCCCCCTCAGGCAGCTGTTTGCCACAAAGGACTGACAGAAGCTTGTCAGTTTATACGCCACAGTAGATGGTCTGTAAGGATGGCAGAACCTCGGCAGAAAGCATCACAAACATCCATACCTTAACTGGGGCTCGAATGTACTACTATCTATTCTTAACTTTCATTATAAATTTTACATAAGTAAAAATGAAATACAAAAAAATGCGTTGGTATACGTTTTCTGTCAGTGGAAAAATAGGCAGGGACCTCGCTTCTCTTTCTGCTAGGTGTCTTCACTTTGCATTTGATACATTGCACGAATTTGTACTGTTTAGATCGAGATTGCTGCTGCAATCGAGATTACATTACGTCTCTGGAAGCTTGCCCTCTTCTCCCTTTTAAACACTCATTCCACTGCTTTGAACGCAATATCGTTATTTTTGTAATTTTATAAAAACATATTTATCTCCTCAAAACTCTCCGCCCTGCCACGGTCAGTAGGATACACCTATAGGCTTAGAAAGGCCGCTGTCCATCAGATGGGACATTAAGACATGGCCTCGTGTGCAGGAGAGCCATACCCTGTGCACATTAAAGAACTCTGGGTAGAGAGACCTGTATGGGAGACTACCATCTATCTCCCAACAGCTGTTCCCTCCCCAAACTTTCTCTGAACCTTTCGGAGTCTTCGTTACTTGGCTACTTTAGCCTATGATGTGCAAACAAAGTGCCACTCAGAGGTAAAACAACACAAAACTGCCATTACGAAAACTCTTAATCACTCTTCTCCACAACCAGGGCCTTATTGAGCAGTTGGAGACTCTGAAGACAAGTTGTAAATGTTGATCCCTGCACGGCGCAGGATCTCATTTGCATTTATAGGGTTATACTTATATTTCTTTTTATAACATAATATAATGAAAACTAAGCATGTTCTCCCCTCCCATGGGTTGGGTTGTTTTACCTCTGAGCGGCACTTTTTTGCACACCATGGCCAGGTCACATAAACCCCGTAGGCTCAGAGAAGGTTGGGGGAGGGGACCCACTGGAACAGCTGTTGGGAGACAGATGGTAGCCTCCCGTCAAGACCATCCAGCGTGTTCTTTAACGTGCACAGGGTATGGCTCTCTCGCACACGGGACCACGGCTTAACGTCCCATCCGACGGACGGCGGCCTTTCCTAGCCCATCGGTGTCCCCTACTGACTGTGGGCAGGGCAGGGAATTTTGCGGAGATAAATCTCAACGCTGACCCAGCTGGGACTCGAACCTGGGAACTACAGATTACGAGCCTGGCGCACTACCGACTGAGCCCCCCCCCCCCTCCCATGGAAATGTTAGTAAAGGTATGGAAACCAATGAAATGTTATTTCTTATATTAGTACAAAAAAATAAATATTTAACATTCATTTTTAATAGTTGATTATTTGTTAATGTTTTCTTTCCAGGCCTTAAACGACAAGACTGCAATGGGATACAAAATCATTTTTCAGTGAGAAGAAAATAAATGAAGACTGGCCTTTTTTTTTTCTTTGATCTTTTTTTTTTTCATTTATAAGAACTTTTTATATATTTTTTTTTGCTGAAACTTTTAGTCTGAGCTTATATTTAGAGCAGACACAATAATTTTCACATGGCTTTAATAGCATGAGCACAGTTGTAATTTTCAGAGATTAAACTTATAAAAAATAATATTTTTATAAAATTTGGTTAATTTTATTTCGTTACTGTCTTTCATTATTTTATGTGCGAATTTGAGGGTGAATTTTCAAAAATGGTGACTTTCCTCTAGATATTCGCAACGATGCAAAGAATACAAGCTCATTTCACGCAAGGGTATAAATTTTCATATATTTCAATGGGGATGCGAACATGCTAATGTCTCATCGAAATGTTTGAAAATTTATATCTTTGCGCGAATTAAGCTGGTATTGTTGCATCGTTGAGAACATCTGATATCCTTCAAGAAAGATCAATTCCTCGTTTTCAGAAATTCATCCTCAAATTCCAATTACAATGGAAGTAGCGTCAAGATACCTCAGTACCCGCACGCACAGTGCTTTCCCTCTTAAAAAAAGCTAAACTGTTCTTAGTTGAACGTGAAATATGCACGACTGATTTACTCGTGTAATGAATATCACTTTCGAAAAACGTATCCTTGCAGGAATAATAACCACTTTCGCACTTATAAAATACAGAAATATACATACTCGTGCGGGAAAAATTAACTAAACCCACTCTAAGTTAAACATGAAATGTATATGTTAGAATATATATCGAAAAACGATATATATATTATAATATTAACGATATATATATTATGAATATTTATCAAAAAACGTGTGCTTGCCGGAAAAAAACCTCTTTTACACTTATATATAAAAAAAAAAATACCCCCACAAGCAGCTGCTTGCGACAGAGGTCTGACAGGAGCCTGTCAGTTTATATGCCAGAGTAGAAGGTCTGAGAGGATGGCAGGACCTCAGCAGAAAAACGACACATACATCCATGCCTTACCCGGGGCTCGAACCCAGGTCCCTTAGATTAGTAACCAAGCGCGCTAACCACTCGGCCATGTCACCCTTGTCATGACTTTTTAATTCAAATCTCAATTACACATTTCTATGAGAAATGCATAGTTCATTGACCGGGTTTTTTTTTTTTATCAAAGTGCATGGTCATATCGCTACCTGCGGAAGATCGTCGCCTGCGCCATTTTCGTATCGAAGTCACCACCGGAACTGTCCCCCAGAAACTGTACGTTATCAGGGTTATTGTTTGGAAAAATAAAAGAAGTTGAAACTTAAGTGATAGAAATGATACACCCCTGAATGTCATTTGGAAATTCGTGGATGTTAGTGCATGTTAACGCTATCGCCACCTAACAAATGACGTGGGGATTAATGCTAGATTTCTTTTCGCATTACTTCTGCTTCATATCACATTGGGATTGAAATTATTCTGTGAAACTCTTATTTGATAACCGTCTTTGATAGGGTAAGGAAATTGAAGCTAAAGTTTAAATCTAAAAAATTTCAGTTCTTAAGAGAATCTGTATATATCTGGGGCATCTGATTACCTTCCAGGTAATCAAACCCGATGCACGAAATCTTAACGCAATCAAAAACTTCCCCATTCCCAAATCAGTGAAGGTCAGAGCCTACCTGGGTTTAACGGGCTACTACCGCAGGTTAATTGACAAGTATTCTGAGATCGCCCTACCTTTGATAAGCTTAATAAAGAAAGATAGACCCTTTGTTTGGACTGCTGACACAGAGAGGGCTTTTCAAGAGCTGAAATTAAAACTGATGATGGAACCTGTGTTGCTCTATCCCAATTTCGAAAAGAAATTCATTTTATCCACTGATGCCAGCGGAGCTGTGGCTGCAGTAATTGAGCAAGAGGGAAAAAGTGCAGTTAGACAACCAATTGCCTATGCTAGCCGGAAATTAAAGGCAGCAGAAACCCGATATTCCACTATTGAAAAGAAGGTTCTGGCAATTAAATTCGGCATAAATTATTTTAAACCTCATTTATATGGGAAGAAGTTCAGTGATCACGCCCCACTGTCATACTTCTTGAAACTATAGGATCCGTCAAGCAGGCTTGCAAAGTGGAATTTAACCCTTCAGGACTATGACTTCGATATTATTTATAGGACTGGTAAACATAATATTCCTGCTGTATTATCTCGTAATATAAATGCCATTGAGGAGAATGTAATTTTGTCTAACAAGTTCGTAGACAAGCAACAGCTTCGGGATCTACAGAGGGAAGACTCCCAGCTAAGGGATATAATAGAATGCCGTGAGAGATCAAAAGTCGCTAGATCTAGTAACAAAGTTTTATTCCCATTGTTATACTATAACGGTAGTTTTATCTGTAGTTTATGTACATGGGCGTTGTCATGCTGGAAAATGGGCTGCAGAACCATGCCAACGTATTGTGCAGCTGTCAGTGTTCCCATGATGTGGACAAGAGGTGACCTGCTGTCATATCTAATAGCACCCTATATCATTATGCCTGGCTGACGGGTCACAAAAAAAAGCTGGATCCGTCCTTTCACCAGATTGTCGCCATACACGGACCCATCGTCAACACCCAGACAGAAACAGGATTTATCACTAAACACGTGTTCCATTTGTGACCCCAGTTTGCACGACTTCGGCACCAAGCCAGATGAGTGTTGCAAAGGTTCACAGTCAACGAAACGGTTGCCTAGAGCACAGGTGTGCCTCATGAAACTTTCGGTTTACTGTTCAGGTCGTTATGGGGATGTCCATGGATGCTGACAGAGCCCTTCGAATATCTGCAGTGCTTTGTGGTGACGAACAAGCATGTTGAACAATGAGCCTATCAAGCCATGCTGACGTCTGTCGGATGGTACCACTCTGCGAAGCATGCTAGAATCTTCATTTTGCCAATGTTCGTGCATCCCGATGAATATGGGCAGCAACACATGTAGTTCATCCAGCTTCACATAGGCCTATAATTCTTCCTATCTCAAAAGCATCCAAATGGCGATAAACCTGCCGACGGCATGTACCAAGCATTTTTGGCCTTCGCTGAACAATTTTCTAGCGGAACCACCTAATCTCACCCGTTCTCACGACTTCCACCTAGATAATCCCAATATCATACCTATTCCTTCTTGCACCTTTTATCTCTTGAGCCATATGTCATTGGCTCCAGATTATCATCATTTGAATATCTCAACTGCACACACCCACCCTTCTATTTGCACGACAGATTAAAGATTGAATTTTAGCATTAAATTTATTGAATCATCATCATCATCATCATCCTCAAGCAGCCATGGGCTACGGAGGTCCAATCAGACCGTGCAATTTAGTTCTCCAAGCAAGTCTATCCTGAGCTACATCTACTGCATCTGGCCACTGCACACCAATTCTAACAAGGTCCTGTTTGACATTGTCTGCCCACCGCATCCTAGGTCTCCCCTTCTTTCTGAGGCCTTTAGGCACACTGTTCATAACCCTATTCGCCAATCTATAATTATTCATACGGGCAACATGGCCAAACCAACGGAGTCTCTCTCTGCAAAATATGCTGCTTAAAGGAGGTTGCAAACTCCTTTGCCGAACCTCATCATCAGTTACAAAGTTGAACCACCTAATGCCCAAGATACTGCGTAAGCATCTGGAATCAAAAGCATCTAGTTTCCTGTTATCTTGTTTACAAAGTGTCCAAGTTTCACTACCATAACTAACCCTAGAAAGAACCAAACTATTATACAGTCTAATTTTAGTCTTTAGGTGTATACGCCTATTTCTCCACACTCTCCATAGGTTCTTAAAAGTCCCAGCAGCAATCCCTATTCGTCTGTTAATCTCATGCCGCACATCACCATTATCTGTTACATAGCTCCCAAGATAATTAAACTGTGACACCTGCTCAAGACAGCAACCATTCAGATTAACTGAATCACAACCTGCCTGACCAATTTTCATCACTTTAGTTTTCGCTTTGTTTATAACCAAACCTACTCTACTACCAGTCTCATCAACAGCTCGAATGAAAGAGTTCATCTCATCAACATCATTTGCCAAAAGGGCTAAATCATCAGCATAATCTAAATCAGAAATTTTCGTATCTCCTGCCCATTTAAGGCCAAAATCTTTCCCTTGAAGTGAATTTCGCATAACATAATCAATCACCAAACTAAAGAGAAAAGGAGACAAAATGCACCCTTGTCGAACACCAGAAGTAATGCTAAACCAATTGCTACAAGCCTTACCAACTCTCACACACGACTCAGTGTTATTATAGAGAGCTTTCATTATGTTAACTTGTCTGGTATACCATATGATTTCACAATCAACCACAAATTATGACGATCAACAGAGTCGAAAGCCTTTTTGAAATCAACAAAGCTAGCAACCAAAGGTATCTGAAACTCTAAACATTTCTCAAGAATCTGCCTAAGTGAAAATATCTGATCCACACTTCCCTACCACTTCTGAATCCACATTGCTCATCACGCAATTGACTGTCAACCAGATTCTTAATTCTATTAAGCACAATCGTGGAAAGAACTTTACCTGGAACAGAGAATAGGCTAATACCCCTATAGTTATCACAAGAACTGCGATCACCTTTTTTGAAAATAGGGATAACAATAGCTCTGGTAAAATCCTTAGGAACCATGTCTTTATCATAAAAGATATTCAGAATTTCAGTCATCCAAGTGGTAACCGAAACATTTCCAGCTCTAAGCATTTCGGTAGTAATTTCATCTACCCCTGGGAATTTATGAAGTTTAAGTTTAGAAACAGCCAAAATAACTTCAGATTGTGTTATAGAGCCAACATTAAAGCCACCAATGCATCTATCATCATTGCAAACAATGGGAATAGAACTAACCGCATTGTTCAGAATATCACTGAAATGATCAGCCCACCTAGCCATGACAGAATCCTCACCTTCTATAACCTTACCTTGTTTATCCTTCAATCCCTGTATACCTGTCCGTTTTCTACCACACAAAACATTAACTATCTGGTACAGCTCTCTGCTGTTGTGCTGTCTAATTGCTTCCTCGGCTTTGTCAGCCAAACCATCAAGCCAAAGATTCTTATCAGCAGCTACCTGATCTTTTACACGTTTATTAAGCTCTCTGTAATGCTTTCTATTAGTACTAGTAGGGTATTGATTAAGGACATTCCTGCAGTTCTTTCTTTCTGAAATAAGCTCAAGTGCCTTATCACTCAGATAATTCTGTCTCTTCTGCTCCTTTTTTCCTAAAAGAGTACTGTTAGTGTCTAAAAAAGCCTGTTTAAAATGATCCCATTCATCCTCAACTTCTGTAGTAAGCATACCATGACTGTCATAATGACTAAGTAACCTATCATGGTAAGCTTTGGCTATAACTGGGTCTTTCAGAGCTTCAGTATTAAAAGCAAATTTTTTAACCCTAGCATAACACTTTTTAAGTTTAAGTTGTAAGACACTTTTAACAAGGTAATGGTCAGATCCAATTTCAGCTCCCCTATATGCCCTGGTATTTCTAACAGAACTAGCCCATTTGCTGTTAATTAATATATAATCAATCATATTCGTATGCAGCGCATCAGGTGAAACCCATGTGTATTTATGTATGTCGCGGTGTTTGTAATATGTGTGTTATTCTGAAACCATTGAGTTTACTTACCTGTAACCATTGAGTTTACTTACCTGTAGCAGCCACCAATACCAAAAGGGCCTATTACTCCTGCCCAAAGGTCAGAGTCAGTGCCAACTTTGGCATTGAAGTCACCAAGAACAAGGGTAATATCTCCTTTCTTGACAGAATTCAAAATATCCTGAAGTTGTTCATAAAACCCATCCTTCTCATCCTCATCGGCATCCTCAGTGGGGGGATAACAGCAGATAACATTCAAGTCTTTAACGCTTGTCTGAAATTTTGCTGTAAGAAACCTTTCATTAATGCACTCATATCCTAGAAGAGCATCGCTAGCGTGTCTGCTGAGAAGCAGACCCACGCCTTGGTGATGCTTATTGTCGTCCCTCCCTGAAAAGAGAAATTTAAGATTATTTTTAAGAATCTGACCTTTATCTGTCCATCTGGTCTCTTGCAAGCCGAGAATATCTAAATTATAACGGTGGAATTCTTGTGTGAGGACATCAAGAGAAAAAGCTCTGTGCAGAGTCCTCACATTCCAACTACCTAAGGAGAGAAAATGGTTAGTGGGATGTTTAAAGAAACTATGTTTATTGAGAGAGGGAATGCCGACAATATCAAACAGCCCCCTAATCGCAGACATGGGGCAAAGACCCGTTCCCCCACCACTAAAGGCTGAAGCCATCTACACTGGAAGACTTCCTCCAATGTAGAATTTGACGATGCCAATAGAAGCAAAGAGTTCAGGTGCCTGCGATGACTTCTGCTCAGGATTATCCACCAGCTGAAAAACATATCCTGTGAATCTATTCACTTGGGGCTGTTAACCCACAAACAAACAGAAAACACAGCGGAAGATTTTCCCTCCACAGAAGCCCACCAGTGCAGCTAAATCAGGATCCATAATCAAGCTCAGAGCCATATATCTGTCCAGTCCAGTTGGTTTATATGGTCAGCACCAGGACCCTGTGTGGTTGACCACTCTTCAGCAGGGTAGAAAAAAAAAGAAAAGTAGCCATAGTTGTCCAGATCAGTAGGCCACACTAATCTGTCAGCCCTCCCCTTCCGTTCACTTCCACAAGAGAGTATCTCTTTTGAAAGGAACTAACTATCTGCACCACGAGAAGGCGGGGTCGGACATTAGGTGCTAGGCCTGGCCGGTTCTATGCATCATCACAGGGGATTGGTGCATAGCTCTCCTTCCAGTGACTACCTAGCTACCATTTACAGACCTTTATTGAATCTCTTCGTAAATTATGTTAAGGAAAAGTTTAGCTTACAGTAATTTCCGAGATGTGATTTACATTTTTTATTTTCCCAAAGTACATTCATATAAATGGCACTTTTATTTTGGAAAGCAAGCACTTGATATTGAGATGTTTCATTTTTGCATGTGACAAACTTAAATTTTGAGTCGAATATTTGATAAAAAGTAAAAAACTGTATTTGCAGATAAAGACATGGGATTAGCAAGAAAGCATACCTTTAGTCTTGGTTGAAAATTTCAAAAGATGTTGGAAAAAATAAGGCAAAAATGTTTTTAATGATTAAACATCAGTATTTAGAATTATTTTTTCCTTCAGCCCCAGCTTAAATAAAAGTGGTTTTTTAACAATATTACTTTTACAGAATGAAATTTTGTCATATTTTCATAATTCAGTCAAAGAATTATGAAACAAGTGTTTTGTTTATCCTACTTTTAAATTTCATTCCAACATTTTTTTTTTGTTTCAGGTTCGACTGAAATCTGCAAATTAGACACTGTCAAAACTACCCTATAAAAGTTTTTGGGTTTGCCACTGTTAGTTTGTAACCTAGCACAGAGATAGCCAAATGGCAGCCATTGGGCTGGATCTGGTCAAACACCTCATTGTAAAAGTATTACTTAGCTAGTATTTATTTCAAAACATATAACAAAATCTGCAAATTTTGGAAAATGGTCCTTAGGTAACTGAGTTTGCTATTCCTGTTCTAGCAAATATCCTCTTACCCATGCTAAACCCACATTGAAACCTAGTTACATCAGGGTTTGAAACATTTTTCAATAATTTGTTTCGACGAAGTAATTGGCAGCCCTTACTACTTTTAAAATGTTGAAAATTTATAGCAAAAACTCATTTTTTCAGCTAGGTGGGTTAGAAATCCACTTCCATCTGATCATGCCAGGTGCTCTGGCTACTGATTATAGATCAACTGCAGCTAACATACAGTACTGTGCAAATTAGATAACTAAAATATTTATTTGTTTAATAGTCTAGTTAATAGTGAATGTGACCGCCCTTAGCTTTAATTACTTCTTTCACCCTCTGAACCATTGATGCCACTAGCTTTCCACATATCTCCTTCACTTCAGGGTCGTGGTACCACACTTTCATGCACTTTCTATCATTTTGGTTTTCGTCGTGCAATCCATCTTAGATATGCGCGCTTTAATAATGGCCTACAAATTTTCAATGGGGTTTAGATCAGGTGAATTTCCTGGCCACTCTAATACCTTCAAATGTTGCTGGGTAAGAAGCTCAGAATTGTGGCATGGAGCCAGATCCTGTTGAAATACCCCATCGCCGTTAGGAAACAGCTTCTGCAGTGTTGGGACCATTTTCGCCTCCAGAACGCCTATGTACTTTTTGCTGTCCATCATTCCTTCAATGGGGTGAAGCGTCTGTGGCCCAGAAGCTGTGAAACATCCCCAAAACATGACCTTGGGTGGGTGTTTGGGGGATTGCTGGATGTGGCCGGATCAAAGAGGTTCTCCAGGCTTCGCTTGTCCCAACTAATTCGCACAGTACTGTAGACTATAAACTTTCAAATTTCCAATTGGCAGTCACCTATGTTGCCATCTGTGAATCGAAAGAAGCTGGCTACAGAGAAATTTGCATTGACAACAGTTCTAAATGTTTGACTATAAAAGTTTGTATTGTCCAATCCCAGTAACCAGCTAATCTCTTCATCCCAATCAACAGATGGGGACACAAGTGACTGCAAAATTTGGTACAATTAGCTATACTTGTGATCAGCTCAAAGGTTACTGTACCCAAAAATTCCCAATTTGGAAGATTGCTGTCTCGAGGCTGATTTTCCTCTCCACCATTTTTGCTGTCTGAGTAGCTTATGTAAGATGAAGTAATTACAATATATATTTTTCGTAGAAAAACTGTATTTACATAAGCACTTTTATACATTTATTTTAGAAATTTCCTGTTATTATTTGCTTGCTTCTTTCAGTTCTTTTAAAAAAGTCTGACATTTTCCCATAAGCACATTTACAGCTTCAATTACCAATACTTCTGGTGAGACAGCACCAGTAGATTCCACAGAAACTAAAAAAAAAGAAAAAAAAAACATTTACCCACAAATAGTACTTGAAAACGACAAATTTGTAAATAAAATTTAGACCCATGACAAATATATTTAAAAGTGAAACAACAAAAACATTAATTTTAATGGTCATGTATTATACCTGATACGCCGATACATTCAATACAACTAATACTATTTCAAGTATTTACTTAATGTTTTTGAATGAATGAATTAAAAATTGTCGTCTACTCTCACATATGCTAATACTTAGCAGCAATTCTTGTAGTAGACAGGAGTAATTACATAAACAATTCTGAATTAAACCAAAATTCAGAATTTAAAAAAATGCATGATGTTTTGCTTACAAGTTTAATCAGAACTGTTACCACCAAGTTTTTCTGAAAGTGTTCTTCATAAACAAAATGAAAACAATTTTTTGAAAGATAGAAATTAAATCATTCTCTTCGTTGTTTGTTTTCTATTTTACTGCTCTTGCTATTTCTAAAACTGCTTTTGCTATTTCTATATTTTTTTAATTAATGATTTGATTTTAAGAATGGTTATATTTTACTTTAACGATATATGAAGCTAGCTGTAAATGTCATTTTCCCACCAAATAAATACAATTCTCATCACAATTTGACTGAAATTTATGTATTTGGGATGATTAGTATCTCAAATTACTTTTAAGCATTATTTATTAGTTTATATATTAAGCAAATTTTTTTCATTGCAACATTTTTGAATTTGATGCAAATGGTGTTGAATTGGTTACTTTAGACTTTTTCGAAGTTGAATAAAATCCAAAATATGAATATATTTCATAATTTTTGTTATTTATCATTTTAATACATATTTTTTTAAACATCTTATTTTTAAGACAATTTTTTTTGCTGCAGTGAATTGTTAGGCTTACAAATGTTGGATTATTGTAGTCCATATTACAATTACATATTTTGTTAAAAAAACTAGGAAAAAACTAAATAAAATATTTAAAATATTATGAAATATTTATACTGAATTAAAATTTATTGAAGTTAAATGAAAAAAAAAAATAAACATTTTTACATTAGAAAAAATTGCTCATTTTAGTATACAAGAGATAATTCTGTTTGCTACTTCAAAAAAAAAAAGTTTCTAAAGTTCATGATTGCAGCTCTTTTTAAAAAACAAACTAATGTTTTAATTTTGTTATCAACTTGTAGAATTCTACTTTTTTTGTCTTTAGAGATAAATTATTCTTTTTTAATTGGATACATATTGATGAAATTATGATTTACATTTTCCATCTCCTAATAGGTTTAATAGTGCTTTCTAATGGTGGAAAAGTTGGAAAATGCCGAATCTTTAAAAGAATATTGCAAACCATCTACTTATGCTAGACATTTTGGAGGCAGAATGTTCTGTTCATTGTTTACATTGTTAGTAATAATTTGCACCCTTAGGAGCAATTAGAATATTCAGCTCTTAGAATGTTTAAAAATTGTCAATAATGATTTGCCCCCCCCTCCCCCCTCTGAAGGGGTGGGGGAAGATGTAAACTTTTTAAAGATATATGAAATATTCCTTTCCTTTGTACAGGTACTAATAAAATATTACTATTTGCATTTTCCCTAATCCTCTATTAGTTTGAATTTTAGCTTTTAGAATAGGCTAAAGGAGGAAAATTGAAAGGAAAAAAACTTCTGTTTGAAAATGAGCATTCCATATTTTGAAGAGGATTAAAAAAGTTGGGACTAAGAATTATTCCACTGTTTCTAGGTGGGCTTGGGTTGCTTTTCCACTGAGTGGCGCTTTTTACAATATTTTTACATACAATGGGCTACACAGCCAGGTCACAAGGACCGCTCAGAGAAGGTTGAGGGGAGGGAATCCACTGGACAGCTGTTGGGAGACAGATGGCAGTCTCCTATCAAGGCCATCCAACCTGTTCTTTAACATGCACAGGGTATGGCTATCCCGCACAAGGGCTATGGCTTGATGTCCCATCTATTGGATGATGGTCTTTCCAAGCTCGTCGGTGTCCTCTACTGACTTTTTGTCATCAAAGGATCTCAGTGCTGGTCCAGATGAGACTCAAACCTGAGAACTGCAGATTACAAGTCTGGTGCACTACTGACTGAGCCACCTCTTTCTGGGTGAGCATGGAAAGGTTTAAGCAGCATCTTGTATATGGGGAAATTGATTTGACCTTGTTGCCACATACAGAACCACAAATTAACAAACAGAGGTATAAATACTGTAATCTAAAGACTTAAAAGAAGACAATCCACATATAAACATTACAATCTGTAGTTTGTCCTAGCCAAAAAAAGGAAACCTTACTTGAAAGACCTTAATTTTTTAAGTATACATGGATGACTATTAATTATTCAAGACCATTTATTTTTGGTTGTAGAACATAATTTTTTTTTATAAACAAAAGGCATGAGCAATAACAACCTTAACTGCTTCTGAACAACTGTAAAAATTTAGTAGCTTATAAGCACAGTAAGCAGGTTGGCCTAACAGCAAAAGCATTCCAAGCAGTCACTTGGGGTGACATGCTAGTAATTGAATGAACTTGCTCTAATTTCAACTCAAACTGAAAGTACCATGAATCTAAAGTGCTAAACATATTTACATAACTTTGTGAGTAGAATAATTTGAAACCCTGTTACTAATGATTCACAACATTTTATTTCAAACTAGAAGATTTACCCAGCATTGCTTGGGTTTTAGAATGTCTTTGTTTCTAACAAAAAAGCTTGTCCCCCTCTTGTATTTCTCTTTCTCTTTCCCCTCCTGAATTCAAATAGTTATTTATCCATTTCTCAAACAATGACTTTGTCATGTGAAAGAAGAAATCCAATCAAGAAATCAACTGAATTATTTCATCTTTTAAATTTATTCATGGCAACAATTATTTTTAATAACTGCTAATGTTAAATCTATGGGAATTTCAAGAAATTCAACCCTGTCCATCACAAACCTAAAGGCAGAAAAAAGTGACTTCACTTGGGGTGGAAAAATGTCTTGGGCCAGCACTGACAGTAAGAATTTATTCACTCCAAGAAATTTTATAATTAATTTATAAAACTAAACATTAAATTAGTAATCAATGCACAAAAATACATGAATAGAATATGAATTACTGCAAAGGAAAAAAGATAATGTGCTTTTCATTAAAAATGGCTGACATATAGGGTCTGAGATGACAATTTCTGATGAAGTTTAGTTACGCATGACCTAATTAGTGGAATGTGGTCTATACCACTCTAAGATATGCTTGTGTCTTGTCTTAGCAATCAAAGTAAAGGTCAAATGTGAGGAAATGAATCAGATTGTCTTACCTTTGAACAGCACTCTTTTGCACATGATAGGCTAAATGGCCAGGTCACAAGCCTGGTGCACTAAACTGAACCAATCCTACCCATGTGTAAGACGATGGAGCAGGTCTTGTTATACAAATGACCAAAAAAGATGTATTTACATTGATCCTGTCTGGAATTTCATATTCTGTATTTTCTTACTGCTATTAAACAATGATTGGATAGAAAAATCATTTGGTGGGCTTTATTTTGCCTTCCTCTACATTACAAATTACATGAAAAGAATAAAAGATCTCACCAATGACTGAATATTTTCACATTACTTCACAATAAGAAAATTCAAGCCTTTCTTTTATTTTTATACTTCTCTTAGAATATCAAGAGCTCTATGTCAATAATAATCACTTCTCAACACATACAAGTGACCGCTGCTTAATGCACCCCTGGGTCAATGCAGTGCTAAAAATATTCATTCTTTCTCATCAAATTTCCAAAAAAAATTCTTTTTTTATTCAAAATATTTTTTTTTCACACACAGCATATATATTTTAAATATCTGGTGAAGCAATTTGTCTATTATGCATTTTGGCATTAGCAGAATGTCGCAAAAGTGTTAACTATTGAAGTCATTTAAGAGACTTTCCATACTCAGTGGATGGCTTTGGTGAAGAGACATTTATGACTTTGTTCAAGAGAATTTAGTAAAACATAGTTATGATGCACTTCTGAGTATTATAAAGAAATACTGCAATATTGTGTATCAAGGGGGAAAAAAAGCCAAGTAGTCAATCCCAAACTCCTTTTTCAGGTAAGATCTATGGTCAGGGTGTTAATTTGGTTAAACAGCAAGATTTGAGAGATTTCATATTTTTTTTAATGTTTAGTAAAAATTTTCCTTACAAATTAAATGAAAACTAATCTTTTATTTACTGTATATATTTCTGTGTTTACAATTTTTGGGTCATAATTATTTATGGGTGCCTATCTTATTGAAATACATTATAATTACAGTGATAATTCATCCTATGGTTAAAAAAAAAAATCGGAAACTTTTTTGTCCTATATTTTTTATTCTGCTCTTTAAAAGTTTTATATTTTTGATACCAAATAAAATTCAATCTGGGTTGGGTTGTTTTACCTCTGAGTGGTACTTTTTTGCACATGGGCTAAATGGCCAGGTCACATGGACCCCAAAGGCTCAGAGAATGTTGGGGGAGGGGACTACTGGAACAGCTGTTGGGAGACAGATGGTAGCCTCCCATCAAGGCCATCCAGCGTATTCTTTAATGTGCACAGGGTATGATGGCTCTCCCGTACATGGGGCTATGGCTTAATGTCCCATCCAATGGACGGCGGCCTTTCCAAGCCCATTGGTGTCCCCTACTGATTGTGGGCAGGGCGGGGAATTTTGCGGAGATAAATCTCAACTCTGGCCCAGCTGTGACTCGAACCTGGGAACTACAGATTACGAGCCTGGCGTGCTACCGACTGAGCCACCCCAGCCCCAAAATTCAATCTGTATTACCACTAAGTTTGGCAAATTTTTCTTATTTGTTAATGGCATTGAGGAATTAATATCACATAACTATAATATTTATAATTTGGAATTATTTAGTTGTAATAAATTATTTAATAATTCTTGTAATAGTGTGAACCATTGACAAATTAAAGTTATTTTACTGATATGTTTATTCTTCGTGATTGAATATTTTTTTGCTTTTAAAATAAAACCAAAAAAGTCACCAAAATTATAATACACTTAGAGAAAGTGTATTTCACTTAATGCAGAGTTGCCAGAAATGTATCCACTACATTACATGGGGGGGGGGGGGTCACCTGTTTATCAATATTTGGATGAGATGCAAATAATTTAATCATTCATCATAAGATGGCAACCTTATGTCAATTTCAAATTAACTTTGCCTCATGTGAATACATGTTTATTGTACTACCCAGTTGTAAGGCTGAGTCTTGGAAAATATGTACTCATGTTTTAAAAATTTTAGAGCATTATTGTTTGCTTAAACCCTTGACTTGAAGAGTTTAAATAAACACTGTCTTAAACTGTTTTAAATAAACATTGTCACAACCAACTCTTTTTTTTTGCCAAAGATCTTTTTTGAAATTAAATCTTGGAAAAAGTGATTACCAGCAGTGGTATAATTAAAATTCTAAAAGATAGACTGGCTATTATAAAGACAAATTGTTCTTCAAAATGTTTCAAATTTATAAATAACTATATAACCTATTTTATTTTCACAAATCAAGACAATACGTTACAAAAATAAATTTAACATAGATTAAAATCTTACTACATACAGCTAGCTGTACATGTGGAGAAACCATATTATGCATATTTTTCAATAACATTATCTGGTCTCTATCATTTTAATTGAGAAATATACTTTCAAATATATATATATTCACTATATAGTCAATTACCAAATAAATGGAAAAGGTTACAGAGTAAAAAAAAATAATTAACTGATAATACTTACATATAAAATGATCCTTAACCCTCATTAATTTCACAAGATCTTTTAAGTCATCATGCCGGAAAACATTTCTACTACACATATCTTTCCTTGCACTGATAACTTCTGCAACTTCTTTACCTAATAATCAAAAAAGAATACTTGCATGCAAAGAACATTTAAGCAATTAACATTGAAAATTAACAAAGGAATTAAAATAACTGACACATTCTTGGAATCTTCAATCAGAAACATTCAATGACATTATCAGAAAAGGTACAACTACCATGGCAAAAAAAAAGTGTTGTTTATCATAAGCTTCATTTAAAGTTGTTGGCAAAATAAACAGAATAAGAATATAAATTAAAAAATTAAAACAAAAAATACCTATCTTTCTATAGTGCCCTAAAAAGTAGAAAATAATCCTAAAACATATCGAAGTTCAATCAGTCATCGAGTTCATATTCACTTCAAAAGAAGATAAGGTGCTGGAAATCTTGCTGAGTAGGTAAATTGGCACCCTATCTTCTTTTGAAGTGAATATGAACTTAGTGACTGATTGAACCATCGATATGTTTTAGGATTATTTTCTACTTTTTAAGGGGTACTATAGGATGATAGGTATTTTTTTAGATTTTTTAATTTATATTTTTTGTTGTCACGAAAAACACCTACCTTCAAAAACTTTGATATATGACCCATAAACATCGATCATATTTACCACCGTTTTGGATTCAGGCTTGAGGTAGACCATGACATTGGAGACGTCACAAGCTGTAATTTGAGATACTACTCACTAAAGTCGCCTCCCACAAAAAACCACCCTCCCACATTTTATCAGGGGGGAATAGTGAAGCGAAATTTGAAATAGTGTACGATTGTCATTATACGAGCTTTCATTTGATACTTGTAACTGTAGGCTCTGGTGTTCTGATGATATGGCAGAATGACTTCCATTTTTTAGGGGGGAGGTGAGCATAGGGGAGATTATTTTTTATAGCCTGTGACACTCCCCATGTCACAAGCTTTCATTCGACACATAGCCCATTACTTTCTGCACTTGTATTCGGGAGATATAGAGGAACAATCATTTTCACGTTGTCTCCCTTTTTTAGGGGGGGAGAAAGCTTGGGGGTCAATTTTCCATAGCCTATAACATTCCTAGTGTTACAAGCTTTCATTTGACGTATATCTTGCTACTTTTGGCATTTGTATTCTGGAGATATAGTGGAACAATTGTTTCCATTTCCACTGTTTTAGGGGGGGAAGATAGCATGACGGGGTCAATTTTTCCTAGCCTAGGACATTTCCCACATCAAGTTTCATTTGACCTTCATGTTCTGGAGATTAACTTAAGAACAGTTTTCACATTTTCCCTTTTTTAGGGGGGAGAAGAAAGCAGGGGAGTCAATTTTTTATAGCCTATGACACTCCCCACATCACAATCTTTCATTTGGCACAAAAATCATTAAGTTTCTCCACCGTGTTCGAAAGATATGGTGGAACAGCTTTTCATCTAATCCACAAGCTGACCGAAAAACAAACCGACAAATGTCGAAGCCAAAAGCAATACGATGATAGGTAATAATTCAGTAGTAAATATATCACAGATGTCCTATAGACATGAAACTCATGAAATAATATGCTGAAAAAAATTGGTTTTGCTCTGAGTGGGATTTGAATCCACGTCTTCGAGTAACATACAATGATTTAGTGAGGGATGGAAAAACTCCAGCCTGCAAGATGATTTTTTGTGGCCAACAGGCAAGTAAAGAATATTATTACTGACCACAATCAGAGTGTTGATATCCAGTATACAATCAAATTTTGGTGAAATTGTCGGGAAAATGCATCTGACATAATTTTTCTTACCGTTGTTTACTAAATAGTATTATTTCAAGATCGATATAATCACTTCTTTATTATTTCTCGTAGTTATTTATATATGGTTTCATAGGATTTTCAATACAGCCTTCTTAATGTCCAACTTTTTTTAGTAGCCCACAGAGAAAAAAAACTTCCCTACCCCTAGTGTAGTGGTTAGCATACTGGGCATGCTAATAGAAGATGTGAGTTCGAATCCCACTTACAGCAAAACTAATTTTTTTCAGCTTATTGTTTCATAAACAGAATATTTTTATTATTAATTTAGTTAACTGGAATACAATAATAATTTAGAAACTCAACAATCTACATTTAGTTAACGAGATCCAATTAATAATTGAATTTTACCTCAAAATGGCTGGTTTTTTTTTGTTTTAATCTGAAAGCTCACACTAGGATTGGCAAAGAAAACTAAGTGAAAAACAGATAAACAGACCAGAGTCATTTAGCATGTTCTTTAGTGAGCACTAATTATAGCTTTTTCAGTACAGGAGACAATGGTTTAAAGATTTAATGAAAAGTGCCATTTAAAGAACATCAAGGCACATTTTCTCATAGAGGAGTAGTAAGTCTTACTGCTCACAGGGTGAAATTCAAGCCTAAAGATTACTAAGTAACCTGTATCCTGCCTTAAAATAGCATAAATGTACACTTGTATATCTGACAAAAACATTTAGAAACAACTACTAAAGCATCAAAATACCTTCAAGCCAAAATATTACTGGAATAAGTACAAATTTTATATTAATTATTAATGTTCCATGTTTATTATTTTTGTTACTAAATAATTTTGATTAGAAAGACCAATTTTTTGCATTAATAAATAATTCTTATGCCTTGATTTTTATCAGGTTTATAGTGAGAATTATTGATCATTGAAAACTTTCCCAAGTTCATAATAATTCTTAGGATAAGCATCAGAGATCCATAGAAACTATGAACATTCTATCATACTTGACAGATATGCTACAGGTTCAATCTAAGCAAACCTTTTTAAATTTTAGACTTTGAAATTAAAGCTGGAATTTTATGATTCATTACTGAATGATAATCACTGCAATCATCCATAAAAATTGTGCTACAAATCTGTTTATTATATTTAAAGGTAAAAGACTAATTTTACTCAATGTTCTATTTTTTATTAAAATAAGTGTACTATAGTAATTAGGCAGAAAAAATATTATAAGTCGTCTGTGAAGTTTTCAAAACCTTGCACTTAAACAGATTATGGATTAAAGAACAGAGGTAAATACACAATACATTTACAACAAGCTGAAGCATACTGATTATAGAAGAAATTCTGCAGTGAAGGAAATAAAACATTATTTCCATTACACAAAGATTTGTTTAGTCACAACATTCAAGTTGAACATGTGTGAGGTTCACTGTGAATGAAGAAAAAAGTGAAGAAGCAACAACTTGTAATCTAAAGTGAAGAAAGCCATCATTAATGTTATATGGAAAGATGCAGCAATTAGAAATCAACCTGAAAGTGGTGCTTAAATATCAGAGATGAATTTTTAAAGCTTGTCAGATTACTTAATTTTTTAAACTGGTCTTTGAAAGTCATAGCTCTACATACAAAGGGAATATATATCTTATCTGAAAAGCTTCAGCATCATTTTAATTACTATGCTTTTGCAACTTTTACACCTGTTATAATTTGCAAAAGCTTTTCATAAAGGTCTTAAAATATGAATGGTACAATATTTACTGTTTTTTTACATACATTATGCAAACATATAAGATATACCATGAAAATTAAAGGAATCCAATATTTACCATCTTTTTTAACAATCCCAATCACTCCTTTTGAAAAACAACTTGCCAAACGATGAGCTTGTTCTCCTTCTATTTCTTGAAGCAAAGTTATCTCTGGCAGCAAACGGTATGAAGCAGTAGCTGAAATATTAAGCATCAATTAAAGAGTTTCAATACAACGCTAGATATAATTATGAATAATTTACAATAACTGATGATTAAAATAGCTAAAAAATTATGTGCAACTATTGAAAAATAAAATTTAAACCATGATCAAGAAAGTTGTCAATATGAGGTTCTAAGGTCATTGATGAAAGGTAGTAGCAGATAGATTCTGCACAAAGTACATCAAAGCATCAAACAATTAGATTAATGTGCCCTAATGGAATTTTCCCCACTTACTGCTTGAATTCAGGCTGTCAGTTACGAGTTATTACCTGTACACAAGTTTGTAAAATTTTATTTCCATACAAATATTAGAAAAACACACATCAAATTCTAAAACATTTCACTTGTTGCTTTCCATATGCAAAAATGACAGTAAACCTAAAGAAAATTTAAAAAGTCCAGTATTTTTTTTTGCAATCGATCACAATATATCTTAGAATAAGCCTAAGCATTTTGTCTAAGTACTGAGTTCAACAATTACACATTTAAGTGGTACAACGTTTTACAAGGACTCCTTTTGTAGCCATACTGTAACAAAGTTTTCAGAACATTCTCCTTGATGAACAGTCCTGTCCAGTGGAGATATAATTAATAAATGTATTAAAGTCCAAGTACTTAATGTAATAAGTTGGGTTCTAGAAGTTTTCCTAATATCAAAAGTATATAGGTATACACTTAGTGTATTGCGAATAAACATTTCAAATCTTCAAAAATATAGGTTTCCTCTTGGTCAGATCCATCGCAAATAAAACTACGAAGATATGGCTCAATGATTTCAGTCCAAGCATTCACCAAAGTTAAATCTTGAAAGTCTTCATAATTTCATAATACGCAATGAAAATTGTCTTAGTGTAGCAGTTACAACACCCAAGTAACACAAATTACTATTACTACAAACTGTTTATATTCTAACTAAATGTTCTGTATATGGATTACGATTGGTTTACCAATCACTAAAATTCCAAACGCATACATTATGCCTCAACTGCACATATGACAAGTAATTACAACACAATAACAAAATAACCACGATGTTTTAATTATTAATAAAAATACTTACATTAAAATAATAGTATAATCTGGTAAAATTTCAAAATTAAACTTTTTTACTGAAGTTAAAATGGAAAAAAATACAGTAAAATGTTTTTATTAAAGTTAAAAGGAAAAATACAGTAATTAGTTTTATTTCAAAAAAATTTAGTTATGCTTTTTCTTTGTATTACTATTTTACTAAAAAAATTAACTACTCTTTCTTTTTGATATACAGTATAGTCTCTGTTGCTTACTTTAGAATATGGCTCTAAGAGTACAACTTATTACGTTATTTTGTATTCTTCAAAATTAACTTAGCCACCAGCATGAGTTCAGTTTCAAATACTAAAAAATCATCATAATAGTTCATATAAGCAACTTCTGGGGAAGGTTTCATACCATGAGTGGATTATATCTTCTTTTGGATTATATCCTCCAGTCATGCTATGAAGAATGCCATAGTGACTAGAGCTGTTTTATGGTGTTGCTTAGTAACATATTGACATTGAAAGATCCTAAATATGCTGATGATAAACATTCAAAAAATGCTTCACTACATTTTATATTGCATCATGGCCAATGAAAGAAATAAAGTATTTGAAAACATTTACTGCTTAGAGAATTGCCTTTGATTTGGATTTAAAAGGGTTTACAGATTACATCAATATTAGTGCAAGAGCAGTAATAATATAAACAACAACAACAAAAAAGTATTGTTCATTTTGCAGAATGCTACATGGTTTGAACTTTTAATTTTCAAAAATGGTTTAGTTATCAAGCTGCAAAATGTGTTTTATATTCTAGTTTTTCATACCAACCAGCAATAACTCTAATGGCTCATTAACAGAACTAGTAAAAAAAAAAAAAAAAAAAAGATGGATTCAATAATTCCACCAGAGGTATAGTTTTTTTTTTCCTTTTTTTTTGATCTTGTCTTGTGCCAAAAATTTTTACTCAATTTTTTTTGTCTGGAAATGCTACTGGATCACATACTAAAGAAATAAGATGGAATTAACTTGTACAGAGTGACATAAGATTAGGACACTGTATGCTTTAGAAGTGTTCCCAATCTTTTATTTGTAAAGACTTATCCCCTCCCAAACACTCTTTAGAAACTGGCAATAAGGCTAAAATTAAATTATTTTATGCGGTATCTCTTGGAAACTATGCAAAACAGCTATTCTTCCCTCTTCCATGGAATCTAGTACAGGCACTATTGCTCACTTATATTTATTTTGTTTGATAAGAGGATGGTCTTCATTTGTTCCTCGCAAAATTACTATATAACTCCACTGCAGCATCAACAATGAGATTACTCATGTTTGAAAAAGAGTAAAATGCAGATTCACGATAAACATTTTACTCTGTCATTTAAATCTTGCTTTAAATATATTATTATTGTCATGATGATTTGTGTGCTGCTTTATTTGTTTTTAAATAAACAGATTTACAGTCACTGATTTAAGACCATCTCTAAATAAAATTGCCCTAAAAAAACCAATAAGACTTCAGCAGAAAGACAAATTATAAACATCAAAGCAACAATAAGGATCCGAACTGTCCTTTATTATAGCACTCTATGATAAATTATCATTTAAAGCTGTTAAACATCCAAAATGAGCCCAAATTTAAATTTTCTTCAATCCACAATAAATCCATAATCTCTACAAAATCTTAAATTTCATTTTACAGATAGTTATTTTACAGATAAATAGAGTCTACACTGAAATAATTGGTTATATGATCATCAGACCGGTGATTCTGTATGCCTCACCCATTCTCTATGCTTCACCCATATGGGCAAATACTACACCCACCAATATTCGTAAGATTCAGGTCTTACATAACAAGATTTTGTTTGTCACTAACAGACAACTCCATAAAGACCTGGACATCAACCATATATATATATACACATATAAAACGCTGTAAGCAATAATCCCAATGATATTATTTCTTCTCTGATTCTTTATGATCATACTGTTTTGAACAAGTACAAGAGGTCTAAAACGATAGCGTTCTCTGAGGAGATTTACCTGTTTTAGGTTTCTTATACAATTTTACTGCTATTTTCAGCTTTTCTTATGTTTGCTCTTAGGGGCCCACCTAAGGGTGGTTTACTTATATATTTTGTTCTTACTCATGTCAAATAAGCATATCTTTCTGATGGAGATGGTTAGGGGTAAAATTATTACCCGGTACATCGAATATGATTATACATTCTACGATAATTGGTTACTTTTATTCTTTAAATACTTTCTTTGTGTTCTTCACTAAACTCTTTTCTATGCATCTTGTTTTTTTATATGTATTAAATTGTAGTTTGTTTTCAATCTACAACTTCAAGGTGGACAGTATAAAATGCAACATCACCAATGATTTGATCTCTTTAATCCCTCTTCCATAGAACAGAACATATCAACCAGTGTTCAGATTTAGACTGGAGCTAAATAATTGGAGAACATTCAACAGATAAAATGAGACTATTTTACAAAAGTGAATCTAAGTGAATTAGTAGTTTGCTGTTAGTCTGCATTTTGTCTCAAACTATTTGGAAATTTGAATGAAAGACAACTTCAAGAGGGACAGCATGAAAATACCTTGTGATTAGTGTCTATGTAGCCAATGGTCAGTGGTTTCTTTGATCACTCTTCTATAGAAACAGACATCTCAACTGGTGTTAACAATTGGGCTGGGATTGCAACAACTACAATATTCTCTCAAGAAATGAAATGAGATTATTTTACAAGTGCCTTTCAAAGAACATTCTTCTGAAGAGAATGTGGAACTCATATCACTTAAATACTAAGGGACTACTTGGGGGGAGGGGGAGGTAGTTGTTTCTTGTCTTTAACAGGAACTGCTATCTAGACAGTCTTCCATCTTTGACAGTGTCTCTGACTGGCCAAACAAAGAGATGATATAATATCATCTCTGTGCATATATATAGCATGTTAAAGACACCAGGCAGTGTTCATTGTTAAAAATTTGGCACTTTAAGGGAGAAATCTTTATATGATTTTATTTTTGTTGGCAATGTGTACTGTAGGGATGTGCAACCTATGGCCCACAAAACATGTTTGTTGGGCCTCCAATTGAACATAGATGCTATATCTCCCTGTGATTCAAAACTAGCATTAAATTTAAAGCAGTATGTTTTTCCTAGAAGATAAATTGTAGTAAAAGTTCTGAATTCAATCAATTCATGTTGTAGATACCAATAACTTTGCTAAATGGTTCATAATTGTATCTAAATATGAAATTGGCCCATTATTTCAAAAGTTTAATATCACCTAATCAAAATATTTGGCCCACTTGTTGTTTCAGCTTAAAAAAATGACCCATTACTGAAAAAGGTTGGATGCCCTGTTTCAAGTAAATGCAAATTTGTTATTTTGATTAACAGATACATTTTCAAGACTGTAATATATTTTGATGGTAATTTCTTTAACCCACTAAGCAGGACACACTATAGCAAACTTGTTGCACAATTAAAATGCAATTTTTAATATGAAACATAATAGTGAAAAATATTAGATAACATACCAACAGGAGAAAATTTAATATGATCTCTGCCAATTCCTTTCACGCAGTGCATTTCAATGTCAATTTCCTGAAAAGAGATATAGATTTGTTTAACTATTTCAAAGCAGTTTATTGAAAATGCTTTCTATTCAAGAACAATGTAAAAATGTTTACTTAAAATAGTGGAATGAATTGGAATTTTGGTAGGGGCTGGAGGGCAGGTTAAAAATATTTGTTAATGCAGATTCAGGAGCTAATGATTTCTTAAAAATACAATTTTGTGAAGTGTGTTGTGAAGGGGGGGGGGGGCAGTTTAAAATCATCTCACTTGACTATGCTACTGCTAATAAATTTTACTCATAAAATTTTGAAGAAAAATATTTTTTAATCCAGTAATTTATATTTAAGACACAAAAAATACCCACTTTCAGATTAAATTGTGAATAAATATTTGCTTTTCGGATTTTGCTTTGCTCTAATTTTAATGACAGTTAACAAAGTTATCAGTAGCATATTATAACTTGCTCACTGATATACTAGGATAGTGTGATGCCCCCTCATTCACTTTTACTTTACCTTAACCAGTTTTGCTTAATTTACATTATATTTATCATTTTGGGGATTTTTATTTCCTTTTTGGTATCACAGCGCTCGTTTCCAAGAGTTAGGAGTTGCGCATGCGCAACGATTGTCACCCGCTAAAGCGCATGCACAAGGATACGCCCACTCTTGTGTCATAGCTTGCACCGTTCATCAGTTAATGCAAATGTCTTTCCCAGCGTGCAACACGACACGTGTGGGCTTTGTACCTCTTGTTATAACCTGGTGACATGTTGTTACAGTAGCACAGAAGTTAGTTGAGCACAGTTAGTGCAGTGTGTGTAGTCAGAGTTTTTGGACAGAGTTGAGAAATGATGTAATATCTTCTTTAATGAAGTTTTGGTGAGTAATTTTTGGAAATAAATTGTTTTGTTATTTAAACCTTTCTGAATCTTTACTAATTTTTTTCTCTTCAGCAACGTTAATTGTTTGATTATAATTAACCTATACATTTTGACAATCATTTAATATTTTTGAATTCTTACTCATTAACACTCGCTGGTATTTCGAACCCTACTTAAACTTTATTTTTGGCAAAATGTCAATTATTGCCTGGTGCCTGACTCAGCTATCTGGAGCATAAAAATAATTGGATCAGACAAAGGGTCCAAACTTTAAAAGTATTTCATTTCTTTAGAGCGTTACAATTGTAATACCTTTAATGAAAAAAATTACTGAAATTAACTTCTAAAAGCTATTGAATAAATTCATACTAACAGTAGCCCCTTGATATACTGTGTCACTCAAATTACAAGAGTGTGATAATTGTGTGTTTATGCGTGGAAGGGAATAAAAATGCAATGTCAGAAAGGCCACTGCCCCAGAAAGGTGAGATATTCAAGTTATATTGGTAACTAGTACATTTTTGGATCTACTTATAAGTTTAGTTCCTACAACATTTCATTCCACATTTTGACTAAGCTTCAATTACCAAGGAAAATTTATTTCCTTTTATCCTTTAGTTTCCACTTAAAGTAACCAAAACTAAATAAAAGCATATCATATTAGTATTTCCTGACACTGATAACCATATAAATGGTTTGGGCATTAATTTCCATTTTTAAATGACATAATTTTAAATCTATTTATTAGTTTCTGTAAAAACCAAATTTTTATATGAAATATTTTCATAGTACTAATTTAATGTAATGCTGTAGTAACCAAACATTAAACTTTCAAAAGTTTCATACAAGTGAAATATACTTTTTTCCACTCTTTTAAAAGTTTATATTTATAAATTCTTTTCAAATTTATGTTTTCAAAGGCAAAATACACTTTTTGCCTTTGAATCCATAAATTACTTTTTTTTGTATTGAACTGTGTTACTATCTTATTTTTTGCCAATCACTAAAATTGAATACAATCCTCATATCTGTAAAGCATATGAAAAAAAAAAGTCGTATTAAATAGAAGATTCAAATAATAAAAATAATTAAAGAACAGAATTTTTCTACTAGAGTTGAAAAGATAAAATTTTACCCTTATTAGAAAAAAAAAACATAAAACTTTGAATTACCTTTTAACTTTTTTTTTGCACTTCTCTTAGTTTAATGCTCACATTCTTGTTTTTTCCTTCTTTATGTTTGTTAGCAAACATTTAAAAATTAGCCTAGTCATCAAGCAGAGTTCATTGGTACTCTACTTTTACAGTTAACAAAGATACCAGAATACACCATGAAATAAATTACTGCACACTGAAAGTTTATTGCAATTTAATGCAATCTAGTTGATCACCCAAATTCCATAACATTTAACTTCATCTCTTACCTTCATAAGGTAAATATCAGAAGCAAAAGTCAGATGAATTAAAAAAAAAAACGTATAAATCCACATTAAATACTTTTAATTCTTATTTTATATGTAAATATATACATAAACATTTGCCAAGTAAAATATCCATTCTCCTTTCTCCAATCCAATCCTCCATTCCCTTTACATACATTGTATGGCATTAAATATCACTTCAGGTTTGATTTTTTCCCCTGTCTTCAAACATTTTGAAAAAGATGCTTTGGGAAGTGAAATTTCAGACTTTTGCTAATTCCTTGTTAAAGAGTCTGTAGAAGTTGTATTTGCAGATGGAAAAACAGTTATGTAATTTTTATGTTCTGAACGTGAGATGAGCAGTAAAATAATCTAAGAACAAGAAATCTCCTTTTACTTTGTTTCTGCAGTTTATTTTCCTAGTGTCCGCACCTTAAAGATTTTTGATGATATCCATGCTTCTCTGTTAGATATATAGGCAACAGGAAGAATCTTGACATTGTTAAAACCCATTTTTGTTTTAGATTTTTCAATGGCCATTAGTTCTCATTTTTAAGTCCCAATGCAATTGGAATGAACACTAATTTTATTTTTAGTCATTTTACCTCCTATAAATTTTTCTCCCTTAAATATTAGGATCCTATTTGGAGTCAGCTTTATATAACAGCTAAGTTTCATTACCATTAAATATGTCTTTTTCAGCTGATAACAATGTTTATTTTTTTTTTTTATTTTAAACCACTTTAATAATAAAAATATGTGTACTTCCTTGCATAAAGGTTCTCTTAACTTCTTAAATAATAAATCACTCTTCTTAAAAGCATTTTTATATTTTTCTATGTTTTCAAACCATATTTACTGTGAAATTAAGAAGTCTGAATTTTTGACATATATCGACTTTGTTAGTCCATTTTTCTATCTCACCAATAATTTTTATTTTAGTATCAATTGAATCATTGATCTCTTAGTATTAGTACACATGGTGATCATCATACTTGTATTACTGTGCTAAGCAATTTGGAGTTGTGTACCCGTGGCCAAGTGGTTAGCGCACTTGGCTACTGATCTAAGGAACCTGGGTTCGAGCCCCGGGTAAGGCATGGATGTCCGTGTTGTTTTTCTGCTGAGGTCCTGCCAACCTCACTGACCTTCTACTATGTCATATAAATTGACAGGATCCTGTCAGACCTCTTGTGGCAAGCAGCTGCTTGAGGGGGTATTTATTATTTATTTATAAGCAACAAAGAAGAGCTTACAAATGACCTATCCAGAACACCCAGTGACTAAAAAGATCATGATAAGAGGTGTTCAAGGGTAAAACAACCCAATCATACAATAAGAACTTTTGCTTTCAGTTGACTACCAAAGTCTGTAAGTATACTAATTGCTACTCCCTGGAATGCTGGCTGCAACAAATGTTTTCATCCTACTTCTTAAGCAGGAGGATGATCCATTAAATAAACTTTTAAATACTAAGGGTTAATTTTTTAATATAATTTTTTTTTAAATAATAACTTGGAAAGTACATCACAGGAGAGAATATTTTCTGTTAACAAGGAACTCACATCAGATGCTTAACCCTTCCAGGTCATTATTTTTCCACTCTGATCAGGCAAAAAAAATTAACTTCAAAACTTTTTTGCCAAATAACTAATGAAAGGAATTATGATGTGTTATATGCCAAATTAATCAGCATTTAATTCTGGATTTTCTGAAAATAAAATAAACAAAAAAATATGACGTTTTATTTTAATAGGACTATTTTAGAGCTGTGTAAAAAAAATGCATCTGCCAACACAAATGAAAAATTTATTTAAAAAACACCAATAGACAGAAATGATTATAATGCATGTGAATAAAAAGGATATTTCTAAAAAAAAAATAAAATAATAATAATAATTTTTTCTTGTTTAAAGTAAACATTTCTTCCATTTTGTAATTTTTTTTCTCTGACAGTACTTTGAGAAAAGTCCAGGCTTGTTGCAGAATCTAATAAACAAGTCAACTTTAAGAATATTTTTAATAAATAACTAATCAACAGAAATAGGTCATGTTATATACCAAATTAAAGAGAATTTAATTCTGAATTTTACTGAAATAAAAAATATGAACACTATAGTAACATATTAATTTTAATAATACTTTTTAGAGTGGTATACCAAAAAAGTAGTTACACATTTCATAATCACTTCCAAAACCTTCTGTTTTTAAAACTAGAAGTTTTTTGTTAATTTTTAGGAGACTTTTGAAAATTTTAGGAAAAATATGTTGATAATAGTTCAAATGAAATTTGTGAGCTTAAATCAGGTGATTACTCCAATACAGAGTAACAACAAAATCTTCCAAAATACGGCAATCAGGTGGTTTTATCGAATTATTTATATTGTAGTTTACTAAAATAGTACTCAAATAAAAAAAGAAAATATTTTTTAAGCTTGAATTACATATTTTTAAAAGATATATGTAAAAAAATTTTTCAAACAGCGATTCAAAAAATATAAAAGTTTTGTGTGTTGTACGAAAAATGTCTATAGACATCTTTGACACGGGTTGGGTTGTTTTACCTCTGAGCGGCACTTTTTTGCACACCATGGGCTAAATGGCCAGGTCACATGGACCCCGAAGGCTCAGAGAAGGAGAACTGGAACAGCTGTTGGGAGACAGATGGTAGCCTCCCGTCAAGGCCATCCAGTGTGTTCTTTAATGTGCACAGGGTATGGCTCTCCTGCACACGGGGCCACGGCTTAACATCCCATCCGAAGGACGGCGGCCTTTCCAAGCCCATCGGCATCCCCCACTGACCGTGGGCAGGGCGGGGAATTTTGCGGAGATAAATCTCAACGCTGATCCAGCTGGGACTCGAACCTGGGAACTACAGATTACGAGCCTGGCGCGCTACCGACTGAGCCACCCCCGCCCCCTATGACATGGGAAGGGTTAAGGTATGATATATGAAGTGTCAAAGGTCATGGCAATGTCATTGGAAATAAAAACCTTGTGTTTAGGATTAACTATGGATACAAAAGAAAATGGAATTCAGTGTCTATTATTTATTCATTAGTAAAGACATGTATTTATAATTAATAGTAAGAATAATGTAACATACTTGACCAGGGCGCAGCTTGGCTAACAAAATATCTTCAAATACAGGTCGAATACCTTCTCTATACTAAATATAAGAGAAGATATTACTACAGAAAAATATAACATTATGACTCATCAAATAACAGTATAAATCTCTCTAAATTACAGTATACAATCTATCCCACTCATCTAAATGTTTTAAATATTAAAAGTTCATTTATGTGTTTTTAAGGTACTAATAAGTGGTCCTACATAAAAAAATCTCAATTATTCTAAACAAATATTATAAAAATTTATTCTATAACATTTTAATTGTTTTCAATGAAGGTGAAATTACAAAAATATTAATTTCATTAAAATAATTTTAATCATTAGAAATTATTGAGCTTTTTACTATAAGCTAAAATATATAAACTAATCTTTTTTAGAAATACCTATCTTTCGATATGTGCCCTAAAATTAAAAAAAAAGGGTAAAATTTGCCAATGATGAATTCACTGAAATTCATATTAAAGAAAAAAAGGTGCCAAGTGAACCCCCCCCCCCCCATCTTTTTTTACATTAAAATGAATTCAATAAGTGATTTCATCAATAGCATGTTTCTTCTCCTATTGTAAACTTAACTGTCATGTGGTATATATTGCCAGACGTGTAGCAACACATACATGTTTCCAACAGATTTAGTGGAATACTGCTTCTTTCTGGTACCTTGGCCAAATCAGACTCAAACTGCTGAACTTAAATAACAATAAAAACAGATTTATCACTTTGTCAGAAATTACTATTCTCCACAAAGGTTTCTCATTATTTCCAACTTTTACAAATCAATCTAACTTGATGATACCAGATGCCCATACATAGAGCCACCTCAATGATGATACCAGATGCCCATACATAGAGCCACCTCAATGATGATACCAGATGCCCATACATAGAGCCACCTCAATGATGTAAGCAGAGAAGAATTCATTCTTCTTCATTGTTCTTAACCTCTCTTTATAGATGGGGCTTCTTTTGTCTTCTGCCCTTATTATCAGCTGTGTGTGTACAATACAAATCAACACAGCAGAGCTAATTTCTCGTGAAATGCAGGTAGGGCATGATCTTTCCTTCTCCTGTAGGTAAAGAAGGGGGGGGGGGGACAATCATATCCCAGTTGACCTGGTCAAGCCTGACACACCCTACCAAGATTCATATTACCCAGTGGCTGCTGTGCGATATTAATTCAAAGCCACCATCCTGTGGAGGAGCAATCCAGATGCAGTGTGTGAGGTAGATATGTTTAATATGCAATCAATTTTTCCTCGTCAGTCATGCACTGATCACATACAGCATAAAAAAAAATGTGACAGTCTGAAAATGCTACAGCTGAAAAATACATAGTCTATTCGCATTCTTCAGTCAGCCCACAGGTAACACCTTGATGAAACACAAGCACAAGAAACGCTCCTGGAGTCTGCATAGCCATCATACCTCACAGTAGTCGACAATGTCCCAGCTCTCCTAACACACTCATAGTTCCACCCAATGAAGTCAGTAGGCCAGAATCGAATTCAGAGCCTTATTCTCAATGATGGCATGTAAGTGGGTTTCTCTCTCCATTCCCTGTCCTAATCAACTGGCAAACTGTGCAAGGCATCAACGTTACCATTTTCCATGCCCTTCTAGTACCTCAGGGTTCCACCTGGTATTGAGTTGGGTTGTTTTACCTCTGAGCGGCACTTTTTTGCACACCATGGGCTAAATGGCCAGGTCACATGGACCCCAAAGGCTCAGAGAAGGTTGGGCGAGGGGACTCACTGGAACAGCTGTTGAGAGGCAGATGTTAGCCTTCCTGTCAAGGCCATCCAGCGGGTTCTTTAACGTGCACAGGGTATGGCTCTCCCGCACACGGGGCCACGGCTTAATGTCCCATCCGACGGACGGCGACCTTTCCAAGCCCATCGGTGTCCCCTACTGATTGTGGGTAGGGCGGGGAATTTTGCGGAGATACACCTGGTATTGCTTAAGCGCCAGTGACCACCTTTGAAACCTTGTGCTTTTGGAAAATTCTCATGACTGAAATGTAAATGATCATGACAGAAACTATTATGCTCACAATGTGGATCCTACCAAGTTTCTTTAATAGCGACATCATCAAGCTGCTGTCTTCTGAATTTCTCTGCTTCCCTTCTCTCAAAGTTGTACGGCTCCTGCAATGTATTCTTGCTCTTACCGCTACATCTCTTCCAGGAACAGTCACAATTTAGCTGCACCCTCATTTTGTCCATGCATGCCATGCTCACCTCTTCACTTCCACCCAGCACTTCCCTGTTTCTTTCGTTGCCAAGATTTTGTGCATATAGTGCTTTGAATGCATCGTCAGTTAGCAAAACTGTGGCTGTAAGATCATTTACTACAACACAATAGAGCCCACGAATTATTCTCAATGTTGTCAACTTCAGTCTTCTGTTTGTGCATCAATACGTTAATTAAGGAAGCAGTAATTGGCTTCTCAAAAGCAGGCCAAAGCAAAATTTTGCTGCAATGTTTTTGGAATTCTGATGGCACATCACAAGAGTGTATTAAGCTAATCTCACACCCAGAATTAACAACCACCTCCAACATTGCAGTCATCTTCTTTTGATTCACAGTGATCATCAAGTTTATTTGAAGACACTATCTTCACTTTTGTATTCTGCTAATATTGGTTAGAGATAAAAAAATTTCTGAAGCCAGGTGCTTTGACCACTGAGCTATACTAACATGCACAATACATAGAGAGAAGATATGCTAAAAAAAATACCAGTTGGATTGTCTTGGTCTCCTACTCAAACAATCAATGAAGTTCTTCACCATCAAATCCGTAAGGCTCCAGCATGATTATGTCCAAGATACAGTACTTCAGTTCAAGATTGACAATGCTTAGTTTTAATGATAAAGATCTATAATGGCTTCTGATCATGATCATCTACCAGCTGATATGAAATATCCTGTGAATCCATCAATTGGAGATAGCAACCAACAACCAAGCAGAAAACACAGTAGTAGGTTCTCCTTGAACAGAATATCTTTTTCCACTCTTCCACTGTCAAATGATGGCAGTCATGTGCGGACTGCAGGCGGTCATTGCCGATGGACCTTGGATAGCATGGGAGTCTTTATACAGTGTCGACTCTGGAGACCCATGCGTAACAAGATTCGCTCTACTGTTATCAGGGACATGTACTAGAGTCCCCCAGCATTCATTTGAGTAGTCAATTGCTGCACTGCTGCGTATCGATTATCCTTTACCAGTCGACGTTCTCCTCTAGGATCGACGGCCTTTGGTGTTCCACAGTTATGAAGTATGGAGGTACTCGGTGTGCCAGCGGTCCATTCTTGGTACACCCTTACTACAGCACCTCACGAACAGCCAATGAAGTCTGCTGTTTCCAAGATGCTTCCACCCTTGGCACGGTAGCCGATCATTCTTTTTTGAACATCCATCAAATCAATATATCTATCTGATATGATTGTGTACAGCTATGGGAAGAAAATCTCAATGCTGGTGCAATTGGGTTCTGTACTTGTGAACCCCAAGTTACAAGTCATATTGCTCTCACCCATTTTTTATATTACTATAAGCTCTATATCTCTTGATGTAAAAATTTTATTTACTATTATGGCTGCACTTATTACAGCATGTATAAATCAAAATTTATTCAATCTGGAAATTTTGTTATGATAAATGTTATTATAGCCACTTTAAATAGTAAAAAATGTGAAAGGTAAAATAATTATATAAATAAATTTATAAAATAAAATTATATTTAAGCTCTTGTTATCCATTTTTCTTTATATTTATATAAAAATATATTATTAGAGCTTTTTAATATAAAAATGCCAATAAAAAGTATGCAAAAATAAGTTCAAAGTAGCTGTGTTCATTCACCAGTTTTGCTTGATTTCCAATAGGTATCCACTGCATGTGACTTGAACGGACTGTTTAAAATAGAAAATAAAAAAAAAAACGATTTTACAATACATGCAACTTTTATGCATAGTCATTAAATAACTGAACTTTTATATGAATAAAGTGTGTTAGCCAACTCACTGAGACCAAAGGACTCAATTCGAGGTTATTCCTTAAAACAATGCAAGAAGTTTAATTTTTAACTGCTTTTTAATAAATAAATAAATTATCCATGAAGCATTTGCTTATCACATAGGTCTGACAGGAGCTGTCAGTTTAATACACCATAGAGCAGATCTGTGAGGAAAGCAAGATCTCAGCAGAAAGATAACACAAACATCTACACTTATCTGAGGCTCTCTTTGATCAGTAGACAAGGGCAGTAACCACTCAGCGAATAAGTTGGATTCTCTTTTTTATAAAATAAAAATTTTAATATATATATAAACAAAAAAAATTTATCCAACACAAATAAGAAAGTGGTGCAATGTTCAAACTGCTGTTTTATCCTTACTAGATAAATGTTACGTTTTTGTAAAAATTTAAAAAATTCAGGAGAATGTTCATCAAAAATTGCACTTTATTCAACAAACATGTATTATATACAAAAAACTTTGTGGAACAAATTCTTTTTTTACAACTTAACGAAATATTTTTAAGTTTGCACTTGAGTTCAGTTGTAGAAATAAGAAAATAATCCAATTATATTTAATGGCTCGAAATACACTGTCCTCAACTGAAATTTCCCTACCAGGAAATAGTCAGAAAAAGCTGAAAATTTGCATGCATGATGACAATGCATACCTATATCATGGTTTGAACTTTTAATTTTCAAAAATGGTTTAGTTATCAAGCTGCAAAATGCGTTTTATATTCTAGTTTTTCATACCAACCAGCAATAACTCTAATGGCTCATTAACAGAGCTAGTAAAAATTTAAAAAAAAAGATGGATTCAATAATTCCACCAGAGGTATAGAGTTTTTTTTGTTTCCTTTTTTTTTGATCTTGTCTTGTGCCAAAAATTTTTACTCAATTTTTTTGTCTGGAAATGCTACTGGATCACATACTAAAGAAATAAGATGGAATTAACTTGTACAGAGTGACATAAGATTAGGACACTGTATGCTATAGAAGTGTTCCCAATCTTTTATTTGTAAAGACTTATCCCCTCCCAAACACTCTTTAGAAACTGGCAATAAGGCTAAAATTAAATTATTTTACATGGTATCTCTTGGAAACTATGCAAAACAGCTATTCTTCCCTCTTCCATGGAATCTAGTACAGGCACTATTGCTCACTTATATTTATTTTGTTGACACTGATAGGTGCAAATACATAGACACTTGTCCCTGTGATGTAAGTATTGCCAAGCATTATGTAAAGTGGTATGAATGACTGCTAGCAAACAGAAGCATGTGGGGCAGACCTCTGTGAGGTAGCCATGCCTTTAAAATGACAAAGACATTATGTGAACATCACAGACTTTGTAAGGGGCCAGATTATTGGAATGGCAGAAGCGGAATTGTCCAAATGACAAATTGCGACACGTATGGATCGTAATGGACAAACTTGTGGACATTGTTGGCAACAATGTCCAGAACAGACAACACAGTGGCCAAGTTCAGGTGCCTGTAGGAGAATATCATAGCTGGCAGACCATAAAATCTGACAAGCTGTATGTGACAGAAATGTGATCGTACAGCATGTTACTAGAGCTGTAATGCCATCCTTGCCTGTTCCCATTCTGCCAGTGCAATCTGATGATGACTACAAGACATAGGCTTATATGTGTGCCATCCCTTGGCTTGTCTACCTCTGACTCCATCCCATCATCATGATGTTTACAGTGGTGCAGGAAGAGAATTCATGGGGAACAGAGTGGCATTATGTTACCTTCAGTGGTGAATTATGTTTTTGTTTAGGTGCCAGTGATGGCTGCATATATGTGTGTCAGGTTGGTTGGTTGCTTTACCTCTAAGTGACACTTTTTTGCACACAAGGCCAGGTCACAGGGACTCTGAGGGCTCACAGAAGGTTGGCGAAGGAGACCAATGGGCAGCTGTTAGGAGACAGATGGCCTTGCACAAGCAGAGTGGTCTCCCATTTCTTTAACGTGCAAGGGTTAATATAATATTGCATAAATCAATTATACGGAAGCAATTGCTTGTAGTTTTTGAGAAAGTGCTCAGATCCACAATAATGAATGTTAGTAAGCAGCCCAAGATGTGGGCTGACAATAGTCATAGCCAAAATCTGTGTCTTGGGTACTTTCTGATGTCATTGAAATTTAACTTCTAAAAATTAGTAGCCAATAAACAATATATATATATATTCATCATGCATTGATTAATAATTTATATCTTATATAAATTGGACCAAATTAAAGAACTTATTAGTTCTTACATATGCTTTTATAACTGCTCCAAATTCTCATTTTTTCAACTCGTAATTTTTATTGTGCAAGATTGGCAGCTCTGCTATTATATACAGACAAACCAAGACCTGTATGTAAATTACCCATATTGTAAAAAGTATGATGTAAAACACAGTTCCTCCTAATAATTCACCAACAGTGATTATCCACTTTTAAGGCTAAACACTAACGTGAATAGATCTGGTGTCTCATTCACACTGTGGATAAAACAGTGGCAGATATTTGTACTTCAAGGATGCCTAACGTCCAATGTCATATAAAAGTAATTATTTCCTTCAAAATTCTTACTTTGTTTATACAATTCTAACAATGTCTAGTAAGTTTTATTACTTCTTGTTACACAGTCTATCAAATACAAAAAAACTATATGTAAAATCATACCTATGTGGTCTCTGTACAGTTGGTCAGGTGTTGTAGCATCTTTTGATGCAAGTGTATGTTTTGTACACTTTACTTTCAATTTAAACTTAAGTGTATCTCCATCATTTTCCACTCCTAAATCATAAATTGAAAAATGTTAGAAAGATACAGTGTAATAGATATAATAATATAGAATAATCAACAAATAATGAACTATATAATAATAGAACTGTTACTTAGGCTGATTTAAGTGTAAAAGTTTCGTTTCATAATAATTGTTCCATTTCACATTTTATTTTCTGTTAATTATGTGGACATAGTTCCCAGGTTCGAGTCCCAGCTGGGTCAGCGTTGAGATTTATCTCCGCAAAATTCCCCGCCCTGCCCAGGGTCAGTAGAAGACACTGATGGGCTTGGAAAGGCTGCTGTCCGTCGGATTGGACGTTAAGCCGTGGCCCCCTGTGTGGGAGAGCCATACCCTGTGCACGTTAAATAACACGCTGGATAACCTTGATGGGAGGCTACCATCTGTCTCCCAACAGCTGTTCCAGTGGGTCCCCTCCCCCAACCTTCTCTGAGCCTTCGGGGTCCATGTGACCTGGCCGTTTAGCCCATGGTGTGCAAAAAAGTGCCGCTAGATAAAACAACCCAACCCTTGATGACAAAAGTTCTATCTGCATCCACAAGGTCTTTTTCTCAAATCTTTATTAGTATCCATGTATACTGGGTACTTCATAACAATCAATGTTTTGCAAATTCTTCAGGTTCAATGTATGTTTAGGAGTAAAAGAAATCAGCCTAATGATTTATTAATCACTAATAATTAACTGAAAAAATATACTGTATTAAAAAAAAGCTCTGAGTAAGCTATTCTGAGTAATTTTGCTGTTTTAAATACAGTTATCCAAGATCATTGGAAGACAATCCTTTTTTATTAACCAGTAAGTCCCCTCTACATTTCACTACAGAAACTTGGTAATTTCCATGACTAAAATTTCTCACAGATTTAATTCCAGTTTTCTACCCAACAATAAAGTAATTTTTGAACTTATATTCTACATTGTCAGCAAAAAGATGACTTCTTTCAATTAGTATAATTTTTTAATGTGGGTTCATCCCAATGCATTTTTTTCTCTTTAAAGTGAATATCCGCATTGAATTTTCAAAGCAAGTTTCTTTTCTCTCATGTCAGCAGCAATTAATAATGCAGTGATGTTTACCAATGTTCTTGCATTTCTTAACAAATCTGTGATTTTATTTGCTGTTATCAGCAGATAACATTAATCTGTTATCTGCTGAGAGCTTTTAAAAGTGGATGTTCATCAATATCTGCACAGGATCTAGTGATTAGGAACATATTTCTGGGTGTAACAATGTCTTATAATATTCTGAGGCTGCAGTGTCAATATTTAAGGTTATACAGGTAAATCAAATGGTTGATTAAAATTTGAAAGTTGTATGTGATGTGGATATCACATGGTTGACTGTTCCCTTAAATATTTTCTATGAAAGAAACGGGGCTATTGTAAATTTTTACTATGGTTATAACATTCTATTCTCAAGAAAGTTGATAGCAGGCTGTGCCTTTTATTTTTCTTTTATTTGTAGGGACACTTATCTAAGCTATGAAGTTAATTGTTCTCTGAAAGTGACTAAGTAGCATTCTAACATAATTAATTTTTTCAGACTGCAAGTAAGTAGACTAGTAACTTTTTTTTGAGCTACTAGTAAAATTGAGACTTCTTAGAAGTGGCTGGGGCCTAAAAAAACTAGCAGCTGTCTCCTGTGTTTTTATTTACTTTCAAGGAGGTAATATTTCTTCTAAATACTCCTTAAAGGTATATTTAGAGATATGTAACAACTGAAGCCAGTGTTGGTATTAAGTAGCTACAACAGGCCATTTCCATGCATTATATCCTATAAGGATGGTACATTCATATTCTAGTAGTTATTCATATTTACACATGGGGTGATCCATAAGCCTCTTTTACAACTTTAATTGCTTATAAAATGGACTATAGATACGATACATTCAGTTTGCTACAAATGAATATTTTATTGAGATTTTACTGTGATATTCAGTAAATTTTTATGAGCCTTTGTTACCCAGCAACATCCAGATAGTAATCAATCTCATACATATCTGACATCAACTTATGAAATGGAAAGGTATGATCCTGGTTCTACATATCTTGTATTAGGGTGTGGAACCTAAAACTTTGGCATAATCCTATACAAGAATTGTATAGGATTGAGAAAATAGGATATAGAAATGGGAAAAATCATCGAGAAATGTAATATCAATAGATTTATAGGGTGTAATCTAGATCTTAGATACTCCAGATTACAGCTGCCATTTAATGGTGACATATTACTTCGGACATGGAGGGATATTGCTCTCTGGTACTTGCAGAATGAAAAGTGCCATATAGAAGTTTCCTGAACATTATGATAAAGAAATTTAATCCTTTAATTGTGAACTTTCACAGAAATGCTTTTGAACTTGCAGTCCATATGAAGCAAACTGCTTTAACTGTATCTTACTGAGAACCCATTTTATAAGCAACTAATGTTGGAGACTTTAAGATTACTCTTCCTGTACAGTAACACACAATTAGAGACTGAGCAGAAAATATTTGGCTCTCTGTATAGAAAGAAATATGTGCTTCAATAAATAATCAGTCACACTAGAAGTACAATTATATTTACAAAACAACTGTAAAATGCAAAAGAATATTTTCTCAGGCAATCATTTGCCCAAATTACTGATAGGATCCTGTCAGTGTAACAAACTTGTGAAAATGGCTAATTGTTAGCAGGAATACAACAGAAATAGCCAAGTTTTATCCAGAATTCAAACTAATTCATTTTTTTCATCAAAGCCTAGCACATATTATTTTTCTTCCAAACACAAAAAAAATAAGAAAAAAAGTCCTTGAATATAGACAAAAATTTTAGTTTTTTGTGATGAGGATAGAAATACAAAAACATGCAACTATATGTATAAATTTAGCACAAGTTAAACATTCTGTACAAAGATGAAATATTGTTTCAGCATTAAAGATTGTGAAGAAAATTGACCGAACAGTGCACTGATGTTTCTAACACATAATCATTCACTTTGAAGTTGCACTATTATATGAAAGATGATTAATTTTCCTTAACTCTTCAATTACATAAACTTTAAAAATACCATTTAACATATACATTTTTCTGCTAAAAGATATTACTAATGAAATAAGGACAATATTGTTAAAATATCAGCTATAATTTACATATAAGCTTTTCACAACAACAAACTTTCAAAACACTAATAACTGTACACTGTATTTTGTCTGTTATATCTACACACGAAAAAGAAATACCTTCATCTCGATATTCAAATAGCCTTGGGTCTGCTTTAATAGGGACTAATCCAAGTCTATGTGCTAATACTTCATCCTGAATTATACTTGTATTGTTGTAAATAAGAACTTTGTCTATGGCCATGGTAGGAACCTAATATGAATAAAAGACATTATTCTCTGCAATTGCTTTTCCTATTTATAAAAACATTATTTTAGTTAATAGTCATCTGATTTAATATAGTACTGCAATATCTTACAGTATATATTAAATCATAAGTACTGTAATCTCTTTAAGTATGGGTAATATGAAAAGTGCAATGAACAACAAAGGATTTTTTACCATACAAATTAAGTGATTAGTTAAAGCAATAATTAAGAATAATTAAATAAATAAATAATTAAGTTAAAAATTGGAGATTTGGAGGCAAAATGCTGATATTTTCATTTAGGTTATTACTTTTTCAGCCTAACCAGAGACACATTCTCACAACAAAATAGTCATGGTTACTGTATAATAGAATCAAAATCACCATTGCCACACAATTTGTACATAATATACCCTTTAACTGTATAATAAGTGTACACTATAATATCTTAAAAACTTAAAAGTCTAAATCTCTATTTAAGCTAATGAATGACAACAACTGCATGAGAATAAAAAATGAGACACACATGGAATTATTACAGTTTCAGATGGTAGGATGCTACATATTTTAAATATGAGTAAAATCATAGTGTAGCACACGCAAAATTTCTGTTACTGAAGGTCCATGAACACAGCAGAAATTTTGATTAGCTACTTGATTAATGATGCTATTGTGTAGATTAAATTATTAAAAATTAATTTAAAAGTTAAAAAAATAATGCTTTTTCAAATTATTTTATTCTGATAATTCTTTGTGTAATTCTTTAAATCTTCATTTATATAGGTTTTTCTCAAAATTTTGTCATATAGTGAATAAAGCATGATATATATGCTTAGACCTTAGGTTTGGTTGTTTTACCTCTGAGCAGCACTTTTTTTTGTAAAAAATGGGCTAAATTGGCCAAGTCACAAGGACAGCTTATTGAAGGTTGGGGAAGGTGATCCACCAAGCAGCTATTAGACAGATGAAAGCCTCTCATCAAAGCCACCTAGCATGTTCTTAATGGGTAAAGGTATGGCAATATTTTCAGTTGATGTTGCCTTTCTCACGATAGGCAGAATTGGAGTTAGTAGAGAAAATGTTCAATGCAAGCATAGTTGGGACATTACATGCTTCCAATGGAGTCACAACTCACAAAGTAGTGCACAAAATATCATTAAGCCTCAGAAGCAAGACAATTTAAATAAAAACTGAAAAATATATTAAAAACTGTAAAAAATATTCCGTAACATATAAAGTTTAGCTGAAGCATTAGAATTAATACAGAATTTTTTTTATCACATTTCCATGTATTACTAAGGAAAAGTTGCATTAAAAATAATGGTAAAATTTTACTCAAAAAATTCAAATATTAATACAAACTATTAAATATGATTAAAAAGTAATCAAAATACAGTAAAACTCTAACTCAAATCTTGACTACTTGAAATTCTTATTAATTTGAAGTGAAACACATATTCTTGATAACTCAAAAAATTCTTGCAAAAGCAACAAATTCCTCCAAACCATATCTTCAGATCTCTTGACTTTTATGTGTTTCTTCTGAATGGCAAAAATAACAAATTCTTTTTATTCTTCTCCTTTATTTAATTCTTCCTATTTTCATTTCAAAATTTTCTTGTCTTTTGTCCTTTGCTGCCATTTCCAGCCCTTTCCCCTTGACATTTTACTGGCTACATTTGAGTGTTCTTTATCTTTATTGAAGGCTAATTACCCCTCTTCTCCTTTACATATCCCACCATCTTCTCCCTCCACAGCTAATACTTCCTGGAGTAATAGATAACCTTTATGTAATACTTGAATGTAATGATGTAGCTTCTTTTTAAGGATTTTCTTACTGAAGTTAGGGCATGATGATGTCCTAACTTTGTCTCTGGTGGAAGCAGCAGAAGAATGCAATGAGGTAATGTCACCTTGTGTAGGGGAAATATCTGGGTGAATCTACTTATTTTCACTATTGGTAATGCCATGGTATAATATATATATAAGATACTTTATGATGAGTCAATATGATGATTCAAGTGCAACAGGTCTGGACTACTGCAATAAAATATTTACTAGCACATCTTAAGCTCTCATTTGACATAAATCTATGTCCAGAAAGTTCTGAGACTGATGGTATAAATGTGAGTATGGTATGTTTACACTCTGGTGCTAAGGATCTCCTTCAAAATAATTTCCTCTTGCATCAATACATGGATTTTAATGTTTTTAGACGTATTTAAAGCAGTCCTGGAAAGCACTTTCTGGAATGCTATGGTGCTATTCTGTCACAGCTGCCTGAATGTCAGCATAGTAACTCTGCGTTTTGTTTTTTTGTTTGATGGTCATACCGTAGACACCATATTTCATCTCCAGCGATGATGTAAGAGCAGATTGTGTTGTCCTTGCTTGCAGCTTTCTAAAGATCAGCATAGATTGCAGAATGATCCTCCTTTTGCTCTTCAGTTAGACCTGTGGAAACGTCCAACATAGCATAATCAAAAGCTGTTGCAGTGAGTAGCGGTGCAGGTCTAAACATGTCAAAACTTGTGCAGCAGTAGAGAAAATCCTATTTTCCTCCTCCTCCTCAAACAGCTATGGGCTACAAAGGGCTTCACTGCCACAGAAATGGAACTAGCCGGCTATTCCTGGTTTGTCTGCAATAAATTCAGCCTTGGAACTTTATGGACATAGGTTGCATAATTAATTATGAATGACTCCATTAACTTTTTAATCTCTCCTTTTCTAAAGTAGCCTTACATTTCACAAGCTGTCATTTGATATGCAACTCATTACACTTGGCTCACTGTGTTTCGTAAGATTATAGTGAATATTACATCTTTCCCCTTTTTGTGGAAGGGTGGGTGGGTAGAAAACATGAATGGTATATTTTTTACAGCTATGACACTACCCATGTAAAAAGCTTTCATTTACTACACTAAACTCATTATGTTTACCCCTTGCCTTTGGAAGATACAGTAAAACAATAATTTACAAACTTCCACTTTCTTAGGGGAGAAGAAAGCAAAGAGGTGAAATTTTTACAGCCTATGATATTCTTCACATACAAGCTTTCATTTGGTGCATAACTTGTTACGATCAGTCACCAAGTTGGGAAGGTATGATGGAAGAACTGCTATGACAAATTCAAACTTATATTTTGATGGAGTCACATATGTCAGACAAAAAACTATATGTAAAAACAGATATTGAGTTGATGCAAAAGTAATGGGAAAAAAGGTGAACCAGGCATTTGCTGTTGTCAGAATATGTGCAATGGTCTTGTAAATAATGCAAAAGACAGTGCATGCATAGCTCCAGGATCTAACAATGTTCTGTAACTGCATTTGGTCCATACAAGTAGCAACAGGCATTTCACAATGGCAATGCATGATGCATTTGTTCCATCATGCTATAAGATTCAGAAATGGTTTCAGTGCCTAGGAGTGTTTGCGTAAACTGTGCAAAAGTTGATGGAAACAAAGTCATCACTAAAAGTACATGTTATATCAGTGGTACAAGTTCCAGATCTCTAAACGCACCTGTTACTAGTGATACAACAAGTTCCAGTCAGATAACTTTCCGTTCAAATGAACCTTCAACAAACTCAAAAAGTGACTAGCCGGTGGAGTTGAACAATGGCCGTTTAAAGGCAATGCTGAACAAAAAACCATATTGGACATCCAGGGAATTGGCACAACTACCGAACACCAATCAGTCCTCTGTCATTTGACATCTGCAAAAGCTGGGTTATATGTCAAAACTGGATCCCACATCAGTTGTTACAGTATATAAGAACATGGTGGCTTGCTACACTGCATGTGCTTCATTGCTTGCTCAGAAAAGGCCAATGGTTTTCTTGACAGAATGATTACAGGGGATGAAAAGTGGATTGTTTATGATAATGTTGTCCATAAAAGACTATGGAATCAAGCAGGAGAATCATCCCAGGCTACGGCAAAACCAGAACTGTGTTCTCATAAGACGATGCTCTGGATTGCAGGAGTATCATTCACTATGAGCTTTTAAATTGATTGATGGTTTGGCATCAACTAGAATGCCTACTGTGAGCAGTTGGACAATTTAAGTGCAACACTGAAGGCCAAATGCCTGGCATCAGTAAATAGAAAAGGTGTTGTGTTCTAGTAGGACAACATAGAAGCTGTGGCAATTGGGCTTGGAAATAATGATGCATCTCCCATATTTACCAGATCTGGCTCTCTCTCAGATTTCCATTTGTTCTGATACTGAACAATTTCATTTCTGATAGGAAGTTTTGAAATGACAATGAAGTGGAAGAATGCATTTCTGATTTCGTTGTCATGAAGGACAAGAACTTCTACAGGAACAGCATCTACAAACTTGTAGATTGTTGGAACCATCATAACTGTACTAAGGTACATCAACAATTAGCACTTAATTTTGATGTAAAACAAATTTTAGGTGTTCATCTATGAAACTTTTATTAAATATAATATGTTTTTATATATATATATAAACAGGAACAGATCTTTCAATTTTGATATAGCCCCATATCTACAATATAGTAACTACAGTCACAACACTTTGCTAATTCTAAAATGATAAAATATGCAGATTTGAAATATAGCACTACTTTATATAAATAGATGGCCTCACAGTGACTTTACACCTAATATGTACATGTTCCAGACACAGCATATCTGGTATGAAAGTACTGCACAATTCTACACATTTCTGTTATATGAATTCATCAATTCCAGTCAGTTGGACTTTAGATATGAACTGAAGCAGAGCACTGAAATATTAGTGTAACTTACTGCAAGCAGTGAACATCTATTGCAACTGATGGGCAGGCCACATAAGCTAACTAGGCTACAGTTTAGGGCCTCAAAGAAATGTATTTCAAGTTTTACTGCATTACAATTTTTTGCTTACCAATGCTAAAATAAATGCTAATGTAATGCTAGAATAATCTCTTCACCATATCAATTTCATGTTTATTTTTCAATGTTCCCCTCAATCAGAATAATTATATACATTTTTCAACCTTCAAATTTTTGGGGCCTCTTAAATATGCCTTAGCTTAGGGCCTCAGAGGGTCAAAGTCCGGTCCTGCTGATGGGTTGGGTTGTTTTACCTCTGAGCAGCACTTTTTTTGCACACCATGGGCTAAATGGCCAGGTCACATGGACCCTGAAGGCTCAGAGAAGGTTGGGGGAGGGGACCCACTGGAACAGCTGTTGGGAGACAGATGGTAGCCTCCCGTCAAGGCCATCCAGCGTGTTCTTTAACGTGCACAGGGTATGGCTCTCCCGCACACAGGGCCATGGCTTAACGTCCCATCCTATGGACGTCGGCCTTTCCAAGCCCATCGGTGTCCCCTACTGACCATAGGCAGGGCAGAGAATTTTGCGGAGATAAATCTCAACGCTGACCCAGCTGGGACTCGAACCTGGGAACTACAGATTACGAGCCTGATGCGCTACCAACTGAGCCACCCCCGCCCCCTGCTGATGGGTATTGCTTGCATATGCATACTATCATAATGAAAGTAGCAGATCTTTTGCATTTCATGTGAATGTGACTCCTCTCTATTGGAATGATGAAAGATACTGTTACACATAACCAGGAAATACCTACTTGTATATGTTGGTATGATCATCATTATACATAGTTTTTGGGCAGTCATTTCCATTTGACCTGCATTCATTTGTATTGACTCACAGTGTTAAACAGTAAAATTTTTTTTAATTCCACTTTCTGCCTCATAAGCTATTATTGAAAAAAAAAGAACATCATTAACAATTGAAGCGTAATCTGAGATCTATTTAGTAGAAACAACTTGCTGAGAAAGGACAGTGATCACACGTGTGAAGTGATTCAATGTTTATTTTACCTTTTAATGAGTATTACATTTTACAGAAGGCACATTTTAATAAAGTGTTGAACCTTCTCGAGCAGCAATACAAGCTTCCAATCTGGCATGCAATCGGTCATACAAATGCTGGATATCACGCTGGGAGATACAATTTGATGTGCTTTCAACTTGGACGCATAATTCAGTGACGTTATCCTGCTGGAATATCGCATTTCGGATTACACTCAAATATGGCTGGATGACCGGCTGTATGATGTCGCTGACGTACATATTGCTATTCAGTGTACCCTGTACAAACATCAAACTCATACGAGAGTTATAGCTAATCACTCCCCACACCATGATGCCTGGCGTGGACCCTGTGTGTCACTGGCAGATGCACAATGGAAGACGCCTCCCACCTTGTCGCCTTCAGATGTATAAATGACCATTAGACGCTTCTAAGCAGAATCGGCTTTCATCACTGAAGACCATAGACTGCCATTCTTCCCTCCAATGAACTTGCTTTTGATATCACTGCAAATGTGCTTGGCAATGATGAGATGACAATGGTAACTGTGCCAGCAGCATGCGTGCCCATAATCCTGCTTCCAAAAGACGATTGTGTATCATTCTTGTAGACACCCTTGGTACGACAGAGGATCGAATTTGTGATGCTGTAGCCATCTGCTCTGCCACCAGTCCTCCTGATACACTAATCCTCTCATGCGTCCATAACTCTGTGTTACCTGGAGCCACATCTGTGAGTGTGCAAATGTTCTTCTGACCATCGCACCACTGCTGATACCTCTCACCCAACATGGCGTGCAATTTGACGAAAAGACTAACTTGCTTCCCAAAGACCCACTATATGACCTCACTCAAACTCCGCTATCTGAACAAATGTTGCGCGCCTGCATCATCTAGGCATGGTAGCTTCTTCAAAGAGCACCGAACAACATGACACAAAATGAATAACTTTTCTTCATGCCCTAGTCCTTAAATACGCGCTGCATACATTTGCATGTTGTCGTCCTCAGTGACATCATTATTTCATCCAATGATTTTCAATCTTGGATCATGGTTTCTGCTGCCCTTAACTATTAACATATTATAATATGATGTTCCTAAAGTAGTTCCTTCTGGGTGTTCTTTTTTCAATTTTGTCAGGGTATACATTGTATTGTACAGTTATTTTTTGCTATGACAATTAGTGTAAAGCAGCCTTGGTGGAATATTGTGAGGAATCTGAATCAATAAACTTAATTGTACTATGTTAAATGTGGTTTGTTTTAAGCATTATATTTTAGGAACACATACTTATATATATATCATATATATATTATATCAGGTAATACTGTTTTCAGCATTTAATGAATGAGTGAATAAAAAATGGAAGTAATTTGAAGAATGCATGTTTCAAAGAATAAAAGAATATATGTTCACCTCAGCTAAAAGTATTCTCCTGAAAGCATTTGCAATTGATACATCAATACCTATCATATCAAACTCCATTTCGTAGTTTTTTTCATCAATTTTCACAACATTTATTTGAAAATTCTGCAAAAAAAAATACATATATTAAAAAGCTTTTATCTAGGCAAAATTTACAATAATAATTATTCTATCTTCACATTTAAATAAAAAAAATATACTAAATTTTATATTATGACTTTAGTCTGGAGTTTTCCCAAAGTATCATTAGACAATTCTTATTTTAATCTTGAGTCTAGATAACCAATGAAAGCAAAGACGATGGAAATATACTTGATTTGAGAAGGATTAAATCTTCTTGCACTTTCCACTAGTTTATTTCAGAGTTAAGATTATATCGTTTAATGGAATATAAATTGCCCTATATTGGCTGTTTAAAATGACACCACAGTGTTTTATAGTAAAAAAATTTCCAGCAGGTTTTAATGCATAATTTTATGCCCAAGTGATTGTTCAAAACCTTAAGAATGCATCTAGTCCCACTTTTCAAATGTTTATGCCATATTTCAGTAAGTCAAGAATATGCAATTTCTCTACACTCTTATGCTCACTAGCAAATTTTCTTGCTTTATTGAGGTCTTTGAATGAATTTTTGTATTTCAAAAAATAAAATATATATTAATTTAATTTTTATGATATTTAGCTGTACATTACAATCTGAGTCACTATGTATATTGTGTTTAACACAAAATTGTAGTTGGTAAGTATTAAATTCTAATTTCTGCTAAAGTTTATCTTTAGTGTAAAGAAGATGTAGAAGAAATAAGATATTACCAGTCATCCCAATGGGATCACTACACTCTGGACTCATGGCCGACGCCATCATGCACCATGATGAAAACACAGCCTTACAGAATTTAACTTGCAAACCTACATTACATCTCTGATATATTGACGATCTATTATTTTTTTGGAATCACCCAGTAAAAGAATTTAATAAAGTAACTGAAGCATTTAATAAAGTGCTATCATCAATAAAATTCACACATGAAAAGAAAGTCAATAACAAAATACCATACCTTAATATACTGATTAAAAAATATGAATCAAAATGCGAAACAGAAATATATAGAAAACCAACCTTCACCCTAAACATAATCCCATTCAATTCAGCACACCCAATAGCTTACAAAAAATTGTCAATCTTTCCTTACTTAGGGCATATCAATACTGCATGAACACTAAAGCATTAAAACAAGAATTAAAAATAATATATGAAATAGCAGACGAAGCTGGATATCCAAATAATATTATAAAAAGATTAGATAAAAAAGCTAAATATAAAAAAAAAACTTCCACAACTTACACCTCAGTTTTCCTTATACAAAAGCAGTATCCAAAACATTAAACAATATTTCAATATTTTTATATTTTACCAACTGAAATTACCTCACACAGTATCTAAAACAATAAAAAAAAATTAGTAATAAACATTAGGGGCTAAATAGGAAACACAGGAGGAGTTTATAATATAAATATAATAGACCACAATAATAAATTAGAAGGTAAAAATAACTATATTGATAAAACCAGACATTACAACATCAACTCAACAACATCGACATTACTGAATCATACAGCATGTTTGGTGTGTTTCAACTTCAGCGGCGTCATGGCTCAAACATCATGGCTGTATACATACATCAAGGCAGAAACATCGGCGCCAAGAACCAAGTGAACAATGCTACAAACAACTGAACTGGTAATATCTTATTTCTCCTATATCTTCTTTACACTAAAGATAGACTTTAGTAGAAATTAGAATTTAATACTTACCATCTGGGATCTTGTGTTAAACACAACATGCCTGTGATTGAGTAAAAGATGAACTGTAATTACCCGATAAGGGAAACAGTGACTCAGATTGAAATGTAGAGCTAAATATCACGAAAATTAAATTAGTAGTAACTAGTTGTGGTTCACATTTTATTTAATAAAATAGATATGCTCAATTAAAATCTTCCCCCTCCAAAAACAAGTTCGTATTAAGAAGGTTATTTAATAAAATGGATTATTACTTAAAACACAAAAATGAAATTAAGTACACAGTGGTGATAAGTTAAATAAATTTAATCACAAACTTCACTGTTTAAAACAAGTTTCTGGCTCTCCCGTACACAGGCCCATGGATTAATGTCCCATCCAACAGTTTTACAAGAGAAAGTAATATCATACTTCAAAGCATGATATTACTTTCTCTTAGTAAAGTTTGAAGTGTTGCCTTTACTGATACATTATGTTGAACATTAAGTTCTTGATAATACTCATATTGGTTGTGATGAGAATATTACATCATCACTAAGTTTTTTGTTGACTTCATTACTAGAAACCATATTCCTTTAGATTTACAGGATATTTGATGTTTAACAGGTTGCGGGTGAGTATCAATATTCCATACTCAATGGTAAGTATCCAGAAGACATAAGTTTTTCTAATCCAGTCTTAATGTTTTAAAGGCATTTAAAAGTATACCACAAAGCTATAGTTTAACTTAATACATTTAAACTTTAAAAAGCTTATAAAAAGTTAAAATTCCTGCTACACAATTCTACATCTTTCAGCTGATGTTGTTAGGCAGATAACTTCAGCAGTTCTAACGATGATATCAGCTGAAAGATGTAGAAAAGTATAGCAGGAATTTTAACCTTCTATAAGCTTATAAAGTTTTTTTTAAAGTGTAATGTATTAAGTTAAACTGCAGCTTTGTGATATACTTTAAATGCCTTTAAAACATCAAGACCGGGTTAAAAAACTTGTCCTTTCTGGATACTTACCATCGAGTATGGAATATTGATACTCACCAGCAACCTGTTAAGCATCAGATATCTTGAAAATCAAAAGGACCGTGTTCTCCACTAATGACATCAACAGAATTTAGTGTTGAGTGTACCAGCCAAAGTCAACAGACAAGAAGTTGTTATAGCAAGTGAACATCTGGCCTGACAGGAGCATGCTTGGCGAACTCACATTCAAACTTCCAATGTTTCATCCAGGGTATGCTGTGATAGAAGATTCTCATCATAACCGATATGCAAGTATTATCAAGAACTTAATGTTCAACATAACATATCAGTTAAAGTCAGCACATTGAACTTTACTAAGATATATCATGCTTTGAAGTACGAGTTGAAACTACTATATGTTGTAAACTTCAAAAATGTAAGTTAGATAAACTTACCCATGTTCATCCTTATGAGCACAACTAAAGGCATATAAAACTTGTTTTAAACAGCGAAGCTCGTGATTAAATTTATTTACTTAAAAGGTAGTGGTTTAAGTCAAAGTGATGATGAAAATTAATAAATTTACTCTATATCACTGTAATATAGAGACAATTAGTTGCAATTATTATCTACAAAATTACCTTGGTTTTTTTCTTGGGATGATATCTGATAAATACGCAACTATTGTCCTGTGGTGGGTAGTACAGTCGAATTATTATGAGTTCACACGTTATTGATTTTGCTAATGTTCTTGTTGGGCTTGTTGCAGGGTTGATATCAATTTGGAAGTGACACAGAGAGCTGAAATACATTGTTGGAATCTATGATTTGCTACACACATTAACCAATAAATTTGCAGATTTTCAGCATATGTCACAACTTCCGTAAGAGCAAATAATGTATCTTAATACATATGTGCTATGCATTTTGCATTGTTGCTCCAATGTATCATCAGTCAAAATAGGTATTTTGCAGTAGGCTCTGTTAGTGCTCTGTTAAGCAGATGCTGTGATGTTATAATTTATGTAAATAAAGTTTGCAACCTACTAGTAGAGGACATGAGAACCATATCAGTAGTACAAAGCACACGTAACAATTTTCTTTCATCATTTTCTTAGTAATGCTAAGTGCATCCGAGAGGGAAGCTGGTGACTCCATTGTCCTACTAAACAGATCACAGCTGCGGCTTGCTATATTTTAGAAGCAAAGTATTAACATGTCTATGATTAAGTGTCAAAGTAATTCTGACACTGCAGAGTGCAGTCTTTTTGATAATAAATTATATTGAATTTTGATCCCATCAATATCTTAAAAAATTATCCAAGCCAGTTTTAATTACATGCAGTTTTCCAATGAAAGGCATTTTAGCTTTAAAAACAGAATAAAAACTAAGCTGAGAAACAAAACTATGAAAAAAAAAATCGATGAGTTATGTAGGTTTCTTTTAAAAGGATATTGGTATTTTTCGGTTAACAGGGGGTGCCAATAGTAATCGTGCGCCAATCTTCGTATCCAGTGAATTTGTCGTCCGCATTATAAAAAATGCCCTGATTGAGTGGAGGCCAAGTGAGAACGAATCAGTAAAGTGTTTTTTATTCGAGGTTGTCCAATTCGAGTTAGAATACTAGTATTTCACTTTACTTCTTGTCAAATCCATTTCAGTGAGGTTAACAGATGCCAGTGATATCTAGTTTTTGATGACTTTTTGGAATCTGCATTTGACCTTTACTCTCTTTGGTACTTTTTGGTTAATGAATAAAAAACACTTTACTGATTCATTCTCACTTGGCCTCTGCACAATCGGGGTGTTTTTTATAATGCGGACGACAGATTCACTGGATACGAAGATTGGCGCACAATTACGACTGGCGCCCCCGTTAACCAAAAAGTACCAGGATTTTTTTTTTTTTGTAAATTAGGTCTGTAAATGGTAGCTAGGTAGTCACTGGAAGGAGAGCTATGCACCAATCCCCTGTGATGATGCATAGAACCGGCCAGGCCTAGCACCTAATGTCCAACCCCGCCTTCTTGTGGTGCGGACCATGAGTAACTTTCAAAAGAGATACTCTCTTGCGGAAGTGAACGGAAGGGAAGGGCTGCCAGATTAGTGTGGCCTACTGATCTGGACAACTATGGCTACTTTTTTTTCTACCCTGCTGAGGAGTGGTCAACCACACAGGGTCCTGGTGCTGACCATATAAACCTACTGGACTGGACAGATATATGGCTCTGAGCTTGATTATGGATCCTGATTTTGCTGCACTGGTGGGCTTCTGTGGAGGGAAAATCTTCCGCTGTGTTTTCTGTTTGTTTGTGGGTTGACAGCCCCAAATGAATAGATTCACAGGATATGTTTATCAGCTGGTGGATAATCCTGAGCAGAAGTCATCACAGGCACCTGAACTCTTTGCTTCTATTGGCATCGTCAAATTCTACATTGGAGGAAGTCTTCCAGTGTAGATGGCTTCAGCCTTTAGTAGTGGGGGAACGGGTCTTTGCCCCATGTCTGCGATTAGGGGGCTGTTTGATATTGTCGGCATTCCCTCTCTCAATAAACATAGTTTCTTTAAACATCCCACTAACCATTTTCTCTCCATAGGTAGTTGGAATGTGAGGACTCTGCACAGAGCTTTTTCTCTTGATGTCCTCACACAAGAATTCCACCGTTATAATTTAGATATTCTCGGCTTGCAAGAGACCAGATGGACAGATAAAGGTCAGATTCTTAAAAATAATCTTAAATTTCTCTTTTCAGGGAGGGATGACAATAAGCATCACCAAGGCGTGGGTCTGCTTCTCAGCAGACACGCTAGCGATGCTCTTCTAGGATATGAGTGCATTAATGAAAGGTTTCTTACAGCAAAATTTCAGACAAGCGTTAAAGACTTGAATGTTATCTGCTGTTATGCCCCCACTGAGGATGCCGATGAGGATCAGAAGGATAGGTTTTATGAACAACTTCAGGATATTTTGAATTCTGTGAAGAAAGGAGATATTACCCTTGTTCTTGGTGACTTCAATGCCAAAGTTGGTACTGACTCTGCCCTTTGGGGAAGAGTAATAGGCCCTTTTGGTATTGGTAGCTGCAATGGCAATGGGCAACGTCTCCTACAGGTAAGTAAACTCAATGGATTCAGAATAACTAACACTTATTACAAACATTGCGACATACATAAGTACACATGGGTTTCACCTGATGGGCTGCATAAGAATATGATTGATTACATATTAATTAACAGCAAATGGGCTAGTTCTGTTAGGAATACCAGGGCATATAGGGGAGCTGAAATTGGATCTGGCCATTACCTTGTTAAAAGTGTGTTGCAACTTAAACTTAAAAAGTGTTGTGCTAGGGTTAAAAATTTTACTTTTAATACTGAAGCTCTGAAAGACCCAGTTATAGCTAAAGCTTACCATGATAGGTTACTTAGTCATTATGACAGTCATGGTATGCTTACTACTGAAGTTGAGGAAGAATGGGACCATTTTAAACAGGCTTTTTTGGACACTAACAGTACTCTTTTAGGAAACAAGGAGCAGAAGAGGCAAAATTATCTGAGTGATAAGGCACTTGAGCTTATTTTGGAAAGAAAGAACTGCAGGAATGCCCTTAATCAATACCCTACTAGTCCTAATAGAAAGCATTACAGAGACCTTAATAAACTTGTAAAGGATCAGTTAGCTGCTGATAAGAATCTTTGGCTTGATGGTTTGGCTGACAAAGCCGAGGAAGCAGTTAGACAGCACAACAGCAGAGAGCTGTACCAGATAGTTAACGTTTCGTGTGGTAGAAAACGGACAGGCATACAAGGATTGAAGGATAAACAAGGTAAGATTATAGAAGGGGATGATTCTGTCATGGCTAGGTGGGCTGAGCATTTCAGTGATGTTCTAAACAATGTAGTTAGTTCTACTCCCATTGTTTGCAATGATGATAGATGCATTGGTGGCTTTAATGTTGGACCTATAACACAATCTGAAGTTATTTTGGCTGTTTCTAAACTTTTAAACTTCATAAATCCCCAGGGGTAGATGAAATTACTACGGAAATGCTTAGAGCTGGGAATGTTTCGGTTACCACTTGGATGACTGAAATTCTGAATATCTTTTATGATAAAGGCATGGTTCCTAAGGATTTTACCAGAGCTATTGTTATCCCTATTTTCAAAAAAGGTGATCGCAGTTCTTGTGATAACTATAGGGGTATCAGCCTACTCTCTGTTCCAGGTAAAGTTCTTTCCATGATTGTGCTTAATAGAATTAAGAATCTGGTTGACAGTCAATTGCGTGATGAGCAATGTGGATTCAGAAGTGGTAGGGGATGTGTGGATCAGATATTTTCACTTAGGCAGATTCTTGAGAAATGTTTAGAGTTTCAGAAACCTTTGGTTGCTAGCTTTGTTGATTTCAAAAAGGCTTTCGACTCTTGATTGTCATAATTTGTGGTTGATTGTGAGATCATATGGTATACCAGACAAGTTAGTTAACATTATGAAAGCTCTCTATAATAACACTGAGTCGTGTGTGAGAGTTGGTAAGGTTTGTAGCAATTGGTTTAGCAATTGGTTTAGCATTACTTCTGGTGTTCGACAAGGGTGCATTTTGTCTCCTTTTCTCTTTAGCTTGGTTATTGATTATGTTATGCGAAATTCACTTCAAGGGAAAGATTTTGGCCTTAAATGGGCTGGAGATACGAAAATTCTGATTTAGATTATGCTGATGATTTAGCCCTTTTGGCAAATGATGTTGATGAGATGAATTCTTTCATTCGAGCTGTTGATGAGACTGGTAGTAGAGTAGGTTTGGTTATAAACAGAGAGAAAACTAAAGTGATGAAAATTGGTCAGGCAGGCTGTGATTCAGTTAATCTGAATGGTTGCAGTCTTGAGCAGGTGTCACAGTTTAATTATCTTGGGAGCTATGTAACAGATAATGGTGATGTGTGGCATGAGATTAACAGACGAATAGGGATTGCTGCCGGGACTTTTAAGAATCTATGGAGAGTGTGGAGAAATAGGCGTATACACCTGAAGACTAAAATTAGACTGTATAATAGTTTGGTTCTTTCTAGGGTTAGTGATGGTAGTGAAACTTGGACACTTTGTAAACAAGATAACAGGAAACTAGATGCTTTTGATTCCAGATGCTTACGCAGTATCTTGGGCATTAGGTGGTTCAACTTTGTAACTAATGATGAGGTTAGGCAAAGGAGTTTGCAACCTCCTTTAAGCAGCATATTGTGCAGAGAGAGACTCCGTTGGTTTGGCCATGTTGCCCGTATGAATAATTATAGATTGGCGAATAGGGTTATGAACAGTGTGCCTAAAGGCCTCAGAAAGAAGGGGAGACCTAGGATGCGGTGGGCAGACAATGTCAAACAGGACCTTGTTAAAATTGATGTGCAGTGGCCAGATGCAGTAGATGTAGCTCAGGATAGACTTGCTTGGAGAACTAAATTGCACGGTCTGGTTGGACCTCCGTAGCCCATGGCTGCTTGAGGATGATGATGATGATCACAAACTATGTTGTTAATAATAAACTCTATTTCTTATGACATGGCATTTTTATAAATAAATTTAATGTATGAATATGCAATAAAATATATAAGGCAATTGGAGTAAATAAAGAAATGGCCTTTATTATTCAAAACCTTCTCAACATACTGAGAGCATTTAACCCATTTTTTAATTGAACCATGAATTTCATTCTTGAAGAATACTTGTGGTCATTGTTGGAAGCATTGGTAAACAGTTGTTTGCATCTCACCATTCTTCTGGAAAAAATAATCACTCAGAACTATGAAGATCCAAAAACTACAAAGCCACATAGTATCTAGGTTATCTAAATATTCAATAACAGTGATCTAAGTGGACTACCAAATTTTGATTTCTGGCTTGAACTTTTTTTATAACTGCTACAATTTAGAAATCAGCATTTTAAATTCTTACTTGTTTAAATTTCTCAAAATTCCATGAATCATCAAAGCCTGGATAGTTCCCAGGATAAGTAGAACTATCTTTCTAAAAGAAAAATAAAAAAGACATTGTTGTATGAAAACTATTATTCACACTTAAAATCAGTAATTTTTTTTTATAGAGATCAATGTTTTCAATGTAAAAACCCTTACTTAAAAAATGGGAAAAATTTCCTTCATTATTATTGTGCATAAATGCCCCAATTTGGGCAAGCAGATCAAGAAAAATATTTTAAAAAATAGAATATTTCACCATTTCAGACTGATAGCTACAATCCTAATAAAGTATATTTAACAATACAATCATCAGCTAAGGATAAAACTGCAATCACAGCTACCAAGCCGCACTCCAATTTTTAAGGAAGTATGAAATACTTGTGTGCAATTCCAATGATAGTCACACGATAATGCTTAACACTCTATTTTTAATTAGGTTATGAGAGGTGGTTTTAAGTCTAGCTCATATGTTATTGATGAAATAAGACTTTGTTTGAATCCATTGTCTTTAATCCTTAGAGTTATTATTCTGGATTTAATATTAGACATTGAATACATAAATAATTCAAAGTTTAATATTAAATATACACTTTTTCACTGATAGTAATACAGAAGCGGTTATAAATGTTCATATGAAAATTATATCTTCAAGACAAACACAATACATCATAAAATGCATTACTATTAGTGAAAAGGTGTATAAATATATATAAAATACTTAGAGGGTCAGGTTTTTCAAACTGAACTCATTCTAGTGGCCAAATTAATTCTGAAGCATTTTCAGAAAATGAAAAAAACAACTTAGAACTTTATCCTGAAGTAACAAACAGAAACAGGTCACATTATGTAGTGAAAGAGCATTTAATTGTGATTAATAATACAACATTCCAGTAAAATGAAAGGTAAGTGATACTTTTTGCTTAAAGCATTCTTTTCAAAAACTGCAAACATTTACTGTTTATTTTCATTTTAGGAAGGAAAACAGCACGAGACTTTGAAACTCAGAATCACAAGTTGGGTTGTTTTACCTCTGAGCAGCACTTTCTTGCACACAATGGGTTAAATGGCCAGGCCACAAGGACTCAGAGAAGATTGGGGGAGGGGATGCACTAGACAGTTGTTAGGAGTCAGATGGTAGCCTCCCAACAAGGTCATCCAGCATGTTCTTTCACAGGGTATGGCTCTCCAGCACATGGGGCCACTGCTTAACATTCCATCCAATGAATGGTGGCCTTTCCAAGCCCATTGGTGTTTCCTACTGACTGAGGGCAGAGAGTTTTGGGGAGATAAATCTCAATGATGGCTCAGCTTGGATTCGAACCTGGGAACAGCAGATCATGAGTCTGGCATGCTACTGATTGAGTCAATTCCACTTCTAGAATCACACGGTAAAGTTTGCAGTCCAACGATCACAACCTTCCTTAGGGGTCATTCCATGTCAATTCAACCAGGCCAGTTCACAGCCAATCACAGATTTCAATGATCTTTGGCGTAAATGTTAGTACACATGTCTAATTGTCCAAAATATTTTGAGTAAAAAAATTTTTTGTAAGGAGTTATAATCGTTTAATCTAAGGGGAAAATATACAAATTGCTATTGTGACTAAATGTTTTTCTTTTTCTATTTTTTCTTTGCTTCTATGGTAGATGAGAAGACTACACTTGGTGTATGGATGTAAATTTGGATTATAAATTCATTAAAAAAAATTTTTAAAATGTACTATGGTTTTAAAAAATTAAAAAAACTGAAAAAAAAGTAATGTGGCCCCAAATATAAAAAATTAAATTTATGAATTATAAATAAATTATACATTATGCTTCATAGTAGGGGTTCTCAAAGTGGGGTATGCGGTAAATTTTTTGGGGTACGAAGTGAGAGCTCAAAAGTCACTAGATATATACTATATATATATTTTATTCCCATTGTTATACTATAACTATAGTTTTATCTATCTATACAAGGGGTACGCCAATTACATACACATTTCTAGGGCGTACGTGAAGCACAAAAGGTTGAGAACCACTGCTCCATAGAAACGTTGTACAAAATTTGGAGTATTGTCATTTCTTTGATAATGAGTAAAAAAATATTGAAATTTTACTACTGTTATGGTTAATGATGCACTTCAGGGACCACATTGATGCTTTTGCACATGCGCACTAGGGGAAGATTCATGGAGAGGCTACTGACGTGTGTGCTGCTTGCACTCAAGTGCGACTTTGTAACTCCAACTGGCATTTGTCTGCTACTTACAGCTATAATGTTGCCATTGATAAGAGTTCATATCCTTTTTTTACAGATGAGCAAACAAAAAAAAACCCCAGTATTTAGAGGCAACAAATTTAGCAATACAAATGTTGAGTTATATGTAGGGTGCCCAGATTGTGATCGGTAAAAACTGGGACAGGTTATTAAATGTTCTGATTTTAGTTTGCATAACCTGAAAATGGTAAATCATGCTTTATTTCTGATAAATTGTTCTATTATAATCAAGGGAAAAAAATATTCTGAAATGTCAAAACTAATGGAGTTGGGTTGTTTTACCTCTGAGCGGCACTTTTTTGCACACCATGGGCTAAACGGCCAGGTCACATGGATCCTGAAGGCTCAGAGAAAGTTTGGGGAGGGTTGGGTTGTTTTACCTCTGAGCGGCACTTTTTTGCACACCATGGGCTAAATGGCCAGATCACATGGACCCTGAAGGCTCAGAGAAGGTTGGGGGAGGGGACCCACTGAAACAGCTGTTGGGAGACAGATGGTAGCCTCCCGTCAAGGCCATCCAGAGTGTTCTTTAACGTGCACAGGGTATGGCTCTCCCGCACACGGGGCCATGGCTTAACGTCCCATCCGATGGACGGCGGCCTTTCCAAGCCCATTGGTGTCCCCTACTGACCGTGGGCAGGGCGGGGAATTTTGCGGAGATAAATCTCAACGCTGACCCAGCTGGGACTCGAACCTGGGAACTACAGATTACGAGCCTGGCGCGCTACCGACTGAGCCACCCCCACCCCCGGTTTGGGGAGGGGACCCACTGGAACAGCTGTTGGGAGACAGATGGTAGCCTCCCGTCAAGGCCATCCAGCGTGTTCTTTAACGTGCACAGGGTATGTCTCTCCCGCACACGGGGCCACGGCTTAACGTCCCATCCGACGGACGGCGGCCTTTCCAAGCTCGTCGGTGTCCCCTACTGACCATGGGCAGGGTGGGGAATTTTGCGGAGATAAATCTCAACGCTGATCCTGCTGGGACTCGAACCTGGGAACTACAGATTACGAGCCTGGCGCGCTACCGACTGAGCCACCCCTGCCCTACTAATGGAGTAATCGTTGAGGAAAAATATTTGCTGCTATTATCTTAAGAACAGATATTAACTGATATTATCTTACGAACAGTGCAGTGCCAAGGCAGAAGTGGGTGCTGGATGGTTTAATCCAATAATAGAAACTGTAATTGTTTTCATTTACTAGACTTCACAAAATTAATTCAAGTTGCACAGTACTTGGTATTTCTAAAATATATTAAGACAGAAAATCAATTCTCTTGTTTACTGTCAGTAACTTAGCCCTTTTCAGTTTAAATTCTTTATTATCAATGTATTTTACGATAGCATTAATTTCATCAGCAATGAATATGACTTTGTTAAAATGAACTAAATTCAAACTTGCATATGTGCAATTTTTTCTACTCATTAAATTCGAAGGAGCATCTTTTTTCTTGCCCAGGGTGCCAAAAGAGCTATTAGTTCTTTGCTTAATTTGGACTACAGTAGCCCATTAAGCACTTCTTTGATTATTATAGAACAACCAATCATAAATAAACCCTAATTTACCATTTTCAAGTTATACGAGCTGAAGTCGGAACATTTAATAACCTGTCCCGGTTTTTACCAATCGCAATCTGGTCACCCTATGTATCACTCAACATTTGTATTGCTAAATTTGTTGCCTTTAAATACTGGTTTTTTTCGTTTGCTCATCTGTAAAAAATGGATATAAATTTTTATCAATATCAGCATTATAGCTGTATGTAGAAAGCCGAATGCTAGTTGGAGTGGTGGAGTTACAAAGTTGCACTTGAATGCAAGCAGCACATACGTCGGTAGCTTCTCTGTGTGTCTCCTCCTAGTGTGCATGCACAAGAGTGTCAATCAGTCCCCTGAAATGCATCATTAACCATAACATTAGTAAAATTTCAATATTTTTTTTACTTGTTATCAAAGAAATGTCCATACTCCAAATTTTGTAAATTTCTATGGTGTATAATGTACAACATATGTCAGTTTTAATTTTTTATATTTGGGACCACATCACTTTTTTTTACCTTTTAAAATTTTTATTTTTTTTTAAATTTTTTTCAAAACCATATTACATTTTTTAAATTTGATTTTTTTAATGAATTTATAATTCAAATTTACATCTGTACACCAAGTTTGTCTTCTCATCTACCTTAGAAGCAAAGAAAAAAAAATAAAAACGATTAATCACAATAGCAATTTGTATATTTTCCCCTTAGGTTAAATGATTATAACTCCTTACAATTTTCTTTTATTCAAAATATTTCAGACAGTTAGACATCTTATGTATACTAACATTTATGCCAAAGATGATTGAAATCTATGATGGGTGGTGAACGTTTTTCAAAATTTTGGTTGATTTGACATGGAATAACCCCAGAACTAAATAATGTCATCATAGACAACATGCCAAAAAACATGAATAATAACAATGCACCATCACCATCTGTATTATTAAGAACTCCTAGAACAAGATAATTGCATTGGAGACAACTATTTTAAATAGGACATATCACTTAAGAAGAAATCATCCCATTTCCCACTTAATACAATAGGTAATATGCATTAACTAAATGTCATAATTCATCTGCAAATTTCAGTACTTAAATGACGCAAAATTTATATCTTTATCCTACATATATATATAGGAATTAAATCCAAAATGCATTAAAAAATACAAATACAATACAATAGCCAGCCCCTTTCCTCAAAATAAACTCATAACTTATTACCTTTGAAGGTCAGATCTGAAAAAAAACAAAACAAAACAAAATCAAGAACCAGAGACCACAGAGAACATACTAACAGACAACCCAATAAATCATTCAATATGACGAAAAGCTACTATACATTATTCACTTATGTTACATACCTTACATTCAGTTATCACTCATGGAGCCATCTAATGAGCTGAGTGCCATAAACTGTATGTGTATCGGAATTTATTTCTAAACAATAAATTAACATAAAATAAATTATCCTCAAGCAGCTACTTGTTACAAAGGTCTGACAGTAGCCTGTCAGTATAATATGCCATAGAGCAGGTCTGAGAAGAAAAAAAAAAGACAGCAGAAGGTCAATAGAAGAAAACAACCCTGTCTTATTCTGGGCTTGAACATTACTCATTATAACTTACATACTCAGATCATTACATTTTTTTTCAAATTGTTGCAGTAACCTCAGTGATAATTGTTTGCATGTTTGCTTTTCCACAGTGCTGTCATTGTATTGGTGTCTCTATTACACAAGAAATCCGATATAAGCAAATGTATGAGTGTAACTGTTTAACAGTAATAAATAATAAATACCCCCTCAAGCAGCTGCTTGCCACAGAGGTCTGACAGGAGCCTGTCAGTTTATATGCCACAGTAGAAGGTCTGAGAGGATGGCAGGACCTCAGCAGAAAAACAACACAAACGTCCATGCCTTATCCGGGGCTCGAACACAGGTCCCATAGATCAGTAGCCAAGCGCGCTAACCACTCGGCCACGGGATGGCTTGTTTAACAGTATCAGTCAAGTATTAATCCAAAAGTAGTCATACACTTTTTGGTCATTTTACTAGTTGTACTCAATCTTTTTACCACCTCTTCGTTTATCATTGTGGTTAAATGCTCATTCTGCTATTTTTTATTTATTTCATTCTTTATTATTTTTATTTTACTTTCCATTCTTTATAGAGTTAGTTATGGTAGTGAAACTTGGACGCTTTGTAAAGGAGATAACAGGAAACTAGATGCTTTTCATTCTAAATGCTTACACAGTATCTTGGGCATCTTTGTAACTAATGATGAGGTTAGGCAAAGGAGTTGGTAACCTCCTCTAAGCAGCATATTGTGCAGAGAGAGACTGTTGGTTTGGCCATGTTGTCCATATGGATAATTATAGATTAGCCAATAGGGTTATGAACAGTGTGCCTGAAGGCCTCAGGAAGAGGGGGAGACCTAGGATATGGTGGTCAGACAATGTCAAACAGGACCTTGTTAGAATTGATGTGCAGTGGCCAGATGCATTGGATGTAGCTCAGGACAGACTTGCTTGGAGAACTAAATTACATGGTCTGGTTGGACCTCCATAGCCTAATTTACTTGCTTGCTGCTTGAGGAGGATGATGATAATGGTTATATACCTTACATTTGAAGGGAAAAAAAACCCAGAAGTTATCAGTTCCGAATTTCATTGGAATATAGAGAAAAGAATGAGTGGCAAACTTCATTAATCATGCAGTCCAAAGGACTGCATTTTCCACCTGCTGCAGCGGAATGCATTTTCCACCTGCTGCAGTGGAATGCATTATTTTCCACCTGCTGCAGTGGAATGCATTATTTAAATTTTCCACCTGCTGCAGTGGAATGCATTATTTAAATGGCATACATTTTTGTCAATATAACTGATACATTCAAGGGCATCTAGATAAGTGGAACAAGTGTAAATGCTGAAAAATAAATTTATGGGCATCAAAAAGAATAAAACTTTATTAATCGAATGGGTTAAATAACGAATCTTTTTAAATTACTGCTAGTCACCTTTCACTGATTTAAAGAGTCAGAATGTAGTTTTATTAGAAAGCGGTAAAAATGTTGCTCAAGTATCACGAACTTCGTGTTTACATGAATCATTATCAAACCTTTTTGTCCCTATCACTAGATAGATAATACAGTTCTTAAGCATTTTTTTGCACCTATTTCAAATGCTTTTGTTATAAGCAAAAATGAAACTAAGCGACAACTCCCGCAATGAAAGAGTTTTTCTCTTGCCTCGTGCAACTCGTTTTTCAATCAGTTTTACTTACATTTTCCACACTATGCTCTTTCAGTACCACATTTCTTCGTTTTTCGTGAATGGCATTCATATTCCCCAACTACGCTTCAATAATTCTTCAGCAAAGTTATATTTTTCAGAACAATCAGAAGCTTAATTCATAACCAAAACTGCACACGACGCCAATCTTTACGGTTACCGTCACGTCAAAGAATGTAAACGAAATTATGATATACCTACACTTCGCTAGAGACCCCTATATAGGTAGAGGTTGCTCATCTCAAAATTGGACACCATGTTTTGTCGTCATTCAGATTGTTTGGCGTGCACAGCCTAATCATATTGCACGAATACTTATTGATTCTGGAAAAGGGTAGGGTAGTATTTGATACAAATTTCACTGCTCACGATTGGAAGCATTTTAGGGAACGGCTAAAAAGGAAAAGAAATTTTTATGCTTCTTTTTTTTAAAAAGAAAGAGATATAATTTCGCTTCGTTGTCTGTCAGTCTGTAGACATCGAACTTTTTTGTTTATAGAGATAAAAAATTATTTTTTGTGTTGGATGGGTATTAATGAAATATTACAATCTGAATTTTTCAAATTTCCCAAAAGTTATTACTACGCCCTCTAACCGTGGAAAAAGTTGATAATTCCAAAATATCAAACGAATATTCCAAACGATGTAGTTATGTTAGAAGTTTAAAATTTCGGTGTTGAAATGTGAAGGCTACGAAGTTACCATTCACAACAATCACTTGACCCTTTAGACCCGGGAGTGGGGATGGGAGAATGCAAATTTTTGTCAACAGAAAATTGTGTGATTTTAGAAATAAATAAAAAATCCTTTTGGGTTCGACAGGCATTGATGAAATATTATAATTTGCCTTTTCTGAATCTCCCAAAAGCTATAATTGCGCCCTCTAACGGTGGAAATAAATCAAGAAATTAAAAACTTTAAAATGAATTTTGCAAACGATGTAGTTATGCTGGAAATTTTGGTCGTGGAATGTGACAGTCTTGAAGATTCCACTGACAACAATGTGTTGACCCCTTCGCCCAAAGTAGGTAAGAAACAGAACGGTTTTGTTTTAAGAGATAATTGAAAATCTCTTTTTTAGTTGGTAGTAAAAAAATATAATTCGCATTTTCAAAAATAGTTTTAATATTTAAACTGCAAAACTTTTAACAAATGTTTCATGTAGTCTGTTTATGGTAGAAATTTCCGCTGTAAAGTTTTGTTATGGTAGAAATTTTACTGACAGCAATGATCTGCCTACTACTTTCAGAGGAGTGGGAGAAAAGCAACTTTTAAATTTAAGAACTAAAAGACAAATACTTTTTATAATGTATAATTACTAATATACTACTACTATGTGCATTTTCTCCATCATACATAAAAAAAACCTTTCAAGCAGCTGCTTGCCATAGAGATCTTAAAGGAGCCTGTCAGCTTGTACGCCATAGTAGAAGGTCCATGAGGATATGGGGACCTCAGTAGAAAAACAACACGAACATCCATAAGTAAAACTCTTAAGGAGCAAATAAACAAACAAAGGAAGAACGCCATTCTCTTTGAAAACGAGATTCCATATGCGCCAGATGCGATACGCATTCCTCTAATTATTTTACACATTCAGTAGCCTCTGACAGTGGAAATTCGAACTACTGTATAATTGTGAAAATAAAATATTAATATTTTATTAGTACCTGTACAACACAAAAAAGTTTTTCATTTATGTCTTAAAGCAGAAAAGTTGCATTTTACCAACACCCCCTTGGTATAAGGGGACAAATCATTACTATTCGTGTAAACAACTTAATCATTGCATTCTTTCACCAAAATTTTAAGTTTCTAGCATAAATAGATCGTTTGCAATATTTGTTTAAAGACTGTATTTTTCAGCTGCTTTCGAGTTTTTATTTATCATCTTTCACACTTTCTAACAATCAAAATTCCAATTGATGGGGAGTCTAGATATGTAAATATTAATATTTTGCGTTGGTACTGACTCTGATCTTTGGGGAGGGAGGATAGGCCCTTTTGGTATTGGTAGCTGCAATGGCAATGGGCAACGTCTCCTACAGGTAAGTAAACTCAATGGTTTCAGAATAACTAACACATATTACAAACATCGCGACATACATAAATACACATGGGTTTCACCTGATGGACTGCATAAGAATATGATTGATTACATATTAATTAATAGCAAATAGGCTAGTTCTGTTAGAAATACCAGGGCATATAGGGGAGCTGAAATTGGATCTGACCATTACCTTGTTAAAAGTGTCTTGCAACTTAAACTTAAAAAGTGTTGTGCTAGGGTTAAAAAATTTACCTTTAATACTGAAGCACTGAAAGACCCAGTTATAGCTAAAGCTTACCATGATAGGTTACTTAGTCATTATGACAGTCATGGTTTGCTTAATACTGAAGTTGAGGAAGAATGGGGCCATTTTAAACAGGCTTTTTTCGAAACTAACAGTACTCTTTTAGGAAAAAAGGAACAGAGGAGGCAGAATTATTTAAGTGATAAGGCACTTGAGCTTATTTCAGAAAGAAGGAACTGCAGGAATGTCCTTAATCAGTACCCTACTAGTCCTAATAGAAAGGATTACAGAGAGCTTAATAAACGTGTAAAGGATCAGTTAGCTACTGATAAGAATCTTTGGCTTGATGGTTTGGCTGACAAAGCTGAGGAAGCAGTTAGGCAGCACAACAGCAGAGAGCTGTACCAGATAGTTAATGTTTTATGTGGTAGAAAACGGACAGGCATACAAGGATTGAAGGATAAACAAAGTAAGGTTATAGAAGGTGAGGATTCTGTCATGGCTAGGTGGGCTGAGCATTTCAGTGATGTTCTAAACAATGTGGTTAGTTCTACTCCCATGGTTTGTAACGACGATAGATGCATTGGCAGCTTTAATATTGGCCCTATAACACAATCTGAAGTTATTTTGGCTATCTCTAAACTTAAAGTTCATAAATCCATAGGGGTAGATGAAATTACTACAGAAATGCTCAGAGCTGCAAATGTTTCGGTTACCACTTGGATGACTGAAATTTTGAATAACTTTTATGATAAAGGCATGGTTCCTAAAGATTTTACCAGAGCTATTATTATCCCTATTTTCAAAAAAGGTGATCGCAGTTCTTGTGATAACTAAAGGGGTATCAGCGTACTCTCTGTTCCAGGTAAAGTTCTTTCCATGATTGTGCTTAATAGAATTAAGAATCTGGTTGACATGCAATTGCGTGATGAGCAATGTGGATTCAGAAGTGGTAGGGGATGTGTAGATCAGATATTTTCACTTAGGCAGATTCTTGAGAAATGTTTAGAGTTTCAGAAACCTTTGGTTGCTAGCTTTGTTTATTTCAAAAAGGCTTTCGACTCTGTTGTTCGTCATAATTTGTGGTTGATTGTGAGATCATATGGTATACCAGACAAGTTAGTTAACATAATGAAAGCTCTCTATAATAACACTGAGTCGTGTGTGAGAGTTGGTAAGGCTTGTAGCAATTGGTTTAGCATTACTTCTGGTGTTCGACAAGGGTGCATTTTATCTCCTTTTCTCTTTAGTTTGGTTGTTGATTATGTTATGCGAAATTCACTTCAAGGGAAAGATTTTGGCCTTAAATGGGCTGGAGATATGATAATTTCTGATTTAGATTACGCTGATGATTTAGCCCTTTTGGAAATGATGTCGATGGGATGAACTCTTTCATTCGAGCTGTTGATGAGACTGGTAGTAGAGTAGGTTTAGTTATAAACAGAGAGAAAACTAAAGTGATGAAAATTGGTCAGGCAGGTTGTGATTCAGTTAATCTGAATGGTTGCAGTCTTGAGCAGGTGTCTCAGTTTAATTACCTTGGGAGCTATGTAACTGATACTGGTGATGTGCGGAATGAGATTAACAGACGAATAGGTATTGTTGCCGGGACTTTTAAGAATCTATGGAGATTGTGGAGAAATAGGCGTATACACCTAAAGACTAAAATTAGACTGTACAATAGTTTGGTTCTTTCTAGGGTCAGTTATGGTAGTGAAACTTGGACGCTGTGTAAACAAGATAACAGGAAACTAGATGCTTTTGATTCTAGATGCTTACGCAGTATCTTGGGTATTAGGTGGTTTAACTTTGTAACTAATGATGAGGTTAGGCAAAGGAATCTGCAACCTCCTTTAAGCAGCATATTTTGCAGAGAGAGACTCCTCTGGTTTGGCCATGTTGCCCGTATGGATAATTATAGATTGGCGAATAGGGTTATGAACAGTGTGCCTAGAGGCCTCAGAAGGAGGGGGAGACCTAGGATGCAGTGGGCAGACAATGTCAAACAGTACCTTGTTAGAATTGGTGTGCAGTGGCCGGATGCAGCAGATGTAGCTCAGGACAGATATGCTTGGAGAATTAAACTGCGTGGTCTGGTTGGACCTCCGTAGCCCATGGCTGCTTGAGGATGATGATGATGAGTACATGTAAAACAAAAGAGGAATTTTTCGTTTATCTCGTAAAATGGAAAAGTTTCATTCTCCCACCTCCTTGGAGGTAAGAGGGCAAAGTCTTGTCGCCATTGTGAACCTTCTGACCGTAACACTCTACTACCAAAATTTCGGAGAGATCTAGTGGAAATAGTTCGTTTGCGTTATTCTTTTGAAATTTTAGCATCTTCCATCATTTTCCACCGCTAGAGGGCGCTATTAAAGCTAGTGGAAGATTTTAAAATTGCAAATCGAAATATGTGTTCGAATTCTATCCAACCAAAAAAGAATTTTTCATTTATCTCTAAAAGTGAAAGGTGTAAGGACAAACGGGCAGACAAGAGTTAACAGAGAGACGAACAGACAGACGAACAAATATGCAGGGCCGTGCCGTGCTATGATATAGAGAGTCGGCACCGTAAGGAGGCAGCATAAGCAGTGAAATCAAAATACAATTTGAACCATTCAATAATTAAAAATCTTTACTCAATGCTTTTCTATATTGGTCTATGTTATTCCGATATTGATGTATACGATTTATGATTTATCGTACGCCTCTGCCTAAGCGCTTTCGGTACCCTTTGATCTCGGTTTCTGGTGCAGGTGCATCTTGGCGAGCGCTCGTCGAAAGATTTTTGATCTGACAGCGCGAAGCTATTATTTTTGTTTGTAATATACCGCGCTGCCGCTTCTAAAAGCTGAGGCGGCAATTATCACAAAAGACAATTGCACGCAATTATCACAAAAGACAATTGCACGTGTTACGTGTTGATAGTTCTGCTTTGAGCTTACTTAATAATTATTGACAATATTTGATTTTAATGTTAGTTTGTCATGAGAAGTGGCAAGTGGCTGTGCTGTTTTTAAATCAGTAAATCAGATATATAATATATCTGTATCAGTATAATATTTGTGCATTTACACTAATTCAGTGTTTGTGTTTAAAAAGTAGACCAGGTAAGAGAATTATTGTTTTTTACAGCAATTGTAGTTACTTATTATCATTGAAAATGATTATGTTATGAAAATAGGGACTCGAATTAAAAAGTAGCATTTTCATGGACTGGGTATATCTCAGGTGCGGAGCGTGTGCCTCCGTGTGATAGATAGAGAGTTATTTAGGTAATACTGGGCTACTTTGGCGTTCTGTGTGTGACAGAGAGAGAGAGAGAGTTGCCTAGGAAATATTTGCATTTGCCTACTTTTGCGTTCGTTATTTATTGCTCTATTTTTACCAAATTCATATACGTTGAAGTGGAGACAATACAATAACAAGTTAAAGAAAGGCATATGTCAAAACGGCTGCTAGCTGTCAATTTGACAGCTATTCGTTATCTATTTATTATGTTCTGCTACCTACAAATCTTACTAGCTTTGCAACTCATTTCTATCGTTATTTTATCTACCCCGAGTGGTTAGCACGCTTGGCTACTGATCTAAGGGACCTGGGTTCGAGCCCCGGAATTAGGCATGGTTGTGTGTGTCGTTTTTCTGCTGAGGTCCTGCCATCCTCTCAGATCTCCTACTGTGGCATATAAACTGACAGGCTCCTGTCAGACCTCTGTGGCAAGCAGCTGCTTGAGGGGGTATTTATTTATTTTTTATTTTATTTCAATAGCATGATAAGCATCATTATATTTAATTATTTTCAATGACCCCCCTCCCCCTGGTTGCATCTTTGCAAAGGACTGTGAATTTTCATTTAATATTTTTATTACAGTATGGAACAGAAAAGGAAAAAATTGTCTGGAAGTCAATATAAAAAGAAACACTTAAACAAAGAGGAACAAGGAAAATAGCTAAGCTATGTTATGAAGGAATTCTTAGTACAAAAGTCCTGTTTAGATGAGTCGTCCACATCCAGATCAACAGCGACTGCTTTGGATTTGGGAAATAAAAACTCAGTGCCGCCCCAATCACTTCCAGAAGAAGTTGTTGAAGAAAGCCAAAAAATAACACCATCAGAAGTTCATAAAGAGCCGGGTAGCAGTAAGAGTGGCAGCCAGCAGATGTTAAACGAAATTCCTTCTGATCCTGCATTATGGAATGCTATCTGCATGTCATCTGAAACTCGTCAAATACTGGTTGAGAGGGGTCCACATCAAATTAAAGAATTCGAGTTTCCTATTAATAAAGGAAGGCGTAGATTTTCGCCCTCGCATTATTTGAAAGTGTTGAGCAATAGTGAAGTCGTTAAGACAAGCTGGTTGATTTACTTTGTTACAAATGATGCGGTTTTTTGCTTTTGTTGTATATTGTTTGATAATTCGTCTTCTCCAAAAAAGGTTATTCTGACTGGGGAAATCTTATAAGAGCCCTCACAATGCACGAAAAATCTGTAAATCACAGAAATACTTTTAGAGCATGGAAAGAATTGGACATTCGATTAAAGCAGAACAAACTATTGACGCTGAATATCAACGAATTATGGATATGAAAATTCAGCATTGGAGAGGAGTTCTAAAAAGAATTATGTCAATAATTAAACTATTGGCCTCACAATGCTTAGCTTTTCGTGGAACAACTGAACATTTGTTTCAGCCTAATAACGGAAACTTCCTAAAGTTGGTAGAATTGCTTTCTGAGTTTGATCCAGTTATGGAAGAACATATCAGGAGAGTTCAACGCGAGTCTGATAAATGGTCTGTGACTTATCTAAGCAATAATATACAAGATGAATTGATAAATTTGATGGGAAATGTAATTTTAAGCAAAATTGTCGAAATAACAAAAATCGCTAAATATTTTTCGATAATCGCCGATTGTACCCCAGTCGTAAGTCATATTGAACAGCTCTCATTAACAATAAGAGTTATCGCTTTAAACTCCATTCAAAATAAATATGAAATTGAAGAATTCTTTATTGGTTTTTTTTAAGCTAGTGATTCAACCGGAGAGGGTTTGACAGAACTTATTCTGACACATTTGGAAAAGTTAGGTTTTGAGTTAAAGTGGCTTAGAGGACAAGGCTATAATAAAGAAGCTAATATGAAAGGAGTAAGAAAGGGTGTACAAAATAGAATACTTCAAAAATATCCAAGGGCGTTTTATGTGCTCTGCACATGTCATTCTTTAACCTAGTTGTGAATGATGCAGTGTCTTCTTCTACAGAAACAACAACTTTTTTTTCTATTGTACAAGAACTATACACTTTTATTTCTGGTTCTACAAAGCGATGGGAAGTGCTAAAAAAATATGTTTCACAATTAACTCTAAAACCATTGAGTGCTACTAGGTGGTCATGCACAGTAGATGCGTTAAAACCTTTACGATTTCAACTTTGCGAAATATATGATGCATTATTCCAAATAATAGAAGACATCAACAGAGATGCAGAAACTAAAGTTAAAGCAAGAGGGTTAGCAAAAAATATTAAAAATTACAAGTTTATGTGCGGTGTAATTCTTTGGTATGAAGAAGCTGTTGATCAACCCTTAACAGAGGAGAATAAATTTAAAATAATCTTTTTCAATTATATTCTGGAGATTACCCTTAATTCTCTGAGTGAAAGATTCACGCTTCTGGAAACCAATAGCAAAAATTTTCAGTTTTTATATGACATTTTAAAACTCAAGAATATAGATGACAAAACTCTAGAAAATTATTGTACCGGTCTCCAGTCAATACTTTTGGTCGAAAACGAATCAGATATAAATGCAAATGATCTTCAAGAAGAATTACGTGATGTATCCCGAATGCTATCATATTCTATGAAACCTTTGGATGTTTTAAATTATTTGTGCTAAAATAACTTAATTACTTTGTATCCGAATACTGTAGTTCCTCTGAAAATTTTATTAACACTCCCTGTCTCTGTAGCTAGTGGGGAAAGAAGTTTTTCCAAATTAAAATTAATAAAACACTACTTAAGAAGTTCAATAAGCCAAACAAAACTTAGAAATCTGTCAATTTCTATTGAATCTACATTGGCTGCCACTCTAGACTACACATCCCTAATTAACGAATTTGCTAAAGTTAAAGTTAGAAGGGTGAAACTGTAGTAGATTGTTGTAGTTGATATTATTATTTTAAAGTAGTTTATATTTTCAAATTAAAAATAGTATTCGTATATTTTGTGCAGTTTTTTTTTAAAATCACAATCGAAGGTTATTTTAAAGAAAAAACATTTAAGGGGCAGCATTTCGAAGACTTGCATCATAATGAGAAAATTTACCTCACGGCCCTGCAAATATGCATAAGTAGACAACCAAGTGGAAACATTAGCTCGTTTTTCAAATGAACCTTAAAAGAAATAATTTTTTGGTTTTCAGTTAGCTCCTTTCACTTTTGCAGCCGATTGCCGTCTTTTGGCGGCGTTTCTTGTAAAAATATTCATTAGTTTATTCTGTGAGTGGAATTTTTACACCCAACTGCAGCTCAGTAAGGCATTGATAAAATATGAAAGATTTTATAGGCAAAAAAAAAGGTAGAAATGTATAAAATTATGAAAATTGAGAAGTTTTAACTAGGTACACACACTAACTTATAGGCTTTCGTCTCATAGTACGACAAAACATGACGCCCATAAACCACATGACTCAATCAACCAATGAGAGTCAATCACCGAGATGGCCAGAAAAAAAGATGTTACACTCTATATATACAGGACCTCTACACTTCGCGCGATGGCAGCGCCATTACACTTAGTCACACATTTTGCTTTGTCGTGTTACAGATGTTGCGTATAAGCCAACATGATAGGGATCTGCATCTAGCCAGGTCTAGCAGAATCGGCTCGTCATTAGGGGCAATAGGACCCAATGGTAGGGTAAGGCATGGACCCACCAATATTTCTATAATATATATTTATATTAATTAAATTTTTTTTCTTAATTTAAAATTTGTAGACTAGTGGCGGTAATTTAAATAAAAAAAAAATATCCACTCAAGCAGCTGGTGGCCACAGAAGTCTGACAGGAGCCTATCAGTCTATATGCCATAGTAGAGGGTCTGTGAGGACAGCAGGACCTCAGCAGAAAAACGAAACATGCATCCATGCCTTACCCGGGGCTCGAACCCAGGTCCCTTAGATCAGTAGCCAAGCATGCTACCCACTCATCTTAATTTGAATACTAAATTAAAACAAATAATAAAAACTATAATTCACTTGATTTTTTCTTCGTAAAAGCATTTTGCCGGTTTTTCATTTATTTATAAACTATAAAAGATCTTGGTGGTATTACTAATCACGAGATTTGTGAATTCAATATCCAATACAAAACTAAGGCAGTTTCATGCCAAAATATTTTCGTCGAATTCGTTACAACCAGTTTCAGCTCACACAGAGCTATTGGAAACACCCAAGTAATTTGTATGTATTTTGTCATTATAAAAAATAGATAAATTACCTATTATCCAATATTAAGATGCATTTGTTAATAATTTATTTTATCCTAATATTTCATATATAAATAATCTAGCATATGACAATATTTTGTAATCTTAACCGGATCATGATTTCGATTCAGTATGAATTCAGATTCGGTTCAGAATTTGAAATGCGAGTTAGAATAGATGTGTAAATTATAAATGAACTTCTCTGATTAATATATTTTAACGATATCATTTTAATTGTTTGGTTTCAATGAACACTTCATGTTGTTCACTGTTTGATTTAGTACTCACGTAATACATTAAATGCTATAGCCGTTTTTTGAATAACTGTTGAGGACATAAGCAAGTGAACACATGGGAAAATGAATTGAAAAAATTGGTTGTCCTGACTGGGATTCGACCCCAGGTCTCACAGAAGCATGACAGGCATGGCGCAACTGGTGAATCAAACAGGAAGGCTTATATATCACATATTTTGAGAATTGGTCAGCTCCTCGGTGATCTAGCAGTTAAGACACTTGGCATGCACCTGGGTCCGAATCCAGGTCAGAAAAACCAGTTTTTTTTATGAACTAATTTTTTCAAGTGTTCCTTGTTTACAGGACTTTTACTGTGATAATTTATTACTGAATAAGCAAGTGAATTACAGCGGAAATTTTCAAATATGATTAAAATTCTCTAAAACGTCCTCTAAAAAAGAATTCAAGCAAATGTTAAGATCGAATGTAAAAGTAGATTTAGAGCTCAAATAGAATGTTTTTTAGATTTTACATCATGGTCGTTTTATATCATTTAGGTTGATCTGGATGTCTTTGAAATATGTTTTGGAAAATTCTTTAGAGCAGTTTAGAGGTATTTTCAAGCATTTTGGGAAGAATTCTGATAAATAGAAATATTTCAAAGAGGTAAGGACTGGGGTGGCTCAGTCGAGAGTGTGCCATGCTCAAAATCTGCAGTTTCCCTTTGGGCAGTTCCCCTTTTGGGAAAGCATTGAGATTTATCTCCGTAAAACCCCCCACCCTGCCCTCTATCAGTAGGGGACCCCAATTGACTAGGAAAGACTACAGCGCATTGGTGGGACGTTAAAACATGATCCCCTTGTATGGGAGAGCATACATTGTTCACATTAAAGAACATGCTGATATCCTTGACAGGAAAATACCATCTGTTATCTAAGAGATATCCAGTGGTTTCTCTTTCCTCAACGTTCTCTGAGCCCTCGGGGTACTTTTAACCTGGGTATTTAGCTCATTATGTGCAAAAAATGCCGCTCAGAGGTAAAAATCACCATTCTAAATCAAAGAGCTAAACGTGTATGAAATACTCGTAGAGAATAAAGAGAGCTTTTGTAGCGGCCTCTATCGCGATTGATACTTAAACTTATGTGATCTAGGGGCTTTTTTTATAATGTTAATGGGCTGTGAATTTTTTATAATTTTCTTGTTTTTATGTTTTTGTCTCTGATGGGCTTATTTAATTCTGGGGGCCTTTTCTATAATGTTTTTGAACGGTAAATTGTTAACGATATTCATGTTTTTAGGCTTGTTGTTTCTGGTGGAATTATTTAAATTTTGGCGGTTTTCTTTTTTTTTAGGTTGTTTCTAATGGGGTTACTTCATATCTGTGTTCTGTAAAACTGCAGATCTGCAATTTAACTCTTTGTTGGTTTTTTAGTGTTGGACGAGATTATTTTATTCCACTGTATAAAAAATTACTGCTGATCCAGAGTTTTCTGAAATTGCCTTAGGTGCTATTGTTTTGCTGGTTTCATGTGCGGAATTAAAATTTCGCATTTAGAAATAAGTGTTTTTGATTAAATGTTTTATTTGACGTGGTCCCGTTTTGCAATGTAAATTTGATGTAACATTTTTGGGGGAGTTGAATATTTTTTCTGTTCTGATAATTCAACCGTTTTTCAGTAGTTGAAATCGCGTATTTAGTGCTATTTGTTTTATAGAAGTAAGTTGAAAAACATTTTTTCTACAATTCTTTCGGAAACGGAAAATTTGGACATTTGGCTGTTGACGTCCTCGCCCAACAGATGGTGCTGCTTAGTTAATATGACGCTACGTATCATTACTTTGCACCAAATCATATGGTAGCTCAGTGATCAAAACTATAGGCCTGCCATTATGACTTGCATTCTCTATCTAGGTTTCATTTGATTAACAACTTGTTAACATTGAGCCTTTCGTTGCAGGCTAATTTCACCATGATCTTACAACACCTTGAATCTTGTAATCTGTTAGCTTTGAGGACTTGTTATTAATGAACCAAAAGTTCGCTTTTGTCATAAACATGAAACTGCTGTTATTACATATCCTGTCTGTAATTGCCGAAGTTAATATATAAAGCAATTAAAAGAGCAAGAAAAATATATGTTTCAGACTTATCCAAATCAACGCAGCACAAAATATCTTAAGAGCAATTTTGTAATTTTTAAAGAAGTTCAATACAATGAAAATACAATTTAATAATTTCAAAGAAGTTCAATACAAGGAAAACACAATTTAATAATTCTAAACAAGTTCAATACAATGAAAACACAATTTAATAATTTTAAACAAGTTCAAGAGAATGAGAATATCCTTCAGTAGCAAGTTTTGTCACCAAAATGGCGGTCTATATCAAGGGAATCACAGTTTGTTGCTAATGCACTCTCTAGTTCCCCAGCATGTTCCCCAATTCCCATTTATTATTGGTTATGAAATAATAAATAAATAACCCCTCAAGCAGCTGCTTGCCACAGAGGTCTGACAGGAGTCTGTCAGTTTATATGCCAAAGTAGAAGGTCTGAGAGGATGGCAGGACCTCAACAGAAAAACGACACACACATCCATGCCTTACCCGGGGCTCAGTTTTTCAGAACTATGTGGACGCTGCATAATCAGTTATCGTTTAATCATGTTACTCCTTTAGAAAAAAAAAAAGATTTCAAGGGAACTGAAATTTTATTTTAATAAATGTAATTTGAACTGTTCGACGTTTATTAAACTAATTGTAAATTTTTTATGAAGTATCATATTTTTACGTCTCATTGTTAAGAAGGTTATGACACTGAAACATGGTTTCTAGAAGTAAAAAAGAAGCTCTGGAATTACGGGAACGGTGTCCATCCACTGCTCTCTACCATTTTCAGTCTTGGTTAAAGACCAAGTCTGAGGTGAAGTTGGATCTTCAAAGTTTGACACCCCCAGAACTCGGTCAAGGCTGCAACGCATGATAACACTTATCGAATTTCATTGGAGTTTTCGGCATGACGAGAAATCAATATTGCAAGAAAATCTTCATTTAGGTATGAATTAAATGTTCAAGGACTCACTAGTTGAAAAGAGTATCAGTAATTCAGAGAAAAATTTCCCTATAGCAACATCAATATATATAAAGGTTGAAATTTGAAAAAAATGAAATAAATGAAAAAATTTTGGCTTAAGCGCTTTTTTGATGAACAATCAGAAAAAGTTTGAGGAAAAAATTAAGCCTTGAGGCTTTCGAATAAAAAATTAAGTGTTGAATCTGAGCGCAGTTTGACACTCAAGGCCAAGAATCTGTCATTGGACACATTATTTATTGAAAGATTTCTGACCCTGAATCTAGTTTGTTCTCTTGTTCTATGTTAGAAGAATCGATCAGTAGCCTAAATTTTAGCTTCCTTCCATCCATGCTTAGTTCCTTAAAATAACTCTCGGATCTAATTATTTTAAGACAGTCCAGAAATATATTGCTAGATTTTCTGTTGCAAACTTACAAATTATAGATTATAGAAAAATAGACTGGATATAGTCTCTTGAAGTCAAGAAGACTGAAGTCGATAGAGATCTTTCAAACGAAGCAAAAGACACCGAAAATAGATTTGTGAAGCATTGAGCAAAGTATAAAATGGGTCCGTACCCGTATTTGAAAATAACTTTAAATAAGATCTGGCAGTAAGTTTTGTAGGGGCGTGTTGATTTCTTAGGAGACATAGAAGTTAACGATTTATAAACGTAGGTTAATAGTTGATATAAATCATAAAACATTATGGTAAGTATGAAAACGTTTGTAATTAAAGAAATGCAATTTATTTGAGTGTTTGTTTTATAGTACTAGTTTTAGAATAACTATTATACTAGACATTATCATATGACAACTCAGTTATATGTTTTAATGGGCTTATAATGATTATTCTTAATAAATGGGAAAAAAAAATCTTTGGTGCAATGAAACAGCAGTTTTAGCAGTAAACTTTCCGTTTTTATTTCCGTTAGGAAAAAAAAAGTTCACACATCTAAAGAGCAGTAATTCTTGAAAATAAGTGATTCAAAAGATCGTTTTGAAATTAAGCGCAGAAGTTGTATTTTTTTTTTGGAGTTCAATTCAGGGTAAATTTTTTTTTGCCTTATATTACTTTAAGGAAAAGGGTGACCAGATTTAAAGAAAAAAATACAAAAATTCAGTTGTAATTCTGAAAGTTCAGTTTTGAAAGATTGACCTAATGCCCCTAGAAGACAGGGACACTGATATCTAGTCACCTAGTTTAACAACCTGCAGTTGATGATTTTTATTTCAAAATTCTAGCTTTGGTGTTTAAGTCATTTGCATTATTGACCAAAATTTGTTATAACAGTGTTGCTACCACTATTCTATTAGTAAAAGATCAGCTCAAGTTGTGTGGTTAATTTCGTATTTAAAATCCAGTTAAAAAAAAATTTGCAACGTTTACTCATCAGAGCTTTTTATCTAGAAACTACCTAGAAAATGGGAATAACTGTAAATTGTAACAAGGTAACTATAATTGTGTGTGTATACATTATTGTGCAGTTTTTAAGGCAATAATTTTATTCTTGAACTGATTAAAATCTGGTGGTATGATTAAGTGTGCTGTTCGGAGTCTGTGCTTAAGGATTTTCATGTAATATTCATAATCATGTATTTCAAGGCAATTGAGACTATCAAGCCTTGATATGTGACCATTTATAAAAATAATTTTATTAATAGTATAAAAAAGTTAATTGGCAGTACCCATGGCCGAGTGGTTAGCACGCTTGACTACTGATCTAAGGGACCTGGGTTCGAGCCCCGGGCAAGGCATGGCTGTTTGTGTCGTTTTTCTGCTGAGGGCCTGCCATCCTCTCAGACCTACTATGGCATATTAACTGACAGGCTCCTGTCAGACGTCTGTAGCAAGCAGCTGCTTGAGGGGGTATTATTATTTTTTTATTTTTACAGATCACTCCTCAGCCACCATTTTTTTGATGCAGCGTAACAAAACAGTCCTTTTAATTGACAAATAATTATTATTAAACTCAACACATTAAGTATTCACTAATAATTTCCACTCTGTAAATTGATTCAAATATTTAGAGGAAGAATTGTCTTGAGCCGGGTGGGATATGAACCCATGACCTCCTGATAACATGTCAGGTGCTCTGGGCCGCTGAGCTACCTGCCGCTGATCCAGATCTCCTCTGATGTTATGAACATTTTCAACCTACTATCCCAATATGTAGGCAGTGTTCAGGCAATCCTGCCTCAAGTGGCTTTTTAATGCCTTTTCTTAGATGGAATGCATGTCTTACAAGTATGCAATCTACAAATAATTATTATTAAATTCAACACATTAAGTATCCACTAATAATTTTCACTCTGTAAATTGATTCAAATATTTAGAGGAAAAATTGCCTTGAGCCTGGTGGGATATGAACCCACGACCTCCTGATAACATAGGTTGAGAATGTTCATAACATCAGTTATAGGAGATCTTGATCGGCGGCTGGTAGCTCAGCGGTCCAGAGCACCTGACGTTTTCAGGAGGTCGTGGGTTCATATCCCACCCATTTCCAAGACAATTTTTTCTCTAAATATTTGAATCAATTTACAGAGTGGAAATTATTTGTGGATACTTAATGTGTTGAGTTTAATAATAATTATTTGTAGATTGCATACTCATAAGACATGCATTCCTTCTAAGAAAAGGCATTAAAAAGCCGCTTGAGACGGGATTGCCTGAACACTCCCTACATATTAGGAAAGTAGGTTGAGAATATTCATAACATCAGTTAGAGGAGATCGGCTGCCGGTAAGCTCAGCGGTCCAGAGCACTTGACAAGTTATTAGGAGGTCAGAGTTCACCTCCTGAACCCGAAAATGAAAAACCCGAATTTACGTCAAACACACAGTGCTGTTACCATGGTAACGGTCATTTGCATTATAAAGAAACAACGTAACAACAAAAAAAAAGTGATTCCACTAAAAACATCCCACACAACTACAAATTCTTAAAAAAATTAAGTTTATGGGAAAAAAGACAAGCAAAGAAACTACACAACACATTTGCCTTCCCATATACTACAAATACCTCCTCCCTCTTTTCCCAATAATTAAAATACTACAAATATATTTCCACAAACTAAACTAATCAATACAGTCAGACATATAACAATTAGCCTAAATAAATCACCAGAATTAATGAAATTGGACACTAATCTCAAAACCAAGAACACCATTGACAATGCATCGCTGACTGGGATTATAAAAAGCCCCCAAAACTTAATCTCATCAGTCATAACACATACCAAAAAGCAAAAAAATCGGAAACAGTGCACCGCTGACTGAATTATAAAAAAAGCCCCCAAAACTAAATAATATCCTCGCAGATAACACAATCCAAAAAAACATGAAAATCGGAAAAAGTGCATCACCAACCGAATTATAAAAAACCCCAGAAACTAAATAATCTCATCAAATACAACAAAGAAAAGTTCTTATAGCTCAAATAGCCCTCCCCTAAATTATTGATTTCCTTCCTGACTCCATCAAAGACTACCATGTTTTTCCACACTGACAATTCTACAATATCCATAATTTTTGTGACGGAGGTGGCTCAGTCGGTACCGCTTGTAATCTGCAGTTCCCAGGTTCGAGTCCCAGTTGGGTGAGCGTTGATATTTATCTCCACAAAATTCTCCACCTTGTCCACGGTCAGTAGGGGACACCGGTGGGCCTTTTCCTAGGAAAGGATGGCGACCCTCGGATTGGACATCAAGCCGTGGTTCCATGTGTGGGGGAGCCATACCCTGTGCATGTTAAAGGACACATTGAATGGCCTTCACGGGAGGCTACCATCTGTCTCCCAACAGCTGTTCCAGTGGGTCCCCTCACCCAACCTTCAATGAGCCTTTACGGTCCTTGTGACCTGGCCATTTCGCTCATGGTGTGCAAAACAAGTGCTTCCACATATTCACAATGAATCGTATAAGTAACTTTAAAAGACTCCAAAATATATAACAAAATTAATAAATTGCCATAATACACTAATAATTATCATACTATACGTAACTACTAAAAAACACTCAATTCATTCCAAACTAAAATGGGGAGAAGGTGGCTCAGTTGGTAGCATGCCAGGCTCGTAATCTGTAGTTCCCAGGTTCAAGTCCCAGCTGGGTCAACGTTGAGATTTATCTTCACAAAATTCCCCGCCCTGCCCACGGTTAGTAGGGGACACCGCTGGGCTTGGAAAGGCCACCGTCTGTCAGATGAGACATTAAGCCATTGCCCTGTGTGTGGGAGAGACATACCCTGTGTCTTGTGATAGCGTAATTGTATGTTTTTATTGCTGAGCAGTTAGCATGTTAGGTTAGTGATCTAAGGGACCTGGGTTTGAGGCATGGAAGTTTTTATGCTGAGGTCCTGGCTATCCTCACAGATCTTTTACTCTGGCGTATTAAACTAGCAGGCTCTTGTCAGACCTCTGTGGCAAGGAGGTTCTTGAGGGAATATATATGTTATTAGTATTGATATATTTGTTATGAAATCCATTATTTGCTTTAAATTTTGTTTATTACTGTTTGTGGTTAAGAAGTTTAAATCTTCCAGTGTCCACATCGTCTGTATATGTTTGCAGAATTCGTAATGAGAAGCTGAGGATGGCTGTATGTTTTTAGTATAACAAAAAAAAATCAATTTTTTAAAAATTGCCATTGTAAAATTTTTTTAATATATATCTTAGAAAAATATATAATTTAGGCTCTGCAAACACATACTCTGCAACACAGAGATCTCACCCCTGCCAGTGGCGTGGAATCTCCTGTTGCGTGAGCAGATGCGCAAACAGAATGTGCGAGCAGATGATGATATCGAGGAGGAGACATATATAGCAGAAGAATAACTCACATTGCTGAGTCTGAAGCCATGGGTATAGGCGGGTGGCGAAACGCATAGCTGATAGGGGGTGAAGATGAATTTTTTTTTTACTTTTGGGAAGTGTTTTATTTATATTAAAGAGTTTTGATGTTTATAAGCTTTGAGGATATGCCGAAAATATAGTATTGTGCACCATCAGTATAGCCAATCAACAGTGAGAAAAAATATTTTTATTGGTGAGAGACAAGTCATCTAATGTTCCACAAGAACATCGAGGACTGTACTCATCTGTAAACCAGGACTGGTATGCAGCTGCTGCTGGTATGCAGTAGTGTCAACACCACCCATGTCAACTGCTCAACAACAAGCTGGAAATGCAAGACTAAGCATAAAACAACAATATGCAAGATGTTGCGCCTGTGAATATAATTCACCTGGACTGGTAAATGTTACTCCTTTTTTTCTATTGTGACTGCCTTTACAGAGGAAAGGCCAACCTACAAGAAATGTGCTACTAAAGGTACAGAAAATAAGGATTTAGTGTCATTGAGCAGCTGCCATGTTGGCAAATTAGAGGCTTACATACTCTACATGTACATTTAAGCACTCCTTGACACTTTTAATATTTTAACTTGTACAGCGGATAATTGTGATGATTAAATGCTATCAAGAGTAGCTGTGAGTCTAACTTATTGTGACTTGATTTATTAGTTTAGTTTGTGAAAATATATTTATGGAGTGTTTTAAGAGTTTAAAAAAGAGGGAGGGGAGATATCAGGAAGTTGTACTATGTGGGAAGGAAGTGTTATGTTGTCTTGGTTTCTGTGTTTAAGGTTTTTTTTAATAATTTTAATTTTAGCAATTCATGGTTGTTAGTGATGATTTTTAGGGGGAGGGAAGAAATCGTTTTTTTTTTTATTTACATAAAGTATCGTTACCACGATAACTGTACTTTATGTTTGACATAAGCTCAAGTTATCATTACCTTGGTAATGGAAAAACAGTCTTTTTTTTCTAGGAATCCCTGTTTGGGTTAGGGCCTGGGGGGTTGTGGGAATCATCAAAAATGACTGTTTTGTTACATTGCATCAAAGTTGCGAACCATGATATTCACTACTGCCCAATGTTTTTATATGTTATCACTTATAATTACTGTAACACTCACTCACAATGCTAATTCCTGTACAAAAAAAAATTATATCTTTACAAAAGAAAATGTAATGAGAAGGAGTAGGGATGTGTGTGTTTGGGGGGGGGGGGAATTCTGGTTAAACACTAAAGTATATTATGTAAGGAGAAAGGTGGGGGGGGGGGGTAAATTGTGCTAAAAGAACTTTGCATGATTTATAGACAACCTTTATAACTAGCACACTTTTGAAAATTATTAAACCTAAACATGATATCAAGGAATGCCAGATACTTAAAAACTGCAGAATAATTATATCACATCTCAGAAAGTATTTAATGCCATTCATGGCTTGTCTTAAACAGCACATGAGAACCCGTTTGAAGAGAAAATAAAGAATGTAGATTTTTCACTATATTATTTTTTTTTCCAAAAAATGTTTGTGATTATTTTCTTATTAGTGAAAACCACAATAGGTGAAATATTTATCCTCCATGTCGAAGAGCAAATGGGAACAAAATATTTTCTTTGTTGTGTATTTTATGGTGTAAATCAGTATTTAGTATAGTTTATTATAGGAGAGGCATTATGTGACAGAAAATTGAGAATAGCAAATTAACTACGAATTTTTGTGTAGCTGATCTGTGCATATGTCGAGATAAATGTGATGTTGATTGGATGCATCAACTGGGGAAGAATCAAACTTTAATGCTATAACTGAATTCAAATGTAAGGGTTGTTTTGATAAAGATGGACGACTCCTATATCTGGGTTAATGGATTGAGTGTACAACATAGAAGGAATTCATCAATATTAGAATCATTTGCAAGTATTGGCTACTGATCTACGGGACCTGGGTTCGAGCCCCGGGTAAGGCATGGATGTTCGTGTTGTTTTCTGCTGAGGTCCTGCCATCCTCTCAGATCTTCTACTGTGGCATATAAACTGACAGGCTCCTGTCAGACCTCTGTGGCAAGCAGCTGCTTGAGGGGGTATTTATTTTTATTTTTTTAAATGCTTTTTAGTGTTTTTTTTTATGCATTGGATTATTTAACCCCTGGTGGTGCATTTACGATTTTGGGTGTTTTTTGCTTGTTTTAGCCCATTGGGTTGTTTAACTTTTGGAATTTTTTTGAGTGCAGAATGGCAGTTCTTTGTTTACAATTTTGGGTGTTTGCACTTGTTTTAGCCCATTGGGTTATTTAATCCCCAGGGATTTTTTTGAGTGTGGAATGGTGATCGATTTACAATTTTGGGCATTTTGGTGCTTATTTTAGCCTATTGGGATATTTAACCCCTGGGCCTTTTTTCAAGTGCAGACCTTCAGTTGTTTATGATTATGGGTGTTTTTGTGCTTGTTTTAGCCCATTGGGTTATTTAACCCCTGTGGCTTTTTCCAAGGGTGGAGCAGCAGTTCGTTGTTTATAATTTTGTGCCTTTTTGTTTGTAGGATATTTTGTACAATATTTGGAAAAAAGAATTCATACGAGGCTGTGATGGTATGTAAAAGTTTTTTTTAAATAATTGCAGCCATCGCTCTAATTCTATAAATTTAATCGTACACGATTTTTGGCCATTTTACAATTTAGAAGTACTTCTGAGGAGGACTATTTCAGTTCATTGCTAAATATAGGTAAACTAGTCGTAGTTTCATTGAAGATTGCCGATTTTGTTGACTTTCTGTTGACTTTAATGATGCTATTTGCTAATGTCATGCAGTACATGTCACTTGCAGTTGCACTTTCATAATGGTGGGCTCAAAGACTGTTACGCATGATGAGCTATTTGACATAATCAGCACTCTCTCTGGAATTCTTAAAGTCCTTAGCATTTATATTTTGGTTTGGGATTGTGGAGAAAATGAAACTACTTTCATGGATTTTTTTTTTTTTAAAGGTGATATCAATAATCTGTTCTGAATAATTAGATTTTTTGGCATTTTTTTAAAATTAGAAAATTGGCAAATGTGGAAAATGAACAGAGTTTTATGATATGTCAGTTATATTACTAAGTGGACTAAAACTCAATTCAGTCTTGGTTCAACTAGAGAGTAACTGATGTATTTAATGATCCCAAATTTGTAACTTTTTAATTTCCTACACTTTGCTAATTGGCAGTGACATAGTGTTAAATTAAGCTGTTTTTTGAATTCAGTAATAAAGTATTGCAGGAAAAAGTCCTGTAGACAAGAAACACTTGAAATAATTAGTTGAAAAAATTTATTGTCCCTGAGTAAGACAACCATTTTTTTTTTCAACTAATTATTTCAAGAAATGTTTTGAATTTTAATATAATTGGATTTTTTTTACCAATGTTTTTTAGAATATACTTTAAGAATTATGCATTGTTCTTTTTAGATCCGTTTCATTTTGATCCAGAATCGAGCAGGGAAAACTCGCCTGGCTAAATGGTATATGAATTTTGATGATGATGAAAAGCAAAAGTTGATTGAAGAAGTTCATGCTGTTGTCACAGTTAGAGATGCTAAACACACCAATTTTGTAGAGGTATGGTTAACACTGCATATTCAATCATAGAAAAGTAAATTTAGCCATTTGGTGTAATAGTTTAAACAAAGACTATATTGATCACACCAATTTTGTAGAGGTATGGTTAACACTGCATATTCAATCATAGAAAAGTAAATTTAGCCATTTGGTGTAATAGTTTAAACAAAGACTATATTGATCACACCAATTTTGTAGAGGTATAGTTAACACTGCATATTCAATCATAGAAAAGTAAATTTAGCCATTTGGTGTAATAGTTTAAACAAAGACTATATTGATCACACCAATTTTGTAGAGGTATGGTTAACACTGCATATTCAATCATAGAAAAGTAAATTTAGGCATTTGGTGTAATAGTTTAAACAAAGACTATATTGATCACACCAATTTTGTAGAGGTATGGTTAACACTGCATATTCAATCATAGAAAAGTAAATTTAGGCATTTGGTGTAATAGTTTAAACAAAGACTATATTGATCACACCAATTTTGTAGAGGTATGGTTAACACTGCATATTCAATCATAGAAAAGTAAATTTAGGCATTTGGTGTAATAGTTTAAACAAAGACTATATTGATATGTAAAATAAAAATTTATACAGCAGACTTCTCAGAGATGCAACTGAGAATATGTTCTTTGAATATTTGTAAGTTACGTTAGAAAATTGTAGTTAAATGTAAAGAAAAATGCTTTTTAATTCCTTTAATACGTTGATGCCCCATCATGCATAAATGAATGATATGGTAATGTTCGACTGGTGCCACATCGTACATAAATGTAGGCGTTTTCATTCGGAACCATGTCATACATAATTGAATGACATGGCCACACAGGTTAAAATTTTCATTAGGGGCCGTGCCATTTGTATATGAATGACACAAAAAATTTTATTTTAGAGGGTTTAACATCACAAGTGATAAAATAATTAACATAAAATGGCATTTAGAGGTAGAAATGATGAGAATTGAAAAAAAAAAGTCACATGGCCCCAGGGCAAATTTTAGTGAAATCAGCTTGGCATGCAATGTGTTAATAGGATTCAAATGTTGTTTGAATAATATTTTTATGTCTTATGATCATCACTATTCTTGAAATAATATTTTTGTTTTGGCATTTCTGATGATAAGAAAAGATTTCAAATGATTATTAACCAACTGTCTACAGGGTAGACCAGGCATGGCCAACTGTTTTTGCCCCCGGGCCGGATTGGAAAAAAAAATATTTTCACGGGCCGGACGAAATATTAAAATTGAAAAATGTTAAGCAAAACACTTATTTCTTTAAGTAAACAAATTTTATTATGAAATTTGTTTATGAATAATTGTAAGTAAATAAATACAACAAATTAACATAACTAATGCGACGTGTTGAGGCGGTTTGCATCGCTTATTATTTTTTTAATATCTGGTTCTATACTTGTAGTAGCTATTCTTAACACAGCCTCCAAATGTAAATCATTCAATCTTGATCTTGTAGTACTTTTATTTAGATTCATTAAAGAAAAGGTTTGTTCACAAATATAAGTTGAGCTAAAGATTACTAAATACGTCTTGGCAAGTTTTTTTGAATTTCCATATTTTTCATTATTCAATTGCTTATAAAAATTACACAAATTTTCTTGCTCTTCTCGATATTTCTCATGTAATAATTCATCACATTGTAAATTAATTATTTCTAATTGTATATCAACAGGAACATCATCAACTTGTACAGAAAATAGATTTCGGATAATAGATAAAATTTTATCAATTTTTTTGAAGCAATCGAATCTCTGCTCGAAATCTGTCATTAGTGCAAGGATGTTTTTATTAAATGTTTTAACCTTTTCTTTTAAAATGTTTAAAGATATGGTCTGTAACGTTGGAAAATGATCAAATTTACATTCAGCCAGATTTGTAGAAAAAAGGCTGAGCTTCATTTTAAAAGCTCTTAATTTCTGTATTAAATCATGAGCAAATAAATGTTTTCCTTGTAAACATGTGTTAAATTCGTTCAAATGTGTGAGAATATCCAAAGAAAATGCTAAATCACAAATCCAATTTGGATCTAATAATTCAGGAAAATCCTCATTTTTATTAGCATAAAAATATTTTTATTTCCTCTTGAAGGCCCCACACACGTCTTAAAACTTTTCCCAAACTTAACCAACGGATTTTATTGTGATATAGTACATCTAAATGACTGGTATTTAGTTCTTCAAGGAGAGCAATAAATTGCCTGTGATTTAATCCTTTTGATCTTAGGAAATTCACTAATTTCACAACTACATTTGCAACATGATCGTTTTTTAAAATATTTTTGCATAGTGCGTGTTGATGAATAATGCAGTGTATGGGTATAATTTTATGATTTGGATCGATTTCGAAAATTTTATCTTCAATGCGTTTGATGAGCCCAATTTTTTTTCCGATCATGTTTGGTGATCCACCTGTTGCAACATTCACCAATTTTTTCCAGTCAACATTGTACTCCAAAAAACACTTTTCAATCTCTCGGAAAAGATCTTCTCCCTTTGTTGTACTTTTCATCGGAACAATTGATAAAAGTTCTTCCGAAATTTGAAAATCTTCGGTGATAGCTCTGATAAAAATTAACAACTGAGCAGTATCTTTTACATCGCAACTTTCGTCCAGAGCTATTGCATAAAAAATGGCCGATTTTAAATTATTTAATAACTGATTATTTATATTAGCATTTAAATTTTCTATTCTTCTAGCAATAGTTTGCCGAGACAGGCTTATATTTTCAAATTTATTTTTAACTTCTGGACACATCACATCGCAAACATCCAACATGCACTGTTTTACAAATTCTCCTTCAGCAAAAGGTTTTCCACATTGAGCAATACGTTTTGCTACTAAAAAACTTGCTTCAGTAACAGATTCTTGTAAGCGATTTTGCTTTAAAAATACATTTTGCTGTCGAGTCAATTTTGCTACGAGATCTGCGGTTTGTTTTTTTCGGCTTTCTTCGTTTAAATTTTGTGCGTAACTTGCATGTTTGGTTTCAAAATGTCTTCTCAAGTTGTATTCTTTTAAAACTGCCACACTCGAGTTACAAATAAGACAAACTGCCTTATTATTGTACATTGCAAAAAAATATTTCCACCTCCATTCTTCATTAAATATACGGCATTCTAAATCTACTTTTCGTTTTTTGGAAGCCATCCCTGGAGTGAAAAAGTTTCTTAATATACAATATTTTTAAAAACAAAAATAAAATAACATACCGTTTAATAATAAATTGCCTGACTTTGGGTGCTGCACAGCAAGCTCTGCTTAAAGAGTGGGGTTTCTCATCAGTGGACTGAATTGTGCGCGCGCAGCACCTGCCTCTCTTTCCAGTCAACTCGCCTGCTGGCAACGTCGCTTGAACATCAAACAGATCATATCGAGTACAGATGAGTATAAAAGTTTTAATTCTTTATAACGGAATCTTTTTTAAAAAATATAGAAGTATCGAGAATTCATTCGATTAATTACTAGAAGTTAAATGCTAATATTGAAAAATTGTTCGCGGGCCACATAAATTCATTACGCGGGCCGTATGTTGGCCATGCCTGGGGTAGACCATGGAAAAGTAAAATGCCATGAATGGAAGATAAAAGCAAAGACATTAAAATCTCTTTTCTATAATACATTGACTGATATCTCTTGAGCTTTTGTTAGCTCAGTGCATTAATTTTTTTTGACTTGCAACTCCAAGGTCTCTGGTTTGATACCAATTGCTTTCAAAATTTTTTTTCTTAATATTTTTTCATAATTTATTTTATTACCATGCCAGGTTTTTACAGTTCATTGTAAAATAAATTAATATATGTAATTATATATGCTGTCCCATGGCCGAGTGGTTAGCACGCTTGGCATGATCTACGGGACCTGGGTTCGAGCCCCGGGTAAGGCATGGATGTGTGTGTGTGGTTTTTCTGCTGAGGTCCTGCCATCCTCTCAGACCTTCTACTATGGCATATAAACTGACAGGCTCCTGTCAGACCTCTGTGGCAAGCAGCTGCTTGAGGGGGTATTATTTTATTTTTTTTTTAATTATATATATATAATAAATCAATATTGTAAATTAAATGTAACGAAAAAGACAACACGGATCACTCTTACTCCAAAAAGATACATAGATCAGTAGAGATATCAAGACCAGTTAGTGAGGTATGTGACATGAGCACAGAGATAGATGATTGTTGGGATGGATTGACTGCATGTGCATAAGTTTTCTGTTGACATTATTGAGCTGAGGAGTCATTGTGTTTTTACTCTGAGTGGTACTTTATTTTTGCATGCAGTAGGCTTAATGTTAAAGCTCTTTAACTTCTAAAAACTTTTTTGTTTTGAAAAATAATAAAGATGTCAATCAAATATATCAGTATCTCAATTTTTAAATAATATTTGTTCAGTATTTAATGAGTTATGAAAGTTTGAATATTTAACAATGCCAGTCACAATTATTGACTTCAAAAGTTAATTTAAACATAGTTATAAGTATTGTTTTAAGTGTGCAAATTAGAAGTTTGTGTAAAGAATTCTTTCTCTATTCATTTAGCCCAAGGGCTTAGAAGGGGGGAAAGGGTTGTTTTACTGAGTGGCACTTATTTGTGTATAGGCCAGGTCACAAGGATACCAAGAGCTCAGAGAGGGAAAGAGGTTGTTGGATTGTTTTGCTTCTAAATGGCACTTTTTTTTATGTTCACAGGCCTGGTCACAAGGATCCTAAGGGCTCAGGAAAGGGAAGGGGTTGTTTGGTTGTTTTACCTCTGAGTGGCATATTTTCTTACACAATTTTTTATTACCTTATTGTTTAATAACTTCCTCTTTCTGCCATCAATCCATGAATATCATCAGATTTCAAATATATTCACATTATTTAAATGTTTATTAAGTTCCCCATATTTTCTCTCTGTTAAGACTAATGATACATTGATCAAGTTTTTTCTTATATAGTTTGCTCTCACGAACAGAATTGCATTATCACTAAGATTTCTTCTTTTGACATACACTGCATATCCATATTATTATGAACACCTACCTAATTATTGTATATATATCATTTTACAGTTTCCACAGCTGTAAAATTTTATAGCAGCACTGTCCTGCTAAGAACTTCTGCAAAATTTTCAAATGTTGAAAGAACTACTTTATACCAACCTATTTTATTAAATAGTTTGAACTAATACTTATTATTTTAAGTATAGGTAAATTTTGAGGTAAATCTTTTTAAATGCCATTGCTGATATTAAGTTTTCCAGCTTCCATAACTCTTTAAATACCTGGTTATTATTGTTGAAAATAGTTTTTGATTCACCTTAAAATTTAAATAAGCTTAAATAATATGTTTTATTTAAAGCTATTTAAAAAAAAAGGTGTATATTTTAGAAGTTTGTGTAAGTAGTTCTTTCGATATTTGCCAATTTTGCATAAATTTCTTAACAGTAACATTGCTGCTATCAAAATTTCCAGCTTCCATAACTTTTTAAATACCTAGTTATTATTGCTGAAAATAGAGGTGCTTTTTTTTCCTATAGCAGCAAAAAGAAATGGGGTGTAAGGATTTTTCTTTGTGATTTCTTTCAACTGAAAGTTTACTTTAGCTAGTATACACTGAAGTGCCATTGAATTAGGGATACAAGATATTATCCAAATTCAGTACCACAAGTCCTGCATGCATGGCTGAAACTCTGGTCATATATAGCTGCCAGCTTTGGCTTCCCCAAGCATTCATCATGAGAAGTGTAAATGGGAAAAGTGTGCAATTTAGATGCATTTGACAGAAGACTGATTGTATGTGCTCAATGGATGGGACACTCATCTCCGAAATTGTCAATGAACTTGGATTTTCTCATACGACAGTTTCAAGTGTGTTCCGGGAATATGAAAATTCCGGCAAAAAAAAAGCACCCGGACAAACTGCAAAGGACAACCAGCCTTGAATGGTCATGGGCTTTGCCATCTGATCCGCATCATACAGACCGATAGGGGCCAGATATTATCTGAGATCGCCACCCATCTGAACGTGGGTTCCAGCTGGGAAGTCTGTGCATGGACTGTGCAATGGTCACTTCATCTCAGTTTCAGGAGCCGCCGACCTACAAGAGTCCCATTTCTAATGGCATGACACTGAGCTCAAAACCTTGCCTGGGCTAAAGAACATCAAAACTGGACCATCGAAAATTGGCAACGGATAGCCTGGAATGATGAATCCTGATTTAAACTTCATCATGCCAAATGGAGACTTAGGGTATGGTGCCAACCCCATGAAGCCATGGATCCTGCATGTCAGGTCAGAACAGTACAAGCTGGTGATGGCTCATTGATGGCCTGGGGTGTCTTCAGTTGGATGTCTCTGGGACCTTTGGTATGTGTAACCGATGACTCTCAATGCCCCCCCAGTATGTAGAACTCATGGCTGACCATTTACACCTATTTATTGGCCATCATACATCCCAATGGAGATGACGTCTATCAGCAAAATGATTGTTCATCTCACAGGTCCAGGTTGGCTACTGCATGGTTGCAGGAGCATTCTGCTGACTTTGAAATAATGAATTGGCCACCTAGAAGCCCAAATTTAAATCCCATCAAAAATCTTTGGGATACCATCGAGCAGAATGTTCGGGCTGTGTCCCATCAGTGATGACCTTGAGAGAATTATTGACAACTCTGGAGGATGCATGAATTGCCATACCTGTGGAACATTTACACAAGCTTGTGGAGTTCTTGCCTCATCATGTGGCAGCCTTTATCAGGGCCAAAGAGGGGTCCAACACGTTACTAGGTTGCTATCCCTAATTCAATGGCACTTCAGTGTGTCAACCAGTGTAGACTGGGTTATGGATTGGAAAGCTGAACGTTTTCCATGTTTCATATGAAAGATGATTTTTGAATTAGCTGTAGGTGTATTACTGTTGATATGGTCTATTCTTGAAATCATTGGATTCTTTTATTTATAATCTTCATTTTAAGGTATTTATCAGTAGAAAGTTTTTTTTTTTTATTTTAAAGGGTTGAGCCCTGCTTTAGATGGAGAGAGAGATGTTAGAAACATCAGAAAAGTGGAAAAAGTTTTGAAATGCAAACTACTAAAACTACCTTCAAAGGGAAAGGGTGCAGATGGACCTGCAACGTACAAAAATGTTACGGAGAAAGGAGTGAAATCAGAGTTTTAATGTTAGCATTTTATGTGATGTATTTTTTTAAAATTAGGGCTAAATAGCTTTTGATTTTCTTTAAATTGCATTATTTTACTCTTCAGAATTAAATGCTCTTTTGTTTGATATATGTATAGAACCTATTCCTGTTTATTAGTTACTTAAATATATAGTTCCAAAGTTCAGGTGGTTTTCTGGAAAAAAAAACCCCATTAAAATGAAAATGGTGCAACATTATACGAACCTTTCATGTGATTTAATCACTAACACAAAATATATTAATAATTAAAATTTACACTAAGCTTTTTGGCTTAAATGCATTTACTTGGCACTGTTATTGTAGATCTATAATGATGAACATAACATGCAGTCCCCTAATTTAGATATTTACCTAGAAAACTTTATTTTAGTGGGTGTATATAGTTTTTTTCTGTGGGAGGGGCTGGGGGGATGTGACCTATATAGAAACGTTTGGGATTGTATTCCCTACAAACAGCTCACTTCCTCCGTGGCTCGCTGTTTCCCCTTCCTGTGATTTTTCCCTGTGCAGGACGGGGAAGGCCTTTACACCCGACTGTGTGTACTGGCAATTCTTTGCCATCCATCGTGCTGTGCACCCGGACTTCTTGCCTGTCTTTACAGATGGCTCGAAGTCCGGCACATCAGTGGGATTGGCCATGGTCTGCTGTGATGTAATCATTGCAGACCAGATCCCACTGCAATGTTCCATCTTCACTGCAGAGTTGCATGCTATCAGTCTTGCCTTGGACCATGTGGCAGCTAAGCATCATCGTCAGTGTGTGCTTTACACCAACTTGCTTAGTTCGCTACAGGCTTTGATCTTGGTGAAGCATTGGCCTCACCCAGTTCTCTCTAAGATCTGCCAGCAGCTACATTGTCTGGCAGCCACAACCACCATCCATTTCTGTTGGGTGTCTGGTCATGTCGGTATCAGGGGCAACGACTTGGCAGATGCTGCTGTCAGGTCAGCCACGCTCCTGTCTGGCTCTCCATTGCCCGTTCCATATCTGGATTTCTGGCAACATTTTACTATCAAGCTCTGGGCACAGTGGCAGAGATCTTGGTCAGAACAGCTTACGAATAAGCTCTTTGAGATCAAACCTATCATTAAACCATGGCAGTCATGTTACCGCAGGAATTGCAAGGAGGAAGTTGTACTTGCTCAGCTCCGCTTAGGTCATTCATTTCTTACTCATTCGTTTCTTATACGGGCGGACGACGTACCTAAGTGTGAGTTTTGTGACACCATTTTAACTGTTAAACATATTTTAATTGAATGTCAAGCTTTTAATATTGAATGTAAAATGTATTTTAACTTTCATGATTTTGCTTCCGAGCCTCTTACACTCGGACATCTTTTAACTGATCATTGCTTTTTACCACCAGTTTTTTCCTTTTAAAATATTATGGTTATTTTAATAGATTTTGATTTTACCTAAAATTTTGTATATCCCAGGTCTTTTACACCTGGAATTGTTATAACTTGTATTTTTCAAGCTGTTTTACTTTGTACATATGCATTTATTATTTGTTGTTTTAGCATTTTACAATATACCACTTTTGTTTTAAATTTGGTTGTGGGTTGCATATCTTTTATCATTTATTTTGTCTTCTGTTTGGCGCATTATGGCCTAGTTGCCCATGCACCATAAAACCCAAAACAACCAACCCTACAAATAGGAAAAATCTGGTAAATATTAAGTGCTTTTTTTTTTTGTTTGAGAAATTGACATTTTCTAAAATCTCTCTATGGCAGTTGCCTTTATTTTGTCACAAGGTCCATGTTCACAAAAAAAGAAATGCTTGTCAATTTGAGCTTAATTACTTGAGCTGTTTAGGTGCTAGAGGCCTGCCCAGGTTAAAGTTGGCATTGCAAAACCACCTTATTCTAATTCAGATACCTTTTGAAATCTGCTCCTAATAGAAGATCTTGAGATAATTGTATTTCATAGTCACAATGCTTTTTCCATATCTTCATATCAGGAAGTAAAATTAAATGTTATAATTGCATTAATTTTTAGAAACAGCATTATAAGGATTAATGAACTTTTTTTAAACTTAAGTGTAAAGGAAAAAATGGAAACTCATAACAAGTTTTCTCAATTGTAGTTTTGATGCGATTTTTATTTTTAAATTTGTTATTCTTCTGGGAATGTTTTATTGTGAAAAAAATGGGAGTTTGTGGAAGAGAATGGAAGAATTTTCCAAAAGGCATTGTTGCTTTAAATGAGTATAGAGGAACAACTGATATTAGCTGGGTGGGATTTGAATCCCGTTGTTCAGTGGTCAGAACATGTCAAATGCTTTGAGCTGAACTACTGGCTGCTGATCAAGATCTCTTCTTTTAGTGGCTCTAAATAATAATTTTGGGGAAACATAAGTGATGGCTTTAAACAATTTAATAATTATTGTTGATACTTTTAATTGCATATATTACACTTACCCCTTTTTGGTATTTACACTTATCATTCCCTTTTCCTCCCCCCTTTCAAAAAGGGCTTAAAAATTCGGCAGACTCTCATCACACATCAGGTGAAAACCTGATGTGTGATGATGTATCTCCCATAATCTAATGAATTCTCCTGAATAATGCCAACAGCTATAACCATTGTTGCATAGCAATGATAAGGATAGGTTTACTTTTTGCTAAGCATATAAATGAACATTCAATAAAATCTTTTGATCAGCCCATTAATTTATTTGCTATGTTATAAAATTTGAGACAACTAATTTTGGATAAAAAATATCAAATACCCGAAATCATCATTTTTTAGAGACAGTTATCTGTTTATTGAACATTGTGGATTAACATTCCACCAAAAAACACTTCCTAGAGATTAGAGAATTAAAGACGGATCATCATAAACTTAGCCCACCTAACTCCGTACCATGCCTTCTGTCAGTAGGGGACACTGATGGGCTTGGAAATCTGTCAGATGGGATGTAAAGTTGTGGCCTCCTGTGGGAGAGCCATATCCAGTGGATGTTAAATACCATCTTTCTGCTAACAGCTGTCCTCCTTCCCCCAATTTTTGCTACACCCTTGGGATCTTTGTGACCTGGTCATTTAGCCCAATGTGTGCAAAAAAAAGTGCTGTTCAGAGGTAAAAAATCAATCACTAGTCATAAACTTAGACAAGAATTTTGTTTTATGCACTACATTTGGAAAGTTCTTTTTGCCACTTACACAAACTTGATGTTTTCTGTCACATACTACTAGGTTCACCTTTATTTCATTTATGCAGACTTTCTGTATCATGTTCAAAATTATTAGGACTAAGCAGTACATACATTAAAAAAAAAATTCCATAAATAATCCCTGCTGAAATGCAGTTGTATCTTATATGCCATAAAATATGTCAGTAAGTCAATTTTTAGAAACTAAAGAGTTAATTATACTTCATAGTGAGGTGGTGCATACTACAGTTAATATCAAAATTTATTACCTTAAATTTTAAAAGTAAAATTAGTGTTATAACCATTTTCATATCTGCCCAATAATGCTATAATAGGGAAAAAGAGCAGTAATGCTGGAATTTAACTGGTCTTCCAAAAGAAGAAGAGATTAGGACCCAGAAACCTATGTACACCCATTAGATGGGGGCGGGGGTGGCTCAGTCGGTAGCGCGCCAGGCTCGTAATCTGTAGTTCCCAGGTTCGAGTCCCAGCTGGGTCAGCGTTGAGATTTATCTCCGCAAAATTCCCCGCCCTGCCCACGGTCAGTAGGGGACACCGATGGGCTTGGAAAGGCCGCCGTTTGTCGGATGGGACGTTAAGCCGTGGCCCCGTGTGCGGGAGAGCCATACCCTGTGCACGTTAAAGAACACGCTGGATGGCCTTGACGGGAGGCTACCATCTGTCTCCCAACAGCTGTTCCGGTGGGTCCCCTCCCCCAACCTTCTCTGAGCCTTCGGGGTCCATGTGACCTGGCCATTTAGCCCATGGTGTGCAAAAAAGTGCCGCTCAGAGGTAAAACAAACCAAACCAAAACACCCATTAGAAAAACATAGTGCTAATATTTAATATGAGATCTGATGAATATCTGATTTTGAAAGCCAAATTAATCTAGTCAGATAAAGAAAGCAATTTTGTGGGTTATAATCAAAGTAAAAGAATGTTGGAAGAGTTGTATTGTTTAAGGCAATGTTAGTTATAAACTTTACCTATTGCAGTGACTGAGTGGTTAGTGTGCTTGTTGTAGAATAAAGGACCTTGGTTAAAGTATCAGATAGGTGTTGCTGATGTACATTTTCTTCTTGCCTAGGTCCTGCTTTCCTCACAGATTCTTCTCTGTTACACTAACAAGCTCCTGTCAAGCCTTCATATTACAGTGTGCTGCTTGAGGGATTTTTTTTTTTAACCATGGTAGCACAATATTTTATATCTCTGAAAATTTAGACTATAAAATTTTAACAAATGTTTTGGAAAGTCCAAGTTTCTATATGTGCATTTAATAATATAGCATGTACAGATTATATGTCTTATTTTATATAGAATATAGATTTTTTTTTCAAATTTCTGAACACTGTACTATAGACTGTGTAGAACCTTATCTTGAAATAACTAACATCCAGGTCAGGTTATTATATAACATATAATACATTGACTTTCATACTCATTTAAAATGACAATTTCTTTGAGGAGGGTGGGAAGCAAAAACCTGTAGCAAAATTCTTTGAGAACTATAGTGGTCTCTAGGCATTTTAAGGGTTAATAAAAAATCAACATCAACATATATTTTGATGTAAAATATTATTTTTAAGCCAAAATGTTTTCTTTTTGCCACTCTATTTATTTGCGTAAATTAAACTTCTTTTTTCCAGTTCAGAAACTTCAAAATTGTTTATCGACGCTACGCTGGTCTTTACTTTTGCATTTGTGTGGATGTTGGTGACAACAATCTTGCCTATCTGGAAGCCATACACAATTTTGTAGAAGTACTGAATGAATATTTCCACAATGTATGTGAGCTGGACTTGGTTTTCAACTTTTACAAAGTAAGTAAGCATTCAGTTAGTGAATTATATTTTGTCGCTTAATCTACAATAAATGGATAAGTTTACTTTGGAGCAGTCTGTATATTATATTTTCTAAATTTAGACTTCCCATTTATCCATCTATTCAAACTCACCACAGATTTGAAGAAGTTCTAGAAACAATAATTTTTTTTTTCTTCAATTTATCTCATATTTGCATTGCCAGTATCTGCGCAACTCCCAAGATAATTGGAAAACTTGCTTAACAGCACAGCCATTTGAAAGAACTGAAGCACCATTCACTTTCCTAGCATTCATCGTTTTAGTTATCAACAACTCTAATAAAAAAGTTGTTTTGTAAACATCATCTGAGATTGGAACCATTTTAAACAGGTTATTCTTAAAACCTATGGTACTGTTTTGGGTAAAATGGAGCATAAGACAGTCATTTGAGTGATAAAGCTGTGCATCTTGTTTCTGAAAGAAAGGTGTGCAGGGCTGACTTGAATCAACACCCTACTGATCTTAATAGTCCACATTATAGATAGTTTAATAAACATGTTAATGATCAGTTGAATGCCAATAAAAAATCTTTGGCTTAATAGTCTGGCTGACAAAGCAGAGAAATCTGCAAAAGAATACAACATAAAGTTGTAACAGATGGTAAATCTTTTGTATAAACAAAATAGAATGCATAGAGGGAATTGAGGGATAAAGATGGTAAAGTTGTTGAGAGTAAGGTTTCTGTCATGGCAAGATGGGCTAATCATTTAAAAGATGTTTGAACAATGTGATTAGTTCTATTCCCATTGTAATGAAGATAGATGTATTGCTGTCTTTAATATTGGCCCTATTTCATGATCTGAAGTTATTTTAGATATCTGTACATTAAAACAACACAAGCCACCAGGGGTATATGAAAGTACTGCTGAAATACTTAGAGCTGGTAATAATTCTGTTGTTAGATGTTGTAGAATATAACTGAATTAGACTGTAGTTTGAATATTTTCTAAGATAAAGGGTTTGTTTTCTCCATTTTTTGGAAATATGATCACAGTTCTTGTGATAATTTTAGGGCATCAGGCTAATCTCTGTTCCAGATAGCATTATTGTCATTGTCATGCTTAAGAGAATTAAACATGTGGCTGATGCACAGCTTCAGAATGAACAGTGGGGATTCAGAGGTGGTAGTGGCTGCATAAACTAAATCTTTTAGACAGATTTTTGAGAAATGTTTAAAGTTTCAAAAAACCTAATAGTACTTGCTTTGTAGATTTTAAAGAATCTTTTGATTCTATTAACCTCAGTAATTTGTAGTTTAACATAAGATCATAAGTCATACCAGAAAAGCTAATGTAATGATGGCTCTCTTTAATAATGTATGTAGAGAGAAGAAAGATGAAAGTAGAAAAAAAATTTAAAAAATGTAGAAAGAAGTAGGAAAATTGGTAAAGTGTGTAATGATTGGTTTAGTTAGTATTACTACTAAAGTTCAGCTCTGCTGCATTTTGCCATCTTTTCAGTGGTTATTGATTATGTTATACGGAAATTGCTGCAAGGGAATAATTGAGAATTTAATGGTCTAGAGCAGGGGTTCTCAACATGGGATACGCGGCAAAATGTTTTGGGGTATGCCGTGAGACTCAAAAGTTGCTAGATCTAGTAAGAAAGTTGCTAAGTTGGCAACACTGCTGTGCAAAAATGTCATTTTTGTGTTTATTGATATATGTAATTTATGAATACAAAATTTAATGTGTATATGTTACTGTGAAAGCTGATATCTGGCAAGTGTCGATATTCTCCGGTGAATGTCAGCATTCACATAGTCGCTTGGTGTATGTCCGAAATATTTGCTAAATATCATTATTTCTCACTTACACCGGCAAATGTCGACATTCAGCATGCACTGATGGTGAATGTTGAATAAAAATATTTTTGTTACATTAAGACAAAAATGCAACTTTTTAAATCATACTTTATTATTAAAACATATTATGATGTATGTCAAAATAGGAGAAAGCTTAAGTAACAGCACATGTAAATAAACTGTTGAACCTAAAACGAACAGTACATTCTTAATGAGAAAAGAAAATAATACCAATAATAAACTTACACATAAATTATGTGATTATCGTTATACAATCTTATTTATTGCAACAACTTAAACTGTTATGACACTTTGAATTGCACAAGAGTCCCTTGCTTTTACAACTGCATTTAGTCGTGGAACACTTCTTTTTGCAATTACAGCATGTATAGCCTTGCCCTCCACTTCTCGAATTAGTTGCAGCTGCTTCTCTCAGCGACATTTCTTGAGAAGAAATCTCATCTATGGAAAGTAACTTTTCTTTACAAATTACGAACTGATTATGGGTATAAAGCTGCTTGAGGGTACCATTTTTGTTTGCTAATTTATAAAAGTCGGAGTCTTCTATTCCAACAACAACAACCGGCAACACATTTTGGGCATCTGTACAACCACGGTCGACATCAGAGACTTGTATTCGTACGGTATCACCAATTTGAGCAGGAGGAAATTTTCTTTTTGAGGTTCGTAACATTTTCGTTGCTTGCAGTAGAAGATTCTCTTTCGCGGCCACTCTTTTTATAGAAATAAACTCGTGTTGTTCAGTCAGGGCTTGATATGAAGATGTGGTAGGTTGCAGCTCTTCAATATTTTCCTTTGGAATATGGTTTTCGGTATGGTCACTGCTCAAATTTTCTTCAAAAGTATTAACAATTTCTTCGAGCTGTTCTTCGGTTTCAATATTTGCGATTTGCTCGCCAGGTAAAGATGACGATGCTATGCCTTTTTTTGGTTTAACGCCAAACAGGGCTTCATAAGGACTTTTGCGTATTCCTTCGTGGTATGTTGTGTTCTTGGCAAATTGAACAAAGGGCAAACCATCTGACCATTTATTTGTATCATTATCATTCATCCATGCAGTTAACATATTCTGTATATCCTGATTGGCCCTTTCAACTGAGCCTTGTGTTTGACTATGACGAGGCTTTCCATGAACTATCTTAACATCTTTCCACATAGCGCATAGTTTGGATATGACTCGATTACTGAATTCCCTACCATTATCTGAACACAATATAGTTGGGGCACCAAATGTTAAAAATATTTGAAGAAGGTGATACGCTACTTCAGCTGTCTTAGTTTTCAAAGGTCGTAACTGGACAAACTTGGTTAAATGGTCTTGATACACCATTATGAACTTATATTCGCCATCCCTGTGTGACTGCAGGTCTATCAGATCGACTTGACATCTTGAGTTTAACTCCGAACTGACCATTGGTTTCACAACAATACCTTTTTTAGGTGCACTATGTTTCATTTGACATCGTTTACATAAATTTAAATACATTACAACTTCATATGTAATATTTTTGTATTTAACTTGCAATTCTTTAAGCATATGTGTTCTTTCTCCATGGCCTATTCTGATGTGAGTTTCGGATAGTATACTGAATAATTCATCATTGGTAATATAATACTGCATATTCGTTACTCCTGGTTTTAATGGCACAATTAATTTCTCTTCATTAATTTATTAAAATGTCAAAACGTTTTAATAGTCTGTAATCCAAGGGTGTACTGCACTTAGTTTTAGCAGAAATCACTTCAGAAAGTATTTTAGAGTACTTTTCTTGAGAAAAATAATAACAATTGTCTTCTCGTTTACTCGCAATTAATGCTACATGAGGTCATGTAGGATCACGCGACCCCACGTGATCCTACATGACCTCGTGGCAGAACAAAGGATTTGGCGTTTTTGTCGCCTCTCTGGCTGTGTCTTCTCGGCTTCTCATTTCGACCCCCACCAGAGCTTATCTGTGCTTGTCGACATACACTGGCGATGGTCCGAATGTGTAAGAATATAACCTAATATTCGGTCTTTCACCGACGTATTTGGTATGAGTTGATATTCACCGGAAAATATCGACATTCTCTTATTTCGGTCTTTCACAGTAACATATATATGTATGTTTTATTTTATTCCCATTGTTATACTATAACTATAGTTTTATCTATCTATACAAGGGGTATGCCAGTTACATACACATTTCCAGGGGGTACGTGAAGCATTAAATGTTGAGAATCACTAATCTAGAGCAGTGGTTCCCTTACATTTGTCCAATAATTCTGTTTCTTATATTGGAAAAACCATATATTCTCCTCAGGAGAAGTTTACAGAGCATCAGATAGATGTCAGCCAAAATTAACAACTGCTGCTGCTGAGCTTGGCAATACAACATGCAACTACCATAGACAGGGAGCACATGCATCCACTTACTATGGAACCAACATCCATGACACTATTTGAATAATAACTTTGCCTGTCCTCACCTGCAACCAATACACTGGAATCGCCCTTCACTCAATTCCTTCAATCCCTGAAAAGAAGTTCTTAACAGCCCTAACATCACCACATAGTGTCACTTCACTGAAGACAGAGCACTGTCTTTGCTTTGAAAAGCCTCTGAATTTGCTTCTAAAAGCTTTTTAATATGCAAATAGTTTGAAGGATAAGCTTCAAAATTCTTTTGCTCAATGACAGGGAACTTTAAATTTTATGATTATTTTCTGAACAAGAATTTTTTTGCCTCTATTATGCATTTTCAATAGTTTCACATGCTTCATAATATTAATGATTATTCAGCAATTCATATATTCATGGAAGCATGTATGAAATTGGTAAATATTGCCATAGAAGAGTTCCTTGCCATTTTGGAAGCAGTTTAATATGTTTTAATTTTAGAATTTTTTTAACTCAAATAACTGAGCAAGTGAAAGTAATTTAATTTGACAATGAAAATATATCATTTTATGTAAAGATTGATTAAATTCGAAAGACTGTTCTGTGCTTACTGCTGGTATGAGTAGGTGCAGCAATCTTTCAGATCATTGTCAAAGGCATTTCATGTATAATATTTGTATACCAAAGTCAATATGTAATACTCTGCCAAATGTATTCAATTTGTGTTACTTTTATTAATATTAATTTTACTTTATTTTGTGTCTGAGGAAATGTATTATTTATAATTTGATATTTTGTTCCAGGTGTACAGTGTTGTAGATGAGATGTTTCTTGCTGGTGAAATCCGTGAGACAAGCCAAACAAAAGTTTTAAAGCAGCTTTTAGTCTACAATTCCTTGGAATAGTATATTAGATACTAAAATATCTTAACATTCCACCTTTGTATGGTCCTGTTTTTCCAACTTGGACTATATTTTTCATTCTGTGAGCAGATGATGAGATCTGACAGTTGTGGTGCTCCATTGACTCAGTTGTCAAGAAACAGAAATATAAAAGGCCTAAAGTGAACGACTTTTCTGTCTTGTGTTAACTTTGTACAGTTAGAGACTATTTATTCACTACCCTTGTTATTCTACAATGTATTTAATGGAACACAATGTTTGTGTATGTGAATTGCATTTACTAGTTAAGGAAAGCAGTAATGCACGGAAGATGGATGTGTAGGGTTCATATGTATATTGTGAAGAACTTAAAGGTTTTCTTTTTTTATTGTTTTGTAACAAAAGAGTGACCAAAGAAAAGAAATTGATTCAAAATTTGTGGGATCTCAGAAAATAACTTGTGTTGAATAACTGCCAAGCAATAGTATTTTTGTGAAGACAAGGGCACTAATCTAAATAATAATAAAGCATTAAAAAATGTCTGCTTCTGTAAATTTGCAATTAAACTATTATTTGTTGAACTAAATGAACAGAATTATATTTAAACTATTTTGTTTTAAAGTTTTTAGATTGAGAGTATATATATTAGTATAAAAGCTGATGCAGAAATTTATATACATAAAAATTATTTTCTTAGCCAGGCTACTTTTTATATCTGGTCTTATAAGAGCATGTTGATATAAACCATCATAAAGGAAACAGAAGATATGGTGAAAGATAGACAAACATTCTGTATTCATTGATCTAAAGATGTGAATCTTTTACAGCCATGCACACTAACTTCCTAGTTATAGTTAATATGAAATTAAATGTTCTGTCAACTGATGCCAGGGTCTGGATCTAGATATATGTGTGTGTGTGTGTGTGTGTGTGGGGGGGGGGGGGGGGGGCTGTATTTCATTGCAGTAACATTTCCCCCCTGTTTTAGATCTTTAAAAATTGTGGAAAAATGCATGAAATATGTGCATGTTATTAATTTTTGCCTCCATTACCCTTACTGGCATTCTCAAAATGGCATTTCCATCCCTAGATACAGTACTGGCTGATGCCACATGTTGAGTCTGCCTATGTTGAAATATTTCGTAATATTTTAATCATGACTCCATTTTGCTCTTTTAGAGTTTCCTTTTTTTATGATTGATGAATTGTGATGAAAAATAATGTTTATTGCTGTATTCTATAATGATAGAGTAAAATTTGTGGCGTGATTTAGGTTTGACACACTAATAATTGCTGACATTATGAAGAATGATGGACCTTGAAAGGCTGCTTGCTGCATGACTGTCATTATAATGCAGCACCATTTTTAAATACCAGTATCTGTATTTTAATATATCAGAACAGAGCTACCGAGTTGCAATTTGAAGCAGGCAAAATGTTTTGGAAATGATGGGTTTGGAAAGGACACTGTCCAAGCCAAGGTGCTCTATCAGAAAGCCACACTCTGTGAACTTAAAAAAATATGCTAGACTGCCCTAATGGGAAATCTCATATATTCTAACAGCTGTTCAGTGGATCCCCATTACCTAACCAGTTTTGAGCATTTGGATTTTGACCTGGCCATTTATACCATAATGTTCTCAAAAGTGCTGATCAGAGCTAAAGTAACCCAAACCAGATTTTTTTTTCAGAGTTTCTGGTGATGTTTTAACAGACTAAAGATAAAGTGAAAAGGAAACAGATGGAATGTTTGATATTTTTTGCCCATTTGTTTTTCAGACTTCTTTTTCAAAGTCAAGTTCTTATTTTTGCTTATTCTTTGTAGGTCATGGCATTTATATTTGTGGTCTCCATTTGAGTAGCTCTGCATTACAAGAAGGATGGGCTAGAATAACTTTCTAACATTTCTGACCACAAATGGCTTTTCAGTGATAAAGGATATCATTAAACTTCAATATAAGAGCCTTAATTGTCATCCACAAGCCCTCATTTTATAAGATTACCTCTTAGAGAAATATTAGTGGGGGGGGGGGGGAAATAATTGCGCTACATAATGACTTGTGGGGAGTGGCTTGGTCGATAGCGTACCAGGCTTGTAATCTGCAGTTCCCATGTTTTAGTCGTAACAGTGCATGTGCTGAGATTATCTCAATTCCCACCCTTAGTGAGAAAGGTGACACTTGGGCAGGCTACCATCCGTTGGATGGAACTTTAAGTTGTGGGCAATATGCAGGAATGTTGTCCCTGTGCATGTTGAAAAAACACCATGGTGTTGATGGGAGGCTTCCATCTTCTAACAGCTGTCCAGTGGATCCCCTTCCCTAAATTTGAGCCTTCTGGATCCATGCGATCTGGCCATTTAGCTAAACTAAAAATTTAACTGCAGAAAAAGTGCTGCTCAGAGGTAAAGCAACTCAACACTCTAGACTATTCATCCAGTTTTGTGTGAAGTATTATCAATTTGTTCAAATTTACTTTTGTTACGCAGCCATTACTGCAGATTCCATTAATGCTGTTACATTTTGGGTTCATGCAGTTTCATTTTATTCACAAACTCTATTATAGTGCCATTTCATATGGATCCTCATATATATATGTATACTTAGTTTTCATTTAAACCCTTGTTTTTTAATCTGTTTTCAATATTTTTTCTAATTCATTTTATCCTTGTCATCCTCATTTTTAATCTTTAGTGTCCATTTGTACTTTTAATCTTAATCCATTAATCAATTTCTGCCCTCTCAATTTTACTACAGCAGCCACTCCTGTTTTTTAGTATTAATGTATGGGAAGAAGGCAAGAATTATTGGAAAGTCTGAACAAAATGCCGCACGAAGTTCTAGTGATTAGTAAAATGACATATAAGACTGGATAATATACAAAATGTGGATATTAGAAAAGAACTAAATTCTTAAAAAATGTAAAGAACAATGGCAAGAAATATAGAATGACGTGGGGGGGGGGGAGGTTACCCAGGGAGGCATTTCAATATAGAACAAATGGAAAGAGAAACCATGGTAGACCTGTGAAAAGATGCCTATTCCAACTTTAATTTCAACTTTCCTAATCCTTGAAGAACAGCTGCTGCCATACAGGCCCAAATCGGGAAACCAACATATGAACTCTAGTCAATTATTATGATTAAATGGCAGTCTAAGGTAAATTTTAAATTTAAACACCTGAATGCCACTACTGAACGAAATTCATGCATGTGGAGCTCCATTCTGGGAAGAATGCATTTTGTTGACGTGAGGTTTTAGGGTGCCAAACAGGCTTGGATCAATTTAGGGAAAAGCGTTTTTGGGAGGAGATTGCTGGTTTCTACCAGAATGCGATTACAGTATATTTTTTAAATTATTTATTCCAAAGAGTATAATCTTTGCAAAAAGGGAAAAAGTGTATCAGTGTACTATATCTTATTTATTAGTATATTCTGAGTTATAGTCGACTCGTGCAAGGAGCTGCTGGCAATGTTTAACCCTAGTGTCCCCAAACGGTTATTAGACATTGTCGCAGGTGATGAGTTGTGGTTTAATTATTATAATATTCCAGGAAAGATCATCTTCCGCAACCCAAATATAATTATTGAACTGTCCCCAAATCCCCTGGAAAGACTTTTGCTCGTGGAAGTTGTTCACAGTTTTTTTCAATTCCCAAGGAATAGTAGCCATCGACAACTTATATGAAAAAATGACTATAAATGGCCAATACTACATCAACATTGTTTCACCCAAAATGGTTAAGGAGACGAAGATGCATTGAATAACAGGCGTATCAAGGGTTCTCTTCCTCCATATGGCAATGCTCACAAAACCTGGCAAAGTTACGTCCTATCTGAAGTAGGAAAAAAAAAATCTACTACCCTATCCTGCATATTTACCCGATCTTGCACCATGCGGTTTTTGGTGGTTTTGAAAAATTAAGAACTTGCTGAGAAGCCTTTTTCAAGGGTGCAATACCTTGCAAAATGAGTTCAGAGTTGCGGAGTATTCCCCAATAGGAGCACCATCAAGCATTCCAGAATTGGCGTATAGATGTCTTCAACTTTGCATAGATGCTGGAGGGGAGTACTTTGAAGACAGTAAAAGTTTTGAGGTAGGTGCAATGGTTTTTGTTCTGCCGATGTAAGTCAAGAACTTTTTGAACGTTTTTCCATAATGAGCTGTATTCAAAGATAGGTATAAGAAACGAGGCACACTTTTGTATCTGATAAGCCGTCCCGTGGCCGAGTGGTTAGCACGCTTGGCTACTGATCTAAGGGACTTGGGTTCGAGCCCCGGATTAGGCATGGATGTGTGTGTCGTTTTTCTGCTGAGGTCCTGCCATCCTCTCGGATCTCCTACTGTGGCATATAAACTGACAGACACCTGTCAGACCTCTGTGGCAAGCAGCTGCTTGAGAGGGTATTTTATTTATTTTATAACACATATCCCACATAGAGTGCATAATATAAAAATATATTTGAAGTTGAAATTATGTTTGTGATAAATGGTCTTGCAACCATTTAAATGTGCCAAAGCCCTGTGTTTGTTTTAATCAATTTCAGTATGCAGTGGATATAAAAATAATTTGGTTAGCACGCTTGGCTACTGATCCAAGGGACCTGGGTTCGAGCCCCAGGTAAGGCATGAATGTATGTGTCGTTTTTCTGCTGAGGTCCTGCTATCCTCCAGATCTACTATGGCCTATAAACTGACAGGCTCCTGTCAGACCTCTGTGGCAGCAGCTGCTTGAGGGGATATTTATTATTTTTTTATTTTAAATACATTAAACCGTTTTTCAAAACCATCAAATTACATAAAAAGTACAAAATCTTAACTTCTTTTTAAAGAAAATGGAGAATTTTTTTAAAAATGAAACAAGATTATAAAGTTGATAGCAATACATAGCATACAGTAACACTTCATACAGAATTTCTGTGCATAAAATGTATTTGTAAGCTGTAACTTTTGGCTTCATATATTAATAATCATATAAGAAATAATAATAATTAACAATATTGTTGACCCGTTATTTTTAAGAACTATATAACTTAATCTACTAAATGGTTGGTCCACCAGCAGGTGGTGCTCCTGGGCCTCGGGAGATAATAGTAATAACTGGCATACACACTTGTTCCAATTTCTGCTTGTACTCGTACTCATCTTTCTCAGCCAGCTGAAATTTGAAACGAGTTACTTTCACTTGCTAAACATTTTAAGGTAGGCATATATGCTATTAATGTACTATTCATCAAAATATCCGATTAAATAAGGAGGATAAATTGGAGATAAAGATTCAACATTTTGGAATGATAATTGCAGTGGTCAATTGCAACTTTAGTATTTCACAATATTAATCAAGTACTGAAAATCTAGAAAACAGAGTTACTTAAGACTAATACTTTAGGCTAAAAATATCTTAATGTGGCGATTGCAACCATAAAACAATGAATTGGAGTAAAAAATCTTCATGTGATTGCAACCATAAAACAATGATTTGGAGTATTTGATTTTGCTTCTTTTAACCAAGACAATATAATGGCCAGATATCAGAAGTCTCTATGCCAAAGATTATCAAACTTGCCTGCTACAGAACTTGTTTTGAATCCCCTTGAAATTTCTGCCAGTAGTGTTTTGAGTCACCCTTATCCTGAATAAATGTAGAGGAAAAATTTTCATTAGCCAGGTGGGATCTCAACCCACAACCTCCTGACAGTGGTTAGAGCATCTGACCACTGTCTAAGAGAATAGGAAATCGGAGATATGCACCATTATTTCAACATTTGGCTTTTATACGTTTATGTTTATACACCATTTTATTTCAACACTTATGTTTGGTAAAAAGCATCAGCTTAAAAAAAAAGTGTCGTACCTCTTGACGTTTGGTCGTGTGCACTAACCTGCAGAATACTTTCTGGACCAGTCTTCAATTACTATTAGATAGATTTCCAAAGACTAATTCTATGATATAATGCCTAAAGCCACAAATAGAAGGTGATTGTTCTGTGGCCAGTAGCTTAGTGGTCAGACACCTGAAATGTTATCAGGAGATCGTGGATTCAGATCCTACTTGGCTAGTGACAATTTTTCCTCTATATTTATTCAACATACCAACAGGTGCATATCATATTTCCTATTTCATCATCTTAATCCTTAAAAGTTATATTGGATATTCAGAAAATTTCCATTGATATTGGGGTGTCTGTAGCTTAATAACTATCCAGCCAATCTGCAGCTGGACACGGGGCGGGGGTGGCTCAGTCGGTAGTGCGCCAGGCTCATAATCTGTAGTTCCCAGGTTCGAGTCCCAGCTGGGTCAGTGTTGAGATTTATCTTCGCAAAATTCCCCGCCCTGCCCACGGTCAGTAGGGGACACCGATGGGCTTGGAAAGACCGCCGTTCGTCGGATGGGACGTTAAGCCGTGGCCCCGTGTGCGGGAGAGCCATACCCTGTGCACGTTAAAGAACACGCTGTATGGCCTTGATGGGAGGCTACCATCTGTCTCCCAACAGCTGTTCCAGTGGGTCCCCTCCCCCAACCTTCTCTGAGCCTTCGGGGTCCATGTGACCTGGCCATTTAGCCCATGGTGTGCAAAAAAAGTGCCGCTCCGAGGTAAAACAACCCAACGCAGTTGGACATGCAAACACCATGGCTAAAGCCAACTCAGTATCTTTGCACAATATGCTGCTCCAAAGAGGTTACAACCCCCTTCCCCATATTACTTATAAAGTCAAATCACCTAATGTCCAAGATTATGCATCAAAGCAATCGGGTTTCCTGTTTCTTACAAAAGGCCACTACCGTAACTAACCCTAGAGAGTCTCTCACGGACCAGAATTGAGATTTATCTCCGCAAAACTCTCCTCAGTAAGGGACACCGATGGGCTTGGATAGGCTAACATCCGTTGGATGATGCATTAAGCTGTGGTCTCGTGTGCATGTTAAATAAAATGAATGCCTTAACAGGAGGCTATCATCTGTCTCTCAACAGTTGTCCAATGGGTTTCCCCCAACCTTCTCTTGGTCCTTGTGATCTGGCCATCATTGTGGGCAAAAAAAAAGTGTCACTCAGAAGTAATCTAACCCTAGAGTTAATTTTTGCACAACTTAATTTTAGTTCTTGGGTGTACAGGGTGTCCCAAAAATATAGGTACAAACTTTTAGGGGAGGTAGATAACATTTAAAGGAATGAGAATTGCATAGGGACCCATAACCGGAAACGTCATGGGAAAGTGATAGCAGAGGTACAAGATCTGAAAGGACACAAGACAGTGATTAATGGGAAAACATTTATCGGACCAGATTATTACAAATGGCGTACTAGATGATACATTTAATAATGTTGCAGCTCTTAATGACCCATAATCGCACAAATTTTGATGCGCACGCGCGAACAAAAGATGGCCCGGTACATGTCTCTGTGGGAAGCGTTCTTGATACATTCGTTGAGCGGCTCATCCATCCGTTGCCCTCAGCTGTTCCATACACTAAGTGCATGTCTGCCAGCTCCCTGTTCGAATACCTTTGCATGCTCTTCGTCAGCCGACTACCGCTCGAATGAGGAAATTCGAAATTTCCCCTCTAGCGCACTGATGAACAGCGCCGCCTATTGACTTACGGTGACGTCTCCGGTTATAGGTTCCTATGCAATTCTCATTCCTTTAGATGTTTTCTACCTCCCCTAAAAGTTTGTACCTATATTTTTGAGACACCCTGTATACACCTATTCCCCCCCCCCTCCATTCATTCACATGCCACACATCACCAGTATCTGTTAAACAGCTCCTGATAAAATTAAACTGAAACACATGCTCAAGACCGCAACTGAAGCATACCATCTGCCTGACCAATTTTCATCGTTTTTTCTCTTATGTCCAAACCTACTCTATTACCAATCTCATCAACAGCCCTAATGAAAGAATTCATCTCTTCAACATCATTAACCAACAGGGTCTTTTTAGAGTCATGCAGTAAAAAATTGCATCTAGCAATGCAAATGAAAGTAAAAAAAAAATCTAATAGAAATGTATATATAATCCTTTATAATGTATAGGAATGAAAAGGCTATACAGTTTTGCACAAACATGTTTAGTTATGATTTTGGTTTCAGTAGTCGGAGAGCATTGTTGAATGCCAGAATGAATGATAAAAACAATTCTATGAATACTGAAATAAGTTTAAGACAAAAAAAAAATGAAAAAGCATTGGTATTTACTAATGAAGTAAATACCAATGCTTTTTCATTTTTTTTCATTTTTCATTCCAAAATTTTCCCATTTTAAAACAGTTTCTGAGTAATTTTTCCGAATTTCGAAACTTTAGGAAAATATTTGTTGATAATACACCTATTGACTTCTGAGCTTAAATTTGGGGGTTGCTTTAGCATCGAGTAACGTTAACAAACAAATCGGCTGTCCCGTATGTAGAATCTAAGGCATGTCCCTCAGACGGCTTTAACAAATCATTTATATTGTAGCTTAATAAAATAGGAATAAGAGTATTATTTTTAAAGCTTGAATTACATTTTTTTAAGATATATGCACGAAATTTTAAAAACTGAAGTTTCATGTGTTGTATTAAAAACAGATGTCTTGGACCTCTCATCCCAGATTCTGTCAATGTGTATAATTGACAGGGATCCTGGTAGGGTTAATTAATACTTTTGCATTTGAAAGCACAACCTCCTGTAAGCTAGCACTAATACACACTGAAGTGCCATTGAATTAGAGATAGAAGACGTTATCCAAATTCAGTCCCGCATTTGCGCGCATGCGTGGCTGAAACTCTGGTCATGCACTGAAGTGCCATTGAATTAGGGATAACAATCTAGTAACGCGTTGGACCTCCCTCTGGCCCTGATAACGGCTGCCATATGATGAGAGGGGCGGGAGTGGCTCAGTCGGTAGCGTGCCAGGCTCGTAATCTGTAGTTCCCAGGTTCGAGTCCCAGCTGGGTCGGCGTTGAGATTTATCTCCGCAAAATTCCCCGCCCTGCCCACGGTCAGTAGGGGACACCGATGGGCTTGGAAAGGCCGCCGTCTGTGGGATGGGACGTTAAGTCGTGACCCGTGTGCAGGAGAGCCATACCCTGTTGCACGTTAAAGAACACGCTGGATGGCCTTGACGGGAGGCTACCATCTGTCTCCCAACAGCTGTTCCAGTGGGTCCCCTCCCCCAACCTTCTCTGAGCCTTTGGGGTCCATGTGACCTGGCCATTTAGCCCATGGTGTGCAAAAAAGTGCCGCTCAGAGGTAAAACAACCCAACCCATATGATGAGGCAAGGACTCCACAAGCTTGCGTAAATGTTCCACAGGTATGGCAACCCATGTATCCTCCAGAGCTGTCCACAATTTTCTCAAGGTCATCGTTGATGGGACACGGGCCCGAACACTGCTCGACAGTATCCCAAAGATTTTTGATGGGATTTAAATCTGGGCTTCTAAGTGGCCACTTCATTATTTCAAATCAGCCTGCAACCATGCAGTAGCCAACCTGGATCCTGCAACCATGCAGTAGCCAACCTGGACCTGTGAGATGAACAGTTGTCTTGCTGGTAGATGCCATCTCCAATGGGATGCATGATGGCCATAAATGGCCATCAGCCATGAGTTCTACGTACCAGGGTACATTGAGAATCGTCGGTTACATGTACCAAAGGTACCACAGACGTCCAACTGAAGACACCCCAGGCTATCACTGAGCCACCACCAGCTTGTACTGTTCCGATCTGACATGCAGGATCCATGGCTTCATGGGGTTGGCACCATACTCTCAGTCTCCCATAGGCGTGATGAAGTTTAAATGGGCGTGATGAATCCAAATTTTCCAATTATCCAAATTCAATACAGCAAGTCCTGCATTTGCGCGCATGCGTGGCTGAAACTCTGGCCATACATAGCTGTCAGCTTTGGCTTCCCCAAGCCTTGGTCATGAGAAACGAAATGGGTGGTGGCATGGCTATTTGTCCTGTACTATCCTTGCATGTTAAGGTCTGTACAAGCTAGGAGTAGCTTTTACGTTTGCATGGATGCTTGTGTTGCCTTTTTGTGCTGAGGTCTCTCTTTCCTCGCAGACCTCTGCGGTGTCTAAACTGAAAAGTTCCTGTCAGATCTCTGTGACAAGCAGCTGATTGAGATTTTTTTAATAACATTTGGTACTTTTATAAAAAGAGTATTTTACTATATGTAACAAAGGCTGTTAAATGCTATGTATATCAACCTTAAAACTCGGCGAGAGGATATCCTAATCCCTGCCTACACCACCTCCTAGTTCCTGGTGTCCTATTACATTAGGTGGTGTGTCGTGGCAGAGCGATGCCGAATGCTGTACCATTGCCAAATCTCTCCCATTCGCAAAATCATTCGAGTTTCTAAACCCCGTTCCATTACAGGTTGAGACTCAATTTTCTAACCCAACCCAGGAATACTTAGAGGTAACCTGTATGTCAAATGTGGGACTTGTTGGTCAAATATATGAAGAACTACAGATCGCCGAAACCTGTTAAAACAGAGATAGAACTTAACAACTTGTATAGTAATTTCATTATCTGCAAATGTAAGGCACGCGATGGTTTAATATTAAATTAAATAATTTAATTTAAAAGATATCTAAAACCGAATTCCGGAGACACGTATGGGAACATTTGTTCGTCGGGCGACAGAGACTTCTAAGGACTATCCTCTGGGGACGTATGGTCACCCTAGTCCTAAGGAGCACATGTACACCCGCTGGAATTCTCTCCCCACCCCAAAAAAAATTTATTTGCATATTTATTTGTGTATTTATGTAACGCAAGAGTGATGAAGTGTATTTTGTCCACATAGAATACCCGATACGAACAGAAATTTCAATATTTCATTGTCAGTGAACAGTGGAGGCATACACCAACGTTCGGTACACAAGAGAGGAATCACGTGGCAGAGTTGTTGGGTTGGGTTGTTTTGCCTCTGAGCGGCACTTTTTTGCACACCATGGGCTAAATGGCCAAGTCACATGGACCCTTAAGGCTCAGAGAAGGTTGGGGGAGGGGACCCACTGGAACAGCTGTTGGGAGACAGATGGTAGCCTCCCGTCAAGGCCATCCAGCGTGTTCTTTAACGTGCACAGGGTATGGCTCTCCCGCACACGGGGTCACGGCTTAACGTCCCATCCGACGGACGGCGGCCTTTCCAAGCCCATCGGTGTCCCCTACTGACCGTGGGCAGGGCGGGAAATTTTGCGGAGATTTATCTCAACGCTGACCCAGCTGGGACTCGAACCTGGGAACTACAGATTACGAGCCTGGCGCGCTACCGACTGAGCCACCCCCGCCCCACGTGACAGAGAGTTGTCGATTTAACATAGCATGTGCAGTCAACAGCTGCAGTGAGAATATTAAAAAATAAGTGATTGGTGATTGGATGACATCAGCACGAGGGTGTGACCAAAAATCCATTCTCAGTAATTCGATGTGAAAGAAAATTCCGGTATTAATTCGTAACCTACTGGTAAAAGGGACCTAGATTTGTGCCCCAGGTAATGCTTGGATGTTTGTGTCGTTTTTCTGTTGAGGTCTCGCCATCCTCACAGACCTTCTACTATGGCATATAAACTGGCAGGCTTCTGTCACACCTCTGTGGCAAGCAATGGCTTGAGGTGATTGTTTTTTATTGAGTTTACGACTAATACTACTTTCAGACTTCCTCACAATGATAGTTAAATGGGGGGGGGAGGGCTCAGTCGGTAGCGCGCCAGGCTCGTAATCTGCAATTTCCAATCTGCAGTTCCCATCTGGGTCAGCGTTGAGATTTATCTCCGCAAAATTCTCCGCCCTGCCCACGGTCAGTAGTTGGGCTTGGAAAAGCTGCCGTCTATCGGATGGAACGTTAAGCCGTGTCCCCGTGTGCGGGAGAGCCATACCCTGTGCATGTTAAAGAATACGCTGGATGGCCTTGACGGGAGGCTACCATCTGTCTCCCAACAGCTATTGCAGTGGGTCCTCTCCCTCAACCTTCTCTGAGTCTTTGGAGTCCTTGCCATTTAGCCCTGGCCATTAGCCCATTGTGTGCAAAAAAGTGCCGCTCAGAAGTGAAACAACCAACCAACCAAATCTAGTTAACTCATTTAATAAAACCTTTTATAAGTGGATGTAGGATGCTTTGAAAATATAATCGACTAAAAATCACACTTTGTCCAAAATTTTCATTCCCTTCTGGACAAAAAATTACTCTGCATCGAGATGCCATTTAGCATCAAAATAGTTAAATATAATTACTATCAGTTCAGTTATGATTTTAAAATTTTATTTTTTTGTTTTTAAGAAATCACATATACTACATTATGGAATCAATACCAAACTATCATAGGGGGTGGCTCAGTCGGTAGCGCGTCAGGCTCGTAATCTGTAGTTCCCAAGTTCGAGTCCCAGCTGGGTCAGCGTTGAGATTTATCTCCGCAAAGTCCCCGCCCTGCCCACGGTCAGTAGGGAACACCGATGGGCTTGGAAAACCGCCGTCCGTCGGATGGGACGTTAATCCGTGTCGCCGTGTGCGGGAGAGCCATACCCTGTGCACGTTAAAGAACACGCTGGATGGCCTTGACGGGAGGCTACCATCTGTCTCCCAACAGCCGTTCCAGTGGGTCCCCTCCCCCAAACTTCTCTGAGTCTTCGGGGTCCATGTGACCTGGCCATTTAGCCCATTGTGTGCAAAAAAAATGCCGCTCAGAGGTAAAACAACCCAACCAAACTATCATAGGAATTTATATATATATTTTTATACTAAAATCATAAATTAGTTTAATAACAAAAGTACAAGGAAGTTTAGACGTAGTGGTTTCGTTTATGATATTTGTTAGAAAAGTGTTCAGTTTAGATTATTTTTTTGCCTCTCTTTTACCCGTAAATTTGTAAATATTCCATGTATAATGAATTACCAAATATATTTTTAATAATTTCTTCATTATGTTTTGTTATTTTCTTTTGTTAATATTCACCCAATAAATAAAGTACAGCTTTGCAATTAATTTTTATTTTAATTAATTAACAATAACACATTTAACTAGTATTTTAAATAATAATAATAATCACTTTTGCAATTAATTAGTATTTTATATTGGGGGGCAATATTTCATATACTATCTTCGGACTGGATTGTGAAATATAATAAATAATAAATAAACACCCCCTCAAACAGCTGCTTGCCACAGAGGTCTGACAGGAGCCTGTCAGTTTATATGCCATAGTGGGCAGTTGTTGCTAAAAAAAAATACAAAAAAAAACAGGGAACTGTTAGATAATTACGTTTGAAAAGGAAATGCGTCATATCCCAGTTGCCATTTTCCTTTCATTACAGACTCTCCTATAAGTGAGAGAACGGCTGATGGGCGATAAGTTGTTTACTGCTAAAAAAAAGCCCTGATATATGCAGGTGCTGCAGTTAATTTTATCCGAAACAGCTGTTTTCTGCAAACATCGTGTGTTGAAATCCACTAATCCTCATCAGCTGTAAGGGATCCGACCGATGCTTGTTCGTATTATACGCTTCGATTGTGAGATCATAATGAACACTACCATTGCCCTATCTGGACCTTAAACGTTAGTATTCGGCTGTTTCTCATTTAGGCCTAGAGCAGAAAACTGGCGAGTGTTTCAAGTCCTCTTAAGGCGAAATGAAATTGATAGTTACAATTTTGTTTTTTACGGCAGTTTATTTTGTATATTCACGTAAGTACTTTAAATGCTTAAATTATTTTTTTTTTGGCACTGCAATCAGGACTACTGTAAGGCTTATGACCTATGCAAAATCAAATATGCCTCTATATACACATTAGATAATATATCTCTATATGCACACTACAGTTGAATTCGGGCTTAAATTTCGGAATCCGAACCCAAATTGTTTCGGTAATTGTTGAGCGCGAGATCGTTTTAAAACGAAAAAAAAAAAACAAAAAAAAAAACAAAACAAAACAAAAAAACCCGTTAGACATATACAAAGATGCATGTCACTAAGCTATTTTGAAAAAATAAACATCTGCATTATATGCTCTTCCAAACTACAAAATAATTATAAATATTCGAAGACAAAGTTAAAATTTAGATGTTAGTTTGGACTAAAAACGGGGCGGGGGGTCGCTCAGTCGGTATCGCGCCAGGTTCGTAATCTGTAGTTCCCAGGTTCGAGTCCCAGTTGGGTCAGCGTTGAGATTTATCTCCGCAAAAATTCCCCGCCCTGCCCACGGTCAGTAGGTGACACCGATGGGCTTGGAAAGGCCGCCGTCCGTCGGATGGGACGTTAAGCCGTGGCCCCGTGTGCGGGAGAGACATACCCTGTGCACGTTAAAGAACACGCTGGATGGCCTTGACGGGAGGCTACCATCTGTCTCCCAACAGCTGTTCCAGTGGGTCCCCTCCCCCAACCTTCTCTGAGCTTTCGGGGTCCATGTGACCTGACCATTTAGCCCATGGTGTGCAAAAAAGTGCCGCTCAGAGGTAAAACAGCACAACCCAATAGCCTACAAACCCAACACAAAACTCATTTTGGAGTAGTTGTTAATTCAGCATTGCTGCATGTCGTGAGTTATGTCGTGAGGACGGGTCATGCAATATCGGATATCATAGAGGAATTTGGTTTTACCAAGTCTACAATGTTAAGAGTTTATCGTCAGTATTCTGTTGATGGCATTTCCACACACGTAAACAGCCCCATGGCCGAGTGGTTAGCGCGCTTGGCTACTGATCTAAGGGACCTGGGTTCGAGCCCCGGATAAGGCATGGTTGTATGTGTTGTTTTTCTGCTGAGGTCCTGCCATCCTCTCAGATCTTCTACTTTGGCATATAAACTGACAAGCTCCTGTCAGACCTCTGTGGCAAGCAGCTGCTTGAGGGGGTATTTATTTATTTTTATTTAAACTGCGGCTTCACGGGCCCTATGCCACACTCTAACACACGTAAACCAGGGAATGGGATGGCCACATGCAATTGATGAACGGAAATCGCGTCGACTGTCACGAATGGTAACGACCAACAGACGGACTACAGTGCATTAAATCACTGTCAATTTGAACGCGGGCGAAACACGAAACGTTTCTGAAAGAACTATTTGTCGCCACCTGCACTCCATCGGATTTGGTAGCCGAAGAGCCACTCGTTTCTCATTACCTACACGTCGCCACAGAGCTCGACGACTGGAATGGGCCCGATGGCATCAAAATTACACAGTAGAACAATGGCGTCGGGTAGCATGGTTCGATGAATCAAAGTTCCAGTTGTTTCGCACTGACGAGGGTTTTAGAGTGTGGCATAGGTCCTGTGCAGCCATGGACGTTTCCTGTCTGTAAGGTGTTCAGGCTGGAGGCGGCTATGTGATGGTGTGGGGCATGTTCACGTGGTCTACATTGGGCTCTCTCGTCCGTTTGGAGCAATCACTGAGAAGTATGAGATACGTGGACATTCTCGCAGATCACCTGCACCCCTTCATGACTCTCGAGCACTCTGATGGTGAAGGGGTATTCCAACAACATAATGCAACGTGTCATCGGTCTTTGGTTGCTAGGAGGTGGATCGAGGAACACTCCACGGACTTTACTACCATGAATTGGCTCCCATGGTCCCCCGGTATGAACCACTTGGAGCCACTTGGATTACGATGGACGGCGACCTTTCCTAGTCCATCGGTGTCCCCCACTGACCAAGGACAGGGCTGGGAGTTTTGCGGAGATAAATCTCAACGCTGACCCAGCTGGGACTCGAACCTGGGAACTGCAGATTACAAGCCTGGTGTGCTACCGACTGAGCCACCCCGGCCCACTACACCATCAGAGAAACCATATCTTTCAGCAATGTGACATAGAGACATTACCGCACATTTTTAATGATTCGCTCTTGGCGCCATCTATGTCGGGAATCAAACAACTAAGCTGCCTCATGTGATGGAAGTACAGTCGCAAGTTGTGAGACACAATAGAAACAAGCTTACGATCCATGAATCCAGCACCATCGAATGCAACACAATTGTGGTCTACACTGCAGGATATGTGGGCTGTCATCCCTGCAGAATGGTACCGGCAACTCGTTGACTTCATGCCTTTGGGGCGGGGGTGGCTCAGTCGGTAGCGCGCCAGGCTCGTAATCTGTAGTTCCCAGGTTCGAGTCCCAGCTGGGTCAGCGTTGAGATTTATCTCCGCATAATTCCCCGCCCTGCCACGGTCAGTAGGGGACACCGATGGACTTGGAAAGGCCGCTGTCCGTCGGATGGGACGTTAAGCCGTGGCCCCTGTGCGGGAGAGCCATACCCTGTGCACGTTAAAGAACACGCTGGATGGCCTTGACGGGAGGCTACCATCTGTCTCCCAACAGCTGTTCCAGTGGGTCCCCTCCTCCAACCTTCTCTGAGCCTTCGGGGTCCATGTGACCTGGCCATTTAGCCCATGGTGTGCAAAAAAGTGCCACTCAGAGGTAAAACAACCCAACCCAACCCAACTTCATGCCGCGACGTGTGGCTGCACTACTAAGGGCTTGAGGAAGACCAACCCGTTATTAGGCACGTATCCCATGACCTTTTGCCTCTCAGTATTATAAAAAAAAAGTTTCTCTTCCTGGACATTCGATCCGGAACTCAAACTGTGTTGCTATGATTGTGTTTTGATAAGCCTTTAGAAATGTAGATCCTCCTGAAAATCGGCCTCCTCTTCCTGGAAGGTCGATCCGAAATTCAGACTGTTTTGATAAAGTCTTCAGAAATGAAGGTCATTTTTTTTTTTTGCAAATTGTGTAATTGTGAGCCTGGAAAAAGCTTGCCAGAATCATTTTATTTCTATTATTCTCTCTTTATTAACATCCAAGATAGGATATAAGAGGTCACCGCCTAGATTCCAGAATTCTTGTAACCGGAACTGAGGCGAAAGAAATATTAAGCATATATTACAGTACGTTTCAAGAAAATCTTCAATAGACCAATATGGGGGCAAAAATTATACACTAGAAGGGTTTTATTTGGTGAACATTGTAAGCAAGGTTCATGTGACAAGGAACGCAATAATAATGTAAATTCAGTTTTATGAAATAGATCGTGTAAGGAAAAAAAATTACACACACTGTTAATGGGTTGGGTTACCTCTGAGCGGCACTTTTTTTGCACACCATGGGCTAAATGGCCAGGTCACATGGACCCCGAAGGCTCAGAGAAGGTTGGGGGAGGGGACCCACTGGAACAGCTGGTGGGAGACAGATGGTAGCCTCCCGTCAAGGCCATCTAGCGTGTTCTTTAATGTGCACAGGGTATGACTCTCCCGCACACGGGGCCACGGCTTAACGTCCCATCCGATGGACGGCGGCCTTTTCAAGCCCATCGGTGTCCCCTACTGACCGTGGGCAGGGCGGGGAATTGTGCGGAGATAAATCTCAACGCTGACCCAGCTGGGACTCGAACCTGGGAACTACAGATTACGAGCATGGCGCGCTACCGACTGAGCCACCCCCGCCCCTTTCTTCTACGATGGCTCCACTCTCTCTTCCCTCCTCGTCTGTCGTAAGAGAGCAGCAGACCTCACATCACGGCATCCCGTGATGTGCAGGTTCGAGTTCCTTAGGTCATCAGTGTCAAAGATGGCTCTCGCCTAATAGAGTCATACAGCAGAGAGGCAACGTGAAAGACCGGATGGGAACGTTCTTGACATATGTCTTCCCAAGGATCTTCACTGGCCTCAAGTTCAGAGGCCTCTCTTTAAGTGCACAGCTTTAGTCAGAAAAATAGGCGTTCTGCAGAAAGATTAGGTTGATAGGAAGAAGCTGAGAGAGTACTCTCTAGACGTAGGAGGTCTAGATTAGGTTGATAGGAAGAAGCTCAGAGAGTACTCTCTACACGTAGGAGGTCTAGATTAGGTTGATAGGAAGAAGCTCAGAGAGTACTCTCTACACGTAGGAGGTCTAGATTAGGTTGATAGGAAGAAGCTCAGAGAGTACTCTCTACACGTAGGAGGTCTAGATTAGGTTGATAGGAAGAAGCTGAGAGAGTACTCTCTAGACGTAGGAGGTCTTGAACACATTCCTACATCATTGACTGATGCTTGAGGCTCTCTAGAGCGCTTTTGGTATGTTGTAACTGCGTGGCGGCTGTCTCATGTCGAGAAGCAGGCTGCTATGGGAAGGTGGAAAAAATGTCTGTATAGTCGCTCAGAAAAGTATCTGAACGCTATGGTTGACTACAGAATTCAGAGAAAATATCTGGAGCGTGTACTGCAACTGTACACGCTCCAGTTACCGTTCACAGCAAACTGGAGCGTGTGCAGTTACTGCACACGCTCCAGTTTGCTGTGAACGGTAACTGCACACGCTCAATATTTCCGTGAGTGAGCCCACACGATCTAGTATCAAAATAATATGACCACCTACAGTCGCTCAAAAGAGTATCTGAACACTGTGGTTGATTACAGAATTCAGAAAAAATATCTGGCAACGATCTTTTTAGAAATTAGTGATCTGGCAACCTTCTTGTCACGTGATTACAGAATTCAGGAAAAATATCTGGAGCGTGTACAGCAACTGTACACGCTCCAGTTTGCTGTGAACGGTAACTGCACACGCTCAATATTTCCGTGAGTGAGCCCACACGATCCAGGTCTTTGTGAGCTCACACGATCCAATGTGCTGTGAACATTAACCGCAACCGCTCCAGTTTGCTGTGAACGGTAACTGCACACGCTTCATATTCATTGCATTATATATTCATACGCATTATATATATTAAAAAATATCCGAACACTACGGTTGATTACAGAATTCAGAAAAAATATCTGGCAACGATTTTTTTAGAAATTAGTGATCTGGCAACCTTCGTGTCACGTGATTACAGAATTCAGGAAAAATATCTGGAGCGTGTACAGCAACTGTACACGCTCCAGTTGCCGTTCACAGCACACTGGAGCGTGTGCAGTTACTGCACACGCTCCAGTTTGCTGTGAACGGTAACTGCACACGCTCAATATTTCCGTGAGTGAGCCCACACGATCTAATATCAAAATAATATGACCACCTACAGTCGCTCAAAAAAGTATCCGAACGCTATGGTTGATTACAGAATTCAGATCGTTGCCAGATATTTTTTCTGAATTCTGTAATCAACCATGGTGTTCGGATACTTTTTGAGCGACTGTACATTACGAAATATCGGTGGGGAATCACGAAATAATATTGCAAATATTACAATCATATCATGATTGCCAATGCTTCTTCCATGATGCTGACGTTCTTTCCTGGATACCACACTAACTCCCTCTGACAGCGAACCCTGGGCTGCTGTTCACTTTGCCCATTGAATAAGGAGCTTAAAGAGTAATTATAGAGTAATTATTTCATTTATTATTAATTCTCGTCAAAATAAAACACGCAGAAGAACACATACATTGACCAATAAAACAAATTGCTATTATCTATTGTATAAATTTGTAAGCGTAAATGATCTGTTGGCAGTCAAAATGACTTCGCCTCGTCGACGGGCATTCAATGCCATGACGTTGAAAATAGATTGTAAAAAATAGACATGTAGCAGTGGCGGCTCGAAGCTAAAATTAGTGGGGGTGCTGCTCTAGAAAACTTTTAGCCTTTGTTTTAAAATTGTGTAAAACTACCTTCAACCAGCACGCCAGGGTCAGCACTGCTGGAACGACAGTGCTCTCTCTCTCTCTCCCTTGCAGCCTCGCGTGTAGCTTCCTATGTGCGCATGCGCACAACAGTCAAACACCTCGCCGTTAGTACTGTGAAGCGCACAGTTCCATAGAAAGATTTTTGTATCTTTTTCATAAACTGGGGGATGGCTACTGACATTAAGCTTAAGGATTATATATTGTACAAGTATAAAGAAAGAATTAAAGAAAAAAGGACTCATTATATTAAATGTTATCGATAATATCAAGTTGAAATTGGGGGTGCTGCAGTTCCACAGTGCCTATACGCGAGCCGCCACTGACATGTAGCAAACAGATTGAAAATGAATTCAACTGAGTAAACACTCAGTTGAATTCATTTTCAATCTGTTTGCTACGTCTACAAGGTCGAGAGTTGGACTCTCACCCAATGACATATTCAAGGTGATGTTTTCCAGACTCAAACAAACATAATATGGACACAAATTAGGAGCTCTACACCCCCATTAAGGGCCTTCAACAACATCCTACTTCTCTCACCAACTACAGGTGCGATCCGTAATGAATTGTGATTCCCTTTAAGTCGGACTGCGACCCAGCTACGTTGTGATTCGCGAGTTGAAGAGACTCTTGCACAGAATATCAGTCATTTTATATCGCATGCTTTATCATGTTCTTGATTTCGTAGAAATATTTTAATTTATTTTTCCCCACAGAATACTTTTCATAGTACATATACATAAGTGTGTTCTTCTTTTCTTTCCAGAGAATGATTCCTGTACACCCCAAGTACTTTGCACGTCCTACTACGAAGGCAACCTCACGACAGTAAGTTCAATTTGCACTTTCTCTGATTCATAACTGAACAACTTTGGCGTAAATTAGAGATAAGTTCGGGATCCATATTTTGAGCCCTCCCGATTTGAGTAGGTTTCGAGTCCCAGCTGGGTCAGCGTTGAGATTTATCTCCGCAAAACTCCCCGCCCACGGTCAGTAGGGGACACCGATGGGCTTGGAAAGGTCGCCGTCCGTCGGATGGGGCGTTAAGCTGTGGCACCGTGTGCGTGAGAGCCATACCCTGTGCACGTTAAAGAACACACTGGATGGCCGTGACGGGAAGCTACCATCTGTCTCCCAACAGCTGTTCCAGTGAGTCCCCTCCCCCAACCTTCTCTGAGCCTTCGGGGTTCATGTGACCTGGCCATTTAGCCCATTGTGTGCAAGAAAGTGTCGCTCAGAGGTAAAACAACCCAACTCGATTTGGGCAAAAATTTATCTGACCCATCATAAATTCAAGGAAGCAAACAGCTCTGTTCCCACATTTTCAACCTATTGAGACTGCCGTAGTTGTACTTCTGCAGGGTTTATCGTGGTCCCTCCGATCCGATTAGCTTCGTTGATTGACTCTTTATGTCCCTCTCTCAATCTAGGATACTAGGGGTAGATACCGGATGTAGGTGGGGCAAGGTGAGCATTGCGTCTTTGCTCGCCCTCCTAGATCCGTCTCTGCTATGGGATATAAAACTGAATTGGCTATAAGTCCCATCAACACAATTTTAAAAAAAAAAGGTTTGGTAGGATTTTCGCGATTGTTTGTCGCTAATATAAATTGATAACGAATGATTTATTAGGAGTAAAATTTTCCCATGGTGATGTTGACGCCATTTCTACTCTGTTTATGTTTTTTTAAGAGGAGTACAGTCACTCAAAAAAGTATCTGAACACTATGGTTGATTAGAGAATAAAAAAAAAAAAAAAAAATCTGGCAACGATTTTTTTAGAAATTAGTGATCTGGCAACCTTCGTGTCACGTGATTACAGAATTCAGGAAAAATATCTGGAGCGTGTACAGCAACTGTACACGCTCCAGTTACCGTTCACAGCAAACTGGAGCGTGTGCAGTTACTGCACACGCTCCAGTTTGCTGTGAACGGTAACTGCACACGCTCAATATTTCTGTGAGTGAGCCCACACGATCTAGTATCAAAATAATATGACCACCTACAGTCGCTCAAAAAAATATCCGAACACTATGGTTGATTACAGAATTCATAAAAAATATCTGGCAACGATTTTTTTAGAAATTAGTGATCTGGCAGCCTTCGTGTCACGTGACACAAAGGTTGACAGGTCAATAATTTCCAAAAAAATCGTTGCCAGATATTTTTTATGAATTCTGTAATCAACCATAGTGTTCGGATATTTTTTTGAGCGACTGTAGAAAATGGATCCGTAGGAATAAGAGTAATAAAAATAATAAATGCTAAGCTTTATCGTTTTATAAAATTGTCTCATTTTCAGGTTCAAGTGCAGTTGATGCTTACATTTATTTTGCCTTTTCAGAATGGCTGTTTCTATTTTTGCCGAAGAGCTTTCTTCAATGTATTCTACGGTTTCTTGCCAAATGGAACAGATTGTCGGTTTCCAAATAACCTAACTGGGGTAAGTACAAGGCAAAAAAAATTGCATTCCAATTATTCAATTTTTTTTTATGATACCCAATTCTCGGTTTTTGGAAATAGGAATAAATTCAAACAAAGAGGGTTCAGTTTAGTATTATTCAGCAATTAGAACTCCAAAATTATTCAGTGTAGTAAATTATTCTGAGCAGACAAAAATGATACAATAGATAGAATATATATTTATTTCGTTGTCAAAAAATAAAAATTCAAAATACATAAATAAAATCAGCTGTTATTTTCACTTTATTGTTGATCTATTCGTCCATTTTCTTAACTTTTCAGGAGATATTTTTTTGTTTTAAAAGATAAAACGAAAAATTCTTTTAAGTCAGATAAATACTATTGAAATATTACGATTCGAGTTTTCCCAAAAGTTTTTATTCCTTCCGTTAGAAGGCGCTACTAATGAGAAATGGACTATTCGAACACGAACCTTATGCGCCATTGATACTTCGTAAATCTGTTGCTCCTCTATGTAACCGTAAATATATGTCGCTCAAAAAAAAATTCCGAAAACTATGGTTGATTACAGAATTCAGAAAAAATATCTGGCAACGATTTTTTTAGAAATTAGTGATCTGGCAATCTTCATGTACAGTCACTCAAAAGAATATCCGAACACTATGGTTGATTACAGAATTAAGAAAAAATATCTGGAGCGTGTACAGGAACTGTACACACTCCAGTTGCCGTTCACAGCAAACTGGAGCGTATGCAATTACTGCACACGCTCCAGTTTGCTGTGAACGGTAACTGTACACGCTCAGTATTTCTGTGAGTGGGCCCACACGATCCAGGTTTTTGTGAGCTCACACGATCCAATGTGCTGTGAACATTAACCACAACCGCTCCAGTTTGCTGTGAATGGTAATTGCACACGCTCGATATTCATTGCATTTTATATTCATACGCATTATATATATTAAAAAAATATCCGAACACTATAATTGATTACAAAATTCAGAAAAAATATCTGGCAACGATTTTTTTTAGAAATTAGTGATATGGCTCTCGTGTCACGTGATACGAAGATTGCCAGATGCCGAAGTTGAACGTGGCAAATTGGTGCATAGGCACAGAAACAACTGCAAGGGGTTATCCACGCATGCACAGTGCAATCATTTTAACCCGCTGTATCCATGGTTCGCCTTACTCTTGAAATATTTAATGTGATTTAATTAGTGTTTCAAATTGTCTAACACCCATGGCTATTTGCGTACAGTTGTAGCTGACCCTAAGGTTATTCAATGAACATTTTATCCCGTTCAGGAACACATTTTATGACACCTGTAGGAGTCGTTGTATGTTTTTTTAGTACTTTTGCAGATTTTTTAAAATCAATAGGTAAATTAATACATTTAATCATCTTGCGAACATGTAAGTGAATCTATGTTGCAGGTTTGTGTTCCCTGGATCATATTCAATTCAATTCAATTTTTATTCAACATAGATATGTATCAATACAAAATTTTATTAAATATACCCAGCTAAAGTAACTTAATGCTTGAGCGCTGGTGTATAATTATGACAAAAATATAAATACAAAAAATTAACAAGGCGACAACTGATAATTGAACCAATTAATGATGTAGAAATCAAAAAATTAGTTTTACATACAGTTATCATTCATTGTTTAGTATCCATTCAGAAAGAGATTTATTAAATAAATATTTAAAAGTAATTTTCTTCTTTGTATCTGGAACACTGTTGTATAATTTAGGCCCAATATAGTTTATATTACGGGTAGTAGCTTGTTTTGATATACGTGGTATTTGCAATTTAAATGATGAGTCTCTAAGTGGTATATATGTCTGTCGAACCTGAAATAGATGTAAATTGAAATGGACATATTCAATAACTTTTAAAATGTAAATTTGAGACAGAGTCAGAACTCCAATTTCTTAAAAATAGGACGAGATTCAGAGAAGCGACCTTTATGGTCAATGATTCTAACTATAAATTTTTGCAGAATCAACAGCCTGTTTAAATTTGTCCACAATCTCCGCAAAATTCCCCGCCCTGCCTACGGTCAGTAGGGGACACCGATGGGCTTGGAAAGGCCGCCCTCCGTCGGATGGGAGTTAAGCCGTGGCCCCGTGTGCGGAAGAGCCATGCCCTGTGCACGTTAAAGAACATGCTGGTAGCCTCCTGTCAAGACCATCCATCTGCCTCCCAACAGCTGTTCCAGTGGATCCCCTCCCCCCATCCTTCTCTGAGCCTTCGGGGTCCATGTGACCTGGCCATTTAGCCCATTGTGTGCAAAAAAAGTGCCCCTCAGAGGTAAAACAACCCAACCCAAAATCTTATCAACTTAATCGTAAATTCGACGGATCCCCTAACTCCCTTGGCTAATTGGATGGACGCTCTCGGTACTTTGAAGAATTTCTCCAAAAATTCGTTTATAGTTCATTTTGAAGAAATTTATAAAAGCAAGTTGCGGCCTTGCCTCTATAAATGTGCAATATCGATTCAATTACATGTTAATTATTCTGTTAAACCTTAGTAAATTAAATTATTTATGCTAATATTATCTCGATTTCCATAATTAATATTTGTTTTTGCTTTTCTGTAGACGTGCATAAACAATGGTTGCAGGATAAATTTCACAAGTGGATAAAAAATGAAGACCATGTGGAAGAAAACGATCGCTGTTTTTGAAAGAAGGAATCTGCAACTCAAATAAGGATCACAACCAATTGATGCTCTATCACTTGAAATAATCTGAATTGTCTCTTTGAAAGAAACATACTTTAGAAGTAAAAAAATTTAGTAAAATATATTTAAACTTTTGCATTCGATAATTCGCAGTTTGTTTTCGTTATAAAGAAATTCAAGAAATTTTTTTGTATCTTTTTTTGTGTTCTCTGTTCACTTTTTTTTTTTGCAGATCTGGTACAGTCGTTCAAAAAAGTATCCGAACACTATGGTTGATTGCAAAATTCAGAAAAAATATCTGACACTGATTTTTTTAGAAATTAGTCATCTGGCAACCTTCGTGTCACGTGACACGAAGGTTGCCAGATGACTAATTCCTAAAAAAATCAGTGCCAGATATTTTTTCTGAATTTTGCAATCAACCATAGTGTTCGGATACTTTTTTGAGCGACTGTACAATAGATTTTCGCAATATCTTCGGAATTCTCAAAGCTGGCCCCCAGCTGGTACTCAAACCTGGGAACTGCAGGTGACGAGGCAAATGACGCCTAATGAACTTTGAAAAATTAAGAGTTTTCCTTTATTTTGATTAAAAACCAATCATTTGTGTTACACTCTTGGGAAAAAAAAATCTGTAACAAAAATATCACTAGGGTCAGTGCAGTGTTGTAACACATTCACTTTTAATCTGTAAAAAAAGTAGTGAACTAAGTTAATTTTAAATTTGCTTCGCCTGAGTCTAATTTTTTTGATCAACAAATCATTCGCGGACGACAACAAACCTGGAATACAAAAACAAAAATTATTTTTTCTGAAAAGCGCGGGGCTCTTTTTAATCACATTGATGGCACCGACATCGAACTGGTCGTAAGGGTCTAATTATTGCTTTGAGTGAAAGTGGCCTTTTTTCTGATTATTAAAATTCTTTGTGAGAGGTATTTCCTCACTCTCTCTAGATCAGCTTTATTCAGGAACAGATCTAAGCAAGGGGGGGGGAGTCTGGGGGGGGGAAGCATGCTGATAACCGGAAAGAAAACCTTATATCTTTCTCTATTAGAAAGGAGAAGAGGTTGGGTTGGGTTGTTTTACCTCTGAGCGGCACTTTTTTGCACACTATGGGCTAAATGGCCAGGTCACATGGACCCCGAAGGCTCAGAGAAGGTTGGGGGAGGGGACCCACTGGAACAGCTGTTGGGAGACAGATGGTAGCCTCCCGTCAAGGCCATCCAGCGTGTTCTTTAACGTGCACAGGGTATGGCTCTCCCGCACACGGGCCACGGCTTAACGTCCCATCCGACGGACGGCGGCCTTTCCAAGCCCATCGGTGTCCCATACTGACCGTGGACAGGGCGGGGAATTTTGCGGAGATAAATCTCAACGCTGACCCAGCTGGGACTCGAACCTGGGAACTACAGATTACGAGCCTGGCGCGCTACCGACTGAGCCACCCCCGCCCCCAGAAAGGAGAAGAAAAACAAATATATTTAACACATATATATATTTTAGAAAATAATAAGGGGGGGGGGGGGGGGTTGTGGACAAGAAACTCAAGAGACAGGATTTCCATCGCAGTATAGCATTCCATCCTCCGTTTTAGAGGCCTTGAAATATTTTTTTGAAAAATGCACGAGATATTTATATATTCATCAATTTTTTTGCCGCTATTACCATTGCTACAATTCTCGAGGGGGGAGGGAGATGCCCCTTTTTCCCCCCTCTAAATCCGACCCTGTATATATTATACGTATATTTCAACATTTTTTTAAAAAAAGTTATTCGAGGGGGAAATTTTTACCAGCCGGAACTGCTGTCCAGTTTCATTTTGCCCCCCACCCCCCACCCCCCCACCTACTCACTCGGATCACTTGTCCTTTCTTATTCGTGTACATATCCGGGCCTGGCTTTGTTTATATGGAGGTATAGATCTAACGCTCTTGTAGAAAGGAATTAATCTGCCTACAATGATAATCAGGGCCGGATGTAGGGGGTAATGTACCCCCCCCCCCCCACACACACACTCTTTCAGAATGGCAGTAAGGTTAATAGAGGGAAAAAATTGTTCAACTTATTTTAATTTCATACCTTTTTCGAGAAAATATTTAACGACCTGAAAAACGGAGGTCGAAATGTTATGCTGCAGTGGAAAGCTGGCTCTTGCTTCCCCCTCCCCCCCTCTTACATTTTTCTGGCTCGATTGCGTTTCTTTCCCCCCCTCCCCTCGATTTTTTTTCTAGATCCGGGCCTGGTGATAATCATTTGGAGTAATTAGGCAAATGCGAAAAAAATTCATCCGTCCGCGTACCAGACTCGAATTAGGAATCTCCTGGACACTCAGAATCACATGGGGTGGCTCAGTCGGAAACGCGCCAGGCTCGTAATCTGCAGTTCCCAGGTTCGAGTCCCAGCTGGGTCAGCGTTGAGATTTATCTCCGCAAAACTCCCCGCCCTGCCCACTGTCAGTAGGGGACACCGATGGGTTTGTAGAGACCGCCGCCCATCGGATGGGACGTTAAGCAGTAGTCTCGTGTGCGGGTGAACCATACCCTGTGCACGTTCAAGAACACGCTGGATGGCCTTGACGGGAGGCTACCATCTGTCTCCCAACAGCTGTTCCAATGGGTCCTCCCCCCCAACCTTCTCTGAGCCTTCGGGATCCTTGTGACCTGGCCATTTAGCCCATTGTGTGCAAAAAAAGTGCCGCTCAGAGGTAAAACAACCAACCAACTTAGAATCACATGTAAAACTTCATGGCACAACCATCATATGTTAGGCTTTTGGGTTGGGTTGTTTTACCTCTGAGCGGCACTTTTTTGCACACCATGGGCTAAATGGTCAGGTCACATGGACCCTGAATGCTCAGAGAAGGTTGGGGGAGGGGACCCACTGGAACAGCTGTTGGGAGACAGATGGTAGCCTCCCGTCAAAGCCATCCAGCGTGTTCTTTAACGTGCACAGGGTATGGCTCTCCCGCACACGGGGCCACGGTTTAACGTCCCATCCGACGGACGGCGGCCTTTCCAAGCCCATCGGTGTCCCCTACTGACCGTGGGCAGGGCGGGGAATTTTGCGGAGATAAATCTCAACGCTGACCCAGCTGGGACTCGAACCTGGGAACTACAGTTTATGAGCCTGGCGCGCTACCAACTGAGCCACCTCCGCCCCATATGTTAGGCAATCGTGAATCGCCACCTCATAAATCAAATGGTAGAGCAACTTGCAACTAACAGGAGATCCCAAGTCAAAGAGGCGGACGAGTGGATTTTTTTTCACTCGTCGGCCTCTTTGACTTGATTTCATTTTTTTTGTCTAATTAGTAAAGCTATTGTGCTTATTTTATTCATTTCTTATGGAAGAATGGTGTTAACGTATGGCAATGATATGAACATTTCATCTTATTAGTTTCAAAACAATCGTTTTTGTAATCATGCATAACAGTCTTTTTTTTTAACTTAGTTAACTTTTTATTTTCACATCACACATACAAAAAGAAAACTGTGAGTTTAAAAACATCATAGCTTAAATTTTTTAAAAAGTAATCACAGGTAAAACGTCAATTATAAACCTTAAAACGTGAAATGATTTTGAGAACACTAAATATTTCGTTTTCACCTCATAAGAATCAGTGGCCTTGTGACCATTAATTGTTGCACGTGAATGACATTATTAATTCGAGTGAAGAAGAGATTGCCTTGGGCATCTGGCAGCTCAGCAGACTCGACAAATGGAATTCATCTCAGCCAAACGCCAGAAAACATCCTCTGTTTCGACATGTCTGAAAAAGAAACAAAACGTGTCAATCAGGAGAGGAAAACGTAGCTCATATATCATAGGCAATAAGATGAAGCTTATATTGCAAAGTTTAATCAGAATGAATACTGGATGAAAGTTTTAAACGATTGTATCAAAAAGAAATCCAGAATTTGAACCATGTTTCAAAAAGTATCATATTCTATAGCAATGGCGTACCCAAAGGATCTGGAAGTTTATAAATCTTCAGCTAAGATAAATTTTCTTCACAATGTATATTTTCTAAGAAAGTTGCCAAAAGTCAGAGACTAATATCTCAAACCCTTCCTATTAAACATGTCAATAACCTTCATTACACTCAAAAACGGGATGATCAGATTTAATTTTTGAAAATCCGCGTTTTTTGAAAATTTAATTTCAAGGAAACATTTCCGTTTTCCGGGAACGTCTGATCATCTTAGTTTAAGAGCTCACCATTGACTATCATTATAAAAATCTAACGTCAATTTTTCAATCACCTGCATTACGGAACGATGATTTTATAACAGTGTTGCCACTAATACTCTATTAATAAAAGATCTGCTCATTCTGTAGAGTTAATTCAGTATAAAAAATATCTAAAAACAAATTCTGGGTCAATTTCGAGGACTTTTATTCATCGGGACAGAGCTTTAATTTCAAGGATTATCCGCGGAAAAATGAGTACATCTAGTTACCATACGCAATCTGTTGGTTGTGAACAAACTCCTCTTCTTTGTGGCGGGGCGGGGGTGGCTCAGTTGGTACCGCGCCAGGCTCGTAATCTGTAGTTCCCAGGTTCGAGTCCCAGCTGGGTCAGCGTTGAGATTTATCTCCGCAAAATTCCCCGCCCTGCCCACGGTCAGTAGGGGACACCGGTGGGCTTGGAAAGGGCGTCGTCCGTCGGATGGGACGTTAAGCCGTGGCCCCGTGTGTGGGAGAAACATACCCTGTGCACGTTAAAGAACACGCTGGATGGCCTTGACGGGAAGCTACCATCTGTCTCCCAACAGCTGTTCCAGTGGGTCCCCTCCCCCAAACTTCTCTGAGCCTTCGGGGTCCATGTGACCTGGCCATTTAGCCCATGGTGTGCAAAAAAGTGCCGCTCAGAGGTAAAACAACCCAACCCTCTTCTTTGTCGACTATTTCGGATTCTGACGTCACCACTCGTTATCAGTTGATCGTCAATGACAACCGTGTTGTTTATTTTCGGGTCAACTGAAAAGGAGTCCTGACGCCAGAATCCAAGATGGCCGATGTACGTTGATTACGATTAATCGATTTAAATAAAAAAACACGCAATGTCTTGATATTACTCCTGTATTTCAGTTCAAACTAAGTGAATTTTTTTCATGCTTACCCCATCAATATTGCTGAATTGATTAAATTTACACGCTGATCCGTCTGGTAGATAACCGAAGAGGACATTCGCAAAAGTTCTTCGCTTTCTGCAAGAGAAGAAGCATCCATTCTGGAAAAGAAATCGTCATAGAATATAAGCGATGTGCATGTTGTTACAAATAAAGATGACGCTGAAGGTAAAAATCTACTTTATCTACACATTGGATTTGTGATAGTAACAGTAAGACAGATTATACACAAGGAGAATAACCTCATAAAATAAGAAGTACTGTTCATATTACTAATTTACGAGAATTTACAGTTTATAAAGAGACACAGTTTGAGGTTTAAACCTTTCGCTTCAAACATTACTCTTATTGTAACGCTAATATTTATTTACTAAACACTTTTCGCCAATATCCGATCCAACCGATGTGAAATACATAATAATATAATAAATAAAATAAATACCCCCGTCAAGCAGCTGCTTGCCACAGAGGTCTGACAGGAGCCTGTCAGTTTATATGCCATAGTAGAAGGTCTGAGAGGATGGCAGGACCTCAGCAGAAAAACGACACATACATCCATGCCTTACCCGGGGCTCGAACCCAGGTCCCTTAGATCAGTAGCCAAGCGCGCTAACCACTGGGCCATGGGACGGCTCCGATGTGAAAGCCCGAATGTAAAAGCCCGAATTTTGGTAAAATCTAGGTTTTACCATATATGTTGACAAAAGCCAGAAAAATCACTATTCGCGTGTTATTTCGGTTTTTTTTTATCAGTGCGTCTTGGAAATGTTAGGCTTTACCATTAGCAGGTAGTAAAAGTCAGAAATTTTGATCTGTCCTGAATGTGCATGTCGCAACATCTTTAAAGCATCTCCAGCCTTAGAAGCTGCCTTCAGTCAGAATGTCAATGACCATACTATGTTACCACCACTTTTAAGGCGTGTTTCGCAGTGCTGCATAGCACCTATTAAATCCGTTTTTTTCTGTCTGTTTGTCTGTTTGCATGAAACAACTCAAGAACGAGTTAACTGAATTTCATAAAATTCGGTACATGGAAAAATCTCTTAAATTTATCGACTAAATCTAAACATTTTTGAAAACAGATGAAAAATAAGGTTCCCTAAACCCGGTTTTGAAAATGAACTTTTTTGGTGCTGTATATCATCTTCTAATGGTCAATTTTCGTGAATTTTCTGAAGTTGACCACGTTTATTGGCAGTGATTATGGACATCTAAGAGAGCGAATTCTACCAGCTTGATACAAAATTTAGGAAACTCAGACAGCTTTTCACAAGAATCCAGTTTACACTGTGTGAAGAAAAATTCCTATCAATTGACGAAATCGGATCAGAAGACGTTAAGTGTTCAAGAAGTTGTCCAAAAACTATTTCTGACTGGAGACCAAGGATTCAGAAAATGGGTTGGATAGCATTTGTTTCAAAAAACGTTTCCAAACGTGTTCACCAGAAATGTGCTTGAGAAAAACCTCTGCTGTATTATGCAATTACAAATGTCACAATAACACCTGGGTTGCAACAAGTAAGCATTGAAACAATATACTTATTATTATTAATTATAATACTTTGATGATTATTATTATTATACTTTGATGATTGAAATTTCTCAAATTTATATTTTCATTTTTTATATTTTTGCAATATTTTTATTTATTATTTTGAGTTTTGATAATATTTCTTTAAAATACAACTTATATAACGAATGCGTTTGAAAAATTGTAATTTATAAAACCGAAAATAGAAAAAACAGATTCGATTACAAGAGTGAGTTACTGAATTTATAATAAAATAAATAAATACCCCCTCAAGCAGCTGCTTGCCACAGAGGTCTGACAGGAGCCTGTCAGTTTATATGCCATAGTAGAAGGTCTGAGAGGATGGCAGGACCTCAGCAGAAAAACGACACATACAACCATGCCTTACCCGGGGCTCGAACCCAGGTCCCTCAGATCAGTAGCCAAGCGCGCTAACCACTCGGCCATGGAACGGCTACACTGAATTTATACCCTTCTCTATATTTTGACTATGCATTTTTGTAATCTGTACGTTTTAAACTCTTTTTCAATAGTGAAAAAACATTTTCTTACTTTTACTATATTCTCATGGAAATATGAGGTTTTACCAACAGGGAATGGTAAAACCCCCGAAATAAGATGCTAATAGTTGATTTTTCGGGCTTTTATCAACCCTGTTTGGTAAAAACTAGGTTCGACGTGTAAATCTTAGGATTTACCAAAATTCTGGCTTTTACTGTAACATATGTTATATACAATCAGAAATGATACTGCACAGATCATCAGTTCTTCGGAGGATTTCAGACAAATCACGGTCAAAAAGTGTTGGGCCGCCCTAATACTAAAGGGGGGTTTAAAACAATATGTTTAAAATATTCACTTAAGTTGCATGAAAAATCACTCTTTCAATCTTCCTTCACCGTCTCGGTGACTGATTGGTTAACCTGCTTGGCTACTGATCAAAGGGATTCGGGTTCGATCCTTGGATAAGGCACAGATGTTTTATTTCTTGTGTTGTCTTTCTGCTGAGGTCTCTCCTTCCCCACAGGCCATCGCTATGGCGTTATTATACTGACAGGATCCAGTCAGAACTCTCTGGCAAGCAGCTGCTTCAGGAATAATTTATACTTTCTTGATACATTTCTAATCAGTACAACTGAATTCAGTATTCTTATTGGTGTCCTTGTTTGTTCTGTTCTAGTTCACACTTGCTCTGAATTTACCATTCTCGTGAAAGAGGGGCGGGGGTGGCTCAGTCGGTAGCGCTAAGCTCGTAATCTGTAGTTCCCAGGTTCGAGTCCCAGCTGAGTCAGCGTTGAGATTTATCTCCGCAAAATTCTCCGCCCTACCCACGGTCAGTAGGGGACACCGATGGGCTTCGAAATAGCCGCCGTCCGTCAGATGGGACGTTAAGATGTGGCCCCGTGTGTGGGAGAGCCATATCCTGTGCACGTTAAAGAACACGCTGGATGACCTTGACGGGAGGCAATAGCTGTCTCCCAACTGCTGTTCCAGTGGGTCCCCTCCCCCAACCTTCTCTGAACCTTCGGGGTCCATATGACCTGGCCATTTAGCCCATTGTGTGCAAAAAAGTGCCGCTCAGAGGTAGAACAACCCAACCCAACCCTCGTGACCTGGCCATTTAGCCCATGGTGTGCAAAAAAGTGCCGCTCAGAGGTAAAACAACCCAACCCTCGTGACCTGGCCAGCTTGAGTCGAAAATGCGAAAAACAATGCTTTTGGCATTATTGGTGGTAGCAGATAATTCAAAAAATCTTAAGTGTGGCATAAGCGGAAAAATTGCAGTTGGGTTGTTTTACCTCTGAGCGGCACTTTTTTGCACACCATGGGCTAAATGGCCAGGTCACATGGACCCCGAACAGAGAAGGTTGGGGGAGGGGGCCCACTGGAACAGCTGTTGGGAGACAGATGGTATCCTCCCGTCAAGGCCATCCAGCGTGTTCTTTAACATGCACAGGGTATGGCTCTTCCGTACACGGGGACACGGCTTAACGTCCCATACGACGAACGGCGGCTTTTCCAAGCCCATCGGTGTCCCCTACTGACCGTGGGCAGGGCGGGGAGTTTTACGGAGATAAATCTCAACGCTGACCCAGCTGGGACTCGAATCTGGGAACTACAGATTACGAGCCTGGCATGCCCAAGCCCATCGGTGTCCCCTACTGACCGTGGGCAGGGCGGGGAATTTTGCGGAGATAAATCTCAACGCTGACCCAGCTGGGACTCGAACCTGGGAACTACAGATTACGAGCCTGGCGCTCTACCGACTGAGTCACCCCCGCCCCGGTCCATCAAAGGTCTACATTTGACCAAGAGTTTGAAAGCTTTTTTAAGCTATGCCTGAGAATCTAGTGTCAATGAATACTCAACGGAACAATCAACATTAACACAGAAAAATAATTTCTCACACAAAATAAAAAATGGTAATTTAAAATATTGCTTATTGTTGTATTTAAATATCTCCAAAAGTTAAAAGAAAGTATTTTAAAGCATCATAATTGATTCTGAAATCATTATTAACATATTAATTATTTCAACGAAAGAATTTTCTTCAGTTACTTACCACAGCATATTCTCCTTCAAAAATGGCACAAAGACTCTCAAGAGTGCAAGTTTGGCATTCGGCAGGGGTTTCTCGAAGAGATGGGAAAGTTATGTTAGGAGCCATCGTGGTTCTTTGAGAGGGTGCTGTTTTTGTTGGCTGTGTAGTAACTTTTGTTGTTGGATGGGGTGTTGACGTGGTTTGGATTACTATTGCTGATTGTGAAGAGACTGGCTGTGCGTGGGTAAAGAAAGCTGACGTTTGGCTATCTACCGTTGATGTCTGAGGAGGTACAGTCCATGTTTGGTGAGATATTGCCGTTGATAGGAATGGTGATATAGTTTTTGGTGACACCGTGCTACTTGTGGAAGGTACTGTAGTTGTTTGAGAAGAAATGCTTGTTGTTGGAGGTATAACTGTTGATGCTCCAGAAGTTATCATTGTACTCTCTGTAAAATAGAAAAATCAAATATCATCAGAAGCTATCAGATAATTCTGCAAAAGCAGAATAATGGAAGTTACGAAAGAAATGAATTATTAATTCAAAACAATTATCTAGAGCAGTGGTTCTTAACCTTTTATGCTTCGCGTACTCCCTGGAAATGTGTATGTAACTGGCGTACCCCTTATACAGATAGATAAAACTATAGTTATAGTATAATAATGTCACCTTAGCTACTTTGTTACTATATCTAGCGATCTTTGAGCCCTCACAGCGTACCCGAAAAAATTTTACCACGTACCTCCAAGGGTACGCGTACCCCACGTTGAGAACTCCTAATCTAGTGAATGAAGAATATGGAAGAACGGCCTCAAATTATTAATATTTATTCCACGGAGAAACACTTTCTCTTAGTACAAGATGCAAAATTGTTTTTGGTTGATTTTCTTTTAAAAAAAAATCTGGGGCGGGGGTGACTCAGTCGGTAGCGCGCCAGGCACGTAATCTACAGTTCCCAGGTTCGAGTCCCAGCTGGGTCAGCGTTGAGATTTATCTCCGTAAAAATTCCCCGCCCTGCCCACGGTCAGTAGGGGACACCGATGGGCTTGGAAATGCCGCCGTCCATCGGATGGGATGTTAAGCTGTGGCCCCGTGTGCGGGAGAGCGATACCCTGTGCACTTTAAAGAACACGCTGGATGGCCTTGACGGGAGACTACCATCTGTCTCCCAACAGCTGTTCCAGTGGATCCATTCCCCCAACCTTCTCTGAGCCTTCGAGGTCCATGTGACCTGGCCATTTAGCCCATGGTGTGCAAAAAAGTGCCGCTCAGAGGTAAAACAACCCAACCCTAAAAGATATAATGGCGCATTAAACTCGATATCTCTTATCGGAATACCTTTAATTAAAATTTCTATGAACGCGAAATTTTCCTCAAAACTCCAGGTCAGGTGAAATTCTGACATCAAAATTAAATCTCAGTTGCACTGATAACCAAAACAGTTTGAATGCAATTATTCTGAGAGTGGAGCTCAGTGCCAGAAACTCTTTATTTTTGTCCATAGATGCCCTTGAGTTCAAAGTTTAATACCGAAGACTTTTAAAACAGCACCTGTCATAATTGCACCGCATGAATCTATCGAGTAGCTTCATTTTTATCTTAACGAAATATCACGAGATCAAACTAGGCTGAATAAAGCCTTGTTTGCGGAGTTAACTTGATGCGTTGGGTTGGGTTGTTTTACCTCTGAGCGGCACTTTTTTGTACACCATGGGCTAAATGGCCAGGTCACATGGACCCCGAAGACTCAGAGAAGGTTGGGGGAGGGGACCCACTGGAACAGCTGTTGGGAGACAGATGGTAGCCTCCCGTCAAGGCCATCCTGCGTGTTCTTTAACGTGCACAGGGTATGGCTCTCCCGCACACGGGGCCACGGCTTAACGTCCCATCCGACGAGCGGTGGCCTTTCCAAACCCATCGGTGTCCCCTACTGACCGTGGGCAGGGCGGGGAGTTTTGCGGAGATAAGTCTTAACGCTGATTCTATTTCGAACCAGCAATCTTAACTTCTCACGTCCAATATATTAACAGTTAGGCAATCATTATAGGCACGAGAGATGGAAGACTTACGTGGATGTCCAAAGTAGAAAACTGCAAACAGTGAAAGCCCAGCAATTAAAATATTCATATTCGCATTGACACGAAGAATGATAACTTGAGATGAAAATCGAATTTAATTCTGCTGCGAGAGGACTGCAGTACAGATCACTAGCAAATATCACATGATATAGAAATATCGATATTTCTGCTGCCCTTTATGAAGATTTGCTCCGGAAATAAGAGGCATCCATGGATCGTAATGGGAACATCCAAATTAGCAATGGAATAAATGCTGGGAGTTTTCGTAACTACGTCATGTCCGGCAGCAATCAATCTGGCTGCTGGTAGCAACAGTTGTCGATAGACGATTCAATTTCACGCTCTAGTTCTCGAAAAGACCTTAGATGAAAGCTTTATTAATTGTGATCTAGGACACTATGGATTTGGGTTGTTTTACCTCTGAGCGGCACTTTTTTGCACACCATGGGCTAAATGGCCAGGTCACATGGACCCCGAAGGCTCAGAGAAGGTTGGGGAAGAGGACCCACTGGAACAGCTGTTGGGAGACAGATGGTAGCCTCCCGTCAAGGCCATCCAGCGTGTTCTTTAACGTGCACAGGGTACGACTCTCGCGCACACGGGGCCACGGTCATTTCGAATGGGAAATTTCGAATGCCATTTCGAATGGGAAAAATACATCCAAAGGTCATCACCCTCACCATTTAAACCTGGTGAGGGTGTAAATAATTAAATCGTACATAATTAAATAATCGTACATAATTAATAAATAAATCGTACATAATTATGTTAATCAAAGTATCCGATATTCTTACGAATCATACAAAACTATAGCTGTTTGATATATTTCCTCAGAAAAACTCAAGAAAATGCTCCACGAATTTCTACAACACCCCCAGTGAGCGGTAGGGCCCCCATTTGAAACCATGGCATTAGACTAAGAAGTTAGCTTGTTGCATTTCCCGCCCTGCCCATGGTCAGTAGGGGACACCGATGGGCTTGGAAAGGCCGCCGTCCGTCGGATGGGACGTTAAGCCGTGGCCCCGTGTGCGGGAGAGCCATACCCTGTGCACGTTAAAGAACACGCTGGATGGCCTTGACGGGGGGCTACCATCTGTCTCCCAACAGCTGTTACAGTGAGTCCCCTCTCCCAACCTTCTCTGAACCTCCAGGGTCCATGTGACCTGGCCATTTAGCCCATAGTGTGCAAAAAGGTGACGCTCATAGGTAAAACAACCCAACCCAAATACTGAATGTTGGAAATCGAGTGCAAAATAGATTTGATTGAGATTTTTAAATTATCTTCAGTCACATTTTTTTCATAAAAAGTACATTTAAGAAGTTGCTTAGTTCTGTATCTGCGTTGCTACTGACATAACAGAACTGTATATATTAAAGTATCCGCAGATCGTATATAGCTTTGGGACTGTAGGTAAACGTAATTGTTTTTTTGCAAAATTATTTCAAAAATTGGTGGTTTATTATAATGAACACTGATGGGTTGGGTTGTTTTACCTCTGAGCGGCACTTTTTTGCACACCATGGGCTAAATGGCCAGGTCACATGGACCCCGAAGGCTCAGAGAAGGTTGGGGGAAGGGACCCACTGGAACAGCTGTTGGGAGACAGATGGTAGCCTCCCGTTAAGGCCATCCAACGTGTTCTTTAACGTGCACAAGGTATGGCTCTCCCATACACGGTACTACTGCTTAACGTCCCATCCGACGGACGGCGGCCTTTTCAAGCCCATCGGTGTCCCCGACTGACCGTGGGCAGGGCGGGGAGTTTTACGGATATAAGTCTCAACGCTGACCCAGTTGGGGTTCTGAACACTGATGAATTTTACTTCTAATTTCTATATACTATTGAGTAAGTTACACATACTTGATCGCTTCCGACGTTCATAGATTTACGAAGCATAGAAATATACCTTTTGTACCCAACAGTTTTTTTTCGGTGTCAGTGTTTGCAAAAATGCAGGTCAAAATGCACTCTGTTAAAATAAGACTGAGATAGAACACTGAGAAGGAATAGAGTTGTGTTGGGTTCTTCTATCTCTAAGCGGCACTTGTTTCCACACAATGGGCTAATTAGCCAGGTCACAAGGACCTCGAAGGTTCATCGAAGGTTGGTGGAGGGTATTGACTGGAAAGCTGTTAGGAGAGAGTTGGTAGCCTCCCTTCAAGACAGTCCATAGTGTTCTTTAACGTGCACAGGGTATGACTCTCCGGAACACGGCTTAACATCCCATCCAACGGACGGTGGCCTTTCCAAGCCTATCGGTGTCCCTTACTGACCAAGTGCAGGGTAAGGAATATTGCGGAGATAATTTTCAACGCTGTCCCAGGCAGGACTCGAACCTGGGAACTGCAGATTACGAGCCTCCTCCCACACATCTGACCTGTAATGATGCATGCAAGCAATATGGCCAAACCTTCTGAGAAAAGAACAAGCGAGCCCTATACCGAGTATCCTATTTCATGATTCACGAAATTTCTCCTCATACATACTCTACTTACAACTTACTTGTTTCTTGACTTTCTTGAATCAAATATTTCAGTATCAGGGACATAATAAACACCTCTTGGTCAAAAAATATCTAGTGAAGGTAAGAAACAGGTGCCACGGATTACGTACATACCAGGGAATTTCCTCTCAGGTGGCCAGGATGGAAGACGGATTGAGGAAATGGATTTAGTTCAGTTACGTGGAAGGACGAAATTTATTGACTCAACGAAACATCTGCAACTAAGAATGAGAAGATTTATCGTTTGATTTCCTCTGATACTTTTCCTCCCGATCTTTCACATAAAGTTAACTGGCTTTGAAGAAAATGCAGCGATTCCTATATAAAGCTGTTTGAAGATCATTTACTCATTCGCTTTCCAAAGTTGACGAAAGTATGGAGCATTATCGTATCTTTGTTGCTCTTCTGATCTTCTGTGGGACTTTCAGCGTCGGAAATTTCGGTAAGTTCTGTTTGTCTCATTAAAAAGAGATGTTTCTTACCTCATTAGGTAACCGAATCATTTTTGCTAGTTTAAAACACTTTTCGCTCAGGTATGTTCTTGAGAAATGTTTAGAGTTTCAGAAACCTATGGTTCCTAGCTTTGTTGATTTCAAAAAGGCTTTTGACTCTAATGATCGTCATAATTTGTGGTTGATTGTGAAATCATATGGTATACCTGACAGGTTATTTAACATTATGAAAGCTCTCTATAATAACACTGAGTCATGTGTGAGAGTTGGTAAGGCTTGTAGCAATTGGTTTAGTATAATTCGGTTTAGCACTTCTGGTGTTCGACAAGGGTGCATTTTGTCTCCTTTTCTCTTTAGCTTGGTTATTGATTACGTTATGCGAAATTCACTGCAAGGGAAAGATTTTGGCCTTAAATGGTCTGGAGATACGAAAATTTGTGATTTAGATTATGCTGGTGATTTAGCCATTTTGGCAAATGATGTTGATGAGATGAATTCTTTCATAGGGCTGTTGTGAGACTGGTAGTAGAGTCGGTTTCGTGATAAACAAAGATAAAACTAAAATGATGAAAAAATTGATCAGGCAGTTGGTACTTCAGTCGCTCGGAATAGTTGCGCCCTTGAGCAAGTGTATCAGTTTAATCATTTTGAGAGTTATGTAACAACATGAGATTAACAGGTGAATAGGAATTGCCTCTAGGACTTTTAAGGATCTATGGAGAGTGTGGAGAAATAGGCGTATACACCGAAAGACTAAAATTAGACTGTATAATAGTTTGGTTCTTTCTAGGAAATGTGATGCAACAAGATAACAGGAAATGTGATGCTATTGATTCCAGATGCTTACGCAGTATCTTGGGCATTAGGTGGTTCAACTTTGTAACTAATGATGAGGTTAGGCAAAGGAGTCTGCAACCTCTTTTAAGCAGCATATTGTGCAGAGAGAGACTCCGTTGGTTAGGCCATGTTGCCCGTATGGATAATTATAGATTGGCGAATAGGGTTATGAACAGTGTGCCTAAAGGCCTCAGAAAGAAGGGGAGACCTAGGATGCGGTGGGCAGACAATGTCAAACAGGACCTTGTTAGAATTGGTGTGCAGTGGCCAGATGCAACAGATGTAGCTCAGGACAGACTTGCTTGGAGAACTAAAATGCACAATCTGGTTGGACCACCGTTTATTTAATCTTGAATTTATAAGTATTATCAAAATAATACCAAATTTATATTTATGGTGTGGAATCATAGGTATATTTACCACAAAAATATATATGTATAAATATACACAAGAAAAATATATTATCTATATGTAATAAAATAGAAAACAAAAATAATAATTATTAAACATGACTTTTATGTAGATTCTGCATAGGCCCGTATCTAGAAAAATTTAAAGAGATAGGATTTCCATTGTAGCATAATATTTCCCCCTCGTTTTAGAGATGTTTAAAAAATGAATTGAAAAAAATGAATGAAAAATTAATAAATTTAACAATTGTTTATCCTCTATTACCCTTACCAGGATTTTTTATGCCCCCCCCCCTCCCCTTGCCCTCCTCTTAGATCCGGCCCTAATTCTGTATATATATATTTCATTTGGAATAAACTTGTAATACTTCTAAATGTTTAACAGATATCAAAATTTAAAGAAATTTAATTAAGTTTTCAAGGAATTAATTTTTTTGTAAAAAAAAATACCGTGATTGGTGCGCCCCTCCCAGATTAGCAACCGAAAAAAAGTGCCTTGATCAAATTTATTGATTTTTTTTTTGGAACGAATAATAAAAGTTTCTTTCGATTTCTATTAGCTTTTTTTTACTCTTTCTGCTGATGAAAGTGTTAAGACGATTTCTTTCCATGTTCAAAAAGGAAAAGTGGATACCGGAAATGGAGCTAAAGCGTATATACCAATTCCCGGAAGTCAAATAGATGCCCGAACCTTGTGTTCCGTGAGGAAAGGCACCTACAAAGAGGTAAATCTTTCTCTCATTCTTAAGGTATTCATTTACATGTGGGGGGAATATCGTTTGAACGATTACGATTTTAACTTTTTGTTTTCACAAGAAAGTTTTATTGATTTTTGAAAGTCTCGAATCGGTCTTCGAATTTTTTCTTGATCTTGAGAATTTAAAATGAGTTCCCTCCTGGAAGCATTAAATGCAACTGCACGTGTTCTCGATGAATGGGAAAGAAATTTAAAAGGGAAGGAAGGGAGGGGACAAGAGACTGGATTTCAATTCCAATGTAACATTTTCCTCTCCATTTTAGAGGTTGGTTGGGTTGTTTTACCTCTGAACGGCACTTTTTTGCACACCATGGGCTAAATGGCCAGGTCACATGGACCCCGAAGGCTCAGAGAAGGTTGGGGGAGGGGACCCACTGGAACAGCTGTTGGGAGACAGATGGTAGCCTCCAGTCAAGGCCATCCAGCGTGTTCTTTAACGTGCACAGGGTATGGCTCTCCCGCACACGGGGCCACGGCTTAACGTCCCATCCGACGGACGGCAGCCTTTCCAAGCCCATCGGTGTCCCCTACTGACCGTGGGCAGGGCGGGGAATTCTGCGGAGATAAATCTCAACGCTGACCCAGCTGGGACTCGAACCTGGGAACTACAGATTACGAGCCTGGCACGCTACCGACTGAGCCACCCCCGCCTCCCATTTTAGAGGTCTATAAATGTATTGTTTGAAATATCCCGAAATATGCATAAGTTGAATAATTTTCAGCATTACTAGTATTTTGAAGGGCTCCTCTTCTTACTTGCTTCGAGAATGGCTTTTAGAATTGCCTCTTTGGATAACTATAACGATGAGGTTAGGCAAAGGAGTCGGCAACCTCCTTTAAGCAGCATATTATGCAGAGAGAGACTCCTTTGGTTTGGCCATGTTGCCCATATGGATAATTATAGATTGCCTTGCCTTCCTTGATACGGTTGTGTTGTTTTACCTCTGAGCGGCACTTTTTTGCACACCATGGGCTAAATGGCCAGGTCACATGGACCCCGAAGGCTCAGAGAAGGTTGGGGAGGGGACCCATTGGAACAGCTGTTGGGAGACAGATAGTAGCATCGCGTCAAGGCTATCCAGCGTGTTCTTTAACGTGCACAGGGTATGACTCTCCCATACACGGGACTACTGCTTAACGTCCCATCCGACGGACGGCGGCCTTTCCAAGCCCATCGGTGTCCCCTGCTGACCGTGGGCAGGCCGGGGAGTTTTGCGAAGATAAATCTCAACGCTGACCCAGATGGGACTCGAACCTGGGAACTACAGATTACGAGCCTGGTGCGCTACCGACTGAGCCACTCCCGCCCTCCTTGATCCAGACATGAATCTTGCATTTTGGGCATGGCATAGCTTAAAAACGATATCTTGTCTTTACTGCCACGAAACATTCTTAGTATTTAAAAACAAATATTGAAATGTTCGTTGAGTAATGTACAAGTAATTTGAGTAATGTATAAGTATATTCTTCCATGTATAAGGTGTTCTATTAATGGCAGAAAATCTCTTTGTTAAATAACCCATCACCAAAAATTACAGGGGTTTATCAAAATAATGGAAACACCGAAGGCGACTGTAATATGCATAAGATGCAATGCGCCGTATGCATTTCATAGGGACGACGTCACCTGAGATGTGAGGTGAAGAAAGTGGAGAAGTACGATGTCGGCTATCACGTAGCAGTGCCACAGAAACAGGCGAAACAGCTATTGTGGGGTTGTGACCATCTTAGTGACTTCCAAAAAAGACATGATCATTGGTGCGCGTGTTGCAGGAGCTTCCGTAAACAGAACGAAGGAAATGGTAGGTGTAACACGAGGAACTTAACGATAATTATGACTAGCTATTAAAAAGGACGGGGCGTTGCCTCCAAACGTGCAAATTGTGGACGTCATACGAAGTTGTCAGATAGGGATATTGCAGATAGGGATACAACGCGAACGTTGGCACGATTGTACAATGGAAGCACAGGACATGGCACCGCAAATAGCAGCAGTGTTGAACAACAATCGGAATGATCCCGTTTCCCTCATAACAGTTCATCCGGAAGTTATCGTGCCGATAATTATAGCCGTGCTGAAATCCACAAACCTCTGATTACCAACATCAATGCAACGAAACGTGTAAGGTGGTGCAAAGCACATAAAAGCTGGGATGTTAAAGACTGGCAAAGTGTCATCTGGTCTGATGAATCGTGCTCCACATTGTTTCCCACCTCTGTCAGAGTGTACATCTGGCGAAAAACTGCAGAAGCATACCACCCTGACTGTAAAGCATGGAGGTAGATTCTTGATGATGTGGGGTGCCATATCGTGGTATTCCTTAGAGCTATTATTCTGCTGGATCGTTTCACATCCACAACGTGCAAATCCATTCTCAGGAACCACCTGCACCGAATGTTGTGGGCATTGTTCCCTAATGACCATCCCTGGTTTCAAGCGGATAATGCACCTGTGCATTGTGCAAAACGTGTCAAATTGTGGTTTGCAGAGCATGAGGTACAGCAGCTACCCTGGCCACCTCAATCTCCAGACCTTAATATTATTGAACATTTGTGGGATATCTGGAGCACAAGGTCAGATCACACTTTCCACCTCCAGCCTCACTGGCACAGTTGGGCCATATTTTACAGGAAGAATGGTCCCACATTCCATTCATGTATGTACATGACTTGCATAAATCTATTCCACGTCGAATTGCATCTGTTCTGAAACGCCCGAGGTAGGCATACAGCTTATTAATAAAATGTTCTCCACAAACAATACATGTTTCCATTATTTTGATAAACTACCGTACATACCACATGTTATAAGGTGATTTTCCATCCCAGGCTTAGGTAACGCCAAAATGACCAAAAAGAATTTGGGGAAGGGGGGGGGGGGGGTCAAGCCGTAGGTACCCATTACTGTGTACGCACACAACTAAAGAAATGCCATCGAAGGTTGGGGTTGTTTTACCTCTGAGCTGCAATATTTTTGCAAATAATGGGTTTAATGATCAAGTCACAAGAACCCCTAGGGCTCACATAAGGTTGGTTGAAAGAGATTCATTAAACAGCTGTTAGAAGACAGATGGTACCTTCCTGTCGAGGCCATCCAGGGTGTTCTTTAACGTGCACAGGGTATGGCTCTCCCGCACTCGGAGCCACGGCGTAAGATCCTACCCAAAGGAAGGCGGCCTTTCCGTCCATCGGTATCTATTGCTGACCGAGGGCAGGGCGAGGAGTTTTACCGACGATTGGAAGACCGCCTTCCATTGTATGCGACTCTTAGCGATGACCCCTTGTGAAGCAGGGGCGGGGGTGGCTCAGTCGGTAGCGCGCCAGGCTCGTAATCTGTAGTTCCCAGGTTCGAGTCCCAGCTGTTGAGATTTATCTCCGCAAAATTCCCCGCCCTGCCCACGGTCAGTAGGGGACACCGATGGGCTTGAAAAGGCTGCCGTCCGTCGGATGGGACGTTAAGCCGTGGCCCCGTGTGCGGGAGAGACATACCCTGTGCACGTTAAAGAACACGCTAGATGGCCTTGACGGGAGGCTACCATCTGTCTCCCAACAGCTGTTCCAGTGGGTCCCCTCCCCCAACCTTCTCTGAGCCTTCGGGGTCCATGTGACCTGGCCATTTAGCCCATGGTGTGCAAAAAAGTGCCGTTCAGAGGTAAAACAACCCAACCCAACCTTGTGAAGCAAAGCAGTATCCTGTGCACTTTAAAGAACACGTTGGGTGGCCTTCACGAGAGGTTTCCGTATGACTCTTAACAGCTGTCCAATGGATCTTTTTCCCTAACTTTCTCTGAGCCATTGGAGTCCTTGTGACCTGGCCATTTAGCCCATTGTGTGTAAAAATATGTTGCTTAGAAGTAAAACAACCCAATCCATAAGAGCTTATTTTCCGAGTTAAGGATTTCTGAATATGAGTTTCCATTCACATAATGTGGAATAGTTCCAAGATGTGCAGAGGATTGTGTATTCTTTACTGTTATAAATGTATTCGATGCGGGCGCGGACTGGTAAGGGGGCGCTGAGCATTTTGACGTCTGGGGCCCTTAGCGTCGCGGGCCCCTGGGACCTCATAAGAGCAGGGTATCTTAAATAATAATAATAATTGTTATTTTAAAGAAATTCCACAGAATTCGGGAAAGCTTGTTTTACGCCTCACACGAGAACTGTCAAAAGAATAAGCATTGAAATCTTGAAAAAGAATCCGAATTTTTTTTATCGCAGCAGAACGTTGGGTTGTTTTACCTCTGAGCGGCACTTTTTTGCACATCATGGGCTAAATGGCCAGGTCACATGGACCCCGAAGGCTCAGAGAAGGTTGGGGGAGGGGACCCACTGGAACAGCTGTTGGGAGACAGATGGTAGCCTCCAGTCAAGGCCATCCAGCGTGTTCTTTAACGTGCACAGGGTATGTCTCTCCCGCACACGGGGCCACGGCTTAACGTCCCATCCGACGGACGGCGGCCTTTCCAAGCCCATCGGTGTCCCCTACTGACCGTGGGTAGGGCGGGGAATTTTGCGGAGATAAATCTCAACGCTGACCCAGCTGGGACTCGAACCTGGGAACTACAGATTACGAGCCTGGCGCGCTACCGACTGAGCCAACCCCGCCTCGCAGGAGAACGGAGGACTTCTCTTTTACAGTTGCATCTCTGAAAAAGAAGCTCCATCTCTCTCCTCGGTCGATGTGAATGAATTACTTTTCACTGTGTTTTGTTAGTCAAACAAAAATACTACTGTTTGTTCTCTTTACAGATCGGATGCTATTTCTACTGTAACAAACAGGAACCTTGGCTGAGTCGTCCCATTTTCGAAGGTTCTGTAAAAGACGGAAAACCTTGCAGAAGTGTGGCATTGAATGACAGAGGGGTAAGCTAATAATCAAGGACTAAATGGCTTTACGTTAACGAAACGGTTCGATTGGGACGTCGTTTTAAAAGTAATTTCTATTCAGAGATGGATTAAGGCTTCTGGGCCTCTTTGCTCTGCTATGAAGCATTTAATATGCAAAACAGTTACATGCGAAGTTTTTTAGCCACTTCGTTGTTCTAGTTTATTACAAGTGAACTAAGACTTTGCTAGAAAATGAGAATAATATAAAGCAGAAGATAATACATATAAACCATATAATTAGTAAGAAATTTAAAAATCCATTCAGAAAGAGGTTGGGTTGTTTTTCTTCTGAGCGGCACTTTTTTGCACACCATGTGCTAAATGGCCAGGTCACATGGACCCCGAAGGCTCAGAGAAGTTTGGGGGAGGGGACCCACTAGAACAGCTGTTGGGAGACAGATGGTAGCCTCCTGTCAAGGCCATCCAGCGTGTTCTTTAACGTGCACAGGGTATGGCTCTCCCGCACACGGGGCCACGGCTTAACGTCCCATCCTACGGACGGCGGCCTTTCCAATCCCATCGGTGTCCCCTACTGACCGTGGGCAAGGCGGGGAGTTTTGCAGAGATAAATCTCAACGCTGACCCAGCTGTAATCAGAAAGAGGAGATAGAATTCTAGCCAAAAGGGGCGCATGAAAACTCTGGGCGCCCGGCACTCCTTAGGTCAATGGTTAATCAGGCCCTTTCTGTTTTTTGATCTTTCTTTGTTTGAATTTGTTTGAAATCTTAATTTTGTTTTAAGTATTAGCATTAAGCGATATAAAGGCAGGGTTGATCCTGTGTTTCAAGTACTAAGAAATGAATCTCATTTCTTAGTTTCTGACTGCGCTAATATTTGGCAGCATTTAAGTGTGCAAGATAATATTTCTACATATGAAATTCATGAAATTTAGTCTTTGAACACGATTAACCAAACAACTTTGCAAGATTTTACATAAAACTAATCGGGGCGCGGGTGGCTCAGTCGGTAGCGCGCCAGGCTCGTAATCTGTAGTTCCCAGGTTCGAGTCCCTGCTGGGTCAGCTTTGAGATTTATCTCCGCAAAATTCCCCGCCCTGCCCGCGGTCAGTAGGGGACACCAATGGGCTTGGAAAGGCCGCAGTCCGTCGGATGGGACGTTAAGCCGTGGCCCCGTGTGCGGGAGAGCCATACCCTGTGCATGTTAAAGAACATGCTGGATGGCCTTGACGGGAGGCTACCACCTGTCTTCCAACAGCTGTTCCAGTGGGTCCCCTCCCCCAACCTTCTCTGAGCCTTCGGGGTCCATGGTGACCTGGCCATTTAGCCCATGGTGTGCAAAAAAGTGCCGCTCAGAGGTAAAACAACCCAACCCACAACCCAGAGTAGCAAGCATATTCGTGTCGAATACAGCTCGCGAATGTTCTACGTTCACAGGAGTGTAAGGTTAAAAATGTGTTTTCTATATTCGGGTTGTACTGAACAATTATTATGTTGGTTGTTTTTCTGCTGAGGTCCTGCCATCCTCTCAGATCTTCTACTGTGGCATATAAACTGACAGGCTCCTGTCAGACCTCTGTGGCAAGCAGCTGCTTGAGGGGGTATTTATTTTATTTTTACTTTATAATACAAAAAGTACAGGAATAGAAACCCATTTGTGGAAAGCTCAACGTCAGTTTTTTGATCCGTAATAAAGCAAGCAATTTTTTTCCCCTGGAAATATTTAACCGCGAACTTAAACTCATTATACTGTGAATTAAGTGCCGCTAAATCTGTGTCTGCATTTCACATAAAATGAAAAAAAAAACCTCAAGCAGCTGCTTGCCACAGAGGTCTGAAAGTAGCCTGTCAGTTTATATGCCAAAGTCTGTGAGGATGGCAGGATCTCAGCAGAAAAACAACACAAACATCCATGCCTTATCCGGGCTCGAACCCAGCTACCTTAGATCAGCAGCCAAGAGCACTAACTACTATGTGAAATAAAAACATCGAAAAATGCATAAATTTGATCCAAGATTATCGTTGATTTGTGACTTCAGCAATAAATAATTATTCTATGTTAAAGATGGGTTTCAAGATATTTAAAACTTGTTTCTTATTCAAATATATTTTTTTTCTGATTTCAATGCTTAAATAATCGATATACTTATATATATTTAAGAGGTCTATTTCTATTTCCAGGTATGCAGAGATGGAGTATGCTGTGCTCAGATTTTGAAAGGGAAGAAAGACAAGAAGACTGTTTAGAATAAATCCCCCCCGCCCAATCTTCATTTCAAAGGTGCAAAAAATATATTAATTTGAAACAAGATTCAGTAATGTTAGCTACTGCATAAATAAAGCAAATATATAACAACATTGGCTCTTTTCTTTCTGCGAAAAAACTAAACGAACAAGTCGCAATAAAATCTGATTCCTTACATGAATGTACAGGCGACGGACAGAGAAAAGGAAACATCCTATCAAATGTTAATGGAGAATGAAATCCGAGACACCGTAACTGGGTAAATAAATTTTTATGGAAACATAAGACTGAAGATAAATATAAGACATGGTTAGCGCGCTTGGCTACTGATCTACGGGACCTGGGTTCGAGCCCCGGGTAAGGTTGGGTTGGGTTGTTTTACCTCTGAGCGGCACTTTTTTGCACACCATGGGTTAAATGGCCAGGTCACATGGACCCCGAAGGCTCAGAGAAGGTTGGAGGAGGGGACCCACTGGAACAGCTGTTGGGAGACAGGTGGTAGCCTCCCGTCAAGGCCATCCAGCGTGTTCTTTAACGTGCACAGGGTATGGCTCTCCCGCACACGGGGCCACGGCTTAACGTCCCATCCGACGGACGGCGGCCTTTCCAAGCCCATCGGTGTCCCCTACTGACCGTGGGCAGGGCGGGGAATTTTGCGGAGATAAATCTCAACGCTGACCCAGCTGGGACTCGAACCTGGGAACTACAGATTACGAGCCTGGCGCGCTACCGACTGAGCCCCCCCCCCCCCCCCCCCCCCGGGTAAGGCATGGCTGTTTGTGTCGCTTTTCTGCTGAGGTCCTGCCATCCTCTCAGACCTTCTACTGTGGCATATAAACTGACAGGCTCCTGTCAGACCTCTGTGGCAAGCAGCTGCTTGAGAAGGTATTTATTTAAAAATTAATATTTATTTTATTTATTTATTTATAAATTAAACTGTCTAAATTTCGATTTTGAACAATATTCGTTCAGTACAGTTCAGTCAGTTTCACACAATTTTCGTTGCTGCTTTAAGTATTCGAGCTTCCAAAGCTCTTTAAATACCCAACAAATACTGTTTAAAATCTATATTTAGATAGAATTGAATGATATTTAAATTTATCTAGTCTTACTTTAAAAAAACATACTATAAAAAAACTTATTGTACAAAATACGGATCTTGGAATTTGACTCTCCATTGATTTAACAGGATAACTTTCCATTTTTTTGTCAAGTGTCTGCATTTCTAACAAGGGAAAGGGAAATCTCGATTACTCTTTAATAATAAATAAATACCCCCCTCAAGCAGCTGCTTGCCACAGAGGTCTGACAGGAGCCTGTCAGTTTATATGCCACAGTAGGAGATCTGTGAGGATGGCAGGACCTCAGCAGAAAAACGACACAAACAGCCATGCCTTACCCGGGGCTCGAACCCATTTATTACATGCTAAATGTTTTGAAATGAGCTGAGGTTAGGTTTAGCCTGTTTTACATATGAACAACAGTCTTCTTTTCACATTGAGCTAAACTAGTGGCAAAGCGGACAGGGAAACATGCAAAGGAAGCAATCGGAAATATAAGTGTCATTTGTAATTGTAATAAGTAAAAAAAAATATGATATACTAGCAGATTTACCCAGGGTTGCTCTGGTCGTAAACTCTCTGAAATATATTTTCAAGAGCAAATTGTTTTAAGCAAAAAATGTTTTCACCCAGCAAATTTTTATTTGCCTTAAACTCATTGCGATTTGACTCATTAAAACTCATTGCGATTGACTCCCATGAGATTTTATCCCCCCCCCCTTTTTTTTAGGAGGGGTTGGGTTGTTTTACCTCTGAGCGGCACTTTTTTGCACACCATGGGCTAAATGGCCAGGTCACATGGACCCCGAAGGCTCAGAGAAGGTTGGGGGAGGGGACCCACTGGAACAGCTGTTGGGAGACAGATGGTAGCCTCCCGTCAAGGCCATCCAGCGTGTTCTTTAACGTGCACAGGGTATGGCTCTCCCGCACACGGGGCCACGGCTTAACGTCCCATCCGACGGACGGCGGCCTTTCCAAGCCCATCGATGTCCCCTACTGACCGTGGGCAGGGCGGGGAATTTTGCGGAGATAAATCTCAACGTTGACCCAGCTGGGACTCGAACCTGGGAACTACAGATTACGAGCCTGGCGCGCTACCGACTGAGCCACCCCCGTCCCTTTGTTTAGGAGGGGAGGGCAGAAAAAAAGTGAAAGTGGTACGTATTCTCGATGGGACATATTCCGGAATATTTAGGACATGTTCTGGTAATATCAATTGAACACAGTGCTCAAAATCATACGACATAGTTCTAAAGTTATTTTATTGATATGCACGTGATCGGATTTAAGGAGGGAAAGAGGGCCTCTTCCCATTTAAGGAGGGAAAGAGGGCCTCTTCCCATTTAAGGAGGGAAAGAGGGCCTCTTCCCAAAAATGTTACTAAGGAAACGGAATGAAAGAATATTAAACATATTTGTTATACACATTTCAGAAAAAAGAAATGTATTAAAATCGTGCAAAAAATATTCTTCGCTCTTGCGTTTACTGGAAACTCGCCGTATAGCGAAAAGTACTATGTTTATAGGCTATTAACTACACTGTAAGAGAAATAATCCCCCCCCCCCCCGACATTTGTGTTCGGAATTAAGTTTGAAACACTAATTAGTAATAATTGCATTCATGGCTGTCTTAGAATAGGAAGATTGATAAAAATATCCGTTGAACTTAAGCCAAAGAGATTCATTTACTTGTGAATAAATATCCTAATATTCCGTACGACAACCCAAGGCAGTGGTCGAAATATTAGGATATTTATTCACAAGTAAATCTCTTTAAGTTCAACAGGTATTGATATTAATCTATGCTAATTAATTCGAGATGTGAATGTCATATCCATATCAGCAATTTGATAAACTGCATAGAAGAATCCGTCTCTTTTTATTTCAAAGGGGCAAAAATTATATTCTTTTGTAACAAGATTCAATAATAATGATAATGAATTTAATATAAAAATATGGACGCCCATGGTACGGGGATCAAATGGTATAAATGTAATACCCTTATAGCAAAAATGACTGTAATATTATAAAACGGAGTTTTTCACTATTCTGTTTCGATTTTGGGTTGGATTGTTTTACCTCTGAGCGGCACTTTTTTGCACACCATGGGCTAAATGGCCAGGTCACATGGACCCCGAAGGCTCAGAGAAGGTTGGAGGAGGGGACCCACTGGAACAGCTGTTGGGAGACAGATGGTAGCCTCCCGTTAAGGCCATCCAGCGTGTTCTTTAACGTGCACAGAGTATGGCTCTCCCGCACACAGGGCCACGGCTTAACGTCCCATCCGACGGACGGCGGCCTTTCCAAACCCATCGGTGTCCCCTACTGACCATGGGCAGGGCGGGGAGTTTTGCGGAGATAAGTCTTAACGCTGATTCTGTTTCGAACCAGCAATCTTAACTTCTCACGTCCAATATATTAACAGTTAGGCAATCATTATAGGCACGAGAGATGGAAGACTTACGTGGATGTCCAAAGTAGAAAACTGCAAAGAGTGAAAGCCCTGCAATTAAAATACTCATATTCGCATTGACACGAAGAATGATAACTTGAGATGAAAATCAAATTTAATTCTGCTGCGAGAGGACTGCAGTACAGATCACTAGCAAATATCACATGATATAGAAATATCGATATTTCTGCTGCCCTATATGAAGATTTGTCCCGGAAATAAGAGGCATCCGTGGATCGTAATGGGAACATCCAAACAAGCAATAAAATAATGTTCCGCTTCATATCCCATAGCAGACAATATGGTTGCCGTTAGTAACAGCTGTCGATAACCCATTCAATTTTATGCCCTAGTTCTCTAAAAGACCTTGATTGAAAGCTTTATTAATTATGTTCCATGACACTATAGAGGCTTTTGTTCTCATTCAGAATAAACTCATTAATAAGTTATTAATTCACTTTCTATGTGCAGAGCTGAACGACAACACAGTGTTTCCAAAAATGGCTTCCTTTATGACACTCGAATGGGAAGAATACATTCAAACGTCATTGACCTCACTACTGAAACCTCGTGAGTATGTAAATATATCTCTTCACGCATGATGCGAACATCAGTCGGATGATTAGAGAATGTAACATCTGTTACATGTATATATATACTTAGCAGCCACTTTATTGGGTACAGTTTCCTGCTATGTCAACAATAACTCAAACTCAGTAACTTCTCTCTCGCCGCAAAATTCCCCGCCCTGCCCACGGTCAGTAGGGGACACCGATGGGCTTGGAAAGCCCGCCCTCCGTCAGATGGGATGTTAAGCTGTGGCCCCGTGTGCGGGAGAGCCATACCATGTGCACGTTGAAGAACACGCTGGATGGCCTTGACGGGAGGCTGCCATCTGTCTCCCAATAGCTGTTTCAGTGGGTCCCCTCCCCCAACCTTCTCTGAGCCTTTGGGGCTCTTGTGACCTGGCCATTTAGCCCATGGTGTGCAAAAAAGTGCCGCTCAGAGGTAAAACAACCCAACCAACCAAACTCAGTAACTTCTTGGATGAGCTTTTTTTTTAAAAAAAAGAAAATGTGACCGAAGATAATTTAAAGATCTCAATGAAATCCATTTTAATCTCGATTTTTAACATTATTCTTTCGGTATTTAGACAGTTAGTGAAATCGGAATATTTAACGGCAACAATGCCAGTTGCTCTGAAAAGTTTTTAAAAATAAGTTAAAATGAAAGTAACAACCTTTATAATAAACTTTATTAACACATGTAAGAGCAATATTAGCAGTTCGCAAAATAATTAGTTTAAATTTCGCTAATTTTGAATGTTTTTTTTTTGCAGAAAGAGTTAACTTGTTAAATGTTTCTGCTTCCGTAACTCTTTAAGTATTGAATGCATATTGTGGTAAATCGAGAGTAAAGGAGAGTTTGGGTTGGGATGTTTTACCTCTGAGCGGCACTTTTTTGCACACCATGGGCTAAATGGCCAGGTCACATGGACCCCGAAGACTCAGAGAAGGTTGGGGGAGAGGACCCACTGGAACAGCTGTTGGGTTGTTTTACCTCTGAGCGGCACTTTTTTGCACACCATGGGCTAAATGGCCAGGTCATATAGGACCCCGAAGGCTCAGAGAAGGTTGGGGGAGGGGACCCACTGAAACAGCTGTTAGGAGACAGATGGTAGTCTCCCGTCAAGGCCATCCAGCGTGTTCTTTAACGAGCACAGGGTATGGCTCTCCCGCACACGGGGCCACGGTTTAACGTCCCATCCGAAGGACGGCGGCCTTTCCAAGCCCATCGGTGTCCCCTACTGATCGTGGGCAAGGCGGGGAATTTTGCGGAGATAAATCTCAACGCTGACCCAGCTGGGACTCGAACCTGGGAACTACAGATTACGAGCCTGGCGCGCTACCGACTGAGCCATCCCCGCCCCGCACAGCTGTTGGGAGACAGATGGTAGCCTCCCGTCAAGGCCATCCAGCGCGTTCTTTAACGTGCACAGGGTATGGCTTTCCCGCACACGGGGCCACGCTTAACGTCCCATCCGACGGACGGCGGCCTTTCCAAGCCCATCGGTGTCGCTTACTGACCGTGGGCAGGGCGGGGAATTTTTGCGGAGATAAAAAGAGTAAAGTAGATTTGATTGAGATGTTTCAATTGTCTTTAGTCACATTTTTTTCATATACATAGTTACTTAGTTGTGTATCAGAGTTACTATTGACCTAACACGGAGCTGTACCTAATAAAATGGAGGCTAAGAATATATTTTTTTTATGAAGTGGCTGCTGAGTGTGTATAGGTTTGGGACTGTACGCAAAAGTTGTCTTTTTTTCTTTCCAAAGTTATTTCAAAAATTGGTGGTTTGTTATAATAAAAATTGATGAACTTATATCTAATTGCTGTACACTATTTGTGAGAGTTACACTTACACTTAGGGTTACCATATGCCACTGTTCCAAAATGAGGACAAAAAAAAGCTAGAAATGGAGGACAAAGGAGGACATGTTTTCAATTTGCGAAATATGTTTTTTCCTAAGTTTTATCTCAAGTACCGACTAACAGTTCAGTTAGAAAAAGACATAATTCTAATTATTCAGTATACTTCACAATATACGACATGGTTGATTTTTATTCATATTTGATAAGCAGAGTACCATTCATATGGTGTTTACAATCTGGCATATAAGTTACAGATATCGAGTATTGCAGAAAATAGTAACTTTTACAAAGTTAACAGAAAACTTTAGCACTCACGATTTGCATTAAAAAAAAAATAATAATAAATACCCTCTCAAGCAGCTGCTTGCCACAGAGGTCTGACAGAAGCTTGTACGTTTATATGCCATAGTAGAAGGTCTGAGAGGATGGCAGGACCTCAGCAGAAAAACGACACATACATTCATGCCTTACCCGGGGCTCGAACCCAGGTCCCTCAGATCAGTAGCCAAGCGTGCTAACCACTCGGCCATGGGACGGCAATGTAAATACCCCCTCAAGCAGCTGCTTGCCACAGAAGATAAATTATTTCACTGCTAACAGTAAATTTTACGATAGTCTTGGGTTCAAGAAATTTTAAAAAGGAAAATACAAGAAAAAAGCGTAGTTTAGTTTAATACAAGTTCTTATGTTATGAGTTTATATAAAAAGGAGGATATTTCATGTTTTTTCAAAATGTAAATAATTTTTTTAATTTAGTTATATTTTTTGCCACTAAATACACCTACCTTCAAAAACTTTCATTTGATATATGATTCATAAACATTGACCACATTTTTCCTTTGTTTTGGAGAAATGTTTTGAGGTAGCCCTTGATATTGGAGACGCCAAAAACTTTAGTTAAAAGATTCTGAAAAAAATTCATCGCCGACACAGTGGGAACCGGACCCGCAACTCTCACAGATTCATGCCAGAGCCCACTACCATTACACCACGCATCGACAAGGAAATTTTTCAGAATAAGACCTTATAAATCTTCCACTGAGACGTGGCGGACACAGCGCCATCTATATCTCAGTGAAGATTTATAAGGTCTTATTTTGAAAAATTTCCCGGGGCGGGGGTGGCTCAGTCGGTAGCGCGCCAGGCTCGTAATCTGTAGTTCCCAGGTTCGAGTCCCAGCTGGGTCAGCGTTGAGATTTATCTCCGCAAAATTCCCCGCCCTGCCCACGGTCAGTAGGGGACACCGATGGGCTTGGAAAGGCCGCCGTCCGTCGGATGGGACGTTAAGCCGTGGCCCCGTGTGCGGGAGAGCCATACTCTGTGCACGTTAAAGAACACGCTGGATGGCTTTGACGGGAGGCTACCATCTGTCTCCCAACAGCTGTTCCAGTGGGTCCCCTCCCACAACCTTCTCTGAGCCTTCGGAGTCCTTGTGACCTGGCCATTTAGCCCATGGTGTGCAAAAAAGTGCCGCTCAGAGGTAAAACAACCCAACACGTTCGGAAGATACAGGGGTATATCAAAATAATGGTAACACAGACGGTGATTGGAGTACACGCAATGTGCCGTATGCATATCATAGGGACGACGTCACCTGCGATGTGAGGTGAAGAAAGTGGAGAAGTACGATGTCGGCTATCACGTAGCAGTGCCGCAGGTGAAAGAGATGTTGTGGTGTAATTGTCGACAATGTCAGATCTCAGTGACCTCCAAAAAGACATGATCATTGGTGCGCGTGTTGCAGGAGCTTCAGTAAACAGAACGAAGGAAATGGTAGGTGTAACACGAGGAACTGTATCGAAGATTATGACTAACTATCAAAAAGGACGGGGCGTTGCCTCCAAACGTACAAATTGTGGACGTCATACGAAGTTGTCAGATAGGGATATTGCAGATAGGGATACAACGCGAACGTTGGCACGGATTGTACAATGGAAGCACAGGACATGGCACCGCAAATAGCAGCAGAGTTGAACAACAATCGGAATGATCCCGTTTCCCTCATAACAGTTCATCCGGAAGTTATCGTGCCGATAATTATAGCCGTGCTGAAATCCACAAACCTCTGATTACCAACATCAATGCAACGAAACGTGTAAGGTGGTGCAAAGCACATAAAAGCTGGGATGTTAAAGACTGGCAAAGTGTCATCTGGTCTGATGAATCGTGCTCCACATTGTTTCCCACCACTGTCAGAGTGTACATCTGGCGAAAAACTGCAGAAGCATACCACCCTGACTGTAAAGCATGGAGGTAGATTCTTGATGATGTGGGGTGCCATATCGTGGTATTCCTTAGAGCTATTATTCTGCTGGATCGTTTCACATCCACAACGTGCAAATCCATTCTCAGGAACCACCTGCACCGAATGTTGTGGGCATTGTTCCCTAATGACCATCCATGGTTTCAAACGGATAATGCACCTGTGCATTGTGCAAAACGTGTCAAATTGTGGTTTGCAGAGCATGAGGTACAGCAGCTACCCTGGCCACCTCAATCTCCAGACCTTAATATTATTGAACATTTGTGGGATATCTGGAGCACAAGGTCAGATCACACTTTCCACCTCCAGCCTCACTGGCACAGTTGGGCCATATTTTACAGGAAGAATGGTCCCACATTCCATTCATGTATGTACATGACTTGCATAAGTCTATTCCACGTCGAATTGCGTCTGTTCTGAATTCCCGAGGTGGGCCTACAGCTTATTAATAAAATGTTCACAAACAGTACGCGTTTCCATAATTTTGATAAACCCGTATATAGCTTGTTACTTTCGGCATTCGTGTTCTGGAGATATAGTGGAAGAATAGTTTTCACATTTCCCTTTTTTAGGCTGGAAGAAAGTATTGGGTGTTACTTTTTTTTATAGCCTGTGACACTCCCAGAGTCACAAGCTTTCATTTGACACATAGCTTGCTACTTTCCCATTCACAATCAGGAGATATAGGGGAGCAATAATTTTCAGATTTCTTTCCTTTTTAAGGGGGAAGAAATCATGGGGGGTCACGTTTTCATACCCTATGACACTCCCTTCGTCAGCAGCTTTCATTTGACGTATGGCTTGTTACCTTCGGTTGTTGGGTTGTTTTACCTCTGAGCGGCACTTTTTTGCACACCATGGGCTAAATGGCCAGGTCACATGGACCCCGAAGGCTCAGAGAAGGTTGGGGGAGGGGACCCACTGGAACAGCTGTTGGGAGACAGATGGTAGCCTCCCGTCAAGGCCATCCAGCGTGTTCTTTAACGTGCACAGGGTATGGCTCTCCCGCACACGGGCCACGGCTTAACGTCCTATCCGACGGACGGCGGCCTTTCCAAGCCCATCGGTGTGCTCTACTGACCGTGGGCAGGGTGGGGAATTTTGCGGAGATAAATCTCAACGCTGATCCATCTGGGACTCGAACCTGGGAACTACAGATTACGAGCCTGGCGCGCTACCGACTGAGCCACCCCGGCCCCTAAAAAAAAAAAAAGTAGGGCATGTCCTCCTTTTGGAGGACGTACAGTAACCCTATACTTACTTGATCTCTTCTGACGTTCATAGATTTACGAAGCATAGAAAAATACCCTCTGTACCCAGTAGTTTCTTTTCGGTATCAGTATTTGCAGATGGAGATTAAAATGCACTGCTGTTCACGAAAATCAGAACACCGTAACGGAAAAGAATTAGGTTCTGTTACCTCTGAGCTGCCCTTTTTTTTGCACACAATGGTCTAAATAACAAGGACCTCGAGGGCTCAGAGAAGGTTGGGACGGGGGGATCTACTGTTCAGCTGTTAGAAGGCGAGATAGATGGTAGCCTCCCATCAAGGCCATCCAACATGTTCTCTAAGGTGCACAGGGTATGACACTACCGCACACAGAACCACGGCTTAACCTCCCATACGACGGACAGTGGTCTTTCTAAGCCCATTAGTGTACCTTGCTGACCGAGGGCAGGGTGGGGGGGTTTTGTGGAGATAAATCTCACTGCTGGCCCAAGTGGAATCGAACCTGGGAATTGCAGATTATGAGCCTGGTGCGTTGCCGACTGAGCCCCCCCCCCCGCTCCCACGTAATGGAATAATAAGATCCGTGACTTGTGATGATTCGCACTTACTACTGAAGAAGTGATTCGAGTTTCAAGGTCATCGGTGCAGTCGTGTTGGCTACAGATCAATGAGAACATTCTGGAAAGAGTGTGATTGGACCCTTGCCATAGGTAATGAAAGGGGTGGTAGCTATGTTCAGCTGATCAGTTCTTCTGTAGGTGCTGGGGGCGGGGGTGGCTCAGTCGGTAGCGCGCCAGACTCGTAATCTGTAGTTCCCAGGTTCGAGTCCCAGCTGGGTCAGCGTTGAGATTTATTTCCGCAAAATTCCCCGCCCTGCCCACCGTCAGTAGGGGACACCGCTGGGCTTGGAAAGGCCGCCGTCCGTCGGATGGGACGTTAAGCCGTGGCCCGTGTGCGGGAGAGCCATACCTTGTGCACGTTAAAGAACACGCTGGATGGCCTTGACGGGAGGCTACCATCTGTCTCCCAACAGCTGTTCCAGTGGGTCCCCTCTCCCAACCTTCTCTGAGCCTTCGGGGTCCATGTGACCTGGCCATTTAGCCCATGGTGTGCAAAAAAGTGCCGCTCAGAGGTAAAAGAACCCAACCCAACCTGTAGGTGCTGATATGCCATGACGAGGTTATTATGGTGTGGGGTGTGAACGGTCTGAAAACAAATCCACCCTTGTACATATCCTCATCACCATTTCCAATGCTCATTACATTAAGGGTATTACATTGCCAATAACTGTTCTGTACTTACAGATCGTCCCACACGCCATATTTCACCAGGACAATGCAAAACCCCATGCAGCAGTTGACACTGTTGTACACCAGAGTGTTGTTATACACTTCGTGTCACGTGTCACGTGACACGAAGGTTGCCAGATCACTAATTTCTAAAATAATCGTTGCCAGATATTTTTTCTGAATTCTGTACTCAACCATACTGTTCGGATACTGTTTTGAGCGATTGTAGGTGGTCATATTATTTTGATACTAGATCGTGTGAGATCACTCACGGAAATATTGAGCGTGTGCAGTTACCGTTCACGGCAAACTGGAGCGTGTGCAGTAACTGCACACGCTCCAGTTTGCTGCGAACGGTAACTGGAGCGTGTACAGTTGCTGTACACGCTCCAGATATTTTTCCTGAATTCTGTAATCACGTAACACGAAGGTTGCCAGATCACTATTTTCTAAAATAATCGTTGCCAGATATTTTTTATGAATTCTGTAATCAACCATACTGTTCGGATACTTTTTTGAGCGACTGTACATACTCTGTGCACAGAGTATGGCTCTTCCATAGGGGGACACGTCTTAATGTCCCCTCCGTCGGATAGCGGCCTTTCCAAGCCCATCAGTGTCCCCTACTGACCAAGTGCAGGGTAAGGAATATTGCGGAGATAATTTTCAACGCTGTCCCAGGCAGGACTCGAACCTGGGAACTGCAGATCACGAGCCTCCTCCCACACATCTTACCTGTAATGATGCATGCAAGCAATATGACCAAACCTTCTGAGAAAAGAACAAGCGAGCCCTATACCGAGTATCCTATTTCATGATTCACGAAATTTCTCCTCATATATACTCTACTTACAAAACCTTGTTTCTTGACTTTCTTGAATCAAATATTTCAGTATCAGGGACATAATAAACACCTCTTGGTTAAAATTTATCTAGTGAAGGTAAGAAACAGGTGCCACGGATTACGTACATACCAGGGAATTTCCTCTCAGGTGGCCAGGATGGAAGACGGATTGAGGAAATGGATTTAGTTCAGTTACGTGGAAGGACGAAATTTGTTGACTCAACGAAACATCTGCAACTAAGAATGAAAAGATTTATCGTTTGATTTCCTCTGATACTTTTCCTCCCGATCTTTCACATAAAGTTAACTGGCTTTGAAAAAAATGCAGCGATTCCTATATAAAGCTGTTTGAAGATCATTTACTCATTCGCTTTCCAAAGTTGACGAAAGGATGGAGCATTATCCTATCTTTGTTGCTCTTCTGATCTTCTGTGGGACTTTCAGCGTCGGAAATTTCGGTAAGTTCTGTTTGTCTCATTAAAAAGAGAATGTTTTTTACCTCATTAGGTAACCGAATCATTTTTGCTAGTTTAAAATACTTTTCATATTAATATCGGTAATGGCGTTCCGAGGTTTGTAAGGGCTCAAGCGCAGTGTAATATGAGCAAGTCATGCATACACAAATCATCAACTTTGTTGTATTTGATTCGAAAAAAGTGCCCAGGGCCAGCTGTGCCCTTCTTCTACCCTTAATATCAATTGCCTGTAGGGACAGTTTGTCCGTTGATAAAAATGTTCAAAAAATGCATGACAAATTCATAAATTAACAATTTATTTATCCTCTATTACCTTTACCAGCATTTTAGGGAGATTTTAGGCCTTCCTTCCTAGATCCGGCCCTGATTCTGCATACATATTTCATTAGGGTTGAGTTGTTGTTTTACCTCTGAGCGGCACTTTTTTTGCACACCATGGGCTAAATGACCAGGTCACAAGGACCCCGAAGGCTCAGAGAAGGTTGGGGGAGGGGACCCACTGGAACAGCTGTTGGGAGACAGATGGTAGCCTCCCGTCAAGGCTTGGGTTGTTTTACCTCTGAGCGGCACTTTTTTGCACACCATGGGCTAAATGACCAGGTCACAAGGACCCCGAAAGCTCAGAGAAGGTTGGGGGAGGGGACCCACTGGAACAGCTGTTGGGAGACAGATGGTAGCCTCCCGTCAAGGCTTGGGTTGTTTTACTTCTGAGCGGCACTTTTTTGCACACCATGGGCTAAATGGCCAGGTCACATGGACCCCGAAAGCTCAGAGAAGGTTGGGGGAGGGACCCACTGGAACAGCTGTTGGGAGACAGATGGTAGCCCCCCGTCAAGGCCATCCAGCTTGTTCTTTAACGTGCACAGGGTATGGCTCTCCCACACACGGGGCCACGGCTTAACGTCCCATCCGACGGACGGCGTCCTTTCCTAGCCCATCGGTGTCCCCTACTGACCGTGGGCAGAGCGGTGGATTTTGCAGTCCCGTCAAGACCATCCAGCGTATTCTTTAACGTGCACAGGGTATGGCTCTCCCACATATGGGACCACGTCTTAACGTCCCATCCGACGGACAGTATCCCCTACTGACCGTGGGCAAGGCGGGGAATTTTTGCGGAGATAAATCTCAACGCCGACCCAACTGGGACTCGAACCTGCGAACTGCAGATTACGAGCCTGGCGCACTACCGACTGAGCCACCCCCCGCCCCTTATTTCATTAAGAATAAACTTGTTACACTTCTAATGTATAACAGATTTGAAAAATTTCAGTAGTTTAATAAGTTTTCAAGTAACCGAGACAAGTGCCTCAATAGCAATTATTGTTTTTTTTTCCACATTTGGAACGAATTCTAAAAGTTTTTTTTTTTCAATTTCCGTTATTTTTTGTAACCCTATATATGTACCGATGAAAGTGTTCAGATGATTTCTTTTCATATTGCAGAAGGAAAAGTGGCCGCCGGAAATAGAGACTTGACGATATCGGAACAAACTACGACGCCTCAGCCAATTCCCGGATGTAAAATAACTGCCGAAAACTTGTGTTCCGTGAAGAATGGGACCTACAGAGAGGAAAGTCTTCCTCTCTTTGTTAAGATACTCATCTACGTGTGGGGGAATAGTGAACAATTATGATTTTAACTTTGTTTTTCACAAGAAAGTTTTATTGATTGAAAAAGAAAGTTTTATTGATTTTTAAAGTTCCGTTTACAGCCGAAATAATATTTAAAACTGTCTTCGAATCTTCTTTATCTTTACCATTTAAAAACCAGTTCTCTCCTGGAATCATTAAATTTAACTGCACGTAGTTCAATGGGAAAAACATTAAAAGGGGATGGTTGTTAAAGTAGGTTGGTTGTTTTACCTCTGAACGGCACTTTTTTACACACCATGGCTAAATGGCCAGGTCACATGGACCCCGAAGGTTGGGGGAGGAGACCCACTGGAACAGCTGTTGGGAGACAGATGGTAGTCTCCCGTCAAGGCAATCCAGTGTGTTCTTTAACGTGCACAGGGTATGGCTCTCTCACACACGGGTCCACGGCTTAACGTCCCATCCGAAGGACGGCGGCTTTTCCAAGCCCATCGGTGTCCCCTACCGACCGTGGGCAGGGCGGGGAATTTTGCGGAGAAAAATCTCAACGCTGACTCAGCTGGGACTCGAACCTGGGAACTACAGATTACGAGCCTGGCGCGCTACCGACTGAGCCACCTCCCGCCCCAGGGGGGGTGGTAGGTGCAAGAGAGTGAATTTCCTTTGTAGAATTGCATTTCCCCTCCGTTTCAGAGACATTTAAAATTTTTTAAAATACTGAAATACACATAAGTTTAATCAGTTTTAGCATTACTAGCATTCTGAAATAAAAATAAATAAATAAATACCCCCTCAAGCAGCTGCTTGCCACAGAGGTCTGACAGGAGCCTGTCAGTTTATATGCCAGCGGCTCCCATTTCCACCCCACCCCACATTGAGAATTGCTCCTTGACATCCTTAATGCTGACCTGATTCTTGTACTTGGTGGCATTGCATAATTTAAAGAGGATATCTTGTTTTTACTGCTACAAAGCCCCCTGAGTATTTAAAAGCAAATATTGAAATGCGAAACCGTTCGTTGACTATGCACTCTTTTCCAATCTACATGGCTGCGATGTGAATGAATTACTTTTCACTGTGTTTTGTTAGTCAAACAAAAATACTAAAGTTTGTTCTCTTTACAGATTGGATGCTATTTCTACTGTAACAAACAGGAACCTTGGCTGAGTCGTTCCATTTTCGAAGGTTCTGTAACAGATGGAAAACCTTGCAAAACTTGGATAATGAAGACAAAAGGTGTAAGTTAACAATCAAGGGATGAATCTCTGTACGTTTCAAAACAATGGGTTGGGTTGGGTTGTTTTACCTCTGAGCGGCACTTTTTTGCACACCATGGGCTAAATGGCCAGGTCACATGGACCCCGAAGGCTCAGAGAAGGTTGGGGGAGGGGACCCACTGGAACAGCTGTTGGGAGACAGATGGTAGTCTCCCGTCAAGGCCATCCAGCGTGTTCTTTAACGTGCACAGGGTATGGCTCTCCCGCGCACGGGGCCATGGCTTAACGTCCCATCCTACGGACGGCGGCCTTTCCAAGCCCATCGGTGTCCCCTACTGACCGTGGGCAGGGCGGGAATTCAAAACAATGTGACTGAAACGTGTTTTAAAAATAATTTCTGTTCACTGACGGATCCCATTGCTTTGGGGGCTTTTGGGATCCCATTTGCTGTGCTATGAAGTATTTAATATTCAAGCCCATTATATGACTGCGCTAGTTATATTTATTAATTATTAAAACAATTATATCACTGCTCTAATATTTGGAAATATTCATTGTGCAAGAAAATATTTCCACGTATGGAATTCAATAAGCTTAAACTTTGAACACTGTAAAGACTCGATCGGCTAGGGCAAGGCAGGAGCGCCATTTTTCTGCAGATCCTTGTCTTGCAACAAGAACAGCAGCTCCGGACCGGGTAAAAAACAACCTGTGTGTTTTATAGTGTGTCCCGGGCTCGGAGTTGAAATCAGCGAAGATCACTCACTAGCTTGGAACGTGGGGCTACTTGATTGGATCGAGGGAACCTTACACCTCCAAGATATATCACTTGAGCGCGCTTGCGGTAGTTTCAAGAAGGAGGAATTTCAAGAGACAGTTGCCTCTGGACTCTTGTAGAAGGTGCTGAGAGAGTCTTTCTGTAGCTATTTAACCGTTTTTCTTTCTGTCGGTGTTAGGAACACCAGAAGGCTTGGGGGGCGGGGGTGGCTCAGTCGGTAGCGCGCCAGGCTTGTAATCTGTAGTTTCCAGGTTCGAGTCCCAGCTGGGTCAGCGTTGAGATTTATCTCCGCAAAAATTCCCCGCCTTGCCCACGATCAGTAGGGGATACCGTCCGTCGGATGGGACGTTAAGACGTGGGAGAGCCATGTGTGGGAGAGCCATACCCTGTGCACGTTAAAGAACACGCTGGATGGCCTTGACGGGAGGCTACCATCTGTCTCCCAACAGCTGTTCCAGTGGGTCCCCTCCCCCAATCTTCTCTGAGCCTTCGGGGTCCATGTGACCTGGCCATTTAGCCCATGGTGTGCAAAAAAGTGCCGCTCAGAGGTAAAACAACCCAACCCAGAAGGCTTGGTTAAAGCTTTCTGATATTCCCAACACCGACAGAAAGGAAAAAGGTATGTACTAATAAACCAATCATCCAATCTGTAAAGAGAGTGGATGTATTAATAAAGCGTATTTGTATAGTATATAGTATATGAGTGCAGTGTTTTAAGCAAAAGAGTCGTGAGATCCTAACAATATTAGTTAACAATAGTATCCAGAGTTGAAAACTCACACACACGGGGAGGGGCGGGGGTGGCTCAGTCGGTAGCGCGCCAGGCTCGTAATCTGTAGTTCCCAGGTTCGAGTCCCAGCTGGGTCAGCGTTGAGATTTATCTCCGCAAAATTCCCCGCCCTACCCACGGTCAGTAGGGGACACCGATGGGCTTGGAAAGGCCGCCGTCCGTCGGATGGGACGTTAAGCCGTGGTCCCGTGTGCGGGAGAGCCATACCCTGTGCACGTTAAAGAACACGCTGGATGGCCTTGACGGGAGGCTACCATCTGTCTCCCAACAGCTGTTCCAGTGGGTCCCCTCCCCAAACCTTCTCTGAGCCTTCGGGGTCCATGTGACCTGGCCATTTAGCCCATGGTGTGCAGAAACAGTGGCGCTCAGAGGTAAAACAACCCAACTCACACACACGGGGAGTTGGAAGAAGGGAAGACCACACCCCCTCTAAATAAGATTAACCAAACAACTTTGTAAGATTTTATTTCAAATTAACAGAATTGTTCGCCGTCGCACTGGCCTCGATGTAATGATTCAAAGTAGCAGGTGTATTCGTAACTGATGCTCTGACACTTAGTTCTCCAAAATTTATTGAAGCAGCCACAAAAAGAACTACAGGACGCTCTGTCCAGACCTAGCGACTTAAAATCATTACTAAAATTTTAGGGTGCTCTACAGCCAACGAGTACGTAGAGTGACTTGTTAGTTAAACCGCATCTACTATCTATAACAATTTTGCTTTAACAACCAAATAGTTAAGAAATGTTCACAATGCTAAACAACTTACGCCATTTTATAGGTTGCCGTAACCCTAAAGGGAAGGAAGTAAAGTATTCCCCTTCCCGGTTTCAATTCAGTAATGGGAAGGTTTCTCGCTTCCCAAGGGGCGGGGGTGGCTCAGTCGGTAGCGCGCCAGGCTCGTAATTTGTAGTTCCCAGGTTCGAGTCCCAGCTGGGTCAGCGTTGAGATTTATCTCCGCAAAATTCCCCGCCCTGCCCACGGTCAGTAGGGGACACCGATGGGCTTGGAAAGACCACCGTCCGTCGGATGGGACGTTAAGCCGTGGCCCCGCGTGCGGGAGAGCCATACCCTGTGCACGTTAAAAGAACACGCTGGATGGCCTTGACGGGAAGCTACCATCTGTTTCACCAACAGCTGTTCCAGTGGGTCCCCTCCCCCAACCTTCTCTGAGCCTTCGGGGTCCATGTGACCTGGCCATTTAGCCCATGGTGTGCAAAAAAGTGTCGCTCAGAGGTAAAACATCCCAACCCAACTCACTTCCCAAAGCACGATGCCCAGCATCCGATTGACAGATTAAGTAACAGATTTCCATCTTGTTCTGGATTGAGCCAAATTTCATCAGTTGTCCCCATTCTTTCCAATCTTTTTCACAGCTCCCGCCACTTTCCCCATCGGAGCAATGGCTTGCCTTTTGGTCTTTTGCCACGAGGAATTCCCTTTGGAATTTGGCGCATCTCCTCTGCTCTCATTTTCAGCCCAATGTCAAGAGTTGGGATTGGTTCAGTGGGCAACACGCCACGCTCTCAGTTTCAAGTCTCAACTGTGCAAGCGTTGAGATTTATCTCCACGAAACCGCGCACCTTGTCCTCTGGCAGAAAGAGAGCACCGATGTGCTTGGAAAGGCTATCGTTCGTCGGATAAGATGTTAAGCCATGATCTGTGTCGGTTAAAAGAACATGCTGGATGGTGTCGGTTAAAAGAACATGCTGGATGGCCTCGATGGGAGGTTCCATCCGTCCAGTAGATCCTCTTCCACCAACATTCTACAGTATGAGCCCTTGAGGTGCTTGTGACCTGGCCATTTAGCTCATTGTGTGAAAAAAGGTGCCGCTCAGACGTAAAACAACCCTACCCAACAAACCGAATTTCATTCTCATCATCTTGATCGTTTGAAAAATATATTCTTTCTCACACCTTTTTTTTCTGTTTTCATCCTCTCAGACCTTCTACTATGGCACATAAACTGACAGGCTCCTGTCAGACCTCTGTGGCAAGCAGCTGCTTGAGAGGGTATTTATTATTATTTATTTATTATGCAAATTTCTACATTGTCCCTTCTCCTCCTCTTTCACCTCGGGTCGGAATATTTGTTTGCTTTCAACGACTTCACTTTCCTTGTATTTGGATAATGCCAATCCTCACAGATGCATACATTCGGACCCAAGAAGAATAAGGGTTGGGTTGTTTTACCTCTGAGCGGCATTTTTTTGCACACCATGGGCTAAATGACCAGGTCACATGGACCCCGAAGGCTCACAGAAGGTTGGGGGAGGGGACCCACTGGAACAGCTGTTGGGAGACAGATGGTAGCCTTCCGTCAAGGCCATCCAGCGTGTTCTTTAACGTGCACAGGGTATGGCTCTCTCTCACACATGGGTCCACGGCTTAACGTCCCATCCGACGGACGGCGGCCTTTCCAAGCCCATCGGTGTCCCCTACTGACCGTGGGCAGAGCGGGGAATTTTGCGGAGATAAATCTCAACGCTGACCCAGCTGGGACTCGAACCTGGGAACTACAGATTACTAGCCTGGTGCGCTACCGACTGAGCCACCCCCGCCCCACTATTCAGTACTTAAAGAGTTATGAAAGTGTAAATATTCAACGACAGCGATGTCAGTCATAAGAATTTACCAAAGAAATTAATTGAAACTTAAAAAAAAAGTATTATTTCAAACTGTTTAATAATATGTGTAAGTTTTAGAATTTTATGTAAATAATTCAATAATTGTCAGTTTTGCATAAATTTCTTACGACTGACTTTGCTGTTGTTGAACATTCGAGCTTCCACAGTTCTTCAAATACCCAACGAATATTGTTGAAAATCGGATTTAGAGAGATTTGAATGAGGTTTCAATTTATTTGGTAGTATTTTCTTGTAAAACGATTATTGCAGAAATTGCAGATCTTCGAATGTGACTGACTCTCCATTCACTTAACATTGGAATGCTTCCAATTTTGTGTCTAGTATTTGTAGATTCCAAGGGTTGGGTTGTGTTGTTTTACCTCTGAGCGGCACTTTTTTGCACACCATGGGCTAAGTGCCTTTTAGCACACCATGGGCTAAGTGCTTTTTTGCACACCATGGCTTTTGCACACCATGGCCAGGTCACATGGACCCCGAAGGCTCAGAGAAGGTTGGGGGAGGGGACCCATTGGAACAGCTGTTGGGAGACAGATGGTAACCTCCCGTCAAGGCCATAGAGCGTGTTCTTTAACGTGCACAGGGTATGGCTCTCCCGCACACGGGGCCACGGCTTAACGTCCCATCCGACGGACGGCGGCCTTTCCAAGCCCATCGGTGTCCCCTACTGACCGTGGGCAGGGCGGGGAATTTTGCAAGGCCTAGCTGGGACTGGAACCTGGGCCCGTGCGGGAGAGCCATACCCTGTGCACGTTAAGGAACACGCTGGATAGCCTTGAAGGGAGGCTACCATCTGTCTCCGAACAGCTGTTCCAGTGGGTCCCCTCTCCCAACCTTCTCTGAGTTTTCGGGGTCCATGTGACCTGACCATTTAGCCCATGGTGTGCAAAAAAGTGCCGCTCAGAGGTAAAACAATCCAACGTTAAAGAACACGCTGGATGGCCTTGACGAGAGGCTACCATCTGTCTCCTAACAGCTGTTCCAGTGGGTCCCCTCCCCCAACCTTCTCTGAGTCTTCGGGGTCCATGTGACCTGACCATTTAGCCCATGGTGTGCAAAAAAGTGCCGCTCAGAGGTAAAACAATCCAATGTTAAAGAACACGCTGGATGGCCTTGACGGGAGGCTACCATCTGTCTCCTAACAGCTGTTCCAGTGGGTCCCCTCCCCCAACCTTCTCTGAGTCTTCGGGGTCCATGTGACCTGACCATTTAGCCCATGGTGTGCAAAAAAAGTGCCGCTCAGAGGTAAAACAATCCAATGTTAAAGAACACGCTGGATGGCCTTGACGGGAGGCTACCATCTGTCTCCCAACAGCTGTTCCAGTGGGTCCCCTCCCCCAACCTTCTCTGAGTCTTCCGGGTCCATGTGACCTGACCATTTAGCCCATGGTGTGCAAAAAAAGTGCCGCTCAGAGGTAAAACAATCCAATGTTAAAGAACACGCTGGATGGCCTTGACGGGAGGCTACCATCTGTCTCCTAACAGCTGTTCCAGTGGGTCCCCTCCCCCAACCTTCTCTGAGTCTTCGGGGTCCATGTGACCTGACCATTTAGCCCATGGTGTGCAAAAAAAGTGCCGCTCAGAGGTAAAACAATCCAATGTTAAAGAACACGCTGGATGGCCTTGACGGGAGGCTACCATCTGTCTCCCAACAGCTGTTCCAGTGGGTCCCCTCCCCCAACCTTCTCTGAGTCTTCGGGGTCCATGTGACCTGACCATTTAGCCCATGGTGTGCAAAAAAAGTGCCGCTCAGAGGTAAAACAATCCAATGTTAAAGAACACGCTGGATGGCCTTGACGGGAGGCTACCATCTGTCTCCTAACAGCTGTTCCAGTGGGTCCCCTCCCCCAACCTTCTCTGAGCCTTCGGGGTCCATGTGACCTGGCCATTTAGCCCATGGTGTGCAAAAAAAGTGCCGCTCAGAGGTAAAACAATCTAATGTTAAAGAACACGCTGGATGGCCTTGACGGGAGGCTACCATCTGTCTCCTAACAGCTGTTCCAGTGGGTCCCCTCCCCCAACCTTCTCTGAGCCTTCGGGGTCCATGTGACCTGACCATTTAGCCCATGGTGTGCAAAAAAAGTGCCGCTCAGAGGTAAAACAATCCAATGTTAAAAAACACGCTGGATGGCCTTGACGGGAGGCTACCATCTGTCTCCCAACAGCTGTTCCAGTGGGTCCCCTCCCCCAACCTTCTCTGAGTCTTCGGGGTCCATGTGACCTGACCATTTAGCCCATGGTGTGCAAAAAAAGTGCCGCTCAGAGGTAAAACAATCCAATGTTAAAGAACACGCTGGATGGCCTTGACGGGAGGCTACCATCTGTCTCCTAACAGCTGTTCCAGTGGGTCCCCTCCCCCAACCTTCTCTGAGCCTTCGGGGTCCATGTGACCTGACCATTTAGCCCATGGTGTGCAAAAAAAGTGCCGCTCAGAGGTAAAACAATCTAATGTTAAAGAACACGCTGGATGGCCTTGACGGGAGGCTACCATCTGTCTCCTAACAGCTGTTCCAGTGGGTCCCCTCCCCCAATCTTCTCTGAGTCTTCGGGGTCCATGTGACCTGACCATTTAGCCCATGGTGTGCAAAAAAGTGCCGCTCAGAGGTAAAACAATCCAATGTTAAAGAACACGCTGGATGGCCCTGACGGGAGGCTACCATCTGTTGTCCCAACAGCTGTTCCAGTGGGTCCCCTCCCCCAACCTTCTCTGAGCCTTCGGGGTCCATGTGACCTGACCATTTAGCCCATGGTATGCAAAAAAGTGCCGCTCAGATGTAAAACAACAAACAAATCTGATGCTTAAATGGTTAGATCGGAGAAATAAATTCGGAAAATGAAGTTTGTGATACATGACCGACCATTCGGTAAACTTCTTCATATTTAAGAGGTTATTTCTCTTTCCAGCCGTCCCATGGCCGAGTGGTTAGCGCCCTTGGCTACTGATCTAAGTGACCTGGGTTCGATCCTGGTCCCGATACATCCATGGTTGTGTGTGTCGTTTTTCTGCTGAGGAGGTCCTGCCATCCTCTCAGACCTTCTACTATGACATATAAACTGACAGGCTCCTGTCAGACCTCCGTGGCAAGCAGCTGCTTGAGGGGGTATTTATTTATTTCTCCGTGGCCGAGTGGTTAGTGCGCTTGGCTAGTGTTCTACGGGACCTGGGTTCGAGCCCCAGGTAAGGCATGGATGTATGTGTCGTTTTTCTGCTGAGGTCCTGCCATCCTCTCAGACCTTCTACTATGACATATAAACTGACATGCTCCTGTCAGACCTCCGTGGCAAGCAGCTGCTTGAGGGGGTATTTATTTATTTTCCGTGGTCGAGTGGTTAGTGCGCTTGGCTAGTGTTCTACGGGACCTGGGTTCGAGCCCCGGGTAAGGCATGGATGTATGTGTCGTTTTTCTGCTGAGGTCCTGCCATCCTCTCAGACCTTCTACTATGACATATAAACTGACAGGCTCCTGTCAGACCTCCGTGGCAAGCAGCTGCTTGAGGGGGTATTTATTTATTTCTCCGTGGCCGAGTGGTTAGTGCGCTTGGCTAGTGTTCTACGGGACCTGGGTTCGAGCCCCAGGTAAGGCATGGATGTATGTGTCGTTTTTCTGCTGAGGTCCTGCCATCCTCTCAGACCTTCTACTATGACATATAAACTGACAGGCTCCTGTCAGACCTCTGTGGCAAGCAGCTGCTTGAGGGGGTATTTATTTATTTCGCCGTGGCCGAGTGGTTAGTGCGCTTGGCTAGTGTTCTACGGGACCTGGGTTCGAGCCCCAGGTAAGGCATGGATGTATGTGTCGTTTTTCTGCTGAGGTCCTGCCATCCTCTCAGACCTTCTACTATGACATATAAACTGACAGGCTCCTGTCAGACCTCCGTGGCAAGCAGCTGCTTGAGGGGGTATTTATTTATTTCTCCGTGGCCGAGTGGTTAGTGCGCTTGGCTAGTGTTCTACGGGACCTGGGTTCGAGCCCCAGGTAAGGCATGGATGTATGTGTCGTTTTTCTGCTGAGGTCCTGCCATCCTCTCAGACCTTCTACTATGACATATAAACTGACAGGCTCCTGTCAGACCTCTGTGGCAAGCAGCTGCTTGAGGGGGTATTTATTTATTTCGCCGTGGCCGAGTGGTTAGTGCGCTTGGCTAGTGTTCTACGGGACCTGGGTTCGAGCCCCGGGTAAGGCATGGATGTATGTGTCGTTTTTCTGCTGAGGTCCTGCCATCCTCTCAGATCTTCTACTATGACATATAAACTGACAGGCTCCTGTCAGACCTCCGTGGCAAGCAGCTGCTTGAGGGGGTATTTATTTATTTTTAATTTATTTCTCTTTCCAGGTATGCACAAATGGATGGTGCCGTTCTGGGATTTTGGAAGAGAAGAGAGACAAGAAGACTGCTTACGATTAATTTTTTCTCCCAATCTTCATTTCAAAGGTGGAAAAATTATATTTTTTGTAACAAGATTCAGTAATGTTAGCTACTTCTTAAATAAAGCAATTATCTGGTAACATTGCCTCTTATCTTTCTGTGAAAAAACTAAACGAACGAACGATCTCCAATAAAATTTGATTGTTTACAAAAATCTCCTTCGAAGAAGGACAAGCCAAATCTCGATGTATTTTTCAGTACATGATAAAGTGTTCCAAAACGGGTGAGAGGGTTATATTAATATAAAAAAAACTCAAGCAGCTGCTTGCCACAGAGGTCTGACAGGAGAGAAAATCTGCGCGGAAGGCGAGACCTCAACAGAAAGATAAACATCCATGCCTTACTCGAGACTCGATTGGGGAGGGGGGGCTCAGTCGTGTAGCGCGCCAGACTCGTAATCTGCAGTTCCCAGGTTCGAGTCCCAGCTGGGTCATTGTTGAGATTTATCTCAGCAAAATCCCCCCCCCCTGCCCACGGTCAGTAGGGGACACCGATGGGTTTGGAAAGGCCGCCATCCGTCGGATGGGACGTTAAGCCGTGGCCCCGTGTGCGGGAGAGCCATACCCTGTGCACGTTAAAGAACACGCTGGATGGCCTTGACGGGAGGCTACCATCTGTCTCCCAACAGCTGTTCCAGTGGGTCCCTCCCCCAACCTTCTCTGAGCCTTCGGGGTCCATGTGACCTGGCCATTTAGCCCATGGTGTGCAAAAAAGTGCCGCTCAGAGGAAAAACATCCCGAGACTCGAACTCAGGTCCCTTGGTTCAAGAGCCAAGTGCGTTAAACACTCAATAACGGGACTGAAAAATAATTACCCATCAAGCAGCTGCTTGTGACAGAAGTCTGAGAGGAAATCGTCAGTTTATAAAACGTCATCGAAAAGATCTGCGAGCAGAGGCGAGGCCTCAGCAGATTAGTCTGCTTGAAAGATGAACGGCACTTTCCTTCTCCCCAGTGAGCTAAACTAGTGGCATAGAAAAAAAGGAAGCAGTTGGAAATATAAAGAAACAATGCTTCACTTGCGATTGCGATAATTAAACAAAATTATAATCCCTGAAGGAAAAGCATTTTCTAAATAGTGCTGATCCATTTTCAGCGTTGCGTTTAGAGATTGCTTCTACCATTCTAAAAATCACAAATCACGCTGCATCAGTGAGTTGAAGTGTCACTTCGCTACGACTTCCGCCAGGTTCGAGTCCCAGCTGGGTGAGCGTTGAGAATTATCTCCGCAAAACTCCCCGCCCTGCCCACGGTCAGTAGGGTCTGTAGGATGGGACGTTAAGCCATGGCCTCATGTGCGGGAGAGACATACCCTGTGCACGTTAAAGAACATGCTGGATAGCTTTAACAGGAGACTACCATCTGTATCCTAACAGTTGTTCCAGTGAGTCCCCTCCCCCAACCTTCTCTGAGCCTTCGGGGTCCATGTGACCTGGTCATTTAGCACATGGTGTGCAGTGGGAACAGCTGTTGGGAGATAGATGGTAGCGTGTTCTTTAACGTGCACAGGGTATGACTCTCCCGCACCACGGAGCCACTGCTTAACGTCCCATCCAACGGACGGATGCGTTTCTAAGCCCCTCGGTATCCCCTACTGACCGTGGGGAAAGTGGGAAAGTTTTGTAGAGATAAATCTCAAAGCTGGCTCAGCTGAGACTCGAACCTGGGAACTGCAGATTACAAGCCTGACTCGCTACCGACTGAGCCACCCGCCACACTATAACTGGTGAATGCTAGTAAGAACTCCTAAGCCAACATTCTATCCCAATCTTTAAGCTAGAAATTTGCTTAGACATAGACGTTTTTATGCTGGATGGGCGTCACCGGAAACCGCTGTGTCTCCAATCTCCTACTTCCTGACAAGCTTCAGGAAGACTCCCTCATTTCCCTTCTATTCCCAAATGCTTGGCCGCTTCATTCATCAGATCTCAATACAGAACTAGATTTATACCACAAGCGCCCCTAGATACACGAAGTGGCAGTGCGCCCTTATGATTGGTATACTTTTATTTACGTATGGCCGAGTGGTTAGCGCGCTTGGCTACTGATCTAAGGGACCTGGGTTCGAGCCCCGGTTAAGGCATGGCTGTGTGTGTCGTTTTTCTGCTGAGGTCCTGCCATCCTCTCAGACCTTCTACTATGGCATATAAACTGACAGGCTCCTGTCAGACCTCTGTGGCAAGCAGCTGCTTGAGGGGGTATTTATTATATTATATTATTATTAACCAAGAAAAAAGGAGATAATATAATGGAAACGGAGAAAAGTGGGTGTCCGCTTACTGTGATTAATTGGGATAAAAAAAAAAGTCTCGGTAAGCGAATTTCACTGTCGGCGACATATGGGGACCATTTTAAAATAAAATTATGTAAATTGTTCTTTATGTTGCAATTATAATGATATATATTTATACACTGGTGCTCAAAAGTTAAGCAATAAATGCAGAAAATCGGCATATCCTATGCGATAATTGACAATAAAACACAAATGGTGTTTTTTTTTTACATAAAAAGGAATATTTTTTTTGATTTGCGACATATAGGACAGAGAAGAATCGTAGAAGCTACTCCTAGCTTTTTTACAGGCCTTCTCATACAAGGATATGCCCTACTAAGACCAGAGTCACTGCTGACCACTGCCTTAGAGCTAACACAACACACAAAGTTAGCCTTGCTGGAACAGTCGCTAGCTGCCTAACCACTATGACAGTTAAGGCTTAATGATAATATGAGTTCAAATTTTGAGATTGAATTTGCATTAAACATAATCACGCATGCGACACATATCATATACATATATATAAACTCTGTGGCAAGCAGCTGTTTGAGTAGGTATTTATTTTATTATACTGATAGCGTAGCAAATGGGTTTGAGTAAAAATTCATTTTTGTTCATTTGGAAATATTAGTACACTTATCCCTCGATTTACACTGAAGATAGGTTCCGCACAAAACCGTGTAAATCGAAATCCGTGTAATCGAAATCAAAACCGTGTAAATCGAAACTGAATTATGAACATTTTAGTGTTTTTTTTTTCGTTTTACACGGTTTTACATACCAAGATTTCGATTTACACGGTTTTGTGCGGAACCTATCTTCAGTGTAAATCGAGGGATAGGTGTATAATTACATTATAATAAGGATTTCAATAAGTTTTTTTGACGTTTACAGTTTACAATTACATAATATAATTATAAACTATAACGAATGCCCATTGATAAAGTACTGGTGCTCTAAAGTTAAGCAACAAATCTTAAAATCGGCGTATCTTGCTCGATAATTGACAATAACAAAGTCAGATTTTTTATATAAAAAAAGACGTTGAGTTCAAATCTGCACACGAAATTAAACACAGTCGTCATTAGAAACAGGTCAGCATAAAAAGCACCTAATTTATACGTACGCGTCAGTTCGTGTTAGTCTTGACGTATGACATCCGAGATAGTCAACGTTAGATAATGGCAGGAAGAAATCTTTTGAATAAAGAAATGAGGTGGCGAACAATCGGGAGGGTCGAGGACGGGCAACGTCAATCTTAGGTAGCTAAATAGGAATCGTAGCTTTATAAGCCGCCTTTCAATTGGCAGCACCTACTCTATCTGTTATGTTCAAGTTGTCGGGGCCGCACTTCAACGCGCTATTTAAACCGACGGTAAACTGAGCATTCTAAATAACAATTGGTTATTCTGAATCGATTTCAAACAAGCCAAACCATCTCTTGAAGACTTGTTCCTGGACGTCCGAGGGCCACATTGACTAGGAACGACTGTTACCTGCTCCTAAACGCAAGGTGCCTTAGAACCTATACAGCATGCCAGCTCGTTTTCAACCTCGCTGCATCCACTGAATGGTCTGTATCCAACAAACTGTCCAGAAAGCTTCATGCAGGTCATCTTTATGCAAGATGGCCAGTTGTGTGTCCCTTTGATGACCGGCCAGTGCAGTGCTCGAGTGAATTGATCTCGCCAACATCGCAACTGGACTCAACGTGGGGCAATGTTCACCGATGAATCCCGATTTAGTCTCCAAACCAATTTTCGACGATTATTGGTTTTGAGGCAAACTGGAAACCAGGTTTCATCTTATTACTATCTGGGAAAGAGACAATTTTGGAGCCGATGGTGTGTTTGGTGTGGGCAAGCATCACTCTCAACTCGCATATCTTCATGTCTTCCCAGGAGGGACTGTAACAGCTGTAAGGTATCGTAATGATATCCTCGAACTTTATATTCATTCATTTCTCTCAGCTATGTGTCCTGATTTTGTTTGGTGGACCAATACCTTGAGAGTGAAACCATAGCCGTATGGCCTACCCGATCACCTAACCTAAATCCGATAGAACAGGTTTGGGACCCTCTAGGACAGGGGTGAGAAAACTTTTTTTTTTCTGCGGGCTACTAAAATGCTCCCCCTGATTATTAAAACGTTTTTTCATGGCTTCAACTTTGCCAATTCGCTCTTGATCTACTAATCCGCTATAATTTGGTGTTTTGTTAAGTCTGTACTTGCCGGTGAGATTCGTTCATGCATGAATGGCAATTACACTCCCTCAGACCCTCACTGACACCCTGATTTGTAGCATGACAAGTCGTTGTGCAGCCTGTACCGCTGTCCGAGGGGGGGCGGTGCTGGCTCAGTCGGTAGCACGCCAGGCTCGTAATATGTAGTTCCCGGGTTCGAGTCCCAGCTGGGTCAGCGTTGAGATTTATCTCAGTAGGGGACACCGATAGGCTTGGAAAGACCGCCGTCCGTCGGATGGGACGTTAAGTCGTGGCCCCGTGTGCGGGAGAGCCATACCCTGTGCACGTTAAAGAACACGCTGGATGGCCTTGACGGGAGGCTACCATCTGTTTCCTAACAGCCGTTCAGTGGGTCCCCTCCCCCAACCTACTCTGAACCTTCGGGGTCCATGTGACCTGGCCATTTAGCCCATTGTGTGCAAAAAAGTGCCGCTCAGAGGTAAAACAACCCAACCCGCTGTCCGAGGTGATCACACACCATATTAATGGTGAATCCACCTACCAGCACTCTCCAATTCTGCATGTTCGTCTTAAATAAATTTCTTTTCATCGTACTGCATGATTACATACTTTACACTATATAAATATTTTTTATGCACTAAAAAGGATATCATATTGTCCATTATGGGAGTTAGATGGAAACCTCTTCACTCCTTACAAATTATACAGTACCATAAGCAAATGTTTCAGGGGACTAATTTCGAAAACAATTTCATACCTCTGACAGAAATTCTTATGTTGACATATAGAAGCAACAGAATTTTAATAACTATTCAAGCTTTACACAGAGCAAACAACTTTGCTGTATATCTTGGTATCGGGGGAAAATAACTCCGGTATTATTTCTTGCTACAGTGGCACCTATTATGAACTGTAGTTCTGTGAAAGGTATCTGCAACAGAGATGGCCTATTTTATTGAATGTTATTACATACACTATATTGAAACAAGAAAAAATTACAGGTTTATTGCGGAAATTGCTTCTGAATATCAAGCTAGTTTATTTAAAATTATTGAAAAATATGTTAGCTTAAAAGCAGTTTAAAATGAATGAAAACTCTTTCAAAGTGATTTGGGATCAGATACAGACCCAGAAGTGTGTCTGGATCCCCCCAACCCTAAAATCCTGTCGTCTACACAAAATTCCAAGTTTCCTATTTTGCTACCTAATTTGAAATCCAGAACAGTGTCTTTGCGTAATTTTATTTTAACCTCATGTTTTATGTCCAACAATAAAAATTGATTAACAAGTAAAACAACTATAAAATCTCATACCTTATAGAATATCATTTTAATCTTTCCTGTTCGGTGGGGGGCGGGGGTGGCTCAGTCGGTAGCGCGCCAGGCTCGTAATCTGTAGTTCCCAGATTCGAGTCCCAGCTGGGTCAGCGTTGAGATTTATCTCCGCAAAATCCCCGCCCTGCCCACGGTCAGTAGGGGGCACTGATGGGCTTGGAAAGGCCGCCGTCCATCGGATGGGACGTTAAGCCGTGACCCGTGTGCTGGAGAGCCATACCCTGTGCACGTTAAAGAACACGCTGGATGGCTTTGACGGGAGGCTACCATCTGTCTCCCAACAGCTGTTCCAGTGGGTCCCCTCCCCCAACCTTCTCTGAGCCTTCGGGGTCCATGTGACCTGGCCATTTAGCCCATGGTGTGCAAAAAAGTGTCGCTCAGAGGTAAAACAAACCAAACCAACCTGTTCGGTGGAATATTTTACTAATTGGGAAATTCTACTCAAGCCCTATTCTCACACCCTTCCCCACCCCCCACGGTGCTAAATTGTCGGATCGTCCCCGAAACCGTCAATCACTCAATATCGTCTATAAATATTAGATACCTGACGTTACTGCTATCTGAACTCGCTAAACGCTGTTATAACTCCCTCGTGACATATATATAAAAAAATATCAAGTTCCGAATTCAAACGGAAAATGAAAATAATAATGCACATGAATATTTGTTTCCTAAAAAGCATCTTGTCCACAGTTTTTGTTTGTTTTTCCTCCCCATGGGCATTTAGTGAAATAATACACTCGAAATTGCCTTGCATCGCCTTAATTATAAGCACGGATTTTGTGGGGTAAATTTCGAATGTGCCCAGAAACTTCCATCATTTACTATGCTAGTGCAATCATTTGCCGCACCTCCTAAAACCGTTTGTAAGTTTGGACGAGGTCTGGGCAGATGCGAAGCGGGCCCGCAACAATATCGATACATAGAGATCATTTCAATGGTTACAGCGCCACTACCGTATTTCCCCGAAAATAAGCCCTAACCGGAAAATAAGCCCTAGCATGATTTTTCAAGATGTTCGTAATATAAGCCCTACCCCAAAAATAAGCCCCAGTTAAGATCGTCAGCCAGACGGACACATTTAGTAAGTCCGTTACAACACACGACGGACGTACTGAATTATAAAATAATAATATTAATATATAATTAAATATAAATAAATAATATTATATAACCATAATAATATAACATGACTGTATTTGAATAAATGTAGATTTTTTACATGAATAAATGTAGACTTTTGTACATGAATAAATGTAGATTTTTTGTACATGAATAAATGTAGATTGTTCTACATGAATAAATGTAGACTTTTGTACATGAATAAATGTAGATTTTTGTACATGAATAAATGTAGATTGTTCTACATGAAAAAATAAGACATCCTCTGAAAATAAGCCCTAATGCGTCTTTTGGAGCAAAAATTAATATAAGACCCGGTCTTATTTTCGGGGAAAAACGGTAGTAGGTGATTAATGGAAACTCATCAGCTATTACTGCATTGGTTTCATTATTTTGTAGACATGTATGTAGTTAATTTTATTAGTTTACAGTAATGCATATATTCCCGGCTTAGTTGACATGGAAAGTATTAGTATGAGGAAGGAATTTGAAGTTATTTTAATAGCGACAGTGCAACGTGAAGGAAGTTTTTTATGGAAATATTGTGACTTGGAATTAATGGAAAACTGTCCTTTCTTAAATTCTGTCGTGAATCAAATATGGAGCAGATTAAAACTGCGAACATAAAATTGCACTTGAGATCTGAAAAACAAACATGCTAAATTAAGTAACTCTTCATACAAATAAATTTATGAGAATTTTTCTAAAGGTTGGGTTGTTTTACCTCTGAGCGGCACTTTTTTGCACACCATGGGCTAAATGGCCAGGTCACATGGACCCCGAAGGCTCAGAGAAGGTTGGGGGAGCGGTCCACTGGTACAGCTGTTGGGTAACAGATGGTAGACTCCAGTCAAGGTCATCCAGCGTTTCTTTAATGTGTAGGGGTATGGCTCTCCCGCACACGGGGCCACGGCTTAACGTCCCATCCGACGGACGGCAGCCTTTCCAAGCCCTTCGGTGTCTCCTACTGACCGCGGACAGGGCGGGGAATTTTGCGGAGATAAATCTCAACGCTGACCCAGCTGGGACTCGAACCTGGGAACTACAGATTACGAGCCTGGCGCAATACCGACTGAGCCACCCCCGCCCCCATTTTCTACAAGGAAATTAAGAATTTGACGCAATGTGCTGTAAGTTTCGTATTGTTTATTGTATCGAATTCAAAAAAACCCGTGCTCAGATATAAGGACAAAAACTCCAGTGGAGCACCACCTGCATGTAAATTAATCTGCTGGCATTAAAGCAAGCACCTTAAGCTGACCTTTGTGAGCTATAAAAAAAGCTTTCATGGGCGGACTCAGTACGTTAATAACAAATCAGACTTGTGACAGCGTAAATCTGATGCGAATAGTGCAACAAAGTGTACCATCTGCAGTCCATCTGTTATAAAAGGCAGACAATTAGGGATTACAAAATGTGAACGACAAATCAGGAAGTGCAGAAATAAATGATTTCCTCATAAACGCACAAGAGAAAGCACTTAAATCCTCTCGACAGCTACAGAAGTCGCAATCTTTATCGAGTCAAGTCTTCTAAAAGAAATCGTCTTTGGAGAACAAGAATCCGTGAAATATGGAACTCAAGATTTTCGCAATTCTGATGATGCTGTTCATTGTAAGTTTATGATTTCAAATGTGCTAAAATTAAGGTTTCCGATTGATTGACTGATAATGAATATTAATCTTCCGAAGTAGACTACGTTAATTATGAGATGTAAAAGACACTATTCTTAGGGAGCAAAATCTCTTTTAAAATGATCGAATTGATGTAACATTAGTTTTTAGCTTGTTTTCAGAAGAAAAACCAGCTAATGTTTTCATTTTATCGTCTGTCTCTCTATAGACATTTAATTTCTTTGTTTATAGAGCTAAGTTAAATTCCTTTTGGGTTGAGTGGAACGTTATTTAATATCAATAACATTATTATTATTTAAAAATTATTATTCGCACTTTCGGAATCTCCTAATAGCTATAACTGTGGAAAATTTTAAAAACAGAAAAAGATTTAAGATATATTGCAAGCCATGTAATTAAGTTAGAAATTTGAAATTCTGCTGTTGAAATGTGGACGTCATGAAGTTTGATTTCACAACAATGATTTTTCGCCCTTACCCTCATGGGTGGTGGAAAAACTCCTGTTTTAAATATGGTGGCTCAGTCGGTAGCGCGCCAGGCTCGTAATCTGTAGTTCCCAGGTTCGAGTCCCAGCTGGGTCAGCGTTGAGATTTATCTCCGCAAAATTTCCCGCCCTGCCCACGGTCAGTAGGGGACACCGATGGGCTTGGAAAGGCCGCCATCCGTCGGATGGGACGTTAAGCCGTGGCCCCGTGTGCGGGAGAGCCATACCTGTGCACGTTAAAGAACACGCTGGATGGCCTTGACGGGAGGCTACCATCTGTCTTCCAACAGCTGTTCCAGTGGGTCTCCTCCCCCAACCTTCTTTTAGCCTTCGGGGTCCTTGTGACCTGGCCATTTAGCCCATGGTGTGCAAAAAAAGTGCCGCTCAGAGGTAAAACAACCCAACCCAACCCTGTTTTAAATAACAATTCTTTGTTCAAAAAATTCTCTTTGAGTTGGATAGATATTGATACCTAAAGGTATCACGTCTCTTCAAAGGTCTATCTTAAGATTTTATGCTCCAAATCTTGGCCATCCAAGAACCTATTTCCCATTATTGTGGTTAGCGTGCTCGGCTACTGATCAAATGGACCTGGATTCGAGTCCCGGGTAAGGCATGGATGTTTGTGACGTTTTTCTGTTTTCTGTTGAGGTCCCGCCATCCTCACAGACCTTCTACTGTGGCATATAAATAGACAGCCTTCTGTCAGACCTCTGTGGAAAGCAGCTGCTTGAGGAGGAATTTATTTATTTTGATTTTTTTAATGATGGAACTAACTGCCACCTATAACGTTGTTTCGCTTAACGTAATGTTTTTTCATTAAGTGGGATATGAATTGAGTTGGGTTGGGTTGTTTTACCTCTGAGCGGCACTTTTTTGCACACCATGGGCTAAATGACCAGGTCACAGGGACCCCGAAGGCTCAGAGAAGGTTGGGGGAGGGGACCCACTGGAACAGCTGTTGGGAGACAGATGGTAGCCTCCCGTCAAGGCCATCCAGCGTGTTCTTTAACGTGCACAGGGTATGGCTCTCCCGCACACGGGGCCACGCTTAACGTCCCATCCGACGGACGGCGGCCTTTCCAAGTCCATCGGTGTCCCCTACTGACCGTGGGCAGGGCGGGGAATGTTGCGGAGACAAATCTTATGAATTGAGTAGTATACTGTTTTAGAAAATATATGATACTGAAGGTGTGGTAGTGCCACCCTTCTTGGATAAGCCACTGGTGCAGTAAAACATGAGTGATAAATTTTAAAATGAAACTCTCTTGAATTGAAACGGTTAACTAGAAGGACGCATATGGAAATCTCGTTTTCAAAGAGAATGAAGTTTTTCGTTTACATAATTCTTCACTCCCTAAAAGTTTTAATTCGAGCTAATGGGTTGGGTTGTTTTACCTCTGAGCGACACTTTTTTGCACACCATGGACTAAATGGGCAGGCCACAAAGACCACGAAGGCTCAGAGAAGGTTGGGGGAGGGGACTCACTGGAACAGCTGTTAGGAGAAAGATGGTAGCCTCCCGTCAAGGCCATCCAGCGTGTTCTTTAATGTGCACAGGGTATAACTCTCCCACACACGGAGCCAGGGCTTAACGTCCCATCCGACGGACGGCGGCCTTTCCAAGCCCATCGGTGTCCCCTACTGACCGTGGGCAGGGCGGGGAATTTTGCGGAGATAAATCTCAACGCTGACCCAGCTGGGACTCGAACCTGGGAACTACAGATTACGAGCCTGGCGCGCTACCGACTGAGCCACCCCCGCCCCACTCGAGCTAATGGATGATGAGGGAAAAATGCAAGTAGTACTTTCTTATTAGTAATTATACAACAGAAAAAGTATTTGTCTTTTATTCCTTAAAATTAAAAAGTTGCTTTTCTCACACTCTTCTGAAAAAAGGAGGCAGATTGTTCTGTTAGTGTGATATCTCGTACCACAGAAATTTCAAATTTCTACTATAAACCAATCACTTGCAATGTTCTTTAAAAGATTCGCCGTTTCCATATTTAGTAATGTCTAACGATATTAAAGCTACCTAGGGTTTGAAAAATGTGAATTATAATATTTAATAAATATGAATACAACTAATAATAATTTTCCAATTATCTCTTAAACAGAACAGTTGCTGCCACCAAAATTTCAAATTTCTGGCATAAATACATCTTTGTAATATTTGTTTAAAATTTTGGAATATTGAATTTTTTCCACCGTTAATAATTTATCTATAAGAACAAAGAATTCTTTCCGAAACAGAATAGTTGCATTTCTACACAACCGTGGGTCTATGGAGTGAATTCAATTTCCATATTTCAAGACTAAAATTTAAAATTTCTAGCATAAACACATCGTTTGTAACATGCATTGTAAATTTCAGAATTTCAACTGTTCTACCATTAGAAGACGCATTACAGCTTTTGGAAGAATCGGAAACTTCAGATCGTAATATTTCATCAATGCTTATACAATCTAACAAAAAGTTGCGTTTTCCCACCTCCCCCATGGGTCTCCCAAGCTGCCAGGAAAAACTTCGTGATTTTCACATTCTTCCACCAAAATTTCTAACTTCTAGCATAAATACATCGTTTTTGCAATACTGTATTGCGTTTGAAATTTTGGAATTTTCGATTATTTTTTTTTCACCGTTAAAGGGGGCAATTGTAATTTTCGATTGATTCGGAAGGTGAATCGTAATATTTTATCGATACCTATTTCAACACAAAAAAGAATTATAATTTATCTCTACAAAAAATAAAAACAAAAGTTCGATGTCTACAATCGGACAGACAGACGACAAAGTGAAATTATTATCTCGTTTTTTTTTTTTGAAAACGAGATAAAAATATCAAAAATCATAGAATATTTTTTAAGGATTATTAAAAAAATCATAGAATATTTTTTAAGGATTATTAAAAAAAATCATAGAATATTTTTAAGGATTATTAAAAAAATCATAGAATATTTTTTAAGGATTATTAAAAAAAATCATAGAATATTTTTAAGGATTATTAAAAAAACATAGAATATTTTTTAAGGATTATTAAAAAAAATCATAGAATATTTTTAAGGATTATTAAAAAAATCATAGAATATTTTTTAAGGATTATTAAAAAAAATCATAGAATATTTTTAAGGATTATTAAATAAATCATAGAATATTTTTTAAGGATTATTAAAATTTTGAATATCATTTACCTCAAAATATAGAAAATGTCGGTTGGTTTCTTAATTTTTTTTTTTGTTTGCCATAGTTTTACATCCGAGACCTTCAAATATAAAAATGTACATATTCCTTTTTATTTGTTGCAGGTTTTGGGAGAATATAATGCTATGGGGCAAATGACTATGTGTGATGCAAATAAGGTTTGTAAAGAGAGAGCAGGTGATAGAAATTTTACATGTTCAAACGTAAGTAAAAGTGAGCAAATAAGGTAGGAGTAGTAGAATTTGACTCTCAATTAAATATAAAGGGTATTTACCTGAAAAATGTAATATAAAATACGAACTTGAATTTCTAATTTCAAAACTTTGGTCAGTTAAACAAAAAAAATGAATTTACAACAAGCTTCTTGGAAAATGTCATATTCCTCGCTTTTAATGTGTTTTTTACCTCGTTTTCAAGGAAAACGAGCCCCTTTGGAGTTAATTAATACTTAATTAGTTAATTGTTAAATTTCTGTCCATTTATAGCTATTGAACTTTTTTTTTATGTCTATAGAAAACGTTGTTTCACATAAATAATGTAGCGGTAGTTCTTTTCGCAGAGTTTCTTGTCGAACCCGTGTCTTAGCAACCACGAAAGCCAAAATGGAAAGTGTTTTTGCATGGCGGAAATACCGGTGCAAAATAAATTATGCTTCATCGTGTATTTTACCATATTCCAAAATCAGGAACAAATTTCCAATTGCTCACTTTCATAATTTATACAAAACAATAATTTAGGATAGAAAAAAAAATACTTATTTCTTGCATACGGAATTGTTTTTACTAGAACTCATGCGGGTCAAAATCGAGGCATTGGCTGTTGCCGTTTTTGAACTTCAGATTTTGCAGCTCCATTCTTGAGGTGAAATAGAGGTTAGCGATTGTTACCAGAGATACCAGAGATTTTACCAGAGATATTATTATTCAATTTTTAAAAAAGGTGATCGCAGTTGTTGTGGTACTATAGGCTTCTGTTCCAGGCAAAGTTCGTCATCTGTGCTTGCTTTCTGTTCCAGGCAAAGTTCTTTCCATGATTGTGCTTAATAGAATTAAGAATCTGGTTGACAGGCAATTGCGTGATGAGCAATGTGGATTCAGAAGTGGTAGGGGATGTGTAGATCAGATATTTTCACTTAGGCATATTCTTGAGAAATGTTTAGAGTTTCAGAAACCTTTGGTTACTAGTTTTGCAGGTTTCAAAAAGGCTTTTGACTCTGTTGATCGTAAGATCGTATGGTATACCAGACAAGTTAGTTAACGTAATGAGAGCTTTCTATAATAACACTAAGTTGTGAGTGAGAGTTGGTAAGGCTTGTAGCAATTACTTCTGGTGTTCGACAAGGGTGCATTTTGTCTCCTTTTCTCTTTAGTTTGGTTGTTGATTATGTTATGCGAAATTCACTTCAAGGGAAAGCGTTTGGCCTTAAATGGGCTGGAGATACGAAAATTTCTGATTTAGATTATGCTGATGATTTAGCCCTTTTGGCAAATGATGTTGATGAGCTGAACTCTTTCATTCGAACTGTTGATGAGACTGGTAGTACAGTAGGTTTGGTTATAAACAGAGAGAAAACTAAAGTGATGAAAATTGGTCAGGCAGGCTGTGATTCAGTTAATCTGAATGGTTACAGTCTTGAGCAGGTGTCTCAATTTAATTATCTTGGGAGCTATGTAACAGATACTGGTGATATGCGGCATGAGATTAACAGACGAATAGGGATTTCTACCTGGACTTTTAAGAATCTATGGTGAGTGTGGAGAAATAGGCGTATACACCTAAAGATTAAAATTAGACTGTATAATAATTTGGTTCTTTCTAGAGTTAGTTATGGTAGTGAAACTTGGACCCTTTTAAACGTGATTTTTTTTTATTTTACATGCTTATGCAGTATCTTGGGCATTGGGTGGTTCAACTTTTTTTGTAATGATGTTGTATATGAATGTTCTAATGATGAAGTTAGGAAAAGGAATGGTCAACCTCCTTTAAGCAGCATGTTGTGCTGACTCCGTTGGTTTGGCCATGTTGCCGTATTTATAATTATAGATTGACGAATAGGGTTATGAACAATGTACCTAAAGGCCTCAGAAGGAGGGGGAGACCTAGGATGTGGTGGGCAGACAATGTCAAACAGACCTTGTTAGAATTGGTGTACGGTGGCCAGATGCGGCAGATGTAGCTCAGGACAGATATGTTTGGAGAACTAAATTGCACAATCTGGTTGGACCTCCGTATCCCATGGCTGCTTGAAGATGATGATATTCTAATATCTTCCATTTCTTGCCGTTGGTTTCTCATTGGTTGTATAGATACCCCAACAGAGACATAGAAGTCGTTAGAAACGAGATATCCCACCAAGTGTATTCTCAGTGATTATTTTCGTAAGGTGTTTAAATTTGATTTATTGTCAACAGGGCCGGATCTAGGGCATGCCTCTCCCTTTTCCCTTTTGAGAATGATATTAACCGGAAAGGAAGCGAAAAAATATATATTACACACGTTTTTCGAGATATTTTTTAAACACCAATAAACTGGAAAGAAAACGTTTATACTGAACTGGCATTCCGGTTCATTCCGATTCGATATTGTTCAACTCTCCTCCTCTTTCTCCAACTTTATTTTTTTTTTCAAATCCGGGCTCGAATGTCAGTTAAAAAAACATCGACCCATAGAAAGAAGGAAATGCAACTTTTGGTGTATGTTTTTCTAAAAATGGTTTCCCAATAACTACAATATATATAATGCAATTTGATAATAAATATCAAATCAATAACTCATGGTGTATACTATGTTCGTTGCCGTCCCGTACCGAGTGGTTAGCACGCTTGGCTACTGATCTAAGGGACCTGGGTTCGAGTCCCGGGTAAGGCATGGATGTGTGTGTCGTTTTTCTGCTGAGGTCCTGCCATCCTCTCAGATCTCCTACTGTGGCATATAAACTCACAGGCTCCTGTCAGACCTCTGTGGCAAGCAGCTGCTTGAGGGGGTATTTATTTTATTTATTTATACTCTGTTCGTCATCTGTGATTTGCAATATGGTTTATAAGTAAAATAAAAAGCATCAATACAATTTCTTATAGGAATGGATGAAATGTAAGGTGACATGCACGTATTCCGACGGTACGGCAGAGAATTGTAACTGTCAAGATGGTTCAGGATGTTGCAACTACGGTATGGCTCCAACTGGGGTAAGTCCAACTATCTTGTATATACTTTGGAAAATGCTTTTCTCCGTTCGTTCGTTATGCATTTAGAAACCTTGTAAGACAGGGGTGGCCATCCTTTATGAGCTTGGGATCTACATTTTATTTTTAACTTGCAGGGAGATCCTTGTAAAGAATTACTTCCTCTTCCGTAAACGTTAACTTACAGGGCGATCGACCCTGCTCCCCCGATAAAGGCTCGGATCTACAAAAATATAAGGGCAAGCGACACAATGAAGCTGGAAAAGGTTGGGTTGTTTTACCTCTGAGCGGCACTTTTTTGCACACCATGGGCTAAATGGCCAGGTCACATGGACCCCGAAGGCTCAGAGGAGGTTGGGGGAGGGGACCCACTGGAACAGCTGTTGGGAGACAGATGGTAGTCTCCCGTCAAGGCCATCCAGCGTGTTCTTTAACGTGCAAAGGGTATGGCTGTCCCGCACACGGCGCTACGGCTTAACGTCCCATCCGACGGACGGCGGCCTTTCCAATCCCATCGGTGTCCCCTACTGACCGTGTGCAGGGCGGGGAATTTTGCGTAGATAAATCTCAACGCTGACCCAGCTGGGACTCAACCTGGGAACTACAGATTACGAGCCTGGCGCGCTACCGACTGAGCCACCCCCGCCCCGCTGGAAAAGGATAAAAGGGAGCCAAGAAACTAGATTTCGTTTGCAATATAATATTTCCCCCTTCGTTTTACAGGTTTTAAAGAAATTTCTTGAAAAGTGCGTAAAATATGCACAACTTTAGTAATTTTTGTTCTTCATTACCCTTACTAGCATTCTGAAAAGCGGAGGGGGGGGGGGGGGTAGATCCGGAGCTGGTTGGATATGTCTACCAGACATCATTTATCGGAAAAATTGCGATGGCGAGTTATAAGACTGTTCGACGCAGGACAAAGTCAAGCTGGTGTTAGCAGGTGCCTTAACGTAAATCGTTCAGTGTGCATAGATTTCGGTTATTCCTTTAAAGATAGAAAGCATTCAAACAATTCAACAGTTTCCCGAGGAGCAGGATGTCAATACCAGATCAACTGTGATTGGAGTTTGCATCAGTGAACAGCGATATCCACTAACACCATTCACCGGAGATTTCATGAAGTGCCTGTAAACTAGGCAGCCAGTGGTGTTAGTGCCTTGCGACACTATAGGATTTGGGTTCGGTTGTTTTATCTCTGAGCGGCACTTTTTTGCATACCATGGATTAAATGGCCATGAAGAATTAAGGACCCCGAAGGCTCAGAGAAGGTTTGGGGAGGGGACCCACTGGAACAGCTGTTGGGAGACAGATGGTAGCCTCCCGTCAAGGCCATCCAGCGTGTTCTTTAACGTGCACAGGGTATGGCTCTCCCACACACGGTGCCACGGCTTAACGTCCCATCCGACGGACGGCGGCCTTTCACAAGCCCAGCCCTACTGACCATGGGCAGGGCGGGGAATTTTGCGGAGATAAATCTCAACGCTGACCCAGCTGGGACTCGAATCTGGGAACTACAGATTACGAGCCTGACACGCTATCGACTGAGCCACCCCCGCCCCGCGACGCTATAAGAAGAACCATCTAAACTTGTGCAGACATCAACAGGACCCAGGAGCAACGGCAGTCCATGCTCTTCCCAAATGAATCGAGATTTGCTCTCAGCAGTGATTCATGCCATCAGTTGATATGGAGGGAACCTGGAACATGCCACAACAACGGTGGTGGCAATATCATTGTTGGGAGAGATATCTTTGGGTGGATGCACAGATCTGTATGTGCTTCCAATAGGCTACGTCACCAATCACAAGTAAAGGTATCAAGTCTTGGACTGCTTCGTGACACCATTTGCAGGTGCAATAGGTGAAGATACATGGGCGTCAGCAGAGGGGGGCAAACGGGGCATTTGCCCCCCCCCCCCTGGGATCGAGTAAAAAGTTCCACAAATTATAATCGTAACAATTTAAACGTAATTAATTTATATACATTATGTATGTGCTTTTGTATTGATGCAATACTGTATTCTATAATCTACTTGTATTCTATAATCTTACTATATACCACAGTTACTTGAAACATCTCAGGGAATGGCTGCAACATGCTATGTTATTCTTGCCTTCAGTTCAGCAAGCGATTCAGCATTGCCTTGGTAAACTCGGCTTTTCAAATAACCCCATAACCAAAAATCGCACGGATTTAGGTTCGGGGAACGTGGTGGCCAAGCATTGAAAAAAAGTTCGAGAAATTATTCTGTCCCCACCAAATGTGGTACGCAACAATTGCATTGCCGTACGTTGCAATATGGGGTGATGCCCCATCCTGCATGAAGGTTATGGAGTCTAATGCAATTTCTTTCTTGCAAAGCCGGCCGGAAAAATCTTGCGGCGGAGATCTGTGTCAAGTGGTCCATTCACCTCTAATCCCTTCAAGGGTCATCCAGAATATTCTTTAATGCGCATAAGTTATGTTTCGGTACTAAATTCTTTCGTATTTATACGTGATTTTTTTTTTTCTTTACAGACATGTAAAACCGGAACTTGCATGACAGGACAATTTTCTGGTTAGAAGACTCATCAGTATTAAACAAGAAGAGCTCCTTTCAATCATTTATTCTCCCTTTTATCATATTAGTGCAAAAAAGTGCTAAAATATTGAAAGAGATGTATGTGTAATAAATTCACTGATATTAATTACAGTTGCTCTCATTTATTTAATCCTCACTTATCTAAAACATACTCTGTTTTATATAAAGAACGGAGCGACAAGTCTCCCTCAAAGAGTTTCTTGTCCAATCCTAACTTATTAACCACGAAAGCCAAAGAAAGCAAGTTTTTACTCCTGAAAACGTATCGATCCTCAACTCGTTAGGGAGCTTCTAAGGCAAGTGTTTCACATATATAATATTAATGTTGCAAATTTTAAATGGATAGGCACTGAGCGTGAGTACTAATAACTATATTTTCAAACCAATTACAATACAATGCAAATTGTTACAAAATATGGATGAAGTATTTTATAAACAAATTAACTACTATCATACATAAGTCATTAACCTTTTTCTATAGAGCATACAATATCAGCTCTGTCTGTTGTACTGAAATACTACCTCTACACTTTGTTTACCATGTCACTTGAATATCTTCAGACGTAAACAATCTCTCATCCTGTGCTAGTTCACTAAACTTTTGTTCGGGCGGGGGTGGCTCAGTCGGTAGCGCGCCAGGCTCGTAATCTGTAGTTCCCAGGTTCGAGTCCCAGCTGGGTCAGCGTTGGGATTTATCTCCGCAAAATACCCCGCCCTGCCCACGGTCAGTAGGGGACACCGATGGGCTTGGAAAGGCCGCCGTCCGTCGGATGGGACGTTAAGCCGTGGCCCCGTGTGCGGGAGAGCCATATCCTTGCACGTTAAGGAACACGCTGGATGGCCTTGACGGGAGGCTACCATATGTCTCCCAACAGCTGTTCCAGTGGGTCCCCTCCCCCAACCTTCTCTGAGCCTTCGGGGTCCATGTGACCTGGCCATTTAGCCCATGGTGTGCAAAAAAGTGCCGCTCAGAGGTAAAACAACCTAACCCAACTCATCAGTAGTGTTGATCACAATGAGAAAAACAAAGGATCTTTCGGGGTTCGACAAAGTGTCTGTCTGGCTGGAGCGACGTTTTTAAAAACAGCACAGCGGACTGGTTTCGAAAGGTGAGATATCTCGGATCTTTAATCAGTGGAAAAATAACCCAAATTGCCTGTCGAAGAGGCGTAAGTGTGGTACGACGACAATCTGTCAGGAACGAGATTGTCGTCATCTGAGAAGGCTTGGTACGGAGAAACAGGACTTCCTGTGCGCAGCAATTGTATTCAATGAAGGCTGTTCCCGATCCATATCTCAGCGAACTATGCGCAGGGAATTGAAGAGGGTCGGTATTAGCAGTCGCATGCCTATACGGAAACCACTGATTTCTGCGAAGAACCGAAAAGTTCGTCTATAGTGGTGTCAGGAACACCGTGACTGGACACAGAAAGACTGCAAACGTCATGTGGTTCTACGTTGGGTTGGGTTGTTTTACCTCTGAGCGGCACTTTTTTGCACACCATGGGCTAAATGGCCAGGTCACATGGACCCCGAAGGCTCAGAGAAGGTTGTGGGAGGGGACCCACTGGAACAGCTGTAGGAGACAGATGGTAGCCTTCCGTCAAGGTCATCCAGCGTGTTCTTTAACGTGCACAGCTCTCCCGTACACGGGGCCACGGCTTAACGTCCCATCCGACGGACTTTCCAAGCCCATCGGTGTCCCCTACTGACCGTGGGCAGGGCGGGGAATTTTGCGGAGATAAATCTCAACGGTGACCCAGCTGGGACTCGAACCTGGGAACTACAGATTACGAGCCTGGCGCGCTACCGACTGAGCCACCCCCGCCCCCTGTGGTTCTACGAGTCGTGGTACGCCTTGTTCTGTACCGATGGTAGGCAGAGAGTTTGGCGGGAGCCCCATGAAGCAATGGACCCAGCTTGCCTTGTAAATACAACTCAAGGTTCTGGAGGTGGTGTCATGGTGTGGTGCACGTTCTGTTGGTACGGAACGGGTCCCCTGATATTGCTGGAAGGTCGGGTGTCCTCCTAGGATTATCTGAACATTGTTGCCGATCAAATACATCCTGCAATGATGACTTTTTATCCAGCAGGTGACTGCTGTTTCATGAACGACAATACTACTGTGCATCGCGCAAGATGTGTTCAGCAGTGGTTCAGCGAGCATGACAGCGATTTCCACCATCTTCCCTGACCACCACAAGGCCTGGATGTGAACCCCATTGACAATGTATGGGAAATGTTTGAAAAACAGATCCGGGTGTAAAGTCCTCTTCCGTCAAATCTGAGCCAGTTAACCCTTTCAGGACCATAAGGTTTCTAAGAGTAAATATTAGTATGTAACTGTTTATTTTAGTTTGTTTAGACGTAAAATAAACAAAAATCATAAGAAAAATACATAACAATGTGTAGTGTTTTTGGAATTTTATGGGAAATATTTTTCCCAATGGACTATAAAGGTAGCACAAATTATAGTTAGGCTTATTATGCAATGTCTTTTATTTATTGGTTTATTAGAACAAAATGTTAACTAAAATAATACGAAATTATGAAATAAAATTACTATACAAAATGATGTGCTAATTATGATATTCTGCGAAGCAATTTCTTTTGGTAGTGAGGCAAAGATGGACATTGCACATAGTACATATATTATGCGTCCTGACAGTTCTGTTTTCGTTTTCTAAACGTAACTGTTTTTGTTTCTTACGTAAACGTTCCCGTTTACGTAATTGCGTTCTGCATACGTTCTATTTTGACATTCTGTATAAAAAATGCAGATAAGGTTATAATTAAATACGACAATCACAAATTTTAAAATGGGAAAAATGTTTCCTTTAGTCGTGAAAGGGTTAAAGGCATTCCAACACTTTGTGGAATGTATGGCAACAGCTTATGTGCTGTAATTCGGGCTAAAGGAGGTGTCCAATTCGATATTGAACAAAGGTTTCTAATCCGTTGCTGGTGTGTGTAGTAGGACAGATAATAAAGTCATTGTAGCATTTATTCGGTTTTTATTTCTAACATCTACAGCGATTTTTGTTAAAGAAATTTTACTGTTTTTAAAAGATTACTTTTACATTGTGCCATACCTTTAAATTTGCCATCCTGTCTCTTCAACATCCCCGTGCACGAGATCTAAAAGCAGCTAACAGGCTTGCGACACAGAATTACTATTAGTATATCAGACAGGTGGAGAGAGTGATTATATCGTTTCGACATTTTTGTCCAAGATTGGTATATTTAATCTTCGCAGCTGTCTTCATAACAGAAGCCCACGCCTAGTTCCCAAACGACGAATATTCGCTTCAGTCGTCTTTTCTTATTCCCTTCGAAGTTACCAGACTTTTTGGATTCTTTCCTTTGAGCATTCCAGAAATTGCAAAAAAGATGCAACTCAAGATTTTCCCATTCTTCACTGTGCTGCTCGCTCTTTGTGTAAGTTTGTTCTGACATTTTATTCAGCCATTTAGTTCGTTTTCAATAATAAAAAGTATTTTTTTATACTTTGTCGTCCTTCTACAGACATTCAACTTTGTTTTTAGAGATTTGGGTTGAGTTGTTTTACCTCTGAGCGGCACTTTTTTGCACACAATGGGCTAAATGGCCAGGTCACATGGACCCCGAAGGCTCAGAGAAGGTTGGGGGAGGGGACCCACTGGAACAGCTGTTGGGAGACAGATGGTAGCCTCCCGTCAAGGCCATCCAGCGTGTTCTTTAACGTGCACAGGGTATGGCTCTCCCGCACACGGGGCCACGGCTTAGCGTCCCATCCGACGGACGGCGGCCTTTCCAAGCCCATCGGTGTCCCCTACTGACCGTGGGCAGGGCGGGGAATTTTTGCGGAGATAAATCTCAACGCTGACCCAGCTGGGACTCGAACCTGGGAACTACAGATTACGAGCCTGGCGCGCTACCGACTGAGCCACCACCACCGCCCCAAATTCAATAGACGATTATTTACTTTTGATAGGTGTTGAATATATAGCGGAAATTCATATTTCCGTCACATTTTTTTTTTAAAAAAAAGCTCATCTAAGAAGTTACTGAGTTTGGTTGGTTGGGTTGTTTTACCTCTGAGCGGCACTTTTTTGCACACCATGGGCTAAATGGCCAGGTCACATGGACCCCGAAGACTCAGAGAAGGTTGGGAGAGAGGACCCACTGGAACAGCTGTTGGGAGACAGATGGTAGCCTCCCGTCAAAGCCATCCAGCGTGTTCTTTAACGTGCACAGGGTATGGCTCTCCCGCACACGGGGCCACGGCTTAACGTCCCATCCGACGGACGGCGGCCTTTCCAAGCCCATCGGTGTCCCCTACTGACTGTGGGCAGGGCGGGGAATTTTTGCGGAGATAAATCTCAACGCTGACCCAGCTGGGACTCGAACCTGGCGCGCTACCGACTGAGCTACCCCCGCCCCAAGAACTGAAATATTCTAAAATGTCGCAACATCTTTTTCATAGGAGTAAAGCACTTTTGGAACATTACACTAATATTAACGTCTTATATAAATGTTCTGAATTGAAACTGCAACAATTTATATTCTTTTTTGTAATTCAGCTTCATGTTATCGATCGACAAAATGCCTAAGACAAAAGCCTTCATCTGGACTTAACGCTATTAATTTATTTTTTCTTTTTTCATTTTATAAGAAAATTGGAGTATTACTTATTTTTTCTGGTTTGTGCTATAAGAGATTTACATGATAAAATTTTTGTTAACAATATTGTATTTAAATAAAAAATTTTTTTATTGGAAACATGAAAATTGTTGTATTTGCATATAATAATTATATATATACTAGACATGGGTTGGGTTGTTTTACCTCTGAGCGGCACTTTTTTGCACACCATGGGCTAAATGGCCAGGTCACGTGGACCCCGAAGGCTCAGAGAAGGTTGGGGACTCACTGGAACAGCTGTTGGGAGACAGATGGTAGCCTCCCGTCAAGGCCATCCAGCGTGTTCTTTAACGTGCACAGGGTATGACTCTCCCGCACACGGGGCCACGGCTTAACGTCCCATCCGACGGACGGCGGCCTTTCCAAGCCCATCGGTGTCCCCTACTGACCGTGGGCAGGGCGGGGAATTTTAAGGAGATAAATCTCAACGCTGACCCAGCTGGGACTCGAACCTGGGAACTACAGATTACGAGCCTGACGCGCTACCGACTGAGCCACCCCCGCCCCCATACTAGACATGACTAAACATACTCTAACAAGCCACTCCCTTTACCTAAATGATTAATAATGTCGCTCTTTCAAAGATTTTCCCACCGCTCCTTAGAAATTTCTATTGACGCCAATGGAGGCAATAAATTTTTCGGTTTAGAAGCATCTGACATGGGGAAGTTCATGCACTACCTCAAATTATGTCCACTCGGTTTCGTCCCCTAAAACAGAGAGACTAAAATTCTATGGTGTGTGTGGGGTGGGGGGAGGGAGATTGATCGTAATCTGTTTTCTGCCTTTTGATGATATAATTTCTGGAGCATCGAATTTCTCCACTCAAAAGTTTAGATTCAAATTATATAATGGCCAATAAATGAACAGTAAATAAAGAACTAGAGATATATAATTAAATTTGGGACTTTTGGGGAATATTCCTTGCGAGGATTTATATTTTAGCTAAAATGTATCTGGTAATGATGGGAATAGGGTCGCAGGAAACGTTAGACTTCGTAAGGGGTCCACAGAAAAAGTGAGATTTCTTACAGGGTTCGTGTCACTGAAAAAGTTGTGAACTACTGTTTTAGAGCTTTCTGAAATATTGAAAATAGTACATGGATCTCCTTTACGATCTAAACCTGGTGGATCACTAGGGGACTACCAGGTTGGGTTGGGTTGTTTTACCTCTGAGCGGCACTTTTTTGCACACCATGGGCTAAATGGCCAGGTCACATGGACCCCGAAGGCTCAGAGAAGGTTGGGGAGGGGACCCACTGGAATAGCTGTTGGGACAGATGGTAGCTTCCCGTCAAGGTCATCCAGCGTGTTCTTTAACGTGCACAGGGTATGGCTCTCCCGCACACGGGGCCACGGCTTAACGTCCCGTCCGACGGACGGCGGCCTTTCCCAAGCCCATCGGTGTCGCCTACTGACCGTGAGCAGGGCGGGGAATTTTGCGGAGATTAATCTCAACGCTGACGCAGCTGGGACTCGAATCTGTGAACTACAGATTACGAGCCTGGCGCGCTACCGACTGAGCCACCCCCGCCCCAAGGGACTACCAGGTTGGGAACCACTGATCTAGATAAAAGTGAACAAATGAAACTTCTGTTCCACACGAAAAGCAAGTTTAATACAGTCTAGATAACAAAATGTGCTTTTAGTGCATTGTCAACAGAACGGCGTTGTTAATTCGCATAAACATGACGGACATTAGGTGACGAATCCGAATGAATCGTCGTACGGCCACTCTCTTAAACAATATGGCCCAGAATAAAATATTACCGAAGTTTGGTAATATTGCGTGCCGCACGTTTGGGCAGGGGGAAGTTCAATTGATGACGTAGTGTGGGTTTGAACCCCGAACAGGAAGACTGTGTGAGCAGCTGCGTTATACACAGTCGTATCAGGGGGCGGGGGTGGCTCAGTCGGTAGCGCGCCAGGCTCGTAATCTGCAGTTCCCAGGTCCGAGTCCCAGCTGGGTCAGCGTTGAGATTTATCTTCGCAAAATTCCCCGCCCTGCCCACGGTCAGTAGGGGACACCGCTGGGCTTGGAAAGGCCGCCGTCCGTCCGTCGGATGGGACGTTAAGCCGTGGCCCCGTGTGCGGGAGAGCCATACCCTGTGCACGTTAAAGAACACGCTGGATGGCCTTGACGGGAGATTACCATCTGTCTCCCAACAGCTGTTCCAGTGGGTCCCCTCCTCCAACCTTCTCTGAGCCTTCGGGGTCCATGTGACCTGGCCATTTAGCCCATGGTGTGCAAAAAAGTGCCGCTCAGAGGTAAAACAACCCAACCCAGTCGTATCAGAATAATATGACCACCTACCATAGTATATGTATGGTAGGTGGTCATATTATTCTGATACGACTGTGTAATGGCGCTCAATATTCAAGAAAAAGCCTTTATTGTGAAGCATTTTTTTCGTATAAATGGGACAAGGGTGCAGAAGACCAAATGTTCAAATAGCATATGAGCATTTTAAGGAAAAGTTCACCAACACCCCAACTAATAGTGTTGTTGCTGGTGAAGAAGTCATTCCGAGAAAGTTGAACAGTGATTCGTGATGTAAACGGATTGCAACAGCCGATGGGCGAGGTGCTTGATGAAACACACGGATCATCAAGGAAAAGTCAGTGGCGGATAGGAAAAGAGTTTGCTATGAAGAAAACATCTGGGAAAAGAATTGTTCATCAGGTGGGAACTTTTTCACACCGTTTGCAGGTTAAGCAGATGCTGCGAAAATCGGATGTGCTTCATAAACGATGGATTGGTCGGGGTGGTCGTTTCGTGCTGACTCTCGCTAATGTTTATAAAGAAAGCAAGAGTCTTGAAAGAGTACTCTGCAATGTTTATAAAGAAAGTAAGAGTCTTGAAAGAGTATTCTGCAATGTTTATAAAGAAAGCAAGAGTCTTGAAAGAGTACTCTGCAATGTTTATAAAGAAAGCAAGAGTCTTGAGAGAACTCTGCAAAGTTTATAAAGAAAGCAAGAGTCTTGAAAGAGTACTCTGCAATGTTTATAAAGAAAGCAAGAGTCTTGAAAGAGTACTCTGCAATGTTTATAAAGAAAGCAAGAGTCTTGAAAGAGTACTCTGCAATGTTTATAAAGAAAGCAAGAGTCTTGAAAGAGTACTCTGCAATGTGTATAAAGAAAGCAAGAGTCTTGAAAGAGTACTCTGCAATGTTTATAAAGAAAGCAAGAGTCTTGAAAGAGTACTCTGCAATGTTTATAAAGAAAGCAAGAGTCTTGAAAGAGTACTCTGCAATGTTTATAAAGAAAGCAAGAGTCTTGAGAGTACTCTGCAAAGTTTATAAAGAAAGCAAGAGTCTTGAAAGAGTACTCTGCAATGTTTATAAAGAAAGCAAGAGTCTTGAAAGAGTACTCTGCAATGTTTATAAAGAAAGCAAGAGTCTTGAAAGAGTATTCTGCAATGTTTATAAAGAAAGCAAGAGTCTTGAAAGAGTACTCTGCAATGTTTATAAAGAAAGCAAGAGTCTTGAGAGTACTCTGCAAAGTTTATAAAGAAAGCAAGAGTCTTGAAAGAGTACTCTGCAATGTTTATAAAGAAAGCAAGAGTCTTGAAAGAGTACTCTGCAATGTTTATAAAGAAAGCAAGAGTCTTGAGAGTACTCTGCAAAATTTATAAAGAAAGCAAGAGTCTTGAAAGAGTACTCTGCAATGTTTATAAAGAAAGCAAGAGTCTTGAAAGAGTACTCTGCAATGTTTATAAAGAAAGCAAGAGTCTTGAGAGAACTCTGCAAAGTTTATAAAGAAAGCAAGAGTCTTGAAAGAGTACTCTGCAATGTTTATAAAGAAAGCAAGAGTCTTGAAAGAGTACTCTGCAATGTTTATAAAGAAAGCAAGAGTCTTGAAAGAGTACTCTGCAATGTTTATAAAGAAAGCAAGAGTCTTGAAAGAGTACTCTGCAATGTTTATAAAGAAAGCAAGAGTCTTGAAAGAGTACTCTGCAATGTTTATAAAGAAAGCAAGAGTCTTGAGAGTACTCTGCAAAGTTTATAAAGAAAGCAAGAGTCTTGAAAGAGTACTCTGCAATGTTTATAAAGAAAGCAAGAGTCTTGAAAGAGTACTCTGCAATGTTTATAAAGAAAGCAAGAGTCTTGAAAGAGTATTCTGCAATGTTTATAAAGAAAGCAAGAGTCTTGAAAGAGTACTCTGCAATGTTTATAAAGAAAGCAAGAGTCTTGAGAGTACTCTGCAAAGTTTATAAAGAAAGCAAGAGTCTTGAAAGAGTACTCTGCAATGTTTATAAAGAAAGCAAGAGTCTTGAAAGAGTACTCTGCAATGTTTATAAAGAAAGCAAGAGTCTTGAGAGTACTCTGCAAAATTTATAAAGAAAGCAAGAGTCTTGAAAGAGTACTCTGCAATGTTTATAAAGAAAGCAAGAGTCTTGAAAGAGTACTCTGCAATGTTTATAAAGAAAGCAAGAGTCTTGAGAGAACTCTGCAAAGTTTATAAAGAAAGCAAGAGTCTTGAAAGAGTACTCTGCAATGTTTATAAAGAAAGCAAGAGTCTTGAAAGAGTACTCTGCAATGTTTATAAAGAAAGCAAGAGTCTTGAAAGAGTACTCTGCAATGTTTATAAAGAAAGCAAGAGTCTTGAAAGAGTACTCTGCAATGTTTATAAAGAAAGCAAGAGTCTTGAAAGAGTACTCTGCAATGTTTATAAAGAAAGCAAGAGTCTTGAGAGTACTCTGCAAAGTTTATAAAGAAAGCAAGAGTCTTGAAAGAGTACTCTGCAATGTTTATAAAGAAAGCAAGAGTCTTGAAAGAGTACTCTGCAATGTTTATAAAGAAAGCAAGAGTCTTGAAAGAGTACTCTGCAATGTTTATAAAGAAAGCAAGAGTCTTGAGAGTACTCTGCAATGTTTATAAAGAAAGCAAGAGTCTTGAAAGAGTACTCTGCAATGTTTATAAAGAAAGCAAGAGTCTTGAAAGAGTACTCTGCAATGTTTATAAAGAAAGCAAGAGTCTTGAAAGAGTACTCTGCAATGTTTATAAAGAAAGCAAGAGTCTTGAGAGTACTCTGTGCAAAGTTTATAAAGAAAGCAAGAGTCTTGAAAGAGTACTCTGCAATGTTTATAAAGAAAGCAAGAGTCTTGAAAGAGTACTCTGCAATGTTTATAAAGAAAGCAAGAGTCTTGAGAGTACTCTGCAAAGTTTATAAAGAAAGCAAGAGTCTTGAAAGAGTACTCTGCAATGTTTATAAAGAAAGCAAGAGTCTTGAAAGAGTACTCTGCAATGTTTATAAAGAAAGCAAGAGTCTTGAAAGAGTACTCTGCAATGTTTATAAAGAAAGCAAGAGTCTTGAAAGAGTACTCTGCAATGTTTATAAAGAAAGCAAGAGTCTTGAAAGAGTACTCTGCAATGTTTATAAAGAAAGCAAGAGTCTTGAGAGTACTCTGCAATGTTTATAAAGAAAGCAAGAGTCTTGAAAGAGTACTCTGCAATGTTTATAAAGAAAGCAAGAGTCTTGAAAGAGTACTCTGCAATGTTTATAAAGAAAGCAAGAGTCTTGAAGAGTACTCTGCAAAATTTATAAAGAAAGCAAGAGTCTTGAAAGAGTACTCTGCAATGTTTATAAAGAAAGCAAGAGTCTTGAAAGAGTACTCTGCAATGTTTATAAAGAAAGCAAGAGTCTTGAAAGAGTACTCTGCAATGTTTATAAAGAAGCTAGAGTCTTGAAAGAGTACTCTGCAATGTCCGGTTTTCTGCCAGATCAAATGCCACGTGTTGCTGCAGGGATATATCAACAAGCAGACGAAGAAGTTCTTGGATTTCCAGCGATCAGAAGAAGTCGTGGAACGTCCTCATCACAGAGAAAAAGTCACTGTGTGGGGTGCCATTTTTGAACATGGTCTTATCGGATCTTATTTTATTTAAGAATATTCAGGGTAAATGTGTCGTGAATCAGAAATGCTACTTACAGCAGGTTATAAAGCCCTTTCTGTATGATCTGAAATGCAGAAGAATATGCTCTCCTAGCAAGAAATTTGTCTAGGGTAATGTGTCGTCAGGGTAATGTGTCCCAGGGTAAATGTGTCGTGAATCAGAAATGCTACTTACAGCAGGTTATAAAGCCCTTTCTGTATGATCTGAAATGCAGAAGACTATGCTCTCCCAGCAAGAAATTTGTCTAGGGTAATGTGTCCGAGGGTAAATGTGTCGTGAATCAGAAATGCTACTTACAGCAGGTTATAAAGCCCTTTCTGTATGATCTGAAGTGCAGAAGACTATGCTCTCCCAGCAAGAAATTTGTCTTTGGGTACCCAGTGGTTCAAACCAGATAGAGCTACAGCTCAAACAGTTAGGAATACGTTGCAGGTCCTCCAGCAGCACTTTCTGAATTGTCTTATCTCCAGGAGGACTGATCATCCATTCCTTTCGAATTAACCAGACCTCACCGCAACTGATACTTATCTATGTCGAACACTTAAAGAACAGATGTATCGTGATCCAGTGTCTTTTGATATTGATCAGCTTAAGATAAACATTACGACGTGTACCACACTTTATTCCACTTCGGTGAATTCAGGAAATATTTGGCAATCTACATCTCAAGAAACCTGTTTGGAACATCTGTTTTGGTTTCCATTTGGAGCATGTGTTTGTGTAATGTAATCTGTTTCGTTTAATTTCTATTGCTGAAATGTGTTTGCATGTTCTGTTTAACCTATGACGTATTAAAATAAGTACAATCCTCACACTTTTTTTATTCTTAGTTTCGGTATACTTTATGCAATATTATAAAGTAGGCTCTTTAGCATAAAACTTGTGGTAAGTAAAATGACACGATTTCATGTAAAAAGCTGCAGATGATAAAATATGGAAGAGGAAAACATTGCTACCTGAAGCATAGTTAATGAGCAATCTGAAGAGACTGATGAACAGCCTTAAATAAAAAATAAATAAAATAAATACCCCCTCAAGCAGCTGCTTGCCACAGAGGTCTGACAGGAGCCTGTCAGTTTATATGCCACAGTAGGAGATCTGAGAGGATGGCAGGACCTAAGCAGAAAAACGACACACACACACACACATCCATGACTAATCCGGGGCTCGAACCCAGGTCCCTTAGATCAGTAGCCAAGCGTGCTAACCACTGAGCCACGGGACAGCCTTAGATTTGAAAATTTCTGTTTTATATTTTGCACAAAGTGTAGTAAGTGAATCTGCATCTTTTTTTGCCTTTTTCGCCAACGGTATGTATGAAAAAAAAAACAGGAGGATAACATATTTTAAAATCGTACTCCACTAATAAAATATTTTTGAAATAAATGGAGCTGGAAATATATTACGAATCCTTCTGTATCCTAATGATACTTCACTAAATATGATAAGGTATCCTGGATTATTGTAACGTGACTACAGCAAATTTGTAACTTTCACATTTTCGCAATTTCCACATCGCTCTTTATACAGAATGTCGAATTAAGCAATCGTTACACAACGAAGCACGACTCCAAATGTTGCGAATATAGTATATCTAGTCTTTATTTGTGCCTTCTCAGTGATTTGGAATTCTTCAGGGGATTTATTTAGTTTTGCCGCTTGAGCTCAATCTGCTAGTTTTTTCAGAAAGTCTTGGCATCACTCTACTTCTACTTCGTGGAAAGATGCAATTCACTATTCCCATCATCTTACTTATCATCCAGTTAATTCTTTAAGATTCCCTTACGAGACAACTAGGGTTAGGGATAGCTCAGATGGTAAGCACTCAGACTTATAATCTGCAGTTTCCAGGTTCGAGTCACACCTGGACCAGCAATAAGATTTATCTCCGCAAAACCCCCGATCTGCTCTTTGTCAGTAGGAGACACAGATGGGCTTGGAAAGGCCGTCTGTTAGTCTGATGGGACGTTAAGGCCTGGCTCCATGTATGGGAGAGAGCCATAATGTGTTCTCTTGTGCACGTTAAAGAACAGTTGGGTTGCCTTGTCAGTCTGCAGCATGATAGGTTCATAATCTGCAGTTCCCAGGTTCGAGTCCTTACTGTGTCAGAGTTGAGATATATTTACGCTAAACTCCCATCCTGTCCTAGGTCAGAAAAGAGGCACAGCTGGGCTTGGAAAGATCGCCATCCGTCGGATGGGACGTAAAATCGTGGTCCCGTGTGCAGGAGAGCACGCTGGATGGCCTTGACGATAACATTATTATTATTTTATGTATTTTCATAAAAAGGTTTTATCAGTACTAGTACATTTTTCACACCAAAGATTAAAAAAAAATTTAATTGTTTAGCTTAATACGAAGAAAAAATTAATTCAAATTCAAATTTATTTTCAAATTCAAATTTATTTTCAATAAGTATTATCTATAATTATATTACATAAAAAAATCCCACTAAGCCGAAGCTTATCAGCGGGAATGTACATATATGTTTTTACAGATATGATCTAGATTGCCTCAGTAGTACAAAAAATGAAGGAGAGAAAAAAAGGAATAAATGAGAAAGAAAACCGACAAAAAGATGAAAGTTTCCAAATAAAAACATCACTTTTTTATCAACCACTGAAATAATTTATCTTTAACATCACAATTTTTTTTAAGTCAACTATTTCTCTAGGAAGCAAGTTAAATAGGTAGGGTATTTGATATTCTTTGGAATTTCGTCCGTAATTATTATAAAATTTTGGTTGTTTCAAAAAACCCATAGCCTTTTTAATATAATAATGATAATTAATTTATCCCATTATTTTCATTGGAGACCTTCAGATGTAAAATTACATAAACTTTTTGATTCGTTTCAGGTTTTGGCAATAGGTAATCTCATGCCTATGACGAAAGCTGGTAAAGACGAAGAGGAGATTTGTAAGGAAAAAGCATGTGGAAGAACTTTTGTAAATGCTACCATGGTAATTAAACAACCTATGAGAAACATAGGTTGAAATCTTAACAAAACCTAAATAGGATTTCCCACAGACAATTCTCGATTTGCGCTCTTAATGCCTTCCTGAAAACTACCATGTAGATGAAATTCGCACAAAACGAGAATACTTTTCACCATACAAAACATTTGAAATATTCAGGTTAGAGGGAAGTACATTTGTGTATTAGCTTACTCATATCCCAGATAACCTCTGATACAATAAAAAAAATAAATAAATACCCCCTCAAGCAGCTGCTTGCCACAGAGGTTTGACAGGAGCCTGTCAGTTTATATGCCATAATAAAAAGGTCTGTTAGGATGGCAGGACCTCAGCAGAAAAACGACACAAACAGCCATGCCTTATCCGGGGCTCGAACCCAGGTCCCTTAGATCAGTAGCCAAGCACGTTAACCACTCAGCCACGGGACGACTAAAAATAAATACCTCCTCGAGCAGCTGCTTGCCACAGAGGTCTGACAGTTTATATGCCACAGTAGAAGGTCTGAGAGGATGGCAGGACCTCAGCAGAAAAACGACACAAACAGCCATGCCTTATCCGGGGCTCGAACCCAGGTCCCTTAGATCAGTAGCCAAGCGCGCTAACCACTCGGCCATGGGACGGCTTACCTCTGATATAAATGCACATAATATGAAAAAAAGAAAAACCAAGCATTTTACGAGTACATTAAAAAAGTGCAATAAAATGAACTTAATTATAAATGCTTTTATGGAAAAAATAGTTTCAATAGTCGATGAGTGGGATTTGAACCCAAGACTCCCAGTTACTTGCTAGGTACTCTAAAAACTATCAACAGCTCCATCATCTAATATTGCACAGCTATTATTCGATAAGCTGCCTTTCTTGACCATAGATGGCGCCATGAGCGACAAGGTCAATAAGATTTAAAAATACAATTAGTGGCTAAATGACGGAGCTGGTGATAGCTCAGTGGTTAGAATAACTGGCAGGTGTGGGTTCGAATTCCACTCATCAGCGAAACTCCTTTCTTTTCTACAAAGATATTTCCTGAATTACATGTTAACAGATAGAATATTTGTTTATTAGAATAGTTTTGTTTATAGTAAATGTTTATTATAGAAATCTATGTATTTATTATTGATTATTTATAAATATTTCAGATGTGATTGGCATCCTCCAATATTTTCTCCTTATTATGAGTATCACAGGATTCTGAGTTGGATATACACAAGTTCAAATGTTAAAAAAAATACCTTGCGTGATCGGATCTGGGGGAGCTGGACTCAAAAAGTTATTAAATTTATGTATAGTTGACAAATTTTTCAAGACCTCTGAAACTGATGGGAAAATGTTATACGGCAATAAAAATAAAGTCTCTGCCACCCCCCACCCACCCCTCTATTCATTTCTACATCGGGGCCTGCTACCTTGGATAAAAAAAAAGTCATTATTAAGAATATAAACGCGATAATTTAATTACTTCTTGGTCTTGGCCTGAGGGATTTTTCATTGTCAATGCAGTACTCTGGCACTTACTATGCAAAACGGGACAATCCCGTACAAATGAGAATATTTGACATCTTTGGGTCAACCCAGTGGGAAGTGACTCATGAGACGAGGGGGCGGGGGTGGCTCAGTCGGTAGCGCGCCAGGCTCGTAATCTGTAGTTCCCAGGTTCGAGTCCCAGCTGGGTCAGCGTTGAGATTTATCTCCGCAAAATTCCCCGCCCTGCCCACGGTCAGTAGGGGACACCGATGGGCTTGGAAAGGCCGCCGTCCGTCGGATGGGACGTTAAGCCGTGGCCCGTGTGCGGGAGAGCCATACCTGTGCACGTTAAAGAACACGCTGGATGGCCTTGACGGGAGGCTACCATCTGTCTCCCAACAGCTGTTCCAGTGGGTCCCCTCCCCCAACATTCTCTGAGCCTTCGGGGTCCATGTGACCTGGCCATTTAGCCCATGGTGTGCAAAAAAGTGCCGTTCAGAGGTAAAACAACCCAACAACCCTTCTCTGAGCCTTCGGGTCCATGTGACCTGGCCATTTAGCCCATGGTGTGCAAAAAAGTGCCGCTCAGAGGTAAAACAACCCAACAACCCTTCTCTGAGCCTTCGGGGTCCATGTGACCTAGCCATTTAGCCCATGGTGTGCAAAAAAGTTTCGCTCATAGGTAAAACAACCCAACTCATGAGACGAGATGCACACACTTGTACACATTTCGCAATGAGTTATGAGTTTCTGTTGCTTTTTTCTACAGAGTGGGAGTTTTATGAAAAATGCCACGATTTCTGGCGTACCGCTTTGGGAGTTTCTTTCAAACCGTGTAAAGGTAAATTGTTTGAGTCGCACAAATTGGGAACATTCCTAAATTAATAAACCGTGTAAGTCCAAATTCGTGTAAATCAAAACTGCGCAAATGGAGAATTACCTGTAATGAGATACAATTATCAAACTTGAATCTGAATTTCCTGTTTAAACAATTAAAATACATTACTCAGCAGCCATTTCATATTTGAAAAAGGAAATGGATTTTTCTTGGTGTATATCATCATCATCCTCAAGCAACCATGGGCTACGGAGGTCAAACCAGACCATGCAATTTAGTTCTCCAAGCATATCTGTGCTGAGCTATATGTGCTGCATCCGGCCACTGCACACAAATTCTAACAAGGTCCTGTTTGATATTGTCTGCCCATCGCATCCTAGGTCTCCCCCTCTTTCTGAAGCCCATAGGCACACTGTTCATAACCCTATTCGCTAATCTATAATTATCCATGCGGGCAAATGGCCAAACCAACGGAGTCTCTCTCTGCACAATATACTGCTCAAAGGAGGTTACTGACTCCTTTGCCTAACTTCTTCATTACTTAAAAAATTATTTCATTACCTAATACCCAAGATACTGCGTAAGCATCTAGAATCGAAAGCATCAAGTTTCCTGTTATCTTGTTTACAAAGCGTCCAAGTTTCATTACTATAACTAACCCTAGAAAGAACCAAACTATTATACAATCTAATTTTAGTCTTTAGGTGCATACGCCTACTTCTCCACACTCTCCATAAATTCCTGAGGCAAGTCCCAGAGGCAATCCCTATTCGTCTATTATTCTCATGCCGCACATCACCATTATCTGTTACATAACTCCCAAAATAATTAAACTGTGACACCTGTTCAAGATTGCAACCATTCAGATTAACTGAATCACAGCCTGCTGACCAATTTTCATCACTTTAGTTTTCTCTCTGTTTATCACCAAATCAACTCTATTACCAGTCTCATCAACAGCCCTAATATAAGAACATCTCATCAACATCATTAGCCAACAAGGCCAAATCATCTGCATAATCTAAATCAGAAATTTTGAAATCTCTAGACCAATGGTTCTCAACCTTTTATGCTTCACGTATACCCTGGAAATGTGTATGTAACTGGCGTACCTCTTGTATAGATAGATAAAACTATAGTTATAGTATAACAATTGGAATAAAATAAAACATATATATCAGTGGTTCTCAACCTTTTATGCTTCACGTACCCCCTGGAAATATGTATGTAACTGGCGTACTCCTTGTATAGATAGATAAAACTATAGTTATAGTATAACAATGGGAATAAAATAAAACATATATATATATATCAGTGGTTCTCAACCTTTTATGCTTCACGTACCCCTTGGAAATGTGTATGTAACTGGCGTACCCCTTGTATAGATAGATAAAATTATAATTATAGTATAACAATGGGAATAAAATAAAACATATATATCAGTGGTTCTCAACCTTTTATGCTTCGCGTACCCATTGGAAATGTGTATGTAACTGGCGTACCCCTTGTATAGATAGATAAAACTATAGTTATAATATAACAATTGGAATAAAATAAAACATATATATCAGTGGTTCTCAACCTTTTATGCTTCACGTATACCCTGGAAATGTGTATGTAACTGGCGTACCCCTTGTATAGATAGAAAAAACTATAGTTATAATATAACAATTGGAATAAAATAAAACATATATGTATAACATATATCTAGCCAATTTTGAGCTCTAAAGGCGTACCCCAAAAATTTTTACCACATACCCCACGTTGAGAACTCCTACTCTAGACCATTTAAGGCAAAAATCTTTCCCTTGCAGTGAATTTCGCATAACGTAATCAATAACCAAACTAAAGAGAGAAGGGGGCAAAATGCACCCTTGTCGAACACCAGAAGCAATGTTAAACCAATTGTTACAAGCCTTACCAACTCTCACATACGACTAAGTGTTATTATACAGAGCTTTCATTATGTTAACTAACTTGTTTGGTATACCATATGATGTCACAATCAACCACAAATTATGATGATCAACAGAGTCGAAAGCCTTTTTGAAATCAACAAAGCTAGCAACCAAAGGTTTCTGAAACTCGAAACATTTCTCAAGAATCTGCCTGAGTGAAAATAGCTTCTTCGCTAAATCGCTTCGGCAGGTTCTCTCATTAAGCTACCTATCAATTTTCGCGGCGCTATCTCTTTTCACCGCTGCTCCACAGTCTTAGGGAGAAGGAAACTTATTTTATAACCACCCTATATATGCACGGTGATCTCAGCGGCAGGGTAGGGCATTTAGTATTAATAGTTTTAGGCGAAGTTTTAGGTTATAGTTAATAGTTTTAGGCGAAGAATAAGAATATAATTAACTGCAGCCGACAAAATTTTCAAAATATTAGGATTTAATTTTTGCAATTTTTAAAATATTAAGACTCCATTATTCTTAAAAATAAACATTAAATTTAAGAAGTCCTTTGGCGAGGATTGATTTTATAACCTCCCCCGAGACTATGACATTGGCACTTTTTCTTTTTCATTACAGTAGATGCTTTTTAAAATTAAAAAATCAGATATTTAGAGTATTGTTTAGTTTTGTTCAATACGTTTTACATTGATTATGGTAACTAAAATTACTATCATCATTTTTTTTACAGCAACATATGTCATGCACAGTGCAATGCACATATTGCAAAGAAGTAAGAAATTACAGCCTTCCAGACGGTAGTCTGTGCTGCGATTATGTTGGTGTGGGTCCAACTGGGGTAAGCAGTTTAATACTTAAAGTTCATATTGTAAATTTCTCATATTTAATAAGGTACCATTTGTTTTTGATTAAACTAGAGACAAACCTCGTTAAAAACGACAAAAAGATTACCACGAAACAAATGTATATGAAACAAAAAAAGAGAGCCAAAGAAACTTAAGCTTGAAAAAAAAGCTACAGAATTCTTAATAAGTCATTTAAAGGCTGGCCTGTTTAAGGACAGACTGCCTTGACAGGAGGCTCCTATCTCTCCTGCCAACTGTTTAGTTGGACTCCTTTTCTCAACCTTCTCAGAGCCCTTGTGACTTGGCCATTTAACTCAGTGTGTGTAAAAAAAGAGCTGCTCAGTAGAAAAAGAACCCAACCGATCTCGATGGTAAGGAAGTCAATCACTGTCAGGTTTGAACCTGTCCAGAATTTTTATAATTTCTCCCGCTTCGTAAAAAGACAACGTTCGGACTCAAAATGTCTCGAATTTTGTTGAATGCTGATTAAATGCTGAGTGTCAATAGTACAAACACAAATTTTGCACGGCATAGGTCAGCATATATAATTTTATCCATGCAAAATCTTAAATTATTTAAAGCTAGCTGTCTTGCTCACGAAATTAATAACGCAATCAAATATTCATTACAAAGGTTGGACTTCGATATCAAATCTGTACTATTAGGCGGTTATCATTAGGACTGCCATTCAAAAAAATTACAAAATTTTATCCATCACTAATATTTAATTTCATCTCATATGAAAGTCCCAAAGACCAATAAAAATTACTTTCTGTAAATGAAGATGGTAAGACGAACGAGTAGATTTCGTCTATACTACAACTTATATATATTCGTCCATCGTGAAAATGTTCGAGAAACCAGTCTTGTTTTACCTCTGAGTGGCACTTTTTTGCAATGGACTAAATGAACAGGTCACAAGGATCCGAAGGGTTCAAAGAAGGCTGGAGAAGAGAATCCACTGGACAACTGTTAGGATTGGATTGTTTTACCTCTGAGTGGCACTTTTTTGCACACCATGGGCTAAATGGCCAGGTCACATGGACTCCGAAGTGCTCAGAGAAGGTTGGGGGAGGGGACCCACTGCAACAGCTGTTGGGAGACAGATGGTAGCCTCCCGTCAAGGTCATCCAGCGTGTTCTTTAACGTGCACAGGGTATGGCTCTCCCGCACACGGCGCCACGGCTTAACGTCCCATCCGACGGACGGAGGCCTTTCCAAGCCCATCGGTGTCCCCTACTGACCGTGGGCAGGATGGGGAATTTTGCGGAGATAAATCTCAACGCTGACCCAGCTGGGACTCGAACCTGGGAACTACAGATTACGAGCCTGGCGCGCTACCGACTGAGCCACCCCCGCCCCCAATTGTTAGGAGACAGATGGCCTCCCATTAAGGTCATCCAGTGGATGGCAGCTTTTTCCAAGCTCATCAGTGTCCGCTTGCTAATCAAAAAATCAATCAACGTTACAAAAAGAACATGGGATGTCCTTATTCAGGCTTTCCCAATAAGGTTTTGTGCAAAAAACAAAAAAAAACTTGAAAAAAGAAAAATTAAACAAAATTAATTTTAAACAGTTTTCTTTTTTTTAAAAAAATATTTCATGAATTATATATATATTTTTTTTATTATTTTTTTTTATATTTTCTCTTTTTTTTAATATATATATTTACTCTTTTTTGTAATTTTTCAGTTTTTTTTTTAATATTATTTTTCTGAATCCAATATATATATATTTTTTCATGATCTTTTTTTTTAATTTTTTATTTTGTTCTCCAATATTTTAAGTTTGTATGTTAAATTCTATTCCATAATGGAGTAGATAAAATGAACTGTATAATAAGTTTATAAATTACAATCTTTTTTTCAAATTTAGGGTAATCTAATAAATTTTGAATGTTAAAGTCCTCAATTCCAATTTTACTTAATTACAAGAAAAGATTTTCTCTTTGTTTAGAGTATAAAGAACAATTTAATAAAATATGTATAGAGTTCTCTGGCAAGTCACAATTTGAGCAATTAGGAGAGTTTGAGAGTTTGAATTGAAATTTTTGTTTATTAAGATTAACAGTATCAGTTTTCAGTCTGTAAATTATTTTGTTTTCCTTTCGGGAGAAGGGAAGTTTTTCTATATAATTAATTTTATTTGATAAAAAATATCTGAAATTATTTTTGCAAATTGCCTGAGCTTGAAAATATTTTTCTGTGATAGTGAATTCTACTTTATTAAGTTCTTGTTTGAAAGCATAGAAAAAATTATATACAGGGGAAATTTCTCTAAGTTCATGGGCTTTTTTGGCTATTGAATCAACTTTTTCATTTTCCTTGATACCAATGTGACTAGGGATCCACTGTAAATTTATTATATTATTTTTAAGTGTAATATTTGACTGATTTAAAGTTAAAATATTAGAAATATAGTAATTGAAGTTTGAGGAGGAAATTTCTTGTTTCAAAACTTGAAGAGCACCTTTAGAGTCTGAGAAAATTACAATGTTTTGATTAATTAAGTTATCTAAAGTCCATTTAAAAGTTTCATGAATGGCAATTAATTCAGCTTGGAGAATTGGACTATTATTTGGGAATCTAAAAGATTCAGAAAAATTATGGGATGGACAAAAGAAAGCAGCAGTAGATGATCCTGTTTCTTGTATAACCGATCCATCTGTGTAGATATTTAAAGTAGATTCAAAATTTTCTGCATAAAAAGTATGAGAACTGAGTCTACAGGTAAAGTTTTCTAAGGATAACATCAGGGTTTATATAATAAATAAATATCCCCTCAAGCAGTTGCTTGTCACAGAGGTTTGACAGGAGCCTGTAAGTTTAATACGCCCATAGCAGGTCTGAGATGATGGAGGGACCTCAGCAGAAAGTCAACACAAACATCCATACCTTACCCGATCTCGAATCCAGGCACTTTTGATCAGTAACCATGCATGCTAACCACTTGGCCACGGGGTGGCAAGTTTAGCGGAGATAAATCTCAACGCTGGCCCAGATGGGAATCAAACCTGGGAACTATAACTTACGAGCCTGAAGCTCTATCCACTGAGCCAATCTCTGCCCCTTTTCTTCCCCAGAATTTAGACATAACTTTCATTTTGTTTTCCTGTATAATAGAGCATTTTTTGACAAATCTTTCTGAAAGATCGAGTTAAAACCTTTTCGGTACCATATTGACTGAAAAGAGATATACAAATATGGGAGTGTAATAACAAAATCACAGCTGGCTTTTCAATTTTTTGGGTGCAAGAAGTGTTAAATCAATGGTGCGAATACTCAGACGACAATATTTTAAAGAAATTTGAAACCTACAGTTAAAACGGGAGTTGTTATTCAGACTTGTTACGGGGCGGGGGTGGCTCAGTCGGTAGCGCGCCTAATCTGTAGTTCCCAGGTTCGAGTCCCAGCTGGGTCAGCGTTGAGATTTATCTCCGCAAAATTCCCCGCCCTGCCCACGGTCAGTAGGGGACACCGATGGGCTTGGAAAGGCCGTCGTCCGTCGGATGGGACTTTAAGCCGTGGTCCCGTGTGCGGGAGAGCCATACCCTGTGCACGTTAAAGAATACGCTGGGTGACCTTGACGGGAGGCTACCATCTGTCTCCCAACAGCTGTTCCAGTGGGTCCCCTCCCCCAACCTTTTCTGAGCCTTCGGGGTCCATGTGACCTGGCCATTTAGCCCATGGTGTGCAAAAAAGTGCCGCTCAGAGGTAAAACAACCCACAACTCAGACTTGTTACAGCCAGTTCACGCCCTAGAGTTCAGTGCTCTTTTTAACGAATTATAAAGCTAATTTTGACAAGTAGTGCCCAGAAAAATCAGTGTTCATTTCAAACGGCTGAATGTAAAACCAGTTATGTTTAGTACTTTATGTGGGGTGGGGCTCAATCGGTAGAGCAGCTGGCTCGCAATCTGCAGTTCCCACGTTCGAGCAGCAACTTCACATGCTTCAAATATTTCCCTCATAGATAAAAAAAAAAATTCTGTGAGTGGCACTACAGCACTTATTCCAAGCCTATCGGTGTCCCCTTTTTGACTAATAATTTTAGATGTTATGCGAAAGGTAAATACTATCTTTAGATGCTGCCTAGTTCATTAAAGGTTGAGAAAACTACCGTAGAGTAAATAACCTTAAGTTTAATGTTGATATTATCTAGAAGTTGGAAAAATTCGACTTTAGACTGATTAAGTTGTGGCCATACATTTATAGATTCAATCTTGCGACGAATTTCAGTTTGATGTGTTAATAAGTTAGACTGTATTTTTAAATGTTTTAATCTTACCTAAAGTGAATTCTGATTTGGGAAACTAGTGAATATTTTTCTCTTTCCAGAAATGCCAAAAAGGAAAGTGTCAAACAATGGGAAGTCAATGTACAAAAAGCTAAAAAAGAATAATAAAAAAAAGGTCATTTAACTTCGTTTTTTTTCCACATTGTAAAAGATATACTGACCACTGAAGCGGATACATGTATGTTTAATAAATGTCTTTAATTAATTTTTCCGTTTCATATTATTGATATTTGTTTTACCAGCGACTTGATTCAAATTTTTAGTTTCAAAGCGGGTGGCAAGCAATCTGACCGGCGAACCGTTACTTTTCAAATCTTTTTTTTAATTTACCCTTTACAGCATTGCCCAAACCTCAAGCCTCTTTTACATGAGGTTTGAGCAACTTTTTTCTCGCTATCATCCGTCCTTCTGCAAACATTAATTTTTTTTGCTTTAGAGATAAATTCAAAAAATATTTTGCATTAAATGAATATTAAGGAAATATTTGTATTAGACTTTCCGAACTCCCCAATAGATTTGATTTCATCGTTAGAGTGCCCTAAATTTGTTAAATGGAAATTTTTTAAATTATATTACGAACAGTGAACCCATGTTATAAATTTGGGTGGTAGAGTATGGTGGGAAAAGATTTGCATTGGCAGCAAAGAGCTGCCTCCTTATTCATAGGGCGGGTGTAAAAGTTCTTCGTTTAAAATTTAAAAAAAAACTTGTCTTTTTGGGTTAGTTAATATAAAATATTACTGTTTTTATTTTCCGAATCATCCGTTAGTTCAAACTAACTAAGGATACTGTAGTCGGAAAATGATAATCTCTGAAAACGAATTTTACAATGAATCTCTTTTGTTGCGATCTTATGCAACCACGGCAATTCCCGGTTCCGCTTGTACAGCACTACCTGGTTATGAAGAGCCGTGCTTATCTAGAGCCGGGGGCAAGGAATACGCCCTATAGGCGCACCTCAACCCCAGCCTCACATGGCAGCAGTCCTATAGAAGGAAAGCTGACCACCGGAAGAAACCTTACTTTAATCTATTCCCCGGTTAGCCATGAACAAGGATATATAAATCCAAGTTCGATCGGCGTCCGGGGTGGACCAGTAAACCAGTCCGGTAGGATCCAGACTTTTGTGAGGGCTCTGCTTACTAGGAGCCAATCCCGTTCTGCCGAGCCCTCGAACAGCTCACCCAGAGCTCCTGATAGGTGAGGTCTCAGACGCTGGCCCGACCAACCGGCCAGAGAACCGGTCGGCAGCATCGTCGACCTCGGTTGGCTTTGGCAATGCTCCAGCCGGGGACCCAATCCGGCCGGCTAAGCCTTCAGCCAGTATGCTGGGCCCTAGCCCCCCCCCCCCCCACCATGACAAGGTGGTCCCCTATCGGGGGTAGGTGGGGGGGAAACGAATTTTACAGAGGCGATTCGCCATTCTTCGGTTCAGGTATTTTAATCGACAGCTAGATCACAAGCTCGAAGCATATCTGTAGATTATGACAAACGCCAATCCAGAATTCACACAAGAAAGCAGGTAGTTGTAGTTTCACACAAACTAATGACAAAGCATCTATGTTAATTTTGTAAGCAAATATAGTTACGCATCGATATTTCTCCTATATCTGCTATTATCAATCTTTCGTCAGGCAACTAATGATCTATAGGATATTGCCTGATTGATAGCTCAAACTATGATCCTTGAGAACAGTAAGGGATTTAGATTTCCAAGGTCTTTAAGTAGAACATTTAGGTAAAGAAATGCACATGTAAAAGATTTTCTTTCAGCTTTCCTGAGAAACGAAAAAGGCACTTCCATTTCTCTATAACTCGAAAGTGAAGAATTATCAATATCCATGTTTATTATAATTAAGCACAAAATTATAAAATCTGGTTTTTATTTTGGTAGGAGCATAATTTTAAGCTGGCAACTAATGGGGTCCAATTTCGCTTTGCGTACACAGAGTCTACGATTATATATTGCATTCTTGAGTATTATGATAGTACTTGTTATTTAGAAAACGCTACTACAATGCATTGCATACCGTCTGGAATTATCCTAGTGATATCTTTCAGGAGAACTCGGAGAAACAGGGAATACAACAGGCTCATGCGAAAGTTACCCAAGCAAAATATGGTACTCCGTTGTAGTTCGTCTATTGGAGATCGGTACTTGGCAACCCAACAAGCAGCATCCCAAGCCAGGTGATGTTTTGCGTTACTGAAAAAGGATCATTCACGCTGGGGCTTGTATCCGTTATATTAGAGTTCCTATTTTGCTGGAGGGAGGGTGGCTAATGTACACCACGTCGTTTTCTCCAAGTGGTTGATAAATCATTGGAATGCTGATAGGACCATCCTCAAGTGAATACTTACACCCATGAAGCTAAATTCAAACACTTGGGGATCTTCAACGTTCAATGTATGGGCACAAGATGTTATTATCACTGGATCCGATGGAGCATAAGCGTGTAGTCGGTATCCTAGGGGACTCCATAATTGCTCTATAGCTACTACCTAACAGTCTACACAGCAGTGATTACCTGGCCGTTTCTCGAGGAGCGTTACCAGAGATGCTGGGTAACCTTTCTACTGAGGTCCCTCCTTCCTCTATGGAGGCGGGGGTGCTCAGTCGGTAGCGCGCCAGGCTCGTAATCTGTAGTTCCCAGGTTCGAGTCCTAGCTGGGTCAGCGTTGAGATTTATCTCCGCAAAATTCCCCGCCCTGCCCACGGTCAGTAGGGGACACCGATGGGCTTGGAAAGGCCGCCGTCGGTCGGATGGGACGTTAAGCCGTGCCCCCGTGTGCAGGAGAGCCATACCCTGTGCACGTTAAAGAACACGCTGGATGGCCTTGACGGGAGGCTACCATCTGTCTCCCAACAGCTGTTCCAGTGGGTTCCCTCCCCACAACCTTCGGGGTCCTTGTGACCTGGCCATTTAGCCCATGATGTGCAAAAAAGTGCCGCTCAGAGGTAAAACAACTCAACCCAACCCTCCTTCCTCAGAGAGCTCTAACTGGCGTATAAACTGACAAGCTCCCATCAGACCTCTGTGGCAAGCTGCTGCTTAAAGGGACACTTACTTTTATATATAATTTTGATTAAATGAAATTACTGGTGTATTGTTTACAATGTATTTGTTTCCAACATTCTGAGCTCTAGTATATTTTTCTATTCAAGCACTAAGACGCTGGATTATGGTTGTCCCTAATCAGAGTAGAATGTGGCGCAACTGCTAAGTGGCAGGGCCTGAATTTGGACTTCTTGGGGCAATCTCCATTGGTGTATCATATGCCAAAAACATTAGGTCACTTGAGATTTGTATGAAACTGTGGCAGGTTATTTAGCTGCTTGGCTATTGGTCAAATGGACTTGGATAAGACATAGATGTTTGTGGTCTTTCTGCTGAGGTCCCTCCTTCCTCAGAGAGCTCTTACTGACGTATAAACTGACAAGCTCCCATCAGATCTCTGCGACAAGCTGCTGTTTGAAGGGACATTTACTTTTATATATAATTTTGATTAAATGAAATTATTTTTGGCATTATCAAATGTGTGTACCCAAATATGTGGGCTTTGCGAAACAGCAAAGTTTTGCAACCTTTTAGACCTGATTCTACTGCATCCCTCCTGGAACTAATGCAATACCTCTCCACTACAGAAGAGATTTATGTAAATACGGTAAACTCTCATTAACCCTTTCACGACTAAGGGAAACATTTTTCCCATTTTAAAATTGGTGATTGTCGTATTTAATTATAACCTTATCTGCATTTTTTATACAGAATGTCAAAATAGAACGTATGCCGAACGCAATTACGTAAACGGGAACGTTTAGAAAACAAAACCAGAACTGTCAGGACGCATAATATATGTACTATGTGCAATGTCCATCTTTGCCTCACTACCAAAAGAAATTGCTTCGCAGAATATCATAATTAGCACATCATTTTATATAGTAATTTTATTTCATAATTTTGTATTATTTTAGTTAACATTTTGTTCTAATAAACCAATAAATAAAAGACATTGCATAATAAGCCTAACTATAATTTGTGTTACCTTTATAGTCCATTGGAAAAAATATTTCCCATAAAATTCCAAAAAAACTACATATTGTTATGTATTTTTCTTACGATTTTTATTTATTTTACATCTAAACAAACTAAAATAAAGAGTTACATACTAATATTTACTCTTAGAAACCTTATGGTCCTGAAAGGGTTAATTCAGATGAATCTGGAGGAAAGGGGGTACGGATTAATGAATAATCCTGATTAGTGAAGCAAAAGATGGTTCTAAAAGATCAAATACCTAGAGCACATATTAAAAATTTAGCGACATACATATATCTAATTTTATAAATATGTATAAATGTAGCATCGCTTTCACTATTTATAATATTGAATCTCTATCTCAAACACTGCAATTTGAATATGAAACAGACATTGAATTTTTGAGTCTTTATTTAAAAAAATAAGAGAAACACAGCACATTTATTCATTACCAGATGACTTATGAATATTCCAAGGAGGTTCAGAAATAATGACACTCAAGTCTGAAAAACTGCTCAAGCTTGAAACAGCAGAAATTGTTCTTTAGCATAGTAATGCAGGTTTGAAGAAACGGTCAAGCTTTGTCTGAACAGACTTCTGCAGCTCTTCTTTATGATCTCTCTCACAGTTCTTAAGTGCTCATAATAGGCTGCAACTCTTGATTTGATGAAGAGTCTACATCTGATCACTGCATCAATTCCAGCTCTTAAATTGCTGAGAAGTTTCTTCTTAGTTATACAGGGCGATTCAAAACTTATCGTTCAAATTTCGTGCGGAGGTAGGGAATACGTCAGGAAACCGATTTCACATAGGAAAGAATGTCGGCAAATGTACGCATGCGTATGTAGAGGGCGCTGTGTGTACCCAACCAGTATACAGCTCGCCCGACCACTCCCGCTGTCATCAGTGTACGAGCTGACTTACTAGTGATAAGATGAATCGTTTTTCGCATCAAGAGCTAGCGGATATGCATCTCGCATATGGGGCAGCTGGCGAAAGCGGCCGCTAAGCTAGGCAAGTTTACGAAGACCGATACCCCAACAAAAGAATACCGCAGCATCAAATGTTTGCACGTGTGCATCGCGATCTGCGCGAACGTGGTTCACTGCGCAGCAACATGCAGGATACGAGGAGAAGACGACTGACGCGGACTGTCAACGTCGCAGAACAAGTCCTACAGTCCATCGAAGATAATCCGAATACCAGCACACGAGCTATTGCTCAGCAGCTTGGAGTCTCTCAGTCAGCAGTGTGGCGGATACTGCACAAGGAACGAGTGCATCCTTACCATCTGCAAAGGGTGCAGTTACTGCATCCTGACGATTAATCGAAGCGTGTGGAATTTGCACAATGGTTCATGCAGAAAGGTGCCGTGGACCCCAGTTTTCCAGCTTCTGTCCTTTTTACAGATGAAGCTTCATTCACTCGTGAAGGTGTGTTCAATACACACAATTCACATGTGTGGGCTTACGACAACCCGCATGGTACGAGAAGTCACGCTGCGCAACATCGTTTTGCCGTAAATGTGTGGGCTGGAATCATTGGTGACTGTTTGTTGGAACCTTACTTGCTACCGCCCCGATTGGACGGCCGGAAATACCTAATATTTCTCGAGACAGTGTTACCGACTTTTCTGGGCGCTGTTCCTGCGCATATCCGCCGAGATATGTGGTATCAACATGACGGGGTCCCAGCCCATAGCACAATTGTTGCGCGTGATTACCTGAACCGAACATTCGGAACTCAATGGATCGGTAGAAGTGGACCGATCGCTTGGCCACCCAGGTCACCTGATTTATCGCCCATGGATTTCTTTTTGTGGGGGGCCATGAAAGACCATGTATAAGAGACCCCCGTCGACAGTGAAATGGACTTTGTTGCACGAATAGTGGCCGCCGCAGGCATTGTCCGTGATATGCCAGGCGTTTTTGAAAATGTTCGGCAGTCAATGCAACGGCGCTGTGAATCCTGTGTCCGTGTAAATGGTCTCAATTTTGAGCACCTACTGTGAACCTGTACTTTACCTTGTTGGAATAAAAGTCACATTCGTTACCACTTAACTGCACTGTTTCTTTGTGTTCACTTTACTTGTCCATTTTGTTCATGTAGATGACGTTTGCGGACATACTTTCCTATGTGAAATTGGTTTCCTGACGTATTCCCTACCTCCCAACGAAATTTGAACGATAAGTTTTGAATCACCCTGTATATTCTTCTGATTCATCAGTTTCACCTAGTTCATTACCTGACCCCTCTTCCATAGCAGAAGCCTTAGCAACATCTGCAGCAATTTCTTCCTATGCCAGCTGCTGAAATCCTGGGTTTCCTTCATCCAGTTCATGTCAATCTTGGACATTTTCTTGTGTGGTGTCAGTCTCTCCAGCCTGCCCTGAGTAGTCTCAAAGTCCTCTATCTCAAATCCTTCCAAGTCAAAGTTGCCATCTGTTCCCTACAAGAGGTTTTTCCAGCAATTTCCTAAAGTTAGCACTTTAACATCCCTTCATGCACTGGCCAATTGAAAATAACATTCTTCCAGAAACACCTTTTTCTAGGTATTCTATCACTTTCAGCTTGTTAACGATAGTTAAAGTAACGTGTTTCCTTTTTATACGTGGGGCATTCAAAAAGTTCTTAACATGCATCTGCGGAACAAAAACCATTGCACTTACTTCAACAAAAGTTTTACTGCCCTTCAAAGAACTCTCCTCCAGCATCTATGCACAATTGCAGACGTCTATGCAAATTCTGGAACATTTGGTGATACTACTGTTGGGGAATATTCTGCATCTCTTAATGAACGCATTTTGCAAGGTCTTGTACCCTGAAAAAGCTTTCCAGTAAATTCCTTTTTAATTTTTGGAAGCAATCAAAAAACGCATGGTGCAAGATCGGGTGAATATGCAGGATGGGGTAGCTGTTTTGATTTTTTTTACTGCGCCAGATAGGCTGTAACTTGCCGGTTTTGCAAGCACTGGCATTATCATGAAGAAGCCTTGGCACACCTATTGTTGGTCATTTCATTAACCATTGTGGGCGAAACAATGTTGGTACAGTATTGCCTAGTTATTTTATCAGGAAAGGTGTCCACAGCTACCACTCCTTGGGAATTGAAAAAAATTGAGAACATCCTCTTCCTTGAGCAAAAGTCTTGTCAGATTTTGTGATGAGGTTCATCTTCTGTAACCCAAACATAACTGTCGATCTTTCAGGGATTTGTATAATATTAAAACCACGTCTCATCACCTGTGATGTCTGTTAACCGTTTGGGGCAACTAGGTTCAAACATTGTCAGCATCTCCTTGCACGAGTCGACTTTAGCCCTTTTTGGCTCTTCTATCAGTTTGTGGGGTACCCATTTGGAAAAAATCTTTCGAAACTTTTAATGTTGATGAATAATTGTTTCCACACTGCCAATCGACACACTTGACATCTAAACTTCATACCTAATTTTAACTTATTACCTGAATGGTAATGTGCAAGTTTTCTTTAACGAGTTCACGAACAGCAGCAATGGTTCTCTCGTTCACAACCTCCGTCTTCTTACACGAGGAAGGTCTTCAAAGCTCTACCGTCTTTCTCTGAATTTGTGCATCCATCCGATAACAATGTCATATGAACAGACATGATCCCCATACACTTGAGATAAATCAGCATGAATTTTTTCCGTGTTGTCCCCAAGCTGTATCCTTGTGAAAATGTAAAATCTTTCCATTTTCAGTAGGTTCCATAGCAACAATGCACACATTTTGCACACTGAACTTTAAGCGCTGCCAGCGAAGAGAGCAATGATGATATGGCCTTTTTCTTTAACACGTAGTGACAAGTTTAGAAATACTTTTTTTTACAAACTTTGGAGGAAAGAGTGCAAATCTACTGACGCATGCCAAAAACTTTTTGAATACCTTCCATATCACTTTTTTATTTGTTTAGGACTCATAATTAAATAAAATGTTCTAACTTATAAAGTTCAATCTAATAAAACTTAATGAAATAGAAGAGCAAAAATAATGCGCTATAAGCAATAAAGTCCCTCCATCACAGAGCCAACAACAGAGTATTCCAAAAGAAACATAGTTGTTGAGCTCAATGAGCGATAACATCTGCCTATCAATCCACATTAGCTGACAAGTATTAGCTGTATCTAGACTTGCAAGGGTTTATTTCACTATAATTTTCAAATTTTTGAAGTTCTATTATTAATGCACCGATTCCTTTACTAGCTATAGTGAAGCAGAAATGATTCCTTTTAAGAACTTCCGTCATTACTGTAGCAGCACTAGAAGCATTATTTTTACCTCACAGTTGCCTAATACAGGCAAAAAAAAAGATTTCATATCGTCGCTGGAAAATTTCCTTGTTATGACAATGTAAAATCCTTTATTCAAGTGAATTTCTGTAGTAGAGGAAAACCTCATTCCCCCACATCTGCACCTTGTATAAAAATATTAAGTGTCAGACTTTATTTAATTCTTTTAATGGTTTAAAATGAAAATATATTATATATATATATTTATTTAGTAGTTTAATATAAAATAATTTTATAAAAGTGTACAAAGAGCTATTGTCAAGGATTTTATTTAAAAATTTGGAATATTATACAGTGTATGCTGGCGGGCATATTCCCATATAAGAATGGCTCCACTAACGTGAACGTTCAGGGACCTGATTACTCCTTGCTGTGGAATTTCAACGCAGACATCCAGTAAGTGAATCAAATCTATTGGAAGGCCTGTTTTCTCATTCCTAATAAAAATTAAATAATTTATATATATTTTTTTTATTTTCTGTGAAAAAGCAAACATGATATTCAAAATATAGATATTAGTCTTCTATCTATCACATCACATAAGTTGAACAAATACTTTGGCATTGAATTCAGACAACTAAAGTTTAAAACTGGTTGTCAAACATATAGCAAACTTTTGGTCAATTGCATTCTTATTTCACCAACACAACCAAACCACCAATAAAATTAAGATGAAACTGTATTAATATGATAATGCATCATCAAAAAATTTCCTTAATGCAAAGTGGTTTTGAAATTTGTTCATAAATTTCTTTTGAATGCTGAAACTTTGCCTCACTACTTATTGGAAATGCTTCTCCAAATATCTATCAACCAGAAATCGGTTGGTTTGGGATGTTTTACCACTGAGTGGACTTTTTGCACACAATGGGTTAAAAGGCCACATCACAAGGACCCCAATGACTCATAGAAAGTTTGGGAAGGAGACCCACTGGACAGCTGTTAGTAGGCAGATCACCCATCAAGGCCATCCAGCATGTTCTTTAAAATGCACAGGCATGGCTCTCCTGCACATGGGTTCACAGCTTTAGGTTCCATGCAACAGATGTCAATCAGATTTGTAATCTTTATACATAGTCATGTACTAAAAGTTTGTTACACTTCCAGTTCAGTTTTTTCACCTTTTTTTTACATGTGACAGTTCCACACAATAGGATAGATCTGTTTTTAATTTTGGTGAGTACATATGTTAAATTTTACATTTTTAACAACCTGTAATATACAGTAATTTCAATTTTTCAAAATTTTTTTATTTTTTCAAAAATTTTAGTACCTTTTTACTTACCTTTTTAATTTACGTGTCTTTAGCCTATAATTCACAAAACACATTCACATAAATTTTAACTTTGTTATTGACTTTTTACACATCATGCATTTTTATTGACTCAAATAAATTACATTATGCTATTTGCAGTTGGTCATTGAGTGCAGAGCCTTTGCACTCAAGAGGCGACTCTCAGTCGCCACTTGGTGTAATGCAGCAACTCGAATGGCGACAGAGAGGCGACAAACCCTGTTTTGTACACAGATATCTTTCCTCTTTATATTTTAGATGTGTAAATCTATTGTCTATGTGCACTTCATAGTACAGCATTGTGTTAAATTAAAATTATTATTTTAAACTTAGTCTGTTTTTAGTTTGAGTTGTTAAAATTATTTTCATGATATATCTTGAAATTTCTTTAATTTTTTTTTGTTTATATAAGCATTTGTGTGTCCTATCATTTCCAAGGGAATGGGGGTACAGCAACCAATTGCAGGAGTGTTGGTAACTTCAACAATCTGACCTAGTAGAGGATCAGGTTTATCTTAGAAGGGAACATGTGTATAAAGGGACAGATCTGCAAACATGGGTGCGAACATGGGGTGCATATTAGGTGACTCTGAAACATGGGGTAGGGCACAAAAATGGGGTGCGAACTGAATATCAGTAAGCATTCCATTTCCTTGAGCTTATTTGAGAAAGGAAGTAAGAAGAGAGAAACATTTTTCCTGCAAGCTAAGTGCTAAAGGTTTCTTGCTTTGAGAATAATGACTTGACTAACAGCACTGATGAAAATTTAACCAGCTAAATTGGAATATTAAACCACATAAAACTTTGCCCAATGGAAGCTTATAGCATGTGCACATAAAGTAACCTCACCCACCTTTCTTATCATGACTGTGTGCAGTGTCCTTAATTTTAATGCTGCGATTGGTTGCTGTACCCCCATTCCCTTGGAAATGATAGGACACACAAATGCTTATATAAACAAAAAAAAAAAATTTAAAGAGATTTCAAGATATATCATGAAAATAATTTTAACGTTGCTATCTTCTTACTTCCTTTCTCAAATTATTGGAATACTGAGTCAGGCTCATGCTCATTACCAGTGTTCATGTTTGATTCAAGATATTTAAAGCAAGAATGAAAAATACTCTTATGAATTCTTGTAATTAATTCATTCAATAAAAGGGAAAACTCTAACTTTATTAACAATCAACTTGCTTTACCATAAAACAATGAAATTAACTATTACTTCATGCGCATGTATCTAAGTAATTATAAACACTTGAAAAATATTGTGTTAATTATATGCAGCATTATTTAAAGATTAAATCAATAAAATATTTCCTTAATTATTTAACTTTTTAAATTTATAATTATTACTAGTGATATTATTTATTCACAGATTAATTTGGAAAGTTGACTGATTTGAAAGATATTACATCCTTATTTAAACCTAATCATTATAATACTCCTTTCTCTTACTATTCTGTCAATGTATCAAATTCAGTTCTCTTAACTCCTGAAACTTGAATTCATATTACATTTCATTGTCACATGATAGTAGTAGGTCATTTCATGAGCTTCTTCTGGTGAGTCCCATGCTAAATTTGCAACAATCCAATTATGATTGCATGACCAAATACATAATTAAAATGTGGAAAAATTTATATTTGAAAGAAAACTGTTACTGCTATGTGTACCATACTTCAATTGTGCATATTTAACTTCAACAATTTATAATTGTGCATATTTAATTTAGGTCAAACAGGAAGAATATAAATGCCTCCATAACAGATTAAGGAATTTATAATCATGTTTACCATATACTGTTATAGCATGTTGCCAAGATGTAGTTTTGAAAGCTTATTAGTTATTTTCTGGGGCCTTGTGTATGCGTGGATACACACATTCCCTTACCATCTGAACATGTGACAGATTGCCTGGCACAGGTGCAAAGGCAATGCTTGACACTTAAAATTTTCAGCATCCTTAATAATTCAATAATTGTTTAATAACAACAGAACATTTAAAAAAATGCTAGATTTGTGTTCCTTAATATTGTGTATTTATTATTGCTATTACTTGTAATTATTTTATTATTTTAATTATTTATTAAAAAAATATTTATTACTTGTAATTATTTTATTCTATTACAGTAAATTTACTAACCCAAGGAGAATCAATGACTTTTGGGGAAAGATATAATTTGTCAATAATTCACTATCTTCTGTTTGCTCAGCTCCAATTAGTGTGTAACCTTTATGGCTCATACATTTTAAATATTCTCTTAAATGGTGAACTGGCACCTGCGAAAAAAGTAATACTTATAAAATCAATAGAATTTCCTAAATAAAAATATACTTGAGAAAGAGAAACATTGGGAAAAATTCAGTATCACAGTTTCTTTGCTAACAGCAAAAACAAAAATTATAACATAAAAGAAGCTTTTATGGGTAATATTTTAAATCACTGATATAAATTTCAGGGCATACACTGAATCATACAGCTAAGCACAGTTATTTTTGCACTGATGTAAATGAAAACAAAAATATTCAATTAAAAAATACTATTATTTAGCATATGATATTCCACACAAGTGCTTTTGTAATTTTTTTTTCAGCGTGCAAATTTCCTGTGTAGCTATTGCCGATACCCATTTATATATTTGGTTTTATTATTCACTCCACGGTTGGACTTGAGTGTAATAAACAAAGAAGCATGAAAACCTATTTAAGTATGTTTTGAAATTTTACACTATAAGTTCTTAATTTAATTTTCCTAATTTCAACCACAATGAATACCTGAATCACAGGTAAACATACATGGATCTAGAGAAAACTAAAAGGGGGTCAAGTGATCTATATGAAAGGGTTGGGGGGGGGGGGGCAGCATCAAGTCAGAAATGAAAAATAAGGGTAATATACACAGTTGTATCAGAATAATATGACCACCTACCATTCATATTATTAGGTAAGTGGTCATATTATTCTGACACGACTGTGTATATATATATGTTTAAATATGATATTCCCTCCTTTCTGTACAAACTCATAAGAACATGTTTTAAACTAAAATATGCATTTTTTTGTATTTTTGTTTTTTAAATTTATTGTACCCATGACTGTCACATAATTTATTGCAAATTCAAATTGTGAATGCTAAAGTTCTGTTAATATTGTAAAAGTTGTGGGGTCTGTAATTCTCTATATATTCTAATATATTTAATAATATTCTAATAAATTCTAATATATTCTAATAAAATTTCTGTAATACTCAATATCAGCAATTTGCATCTCAGATTGAAAAAAAGGGTGTGCTTTAGAAAATTACATGAAATTTTTCCACTGCTGATGGATATATGGTGCTATGAAAGTTGATGGCTGGTTTCTTTTTTGCAATATAAAGACAGTGAAGGATTCTAGAAACTACTCCTAATTTGTACAGACCTTCTCATACAAGGGAACTACTAAGATGGAAGTCACTACTGACCACTAACTCAGAAGAGTTAACTAAAACACTCGAAGTATGCTTGTAAGAACAGTAGCTAGCTCTCTAATCACTATGCCAGTTAAGGCCAAATAAATCTTGATTGCTTATCAAGTATGAATAAAAATCAGTAAATGTCATATTCTGAAGTGCACTGAACATGTATTGTTTTTTCTGACTAAACTGTTAGTTGGTACTTGAAATAAGTAAAACAAAAACCTATTTTATCTCACAATTTGAAAACATATCCTCCTTTATTCCTTTATTCTATTATCTATTATATATAATTATCCCCTTAGACACTTTAATCTCTATTAATCTACAGAAACATATAATGAAATAAAAATCTCATGAAAACTCTCCAATAATCAGTGGTACCTCTGAGTGGCATTTTTTGCACACAATGGGCTGAATGGCCAGGTCACAAGGACCCATTGGACAGCTTTTTTGTTAGGAGACAGATGGAAGTCTCCTGGCAAAGCCATTCAGCATGTTCTTTTATGTGCACAGGGTATGGGCTCTCCTGCACATGGGGACAAGGCTTTATGTTTCCTCTAACGGACAGTGGAATTTCCAAGCCCATCAGTGTCTCCTTTCTAACCAAGGGAAGGAGGGAGAGAAGGGATAGCAGAGAGAAATCTTGACACTGACCAAGAAGGACTTGAACCTGGGAACTGCAGATTATAAGCCAGGTGCACTATTAACCCCTCAATGGCCATTGTCACCAATTATGTATTCCTGAGAGCCATAACAGTGATCATATTTATATTAGGCTAATTAAAGCTGCAATACCAAATATAACGTACATGAAAATTAGCTAAGTATGTAACAATAGTTCTGTTAATTGAAAACATACCCTCCTTTGGCTATCTCCTTTTGACAATAAAATTTAAATGTATCTTATAAAAAATAAAAAATAAATAAATACCCCCTCAAGCAGCTGCTTGCCACAGAGGTCTGACAGGAGCCTGTCAGTTTATATGCCACAGTTTGAAGATCTGAGAGGATGGCAGGACCTCAGCAGAAAAACGACACATCCATGCCTAATCCGGGGCTCGAACCCAGGTCCCTTAGATCAGTAGCCAAGCGTGCTAACCACTCGGCCACAGGATGGTCTTAGTATTATAAATATTTTTTCAAATAAAAGTATGACTCTGGCAAGTTAGTTATAACTTGAAGCATAAGTGAAGTAAGTATAAAAACAAGGAGAGTAAGTATAACAAGAACAAGGAGAGTAAGTATAAAAGGCAAACATATCACAATGATAGCAAGCATGTAACATTCATGCAGCAAAGCAACATGCCAATGAGTACAGAGAAAGGAATCACATCTCCAAGATGGCACAGGGAGCGGTGATGTAATTTCTTATGGTAGAGATCGCAATTCCTGCAGAGATCCAGCAAAGACTGTACGTGATATAAGATTGCATATTTCCTCCCTGGTACAAGGCCTTTCGATGGCATAAGCAGTTGAAGGAGGGATTCTAGTTCAACTCGGGTATGTTGCCCATCATATCAGATGATGAAATGTGGTATCATTTGATTCTCAAACATGATACATGTAGAAATAGCACCATTGCTTTCAGCACACAATATATTACCTGTACCCACTGCTATTAAAGTCATGCTCACTTTGCTTTCCAACTGTTGAGGTCTATTGCTACTGAGCCACGTTTGTACTGTGAATACCAGATAGTATATTGATGCATTACATAACTTGGAATAGGCATTAAGGCTAGATGAGGAGGCGGCTTAATCTGTAGAGTTTTCTAGCTTCATGACAATATCCAATTGCACAAAACCCATGTCAGAGTAATGGTTTTACAATGGTTTCAATGGATGTCCTTCAACACCCTCCTTACAGTCAGTTCAAATCTTTCTATATGTGATTTCCACATTGTTTGGATCCCTAAAATGAGGGCTCAAAATTATGAAGCAAAACCTTGTCAGGTTAATACAACAGATGGCAGTGAATGCAAAATTTGTACTACTTTTATTATAGTTAATAAAATTAAAATATTGTTGAATCAACAAACATTGTAGATCTGCACTTCTATATATCTCTTTAGGAATTGGGAGGCAATAATTTTATTATTATAGTGAATGGAATGGTGTAGCTAAATTTATAATGAGATGGAATGATATTACTGATGTGTAGGATGAATTGGAATGGTTTCCTGGTGTGTTTTGGTTTATTTAAAGCCCTGCTACAAAGTAGACTGACCCTCAAAGGGAGATATTTGGAAAGATATGGAAGATTGGCTCACTGGACATTAAGGCAACTGCAGTAACCTTGTTTAATCTACACTAAGGGTGTATAGCATCTAGCAAATTGCTCAGACTAATATCTAAATGTAAGAGATTTCCATAATTACATTGCATTTGTATGTATATAGTCTCATTTCATTTGAACAATTAGTATATACTATCTAAACAAAAAGTTAGAGAATTTCCATGTTATGCCAGAGGAAAGCTAAATTTGATGTCCTGTAGCTTCTAAAATAAGCTTTTTATAGAAAAATAGGACTTAGGATAAACTGAAGATATCAATCAATCTAAATCTTCATTTTCAGCAATATTCATTCAGTATTTAAAGAAAGTTAGGTATTTAACAACTGCAATGAGTCATAAGAATCATCCCAATAATTAAAATTTAAATAATAAGTATTGTTCCAAGCCATTTAATAAACTAAGGGTATATTTTAGAAGTTTGTGGACCTAATCCTTTCAGTTTTGCATAACTTTTTTTAGGACTGGCATTGGTAGCCATCTTGTGGTCGAGTGGTTAGTGCACTTGACTACTGATCTAAGGGACCTGGGTTTGAGCCCCGGACAAGGCATGGACGTTTGTGTTGTTTTTCTGCTGAAATCCTGCCATCCTCACAGACCTTCTACTATGGCATATAAACTGACAGGCTCCTGTCAGACCTCTGTGGCAAGTAGCTGCTTGAGGGGGTATTTATTTTATTTTTTTTTATTGCCATTGCTGTTAAACAGTCCAGTTTCCATAACATACATTAACTCAATATTCTTGAATTTCAGGTTTGATTTGATGTAGATGTTTATCTTATATCAATTTTTCAGGAAACTTATTTTAAAAGTTATGAAGCATCAAATTCAACTGGTATAATAATATGAAAATTACTTTACTTTTTGCTTAGAACAATGTAGATATTTATTATCAGAAACATACAATGAATTTAGACAATGTAGATATTTATTATCAGAAAAAATTACAGTTGTGGTTATGTGCCCTTTAACTAACTATCAATCATTATGCAATAAAATTCTGTCACATCTAACTTCTGCATTCTGTTAACATATACCATTGATTTTGTCCTTTATATATTACAGAAGTTCTCATTACACAATGAATTTAATACATACATACTTCTTTGATAGAAATCCATTTATCAGCAGTAACTGAAAGATTCTGGAATTGCTTGTCATGAATAATTTGCATTTTTCCTATGACATATTCACTGACTCCAAATACTTCACAGGTGCGACATAATCCTAGTGTAACAGAACATATTTATGAGCCATTGAGATAAAATCCAACAAACTGTTTTTGAATCATATACTCTAAAAAAAATTCTGCCCCATTCATGCAAAATATGTTTATGAAAGAGAATATTAAAAGAACAAGAGAAAAATCTGCAAAACATAACACACAAATGATAGAATAACTAATGCTGGAGTTCAGTGCTGTATTCTACATGAATGTGTGCTTTAATTTATTATATTGAGTTAAATAATCAACAATTATATATTCTTCAACCAGCAATAAAAGTATTTATCAATGAGAAATAGTTATTTCAAAAATGTATAACATCTTTATGAACTCTTTACTTCTCAATTGGGGAGAATAGCAACTTGACAAATAAGATTGAAAAATATAGTGCTGATTGTAATTACACTTATGTTGCAAAACTAACAAATACTTATTTACAAATGCAACAATATGATCTCACAGGGAATAGCAATTCAACAAATTACTACTGACTATTAACATCTGGCTAATAAAATATGTTTCTACATATGGTCCCTTTATTGGGCAGTAGCTAAAGATCAAATTACGAAAGTAGCAGATAAATTGCTATTCCCTTCATAATGATTAGCCTGCTAAATGACCAAAACCTGGAATAAGGTCTGATCTTTCTCTTCAAGATGAAAAGAAATATCTTTCATTGCTTGGCTCTGCTGTCCTTGAACTGAGGGTCAATTTTTAAAGTTACAATGATCAGGTGACATGCTAGTTCAATGAGGTAAGTGTACCTTGGTCACATTATAGATCTCATGTACTGAATTCAGTGTGGAGAGTGCAAATAAACTTATAACTGTGGGTATTGCAGCCTATAGAAACATAAAGCTATTACATTGTCATTTCATCTAAGGTTATCAGAAAATGGAGAATACTTCTTTGTACCCAATAATCTTGTTTCAACATTTATGGCTTTCATCAATGCAGCATTATTTATTATCTTTTGCCATTAGATCTTAAATACTTTAAGTAGAACACTGAAAACAAATGTTATTTTTAACTTTACAGGCATCATTTACTTAATGCTAATCATAACCTTGTCCAATCTTTTGGCTGTCTTACATCAATTTCAGAACACAGAAAATCACATCAATGATGACAGTAAGTTTTATAGAACAGGCAAGCATTAAAAAGAGTTATGGCTTACATTGAGTAAAATGATTAAATAATGATTAAATGATAAAAACAATAAGAATTGAAAACATTGATTAAACTGTTTCCAATTGGCTTAAATAGTGCATGGTGACACCCTAATAGCATGAACAACTTGGAAGAATCTCATATTAACTATATTCCTTCATAACCTGAAATAAATAAGTATGAATTGCCACTGCCTTAGCTCAATTGGTAGAGCAACTGGTGCATAACTAGGAGATACTGTTTGAATTCAAAAGGTGGCTCAGTGAATTTTTAGAAACTTTTCTATTCCATATAAATAACTATGTCATCACTCTCATGAGTTCTATATTCTAAAATGTGAAAAAAAAATGTTGGTTAATGAAGTATATATAATCATTGTGCTTGACTAATGATTAAAAAACCCTTGCATTTTAGGCAAAATATAGCTCTAGTGAAAAACAAGACAAAAATTTAATGCATCTGGAAATTACTGACATAAAGAAAAATAAATGGACATAAGTACAATGGCAAATTATATAGAGATATGAACAATTAAAAATATATAAAACACTTGCCTCCAAGATTAGGAGTTCTGTCTATAAGTGAAGCTACAACAACAAGCCCATCTTCTACACGGGGTTTCCTTTTTACTTGCATATTTCCCAATTTCTCAAGATCAGGAATCATTTGCTTCCACGGAGTAATTTTCTTTTGGAAATTGGAGACTTCAGCGGCATCAACTATATCTGAATCAGCTGTAAAAAATAACAAGGAAAATTATTTTTCCCACCGAGTAAAAAACTTCTGTATGATTAAGAAAATAATGAACTATTCTTAATTAACTTCAATTTCTAGTAATCATATTAAATTTCAGAATTTTAGTCCTTAGTATAACCTTGAGCAAAAGTGGAATCATACCTCGACCTGGACACAAATTTTCACTAGTTGCATTGGCTGACCACTGGTTTTAATAAAATCTTAATAAAAAATGCATCAGTTTCAATGCTCAAATTCAGAATGGAGGAATGGGTTTTTTATGTTATCTGCTGGAGAGAGCTGTCCATTTATGGGACAACAGAGTAAAATCTTAAATTCATTTATTAGCATTTGATAATACTTTACAGTGACACAGACATCTCAAATGATTGATACAAGTACAAAGAGATTAATTTTTCAACCTTAGCACAATTCTTTACTAGCAGAATTGACAGGTAAAAATTATGTGGAGTTTAGATATGTTTTTAAATTGAATTAAAAAAGTGCCATTTTGACTCTAATGTTTTAAATTTGCATATGAAATTATTTATTTTTTCTATGTCATTTGAATTTGAAAGATAAAAACAATATACCATCTTCCAACACCCAGAGAATTCTGCACAAATAATAGTATATATATATATATTACGAAATTCCCCACTGAAATTCAAGAGCACCCAGGCAGGTGCCAGCCTAAGCAGTTATGGCCATTATATATAAATTGTAAGTAAAAATCCACTAAAAGTTTAAGAAGAAAACAATTACACTCTTACTTTTATGATATAATAATGATGATATTTCCAGGTGAGGGAAAAACACAGATGCAGATAACACAAGTTTGTCTTAGCAAAGCTGTTGATTCATAGAAATAATGTAAGAAGAAATTTCAGTACAACCCAACTTGGAACTATTAATTTGAGTGCCTAGCATCATGCTTCTTCAAACATATTTTCTAGAAATTAGTAGTGGCACTTCTATGATCTTTTAATTACATTGTACAATCATTGAATTTTATTAATGTTCATATGCAAACTATTGATATTGCTCTTTACTTTGTACACTAGCAAACATTTTATTTGTATTGTAAAAAAAAAGAGTTCATTTCAAATAATTTAGCAATTTACATTATTGTTTTAACTCTTAAACTTTAATTTAATTACTAATATTATAAAATTAAAATGTTTTTGCATTACTTGATATTTTGAAGGTCCAAGAACTAGGCTGAAAGTCTTCCAATTTGCTATCTTTATTATATAAAGAGATGGGATATTTGATTTGATCACATGTTAGGAACAATGAAGGATGAATCCATTCTTCTTCAGCAAGGCATGTTAGGCGAGGTAACTCGTAAAATATTGTCTAAAACAGAAAATATGTTAGACATTCCTCAAGCTATAAAATTTTGGAAATTGAAATATTTTAAACATGAAATATATTCCAATGAGATGCTATTAAAAGTTCTAAAAAACAAACTATAAAACTTCAAAAAAGAGACATCAATATATATTTCACAAAGAATTACAAAGGCTTTTTCTGAGATTGAAATTTTGCAATATTTCAGTATTCTTTTAGTTTCATTGTTTCTTTTCTGCTAAATATTAATTTTTTTAACCCTTTTTCCAATGGAAATTACTCCACTGAAAAGAAAATTACATCTCCAAAAGGCAGGTATTAAAGTCCTTGAACTTCCATCAAGATAGGACTTTTGTTGGTGTAACTTAGTAGTTTTGGAGACTCAAGCTTTTACAAGCTTTTACCTTCTTCTGCACTGTCAAAAGCAAAAGTTGCACAGACATGAAGAAACTCAGTGATATTATATCTATGTTTGCATGTTCTTTTTTCTATTGTACACCCAACAAAGTTATTATCATAATTATTTTCCTAGTATGCAACATTCTCTCCCAGTTTTGCTTTGAGAGTGTAAAATGCTTTCCTAAAATAACTTAATTTCATTAAGAAGAATTCTATGTTGACTGAAAATCAAAGAATTTTCATTTCAGACAGAACTACCTTATGAAGATATAATTTTTATTATCAAGGCAATTTCTACTAAATGAAAACAAAGGGACAACATAATTTCAATATTCTGCAAAAAAAAATTGACATAGTGTGTATCTAATCGATTCTCAAAAAATACCAACTTATTAGAGAATTTACATTCTACTCAGTTCAAAGTAAAACAGCTACAACATCTTGTGCACTATGCTATTCCAAGAGAAATTATAATACTGAGAAGAGGGACAAAAGAGAAGTGTATTAATTAAGATTTGCAATTTTTTTTTGCAGAACTGAAATTAAAAACTCTTATGATTCATTTAGCAACTTTTATAGAACCTTATTTTCCTAAAAATGTTATGCACTTTCCAACAATATTTTCTTCAACATTTCAAATATTTTTAACACTTTTAGTAATATAAAAAGAGTTCCATATAAAATGTTACCAAAACTTGCAGTTTTTACACTACCAAAGAAATGTGAGGGCAATATATTCACAGAACAGCAAAGTTTTATTGATTAAATTACAGTAACTAACTGGACATTAATGTATATTATCATTCTATGCATCTGCTTATAACAAAAAGATACATGATTGAACAATTTCTAATAAATTTAAATTTTTAGTTTGCTTTGGCCCTAATTGGTGTAGTGGTTAGCATAACTATTAAGTCAATGGGCATGTTCTTGTGTAAATGTTTGTCTGTTAATAAGAAATAAACACATGCCAAAAGCTTAGTTATTTCTGTCCTTTGCAATTTATATATAAAAAACAATTAGCAATTTTCCAGTTTTTTCAGCCAACTTGACAATAATGTCTGATCATCTTTTAAATCAGCAGTGCAAATAATATCATTTTAAAAAATGTGCAATTCAGTGGATTAAATTTTCCCAACTGGAGAGTGTTCTGATTAAAAGTTCCAAGAATTTAATTTTCAGACTGACTTGCTTTTTAAGGCACAACTTTATTAGTGGAGCAGTTTCCACTAAGAGAAGTAACACAGCTTTTATTTCAGTAAAAAAAGGTGAAGTTAAAGTGCATTAAAAAAATTGTTATGATGGAATTCAATTTAATAACAAATGAAAAAAAAGCAACTACTGGTTTATCATTTATTTAACTGAAGGATAATTTTGATTTAATGATTTTAAGTCACTGTTTGCAAATATGAAGAATTACTGAATTTTTATGACCATTTGCAATTGTTACTTTGGCTTACAGACACAAAGACATTATGGCGATTTGAAAAGGGGGTTTTCTGACAAAATTTCAAAGCTGAATTAGGCCAACTACCGAACAGTTGCCCCTTGGGCCAGTTACTAAGTATGCAAATTATTTTCCAACAGATGTATCTGGGGACTCAGATGCAATGGGACCAGAATAATTTCAACATAATGTTTTACTGCCAATATTCCATCAATAACAACCAGAATTACAGTTACAATAGCCCTGAATGGCTATTGTAACTGATGATTCCCTATATCATGATTCCAGGTATTGACCCAGTACAACACTCCCTGATGCAGGCTGAATTACCTCTGTCCCTAACATATCTCCAGATGTCCAAACAATTATCACTGGATACCAAACAGAAATGTGATTCATCACTAAAGACAATGTGATACCAGTCTTGTGCTCAAGCAGCCCTCTCTCTGCACCACTGCATATAATGATAGGAAGATGTCAGAGATAGATAAGACAATGGATGGTGCAAATGCAGCTCTGATTCTTGCAGTCATCTTCCAACCATACTCTTCGACATCGGTGGAGACAGGTATGGTGTTATATTGGAAATCGGATGGCTTGTGACAGATCTCTTTTAATCTGCTAGTTGGCAGATCTGCCATTCCTCACATTTGCAAGTTCTTCTGATGCCACCAAAGCTTTGGCAATGTGTTGGGGCTATCTCACTGTACCCATTGTTGCCAATAGTGTACAACTGTTTAACAATCACAACCCACATGAATGGTGATTTAGCATGTTGACCATCTACCTTCTTGCGACCCAATGATCTGAGCCCTTTCAAATTCCATTAGCTGTACATAACATTGCCTAATGCAAGTTTAACCCTTTCAGTACATACTGGCCTAAAACAACTGAGATTTTAAATGGAGTCATCCAATCAGTGCAATTCCTTCTTCACTACCTCCTACCTTCAGTTTGGGTCACATTGGGCCAGTATGGTACTGAAAGAGTTAAGGCATTACATACTCTTTGCAAGTCATTTGCTCGCCATTTTGATTGTCTGCTGATGTTTACCTCTTTTTATATCCACTTTAGATTCCTGCATCACTGAGGTATCAGACACATATTAGATGTTCTATTGTATCGATTGGCTTGACCTGCAAATCATTTACATCCATATACATCTCTTCTGTGTGCAAATTGTCAGGCTAGTCTCTCCATTCGTTCCAAGTAGAGTAATATTAATGATGAGCAGCTATCTGCAAGTTATCATGAGCAAATCAACATGGGACTCAAATTTAAACCATGATAATTGCAGTGTCATTATGAGCCAATGAATACTCCTGCACTGCTGAGGATTTCCTAATTTTACAGACAACCAAATAAGACCATTGTTCTATAACTGATAAAATTATTTTCATTTCATTTACATAAATTGAAATAAAAATCTTCTTGAAACACTTTAGAATTACCACCTTTTAAAGGGCAAATATAAAACAACAGTTGATGAATGTATTTATATTAAGCAATTATTTATTTTGAATGTAAGATCATCACGTTTAAGTGATTTATATTCTGTAAAACAGATGTCACACAAAATGCAATTCACTAAATTTTGTCTCATATGCAAATGAATACATGACCTTTGTTAATATAGCATTCACCAATAACCATCTTGAAACAACATTATTCTTACACACCATTTTTTGTAACTTTATTTAATTAAAAATAGTTATTATTTTGACATTTTAATACTTATACATCCCTTTGTCTTTAGATTTTTAAAATTGGAAGCTGTAAGAAAGATTAATCACTACTGATATCAGTGGAAAACACTATGGTTGATCTAGCAGCAACTGAACTGTTCATAAATATCTTACCTGCAGTGTGTAATGTTCAATTGGATCAAATGCAGAAAAATAAAAATCTTCAGCCAGTTTTTGGCTATTTTTGGCTGCATTCCTACAATAAAAAAAAGTTTATTTATTCTCAAGTAAAATAACAGTTGCACATTATAAACTTTATAATATGAAACATCAAGAATCAATAAATTCCAAATCTCTACTTGAAAATATTTCCTTCTTATATTAGAAACATAATTTATATTTAGTGTATTAACACTAACATATTAACTTGTATGCATACAAAATTAGATGAGAAACTATTTACCTGGTTATGCACATTAATTAAGAGAATAAACATCAAGATGTGATTGAAAACAAAACAACAATATTTACAGTTGATATGTATTTTTTAATAGGCAATAACTGGAAATACTAAATAAAGAAAAGTAACTAACCCATATCCTTTACTTGAATGTAAGGACTTGATGCAAATTTTGACAAGCTCAAATTTCTCCATCACTTTGCTTAAATTCCTCAATTCACAAATTTCCCATAATTTAAGCAATGCAACATGAGCATAAATTCTAATATTGAAATTTTGCATCATACAGAATGGAAGGGTGTATGGTAGCCAAATCATCATCATATTTTCCAGGTTGTTAACATGTGGACTTAGATGAATTATTATTGAAAGAAGTGAAACAGTACTTCCAGAGTGTTTCTCTCCTGCCTAAATAGAAAATTTTTACAGATCTGTCATTTAAAACATAAGCAATTACTATTTTTTAACTTCATCATTTTTATTTCATAACTACCAAACATATCCTAATAAGTAAAACAGAACAAGTAACTCAAGGTCTTAAATATACTGAAAATGTGCTTAAAAGGGTTAATTCATTCCATACTCTCTCAGCCTATCCAAAATTTACTGCCTTTTTCCACAATTAATAGCCATGCAATATGTGTTTTCATTAGTGCAAATAATAAAACACATATTTGATCATATGTAGGTTATAAATTTTTTTAACACATTATATTAAAAAAAATAGCTGACTATAGGAAATTTTATGCAAACTTGCATAGCTAAAGCAGAATATTCTAGTGCACAGTCTTCACATCATACAAAAAGTAATGTGATTGCAGGGACTGCTAGGCTGGTGTGTGCAGTGTAGGATCTGTACAATGCTTGTAAGTAGCATCAGTCCAAGAATGAAATGATGTCCAAGATGAGAAATATCTTCAAGAATTTTTCTCTCTCACTTGCTATTTACTTACATTTTTGAGAATGATTTGCATGAGTATTCATCATTGCTTCTCTGTGAATGGCTGTTATTGGGCTCCAGGTGATTTGAGTGGAAAGACTGTGGAGAGTTTTAAGCCTTACCCTTGAGGGCCAGGAACTCTAGTGAATATGAAGAAAAAGAGATAGAGGTAAGAGATTCCCTTATTATATTATTTATTGGCAATTGCTGTGGAATTAGCAGATGACTGAAGAAGCATACCTGATCAAAGATTCCTTCTAGTTCTGACTTTGGAAGAAACTAACTTTTGCTCAACTAACTTTTTGCCATATCTAAAAACATCAAGGTTGGAAGTTCAAAATCTTCAAACAACCTCTAAAGCCTTGTTCTGAACCTTATGAACTGCAGTGAATTTGGGATTCCACTGTGGCTTCCGACACCATATCAAAGCCTGTGTGATGGTAGAAGCAAGCGCTTGGACATTCCAATACATGATCTCTGCCACTGCAACACTGATAGGTTTCTGGTTTACTGACTGATGGTCAATGTGACAGAAAAGTTCAAAACCACTTCAGTCAGACCAATAAATCATTCACCATAATACATGTAAAGGGTTGTAATACATGTACATGTAAAGGGCAATCCGGCTATCTCAGACCTTAGACAAAATGGATGGATGAAGATTTAAAATAACTCCTGTGGATGAATGTTCTGAATTTTGGAGCACTGTGTTCCTGTCCTTGGAGCCTTCTGAGGGACAGATATAGGGACTACCATTTGAGAAGGAGGGGAAGACTTATTTTTTCAACACTGGTGAGAGCTCCTTTGATTTGGAAAGTGAGGAGTAGGAATGCAAACCAGAGTTGATGTCAAAGTTGACAAAGACGTGGTTTCAGCTACTCCAAAAGAACTTTGCTGCATCCAACACTCAGGTGAATACTGATAACAATTTGCATTGCCATGGAAGTGGTGGCAACAAAAGTTGTATCTATTACGACATTGGAACAGGAGATCTAGACAGGGGTGCAGGTGCTTTAGCTACTTTCTTCCTTCACGGAAAGAGCTGTTAATTTGAAGCACTGTAATTCTTTTTCTTCCATTCACTTAGGATAGTAATGGGAGAATGTAAAATGGTTGTTGCTACAGAACATACATACAGCCTGATGACTTGCCAATGAATCTGGATTGGTATGATATTTATTGTCACTTCAAGCACATGGGTTTCCATATCAAGTTGTGTGGGCATGACCATACCTCAGACACTGAAAGTAGTGCAGAGGGTTAAGAATGTATGTTCACATATCACAAAGAAGACAATATGTTTTGATGTAGCAGGAGGTGTGGTGTATGAATGAAAAAATTAGCACCTGGGTGGGCCCTAATTTCCTATCACATATTAAAATCTGGTTGGCTATGATGACTCATGGGTCAGTTAATTTTGAGCAGAGTTCTTTCTCAGAAAGATTGAGAAGGTCTCCACTCAGTTAATCCCACAACATGAAGAGTTAAAGGACCAGCAGGAATGATGGTAGTAGCACTCTATCAATCAGAGAGCAGTTTTGCGTGTTTAGAACTTGCAATTTCATCCAGTAAGCTGCCAGATGTTAGACACTTGGCTGATTTTGGTGAACCTGTGAGACCTTCTAAACTTTTATGAATCAAAATGGAGGCATATTCCTAATCATGGAATGGATGACCATATAGAGGAACAGGAGAAACATATGATAAAAAGATGGATCCTGTTAAGGTCTTTTAACAGCCATGAGAGCAAAATTAGAGTTTGAGAACTCATATTTCAAAACAATTCAGTGTCTGTGGTCCCCATCTACCATACCGAGTTCAAGGAGGATGTCTACATTGTGTTAATACAAGCTGAGAATGCCTATATTTCAGGATGCATCCTATTCTTGCTAACTTCTGCTATTATCAAGATGGATGGCATAAGGCATCTGTATCCAGTGAATGTCATTCATTAATGTTTGGCTTCTTATTAATTCCTTGAAATATATGAGTAATATGTATTGTTAAATATTACTTAAAAACATCTAAAATTGATTTCACTGTTGTGTCAAAATAGTGTCAAATATATTGAATAAATATAATTCTTAGGAACATATACTTTTATCTTTGCAAAAATTGAATTTATCCATTGTTGAAGGTGTCTGTTAATACATTTTACTATATTATTATTATTTCCTTCTAACACCACTTCAAAATTCGGTCAATATCAGTTTCTTTTAATCTGTCAGATTTCATTTACTTATACTAAAAACGTTTCCTGTATACCCTTCTTTCATTACACAATTAACTTGTTTAGACTGAAAACTAATGAAACTGAGTAAACAGTTAATACTCACTATAGACATTTGGTCACTGTACAATAAAAGATTATTAACCAGCTGATGAATGGAAATTCTGTAATGCATATGTATTTACACCAAATTACTGAAAATTTTTATGGTATACTGAAATATACTTTGTAAAATAACTTTGAAACACTATACATATATATAAGCCATCTACAATTATTAATACCTGGAATGCAATATATTCCATTTCATTCAAGAATTATTTATGTGACTATGTGATGTGTATATTATGTGATTATGTGCATCATAACTAATAAATGCACACCTAAAGTGTGCATTTTGCGTCCCATTGGCAGAAACTGGCTCATCAGTTTAAAAAAGTGTATGGCATTATCCAACCATATGGCCTACCTGGAAGAAAAAGCCTACCTACCACCACTTCCTTCTTAACCTTCAGGCAAGTTCGAAAACATCCAATTTCGGTTAACTGGTTGAGCAATTGGAGTATAACCATGTAGTTTTGAGTCTGGAAAGCGGTGCAGTTTTTCATGCTTGCTTTTCTTTGATCAGTATACTGGCTTCCCAACTGTGAGTTTCTTGTCTGTGATGTTCTGACTGTATTATTTTTTTCAAATTACACTGGAAGTCATTAATTTTATTGTATAATATAATTTTAGAGCATTAATTATTTTAACTGTCAGTTTAAATCTAATTGCAAATAATTATTTAATGTTCATGTCTGCCACTATTCTTCCAAAGGACATAAACAAGAAAGTATTTATTGGAATTTAAGAAATGTATTCGATCATTCGATCATTTCCATTCACATCGAGGTTGAGAAATCATAAAATGTTTTAATAACACCAAATAATTTACACCAACAGAAAATTGATGAACATTTTTGTTATTTCACCTAATGGACATCCATTAAAACAAAAATTAAAACCTTAAATAAAAATGAATTGGGGTGGAAAGAAGTACTTAAAAAGAACTTTCATTAATAAAAGTATACATAATGTGAAGTTTAAAAAATTTGCTAATCTCAAATATTTCATTACATCATGAACTTTTTCAACATATGCAATATTATCTTAAATTTCCTGACTAAATCCAAGCAATTTTCTTTCTCTACATTTCTAAGTCAGTGAGAACCTTAAAACAAATATTCATATATCCATAAGTAACTTGAGATATGTCAGTAGCACTCACCAAAAATATACACCTAAGAACCAAAATATTATGACCACCTGCCTAATGTGTTGGTCCTCCACATGCTGCCAAAACAGCTCTTACCCAGTGAGGCATGGACATTACAAGATTTCTAAAGGTGTCTTGTGGTATCTGGTACCAACATGTTACCAGCAGATCCTTTAACTCTTGTAAGTTACGTGGTTGAGCTGCCACAGATTGGAAATGCTGTTCCAACACAAACCACAGATGCTCAATTGGATTGATGTCTGGGGAATTTAGAGGCCAGGGCAATACCTGGAAGTCTTCCTCATGTTCCACGAACCATTCTTGAACAATCTGGGCAGTGTGGCATGGCGCATTATCCTGCTGAAAGAAGGCACTACTAGATGGGTATACCATTGCCATGAAAGGATGTACCTGGTGTGCAATGATGTTTAGGTAGGTGGTAGACATTATAGTTTTCTGTACATGAATGACTGGACCAAGGGTTTCCCAGCAAAATATTGTCCAGAGTATTACATTTCCTCCAACTGGCTTGTTAACAACACACATGTACCCGGCTGTACACATGGTGCAATAGGAAATGAGATTCATTGGATCAGATGACCTTCTTCTAATCATTCAAGGCCCAGTTTTGATGCTTGAGTGCCTATTGTAGGCACTTTCAATGATGAACTGAAGTTAGCATGGGCACTTGGAGTGACCTGCGGCTATGCAGCCCCATTTTCAGCAGAGTTCAATGTACTGTGTTTTGTGACACATTACTCCTGTTTTCAGCATTGAAATTACAGGCAAGTTTCACCACAGTATCCCCTTCTTTTGGCTAGTACCATACGGGATAGCCTTTAGCATCAATGAGTCAGGTCGGCCCACACCTTGCCAACGGTTTGTGGTTTTTCCCTCATTGGACCACTTTTTGAAGGTACAAACCACAGATGACCATGAGCACACCACAAGCCTTGCCATCTCAGAAATGCTCTGACCCAGTTGTCTGACCATTACAATTTGTCCTTTCTGAAACTCACTTAAGTCTGCTCCCTTTTCCATCTGAAGAACAAGAATAACACTGATTAACAGAGCTCAGTATCAGGTGTTATTTATAGCACTTCATGACCTTCAGATGTGCCGTTGTTTACCTGCAGTTGCTTCGATTTGCATAAAGACATGCTGCTCATAATATTTTGACTCTTCGATGTATTTATGACAAATGAAAAATTAGAGATTCTGAAAAAGACCTCTTCTACACATCAGAATAATATTAGTAAAAATATAAAATATTCGACATTTTAATTGTTAAACTAAACCAACATTTGTTGAGCCCCATAAATGGTTTCAGAATCTTATAATGACCTCAAGGCATTTAGGGATGAATTTGTATTATTAAAAAAAATAAAAATTATAACAAACCTTTTCTGTAATAGTAACAAGATCTTTAAACATATCTGGATTTGAATGGAATACTTTTATGGCTATCCACTCAAGAAGATAACGAACTGATGATTGCTGGTTTTCTTCTAGAAGTTCAAACACTTTCTTTATAAGTCTGTTATTAGACAGCTATGAATAAAAATATATATATAAAATTTGCAAACAAGTTAAATATCAATTTAATTCAGTAATAAAGTATCACAGGAAAATATCCTGTAGACAAGAAACATTTGAAATAATTAGCCAAAATAAATTATTTCCATCATACGAGGCAACTTGGTTGCCTAATTCCTCGCATAGATGGTGCCAGAAGCAAATCAGCAAAAATATGTGGGAATTTTTTGTTCTTGTTCACATTGTTCATCAATTTTTCACATTGCTGAAAATATGGTTATCCACTGATGGTGCAGTGGTCTGGTAGATGCGAGTTCGAATCCTACTCAAGACAAAACCAAATTTTTTTGGCTAATTATTTCAAGTTCATATTAATATTCAGACATAACATAAAGCACATTAATACAATTAGTACAAAACCTCTAAGTTATTATAAACAAATAGCACTGTCAATTATTTATGATGAATTACTCAAAAAAACAAACAAACAAACAAACAAACAAACAATACTTTGATCTTAGTTTTATTAGTTTGCTATGAATTTCATGCATATTCTGAAGAACTTGGACTGGCAGTGCACACATACACATTAGTTTTATTTCTTCCTTTCATATATACTGTCACAGCTCTATGATGAAAAAATAACAAGAGATGCATTTCTCTCATTTATCTGCTAATAAATCAGCACTTTGACATCGATTCACATTTTAGAGGGCAAATAGAAATAGGCATTTTAGAAAGAGGCATTTTAGAAAGAGCAATTAGAAAATGTCTTGAGCCGGGTGGGATATGAACCCACAACCTCCTGATACCATGCCAGGTGCTCTGGACCGCTGAGCTAAGGGCCGCCAATCAAGAACTCCTCTTATTAACGCTATGAACATTTCTATTATGTCACATATAGGCGCTATTCAGGCAATTTAACCACAAGTGGCTTTCTATTTGCCATATAGATGGAATGCATGTATTACGAGTATGCTAATGATAAATAGATTAAATAAACTCGAATATTCAATATCTACTAATAAATCATTATTAGATTTATAATAATTAATGTTAATAGCGTTAATTAGAGGAGATCTTGATCGGCGGGCTGGTAGCTCAGCAGTCCAGAGCACCTGATATGTTATCAGGAGGTCATGGGTTCATACCCAACCCGGCTCAAGACAATTTTTCCTCTAAAATGTGAATTGATGTCAAAGTGCTGATTTGTTAGTAGATATTGAATAGTTGAGTTTATTTAATCTATTTATTGCTCTCATTTAGTCTGTAAAGTTGCTGATGCAATCTGTGAAAGTGCTTTGATCAGTGTATTTATTTTTGAATAATTCACTGTAATAAGTGATTGTCATATATGCTAGTGTTTCGTAAACATTCGACTAAAGCTAATGTCAAACAAAACTTAACTTCCATTCTTGATTTCATATGAAACATGCTAAAATGTTTTATTTCACTAATAAGTTAAAAATATAATATACAAAAACTAATGATGACGGGATGAAACTCTTTCATTAGACCCATTGATGAGACCCTATAATAGGAGATGATTGGTGATATATAGATAAAACTAAAGGATAAAAATGGATCAGGTGGGTAGCATTTCAGTTCTTAACGGTTGTGCTGTTGAAAAAATTTCTCTAATTCTCTTGGGGATTGTGTGATAAATACTGGCAATGTAAGTCATGAGGTTAACAGGAAAATAAGCAGTTCTGCTTGGATGCTTGAGAATTTATAGAGAGTATGAAGAAACAATGCAAGTAAGCAGGCTAAAGACTAAAGTTAAATTATACAAGGTTTGGTTTTATCTACAGTTTGTTATGGTAGTTAAATTTTGCTCTTTCAAGCAAGGAAATTTGTTGCTTTTGATATCAAATGTTTATGTAGCATCTTGGGTATTAGGTGGTTTGATTATGCAAATCAGTGTGGTCCAACTGGCAGCTTGCACCACTTGTGTCTTTAGCCTGTATGATGGTTTATTAATTCTTTTCATTTCTGCATTATTATAGCAGAGAAGAATGATTTTTTTTTAAATATTTAATACCTGAACATAATAAATTAAGTATGCATTTTAGAAGTTTTTGTGCTAATATGTTTGTGCATATCCCTATCCATACATAGGAAGACATGGTTGTCCAAAGTTGAGATGGGCAATATTGAGAAGGCATCCATAAAGAATGTGGGAACTTAGGAGGGTATTATTAACAAATTTTCTTTTGATTGTAGTTGTTTTAATTATGGATTTTAATTGCAAAAATATTATAAAAATTAATTCTTCAAGATAGCATTACAATTATTTTCATTAGAAAAAATGTTAGGCCTAACTCTAGTTTTGAGATTATCTGACGCTGTTCAGTTTGAAAACTTTTCTTGGCCTGCAGAAGGAAAAAAATTAGACCATAGCAATGTAAATTCAGATGAGATTAAACAAAGTAGTCAACAATCTATTCTAAGTAGCATCACATTTAGAGATACTGAGAGACTGCATTGGTTTCGTCATGTTGCCTACATGCCGAACTGCAGATTCAGTGAATCAAGTTATGAACATTGGGCCTAAAGATCTTAGGAAAAGGGGGAGAGTAAGAATGCAATGTGTAGATAATGTGAACCAGGACATTATTAAAATTGGAATACCATGGTCAAATGCAATAGCTGTTTCTCAGTATTATATACATTTGGAGATTTAAACTGTACAGTTTGTTGGATTTCTTTAGCCCATGTCTCCTTGAGGATAATGTATGCATGAAAACAAATGTAAATGATAATTATATGAAGGACAGGAAAAGTTCTGTACAAAATACCATAAAGTTGGTCAGATAGGGTAAAACAATTGGCAGGAATTTTTTCAAGGGAGAGAGCAGAACAAAAATGGTTTCAGGGTACAGAAAAACGTTTTTGGAAGAGGAGGCTACAGGGGGAGGAGGAGAAAACAAAAAACTAACATTTTAAGGTAGAAATAATTAGGTCAAGCCACTCAAACAATCCAGCATATATCATAACATAAACAACTATAAATGCCCAAAAACAAACAAAAAAAACCTTATTATTGAAAATGTATGCAAAAATGGGGAAAAAAATGCTTTTTCATATTAATAAATGATATGCTTCTGAAAACAAAAGGAAAAAAAATTAAAATTACATTTCATTAAGGAAAAGAAAATATAATTTTTTGGTACACTTGTATTATTAAATCTTAATGTTATATAATAAAATATAATAAATAATAAAATATTACAACTGTATCATGAAATTAATTATAAATTTTAAATAATTTTTCAAGAGGAGAGCAAACATTGTCAATGCCCATCATGACAAGAACAAGATATAAATATAAAATTAAAAAAATGCAAGGATATAATACTTCACAACATGTTACTGTAGAAAGATCTTAAAACCACTCCGTTCTCATTTTTTTTTTTGCAGTTTAAAAGAAAATGCTGTTGCAAGCCAGTTGGGTTGTTTTCCCTCTGAGTGGTACTTTTCCCACACAATGGGCTAAATTGCCAGGTCATGAGGACCCCATTGACTTAGAGATAGTTGTTTAATCTGATTGATCTATTAGTTTTTCATTAATGTTTGTTTGGGAATTTAGTATAAATTTTAGTACAGTAAATACATGTTCAACCCTCATTTATATCACTGGAAGTGAAATAATATCTCTTGCAATATTGCAAAGCTCCTTCACAAAATGCCCTTTTGTCACCCATTATTTAAAATTCAATAATCATGTTTTTGATGAGATTTTTGTAATTAGCATTGTATAATAACTAAATGCTATTTCATTCTACTAAGTCATCAATAATACTTCTATATTTGTGTTTTAAGTGTAATAACTAAATAATGGTTAAAACCACTACTCAAAATTATTTATTTTTTCAGTCTTGAACAAAAAAAAAAGTCATTTTGTTTCAGTTCTTGTAGAAATTTCAGTTATTATCATTATTCTGTTTTGTTTTGAGTCCCTGCTATAAATTGCCCAAAATCCTGAGATTTGAAGTAAATTTTTTGTTAAAACAGTTCTTCAGGCATGCTTCAGCAGATATTATGCGAGTTGATAAACAATTTTCTTTGTCACCATACAGGATGTAACATCAAGTCCACAGACATTTGAATATATGCTGGACATAGAGATCCAAGATATCATGATGATTATAGCTGAGTTGTTGGGTTGGGTTGTTTTACCTCTGAACGGCACTTTTTTGCACACCATGGGCTAAATGGCCAGGTCACATGGACCCCGAAGGCTCAGAGAAGGTTGGGGGAGGGGACCCACTGGAACAGCTGTTGGGAGACAGATGGTAGCCTCCCATCAAGGCCATCCAGCGTGTTCTTTAACGTGCACAGGGTATGGCTCTCCTGCACATGGGGCCACGGCTTAACGTCCCATCCGACGGACGGCGGCCTTTCCAAGCCCATCGGTATCCCCTACTGACCGTGGGCAAGGCGGGGAATTTTGTGGAGATAAATCTCAACGCTGACCCAGCTGGGACTCGAACCTGGGAACTACAGATTACGAGATTATAGCTGAACACACTGGTATAGTGGCAGATATCTAGTAAAGGTAGTATTATTTATCAACGAAAAATGTACTGCTACATAGATATTTTCACTGATAAGTATGCTGGTAAGTTTACCACTTTTAGTGTTAAGATGTGTATATTTTTATGTGGAAAAAAGTATGGAAGGAATGCCCATGAATAAGTCTCCAAGAATTGATGATATTCATGCCAACATATCAAATAATTAAAATTGTAATTATTTCTTTTTCATATTATTATTTATTTAATTCCATGGGAAATAAACCTGCAGTAACTATACCAGTATTCAATAGCAGTAAAAGAAAACTTATTCAAAACTATAAATCAATTGCAATCTTATTTGTATTTGAAAAAATTATGGAATTGTTACATTGCTTCTATTATGATTACTACAGCTAGCAATAACAGAACTGGTAATGGTGTTGGTGGTGGAAAAGGAAGAATAAAGCAGGCTACATGGGGTAATTCATAAATGATAAATTTATCACATTAACTTTATATTCTTTAATAAACTAAATATAGCTTCATTACCTTCATCAAAAATGGTTGAAGCATTAAAATAGCTTGCCAAACTCTGTTTTTAACACGGTGAATATAAGAATTATCAAAATGGCGAGAGCGAGTAGAAGTGACATTCATGTCAATTTCAAATAATTTTTCTACAATAGATGCTGCCATATATTGGTTTTCTAACTTTTCTGGACTGAGACTTCTGAGAAAATTTATAGCTTGAACTCTTACTAATACATCAGACTGGTGATCACTGAAAGGAGAAAATAAAATACATGCATATTATTTTAGACAGCAGAATGTATTGCTAAAGTAATATCATTAACACTGTGACATGCATTCAGAACTACTGCACAGAGCTTCTGATACTAAATGAAATAATCTAATAAAAAGAAAGTAAACTGCTTTTTATACAATGTATTAAAAGTGGCTATCTTAAGGTGTAGTGATTTGTGGCTATGGCAAAGAATGCATATTAAGTTTACCTAAAACTACCCTGATAGGGTCTCCGCAAAATTCCCCGCCCTGCCCACGGTCAGTAGGGGACACCGATGGGCTTGGAAAGGCCGCCGTCCGTCGGATGGGACGTTAAGTCGTGGCCCGTGTGCGGGAGAGCCATACCCTGTGCACGTTAAAGAACACGCTGGATGGCCTTGACGGGAGGCTACCATCTGTCTCCCAACAGCTGTTCCAGTGAGTCCCCTCCCCCAAACTTCTCTGAGCCTTCGGGGTCCATGTGACCTGGCCATTTAGCCCATGGTGTGCAAAAAAGTGCCGCTCAGAGGTAAAACAACCCAACAACCCTGATAGGCCACCCTTTAGATCAGTTCTTAGGTGCATCGCTGTCTCAACAGCAAGTGTTGACTTCCTTTAGTTGTTTGATCTCAGAAAGGGAAAATAGGAAATCTCATCTCAGCAAAATACAGTTCTCTTCTCTGGACAGAGTTATTTCTTTTAAGTCTGATTTGGTGGAAGCAGTGATGTTCAGAGATTTGGAGGGTTTTCTCTCCTTATGCCCAGTTAATTGAAAAGAATTAATATCCTTAAAAATTTAAATGTTGGTATCAGAATATAGAACCAACATTTGCATATGTTCATAAAAAAATGCACAAATATGCAGTGTTAAAAAATAACTATCAATTATTGCATTGTGGTCTTTTGGACTCACTTTGGTTAGTTTCCTACATTACTACAGTGAATTGCTTTGCTCAAATGGCAGTTTTCTTTATGTCTATATAGCAGGAATATTCAAGGCCAGTTAGAAAAGTAAATATGTACATATGCTAAAAATTAATTTGTGGTCTGTGGGGCATTTATAAGACCAAAATTCTTAGTTTAGAATGTTATCCAAAATGTTCTTAAAGCAAGAGCACAATTCCACATCATTGCTACTTTCAGTGGAAAATAATAATGACTGCTCTTTGAAGTCGAATCATTAATCTAATAAACTATAAAAAAATTCTAGGAATAGCAAAAGCAGTTTGAAAACCTAAAGACTAGTAAAATAGAAAGCAAAAATTGATATATTTATTTGTTGAATATTTAAATTTCAACATATAAACAAAAAGATTCATTCATTTTGCTAACAAAATATTTTTGAAGACTTTTAGGAAGAAATGTATGGCAACAGTTCAGATTCTAATCATAATAATTAAAATTTAGTTTGCAACATAAATTTAGAAGATGAAAAATGGAAGCAACAAGGCCATATTTGAGCATTATTAATGGCAGCAATGGTTATGTAACATTTTTAAGTATCTATACATTGAAATTCTGAATAAATTAAAAGTATCATTTATTAGCTATAAAATCTTATGCTTTTGAGTGTGTGTGTGTGTGTATATATATATGTATAAAAGTACACTGAATAATTTTATTTTTTTAAATGAAGTTTCATGCAATTGTACTAGGGATGGTTGAACTAGATTTTGCTAGGGGATTTCAGTATATCAACAAATGCAATGTGGACACTGGAAGGGTTAATATAATAATTAAGAAATCTATGATACTGAGGCTATGAACTTGATTAACAACAAACAGTATAGTCCAGAATTCAAAGAAACTGGAAAATAGGGGAAAAATAAGTGGAGCATATCTTGTACAGAAAAAACAAAAACAAAAAAAAAAAAACTGTTGTTTTACATCTAGCTAAAAATATTGCAACTACCTTCTACTAAAAATGAGAACTATAAATGTAAACTTGTATAAGAAAGCATTTGGACCTCTGTGGCCCATGGATGATGATGATGATGATGATTAAGATGATGAAGCCGGCACTGCCAACAATGAAGAAGCAAGCCTCATTTGTATTTTTATTGAATACAATTGACCTTTACTTACTAGCTTAAATAATTAAAATATTTTTAAAAAACAACTAAAGTTCACAAAATCCTACATGTCACCTCCTACAATATAGAACTGCATAGGTAATGATCACTTAAAGTCATATTTTAATGTATTTTTTCAATAAGAAACTCAATCTTCAAATTAGGAACTTAGTATCAATTGTGCTATTCAAATGCTTCAAAAGTTATTTAAGCTGTGCATTCTTCTGTGGTGGAAGAACTATTCCATCATACTATTCAGCAGAGCAGTGCTCATTGCTTATGTTTCTCTTGATATCACTTATCATGTCTTCCATGATGCATGCATTATACTGTGAATTTTCCAATGTAATGCTCTCACTTTTGTTCCCAAGTGAGTACTAATAAAAATTACTGTGCTGTGTATATTTGTGAGATAAGTATTGGTGACCACAAATGCCACTGTTGTGTTTACAGGTCTTATTGCATTTAAACAACATCACCCACCATTAAATGTTAAGGAATGTCTACCTATGTATAATTTTAAGTTTACATATAAATAAAATCCTTAGCAGCCATGGGATAGGGAGGACAAACCAAACCATAGCTATTTATATTTCTCATGAATTATATCTACATTTACTTTCCTTAATTATTTATGAGTATTGTTTTTCTCATTATATTGCATTACATTTTCATTTGCAACAGTTTTGTGTACAAAGTATTTGATTGCCTGAATATATCTAAGCTATTTTAATTCTTAGGGAAGTATCTAATCAGTTAATGTCTTATCACTTAACATTGCATTTTCCAAGAATCAACCCTAATGCTAACTGATTACCAGTATTTAGTAGCACTATGGTGCCTTCAAATGTCACCTAATGTACTTTGAAAATTAGCATTAAAGGAGAATGATTGAACATTTAGTTTTTACCTTTGAATAACATTGTTCACAGAAAGATTATCACCTTGTTTAATTATGAAGGCTGAAGCAGTCTCAATTACCCTGTATAAAAGAAGAGAAAAGGGTTAAATATTTTTATCTTACCATATTAAATTTTACATGATCATTAAAAAAAAAACAGCAAAATAAACTAATATTATTGCAGTCAAGTTACTTGTCATAAACAAACTGATGCAATGAATAATTAACATGCAAAAGCAGCCCACAATATCTTGAGAATTCTTTTTCAGGTTTTGGAAGAATGCTACATGATTTTGACATGAGATTATACGTAGTAAAGTCCAAAAGTTTCCGGCCCGAACATGTTAGAACAAGAATTGACAGGTCTAACTCCATCAACCCCTACCCTATGTTTTGTTGCGCTGCAATTAAAATTTTGCAGCTCTAGCATCAGTCGCACTCCAGCTAGTGTTGCAGATAGAAGTGCTGTTGCCCAATATTTTAAATGGTTTAAACTTGAGTATTGAGCAGTCATTAAATTTTTGACGAAAGAAGGCGAAAGCCTGGCAGAAATTAAACAATGTTTAGATGCTGTGTACGGTGAATCTCCCACCGTCATATTCGATGGTTAAAGAATGGGCTACGCAGTTTTGCTCAGAGAGTGATTCAATTGAAGATGAACCTCGTCAAGGCAGACCTGCAGAAACACTCACTCCAGAAACAATTGTGCTGGTGCAAGAAAAGGTGCAAAAGGATAGGCGACTGAAAACTAAAGAATTATCAGCAAGGTGCGAACTTTCAAAAACCACGGTGCTTCAAATTTTACATGACCATCTTGGTATGAAAAAAGTGAGTGCAAGATGGGTCCCAAAACTTTTGAGTGTTGTCCAAAAACAACGATGCATGGAATGCTGTACTGAATTTTTAGCACTCTGTGAGGTGCAAGAAAAAGAAGAGATTAATTCAATTGTCATGAGAGATGAAACTATGGTTCTGCACCATGATCCTCTGTCTAAATGGGAATCTATAAAGTGGTGGCATCCCGGATCCCCACAGCCAAAAAAAGCAAAAGTGACACAATTCCAAAAAAAGATTATGGCCACCATCTTTTGGGATTCTGCTAGTCAACTTTAAGGAACGAAATACTACAGTTACTGGTGAATATTATGCGTCATTAATGAACAAATTGAAGGATACCATAAAAGAGAAATGCTGAGGAAAGCTGTCCCAGGAGTGAGGTTATTGCATGACAATGTGCCAGTGCACACTTCAGTTGCTGTGAAGGCTGCTATTTAGCAATGTGGTTTCCAGGAATTAAATCACCCACCATACAGCCCAGACCTAGCCCCTAGTGACTATTTTTGTTTTCAAAATTGAAGTTGGATCTGTGTGTGAAAACATTTACAAGTGATGAAAAAGTCATTTCTGCAGTTTTAGAGCATTTTAAGGACAAAAATTCAGATTATTTTTTCAGTGGTATAGAAAAGTTAATTAGGCATTCTAAAAAATGTATTGAAATAAAGGGTGATTATATTGAAAAATAAAAAATATTGTTTGATTCTATTACCTCTTTAATACCCTTAGGCAGGAAACATTTGGATTTAATACGTATGTCAGAATTCTGATATCAAAAGTAATCTTTTTAACTTCAGTTATTGGTTTATTTGAAAGAGTGGACTTAATATTTTAAAGTCATTATTGATTTAAAGCAAAATATTTCATCTATGATTGTTTAAATCTTTATTAATTGCACCATTAAAATTTACAGATATTTATCTTAATTTTACTATGCATGCTAATTTTGGATATTTTTAGACTCTACTTACCTATCCAACATTTCCAAACAATTATCAATTTGTAATTTATCTTAAGTCTGTTATTTCCTATTTTTCCTTTGTTTGAATCTCAAAACCAACAAAAATTGGTTTTGGCTTCAATTTGCATTTTGCTGAATTTTATGCACATCATAATTTCAAACTGAAATAAATTTTAAAGCTTAACCAAAGCATTGAAATTGGGGTTTAAAAATTGTTCCCAGATCAAGTTTAGATCATTGCTACAAAAAGCATTTTACTTAAAAATTCACTACTTAATCACAATACAGCAGATGTTCAGCTTTTACCTTCTATTTGAAAGCTCATGCTCCAGAGACCCAGCTCTTTCTAGATGAAGAGTGGCAAACTTGAAATGCAAATTAGTATGAACCATGTGCTTTAAATTCCACTTATCTTGTCATCACACCCAATTACCAGATAAAGCAGCTGCATGCTTATCCCAAAATGCCTTGTAGAACCAGGTAGAAGTGCAGCAACTTTTTATTTAATGTTGCATGTGTGTAGTTTATATGGTTGTTAAAGTTATTAGTAAAATAATAACAATAACTAACTGGATAATATATCTTTTTTATCATTTAGTACTACAAAATCATCCATCAAAATGTTGCCAGTTGACAAGTGAACAGTGAATATAAAATTTTATTATGTTTTGAGTTACTTATGGTCGTACATCTGAAATCAGGAGACAACAGCCTTGAGGTACCATTATGCTCATTTTGATGTAGTTAAGGTTTGTTAATATCAACAAACTTTATGTGGTGGCTTTGTCTACTAAAAGAACTGTTCAGTACTTTCATACTGACATCATCTGCAATCAATTGATATACACATGTTAGCTTAAAATTACCACACTTGCAACTTTTAAATATAATATTAATTGTATTGTATTATGAGATATCAAAAATAAAATTAAGAGAGTGCAAATACAGTGAACAAGTCTTAAAATATGAGTTTATCACACTAACACTGTTTAGATATAAATGCTAATGCCATTTAAGTTGATGGTAAATACAGATACTGTCGGAGATAGAGTGACATATGTACCATACTTATGTGGCAATATCACAATCCATTAGATAAAATAATGGTGTGTAGCTTGCAAAGCACAGAGGAATGTCTTCTGATGAAATAGTCTATTTGCTATCAGTAAAGATAGATGATGAATTGGTAGTCACATATGGTCCAGAGGCAATATTATTAAAGTTGTATTACAGCATAAATTACACAATGTTGACATTTCTTCTTGCCATATAATTTTTTGCAGTTCTTTTTCAATGTTGTCGTATTCACAAGACTGGCTTACTATGAAATATCACCTCTGTTAGATATACCACAGACTGTTATATATTGTAGTGGGTGAGGGGGTGCTTAGTTGGTAGTGCACCTTGGCTTGTAATCTGCAATTCTCAGGTTAGAGTCTTGCTCTGGGCCAGCATTGAGATTTATCTGCACAAAACTCCCCATACTGCCCTCAGTAATAAGGAACACCAATCACCCAATGAATCACAGCCTTGAAAAGGCTGTCATCCATTGGACTCACATTAAGCTGTGGCCCTGTGTGTGGGAGAGCCATACCCTGTGCATGTTAAAGAACACAACAGATGGCCTTGACAGGAGGCTACTATCTGTCTCCCAACAGTTGTTCAGTGAGGTCCCTCCCCCAACCTTCTCTGAGCCCTTGGGGCCCTTGTGACCTAGCCATTTAGCCCATTGTGTGAAAAGTGCTGCTCAGAGGTAAAACAACCCAACCCATACACAAAAGAGCCAAAACATTATGATCACCTGCCTAATATGATGTTGGTCCTCCACATGCTGCCAAAACAGCTCTTACCCAGCGAGGCATGGATGCTACAAGATTTCTACAGGTATCTTGTGGTATCTGGTACCAACATGTTACCAGCAGATCCTTTAACTCTTGTAAGTTATGTGGTTGAGCCACCTCAGATTGTATATGCTGTTCCAACACAAACCACAGATGCTCAATTGGATTGATGTCTGGGGAATTTAGGCCAGGGTGATACCTGGAAGTCTTCTTCCTATTCCGCGAACCATTCTCGAACAATCTGGGCAGTATGGCAAGGCACATTATCATGCTGAAAGAAGGCACTACTAGAGGGGTATACCATTGCCATGAAAGGATGTACCTGGTGTGCAATGATGTTTAGGTAGGTGGTAGACATCATAGTTTTCTGTACATGAATGACTGGACCAAGGGTTCCCCAGCAGAATATTGCCCAAAGCATTACACTTCCTCCACCAGCTTGTTTTCACTCCATGGTGCATCCTGGTACCAACACTTCCCTAGGTTAACGATTCAGATGTACCCAGCTGTTCACATGGCACAACAGGAAATGGGATTCATTGGACCAGACGACATTCTTCCATTCAAGGTCCAGTTTTGATGCTTGTGTGCCCATTGTAGGTGCTTTAAAGGGTGAACCGAGGTTAGCATGGGCACTTGGAGTGGCCTTTGGCTACACAGCCCCATTTTCAGTAGGGTTTGATGTACTGTGTGTTGTGACACATTACTCCCATCACCAGCATTCATATTACAGGCGAATTGTGTCACAGTATCCCTTCTCTTGGCTTGTACCATACAGGTTAGCCTTTGCTCACATCTAGCATCAATCTGTGGTTGGCACACAAATTGCTGGTGGTTCATGGTTTTTCCCTCCTTGGACCACTTTTTAAAGGTACTAACCACGACTGACCATGAGCACCCCACAAGCTTTGCCGTCTCGGAATGCTCTGATCTAGTCATCTGGCCCTTACAATTTGGCCTTTGTCAAACTCGCTTAAGTCCACTGCCTTTCCCACCTGAAGAACAAGAATAATACTGATTAACAGAGCTCAGTATCAGGTGTTATTTATACAGTTTCATGACCTTCAGATGTTCCATTGTTTACCTGCAGTTGCTTTGATTTGCCTAAAGACGCACTGCTCATAATGTTTTGGCTCTTTGGTATATATTGCACTGCATTGTAGGATATTGATAATAGATGCCAGTGTAAAATAACAGATACATCAAATGGCACATTTTACAACTATTCACATAATGCAACAAGTATTAAGTTATACAAAGCAGTAATTGCTGCAATAGCTTGCTGCCCTTTTAGATTATTATGGTTATATTTTTTTAACAAAGTTTTAAATATTACACTGCTTTTTATCGAATTCAAATAAGTATTTAAACTTAATTTTATTTTTAATATCATGTAAGTAATAATAATGATTTCTAATTATTTTTCTGTGAACACTTTGGATCAATTCACGGATAGGTGGCAACCCTACTGATAGCTAAGTTAACACTCCACAAATAGAGCCAAAATTGTCACATACTCTTAATGGTTCCCAAACTGCTGTTGAAAATTTTAGGAATGATAAAATGCTAACCTTTTCATATTTCAAAACATTTCTATCTCTTATTATTTTTAGTATAAATATACCATTTAGAATATAACAATGTAACAAAATATTACAATTCTCATTCTTAAGATGATCACAAAATTGCCACCAAATTTATACTTTAGTAATATCATAATATTTTTTAGAACTATTTTATTTTCCATTTATGAAAAAGGTAGGGGCCTAACATACTCCTAGCAAAAAATGCCTTTTAATATACTATTGCATATTAAAACGTAAACATTATTGTTAGTAACACATTATTAACTCTTCAAGTGTCAGATTTTCTCAAAACATGCAGTTTAGACAAGTTAGTTTTTTTACTTTAAAAAAAAAATAATGAACTTTATCATGTAGTGACTAACAGGTATATATATAGGTCATACCAAATGATAGAGCATTTTATTTTGAATAATAAAATAATAGAAATTAAAATTTAATGGCTACTTAGGTCTAATTTAAAAAAAAAGAGGTAAACTTTCTTTGGACACCTTAGGGTTAAAAATACACTACCAATTTGTTTTTTAACTACAGTTTTAAAAGAGCAGGCATAGAGAAAATATATATATATTATAAAACTAACTTTTGATCTTTTCTGTGAACAGGACCGAATACCAAAGCATCAACAAGGAGTGTGGTGAAGTCAAAACCTAAAAGTTTTGTTTCTGTTTTCAAGCTGTCACAACAGTGATCTATTAGCATGTTGAATAACCCCACACTCGATTCTCCTAGTTCTTTAATGCAGATCATATGCTATAAGAAAACAAAATTGTAAATGGTCTAATAGGTGAAAAAAAATACATTATGCTTTGAAAACCTTTTTTTATCCATCCGTGTTTTCATAAAAACTTTAATTGTTATAAACAGAATGACCAAGCAGACCACCTAGACTCTATCCCACTTTCTAGTCATGCTGGCTATTAATGCCTTCCAAAGAAGATAGTCTTTTCTCTAAAGTGAAACGGAAGAGGAGAGCTGCAAGATAAGTTTGGCCTACTGATCTTGTCATCTATTGCCATTTTCCACAAATTTTTCACACTTGCTGATGAGAGGTTAACTTTATAGGCCCTTGATGCTGATCATTTAAACTTACCTGATTGTCTAATAATTTTGGGCATAATTATGGATTCTAAACATTTTGCAAAAATGGTAGGCCTCTGTTGAGAAAAAAGCCACACTGTTGTGTTTCCTGCTTGCATGTGGACTGCCAACTTCAAGTAAATGAATATACAGGATGCTTCATAATAGCATGTCTGATCAAAGGCCATTACAGGTACCTGAAACATTGATTTCAGGAGCATTACCAATTCCAAGCTGAGTCCTATAATAACACTGAGAGAAGTACATTTGGTGGTGGAGGTTTGATTGTGTGGGCTGGGGTTTTCATTAGGTGATTGTACCAATCTCCATGCGTTTGATGTAGATTTTGTGAATACTCTGAGATATCAGAGTGGAATCCTTGATCCCTGTGTCAAGCCCTATGTTAGTGCAGTAGGTGATGATTTCCTTCTAGTGAACAATAATATCCACCAATATAGAGCAAGATTGACCAACACTTATGTACCATATTTACTTATGTACTTATTGTACATATATTTATACACTTATTACACATACACTTATTTGACCAAAATTTACTTATGTAATAGAGATAAGTTAGTGCTCAATTTTTTTAACACACACACACATCCCTATTAACCCGAACTTACTGAGTCCAAGCTGATTTTGGGGAAAACATTTTTGATGCATCATTAAATATATATACAGAAATGAATGTTGCTAATCATTTATTTTATTCTGATATTAAAATGTTAATGCTATTTGGAACAAAAAAAAATTAGTAATTCTAGTAGAAACTGAAAATTTGGGGGTAGCATCATTATAAATGCAAAGAGCCATTCATTTATTAAATAAGAGAATACATTAAAAAAAATCAAAAGCTGCATGTCATGTCCTCTACTTCTCAAGTGGTCAATAGATGTTGCATTTCACTGGCCTTCAGCGATAAGGGTAGAAGATGTTAAACATTTAAAATTTATATTAAGGTTCGCAGATTATTTAATCCAGTGTCAATGTCATAGAGTGCTTATCCAGTCAATAATTATGCCTGATGCTATGCAACCTTTGAGAGAGATGTATGTCCAAAAAATTGTACTTGACTGGTGAATAATTGGCAGACAATTATTGAAAACTTAATATGGGCTTTATTTATCTCCTTATCATCAGTGTTGCCTTTCTGTTGCTGGGATCATCTTAGGAGGTTGTCTGTCATTCCTTTGTAATATCTTCATTTCTCTGCAGTCAGACTGATTACTATTCATCCCTTAGACTAAAAGAATCGGAATACGCTTGGTCACACAGACCTTCATCATGTATGGTCACACAGACCTCTGGTTACTTTTACACAGACTATTATTCGGGTTGAACTTTGTCAAACCTTACAATGAGCCCTACCTTCAGAATCTCAGTCCTCAAGAAATGTATGACTCAATCCTTTGACATATGATATGAGTCTGCCCATCTCCTCGCTGAACCCTTTCTCTCACACTGCAACTTGCCCTGAAGGTATCCGTTGGTAACAGCACCTATGTCACTCAATGATACCACAAAGTTTCATGCGGTGAACCACCATGCTAACGAACAAGAGAAGGTGGGGTAGGGTGGCTCATCACAGCTACCCACAATGGGAGTGGCTTCCCTTCCTATCATCACAGGAAGTGAATCACCTCCTAGGTTCTCACACATTTTCGATGCATCTTATGCACTAGGTGCAGTATCAACTCAAAGTTCCTAGCCAACAGAAATAGCTACAGGCAACAACCATAAAACAAGAACAAAATGGTCAAACAAATATCATCAGTATGTACAATGATCACAAAAAATATTATCAATAAAATATCATTATCCATGAACATATATTATATTATGCAATTACTAATTAAAAAAAAATATCAAATATTAATTTTGCAAGGGATACTACATTGCATGGTGCTTATTTTTAATTACTAAAGACTGATAAAAAGTTGAAACTATAATCAAAATATATTTTATATTTTTACTAATTTTTTTCACAATTACAATAAATATTTGATATTTAAATTGCTCTGAACCTGAGCCTGAAGTCCTCTGTGCTATTTTGAGTCTGATACTGCACCTTAACTCATCTCTAATATGTATTTATACACATATGTAGGTATCAATAGTTATCAAAATGAAGAGCACTGTTTGATAGAGAAAAAAAAAAACCCAGCTTATGCAGATTGGATGGCTAAATGGTTTATATGTAAGCAACTAAAGCAAAAACATTAACTAACTTAGGCTCAAGATTTTTGAAAATTATTTCAAGATATTATGGTCCTGTCTGCCATAAATGTGCACCCACATGGATACATATAGTTCTATAAACTAATACCAGATGCCACTCTGTTTTCTCCAGCTGAAGATTTAATATATTGAAGCCTTGACTTGTATGATGGCAGCATTGCTGCTGTGCTTTCAATAGAGACTATAGCATAAAGGTCTGCACAGCCTCCTGCTGGCCTGCAGGTCAGACTGAGTGCCTATTTATATTATACTGGTCTAGGCCTGGCAAACTTCTATTGAAGCATGCGACACCGGATTGGGTTGTTTTACCTCTGAGCGGCACTTTTTTGCACACCATGGGCTAAATGGCCAGGTCACATGGACCCTGAAGGCTCAGAGAAGGTTGGGGGAGGGGACCCACTGGAACAGCTGTTGGGAGACAGATGGTAGCCTCCCGTCAAGGCCATCCAGCGTGTTCTTTAACGTGCACAGGGTATGGCTCTCCCGCACACGGGGCCACGGCTTAACGTCCCATCCGACGGACGGCGGCCTTTCCAAGCCCATCGGTGTCCCCTACTGACCGTGGGCAGGGCGGGGAATTTTGTGGAGATAAATCTCAACGCTGACCCAGCTGGGACTCGAACCTGGGAACTACAGATTACGAGCCTGGCGCGCTACCGACTGAACCACCCCCGCCCCCACATGCGACACCAAAAAACAGCTTCATTTTTTGTTAAAATACATAATGCAGAATGAGTTCAAGCAAGTATTGTTAAATATATATTTGTGCTCCAGAAAGGTTATGCTAGTATTGCTTGGTGTGGGTTAAAATAATACATTAGACATAGTACATTTTTAAATCATATCAGACAGGTCCTGGATATACCAAATACCTACTTTCAGGAAATTGGGCCAGGTACATTTTATATTGCATCAGGATAAGTCTTGATGCATCAAATACCTATTTTTAGCTATTCAGGAAGGTTTTCTTAACATCATATAAATCCCCACTTGGCCTGAGCCAGAAAAACAATTTGCTCATAAAACTTCCTGTTTTAGTTTCTTGTAATAAATTCATTTGAACAGTGGAAGCAGTAGGCTAACCTAATAACATTACTCTCTGTTTTCCTTTTCTGTGCTTTTGTAATTAAGGAAAAGATTTATGGTAAAATGACATACATACACATATGCAAATAAACAACGTTTACTATAATTAAAGTTTATGTACCTTATTAAAAAAGGGAAATAATAGACTAGTCATAATGCAGGATTGATAAGCCATTTGAATATATACTTTTACAGCAGGTCGAAACATATCACTTCTTCTGAGCTCCAAGCAGGCCTTCCACCCAGCATCAAAGAAATCAAGGAGTAAATCTGTATCACACTTACTAACCTTAAGAAAAATGAGAAGGAAAAATTTGACAATGATAAGTGAACATCATACAGTATATCTTGGGATACAAATTATTCCATCTAAAAATTATGTTAAATTTATTTATTAAAAATTCTGATAATCTTTCTGTTAATTTTATTTAAACACATTAAACATATACTTATGTTTAATATAAACTTATGTTAAACATAATATGTTTACTGCCATGTTTACTAAAAAATCCTAAAACACATATGAACCAAAACCAATAAAAGAGGAGTTATTAGTACTATTATACACTTGTAATTAACATCATTCATTGCAATTAATATCATACAGAGAAATTTTAAGTGATTAATATATTTAACAAATTTTTAAGTATGTCATCTGGGTTAGAATACCAAAGGGAGCTATATTACTGCCATCACACAGCAACAAATCTTCTCTTGCTAACTGCAAATGGGGCGGGGGTGGCTCAGTCGGTAGCGCGCCAGGCTCGTAATCTGTAGTTACCAGGTTCGAGTCCTAGCTGGGTCAGCGTTGAGATTTATCTCCGCAAAATTTCCCCGCCCTGCCCACGGTCAGTAGGGGACACCGATGGGCTTGAAAAGACCGCCGTCCGTCAGATGGGACGTTAAGCCGTGGCCCCGTGTGCGGGAGAGCCATACCCTGTGCACGTTAAAGAACACGCTGGATGGCCTTGACGGGAGGCTACCATCTGTCTCCCAACAGCTGTTCCAGTGGGTCCCCTCCCCCAACCTTCTCTGAGCCTTCGGGGTCCTTGTGGCCTGGCCATTTAGCCCATGGTGTGCAAAAAAGTGCCGCTCAGAGGTAAAACAATCCAATCCAATCTAACTGCAAATGCAATACTGGCAATGAAACAAGCCTTTTACATTGTTTTCTCTTCCAGTTGTAATGTTGAATTAGTCATTCCAAGCTTTACTCCTCCTCCTCATGCATTATGTCAATCAAAAATTCACTGGGTACTTACAAGACAAATAGACATTGTTTGCTTCTTAATAATGGACTCAGTAATATGGCATGTAATGGCGAAATATTATACATTGGGATAACTTATCATTATTGTGTGGTGTTTTACACACATAGCTTTGAAGGAAAAACAACAAAAAGGTAAAGAATGAAATAAATTTTATCTTCAGTAGTAATATAATTAAGAAGTGGAATTCTGAAAATATTATATAAAAAATAGTAATTATTTAACAGCTGAGAAACTTCAATAAGCAATCACTTGATACAAAAATTCTTTTGACATTTTATATGAATTCCAGAAGTTTAACTGTAAATTTAGATGAAACTTTCATTTGTACTTAAGATTTTAGAATATAAGTTTGATATCTTGGCTTTTACAGATATATGTTATCAAGATAATGACTATATTCTGAGGGATATGAATCTGTGACCATGGATAGAACTGGTAATTGGGGTTATGGCAGGGTTGCCAACTGTACATAAAAATTTTGTGTGTAATGTCCATAAAATGCTTTATATGCATACAAATGTTAAGAATTTTACATGAAAAATGTACTTTTAGTTTTTTAACAAACTTAAATATGACATTTTTTTTTCAATCATGAGCAAAAAATTCTATGTCTTCTGTAGTTTCAATTTCTGAAACAGCAATATAATAGAATATGAAAGGAGAGTTTTAAAACTATAATTATCTGTTTTCTTTTAATCACTCTCAATGTTTCCTACATCCCCTCTCATTGCTACATATTAATTTAATATTATTAGTTCCAAACAAATCCTTATGTCCCTGCTTGCCCCTAACAGATTATTTCAAAATAGCCATATCAAAGAAGTATATTGTGTTGCAGCTTTTGCAAAATTTTCTAATGTTTGAAATACATAACTAGAATCATGACTTTTATGACTAAGAAACACAATTAAATTGACAATAATCCTTTACTAGACATAATACATTCGGTCTAGAAATGTCTGTAATGCCTCATGTGCATCTGCTTAAATGAAAAAAAAATGCCTAATTTTAGATGGACTTTACAATTTGATTTCTCTACAATTCACTGGTAATAGAGAATATTTTACCACACACTAATAAGAGCATTTTGATGACAATGACTATAGCATGGCTGAAAAAAAAAATAACTGACATGCAAAATTAAGCATTGTATTTGTGAAGTTTCTGAATAGAGAGAATTAAGTATTATTCAGTTTTGTTTTACAAAGTCATTTTGTTTCAAAGCAAAAATATGTCTGCAAACATTTTCCCTTTGGTCCATAAAAAAATTCTTTACGGTTGGCATATCTGGGTAGTAGTAAGTGCTTTCAATTGGGGGAAAAAATAAGATTAAATATGTCCTTTATGATGAGGACTACTGAAAGTACTGAAATGATTAGTGCAAAGGTTAATAAAGTGATAATTGGTGTTATGTATAGACTAACTGAAGAGACTACAGAGGAGAAGATATCTCCCTCGCACACCAGTTTTGTGCAGGTGTTGATGAACAGTACTGACAGATCATTCATTGACTGATTGAAGACCTATCAGTCATTCTGCCACTGGATATCTGTCAGGCCTTCTGGTACTGACAGCCATCTGGAAAATCTGCCAGTCTCCTGATCCATAGTTACTCATGGGTGACCTGATCCTGAATGATGACGTGAAACACCTTCCAGTGTCTATTGCTGCTAGCAGCAGCCAATTGTTTATGCATCACATCCCAAATGTGCTGCAATTCATCATAAGACCTATGATATGGCCTTGCTCAAACTTGCTGAGTTGATTAAACATTCGTCTATGACATACAGATGGTATTACCCTTCAGTGGTAACCAGATTTACAGGTCAGGTTAGGTTTCTTTTCTCCAATGGCAATCTTCCTTACAACTAACAGAATCCATGTCATCCACTGCATTTTAAATGTAGCAAGAATCAAGATTTTTTCCTTTATTTGCATATATAACTGCTTTGCACTTCCACACTAATTTGTATAAATGTACCTATACTCCTTCTGGGTGTGGTTATTTGATGAGGAATGTATGTTTAATTATGCTAACAAAGAGGAGTTAACATTCATGATAACAAGGAGCAATTAATACTAATGAAACTAAGAAGCAGTTAATAATGAAATGAAGGCACAGTTAACATTAATAGAAACAAGCACCAGATAATAGTAATGAAACCAAAGAGCATAATGCTAATAAAATCAAGGAGCAGTTAATACTGATGAAATAAAGAAGCAGTTTATACTAATGAAACCAAAGAACAGTTACGGTACTATTGAAATCAAGAGATTCACAACAACAGACTTCTATGGTCTGGATATCAACACTAAGATGTTGATCTCTCCAGGATTGTCATGTTAATCTAATCAAATTTCTGTAAAAATGTGGTTAATACTGTACTTGTAAAACTAATGAACAATTAAACTATTGGTTTTTCCCATATCAATACCCTTAATGATTTGATTAATTTTTATTTGTGTTATTTTACACCCAGTGAATTTCCCACAATAGTAACAGATATTGGGGGGGGGGGGGGTCTCTTCTTGGCTTTCAGCCAGTAACATGTCATACACTAGTGATAGGTTTCAGACTGATATAATTCATCATTATCTTGTAGTGTTTAATATTTTTCATAGTAAAAAGGAAAAAATATTAAAAGTTTTTGATTATTCAGCATTTTAAACAAAAATTAAAAATAATAAAAAATATTTTTAAAAAAATTATCAGCATTTTAAAATAGCAGGGATTGAATTATCTAGATTCTAGTGCATGTAAATCCTATGTGAATTTTTAAGATGTACAAAAATTCCAATAAATTTATTTATATTTTTTATGAAAATATTTCATTGCAACATTGTGAACTATTCCAAATATAAAACTTTAACCCTTTCAGTGCTATGGCAGGAAACATATAGCTACTTTATTATTCAGCAAAGTGATGTAGCTATACATGTATGCTTTCATTAATTTATGATGTAACTTTTAACACCCAGACCAGCCAAGATTTGAAATCGATATCTGAACAGTAAACTAAGAATAAACAAATAAATGCAATATGAATACATATAACTGTATGTATATTATGTAGTACATGCAAAGTTATCCAACCCTGTTGTTCATTGTTAACAGTAATTTTGAGAAATGTAACTCTAATGAACAAAGAGTACTTACTGTATTTTCATGTTAACTTCTGACATAAATCATATTAAATATACATATATTTGTTGTAATATAGAGATGTGCTTGATAATTGAATTATCTAGATTCTAGTGCATGTAAATCCTATAAAATTAATATAAAATTAATTTATTATTATATAAAATTAATTTTAACTACAAACTAAAGAAATGAAATTGGATCCAAATAAAACAACCTGAGGCAGTAAGAGTTTCATGCTTTGAAAAATATGCTGAACAGCATTTTTAGGGCCTGTGCTTAGAGCTTGTATTGCCTGTTGAGCAATATTTATGGCTAAGGAATCATCAATTGTGTCTAAAGTTCTGGTGACATAATATGCAGCACAATTCCATACATCACTTGTAGCTTCATTGGCTAATTTTATCCATTCTACCTTTGTTATGTTATCACTAATATAAGAAAAAAGAGAAAATATATATTAATTGCATTTGTTGCAGTTCATATAAATTAAAAAGTTTACATGTATACAATGCTTCACATTTTTATTCAACAAAAATCCACTTTAAGAAATCATTGCCAAAGATAAAAAAAAATTCTAAATTGGAATTAAAAGCAGCAATAAAGAAATGCTCAGTGTCTAACATTTAATGAAAAATGAAATTTCAAATTGTGGTCAAGATAAAATTATTATGTCTTAAAATGTATGCTTTCATGCGCTACTAAAATAGTCTGGGTAAATGCTAACCTTCTGCTGTTGAGAAGGACAATCCTCAGGATAGAAGTCTATTGTTGTGCTTTAAGAGAATTAAATGCTAAATATAATATTTAGTTACATGTTACCAAAATATATCTTTACTGTTTCATATATTAAAAATAAATAAATAAATACCCCCTCAAGCAGCTGCTTGCCACAGAGGTCTGACAGGAGCCTGTCAGTTTATATGCCAAAGTAGAAGGTCTGTGAGGATGGCAGGACCTCAGCAGAAAAACAACACACACACATCCATGCCTTACCCGGGGCTCGAACCCAGGTCCCTTAGATCAGTAGCCAAGCGTGCTAACCACTCGGCCATGGGACGGCTCCATATATTAATGGTTATTTTTATTTATATCACATTATCCCAGTCAATTATAAACCTTAATTTATGACTAACTTCATATGAATTGCTCCAATACCACCACCTCTAGTTCCTGTTAAATTGGGAAATTTCTCGCAGCAAACCCATTTGTCATTATTTTCTCCAATTTTAAGTGGTAACACTAAGATGTTGAGATCTCCAGGATTGTCATGTTAATCTAAACAAATTTCTGTAAAAATCACATTTAAATAGTTTGAAGAGCTACTGAATAATCAGGGGTTCTGCAAAAACCAGTCAGTAAGCATTTCCTGTAATATCAGTACAATGGATTCCTACAGGAAGGAGCTAATTATATCTCGAATAATCCTTCACTATGATACATGCAAAGGGACATAAAGGCCTCCACAAGAAATGCTACATATCACAAGGAGGTGATCACTTTTTTAACAATTGTCCTTGACTTCCCACATAAAGAGCAGAAGTATTAAGAGGAGCAGAGAGTGATATCAATGGATGTGAAAGTGCAGTTTGGAGAGTGAAAATATGTATACTGACACTAATGTTTAACAGAGAGAATGACAAATCCCAAACCAGTGCTTGAGGACCTGACCTCTTCTATTATAGTCAGTAATGTTCCAAAGAGGACAGTGTCCATTGAAGTTTCCTAAAAGAAAGTGGGGCAGAACCTGTGAGATGAGATCATCACAGCCAGCTGGAAGATGGCATTTCCAGATGGGAGGCAGATGGCAAAGACAGTCAAAGAGAATTCTACAAAGAACTGATGGCAACCACCTCTAGGTGGTGATGACGAGTGTAACTTGGAATGGAGAATCTCATGATGATGGTGACACCCCAGTGAACCAGACCACCTACATCCTCATCCCTGTGAATGAGAGAAAAATGCCAGATTATGGGATTGTCGACCATAAATACATCTGCTGCACACAGATGGGCTTGTATGTCTGAAGAAGACCTTGATGTAGTCTAGACTTCTACACAATCTACAGCAATTCCATTGTAGGATAATGGTTATCTTGTCTTTATCTCTTTGCATGCCCAAGCTGGGTTTATTTTCACTTTCCCAATCCAGTAGCAGATAAAATGTTTACTGCTTCATAGTGCAAAATGCTAAATTTTAATTTTTTTTCAAAGAGAAATAAGCATTTTTTTAACTGTTTCTAATCAAATGTTGAAAATAACCTTTGAATCTATGATATTTATATTTTTTTACTTGAAAAAATTAAATTTATTTGAGCCTACAGCGATTATATGCACATGTTGAGTGCAAATAGCATCAAGTAGCAATGATTAAGCTCGTGTCTTTATTCTGTTGTACCATACATAGGTTATTGATCAGTTTTGATTTTCAATATTCTGACCTATTTCTGCTCTAGCACAGTTGAAATGCTTTCTAAACTTTTAACGTAAGATTTGATTTTATTACTACCAGAAGTTACATCATCTAGGAACTATGCACATTACTTTCAGTCAGCATTTTAGCAGATTTCCGATTTTCAAGTTTTTTTTAACTCTAAATGCTTCTAGAATTATTTTTTTATTGTTTCTGAAATATATACTGTGATTATCAAGAGTAATTCATTTGAAATGTTCTAAAAAGAAACTATTAGTGACTTCTAATGGTAGATATTGGAAGAATTGCAGAATTAGGCAATTAGCATAAAAAGCATTATTTTTTAAATGGCAATGTTAAATAAACCTTGTCATTCAAAAATAATTTGCATTAATTACATTTTTAATTATATTTTTTTCAAATACACTAACCAATGTTAAAATTGTGACTTTTAACCAAAAGTTTTGTCACAGTTTCAAAATTAAATTTTCCTGTAGCAGTTCTAAAAAGATTCATTCTCAATTTCAATGCTTCAGTTACTCTTTGTTTATTTTTATTCAAATTTTTTGCAGTTCTTTATCTCTTTTTAGATATATTTTTCAGTTTTTATTCAAAGTATATTGTTTTTAATGCAAAATTTTTTATGAATTATTTTTTCACTGCTTTTCTTAGGCATAAAGTTTGCAGATCAAAAAATCTAAGCATATGTATGCATAAGCAACAACAAATAAATAAAAGATTTAATCATTACTGGAAATATTATGAACTATTTACACTACAAAAGTAAATAATTTAGGGAAAAAATTACAATGTAAAAACATCATAAAATCTTGCAATGTTTAAAAAAATGCTTAAAAATTTAACACCATTTTTTCTTTCAATTTTTACTATTTTATTAATCGTATTTAAATGCTCCTCTTTTGGCATATAACATGATGTATTTTCCTTCATTAATTACTTCAAGATGAGGTTCTAAGTTGTGTCTTTTATTTTCTGAAAACACTTCAAAAATTAACTTGGCCACAAGCACTGATGATAAAAGAGTCTGCACCATCACTGATGTAATGGAACAATGGAACTTTTAGCAATCCCACTAGCAAAAGAAGCTTGCCAGATGTGTGCAGTGCACTTTTTCATTTCTGGGTATAAGATATTAAGTACTATTTCAATGAACTAGACCTCTTTCCACTTTGAACAGTCAAGGGAGAGCACTGGATGGTTGCCATCTCAGCTGGAAAGTCCCGATCGCTTTGATGCTAACTGCCCCAATGAGCACAAATATGTTTATTCGGCAAGTTGTGCCAGCATGACCTGGCATTAAAAACATCACAGAGGGTTGGGGATGTATGGTACATTCATACCTCACAATTTAAGTAACCTGTCTTGAGAGAAGAAGGTAGATGTGACATACTGAATGTTAAAATTAGTACCCTGAAGGGTACTAATTCTAACAGGTTTCATAAATAATAATTTCAAATATCTTATTATTAATAATTTTTGATAATTTTTTAACAAAGTTTTAAATTATATGCATTTATAGGCATCAACAGTGGTTATACTTTTAAACTTTTAAGGATGTAAATGATTTTATCCAACAACTTTGGATCTTGGTCATGGTACAAACTTAACTGAAGAAAATGACTAAAGTTATTGATCAAGACTACTAATTTTACATTGGTTTTACCTTTTGACTTTATATGAAATTTAGACCCTTTTTTTCTCATAACACAAAATTAAAAAAAAATTACTTTTACAAATTTAAAATCATCTATAAAGGAAGTTAACTTTTTTTTTTTCGAAAGAAAAGATAGTTCAATGCATCAGAAAAATGCTTAAATTTAATTTAGCAACTTAAGAATATGATTAAAACAAAGAATCAACAACTTGAATTAAACAAATATTGCATTTGTTGTTAATACAACTTAAATATCAAAAAGATATCTTTTACTATATGAAAATAGTTTATGGTAAGAAATCAATAAATTTTACTGAATACATTTATCCAATCCAAGAAAACAAAATATTCACAGAATGTTTTTCAAATTTTAACACTACATATCTCACCTTATAAATTCTGGTTTTGTAAATGAAATGGCCAAGAGTTTCTTTTCAATTAAAAGAAAGAGAATATTACGTAGACTATTGCTTAAAACAGTTATTTCAAAGTTTTCATACAAAAGTAAATGACATATCCAAGCTAAGGCCCTCCATAATTGCAGTACTTTTCCATTTAAATCCTAGAGAAGAAACACAATAAAACAAAAAACATATTACTATTCAAAGCTAACATTTTAAAACTAAACCATATTATAACTTAATTGTTTTATCTCAGTGTGTTAATATTTTCACTCTCTATTAACTGTTTTTACCAAGAAAGTCAAAATAAAAATTAAAAGTTAAAAAGAAATATTTTTGGACCAGTACTAAAATTTCTTTATAAGCTGCTTGCACTCTACAGGAGTCCTTGTTTCATGTAGTTTTGATTACATGAATTTGGATTTTACATAAATTTAGACCCTTACGTGGTTTACTAATTTAGGCATGTTCTCAATTTGTACAGTCCAAAAATTTACATTTACATGGTTTTAGATGAACCCTCAAAGTTCAATGTGATAATTCCTGGCAACTCTAGATAAAACACCCACTTTGTGGAAAAGGATAGAAGAGGCTAACAACTCCTTTGCCAGTTGTGTGTATGACAAGTGTGGTCATCTCATGAGTCATCCACACTGTGATTGGTCTAAGGTTGACAACCATTCCAATATTTGTGGGAAGGACTAGTTGCCCACCTGTGCTAGGTGAGATTTAGTGCATAGGAGCATTTCAGGTTGCAGATCTCAGAAACATTAAATAAGCTTGGCTCTGGTATCATGTTCAAGGTCAAATAAGGGTCCAAGATATGGTCAAGAAATCAAGAGGTTAGAAAAAAAGAGTACCTTTTATACAAATTGCCAGATCCAAAGTGGTGACCGATTCCTCATATAAATATATAATCATTATTCCTTTATATACATTTAATTTATGCTTTTTATTACTTCAAGAGGCTAAATTCTGTAGCAGTGTTTTATTATTAGACAACTATTAGGTCACTACGCAATTTTGAATGGATTGCCAAAGGTCTCTAGTTACTTCAGATGTTTGTTTGCCATCTAACAGCAGCTGTGCCAAGGAAGCCAGCAATGATGACACAGTATTTAAATTTAATACTTTCAAAATTACTAGTTTATTGCCCTCTTACTAGATGTTGTTCTTGAGCATAGCACTTAATTTATATACTCACCTTTTCAAAAACTGTGAAACAATTTTCTATAAAAGATGGAAGGAGATGAATTAAAATACTTCTTATTTCTTTTTCTTCTGACAGAATGTACAGAGCTTCTATGAAAAGTTTCAATCTTGATATATCTTGAATCTTTAAAAGAAATACGGTAAAATATTACATTTTAATCATATAATAATACATAATACACTGGTTGATAATATTAAAGGAATGCAGCATTTTTTCATCAATATTTTAATTTTAACATCATACCCATAGATAAGAATATACTATTAAAGGCAACACTGCATGCCAACTTCAAACATCCAATCAAAATTGATTTATGACCACACAATTCTTTGCAACATTACAAAAGTCTATAAAAATGAGTTGCTACTAGATAACTTCATTTTAAAATTGTTGCTTGTGAGGAGGGTTAAGCTCATTATTTCTACTGAAGACAGCAAACCATCATTGCTTATATGATTCCTTGCAATGAGGGACTATTGGAAGAATTGAAGCAGGGCAGTGGCAGGCAGAGATAGCAAGATGGCTCAAATGTGTCAAGATGTTGAGGCCGTATGCATGTGTTTGTGTATGAGAAACCAGGACAAGCCCAATAAAGTTTCTAGGTTATCTCTGTCCTTTATATAGAGAGTACCTTCTTCCCTTTAAAAGAAATAAAAATAAAGAAAAAGGTAAAATAAAAGTAGAAAGGTGGTATCAACATTTTGGAAACATTTTCATGAGACAGGAATGATTACTAGAAGTGATGGCCAAGGTTATACAATAGCTACTTCAAGTCTAACTGACTGTTATCTGGCTTTAATGGCAAAACGGAACAGTAAGATTAATTCATATCAACTGTCAATTGAGATTTCTGTGGCCACAGGGGAAAGGATTTCTAGAACAGTGTCACGAAGGATTAATGTGAGTGGGCTCTATGCAAGTAGGCCAGTGGTATCCAGTAAGTATCCCACTAAACCCCAACCACCAGGAAGCTTGCCTAAACTGGTGTTGCAAAGTCATTTGGAGCCCTGAACAAGTGGCTAAAGTTATGTTTTCTGGCAAGCCTCAATTTAGATTAAAGCCAAATTTTATGTGTTTAATCTGAAGAGAACAAGGAATGAGATACTATCCCTCCAATATGAGAGAAAGTGATACTTATAGTAGAGGTGGTGTGCTGGTATGGGGTGGCATAATTCTCATTGGGTTGGGTTGTTTTACCTCTGAGCGGCACTTTTTTGCACACCATGGCCAGGTCACATGGACCCCGAAGGCTCAGAGAAGGTTGGGGGAGGGGACCCACTGGAACAGCTGTTGGGAGACAGATGGTAGCCTCCCGTCAAGGCCATCCAGCGTGTTCTTTAACGTGCACAGGGTATGGCTCTCCCGCACACGGGGCCACGGCTTAACGTCCCATCCGACGGACGGCGGCCTTTCCAAGCCCATCGGTGTCCCCTACTGACCGTGGGCAGGGCGGGGAATTTTGCGGAGATAAATCTCAACGCTGACCCAGCTGGGACTCGAACCTGGGAACTACAGATTACGAGCCTGGCGCGCTACCGACTGAGCCACCCCCGTCCCCACATAATTATCAATGGTCGCACTTTTCTTAATTGGTTTGATGGAAGCTCCATAACTGCTCAGGGGTACAGAAAAGATATTTTTGAACCCTAGTGAGACTTTTTAGGGGTGTGGTTCAAAGTGATTTCCTGTTTACGGGCAACAATGCATGTCCATATAGATGTAACCTGGTGTGAATATATAGAAGATTAGAATCAGAATGCCAAATCACAGAGTTCTAATTTTCAACACATTTAAAGCTAGAGTATTTAGAAACAGAAGATATCCAATGAACGAAGCTCAGCAAAGTTGCCAGATCCAAATTGCATCGAACATGTCTAGGGTGCCTTAGAAAGATACAATGCAAACTGTCACCCATCTCCTCAGTTACTCTGTGAGGAAAAGTTAGCTTTTGGGGAAGAATGGGATTTGTTTCCTCAGGCCTTTCTGAACAACCTCATAATGAGCAAGGATGAACACAATCAGGCTGTTTATTGTCAGAAGGGATCATACTCCATATTGATGTCATATTGCACATATTTTAGAGCATCTGAAGTCAACTTCTGCAATGCATAATATTTTCTTGCTCTAATGATGTCTTTGTAATACATTCATATCTTGTCTCAGAGTTCTAATTTTCTACACATTTTTGCTATCTATCCTAAAATGCATTACTGGGCAAATTTTTGTTCAATTACATCAAGCAAAAAAAAAAAGTTATGCCACATTTTGTTAGTCTTAATTTTGTTAGCAGTGTATGCTGCTACAGAAATTTATAGAAGTAATCACCTTTTATACAATTCATAGACAAAAACAAAAGGTAATTTATATGTAGAGTGCTAAATTTAAAACTTGGTAACTTCTCAAATAAGACTTTTACAGGAAAAGAAATAGACATCTTACAATCAAGAAAATCTGCATATGCATACATACAAGTCCTTTTTATCGTTAAAAATTTTAAAATATAAAAAAACAAATTTCAATGCTACACATACTGGTACAATAAAGTGAAAATTAATGTAGCTAATTCACTAGGAACAGATAAAGAAAACCCAAAAGGAATTTATGGATCTAATTTTTTTCAATATTATTTGTCACATAAATCCCTTATTGGTGAAATAAGCAGTTTTTTGCTGATAATACACTGAGAAGCCAAAAGTCACGGGAATAGTAGTTAAAGTAGAATTAGCGTGTTGTACTCGTAACCGATGCATTGGATGTCAACCACAGAATGCTGCTGCAGTAGCCTACAAACCCGATATTTACTTAGAAGTAGTTGTTAATTCAGCATGGCTGCAGGTCGTGAGTTGTCTGACTTTGAATGTGGCTTGATTGTCAGTGTCAGAAGGATGGGTCATGCAATATCAGAGATCGTGCAGGAATTCGATTTTCCCAGGTCTATGGTGTCAAGAGCTTATTGTCAGTATTCTGTTGATAGCATTTCCACACGTGTAAACCATGGCTTCATGGGGCCTATGCCACATTCCATTATGCCGCATGTAAACCAGCAAACGGGATGGCCATGTGCAATTGATGAATGGAACTTGCGTCAGCTGATACAAATGGTAATGACCAACAAACGGGCTACAGTGCATGAAATCACTGCCAATTTGAATGCGGGACAAACACAAAACGTTTCTGAAAGGACTGTCTGTTGCCACCTGCACTCCATCAGATTTGATAGCCGAAGACTCACTCATGTCCCATTGCTTACATGTTGTCACAGAGTTCAATGACTGGAATGGGCCTGAAGACATTGAAATTGGACAGTAGAACAGTGGCATTGGGTAGCATGGTTCGATGAATCAAGGTTCCAGTTGTTTTGCGCTGATGGGCATGTCAGAGTGTGGCATAGGCCCAGTGAAGCCATGGACCCTTCCTGTCTGCAGGGTACTGTTCAGACTGGAGGCAACTCTGTGATGGTGTGGGGCATGTTCACATGGTCTACATTGGGCTCTCTTGTCTGTTTGTAGCAATCACTGACAGTATGAGATATGTGGACATTCTTGCAGATCACCTGCATCCCCCTTTATGACTCTCAAGCATCCTGATGGTGAAGGGGTATTCCACCAAGATAATGCAACGTGTCACCAGTCTTTGGTTGCTAGGAGGTGAACCGAGGAACACTCCACAGACTTTACCACCATGAATTGGTCCCCTGATATGAAACCCTTGGAGTATCTGTGGAACACAATGGAAACAAACTCACGATCCATGAATCCAACTCCATCCAATGCAACACAATTATGGTCTACACTGCAGGATGTGTGGGTTGCCATCCCTGCAGAACGGTACTGGCAGCTTGTTGACTCCAAGTCTCGATGTGTGGATGCACTGTTGAGAACTTGAGGAGGACCAACCCATTATTAGGCACATATCCCATGACTTTTGGCCTCTCAGTGTATGTTATAATATATAATATGAAATTATATGTATGTATGTATGTACATATATACAGGATGAATCTGAAAAAGTGGGCAAAACTTTACGGGGTGGTAGAACGCAGTTATACGAGCAATATTCGTCATAGAATGTATGGTCGGAACGCAAGCGGTGAGAAGTTATAAAAGGTAGTTTTCCACTGTCACATTTAAAGAATGAACACAAGAAGGAGAGGAGATACTTCAGAAAACATTTTATTAACAGGAATGTAATTAAGGTACATGCTCAAAGAAATTGCTCAAAAGAGCTGCTGCCAGCTGTAATGCAGGCTTCACACCTGCGGGATAGGGACCGATGCACATTTGCGAAGACACCAGGCACCACCCTTTTATACCATTTCCAACGCCACCTTGCGTTCCGCACATACATTCTATGACGAATATTGCTCATATAGCTGCATTCTACCACCCCGTAAAGTTTTGCCCACTTTTTCAGATTCACCCTGTATATAAAGGATTAAATAAAAAAACTTATCCATAGCTCATTGTTTACAGGTATTGCATCATTTTATGACATGAAACCATTGGCAATGGAGAGCAATTAATGAGATGGGTGATGTATTATAGAACTGATGACCAGCCCATAGGAGCTCATAAACAATGGTATATTGCACTCCAAATCCACCTATCAGGATCAAGATGCAGCAATATAATTTTTAAATGCAAAAGACTGTAAGCCAGTAGAGATTCATAACAGAATACAAGTTGAGTTGGATTGTTTTACCTCTGAGCAGCACTTTTTTGCAAACAATGGGCTAAATGGTTAGGTCATGAGGACCTGATGGGCTCAGAGAAGGTTGGGGGAAGGGGATTCAAATGAATAGTTGTTGGGAGATGGATGGTGGGAGCCTCCTGTCAAGGCCATTCGGCATGTTCTTTAACATGCACAGGGTATAGCACTCCCACAATGGGGACATGGATTAATGTCCTATCCGATGGATGGCAGCCTTCTAAGCCCATCATGTCCCCTTACTGACAGAGAGCAGGAAGATCTGGAAGGAAGGCAAGACCTCAGCAGAAAAATAACACAGAAAAGAAACACCTATACCCTTATCCAGGTCTCATTGATCAGTAGCCAAGCACACTGAGTACTTGATTACCAGGTAAAGAACAAGTTGATTGTTTTATTTCTCAGTGGCAATTTTTGCACACAATGGGTTAAAAGGCCAACCCACAAGCACCAAGCATCAAGGGCTCAGGAACATTGGGGAAGGGAGCCCATTGGACAACTGTTAGGAGATAGATGGTAGTCTCCCATCAAGGTATTATTAATGAAAATAAAATAGGGAAACTTACTATTAAAAATATACACAAAAATATTTTTAATATTAATAAATATAAATGGCATGTTTCCAAAAACAAAGGAAAATGTAAAATAATATATGTATATTTTCATTAAGGAAAAAAAATACTTATTTTTTGGTACATCTGTATGATTTCATCATAAACAAATAAATATTTTGATCAACTTTTCCATGGGAAGTTGCCCCTTGCAGATACTCATGTGTGCTACTTTTGTTTTCATGTGCATGGTGAGAAACATCAGTATATTGTTGGTGGTATACGGACTTCAAGATCTTTCATGCTTAAGCACATATTATATGAATTTTGTGGTCAATACTCTTTTTGCATACATTAAGTATTACAGCAATCTAGATGAGTTTGTGCTCTTAAATTATACTGTAATAATACAAATCCATATTAGAATATGAATACTTAAGATATTAAAGATAACTATTCCTGAGGCTTTAGGCATAAATTTTATAATCTTTGCTTTTTCATATTAAAAAAATATGCATTTTAATGAATGTGGAGATATATGGCAAATGAAACATGAAAAGCAACATGATGCATTACAACTTCACATTAACTAAAAATATACTTACACTTTTGAAATTTGCAAATAACTGATGAAAAATGAAATGAACTGTATCAGCTGTATTTAACAGGCAATTTATGATATCTTTTCTATGATCATCATTTATGATACCTAAATAGTGTAAAAATGCTTAAACTTAATTTTATAACTTATAGCACATACATGTAATATCTAACTAGATTATAATTACAATAACATGCACTATTAATACACATGCAAATAAAATATTTTAAAAAATATCTATTGCAGTGAACTAGTTTGAAAGCAATATATTGCTGGTGGCATATTTTGATGTCAATATGACTTTTGTATGTTTTCATTAAAATTACCAAAATCTGCATAGTGAAGTACAGTAGAATCCCACTATTTCAAACTTTTTGATAATTCAAATTTGAAATTGACTTTTTTATGTTCCTTTTGAAACTTTCTTCTAATTTTTTTACAAGAAAAAAATGGAAAAATCTTTTACCATCAACAAAATCAACATAATGAACAATTAGCAAGTTATAAATCGCACAATAGATGGGCAATAAAAATGTTTCAGTTTTGTTTTTCTTTTACATGGAAGATGATCCTCTCTTACACAAAATCTAGAAGTCCTATCAGGCTTGTCCTGGTTTCTCATGCAACACACAAATACATACATATATAAGTAAACATACATCTCATGCATGAACATCCCAGGACTCGAACCCCCACTCTAGCAGCTGTAATGTCATTGTTAGTTAGCGTGGCATTGATATTATTAATGCCACCGAAGTGGTGATTTTGGGTTGGGTTGTTTTACCTCTGAGCAGCACTTTTTTGCACACAATGGGCTAAACGGCCAGGTCATATGGACCCCGATGGCTCAGAGAAGGTTGGGGGAAGGGAACCACTGGAATAGCTTTTGGGAGACAGATGGTAGCCTCCCATCAAGGCCATCTAGCATGTTCTTTAATGTGCACAGGGTATGGCTCTCCCACACACGGGGCCACGGCTTAACGTCCCATCCGATGGATGGCAGCCTTTCCAAGCCCATCGGTGTCCCCTACTGACCGTGGGCAGGGCGGGGAATTTTGCAGAGATAAATCTCAACGCTGACCCAGCTGGGACTCAAACCTGGGAACTACAGATCTGTGAAACTACAGATGATACTATAATCTGTAGTTCACAGGTTCACTTACAGTGAACTGATATAGTCAGGCAAAACAGTTCATATACAGTGATCATCCTTTTGCATAACTGATTGCAGGAAAAAAAAACCCATCAATGTTTGCTGGTTAAGAGATGATTTATGAAAAGTGAAGCAATGCCACACTACTACTTCATAAACATGATGCTAGTCAGCAAGGCCTAAAAGGTTTCTGAACTTACTGGAATACCATCTTCTAATATAGTTATACACCACTTTTGTGTATGTGATAAAACCCGTTTCTTCTTCCTCCTCTAAATCGATTTTGTCAATTCTTGGAGATGCTAGAGACACAAATTCATTCTGTGAAATATTCCTATCATAGTTTATTAATACTCTAAATCAGGGGGCAAACCATGACACTTGAAGCATTTATGTGGCCTACAAGGAGTTTGTAAGATAGAAATTTATATACTAAACATAAAAATTTTCTACACAGAAAATAATTATAATACTTATGTCAAATATACATTGTCTGTTATTACACTTAAACATTTTTCACCAAAAGATTATTTTCCAACCTTGATTTGAAGCCTTTGTTGAATCTTGCAATATGCAAAATAATCTTGTAATTGATAGCTCTTATTAATGAAGTTATTCTTGCAATCCAATTACGGATAATAGGTGGTGTTTTTCATTGAAAAATGAAAAAATAAAAGTATTGGTCATTTCAGATGAAAAGTAAGATCCATGCTCTCTGTTGTACTGAGGTTGATTGCATTACATAGTGCCTTCATTTGCAAATGTACCTTGCTGATATGCAAACCATAACAAATAAAATATGGGGACAGTATATGTGGCCCAAATAGTTACATGCATACCCTTTTGTGAGCACAAACCATGCAATATGCCACTGAAGATCTTAGGAAGCTTCGTGGTCCAGAGCACCTGACATGTTATCAGGAGGTCGTGGGTTCATATCCCACCCAGCTCAAGACAATTTTTCCTCTAAAATTAGAATCAACATCAAAGTGCTGATTTCTTAATGGATATTGAACCATCGAGTTTATCTCATTATTTATCATCATTAGCATACATGTAAGACATGCTTTCCATCTATGTGGCAAACAGAAAGCCGCTTGGGCTAAAATTGCCAAATAGCGCCTATATGTGACATAAAAGGAATGTTCATAGCATTAATTAGAGGAGATCTTGATCGGCGACCGGTAGCTTCGTGGTCCAGAGCACCTGACATGTTATCAGGAGGTCGTGGGTTCGTATCCCACCCGGCTCAAGACAATTTTTCCTCTAAAATTAGAATCGACATCAAAGTGCTGATTTATTAGTGGTAACAAAATGGCATACCAATTGTTGCAAGCTGTATGGGTATTATCTGGTAGGCAACAAATGGAAAAATGTGGCCACATTGGACAAGTTATGAATCAACCTAGACAACTGCAACAAGTCTTGTTCGATATATTACTGATCAAACAGTCTGTCACAAGTAGCACAGAGAATATGCCAAAAGTGCTGGATACAGCTATAACAGGAAGTGAAAATTCGTAGAGTTCAAAGAACACTTATGTGAACACTTTCTCTACTAACAAATGTCTTGGAGCGAATATGCTGGAATGAATTGCCTGCCTTGTATGGTACATATATCAACACAGTATGGTTGCATCAAGAAAAAGCTTTGAATCATACCACAATATTTACATGACATATCTTAAAAAGATGGCAGAGGAAACCGGAATCTGAGCTATATCATTTAAGGACATGACTTCACAGTAATGTTCCTGTGAAGTCACCAGATGCTTCATTCATTTGAACTCCTGAAACTAGTTCTGGGTAAATGTCAATAGTAAAACTGTTGCTGAATTACTGAAAGCTTGCAAAGAGAAATGAGACCAATTACATATGACAATGATGTACAGAAGACTATTACACTGGAAAGTACACTGCAGGGCAACTGTTGCACAATAGGGACACCAGATCAATGGTGGCATAAAGGTATGTGCTATTCTAAGGTCCTCTGAAACAGTGCCAACCTCTGTATGTGCTATGCTTCATTGTGTAATACATTACTTTCATTTTGACAAAACAGATTTATTTTGGCTATAGTATAGAATCATGACTACTGGATGTGCTCCCAGTATAACTAATTCCTAGGAATAGGTGTAAAAGGTGTACAGCAATTGTAATAAATTTTTAATTACAATTTCTAGTGGTCCACCAAAGATTAACAACTCCCTATGTGGTTCACCACTACAAAAGCTTGCCCATCCCTGCTATAAGTGATAAAACACTATATATATTGTTTAAAATATTAATGTTAAAATCATTTGAATTTCAAGGCTTGAATTTTGCAGTTTAGACATGAGGACTCAGCTGGAACAGTTCCATTAATGTAGTTCTGGAATTGTGCAAATTTTGAAGAAAGAGTACATCACATCAGACAGCAGAGTGCAACATTGTAGCCATATCTGCCAAGATGTATGACAATGATGAAATATGAGTGTCAACAGAGAGACTTTTTTGCAACTATATATATCAGTTAGAATCATCCAATAAGGGCATTCAGCCATTAGATGGCTGAGATCTGATGAGATTTATCACCATACATTTCAAAATAACACCACCATACATTTCAAAATAATAAATGGAGTTGAGTAGCAGGGCAAGAACGATATTAATGCTCTGTAGCATGCTTAAATTTCATATTGACTGAGCATTTAAGTTTAATATATTGTTATTGTACTAAATGACTTCTAGTCACAAATGATGCACTTTCTGCCCACAGTCAAGCATGCCTAATGATGTGCTTGATAAAGAATAAGAAATGCATTGCATCACCATACAATAAATTTTGCTTTTTCCAGGCAATATAATGTAGATAGCTAGATAGCCAAAGTAACTTTTAGTTCTTCACTAATTTTAGATATGCTATTTTTAAACATTGTTTGAGTCAGGGTTATGTGAAGCATGCTTAGAACCATTCAACCCAATCAAACCAATTTTTATGCAAATTCTTCAAGTGTTCATTTACTCTGATATCCAGGGTTCTATATGTATGACCAATGTAATTATTCTTATTATTTAAACTATTATGGGGGTTGTTTAATTTAAACTTATAAATTCCCCCAGATGTGGTACTTTGATCCTATCATTAATAGCCAGTCATTTAACATTATTAACAATAGTTATGGGTACTTTAATATCATACAATTTTAAATTTTGTTAAAACATAAACAAATAAAAAACACAAAGCACTAACCAAAGTATAGCCATAATAAAGAAATAAAATTCAAAATATATCAAACAAGTTAGGATTCTGGAATACATCCTCACATTTACATTTTTCTTATGAGAAATTCATGTCCAACTAACATGAATAAACCTCACACAATTATTTTGAAGAATGTGTCTATTGTGTTAGTTGGAGACTGGGTGTACTTAAAAACCTTATTGAATGCTAAGATAAAAAAATTATATTTTTACCACTTCAGACCTGATTTTTCTTATGGCAGAAAAAAAGTTTCCATTTAAACATGCTTCATTTTATGACCAAAGGAACAATATACATTTTTTTTTAAACATTACTTCCCTGAAGAACCATCCCAAAAGCTGCAAAATTCTATTTCAAGAAACAGTAATATAGAATGTAAAAGAAAAGAATTATGATTTATATGCACTTGATCATGATAAACACATCAAATTAAAGACACCCATGAAATGTAGCAAAACAGTTCTTGTTGTGTGTCAGGCACAGTTATCTTTAATATTATTGTATATAGTTTCTATTATATCTGTAGATGGCCCCAAATTCTAGTCCATTCCTGTATACTAAAGATTTATCTATCCTTTGCAAACATTGAAAGACTATGTGCACCTCTTCATATGTTTAAAAAAATTCTAAAAAGTAATATACACTGTAATATATGCCAGGTTTGAAGGGGTTAAGTTAAAAATCATTATTGCAATAAATCTGACAAAAAAATTGTTCAACTCTTTCACAATAAGCTCTAGAAACCAAACTTTTCAAAATAAATGCATAAAGATAGTATACAAAAAATTACAAATAATGATGTATTTGAATAACTCAAGTACCTTTTCCAAAACCTTTGCTTTCTTTAATAATGCATAACAAAAATTGAAGTACTTGCTGGAACCTCTGATCAGACAAATATGGGCGTGATGGGGCAGAAATCAGTATATGGGAAAGTGCAGATAATAGGCATGTCCATTGTAAACACTGATCTTTTTCATAATAACACTTAGTTTTACAGCAACTTCTAGGACAAATGATGGAGGCATCAGCTAGAATCATAATCATTCTAGCCATTCTTCTCATTTTACAGCTTTGTATTTCTTGCACATCTAAAAGAAGCATAATTTGCTATTGATTTAAGCATGAAAAATGTAAACATCCTAAAATATTGACTCTCAATACATAAGCTTTAAAAAGTGGAATTTATTTTACAACTATTTAATAATTTAATCTTTAAAATTAACCTTTTTTTGTAATCTATTGAACATATATGTTCAAAATATACAGTCATTATGTGTATAATTAAATTTTTAACTATCCACACTGTGAGTAACTAATTTTAACTGGGAATTATTTAATTTCAGAAGATATCCTAATTCTACTCAGAATATAAAATATTATAAATATTATAATAAAATCTTAATATGTACATATACTCCACAGTCTTTCAGCACATATATGCTAGTATTCTTTTGTGGATCTTGCCTGTTTCAGAAATCTTTAAATTCTTGACAAGTATACATACTATTAAAATAAGTGTACGTCAAACAATAAAAGAAAAAAAGAAAGATGAGTATTACAAGAGCAGTGATCTGCCGTTTTATCACTTAGACAATATGGGATCATAATGCCCCATTCATAACAGTTATCCCTAAAATATTTTGTCTCAGAAAATTTGTGGTACTGATATTTTATACCTACCAGGGATGAGTTTATACTCAATATTTGAGCCCATGCCCATCTCAGCTCAAAATTATTGTATATGGAATCAAACCATTTTGATAATCACTGAGCATAAGCCTGTTAGAGGAAAAAAATCTAATACATTATAAAACATATATACAGAAATATAAGCCCATGACACTACCCACTTTTTTAATTCTTTGTATTTTAGGCTGTTATAAACTTTAAAATAATTATAATTATTTGATGACAAAATTAAGATAATGCTATAAGAAACGAATGATATTTAGATATAATTAGTAGAAGCTGACAATACTTGAGTAGGGGTGTAAACGAGATTTGTAAGGGCCTGGGTACAGGTTAGCAAGAGGGAATCCTCTGTAACTCATGCCCACATAATTCATCAACTCTTTTGCATTGGATGACAAGTTTAAGACTGGGCCAATATTTACATAAGAAATGTTTCCTTTGAAAAGAACTTATGATCTGTTTACAAGAAACCAGGACTGGACTTTATGTAGTATGCCTGGCCAGTCCTGTATATCATCATAGGGGAATAATGTACATACAGTTCTCTTTCCAGTGCACGTATAGCTTCTTTTCAAATATTAAAAATTTTTTAAAAGTATATAAAACATTTTTCTTTTTACCTTGAGTATCTAATGGCTGGAGCACTTCATTAACACATGCAAAGCAGAATTCAGTTGCAGATTCCAGAGAGAGTGTTTTTGACATCTGGGAACTAAAACAAATTTGTAGCCATGATGCTATTTCAGTCCACTGAGCAGAACCTCTTATTAGACTTTCAGTTTCTTTAAACACAACAAAAAATCTGGATAGATCTTCAAATGTAATATTATTCTGAAACATTGTTTTTACACAAGTATTTATAAACATAAGTTTTCTTCATATAAAAATGCTTTTTTTAGTTTCACAGATAGAGCAAGAAAATATGTAAATTTTTGCATTGTACAGTTAAAAACAACATTTACATTCCTTATAGACTTCTCTACCATTAATTCAACAATTAAAATTTCCTTATACTCTTATTAACTTGGTTTACAATTTACAGATAGTTCTAATCCAAAACTATTTAAACAGTGAACCGAAGCTACAAAAAATTATTCTACATTAAATGAATATATTTATGAAGAATAATTAACTCAAATTTCAGAAAACTGTAAGGAACTAAATTCTTTTACAGCATGTAAAACTGAGAAAAACTAAAACCTTTGTTTACTACATCCTTCAGATAAAATCACTTCCATCAATTTTATCAATCACATCCACATTTACTGTTACAGTAAATATTCATTTATTACTACTATTTATCTTTGTCAATAAGTGAGAAACTATAAATAGATTATATATATATCTTTGGGAAATTAGAGACCTGTGTCTCTCACAACATAATAAACTGTAAGAAAATGAACAATTTTGTCAGTATCATGCTAAAATTTAAACAGTTTTCTTTCAGCTAGGAAATTTTTTCTTAGTGATATTATAAAGCAAAATTTCTTTACGAAGACATGAGTTTATCAATCATGACTTACATGAGTTTATCAATGCAATAAACTTTTGCACAGATATGAAAAAAAAAAGTGAAAGAGGTGAAACCTCAGTAAAATGACAAAACAAATAACATCATGATACTTGAAGCCAATTCCTTTGGTTCAATAGCCAAGAATGCAAATTGCTTGGCCACTGGATAGCACTAATATTACATTACATATATACAAGAAAACATTCACTACCAGTGGCAGTTCTTAACTTCTGAACCATAAGATTTAATATATAAGTGTTATTGCATTATACAATGAAAAATAGAAATCAATGTGAAAGATGAAATATTTGTTGCATTTTATATAAAGTACATAGTAATTGAAATGACTACTGAAACAGACCCGTCCCGTGGCCGAGTGGTTAGTGCGCTTGGCTACTAAACTAAGGGACCTGGGTTCGAGCCCCGGATTAAGGCATGGACGTTTGTGTTGTTTTTCTGCTGAGGTCCTGCCATCCTCACAGACCTTCTACTATGGCATATAAACTGACAGGCTCCTGTCAGACCTTTGTGGCAAGCAGCTGCTTGAGGGAGTATTTATTATTTTTTTATTTACTGAAACAATTTAGGGGAAAGACAGTTTTAGAAGCATTTTTTACCTTTGCAGTAATACTACTTCGTTATTGGGAAAAACACAATTTTGATTTTATATCATTATTTTACATGTCCCAAAGATCATAAAGTAGTTAATATGATACTCAGCATTTACATCATTAAGCATAACACCATTGATTAATTAATCACCAATTAAGATCATCAACAATTAAGCTTCATTAACTTTGAGATCAACACTCAAGGTAATTTATTTTTGCTCCAAATGTAGTAATATAAATATACAATAAAACCATTTTCATTAAACAAATAAATATCTTCATCAGAGGAAAGCATTCATTATTTGATTCATTTCTCCATAAAATTTCCCATTCAAATATTGTTCTTAAAACAGAGAATTCTTACAGTTGCAAAAAAAAGAATAATGGAGTTTTTTCACTAAAGAAGATAAGATTATAAAAATCAATGCAAGTGATTATTTTCTAAAATATTATAAATTAAAATAACCAAAAGTTCTCTGTCATTAAACAATAAAATTTTGAAGTTTATCCTTCAAACTATTTGCATATTAAAAAGTTTTCAGCAGCAAATGCAGAAGCTTTTTGGAGCAAGGACAGCTTCAATCTTCAGTGAAGTGATACTATTTGGCGATGTTAGGGCTGTTAAGAACTTCTTTCGACATTAAACTAAAAACTTCCTGAAGAATGCAACTATTCAAAAGAACTGAAGCACCATCTGCCTGAATAATTTTAATCACTTTAGTTTCTGTTTATCACCAAACCTATTCTATTACCAGTCTCATCATTAACCTAGTGAAAGAGTTCATCACATCAATATCATTTACAAAAGGTCAAATCATCAATACATCGAAAATTTCCAAACCTCTAGACCAGTGGTGTTCAACCTTTTATGCTTCACGTACCCCCTGGAAATGTGTATGTAACTGGCATACCCCTTATGTAGATAGATAAAACTATAGTTATAGTATAATAATGCCAACTTAGCGACTTTGTTACTAGATCTAGTGACTTTTGAGCTCTCATGGCGTACACCAAAAACATTTTCTGCATACCCCATGTTGAGAACCCCTGCTCTAGACCAAAGGACCCAATCTACCCTTTGTAGTGAATTCCATGTAACAATCAATAAACTAAAGAAAAAAAGTGACAAAATGCACCCTTGTCCAACTCCAGTAGTAATGCTAAACCAAATCTGACACACAATTCAGTGCTATTATAAAGAGCCATCATTATGTTAACTTAAGTGTATCTTGCAATCTCATGATCAACTATAAATTATGAGAATCAAGAGTTAAATCCCTTTTTGAAATCTACAAAGTTAGAAATAAAAAGTTTTTGAAACTCTAAGCATTTCTCAAGTATCTGCCCAAGTGAAAATATTTTACCTATGCATCCCTTATCACTTCTGAATCCACACAGTTCATTTCAATGTTGCTCATTAACCGAATTTTTAATTCTATTAAGCACAATAATACAAAAACTTTACTTACAATATAAAACAGACCAATCTTCCTGAAAGTATTGTAAGAACTGCAATCACCTTTTTCGAAAATAGGAATAATAATAAAAATAATACCCCCTCAAGCAGCTGCTTGCCACAGAGGTCTGACAGGAGCCTGTCAGTTTATATGCCAGAGTAGAAGGTCTGAGAGGATGGCAGGACCTCAGCAGAAAAACAACACAAACAGCCATGCCTTACCCGGGGCTCAAACCCAGGTCCCTTAGATCAGTAGCCAAGTGCGCTAACCACTAGCTCCAGTAAAATCTGGGATAGGGATGGCTCAATCAGTATCATGCTAGGCTCATTATCTGCTGTTTCTAGATTCAAGTCCCAACTGTGCTTAGATTTATCTCTGATAATCTCACCCTGTCTTGGTCAGAAAGGTGATATCAATGGGCTTGGAAAGGCCACCATCCATCAGATGGGACATTAAGTCATTGCACCATGCATAAGAGAGCTATACCCTGTGTGCATTTAATAACATGCTGGATGGCTTTGATTGGAGGCTTCCATCTGTCTCCTAACAGCTGTGTTATTTTTGTCCATTTGCACACACAAAAGTACTCGGACACACTTTGCCATGACAAAACCCTCACCTTCAATAATCTTACCATGTTTATCTCTCAATTCCTGTATACTAGTCTGTTTTTGCCCACACAGAGTATTTAATATTTGGTGCAAACTTCTGTTGTTGTGCTAACAGCTTCAATGAGGACAAAAATGCCTATCAACTTTTAATTGCTATTTTAGGGTTATATTAAGCTCTCGGAAATAATGCTGTCTGTTACACGTGTAGAATTTAAATTACTCACAATAATTTCTTGTAGTTTTCAATATGAATTTATTTCAATTCCATACTTTTCAATCTATACATTATATTTTTAAAAAAAATAATAAAAAATATATATCCAATAGATTTTTATTTCATTGTTAGCATATCTGAACCATCTAAGTCATGGGAGAAGTGCTCTCTTTTCAACTTTGGTGCATTTAGTGCTCTTTCACACTTCATTCCAGCATGGCATACTTGGAGAAACTAAAATCAACATTCTGCAATCCACAGAATTTATTCTGCTTGTGCAAGAAGTTTTACATGAAAATGTTGAAATATTTCTTTAATAACCTACATATCTGAAGAATTCCTCAAAATAACAACATAGAATTAGCTTAAAAACATGAAATATGCACTTAATTTTTAAAGGAATATTACCTGGATGTTCATTCTTTATTTCAAAGTCATACAGTTTTTTTTTTCTCATGTCCTATAACTACCATTTTGTTTGGATAGCTACTTTTTAAGTTTTTTCTTGATATAGATGAGAATATGTTGGTGATGAATGTTTGAAAGTATATCTTTAATATGAATTGAAAGTATTTCAATTTATACCCAATCGTAAAGTTTTTCTTTTCACAGATTCAGTAACATTTTTTTTTCATTCCTCAATATTTTTGAAAAGAATAAAGGTGTGCAAGCATTATACAATTAACTCTCATTAACTTGAACCTCTATAGCCTGAATTTCTCATTAACTCAATTTTTTTTTATCCCCACCTGAATCCTTATGTATATTGTTATAGTATTTTTTCTCTAACTTTAACTATTTTTTCATCATCATCTCAATACCTTGAAATTTTATGAAGAATATTTGAAAGAAAAATCTCTTTTTGATAAGTTTTTTCCTATTAAATGTATTTTGTTAATGCTAATCATTCAAAGTTCAAGGGGGCGGGGGTGGCTCAGTCGGTAGCGTGCCAGGCTCGTAATGTGTAGTTCCCATGTTCGAGTCCCAGTTGGGTCAGCATTGAGATTTATATCCGCAAAATTCCCCGCCCTGCCCACGGTCAGTAGGGGACACCGCTGGGCTTGGAAAGGCCGCCGTCCATCGGATGGGACGTTAAGCCGTGGCCCTGTGTGCGGAAGAGACATACCCTGTGCACGTTAAAGAACACACTGGATGGCCTTGACGGGAGGCTACCATGTCTCCCAACAGCTGTTCCAGTGGGTCCCCTCTCCCAACCTTCTCTGAGCCTTTGGGGTCCATGTGACCTGGCCATTTAGCCCATGGTGTGCAAAAAAGTGCCGTTCAGAGGTAAAACAACCCAACCCAACTCAAAGTTCAAGGTGTTGTAAGATCATGGTGAAATTAGCCACCAATGAGGAGCTCCCTACACCAGTGGTAATGGTAAGTTGTTGAAATTCTTGCCAAGTGAATGAAGAGCATTTCACTGGCTATGCACTGCTTCCCCCCCCTCCCTGCACAGCTGACAGATGGGGCAACATTCCTCCCATTCCTTATAGAAAGTGCTATTCTAGTTCAATTTTAGTTTAGAGCTAGTTCCTCTTGGTACAGATTTAACTGTATTACAATGGCAGCAAAAGCATAAAGTTGAATGCACTGTCATTAAGTGATAAAACAAAAGTGATTACAGCTGTTGAAAGAAACAGAAAGTAAAAGAGTATTACCAAAAAATTCGGTATTGCCAGCAGAACTCTGCAAACCATTTTAAAGAACAAAAATATGGTATTGAAACAGCTATTTTGCAATAAAAGAAAAAGACTAAGGCATGCAGAATTTCCTGATGTCAAGCAGTAAAGTTGCTAAAATGGTTTACTCAATGTAGGAACAAAACATTCCTGTAGATGGGAATCTAGTGTGGATTCTGTAACTAGTTTTTAAACTTGCTTATGTGTATTTTTAGCACAGATTCTATGACTCAAATTTCTTTCATTTCCTTTGGGCTTTGAGTTAACAAGAGTTTACTGTATTGGGAATTTATTACTATATTTAAAAATGCAATGCTCAAGATCATTTCTATATTTCTGTAGATACCATTAAATTCCAGTAAATCTGGTAGCAGTGTGGCAGTAACCAGGCCCGTTGATGTTCAAGGTGAGTGCCACCTCTCCCATATCGTACCATTAGAACAAAGGGCCATAATGCAGATGATAACATTGGCATAACAAGATAACTATAAAGGTTTGTGCAAAGACCATACAATGTATGATGGCACAACTGGGCAATGGCAGCTGAATCCCGCATTGAATTCCTTTGTTATTAGCATATAACAGGGGTTGCAGTGGGTGAAGGTACATTGCCAATGGACTGTGGAAGACTGGAAATGGGTAGCTTTGCCCTACAAATTGAGGTTCCAAATACAAGATGCTGACAGGAGGTTGCATGTGTGGTGTAGACCACACAAGGCCATGGACCCCCAACTGTTGAATTTTTACTTCAGAATTTTACACTGCCTCCACTGGCCTGTAACGCTCCAACTGTCAAGCTGGAGTGTTACAGGCCAGTGGAGACAGTGTAACGGTTGTGGGGTAAAAATGAATTTGCAGTTGCATTTTCTGAGGTAAAAATGAATTGGTCTTATGCCACACATGCAACTTTCTGACACCTGTATAACCCATGCCACGATGTGTCCTTGCTATTGTGAGGGTTGTTGTTGGGTTGTTTTACCTCTGAGCAACACTTTTTTGCACACCATGGGCTAAATGGCCAGGTCACATGGACCCCGAAGGCTCAGAGAAGGTTGGGGGAGGGGACCCACTGGAACAGCTGTTGGGAGACAGATGGTAGTCTCCCGTCAAGGCCATCCAGCGTGTTCTTTAACGTGCACAGGGTATGGCTCTCCCACACACGGGACCACGGCTTAATGGCCCATCCGAAGGACGGCGGCCTTTTCAAGCCCATCGGTGTCCCCTACTGACCGTGGGCAGGGCAGGGAATTTTGCGGAGATAAATCTCAACGCTAACCCAGCTGGGACTCGAACCTGAGAACTACAGATTACGAGCCTGGTGCGCTACCGACTGAGCCACCCCTGCCCCGCTATTGTGAGAGTGAAAGGTGGACCCACATATTATTAGATGGGTGTGTATAATAAATTGTCCTCTCAGTGCAAATTGTTTATGTTAAGAAGATATATAAAAATTTAACTTGCACAATTAGAAGTGTGATGCATGTATCATTGCAAAAATGATATCTTTAGCTCTTAATTTTTGCTCCTCTCCAGCAACAGTTATATAATTGAGGCAACAAATTGTTTGGCCAACTATTCGGTTATTATTGGCAAATTATGCAGGAATATTTTAGAATTGGTATCTATAGACAAAATCTCCCCAATACTGAAATACGTTGAAAAAATCCTCAACTATGTGCATTGTCTTACAGGATATTGGAGTACAAGAAATTTCAAAGTGCTAGAGTACACTGGAGATTCTAAAGACAATGCACACAGTTAAGCAAGAGAAGAACCTATAATTTTAACTAAAACCAACAGTAAAATTGAAAGAGATATAGTATGCTTACACAATCCAAAAGATGAAGAACAGCTTTCAGCAAATAGCACTGAATAGCTCCCCTGAGTAGTGGTTCTTGAGTTCTTTGAGAATTGCAAACAACTTCTCTATGGGATAAAAGGAGTTAATGCATAAGTAGTAATAATTTATATGGATAGATAAAAATAAATTTTAAAAAGTTATTACAAAATTAAGGTTATTAAGATCTAGCAAATAATTATCATATAACTGCATCTGGCTAAAAAAATTCTAAAAAATGATAAAAGTTAATGGCCTAGTAATAACTATAAGTTGCTTTATGTTGCACACAGAGATGCTAAATAATATAAATTCCATTCATCATATGTCAAGTGTTATCCTCTAATTACATTTTATTGTCCAGAATTAAAAAAAAATACTAGTATGTCTAGTCAGATATGATAAAATTTTTGGAGTTGATAAACTTGTTTGTTCTTATATTAAAAATAAGGTTGGACTGTTTTACCTCTGAGCAGCACTTTTGTTGCACACAATGAGCAAAATAGCCAGGTCCCCAAAACTCCAAAGATTCAGAAGGGATCCACTGGACAGCTGTAAAAAGACAGATGGAAGTGGCAGAGATAAATCTCAATGCTGGCACAGTTGGGACTTCAGTCTGAGAACTGCAAATTACAAGAATTCTACCATGTTATTCAGCTTTATTCTATCTAGAGGCACTTTCCAGTACCTCATCTCTGTTACGACTTATCTCATTTTACAACGAGAATGACAGGGTGTGTTCCACTATTGACTGAGCCCTCCCCCCCCTCCTCCCTAGAAATGTGTTCATAATTCTAAATTCTTGTGATAATTACAGAGGGATCAGTTTACTTTCTGTTCCAGGTAAAGTTGCATTATTGTACTCAATAAAATTAAGTATGTGATTGATAGGCAACTTCCAGATGGAAAATGTGGGTTCAGAAATGGTATGTTATGCACAGATAAAAAATTTTGACATAGGCAGATTGAGAAAATTCATTGAGAAATGTTCAAGTTTCAAAAAGCTGTGTTACTAGCTGTGTAGATTTCAAAAAGAATTTTGACTTTGTTGATATTCATTATTTGTGGTTGATCATTAGATCACATGGGATACCTGATAAGTTAATCAACATAATGATGACTCTTTATAATAATACTGAGTTATGTGGAGAGTATATGGCTTATAGATATCAGTTAAACATTACTACAAGAGTTTGACAAGGGTGTAGTTAGTCACCTTTTTTCTTTAGTAAAGTTCTCAATTATGTTATACAAAGTTCACTGCCACAGGGAGATTAAGAATTTAAGTAGTCTAGAGATATGAAAATTTCAGACTTGGATTATGTTGATTTGACTTTTTGGTAAATGATGTTGACAAGATAGTCTTTCATTAGAGTTGTTGATGAGATTAATAATGGAATAGTTATGATGATAAACAGGGAGAAAACTAAAGTGATGAAGATTGGTCAGACAGGTTATGCTCTAATTCTTTTGAATGGTTGCATCCTTGAAAAGGTTTCTCAGTTTTAATTATTTCAAGAGTTTTGTAAGAGATACAGGTAACATGCAGCATGAGATAAACAGAAGAGTAGAGATTGCTGCTGGGACTATTAAGAATCTGTGGAGGTTGTGGAAAAATACTTATACACCTGACTAAAGTTAAAATATATAATAGTTTGATTTTTTTTCTAAAGTTTGTTGTGGTAGGAAATCTGGACCTTCTGTAAGCAAGATAATAGGACACCTAATGTCTTTGATTTTAAATGTTTATGGAGTATCTGGGCATTAAATGGTTTGACTATACATGTATTGATATGGTTAGATAAAAGACTCAACAATCATCTTTCAGAAGCATCCTGTGTAGGGGGAAATTGCATTCATTTGGCCATGTTGCCCATATGCAGAACCACAGATCAATGAATAGAGTTGTGAACAGTGTATTTAAAAGCCTCAGAAAAATGTGGAGACCTAGGATGCAGTGAGCAGACAATGTGTAAAAAGGAACTTGGTACCAGTGGCCTGTAGTGTCAAATGAAACTCCTGTAGGTCAGGATAGATGTATTGGGAGGATCAAATTACACTGTCTGGTTAGACATCCATAGTCCATGACTGCTGGAGGATTATGTACACTGAGATGTCAGTTTATTAAGTACACCTTTGTTGGGTTGGGTTGTTTTACCTCTGAGCGGTAGTTTTTTGCATATCATGGGCTAAATGGTCAGGTCATAAGGATCCCAAAGGGTCAGAGAAGGTTGGGGTAGGGGATCCACTGGAACAGCTGTTGGGAGACAGATGATAGCCTTCCATCAAGGTATCCAGCATGTTCTTTAACATGCTTAGGGTATGGCTCTCTCGAACACAGGTCCATGGCTTAACGTCCCATTTGAAGGGTGGGGAACTTTACAAGCCCATTGGTGTCCCCTATTGATCATGGACAGGGCTGGGAGTTTTGTGGAGATAAATCTCAATGCTGATCCCGCTGGGACTCGAACCTGGAAACTCCAGATTACGAGCTTGGCGTGCTACCGACTGAGACATCCCCGCCCCTATTAGGTACACCACCCCTTGTCATATAAATGTTCATTCCAACATGCAAAGCATCACTTGACCTTGATGTGTGGTATAAATTAAGCAGACTTGCTATTCAAGTATCAGTTAGAGTTGAATTGAGTGTCAGAATGGGCAAAATGAGAGACCTGAGCAACTTTGAATGTGGCATGATAGTTGGTTCTAGATGTACCGGTTCTAGCATCTCCCAAATGGTTGTCGTCCTGGGCTTTATGTGCACAACCATTTCAAGGGTTTACTGAGAATGGTGTGAAAAGCAAAAAACTACCAGTGATTGCTGATCCTGTGCATGAAAACAGCTTGTGAATTAGAGGGGTTCAAAGAAGACTAGTGAAATAGGCCTTGCTGATTAAACAGGCTTCAAATTAGTTAACAGGGATTTTTTTGTCTCAAGAATTTTCTCCCTGGATTTCATAAAAGTAATGCAACCCTGCTTTTAAATTTCTTCTTGACCCTTCCAAAGTTTTAAGATGTGATTTGATGGTCAGTACTCTGAAAGTGTCTTTTGGACACTGATTGATAATATGAATCAGTATTGTGAATGTTGCTGTTACAGGGGCCAATATTCCTTATCAACCTATTTTTTTCCTTGGTTCAGTCTGAAGAACTAGAATGAATCAGGAAGCCCAGTTTTTTTTCACTCTTTTAGGAAAAGAACAATCATATTTTATAATAAATCAAAAAACATGATTTATCTACTTTTTTAACGTATAGTTTCTGAACACACACACACATATATACGTATAAATTTAAGCCACATATTTATATTTTTTAAGAATTGAAGTTTTGTGGGTTTTTATTAAAAATGTGTACATTCATATCTTGCTTGTAATTTCATAATTTATCAGCTTATCTGAAGATGTTGGGGAACCCTGGAAGTGTTAAATACATTTACCATCTTAGAAGCATTTTGTTGCAGATATTTTTATGCAATTTAATAAAGTCTTTCAATTTGCATTTATTGATTAATTCCCCATCACTCCAAGTTTCAGACATATATCTTCAATGGTTTACAATAAGTTGTATCTTTTATTACTGGTGTTTTTAATTTGATGACTAGTGATGAATAATATCATATTTTGAAAAAATTAGGTAGGCAACTTAATTTTTTACAACATATTTTAAATATAAATATTTAAAATTCAGATAAAAGCAATAATTATTTCTTGGCCTTAATTTTAGCTCCTAATTAATTAATCACTTCTAATATTGCTAAATTCCTTCTATTTTGGAATTCAATGTAATAAAACAAAATCTTACCTTATAAGTGGCAAATCTGATTTTTTCCATGATGGAACATTTTGGACACAGGCCAATGCACAGCTGACATACAATAAAGCAACACCACACCAAGACTGAGAGCTAATATCACGCAGAACAGTTGTGAAAAACTCAGCTGAAAAATAGTTTACAGAAATAGTAATAAATATAAATAAGTAATTCAAGAATTTCATTTTCTTGATTTATATGTAAGCAGGTAATCTGTGAATTTATTATTATTGTTTGATTCTTATAATAATGACCATGCTTAATTATAAAAAATATTTAAAAAAATTTTTAGTAAAAAAATTTTTTTTTGTACTACTGATATAAATAAAATTTGTTAAGAAAAGATCATCTATTATTTTGGTGATACCTTGAAAATTACAACAATAATTGCAAACTGAAGAGGTAAATTATAGATAACATATGTTTAAAATAATGATCTATCCTTTTGATCAAAGATAACATACCTCTGAGAAAATGGTATTACTACTAACCAATGAAGAAAATAATAATAATAACCAATGAACTAAATATTAGATTAATAATATATGTAACTAATTATATATAACCAATGGTAGCTAGGCATACATTGGAAGAACAGAAGAGTCTATTCTTCCAATGTTTTCCAACTTTTCTCTATAACCTTTTCATATCCACCCCACCCCCCCACCCCACATACACAAAAAAAGTAGCTGGCCTGTAAATGGTAGTTAAGTATATGCTTGAAGGAGAGCTGTGTACCAATCTCTTATGATGATGCAGAGAACCAGACAAAGCCTAACACCTAAAGTCTGACCCTGCCTTCTTGTATTGCAAGCCTATTAATGCCTTTCAAAGGGCATTGTTTTTATTTTTAAAAATTTTATTCCCTTGCAAAATAGAGAAGGATGCCCTGCCAGATCAGTGTGGTCAATTGACCTGATTATAATGATCACTTTTTTCACTGCATATTTCATATTTTCTTCTTAATCTTTCTCTTCTTAGTTAATTAAAAGCTAATAAGTGATGGTCTATAAATGGTAGCTAAGCATATACTGAAAGAACAGGAGACCCTCCTATTATTCCAGTATACACTATATTACAAAACGTTTCCAGACACTTTCATGTTAAGTGAATGAATAGCCACATTCAAATCTACCTAACTTTGAAAATAAGCTTTTTAAGGAAAAAAGTCACTAAACATAAATTGAAGATCTCAGTCAGAGCTCTCTAAATCTCTTTTTTCTATAATATTAATCTAATATTTAAAGAGTTATGGAAGCTATAATATTTAACAACAGATGTTATCACACACCAAACTTCCAAAACATCCCCCCCCCCTCCAAATTGATGAAAACTTCAAAAATCCTTACACAAAAATTAAATATCACATTTATATTGCGAACAACTTGTTATAACAGTTGTGATTTAACTTTTTGAAGTAAATTTTCAAAACTAGCAGAAATTTCACTTAAATGTTTCAGCTTCCGTAACTCTTTAAATATTAGAATAATATAATTGAAAACAGAGATTTAGAGAGCTCTGACCAAGATCTTCCATTTATGTCTAGTGACATTTTTCCATAAAAAGCTTATTTTCAAAGTTAGGTAGATTTGAATGTGGCTATTCATTCACTTAACATGAAAGTGTCCAGACACTTTTTTTTTTTTTTTTTTTCGATATAGTGTATGTCTAGCAACGCTTTACTGATTTTGGTTAAATTTGCATCAGACCTACTTGGTGATAATGAACTGAGTATCTCATCCACAAGGACTCTAAGTGATCAGAATTGAGTAGGGGAAAGGGATTCACTAAGCAGCTGCAGGTAGACAGATGGAAGTCTCTTGTTAAGGTCATCCAGTGTATTATTTAATGTGCACACATTTTTCTTGCATATAGGTCCATGACTTAACATCTCATCCAATGGATGATAGTCTCTTCAAATCACTGATGTTGATTCACCAAGAGCAGAGATAGTGGAGGAAATCTTAATGAATGCACAATGGGATAAATTTATAATAAAATATCATAAAATATCAAAAAAGGATTAAAATTTTGACAATATGGGGTAAAGTCATATGTGACAGCTAAAGACAAAAAGGATGAATTTGATTACAGTTAAACACAAGAGCAGAATTAAAATTTCAAAAACATAATAAAAAATGACTAAGGATATCACAGATTTTCTATTGAAGCACTAAAAATAAAAAAAAACATACCTCTTTTTATTGTTGATTCAAAGGAATAATCACAGGAGGTTAGAAATTTAAATATATTCTCCCAACTAATTGTGATATTACCTGCTGTGCTATGCTGAACCCTATTATAAGGAAAAAATGAAAACACTGAAATTAAAAATTTCCCATACTTTGTTAAAGAAAAAATTGAGTCTTTAAAATTACAATAGATAGCAACAGCAAATTTAATAATTTTAAAAATCCAATAATAATCCACTAACAATACTTTAATCTCTTATGATTAAAAGACTAAAAAGTTATTTAACATTAAAACTGCATAACTATTATAATAAATATCTTGTTAACAAATTCCACTTTTATTTATTAAGTGCAAATATTTCTAAAAAAAAAGGTTACTGAGTTATAACCAATTGCTATATTACAAATACACTGCTGAAGAAAAATTCATTTGAATGTGAGTGAGGCTCATTTCAGTGAGGGTTTCACCAGTGGGATCATTATGTTTAAGCAGTTTTAATTCCTAATATTAATATTGGATTATTTTCTTACATAAAATATTTTTTAAGAACACAGTAATTCTGTAGAGTTCGACAACTTTCTACACTAATCTTACAAATTTCAACTTAATCAGTAAGGCAGTTTCAGAAATATAGTAATTTATGTAAAAGGCATGTATTTCTAATATATATGCACAGCATAACAAGCACTTGTACATTGTCTCTTACTTGGGCATCATACCGGAAGCTGGGATGATGGTTCTGACTTGGAATAAGTCCAGAGTGCAGTTTAGCATTTGCTATGCCAGTTTTAAGTACTGTGGTAAAATTCTGAAGATTACAAAAATGTTTCCTTCCTCATAAGTTTGTCCAAAATTCTGCAGTCAATGAACACTGTCAACAAACTTCTACAACCCCAGATATTCTCATGAATGATAAACCTGTAAGACTAATGAACTATTGAAAGAGTAAGGTTTGTATTTTAGTTAGTTTATATTTTAAGCACATTGCATGTGGAATCACTGAGTATTTTCCTTTCCCAAAATAGAAATTTTTAGGCTTTTCCCCTCAAATGCGAATATTTTTGTGGGCTAAAAACTTAAAAAACAAAACAAAAAAAAAAAACAGACATACAGTGAAATTCTAAATAGTGTATATTAGTTTCAACAAAATAGAATCTACAACAAACACAAGAAAAGATTGCAAAAAAATTGGGATTTCATCAGTCAACAGCATCTATGTACATTAAGGAACTTAGTTCCAAAGCTAGGATTACACTAATGCAAAATTATTCTATGTGCGGGTTGATGGGATGCAAAGGGCATCATCTTTTATGATCTGCTCCAATGTGGTCCCTGTTAATGCAGAATGACTGTCAGAAATTGGATAAATTAAATCACACAATCATTAAAAAAACTTCTTCATCTACCCTATTCTCCAGATATTGTACCATCAGATTTTAATTTATTCTGGACTAGCACAATTTTTTAAATGAGATATAATTTTCCAACTTCGAGAGTGCTCAAACTACTTTTATGATTTTATATTCAAGATTAGTTTTATTGATTCAAGATTGTGGAAAAATAGGCTATAATTAGTTTAGGTCCTTTTCAAATGTTTTTTTTTATGGTGCGGAAAATTTAGGTGACTGTTAGAATGTGCCTGCAGTAGCCAAATGTATCAGCTGTAGCTCAGGACAGATGTGTTTACAGGACTAAATTGCATAACTTGGTTTAGACCTCCATAGCTGCTTTAGGAGGGACAGAGTGAATATGTATCTACATATGTATATTTGTATTCACATGCATGAATATATAACAGAAATTTTTTGTAATATATACACATAAACTAAAATTTGAAAAGCACATGTCATACCTTACATAAAGAGCAGGATCATTGAGAGCTTGAAAAAGAGTACTTGTAAATAGCTGTAAAAAATATTACAAAACTTGTAAAAAAAATATAACACTTCAACTAGTAATATGTGACTATATTTAACATTGTAAGTAATATGTGAATGCCTAAATTGTCCACTACAGAAGGACTCATATTAAGATATTTGTGTTTAAAAGGTTGAATTTCAGGTGTGCATGAATTTAAATTTGTCTTACTTTTTTAATTGCTAGCTGTGGAGTGAAAATGTTTTGAGTAACTTACATTATTAACTTTCTAAAGAAAGCAATTGAATATCTTACATTATTAACTTTTTAAGCAAAGCAATGTAGTAGCTGTTGTAAAAAATTGAAGTTCTTTTAAAAATCAAATATTAATATTACATAAAACTACCCTAGTGGCTGAAGAGCTAACATTTGGTTGCAGACAAAAGAATATTTGGCTTAAATCCCAGATAATAAAAGTAATAAATAAATACCCCCTCAAGCAGTTGCTTGCCACAGAGGTCTGACAGGAAGCTGTCAGTTTATATGTCAGAGTAGAAGGTCTGTGGCAGGACCTCAGCAGATAAACAACACACACCATCCATGCCTTAACCCGGGATCCCTTAAATCTAGTAGCCAAGTGTTCTAACCATTTGGCCATGGGACGGCAAAATCCCAGATAAGGCCTGAAAATTTTCTTTCTGACATGTTTTTCTTCTTCTGAAGTTCTTGCCTTTTTCATTTATCTTCTCTACAGTATATTACACTAAAAAACTCCTAACATGTCTTCATGCCAATTAGCATTTGAAAAGCAATTCATGCATTTTTTAGTAGATCGCATAATCATTATTGAATATTTTTTTTGTTTTCATGGCATAGGAAGAATGTATACATGAGGAAAGAAAAGTTGATGCCACCAAGAACTTTATCCAACCATATGAATTAAAAAAGCTGTGTGTGTGAAACTGAAACAATATTGTAATAACATAGAGGGAACTAAAAATTCTAGTAGTAAAGGTCTAGCTTAACTTATAAATAATGCGTGTCATCCAAGAATGCTTCAAAGCATTAATTAGAAAGCAATTAATATAAGGATGCATTCCAGTTTTCATGCCTTTTGGTAAATATATTCAAATTTATAATAATACTTTTGAAGCATTTGCCAAAACTCTTGGTCTATAGTACATTCACTAATATAATTCACAAAAATATATTGACAAAACTATAAATAAAAATAAATAAATACCCCCTCAAGCAGCTGCTTGCCACAGAGGTCTGACAGGAGCCTGTCAGTTTATATGCCATAGTAGAAGGTCTGAGAGGATGGCAGGCCTTCAGCAGAAAAATGACACAAACAACCATGCCTTACCTGGGGCTCGAACCTAGGTCCCTTAGATCAGTAGCCAAGCGTGCTAACCCCTCGGCCATGGGACGGCAGCTATAGCATATTCACTAATGTCCAAAAGTTAAGATAGAAACTCCTGTTATGTCAATGGGAAACTAAACCTGAAACTATGCAACTTATTAAATAAGCTTTTTATGGCCAAAGACTGGAGATAAATAAAGAACACATCTATCTAAAATTTTATTTTAAACTATATTTGTTTAGTATTCAAAGAAAGTTAATCACTCAAATAGTTAATAATAACAGTGCATCAATAGAATTTTCACAAATGTTAATAAAAGTATTTTATAAACTTAAATGATAAAACACATTATGATAAATATATAAAAATAAATACCCCCCCCCCCCCCCCCCTCAAGCAGCTGCTTGTCACAGAGTGTGACAGGAGACTGTCAATTTATATGCCACAGCAGGTCTGTGGGAAGGTGAGACTAAACTATTTATCAAATAAAATGTTACATTAACCATTTATTAAAAATTTTTCTCATTGTTCAATACATAGTTTTTTGGTATTTGCCAATCTTGAAAGAAATGAACATGTTTAGGATGATTAATAGCAGTGTGTGTGTACTGTTAAATTTTCTAGCTTCCATAACTCTTTTAACACATTGAATGCCACATTATGTATGAATGACGCTAATAGTTTGGCCATTTTCATTAGACGCTGCATCATTAATATATGAATGACATTGCATTAACATAAAATGACATTTAGAGATAGAAATGATGACAATTATAGAAAAAAATCCCATGACCCCAGGGAAAATCTTAGTGAAATCAGTTTGGGATGCAATGTGTTAATGCTGAATGAATATACACTGCTTTGCAATTTAAAGGAAATTTCATAACATTTTAAAACAATTCAAAATGTAACCAAAATAAGCTGTAAAAGGAATGCCAAGTCATTGAATAAATGATCACATAGCCATTCTGTGGCCGAGTGGTTAGCGCACTTGGCTGCTGATCTAAGGGACCTGGGTTCGAGCCCCGGAGTTAAGGCATGGATGTTCTTGTCGTTTTTTCTGCTGAGGACCTGCCATCCTCACAGACCTTCTACTCTGGCATATAAACTGACAGGCTCCTGTCAAACCTCTGTGGCAAGCAGCTGCTTGAGGGGGTATTTCTTTATATATATATATATAAATAATAAATAGTATTTATATTAATAACAGTATTTATATTAATAATATTTATATTAATAATAAATAGTATTAATAGTATATATATATATATAAATAATAAATAGTATATATATATATATATATATATAAATACCCCCTCAAGCAGCTGCTTGCCACAGAGGTCTGACAGGAGCCTGTCAGTTTATATGCTATAGTAGAAGGTCAGTGAGGATGGCAGGCCCTAAGCAGAAAAACGACACAAACAGCCATGCCTTACCCAGGGCTCGAACCCAGGTCCCTTAGATCAGTAGCCAAGCGTGCTAACCACTCGGCCATACATAAATTAATATTCTGCACAAGTGCAGATGCATATCAACTTATCTCAATAAGTTCTCTCAAATCAATGCTGTATCATTCACTTTTGTCAGTATTCTATTTGTCAAAAGTTGAGTATCTGTTCACTGATAGGTGATTTTCTGTTTATAATGTAAACAGACATTTACCATTGAAGGAGTTGATCACAGTTAGAGATCATGAGGCAACTATACATGAGTTCTTCTGTAGCAACAGACTATGGCAATGGTTTCAAGAGACAAATAATATTTCCAGAAGATCATCACAGAGTTATCCAAGGGCATCAACAGTAAATGAAAACAAATATTGCTGACTTACAGCTCAAAGATGTGATCACACAACATTGCCTCAATCATGTTCTCACTTCAGTGAAGCTACTTGAATCCCTTTTCAACTTCCACCATTAGAAAGAGGCTTCAAGCTGGTCTTTATGCTCAATGACCAGTACTGTGTGCCTCTCACTCCATTATACAGATGGGAGCAAGCTAACTGGCTGAATAACACTGTGATTGGACTAAGGAGAAATGGTTCAGTGGTGCATATGTAACGGTCCACCATTATGATAGGGAATGTAAATGTACTTAATCATAATGATGCCCTTTGGAGGCATCGTGGCATTGTGGATTAAGCCATTACCTCTCAGCAGCACCTGATGACTTCCCTTGGGGTCCTCAGTTTGATCCCAGCTTATGGAACCTCATCTTGTCATATGTTCTCCTCTCCAAGAGTCCTAAGTCTGATTTGGCTGATAAACAGTGATGTTCAGAGATTTGGATGGATCTCTCTCATATGTCCAGTATTAATTGAGTTGAATTCAGATGTTGGTTCCCTGCTCTGTGCCTAATGACAGCATGAATCAAAATGTTAAAAAAAAGAAGAGGATTGTTAAAGTAGGCCAATTGATGGCAGCAGAAATTAACTCACCACTGAGACAAAGGAGGTCAGAAGTCACAAATATGAGACTGGAATGAGAAAATAGTACAATTATAGTCTTTTGATGGCTCTCTTCCATTTCATGTTTATGTAGTGTGGCCTCGCCCATGATTTGAAAGGAGATGAAGTACCCCGAGATTAACCCTTTCTCTATCATACTGGCCCAAACTAAAGGTATGAGGTATTGGAGAGGAAAAAATAGCATTGATTGGATGAGTCCACTTAAAATCTCAGCCCTTTTAGGCTGGTCTGGTAGTGAAAGGGTTAAAAGTCTACAAGTTATTGGAGATGTTTGGCCAGTAGAGGCCTAGTGTTTGCTAATATATATGGAGAATTATAGGATAAGTTGGATAGCAGAATTTGAGGAATTTATTCCTATAATTCATCAACATATCCTATATATATATAGGATATGATGATGAAGATTTGAAGATATAATAGATTGAAGCAGTGTTTAAATGTAGAAATGGCAAATGGAAGGAAGTAATTTGGGGATGAGTTGTTACAGACTTGGGCAGAGATTCCAACTAGGACAGTGGACAACAATGGGCAATAACCCCCAAGGGAGGATCACTATCTGCTGTTATGTACCCAGAGGAGCAGGATGTCAACTGTTATCAGATCTTGAAACAGCGAGTGGAATGGTGATATCAGCTGCCACCATACATCAAAGACTTCATGAATGTAGGCAGTGAGTGGTGCATGTGTTCCTGACCTATGTAACAGGAGGAAGTGTCTAAACTGGTGCATACATATAGTCAACTGGACACAGGAGCAATATAATCTGTGCTTTTCACAGATGTATAAAGATTTGCCCTCCACAGCAATTCTCAGCTGAATGGAAGGAACACACTATCATGCCATAAATATCCATGAACAGGACATCTATGGGGTGGTAGTGTCATATTGGGGGAGAGATATCTTTGGGCTACTGCACAGATTTGTATGTATTTCCAACAGGCTGCATGGACGAAATCTTTGACCCTTTCATGCAACCATATATGGGTGCAATAAGTGATATACCTTCCTCCTACAGGACAATAATACCTGCCCATACCTTTGTTGCTTTGTTGATCACTATCTGGAGAACAGCACTATTAGTCACTGGAGTAGCCAGCCCACTCTCCCAACCTAAATCTGATAGAACATGGATGTGATGCTGTTGGGAGGATAGGTTGTTCCCTGAATCCCATTCCTGCAAGCCTCCCACAGCTTCGATGTACTTTGGGTTGTTATTTTAACTCTAAGCAGCACTTTTTTTGCATATAATGGGCAAATTGGCCAGGTCAAAAGGACTCATAGAAGGTTTGGGGAGAGGACCCACTGGACAGTTGTTAGGAGATAGATGGTAGCCTCCTATCAAGGCAATCCAGTGTGTTCTTTAACATGCATAGGGTATGGCTTTACTGCACACAGGGCCATGGCTTAACATCCCATCTGACACAATGTGCTTTGGAGGAGCAATGGAGATTATTGCCTATAGTGCTGCTGGACAGTCTTATCATCAGCATGAGACATCGCTGTGAGTCCAGCATTGTGGTCAGAAGTGATCACATTCCATATTGAATCGGGCAGGGATGGCTCAGTCGGTAGCGCGCCAGGCTCGTAATCTGTAGTTCCCAGGTTCGAGTCCCAGCTGGGTCAGCGTTGAGATTTATCTCCGCAAAATTCCCTGCCTTGCCTACGTTCAGTAGGGGACACCGATGGGCTTGGAAAGGCCACCGTCCGTCGGATGGGACGTTAAGCCGTGGTCCCGTGTGCAGGAGAGCCATACCCTGTGCACGTTAAAGAACACGTTGGATGGCCTTGACGGGAGGCTACCATCTGTCTCCCAACAGCTGTTCCAGTGGGTCCCCTCCCCCAACCTTCTCTGAGCCTTCGGGGTCCTTGTGGCCTGGCCATTTAGCCCATGGTGTGCAAAAAAGTGCCGCTCAGAGGTAAAACAATCCAATCCAATCCATATTGAACCACTTGGGATATCTCAGTTGACTTTCATCTTTTTGTCACATGTCTGTATTCTTATATAATTTTGGGAAATAAAAGTTTTATTCCATATTTTGACTGTTATTTTTATGCAGTGTTTATATACAGCTATCCAATACATGCAGCTGATCCAATGGGCTTTCTGGTTGCAATTTATGGAAAATAGTGTATATATCAGTGTTATTGGTGATATTTATCTTATTACATTACAATATCATACAAAACACTGAATTGCAATTTTAAAAACATTTACCTTTGCTGAATCCTGTTCCAAAACTGGACACTGGGACATTTTTAAATCTAGGATGCAAGATATACACCACTTCTTAATGTATTTATTTTCATGATTCAACAATCTTTGGAATAAAACCACTAACCAAGATGTATGAAGGCAAAATAATTCATTATCTGTTATATAGAAAAAGGTGTAGAAAATAAAATTTATGATTTACAAGAGTTAAATATTGAAACTTAAAGTTGAAATTAAAACTCATACATTACTTGCAGATAGTAACAAAATGCAAATCATTAATAATCTTTTTATTACATTTAATAATAATAACACAGTGAAATCACATCAGAAGTAATTATTTAGAAACCTTACAAGCTTCTTTACATACTAAATAAAAGAGCAAGGTTGCAATCAGAGATTTTATAGTATTAAACTTTCTTTTATTATTTTGAAAGTAATTCTTCAATGAAGCCTGTGTTGTCTTTATTGCAGTCAAGTTGTTAGTTGGAGAATCAACTAACATTTCAATCAGAGTCAAAGCTCTTCTAAATCAATTTCAGTAAGCACAAAGTCCTCTAGATTTGTTTCCTCTCTATCATTGAAACATCGATGGATTCATGGCTGATTAGTGAGGGTCAAAGTGGCAAAAAAGTTTCAAACCACACAATCAGACTGATCAATCCTCTACCATGGAGGAGGGGGGGGTGGCTCAGTCACTAATATGCTGGACTCATAATCTGCAGTTCCCAGGTTGAAGTCCCAGCTGGGCCAGCATTGAGATTTATCTCTGCAAAACTCCCCACCCTGCCCTTGGTCAGTAGGGAACATCAGTGGGCTTGGAAAGGCAACCATCCATCAGATGGGACACTGAGCTGTAGCCCTGTGTGCAGGAAAGCCATACTCTGTACATATTAAAGAACACACTGGGTGTCTTCGACAGCAGGTTACCATCCATCTCCTAACAGCTGTCCAGTGGGTCCCCTTCCCCCAACCTTCTCTGAGCCCTTCGGGTCCTTATGACCTAAAATGCTATATTTGGCTTCTGAGTTTAGAATATGCAAGTTGAGTATTTAAAATTACAATACGAGTCAAACGTTAATTTTTCTTTCTAAAAAAGTTGATTTAAGTATATTAATATTTTTTTCACATAAAAAATCTCTAACCCATTCACACTATTTGAGGAAAACATATGGAAAATGAGAAAATCTAGGCACACTATACTTTTATCACTACACACTTCAATTTATTATCCCTATAAGACAACTTCAGTGGAGTGACAGCCTGTGTGTGACTTTCCACACCTAGCTATGATTTGAAGCATATTGGTAAGAAATAAAATCTACTTTCACCACTGGTTTTCAGGTGCTGCTAGCAGTCATCTCTCTCAGATGTTTTGCCACACAGTTCATGCCAACAAACATCAGTCTCTATTTGTCAGAGCCTATTCCTACTGCATTTACAGGCAGTACGGTATTCACAGTATGATTGGCAGGTGTTTTTCAAGATCATTGCCATTCTCCATACACTTCGAATATTATACCCCATGATTTTCTGCTGAGTTTCATAACCTCAATTATGGCTGCTTCTGCCTATCACACTCTAGCAATAAGCCCCTTTTAAAGTCAGTCAGATCATCCTTTTTAACCATGTCACACTTGAATTTATTTTTCCACCATGTCTTTATGGCTTTTATAGGACAGCAGAGTGATGTAGAATACTTATGTAGCACGACATTTTGCATACATTGCAATGTTTCATGGTACTTCTTGCCCAATGTATTCATAATAATGTAGTCAAGCAGTGTACTTAAAGAAATAATTGCCTGATGATATGAGATGAAATCTATAATGCCCAGAGATTTTGGTTGAGATTCTTAAAATTAGATTCACCTTTAAAATTATTGCTTATAGAGTTATTAAATTATGAATAGGAAGGACTTGATCCCACTGTGCAGTGGCTATTCCTACTGGCTGGCAGTATTAGCATTTGTTACCATCTTAAAAAAATTAAGTTACTTTATACTCCAAAAGGATGTTGCACATAATGAAGAAAGTTTTCCTTTGGTAAATTAGCACTCTTATTTATTTACTTTTTTATTTGTGTTTCACAAGTACAACAAATATTTTTTAAAAAGCATGGACTTGATGAAGTTGCACCAACTGAAGTCAGCTCAGACAAGAGATATCCAGTAAGGCAATGTTTTAAGCTCTTTGTCATTTGGGATATAACAGTAGATGCCTACAATGGGATATACTTCTAATCCCATGTTGAAACTGAAGCTGATTATGAAACTGATTAATTGAAACTAATCTGCCAAGGACATTAAACATGGATAGAATTACCATATCTTTGGGTTTGGCTCAAAATCTCTAGGTTTGAGTATGCGATTTCCAGGTCTTATATAGTTGTTACCTATTTAGTTTTTTCCCAAAGTTTCCAGGTGTTTGGAGAATCATATCCAGTTGAGATATTAATTCTTTGTGTCATTTATAGCATAATGTATAGGTATATAAATGAAATTATTCCTCACTAATTTTTTTAAGTGTAAATAGGATTCTTCAAGTATAGATTGATTAAAAAAACAACTAATGAAACATGGATAAAATCCTAATGATTCCCATAAGTAGTATATACCTTGAGAGAATTTTTTCAATAATTGGTAAAGGATTTTAACAAATTTTGATACAAGTTGTCAGGAATTTCTTGACTTATTGAGCTTACACTGGCCAGTCTATGAAGGCAGATTAGGCAAGAAAAAATTCCATTGCTATACTTATTCGACATATTACAAACTTATAGTCTTGTTAAACATTATCAAAATTAGTGCTGTCATTAGTTGTTGAGTAAGCATAGATGACACTATCTAAAAAGGAGAATTTCCATTAATAATTTCCCAGATTTGATGCTTCTGTTGATGCATCTGATCTATTCAAATATCTCCAAGTTGCTTGATTTGAAAAGGTGCAACTCTAAGCATGGACCATAGATGACTGGAAAACTGTCTGTTGGTCCCAGAGTTTCCTTTTGCGCCATGAAAATTAATAGCTCTATAAATGGTGAAAACAGCAATTAGCAATGGATTTCATGAGCACTGTAGAAACAATGCAGGCTGGTGGCAGTGATGTCATGGTTTCGGGATGCATTGGGTTTTCTGATACAGGTGTGACAATATATGAAGGGCATGCTATTTGAGCATTTTTACAGATCAAATACACCTTTCAATATCTTTTCGTTCTCCAGTGGTGATGGCATATTTCAACAAGTCATCTTACATTGTACAGAAATGGTTTACAAAGCATTTGGAAAACTTTACTCTCTTGAAATCTCAACCCTATCAAACACATATGGGACACTGCAAAACAGACAATCTAATGGTGACTGTTATTCAACTGTAGAGTACCTTATAGTAAACTTGGCTGAACATATTAAGTGGGTGGTCATATTCCAACAGCACAGAGTCTGTATAACCAAATTATTTAAAAATATAGTTTGCAAACTTCATGTACTCCCATGTTGCTAGAGAAAATAAAATATTCTTCAAATACATCATATACATCAAATAAATCAAAAAAACATCAAAATGTTTACTTTTCATTATTGTTTTAATGACGCTAATAAAAATTAAGATTACCTGATTTGTAAGATAGCTGTATAAACTTTTCAACTTTATGTAAAACAGGTTTGATAACATGAACCTGAAATATATATATATATACAAATTAATATAATAATATATCTACCTGTTTCTATAAGACTGGATTAAAAAATATAATATTGGTTAACCTTTCAGAAGCAGCTGTTTTTTTCCAGAAATCTGCCTATGTGGTGGAATGTTCTATTACCATAATTAATTGTATTCATGGCTGTCTTAGAATAGGTAGTGTATTATACTTTAAAAAAACTTAAGACAATTAGATTCACTTACTTCTGAGTAACTTTCCTAATATTTTGACCCCTGACTGGGGTCATCATCCGAGGAGGTTGTAGTTTTATTCTTGGGTGACGACCCCAGTCAGGGGTCGAAATATTCAGAAAGTTACTCACAAGTAAGTGAATCTAATTGTCTTAAGTTTTTTAAAGTATAATACACGTTCTATTGTCATTTATAATTGGGGAGGGGGGGGGGGTAAAAAATATGGGGCATCTTCCCAGTGCTTCTTCCTTTGTGGTTCCAGAGCCATTCATTTCCATGGTGCAAAAGGATTCCTTTTCTTGTTGCTGCCCATGGGCCATGTACCATAAAGATTCAGTTTGAACACACTATCTCATGACCAAACATACCATTCTCATCTAGTGAACAAAGGAACAAGTGAAAAGCAATAGGAAAATAGAAAACCTTTGCAATCTGGACCAAGAGAACTCCCTTTAATTTTCCTACCCTCATGGTCAGTTCCAAAAGTGTCTCTGCCACCAGAAAAGAATAAAAATGTTCTGGAGCCCATGTTTTTGGGTTGTTTTATCTCTGAGTGGCACTTTTTTGCACACAATGGGCTAAATGGCTGGCACAAGAACCCACCCAGTGGCTCAAATAATTGAAAATAAGGTTCAGTGAAGAGAAGTTCAGAAGAAGTTCAGAGAAGTTCAGAAGAAAGAATGCTCAGAGAAGGTTAGGAATGGGGACCCACTGACCATTATTAGGAGACATGGTAGCCTCCTGTTAAGACCATGCAGCATGTTCTTCAAATGTGCACAAGGTATGGCTCTCCTGTGCATGGGCCCATGGCTTTCTGTCCCATCATGGACAGCAGCCTTTTTAAGCCCATCAGTGTCTCCATTCTGATCAAGGGCATGGTGAAGGTTTAGCAGAGATAAATCTGACAATGCTGACATGGATGGGACTTGAATATAAATTACAAGACTGACTGAATCAACCATTGCTCTCGGACAAATGCTGTCCTGAGCCACTTTTGAAAGGTTATGCACTCTATTAATCATATATTTATTCACTGTGTTTAGATCTGAAGAAAGGGAATTACCTTGAGTGATGAACTCGATGAAAATGACAAGTGACTCTGTGTTGTAAAGTTTTTCTTCTTAATAAAGGAAGTTACAATATTAAGGATAAAGTTTCAGTAAATTTCAAGATAAAATATAACTGGAGATAGATTGCCTGAAATATATATGCTATGTTCAAGCGGCGAAGTAGTTAGGTGTGCTTGACTGTGAAGTACAGGGAGCTTGGTTTGAACCCCAGATAACACATGGATGCTTCTTTCCTGATGTTTTTCTGTTCAGGTCAGCTTCCTTGTAATATCTATAGCATATTATACTGACAACTTCTTGTCAGTCCTCTGTGGCAAGCAACTGCTTTAGATGTAATATATATTTTTCTTCTTGATTAATATTTTTCACAAAACTATTGTGTCATCTTCTGGTTTGTAAGTTGTAGTATGCTATATGTGCTGGGAGATTACTCATGAATTGTAAACAGATAAGTAATTGTTTGTTGAAGTTAGAACACAGTGGTGAAGAATAAGCATGCAAGGTGGTATTGTTGAATGTGAGAAGTGCAATTGTCATGAGTCCAAATCAGATGGAAACAGGCTTCTGAGGAAATGACAGCCCTATATATTCAGGTGTTACTAGTAAAGTAAGCATTGCTGCCATAGCATTTGGAAAAGACAGCAGTTTCTCACAGTGAAAAAGGAGAGCTACAGGTCTTGCCCTATGATAGATCAGAGGTGATCCATTCAAGGGATCATAAGTTGATCTCAGAGTAGGATCAATTATTTGGTCAAGTTACAGCAGTTGAAAGTCAAGGCACACTAACTTGGGCTGTTGAACTGGCTTTATAGAGCTGTGGATCAGCTCAGAAATGTGTAATAAGAAGTAAAATGGTCAAAGGAATGTTCACACTAAATGAATCACATTTTGGTGGTTTGTATACATATTCTTACAAAAATATTATATTCATGCATATTCTTTTATGGTATTAAACTGTTTATATGGTTTCAAATTACTCACAAGCTTAGAGATAATGAATATAAAAAAAATTAAAAATATACCCCCTCAAGCAGCTGCTTGCCACAGAGGTCTAACAGGAGCCTGTCAGTTTATATACCATAGTAGAAGGTCTAGGAGAATGGCAGGACCTCAGCAGAAAAACAACACAAACGTCCGTGCCTTACCCAGGGCTCGAACTCAGGTCCCTTAGATCGGTAGCCAAGCGTGCTAACCACTTGGCCACAGACTAGTAAGCATTGTTGCCATAGCATTTGGAAAAGACAGCAGTTTCTCACAGTGAAAAAGAACTTTGTCATTGCAACAATAATGAATTGTAAATGTAGTTTTGTTGTTTAATTTAGCTTTCATTATACAACATGCAACAATATTATAAAATGCATAAAAATATTAAAATCATCATAAAGTATAAAAACAGATTATTCATTGGGTAGGCCATTTGACATAGAGGTCTGATAGTAGCCTTTCACATATAAGATGCCATAAGAAATTTGAGGAAGACAAGACCTCAACAGAAAGACAACATATATTGAATGTCTCACGCAAATTTTGAAACCAAGTCTCTTTACTCTGCAGCCAAGAATGCTAAGTGTATGGGTACAGTCTTTATTTACTGTAAAATAAACTTAAGACAAAAAAAAGTAACTTACTTAAGATTAAAAACTCCTAATATTTCAATCCCTTCCTGTGACCATTTTCAAAGACTGCAATGAAATGTAATGTTGATCTTTCTGTATCAGTGGAATCCAGGCTTTATTTGTGTGCTTAATCGTTTCAGTTGACAAGCTTTGTGTGTTTGGTGTTTGAGTTAATAAAGTCTGGATTCCACTGGTACAGAAAGAGCATTGTGTGATTGATTATATATTTATTAACACCCTTTGAAACAACATATTGTCAGTTCCAAAGCAGATGGTGCCACAAGCAAAAAAAAAAAGGAAATATTTATAGCCACAATTAGCTGAGAAAGAGTTAGCCATTGTTAGTGTAGTGATAAGAATACCTGACATCTAAGTGGGAGATGTGGATTCAAGTCCCACTCATGTGAACTTAATTTTTTTAAATATAAATGGCAATCACAGCATTACCTGTTGACTTTTTAACATCAATATATATTTTGAGGAAAAAATTTTGGCGACATATGGGACTCCAGAAACATGCCAGAATATCCTACCATTGAACTAATGCCAGCTCATCTTTATTCCACTAATTTAAGACTTTAAACTCTTCATCGATGATTTTGGTGCCTACTATTGGTGCCATCTATGATCTCAGGTGGAAATTATTTCTTTTTATATTGCTATAATGCTGTGATTGTCATTTATGTTTACATCATTAATAACATTAAAAAGCGTGAAGAGACTTTATTATTTATTTTCATCTTATTCAGCGCAATATAAAAAAAATAGATGGTGCCAATGGCAGGCACTGAAATCATTGATGAAGAGTTTAAAGTCTTAAATTAATGTAAAAAAGATGAGCTGGCATTAGTTCAATGGTAGAATACTCTGGCATGTTTCTGGAGAGATGTGGGTTCCAGTGCGTATGTTGATGAAATTTTTTCCATAAAATATTTATTACTTTTTTTAGCTAACTATTTGTGAGTTCCATGTTTACAGGATATCTTCTGTGATACTCTACTACTGAGTAATTTCCTTCAGCTCCAGACACAGCAAAATATTTCTAATTAGATTTTGACTTATTGTTTTCTGTACTTATTGTTTTTCTATATATATATATATTTTTTAGTCCCTTAACAATAAATCAAGATTTCGTTGCTGTTTTTTTTTTTTGTCATTATTAGATTTTTTTATTGGGACATTCTTTGGGTTTGATATATTAATCTATGATGAAGAACACTATGTCATCAATAAAACATAAAAACTAATTTTAAAACTTTTTGAAAGGTGTAACAGATAAAATTAACAAGTTATATTGACCCATATCCAATTCATTTTGTAAAATTTTACTTACGTAGCAAAATATTACACCTAAAAGAAATTTAGCTTTTTCTATGTATATTGATTGGCTCAATGTTTAGCATATTACTATTATACTACTGTAGGCCAAATTTGAAGTCCATGGATGCACATAGTGCTGCAACATTAACTATTAAATCATTGTCTAGCACTAAAATACAGTTGAGGGATAGCAACATATGTATAGTTTAGTTACTGTTGTACATAGGTATTGCTATTCACTATAGTGGCCTATGATTCATTAATAAGTTTATGGAAAATTAATACAAAATCTCAATTATATAATGATTGCTGTGAGAGTTATGCAGTAAAAGTGTTGGTAATAAGGTGTGTGAAGGGCATCAAAGGAAAAACTGTAGTTGTGTGAATATAAAGTAAAATGGAGATTGTAATATAGTTTTAGTAGGAATAAGGATTAAAGTGAAACAGATCTGACCCAGTAGTAGACTAGAGTGCTTTACCTCTGATCATCACTTTTTTTGCCACATTGTGCCAAATATCCAGGTCACAAGAATCCTACAAGCTTAGAGAAAATTGGAGAGGAAATACACTGGACAACTGTTAAGAGAAAAATGGAAGCCTCAGATCTAGACCATCCAGTACATTCTTTAATTTTATAACAGGATATTTTAAATTTTATAACAGGATATTTTATATTTACATTGAATGATTATAAAAGCATTAATCCCCCCCCCCCCTCCTGTATCTTGGCTGTGCCAATCTGACAATATAGATTTTTTTTTTTGTGAGCAATTCAGGTCACCTTGTATAATGCTACACCATGTTTTAAAATATATCACACTGAAAAAAAATCATTAAAAGAAATAAAAATAATACTTCAGGTAAATATTATAGTATTCAGGAGAAATTTCCTTTCAATTAATATATAATTTAACTGTTTTTATTTGTCAGGTTTTCAAAATTAAGCCTTAATTGCATAGTCCAATCTATTTTTTTTTTACTATATCATGTGAAAAAGTCTTATTAAATCAGTATGTTTACAAATTTTTTCAAATCTTTTATCTTTTATAAAATTTAGAATTAATTCTGTTAAATTTAGTATATAACATGACCATTTTCAGTTGAATATTTATTTAAAAAATATTCTAAAGTCAACTTGTCTATATAACTCAGCACAGTTGTCAAAAAGCCTGGACTTTTCTCAAAGTATGGTACTGAGAAAAAAATTACAAAAAGGAAAAATTTTCTTGCTTCAAATAAATATTTATTTTTTGTTATTCAGAAATAAATAGACAGAAATAATTATAATACATATGAATAGAAAAGCTATTTATTTCTGAAAAATAATAATAATAAAAATTTACTTCTCCTTTTGTAATTTTGTTTTCTCAATACTGTACTTTGAGAAAAGTCCATGCTTTTTGCCAACTCTGCTGTCACATAAACAAGTCAACTTTAGAAATTTTTTCAAAAATAACTAATCAACAGATATAGTTCATGTCATACACCAAATTGAATAAAATTTAACTCCAAATTTTATAAAAGAAAAAATTTAAACAAATTTACAAGCATATTAATTTTGATGACTATTTCAGTGACATAGTGAAAAAAAAAAGATAAAATTTAAACAACTTGACTATCATATTAATTTTAAGACTATTTTACAGTAAAAAACGAAGAAATAGATCTGACTATTGCAATTAAAGCTTAATTTCAAAAAACCCGATCAATAAAAAAACAGTTAAATTATATATTAATTGAAAGGAAATTTATTCCTGAATAATTTAATATTTACTTGAGAGAGGAATTTTAGTTCTTTTAGAATTCTTTTCCATATGGTGCTGCTTGAGGGGGTATTTATTTATTTTTATTTATATATTTTAAAACATAGCTCAGTTATAAATGTGACTTGGACAGCTTCATGGGATTTTCTGTCCTGGTTGGGAAATGGAGGAACACTTTCTTGGCCTTTTTATTACTAAATATTATGCATTTTTCCTTTTGGTATTGCATTTTGGGGATCTTGGCAAAGTGCTAAAAAGTTAGTGCACCAAAGCCAAAATATCAATATCCTCGGAATGGCACATTGGAGGGGGTGGGACTTTTTAAAACCATTCAATGTAAACTTAAAAGCTTCAATTTTTTTTTTAATCTGCAAGGTGGGGGGGGGGGGGGTGATACAATTCCCTCAGTGTAGCATTGAGGATTTTAACTCCTGCCAAAATTGTCCTCCCACAGAATTTTGGTCAGCAATGTAGTATAACTTCCAAAGATCTATTGGAAATAAAATCAAAATAAATCTACAGAAATGAAGGGTTGGGTTGTTTCACCTTTGAGCAACACTTTTTGCACACAATGGATTAAATGACCAAGTCACAAGGATCCCAAGGGCTCAGAGAATGTTGGGGGGAGGGACTCACTGGACAGTTATTGGGAGACAGATGGTAGCCTCCCATCCCATCTGATGGCTTTCCTATCTCATTTGTGTCCCCTACTGACAGAGGGCAGGGAGGTTTGCAGAGATAAATCTCAATGCTGGCCCTGGCAGGACTTGAACCTGGGAGCTGCAGATTATAAACCTGGTGCACTACCAACTGAGCCACCCCCGTTCCTACAGAAATGAAAATGAAGGTTTAATTATAAAAGTATATAAAAATAAATAAATACTAACTAGATGAATAGAGACTATATCCAGTGTGTGGGAGCAATGCTGTAAACAATCCACCATGCAATCACTTCAAAGTTGACTCACATGTCAGTAATTAGTGGCACCTATATCTTGCTTTTGCCATGATCTATTTACATTGCAGCCTGGCTTCAACAGCAAGTTCTGCTAGGCTCTTTTTTTTAGTGATAGTTTGGACTTCAGTAGCAGAAAAAATGCATTGAATGTTGGGATAAATGATAAAAATAATTCTAGAAATACTAAAATAGATTTAAGGCAGAAAAAAAGAATAAAATGAAAAAAACAAAACAAAACAGAGGTATACTTTGTAATTGCCTCCAAGATCTTCCCTTTTTTAAAAAAAAAATAGCATTTTTTGTCAATTTTCATGAGAATTTTGAAACTTTAAGGAAAAAATAGCTGATAACAGTTGAAATCAGACTGGTGAGCTTAAATTAGGGTTTGCTTCAGTGTAGAGTAACATTAAACAAATGAGCAATTCCAGATATCAGTCTAATGGTGATCAGATGGCTTTAACAAATTTATATAACAGCTTAATGAAATATGCATCAAATAGTAAAAACAAGTGTTATGTTTTAAGCCTGAATTATGTATTTTTACAAGATATAAGTAAAAAAGTTTTAAAATGGCATTTCATTATATAATTCAAAGTTTTATGTACTAAAAATGGGCATAGATGTCTTGGGCATTTCATTTCAGATTCTGTCAATATGTATAATTGAAGGGGATCCCAGAAGGGTTAAGGATAGGTGCAGTACTGGCTTTAAAGTTGGCCCTATATCATAATCTGAAGTTACTTTGCCTATCTCAAAATTAAAGCTAAATAGGTCACCAAAGTTGATGAAATTACTATTGAAATGCTTAGCACTGGAAATGTTTCTGTGATAAGATGCTGACTGTTTTGAATACTTTTGATGATAAAATTATTCCCAAGGCTTTCTAAAAAATTTCTACTTTTTCTAGTCACTTACTCCCTTTCCCCCAATTTTCTTGTTATTTTCTAGCTCATTGTCAGATGCTGTTGATTAGCATATATGTTGTGAAAATGTAGGATATTGGTAGTAATTTGTATAACTTTGTTTACTTTTTATTGTGGTATTTAAGTCTGATTTTATATGTTGTTGTTGTTTTTATTATTAGGTAGATATTATGATTTAGAAATGAGACTATTTTTAGGTGGTAAACTAAATCAATAAATAATACATACAGAGTTACCTGTTGACTTTTAACGTCAATAAATCAATAAATGATTTTGTGGAAAGAAGTTTCATGGCAGAAATAAATGCCTTTACCTACAATAAATAATAGCCTTTACCTACAATATATTGAATACCTCACATTATACTTAGCTATATTGGTAGAATACTTTTGTTAATCACATTTCATACAGATGCACTAACAATAACATACTGAAAAGCAATGTTCTCAATGCATTGACCTCCTCATCCAACTTTTGGAACATTCAATTCAAATACTTATATATTTTAGAAATTACCTGTTTCTCCTCCAACACCTCCAAAACTGCAATCATATCTTCCCATATATTCTTCAAATCAGAAGTAAATGAATACTTCTTCTCAAAAACAGGAATGTCATCCGAAATTAGAATGCAGCAATCTTTATTTTTCGTCCACATTATAAAGAGTTGCAGTAAGTACAAAGATTTTTTGCGAATAAGTGAGTTGTTGTGAACTAAGCCATACTGAATTATTTTCCAAAACTTTTCATCACTATACACAGAAAACTGTAGATTTGTAATTAAACAATCTTCAGATAAAATATAATCACAAAAACAGCATAGTATAATGTAAGCATTTTGGTCTTTTTCACAGGTCATACCATTAATATCTTCATGAAAAAATGATGAGATTAACATCCATACATCCTTCAATATTGATACTTTTAAATCTGATTTTACCAGGCATATAATTTTTGGAATTATATATATCATCATAAATGCTGCAGTATTTGAACTACAGTGATGAAGAATACTTGAAAAGCTAATTAATAAATCATCAAAGATATTGTTATACTGATTTGATTTACACAAGCAATTTAGAAGTGCTGACAAGAAGTTCAAAACTTCTCTAAATATGTTGACACTATGACAAATATCTAACTTCTCAGCTTCTGATACACTGTTTCTTAGATTTTGTATTACAGCTTTAAAAACTATATTAAAAACGTCTGGGCTAATAATTCCTAAAACTTTCAAACTAAGAATTGCAACATCACACAATGATGAAAAAATATCGTCACGACTTCCATCATCTAATAGGCATATATTTGATCTGTTTGCTTTGGTTTCATCAGTTCTGAATATTTCATCCAGACATGGAATAAATATTGTATTAATAATACCTCTAATGACATCACACAAATTTTCTCTACATTCCTTACTATCTTCGGGTTGTTTCTCATCTTTATAAATTTCCACATGATTGCAATTTTCGTTTAAAATACTTAAAAGTCTTCTTAATAATAGCAAATGATCGCGATCGAGTACATATCTCTGGGCATTACTTGAAGCACAATCATGATATTTATTTAGAATTTCTATGATATGATTACTACTGTCGAATGTTGAAATTATGGGAATATCTGTAATAGAATTACACAGCATTTTATTTTTTACTGGAAACAGATATACATATTTTGCAAACAATCTCTAAATTCTAACACTCAATACATCCAAACATAATGCACAGCACATGGAGGTATGCACAACATGCAAGACAGGAGTGTTGCCATATATATTCGACAAATGTGACGAATATCTATAAAAAAAATGAAATAAAAAGTAATATATTCTTGTGGATTACTTTATTCTTTTATTCTTATGGGTTTGTCAGCTGAAAAGATTTTTCGAGTTATAAATCTGAGAAACTAATGCTTTATGATATATACTTTTCTTCCATCCAGACTTCTACCATGGGTGAGGTGTGGTTACTAGGGTAAGGAGAAAGTTCCCGTTTATCTGGGATAGTCCCTGGATGAAAAGCTCAGAGCAATGTTAAAAAAATATTAAATTAATGGTACAGCGTGAGCAGATCTTTTACAAAGAAAATAGTAGTGACACTATTGCTATAAAAAATTTTAAGTTAGGTCAGATGTCTCCGGAAAACGAAGAAGTTTGGGGACACCTAATCCCATGGTCACCTCTCTTTAAATAAAAGCAATTATACAAACCTGCGATGGTTTCATTGTCGGAAATAAGCTCACCGGACAAAACATTAGTCACCCCTGGCTGAATGTCACCTAATAGCGGGTAACGCCTCCGTGCGACCAAAGAACAGACGAAATCCTTTCTCGCATGGATGCCACCAGTGTGCTGATGTAGTGCACATCAATATTCATCCACTCTTCCAGTAGCAAATGCTGCAGTTCAGCCAGATGGCTGGGACGGTGCTTCACCTGCTGCCCCAAATAGTCCCACAAGTTTTCTATGGGATTCAAATACGGAGATTTGTCGGGCCAGTCGAGATCTTCAAAGGTTTCAGAATGCCCGTTGTGCCAATCCGACAAACTTCGAGCCCTGTGCTCATGAATATTGTCATCTTGGAATATTGGAGTATCATTCTGGTGTTCACTGTGGAGATGCAGCACAAAAGGCAACACGTGATAGTCCAATAGCTCTTCTGGTTCAAGTGTGACGTCACTGCAACCAAAGGACCCATTTCCTCGTACGTGAATCACCTCCAGAACATCACAGAGCTTCTTCCAGCTTGAACAGAACCATGCACACAGTCCGCATGGAAAGCTTCATGTGGCTTACGATGTACCCGTCGCCTCGCATCATTTGAGTACAATCAAAAGCATGACTCATCCGACCAGATTACATGCTTCAAAGAGTCGACAGTCCAGTCTTTGTGGCGCCTCACCCACTGTAGCCATGCAGCCTTGTGTAGAGCAGTTAACATGGGTCTCTTCCGCAGTACTCTGCTCCAGATATCCATGACATGCAGCTTCCTTTGAAGTGTTCGTTCGGAAACCGCTTGTTGTAGGTCTGCATTGACTGAGTGAAGCAATTCCTGCCTCGTTGCAAAGCGGTTTGCCCTAACAGTGTGTGACACACTGTAGCGGTCCCTATTGGTGAGCACAGTCTTTCTGCCGCAGTTCTGGCGACGATTAGCGGTGGACTGCGATGTACGCCCCTGCTGGAAAACCCTTTGGACAGTACATTTCGACACACCTGCAAAGGCAGCAACTTCTTATACGCTATACCCTTTGGCTTGGCCAAACGCAATAACACCTCTTTGCAACTCATTCATATCTTTGGCGCGACTCATGTTTCACGGAGTGACTAACACACACGTGGCACACAAACACTTCTTGTCACTGTATGAACCCCGTAGCGCACGACACATCTATTTGTTGGACGCGTTTATTACTGGTGCGCCCTCTGTTACTGGTGCGCCCTCTGTTACTGGTGCCCCCTCTGTCTATTACTGTCAAATGGACGTAATCCTCTTAAAGCGGGAGATGACTAATTTTTTGCCCGGTGAGCTTATATTATATCCAATATGCTTATTGCGAAGCTTTCATTCAATTTTTTGCGAAGCTTTCATTCAAATTTCTCACAAAATGACATGTGTACTGTTACTCAATTGATAATTTGCGCTGGAATCGGATCACAAGTCATTTGTTTTAAGAGTTATAAACCAAATGCATTTCTTTAGAACAATTGCGATGTAATGGTGTTATTCATCATTCACAAATATTATTATTCTTATAAAATTACATATTTATTATTATTATTCACATGAAAGAATGATAACGGAACATGGCTTTGAGAAAAAAGATATCGATTTCAATAAGAAAAAAATTAAAAGAATAAGATCAAATGTCTATTCGTCTGACATCAATATTCTTTTTTCAGTATTTTATGTTTTTTTACATAAGCATCATAATAAAACTAGTTTTTAGTCAAAAGAAATAATGATTTATGCTGCCGTTTCATTTTGTCCTCCAAGGATAATCTGAACGTTGTTGCTAATCAAGTACATCCTGCAATGTTGACTTTTTATACAGCAGGTGACAGCTGTTTCATGGACGATAATGCTACTGTCCATCGTGCAAGATTTGTTCAACAGTGGTTTAACGAGCATGACACCATCTTCCCTGGCCAACACAAAGGCCGGATTAACCGCATTGAGAATGTATGGGACATGTTAGAAAAACAGATTCTGGAGCAAAGTCTTCTTCCGTCAAATCTGAGCCATTTAAAGGACTGTCTGGTGAATGCCTTGTATGCAAGATATGTAAAAGCACTCCAACACCTTGTGGAATCTATGCCAAACTGCATACGTGCTGTAATTCGGGCTAAAGGAGGTCCAACTCGGTATTGAATAAAGGTTTCTAATTCAGTTGCCAGTGTGTGTAGAATTCAAATGCATTGAGTTTTCTGTTATCTTCGTTACAAAGAGTTTTCGTTTCCTTACTGTACTAAACTTTAAAAAGGACCAAGCACTTATATAGCTTAATTTTAGTGTTTAGTTATTTGTACCAGTGTAGAAGTATCTACGGGAGCAAGGGAAGTATTACCTCCCTTAAAATTCTTATGAATCAAAAGAAAACGATATATTAAATGTTTGTGAAAGATTGAAACGTTACTCTTAATTAAAATTGTAAGAGAAATTTTTACATTTTTCTTAATATTTTTCTAATTTTCCTATCATATTGCACTGGTAATAAATAAAAGTAAAATACTGCCATGCATATACATATACAGAGATCATACTGATATAGATGTATGTAAAACTACGATTTTGGAAGTCTAACCAACTAACATTAGCTTTTTGCTGGCCCATGGCGTTCAATACTGTAGCCACATAAGTTCTCCATCGAGTATATATAAAACTCTGTGTGATCATTATAATGGCAAGAAAACTACGTATTAATTTTGGTGTAGTGTTCATAGAAAATGTTAAGACCATTTTACAATTAATTCTATTTCCGAGAGAAAGAAACAGACAATGCTTATCAGTGGTGTAACTAGGGGAGGTGGTTGAGGTCATATACCTCACCCTTGAGAGCTTGACTAACCTATATTTCATAAGAAAAAGTCTCCAAAAATTAGAGACTCAAGATGTTAACCCTCTCCCATTTAGGGTTATCAGATGCCATCGTTTGTAATATTAAATTTTGGAATATTCAACTTTTCCACCGTTAGAAGGCGCATTTATAGCTTTTGGGAGATTCAGAAGGTTCAAATCGTAATATTTCATCAATACCTATCCAACCTAAATGAATGTTTAATTTATCTATAAAAACAAACAATTCTTTCTTATAACCAGTGTTGGAAAACGTTATATGTAACTAACGAAACAACGGAATAACGAAATGAATTTTGAATGACGTTAACGGAATTTCAAAATGTTTAAACGTTAAAACGTAATAAACAAGGACGTAGCGAAGGACTATGGTTGGAAGGGGAGAAACGAAAATTTTCCAAATCGGGAATCAATTTTTTCCAACTGAGAAAATATTGCGTTTACATAAATTATCTCTCTTTCAGGGACGTACCCAGAATTTCGCTCCGGGGGGGGGGGGGGGGAAGGGGTTGCAGTTAGCCAAATTTTTACCAAGTGCTTTGATTTTGCAACATTGCCCATGATTTATGCAAAACAATTCCCTAATTTTAATCTCGCCTTTACTGTACAAAGTCACTTCGAATTTTGACAACTTGCCTTCATTATGCCAAGTTAACTCCATTATGTCAACTGTATTTTCACAACACCAATCCTAAATTTCACAACTCACCTACATTTTACCAAGTGGCTTGGAATTTTGCCAACTGCCCTATATTTTGACAAGTTACCTCGATTGGGCCAACTACCCTAAATTTTGCCAACTCACCAAGATTTTCCCAAGTTGTCCCGATTTTGCCAACTCCCCAATATTTTGCCAGCCTTCCAAGATTTTGCAAGGTTGTCTCGATTTTGCGAACTACCCTCAATTTCACAAAACCAATCCCAATTTTCCCAACTCCCTTGGGAATTACTAGGGGAATCCCTAGGGGATTCGAATTTTTCCAACTGTCCTAGATTTTGCCAACTTCATTAGATTTTGTCAAGTTGCCTAGATTTTGCCAACTCCTCTTAATTTTATGAAAAAAATTGCAATTTTCAGAATCCATCTGGATTTTACAATGTTTGTTTTACAATTTTTGCAAACATTGTTTTACATTTTTACCTTGAAGGACAGGTCGGAGGTCAAATTTTGGATTTTCCCCGAGATCTACGACCGGATTAGCCTTAGGTACAAATTTTCAGAGCTCTACAATTTATGCATTACAGTTAGAATTAGAGATATCCCCTGTCAGTCAGTCAGTCAACCATCAGCCGTCAGTCATTCACAATAGTCTCTATACATACACGATAAGTGTTTCGAAACAGAAAGAAAATTACACTTAAGTGCCCCTGAATTAGGAATAACAACCTAGTAAGGCGTTGGACTCCCTCTGGCCCTGATAATGGCCACCACACGATGAGGCAAGGACTCCACAAGCTTGCGTAAATGTTCCACAGGTATGGCGACCCATGCGTCCTCCAGAGCTGTCCACAATTCTCTCAAGGTCGTCGCTGATGGGACACGGGCCCGAACACTCTGCTCGACGGTATCGCAAAGATTTTCGATGGGATTTAAATCTGGGTTTCTAGGTAGTCAATTCATTTTTTTCAAAGTCAGCAGAGTGCTCCTACAACCATGCAGTAGCCAACCTGTATTTGTGAGATAAACAATTGTCTTGCTGGTAGACGCAGGGTCGTAGCCATGGGTGGGGGGAGGCTCCCCCCCAAAGTAACTCGGAGTTGGAAAAATTCGAAGCGACTTCGTAAAATCTAGGTGAATTGGGAAAATTTGCAATTTTTTTTGGAAAATTAAGGGGAGTTGTCAAAATCGAGGCAACTTGACAAATCTAAGGCAGTTTGGAAAATGGAGAGACGGCAAAAATTTAGAGCAGTTGGCAAAATTCAAAGCCACTTAGTAAAAACAGGTGAGTTAGCAAAATCTTAGGGAGTTGGCAAAATCGGGACAACTCGGCAAAATCTTGGGGAGTTGGCAAAATTCGGAGTGACTTGGCAAAATCGTGGGGAGTTGGCAAAATTCATTCGGGGTCCATGTGACCTGGCCATTTAGCCCATGGTGTGCAAAAAAGTGCCGCTCAGAGGTAAAACAACCCAACCCAACCTTCTCTGAGCATTCAGCCCTCCCCCAACCTTCTCTGAGCCTTCGGGGTCCATGTGACCTGGCCATTTAGCCCATGGTGAGCAAAACAGTGCAGCTCAGAGGTAAAACAACCCAACCCAACACCATTCAACCCATTCATTTGCAATGTGTAGTCACTTAGTATGACTAATATTATGTCAATTTTTCCTGCATTCGCCTCTATACTCCAGTGCCTCTGTTTGTTTGTCTCGCATCAATGGATACAGAAACTTTCGAAAGAGTTTCTCCCCGCAGCTGTCTTTTCCGCATGCTCTGCCGTGTAGAAGAGGAAGAGCGTTTGCGCATGCGTGTTCCTTTTGCTCTTGCTTCCATAAGAGCCAAGTCTCGTGGACCGGCGCCTTCCTGCTTCGCTGTACGTTGGCCGTGCAACTGGAGTTACCGTTCGGCATGGCAGACATCGTAGCAATCGTGGACAGCGTTGAGAGGAAAGATGGACTGCATTACCGGAATCCCGTGAGTGTTTTGCTGAATAATTTACCTTAAGCAGGTTTTATATTCAATGGTTGTTCTTATATATTTGAGACAATATTTACTTTCGTTATTATTGGCCCGACTTGTGTAGACGTCTGGCCAACTGAAACAATGTAAACGTCTCCTTTAATGCACTGCTGTAAAAATGTCTGCAAAAAGCGAATTTAGTGTTGTAGAATCCGATTTTTTTTTTTAAATTGCTTAACAAAAATGGATTTTTTAAAAATTCATTGTAAATTTTTGCTTGCAGTTAACACTAGGATATGGGGGCGGGGGTGGCTCAGTCGGTAGAGCGCCAGGCTCGCAATCTGTAGTTCCCAGGTTCGAGTCCCGCCTGGCTCAGCGTTGAGATTTATCTCCGCAAAATTCCCCGCCCTGCCCACGGTCAGTAGGGGACACCGATGGGTTTGGAAAGGCCGCCGTCCGTCGGATGGGACGTTAAGCCGTGGCCCCGTGTGCGGGAGAGCCATACCCTGTGCACGTTAAAGAACACGCTGGATGGCCTTGACGGGAGGCTACCATCTGTCTCCCAACAGCTGTTCCAGTGGGTCTCCTCCCCCAACCTTCTCTGAGCCTTCGGGGTCCATGTGACCTGGCCATTTAGCCCATGGTGTGCAAAAAAGTGCCACTCAGAGGTAAAACAACCCAACGTTAAAGAACACGCTGGATGGCCTTGACGGGAGGCTACCATCTGTCTCCCAACAGCTGTTCCAGTGGATCCCCTCCCCCAACCTTCTCTGAGCCTTCGGGGTCCATGTGACCAGGCCATTTAGCCCATGGTGTGCAAAAAAGTGCCGCTCAGAGGCACTTTTTTGCCTCTGAGCAACCCAACCCAAGATTTGAAACTCAAATTGAAAACAACCCAACCCAAGGATCATTTTCAGAGCGATTCGCTTGATGCGGTTCTTTTCATGTTCTAAACGCTTTGCCGATACTTGTGATGATGATGGGATGGAAAAGATAAAGGATTATTGTGCAGACCTGTTCCAATAATACAATAATTGACCGGGAGGATGGAAGGTGCTCAATCTCTTTAAGGAGCGGCTCTTTTTCCTTCTATCGATTGCTGCGCGGCGCCGCACCTGCACTGTCCACCTATCTGTATCGATACATCTACACTTGAGGTGGACAATGCGAGGGGGGAGGTTCAGTGATAACCCCCTCCTTTCTGAATTTTTGCTGCTAGATTTGGGTTGTTTTACATCTGAGTTTCACTTTTTTCGCACAGAATCGACTAAATGTCCAGGTCACAGGGACCCGATGGTTCGGAGAATGTTCGGGGGCCGGGGGGGGAGGGGTTCTACTGGACAGCTGTTAGCAGCAGATGGTAGCCTCCCATTAAGGCCATTCAGCGTTTCTTTAACATGCACAGGGTATGGCTCTCCCGCACACGCGGTCACAGTTTAACGTCCCACCCAAGCCCATTGGTGTCCCCTACTGACGGGGCGGGGGTGGCTCAGTCGGTAGCGCGCCAGACTCGTAATCTGTAGTTCCCAGGTTCGAGTCCCAGCTGGGTCAGCGTTGAGATTTATCTCCGCAATAATTCCCTGCCCTGCCCACGGTTAGTAGGGGAACCGATGGGCTTGGAAAGGCCGCCGTCCGTCGGATGGGACGTTAAGCCGTGGTCCCGTGTGCGGGAGAGCCATACCCTGTGCACGTTAAAGAACACGCTGGATGGCCTTGACGGGAGGCTACCATCTGTCTCCTAACAGCTGTTCCAGTGGGTCCCCTCCCCCAACCTACTCTGAGCCTTCAGGGTCCTTGTGACCTGACCATTTAGCCCATGGTGTGCAAAAAAGTGCCGCTCAGAGGTAAAACAACCCAACCCCTACTGACCGTGGGCACGGCAAGAATTTTGAGGAGATAAATCTCAACGCTGGTCCAACCGAGACTCTAACCTGGGAACTGCAGATTACGAGCCTTCATGCTACCGACTGAGCCATCCCCGCCTCCTGTTAGTGTTTCGAGAAAGAGAGATCACCATCTACACTTACACAGAAAGATCCCGACGTCTTCTTTTGTACATTCTTCAGTAAAACTGATTTTTGTATGCAGTTCATCGCGCTCTATTGCTCCACCGTGAAAAGGTTCTCTACCCAGTTTAACTAGATTCTTCTCAAATTTCGCGTCTTTCTTCATTAAGAACTGAAAAAATAAAGATCGCTGGAAACATTTACGTTATTGTAATATGCAAGTAGGGGGGAAAAGGAGAGTTCTGAATCAGAGGAGGATCAATGTTAATCCTATGGGATCCACCTCCCATGTCTTTAGAGTGGAGTCGGATCATTGTCAGCCATATAAATCTCCCCAACCAAGAATGTATTAAGCTGAAATATTTCTTAAATTGAGAGTAATTGACATATGACAGTAATATCCCTTCCCCCTCTTATCAACCCCCCCAGGTCTTAGTAGGTCCCTTAACGATCATCTTGGGTGAAGTAAAATAAAAAAATACCCCCTCAAGCAGCTGCTTGCCACAGAGGTCTGACAGGAGCCTATCAGTTTATATGCCATAGTACAAGGTCTGAGAGGATGGCAGGATCTCAGCAGAAAAACAACACAAACATCCATGCCTTACCCGGGGCTCGAACCCAGGTCCCTTAGATCAGTAGCCAAGCGCGTTAACCACTCTGCCATGGGACGGCTGGGTGAAGTAAACAACCCTTGAAATAATGCTAAGTCCACGACTTCATTAGCGCACAAACCCATTGGCAACTCTAATTCTGAAATTTACCAAGTGCAACTAAACTTTCGGTGGCATCACCCATTTACTTCACATCGCCCCAAACCTACATTGCAGAAAGTCTTTGAAAATATGACTCAATCGGCGATTACATGAGTCGTAGAATACGATTCATTCATCTTGCCCAGACTTTTCCAGCTTTTATCTTTAACGTCAGTTTTCGAAAAAACTATAGGTGTTTAATATATTTCCTCAGAAAAACTCAAGAAAATGCTCCACGAATTTCTACAACACCCCCAGTGAGCGGTAGGGCCCCCATTTGAAACCATGGCATTAGACTAAGAAGTTAGCTAGTTGTATTTTCAGCCCTGCCCACGGTCAGTAGGGGACACCGATGGGCTTGAAAAGGCCGCCATCCGTCGGATGGGACGTTAAGCCGTGGCTCCGTGTGCGGGAGAGCCATACCCTGTGCACGTTAAAGAACACGCTGGATGGCCTTGACGGAAGGCTACCATCTGTCTCCCAACAGCTGTTCCAGTGGGTCCCCTCCCCCAACCTTCTCTGAGCCTTCGGGGTCCATGTGACCCTGGCCATTTAGCCCATGGTGTGCAAAAAAGTGCCGCTCAGAGGTAAAACAACCCAACTTACTCTGTTAGAGGTAATGTCACTCTCAAGGTCATATAGAGTTGTAGATGGACTAAACTGGTATCTGAAATAGGTATCCCGACATGGGTGGTAACTTTGAAATAGGGGAACTAATGTTAGCTCAGTTTGTATCGGTTGAAGTTTGACATGTGATGTTTTCAGGGTTGAATCTCGACAATAACAATTTATAATAAATAAATTAATAAATATCCCCTTAAGCAGCTGCTTGCCACAGAGGTCTGACAGGAGCCTGTCAGTTTGTATGCCATAGTAGAAGGTCTGAGAGGATGGCAGAACCTCAGCAGAAAAACGACACAAACGTTGAGAAATTCTCAGTTAACTTCCCCTCTTCCATGGGTGAGAAAGGAAACTTCTACTGGCCTGGAAAGGTGATTGCTCATCATATAGGACGTCAATCCATGTTAATGATGTTCACGTTAAAGAACACGCCTTAACGGGAGATTTCTGTCTCAACTGCTCATCCGCAAATCCACTTCGCCCCAACCTTTTTTGTTCATGGGTATCTTTGTGACCTGGCCATTTATCAATTGTGCGCAAAAAAAAGTGCCGATCAGAGGTTGGGTTGTTTTACCTCTGAGCGGCACTTTTTTGCACACAATGGGCTAAATGGCCAAGTCACATGGGGTGTGCAAAAAAGTGCCGCTCAGAGGTAAAACAACCCAAAACAACCCAATCTAGGTCACATAGACCCCGATGGCTCAGAGAAGGTTGGGGGAGGGGACCCACTGGAACAGCTGTTGGGAGACAGATGGTAGTCTCCCGTCAAGGCCATCCAGCGTGTTCTTTAACGTGCACAGGGTATGTCTCGCCCGCACACGGGGCCACGGCTTAACGTCCCATCCGACGGACGGCGGCCTTTCCAAGCCCATCGGTGTCCCTTACTGACCGTGGGCAGGGAATTTTGCGGAGATAAATCTCAACGCTGACCCAGCTGGGACTCGAACCTGGGAACTACAGATTACGAGCCTGGCGCACTACCGACTGAGCCACCCCTCCGATCAGAGGTAAAACCAACCCTCCATCCATCAGAAAACTTGATATTTTACTCACATTAAGCCGTCAGAAATTTATATAAACAATCCAAGTGTTTTGTGAATAATCAGAAATGGGGCGTTGACTGCCTTTATTTTCCTAGACTGAAATGGGTTTTCAAGCCCTAAACCTTGAGCATGCCATTGAAAACAGCTACCCTTTAAAATCGCGTTTCACTTGCCACTCAATGAACCTTCCTATTTCCACTGGCAAGTTCGGAGATGTCACTTGGCAGTGTGTATCTGGTCCCCTAAGCACCAGACTCTGGAATGCTGCAGGGGCAAGCACGTGGCACTGACGCATCGCTATCCGCGTGACTACTAAAAGGAGGAGACTTCTCTTCCCACCTCTGCGTCACGTGGGTGGCGGGAAGGACCTTTTTTCACATTTTGTCGGAGACTGCTCACCGCAGCCTTGAACATGCTGCTCACCCATTCACCGAGCGTGTCAAGGCAGCGATTAATGGCGAGCAGAGATGGGAACTGTTTATAAATTATTTTATTGAATGTTTAGTGGAATTAGGCTGCTTTGTTTAAATCGTCACTAGTTACAGTACAAGGTCAAAGTGAAGGAGACGTTAAGATATAATGTATTTTTTTCAGCCATATCCTATCGTCGACTAGATCGTTATGAGCCCTGATGCAATATATTTTAGAGCGGCCCCCTATATGCAATATAAAATGGGTGTCCTCGAAGGATGGGGCCTGCATAGGGTTACCAGATGCCAATGTACTAAAAGGAGGACAAAAAAAGCAAGAAATGGAGGACAAAAGAGAAGATGGTTTGGGTTGTTTTACCTCTGAGGGGCACTTTTTTGCACACCATGGGCTAAATGGCCAGGTCACATGGACCCCGAAGGCTCAGAGAAGGTTTGGAGAGGGGACCCACTGGAACAGCTGTTGGGAGACAGATGGTAGCCTCCCGTCAAAGCTTCAAGGCTATCCATAGTGTTCTTTAACGTGCAAAGGGTATGACTCTCCCGCACACGGGGTCACGGCTTAACGTCCCATCCGACGGACGGCGGCCTTTCCAAGCCCATCGGTGTCCCCTACTGACCGTGGGCAGGGCGGGGAATTTTGCGGAGATAAATCTCAACGCTGACCCAGCTGGGACTCGAACCTGGGAACTACAGATTACGAGACTGGCGCGCTACCGACTGAGCCACCCCCGCCCCGACAAAAGAGAACATGTTTTCAGTCTTTTGTAAAATAAGTTTCCTATAAAGTCTATTATCAAAATAGTTCAGCCAGAAAAAGGCATTTCAATTATTCAGTACACTTCGAAATATGACCTGCCGAATTTTATTTATACTTGATAAGCAATCATGTTATTTGACTTTATGTGGCATAGTAATTATCTAGAAATGGTTCCTCAATTCCTTCGTTATCCTTTACGTCGGGGGGCGGGGGTGGCTCAGTCGGTTGCGCGCCAGGCTCGTAATCTGTAGTTCCCAGGTTCGAGTCCCAGCTGGGTCAGCGTTGAGATTTATCTCCGCAAAACTCCCCGCCCTGCCCCCGATCAGTAGGGGATACCGATGGCCTTTCAAAGGTTGCCGTCCGTCGTATGGAGCGTTAAGCCGTGGCCCCGTGTGCGGGAGAGCCATATCCTATGCACGTTAAAGAACACGCTGGATGGCCTTGACGGGAGGCTACCATCTGTCTCCCAAGAGCTGTCATAATGAGTCCCCTCCCCCAACTTTCTTTGAGTCATCGGGGTCCCTGTGACCTGGCCATTTAGCCCTTTATGTGCAAAAGTGCCTCTTAGAGGTAAACCAACCAACGTCCTTTGTCGTAAAAAAAAAACCTCGTAGCTCCATGTAACCGGTTGCGGGGAGGGTGTAAGAAAAATTTGCTGCAATTTTTCTAAAGCTCCCTTTTTGCAATCTACGATTTAAATTGCTAATATTGAGATTACAGAAAATAGTAACTTGCACTACATTAACATAATTTAACATTGCGATTTGCATTTACAGTAAATTATTTCACGTTTAACAGCAAAATAGTCAGGAGTTCAAGAAATTAAGAGTACAAAAAATGCTTTAATTTTAGTTTAAAGCAGGTTATACGTTTATACAAAAAGGACATTTTATTTTTAAAATCCGTCGGATGGGACATTAAGCAGTGACTCCGAGTGTGAGGGAGAGCCATACCCTGTGCACGTTAAAGAATACGCTGGATATCCTTCTATAGGGAGGCTACCATCTGTCTTCCAACAGCTGTTCCAGTGGGTCCCCTCCCCCAACCTTCTCTGAGCCTTCGGGGTCCTTGTGACCTGGCCATTTAGCCCATGGTGTGCAAAAAAGTGCCGCTCAGAGGTAAAACAACCCAATCCACGATAGGAAAGATTCTATCCTTTCAAAGGCACCCCCACAAGTGATAAATGAGATTCAGATCCAAGGATCTGACTGGCTGCTCCATCCCATGAAGGGGAATCCATCCCCATCAATTTCAAGCAAATTAATCTTCCACATGAACCTTATTGGGGGGGGGGGGGAGAGCAGAATGTTCCACAAAGATGAAATCCTGGCTTTCGTTGTTACCGTTCAGCAGTCAGAATGCATTCTTAAAGATGAGAAGCTCTGGTCATGTCAGACTAGAAGTCTGGAACCTTGATTGGATCAAGAGCACAAAAGAGCAAAATCGGATTTCGGGAGTCGCAAATTTTAATCTTTATAGAGTCCAAAGCCTTAACAGAAATAAATTTTAACAGAAATAAAACCATAACGTATAATTTTAAAATTGGTATTTTCAAGGATATACAATAAAACTATTAAAATAAAAAATAAATACCCCCTCAAGCAGCTGCTTGCCACAGAGGTCTGACAGGAGCCTGTCAGTTTATATGCCACAGTAGGAGATCTGAGAGGATGGCAGGACCTCAGCAGAAAAACGACACACACATCCATGCCTAATACCGGGGCTCGAACCCAGGTCCCTTAGATCAGTAACCAAGCGTGCTAACCACTCGGCCACGAAAAGAATTAAAAAAACTGCCATTCATCAATGTAAAATCGGTCTTAACCAACTTATTCAAATTTGTAGTGGATTGAGAGCGTTTGAAGGGCATCAGTGCTTTCAAAATATAGTCTGCCAACCTGATCTGGCGCTTTTTTATAATGAAAATTAAGAAAAGTTTTCAGTTGAATTAATTTGGGTTGTTTTACCTCTGAGCGGCACTTTTTTGCACACCATGGGCTAAATGGCCAGGTCACATGGACCCCGAAGGTTGGGGGAGGGGACCCACTGGAACAGCTGTTGGGAGATAGATGGTAGCCTCCCGTCAAGGCCATCCAGCGTGTTCTTTAACGTGCACAGGGTATGGCTCTCCCGCACTAGGGGCCACGGCTTAACGTCCCATCCGACGGACGGCGGCCTTTCCAAGCCCATCGGTGTCCCCTACTGACCGTGGGCAGGGCGGGGAAATTTTGCGCAGATAAATCTCAACAGCTGGGACTCGAACCTGGGAACTACAGATTACGAGCCTGGCGCGCTACCGACTGAGCCACACCCGCCCCCAGTTGAATTAAAAAGCGTCAAGAGGCCGAAAGTATGTCAAGAGCCGTATTTTAGAATGCTCAGAGCAGCTGGTTGTCGGACACGTGTACCAGACCATCGTAGAACCACAATCTGAATGCTTTTACAGCTGTTATAACAGTTCCTTGATATCTCTAGGTGAACACATGTCGAGAATCAATCTGTATTCACCTGTTAAGAACGTATTTGGCTATTGGTAGGAGATTTGAAGTTGGTTTTCTTTTGCGCCATGTTAAACGAGCTCTTATGTCGAAAGCGCTGAGACACAAACCATTGGTCTTCATGCATACAGACCTGATTAATGCAGAAAGCTTTACAGAGTATATTTTGAAACTCATCTCTGACAACTCAATAGTTTCTCAGCTGTCATTTCCCTTTGTCATCTCGTTGAGGGCGCGGGTGGCTCAGTCGGTAGCGCTCCAGGCTCGTAATCTGTAGTTTCCAGGTTCGAGTCCCAGCTGGGTCAGCGTTGAGATTAATCTCCGCAAAAATTCCCCGCTCTGCCCACGGTCAGTAGGGGACACCGATGGGTTTGGAAAGGCCGCCGTCCGTCGGATGGGACGTTAAGCCGTGGCCCCGTGTGCGGGAGAGCCATAACCTGTGCACGTTCAAGAACACGCTGGATGGCCTTGACGGGAGGCTACCATCTGTTTCCTAACAGCTGTTCCAGTAGGTCCCCTCCCCCAACCTTCTCTGAGCCTTCGGGGTCCATGTGACCTGCCCATTTAGCCCATGATGTGCAAAAAAGTGCCGTTCAGAGGTAAAACAACCCAAAGCCATCTCGTTGCTAAAGACACCGGTCATCTAGAGCAGCTGTGGCCCTGGGACGACTAACCTCTCCTGTTTCTTGAAATTGCCCTAAAAATCCTGATGTCATTTCAGTTTTTCGTGAGTACATTTAAGGTCCTGGATACCTCGGTTTTTGCATTGAGTTAGATTCCATCCCATCTAGCATTCTACACTGCACACAGTCACACACTGGGGTGGGGCTTTATGCGGTCGGTAGCATGCCAGGTTCGTAATTCCCAGGTTAGAGTTCAGTCTGAGCCAGCGTTGAGATTTATATCCGTTAAACCCCACACACTACCCAAAATGTCTAATAACATGTCCTCAAACTTCTGAGCACTTGTGACCTGGTCATTTAACCCAATCACTCCTATGTTCCGTCTTTGTAATACGGATAATATCGAATAGCTACCCAAATGAACTCCAGACTGAAATAGAAATGATTGACGATGGCAACCACGCCCTCTTTTACATCAGCTAAAATTGCTTTCTCGTGGTAGCGTCGGCGAAATATTTTCTTCCGTATTGGGAAGTTTGCGTGTTAAGTATATTTCTTGTCATTCCCTTATATGTAGTTCTCCGGAAAAATCACTCTTTAACTTTGAGCAGCAGTTTATATACCAATTTTTATTTTGCTTTCCCACCCATTTTGGGCCAGAAATCACATCCTCCTCCCCCCCTCCCCCACACACACTATTAATTGGGATAATGGTTATGAAGTTGGTTACGGTTACAGTAGGGCTGTCCCTGTGTTTTAAGGTTACGTCTTAGTGTGCATGCCTTTGTATCAGAGAGCTGGGGTTGGTCAGTCGTACCGCACGAGCCTCACTCAATATGCAGTTGTCAGGTTCGAGCCCCAACTGTGACAGCGTAGAGCATTATCTGTTTCCTCCCCACCCTACCCTCGGTGAGAAAGGGTACACCGACAAGCTTCGAAAGGCTGCCATCCTTCGGATGGAGGGGCGGGGGTGGCTCAGTCGGTAGCGCGCCAGGCTCGTAATCTGTAGTTCCCTGGTTCGAGTCCCAGCTGGGCCAGCGTTGAGATTTATCTCCGCAAAATTCCCCGCCCTGCCCACGGTCAGTAGGGGACACCGATGGGCTTGGAAAGGTCGCCGTCCGTCGGATGGTACTTTAAGCCGTGGTTCCGTGTGCGGGAGAGCCATACCCTGTGCACGTTAAAGAACACGCTGGATGGCCTTGACAGGAGGCTTGTCTCCCAACAGCAGTTCCAGTGGATCCCCTCCCTCAACCTTCTCTGAGCCTTCGGGGTCCATGTGACCTGCCTATTTAGCCCATGGTGTGCAAAAAAGTGCCGCTCAGAGGTAAAACAACCCAACCCTTCGGATGGAACATAAAGCCCAACCTTCTCTGAGCCTACCGTGTGCACGTTAGACTTGACGGGGAAGATTCAGTCTCTTAACATTTTACCAGTGGATCCCTTTCCTCACCCTTATCTGGACCTTGTGATCTGGCTATTTAGCACACGGAGTGGCACTCCCTTGAACACAAGAGGTAAAAAAAACTCAACTCTTGTATAGGAAAGGAGAATCTTCTGGAAATCTGGTCTGTCAAATATAAAAATGCTAGCGCGATTTTTTTTTTTTTTTTTTTTTTTTTTTCGGACCAAATATCAGGAGTATCCTATTCTTGCTAAATTTTATGTTTACCATGTGCTGGGCAGGGTCTACGGTGGGTGGCAAGGAGGGAGTGGCCCTCCCCTCCTTTTTAGAATGCCAGTAACTGGGAGAACAAAATAGTTTCTAACAACAAATTTGTTATAGGATCATTATACCGGAACGGCGACATTTACCTCTCCCCTTTTCCACTTCCTACCTCCTAGTTTCGACTCTGGCTATTTCCTGTCTTCCACAGAGTTCGAAAGATATAGCCCGTGGTTAAATAATTGACACTGACAATTTGTTCTGCAAAAACTAAAGTTTAGAACTTGAATTTGATCACAATTATTTATTCTTTCAGAGACTCCCAGTGAATATAAAGTTGCCAGACAATCTGGACTGTGGTACAAAGTTCTATATCCACGGAGCTGTCACTGCTGATCCTACTAGGTGAGTAAAGACTTCAACTTGAGCATTTATTGCAATAAACTGAAACGTAAGTAGTTTCAATGCACCCTGGGGAGCCTCCACTAATGCTTTCCTCCCTATGACGTCACAGACCACGCCCCCTTATTAATATTCATAATTAATAATTAAAATTAATTAATATTTAAAAATTAATCTCCTTTTATTAAAAAACTTTATTAAAAATTTCTCCCACTTCCTGACGAAATGCAGTAATTCGAAATAAGGAATTCTTCTGTCGATAGATTAGCTTCTCAGAGATACACTTTAAAATTGGTAAGGAATTATTTTGTCGATAGATTCTTATTTTGAATTGCTGCATTTAGTCATTTAACGTAAAACTACTTTCCGAAACAAGTCCTGATACGGAAAGTTAATTAATTTAAATTAATAAATATATATAATATATGTAGTTATTATTAATAAAGGGGCTGTGGCCAGAAGGGGACGTGGGCGGTGGCGTCATAGGGGGGAAAGCACTAGTGACAGGGACAAACTCCTAACGTATGAAGACTCGCGAATTTTATTTGGTCTTCATTTAAAAACGAAACGTTCGAAATGTGAATGCAGGACGTTCGAGTAGAAAAAGATTGTTTCGAATTATTGTTAATCTGTTTTATTACTTGTAACGCAGGATTTTCTTTGATATTTAATATCTGAAAGTAATAAAAGTAAAGAGCGTTTAGGAAGCATGTCCTCTTTTACTTGTAAAAGTCCTAAGGAGAAAGGCATGGTTGTGCGACCACAAAGAGAAAGGTTTATATTAATTAAATATAATAATTCACGAGAAACTTGTAGAGCAGGTGATAGCCAACCCAAAATTAGCGGAGATCCACTAGGAGCAAAACTTGCGGGTCTTTAAGAAAATTCTCTATTTGAAAAACGAAAACTTACTTTTAATATAAAATACTTGATTCCTTAAAAATATTTTATATTAAATTAAGAAAATCTTGATTTAAAATTTATTTTTAATGAATACTATGGGCGGGGGTGGCTCAGTCGGTAGCGCGCCAGGCTCGTAATCTGTAGTTCCCAGGTTAGAGTCCCAGCTGGGTCAGCGTTGAGATTTATCTCCGCAAAATTCCCCACCCTGCCCACGGTCAGTAGGGGCACCGATGGGCTTGAAAAGGCCGCCGTCCGTCGGATGGGACGTTAAGCCGTGGCCCCGTGTGCAGGAGAGCCATACCCTGTGCACGTTAAAGAACACGCTGGATGGCCTTGACGGGAGGCTACCATCTGTCTCCCAACAGCTGTTCCAGTGGGTCCCCTCCCCCAACCTTCTCTGAGCCTTCGGGGTCCTTGTGGCCTGGCCATTTAGCCCATGGTGTGCAAAAAAGTGCCGCTCAGAGGTAAAACAACCCAACTTAACGAATACTATGAATGGACAAAGTCGTTTAGTTTTGGGCCTAAGATGTTGGATGAAAAATGAGGAAGAAATGATCCAGATTCTGTATGTTGATGGTTCTTACGTGAATTTCGGATTGACCAGGTCTGTTTAGAGATTTTTTTTTATCTGATAAGAGTTCTGATAAAGTTTTTAAATTATGACTTTTAAACCAAAGGTTCTATTTCCTGCCTCTGCAGGATAATGTATCCCACTTCAGACGCCAGTACATTAAGGAGGCTGCCAGAAATGAAGTGGTGCTTAAGTGGCTGATAAGACATCTATAAATACCAGGATATCTTAATATACTTGAGATATATTCATATTTTTTACATATGTATCAACACATGCTTGGGTTATCAAATTATGAAAAAATTCCTTCTGTCAGCAGCTATAAAAAATAGAAATACTCAGCTGACGTTCCAGATCACACCCAGCTATAAAGCAGCGTATATTTAGCAGATTTAACAAGGTGCTGATGAGTAAGTAAAGCACTCTATCTCACAGTGGAGCCAAATGGTTGCTATGACAGGTTGAAAGGACATTTTTTTATTCCTTCCTTTGCCAGTTTTTATCCTAAAGTAAAAGTTGCCTCTTCAGCTATTTTTCACAAGGCTAGCAATACATTTCTACTGTAGCGCAAAACGAGTAGACCATGCTTAACACTGAACCTATTAATGTGGTTCCTTCTGATAGTGTAACTCTGATCATGGGGAAACGCACTGAACCTATTAAAGTGGTTCCTTCTGTCTGTAACTCTGATCATGGGGAAACACACTGAACCTATTAATGTGGTTCCTTCTGATGGTGTAACTCTGATCACGGGGAGCACACTGAACCTATTAATGTGGATCCTTCTGTCTGTAACTCTAATCATGGGGAAACACACTGAACCTATTAATGTGGTTCCTTCTGATGGTGTAACTCTGATCACGGGGAGCACACTGAACCTATTAATGTGGATCCTTCTGTCTGTAACTCTGATCATGGGGAAACACACTGAACCTATTAATGTGGTTCCTTCTGATGGTGTAACTCTGATCACGGGGAGCACACTGAACCTATTAATGTGGATCCTTCTGTCTGTAACTCTAATCATGGGGAAACACACTGAACCTATTAATGTGGTTCCTTCTGATGGTGTAACTCTGATCACGGGGAGCACACTGAACCTATTAATGTGGATCCTTCTGTCTGTAACTCTGATCATGGGGAAACACACTGAACCTATTAATGTGGTTCCTTCTGATGGTGTAACTCTGATCACGGGGAGCACACTGAACCTATTAATGTGGATCCTTCTGTCTGTAACTCTAATCATGGGGAAACACACTGAACCTATTAATGTGGTTCCTTCTGATGGTGTAACTCTGATCACGGGGAGCACACTGAACCTATTAATGTGGATCCTTCTGTCTGTAACTCTGATCATGGGGAAACACACTGAACCTATTAATGTGGTTCCTTCTGATGGTGTAACTCTGATCACGGGAAGCACACTGAACCTATTAATGTGGTTCCTTCTGTATGATGGTGCAACTCAGATCATGGGAAACTGGAATTAAAAATATATTTAGAATGAGGTGGGTGAGCAATATTAGTACAGATTTTTAGCAATATTCGTATTTCCGTGTGGAAGATCGAAATAACCAAACAGATAAAAATGAGCTTATTTAATAGATAAGGCAGTTAATTTTACAGGAAATAAGCAAAACATGAATTATTCCTCCATTTATATAGAAATAGACTAATGACAAATTACTATTCACCATCTTTTACTGGCAAATACCAAAAGAATGTAACATTCGAAAGTTCCGTTGCAAAGTTTTCTATATAAAAAAAATTGACCCTTACCAAAAATTGACTATGTACACAAAACATTTATTGGGCATGACATTCCTTTAAATAACCAAAGACTCTCCGTTTGACACAAAAAGAAGTAAACAACAAGGTCTAAAAGAAGATAGCCGCACAGAAGCAAAATGACTGCTAATACATTTTTCTAATATCGTGATAAATATTTTGCTTATAGCTACGAGCTTTTTAAAACAGCCAAAATTTTATAATTACGGAAGAAATTCCGAAGACTATCAAATTCCCTAACTATTGACCTTTCTTCCTAGAGAAATTGTAAATTTAAGTAAAATTTCTGATGTTAAAGAAAAGTTGTTTGTGTGGTTGATAAAAAACTATTTTATTTGGAAACATTATTGGTGTACATTTTATTGGTGTTTCCTTTATTTTTTCTCCTTTATTTTATATTAAGATCTAGATTACATCAATATAATATCCGTTAAAACAGTATACATTCTGCTTAGTGGGATTCTTTTATGTAAAATAATGATATAGATCAGGAGTGGGCAATTGTTTTCGTATCTACACTGCGCATGCGTATTGACGTGGCCGTCCTAGTGGAAAATACGAGACAAACTTCGGTCGCGCACGGGAAGGAAATCTCGGGTCAAGGCGGATTTTTCTGACTGTCGGGCGGTTTTCTGACTTGTCTGGCGGGCCACAAAAACTCTTAGCGGGCCGAATGTGGCCCGCGGGCCGCTATTTGCCCATCCCGGGTATAGATGATACTTTGGAAAATTTGAAAAAACTGTTCTATTGCAAACATGACTCGTTTTCCAGCATATACCTTAAATTGTGATAATCACGCTTTTAATTGTGTGGGAACGGGAATTATTTGACTAGGCTAAGCAATAACTGTTGTTCAGGATGGTCACGAATAGACTGTTCAAGTCTGATAGGCTCTCCGTTGCCAATGGTTGCTGGAGGTTTGTGTAGCCCTCTTCGAAACACTGTTTCCATTACTATAGATATCGGTTATGGGAACACTGCTTGCTTTCTCATTATCCCACGAGATCATATCGGTGTTTCACCCGTGACCTGAAATCTGGTTGTGGAGATTATTCCAGAAGGGAAATGAGGAATCCAAACAACTGAATTTAAGAGATCTAGTAGTGGGTGAAAATAGAGAGGGAATACCACTGTCTGGCAGTTCTTGTAAATAATTTCAGCAGCCCTAGGGTGTGAGAATTATGATAAAAAATAAATACCCCCCTCAAGCAGCTGCTTCCCACAGAGGTCTGACAGGAGCCTGTCAGTTTATATGCCACAGTAGAAGATCTGAGAGGATGGCAGGACCTCAGCAGAAAGACAACACGGACATCCATGCCTTACCCGGGGCTCGAACCCAGGTCCCTTAGATCAGTAGTCAAGCGCGCTAACAACTCGGCTATGGGACGGAAGAATTATGATGGAGCATTAAAATATTTTACCGTGATTTGCCATTGTTTTTCAATATCATTGTTTATTGCCACGCCCACTCTTAAAAAATGGGGTGGCTTAGTCGGTAGCGCACCAGACTCGTAATCTGTAGTCCCCAGGTTCGAGTCCCAGCTGGGTCAGCGTTGAGATTTATCTCCGCAAAATTCCCCGCCCTGCCCACGGTCAGTAGGGGACACCGATGGGCTTGGAAAGGCCGCCGTCCGTCGGATGGGACGTTAAGCCTTGTCCCCGTGTACGGGAGAGCCATACCCTGTGCACGTTAAAGAACACGCTGGATGGCCTTGACGGGAGGCTACCATCTGTCTCCCAACAGCTGTTCCAGTGGGTCCTCTCCCCCAAGCCCCTCCTCCAATGAGCCTTCGGGGTCCATGTGACCTGGCCATTTAGCCATGGTGTGCAAAAAAGTGCCGCGCAGAGGTAAAACAACCCAACCCTTATCCTTTCGTATCTAAAAGGACAGCTGAATAAGGAAATGGGCCCATCGGTGAAGAACAACTGAATAAAGGAAAGGCCCTTATCCTTTCGTATCTAAATGGACAGCTGAATAAGGAAATGGACCCATCGGTAAAGAACAACTGAATAAAGGAAAGGCCCTTATCCTTTCGTATCTAAAAGGACAGCTGAATAAGGAAATGGACCCATCGGTAAAGACCAACTGAATAAGGCCCTTATCCTTTCGTATCTAAAAGGACAGCTGAATAAGGAAATGGACCCATCGGTAAAGAACAACTGAATAAAGGAAAGGCCCTTATCCTTTCGTATCTAAAAGGGCAGCTGAATAAGGAAATGGACCCATCGGTAAAGACCAACTGAATAAGGCCCTTATCCTTTCGTATCTAAAAGGACAGCTGAATAAGGAAATGGACCCATCGGTAAAGAACAACTGAATAAAGGAAAGGCCCTTATCCTTTCGTATCTAAAAGGACAGCTGAATAAGGAAATGGACCCATCGGTAAAGACCAACTGAATAAGGCCCTTATCCTTTCGTATCTAAAAGGACAGCTGAATAAGGAAATGGACCCATCGGTAAAGAACAACTGAATAAAGGAAAGGCCCTTATCCTTTCGTATCTAAAAGGGCAGCTGAATAAGGAAATGGACCCATTGGTAAAGACCAACTGAATAAGGCCCTTATCCTTTCGTATCTAAAAGGACAGCTGAATAAGGAAATGGACCCATCGGTAAAGACCAACTGAATAAGGCCCTTATCCTTTCGTATCTAAAAGGACAGCTGAATAAGGAAATGGACCCATCGGTAAAGAACAACTGAATAAAGGAAAGGCCCTTATCCTTTCGTATCTAAAAGGACAGCTGAATAAGGAAATGGACCCATCGGTAAAGACCAACTGAATAAGGCCCTTATCCTTTCGTATCTAAAAGGACAGCTGAATAAGGAAATGGACCCATCGGTAAAGAACAACTGAATAAAGGAAAGGCCCTTATCCTTTCGTATCTAAAAGGACAGCTGAATAAGGAAATGGACCCATCGGTAAAGACCAACTGAATAAGGCCCTTATCCTTTCGTATCTAAATGGACAGCTGAATAAGGAAATGGACCCATCGGTAAAGAACAACTGAATAAAGGAAAGGCCCTTATCCTTTCGTATCTAAAAGGACAGCTGAATAAGGAAATGGACCCATCGGTAAAGACCAACTGAATAAAGGAAAGGCCCTTATCCTTTCGTATCTAAAAGGACAGCTGAATAAGGAAATGGACCCATCGGTAAAGACCAACTGAATAAGGCCCTTATCCTTTCGTATCTAAAAGGACAGCTGAATAAGGAAATGGACCCATTGGTAAAGAACAACTGAATAAAGGAAAGGCCCTTATCCTTTCGTATCTAAAAGGACAGCTGAATAAGGAAATGGACCCATCGGTAAAGACCAACTGAATAAGGCCCTTATCCTTTCGTATCTAAAAGGACAGCTGAATAAGGAAATGGACCCATCGGTAAAGAACAACTGAATAAAGGAAAGGCCCTTATCCTTTCGTATCTAAAAGGACAGCTGAATAAGGAAATGGACCCATCGGTAAAGACCAACTGAATAAGGCCCTTATCCTTTCGTATCTAAAAGGACAGCTGAATAAGGAAATGGGCCCATCGGTGAAGAACAACTGAATAAAGGAAAGGCCCTTATCCTTTCGTATCTAAATGGACAGCTGAATAAGGAAATGGACCCATCGGTAAAGAACAACTGAATAAAGGAAAGGCCCTTATCCTTTCGTATCTAAAAGGACAGCTGAATAAGGAAATGGACCCATCGGTAAAGAACAACTGAATAAAGGAAAGGCCCTTATCCTTTCGTATCTAAAAGGACAGCTGAATAAGGAAATGGACCCATCGGTAAAGACCAACTGAATAAGGCCCTTATCCCTTCGTATCTAAAAGGACAGCTGAATAAGGAAATGGACCCATCGGTAAAGAACAACTGAATAAAGGAAAGGCCCTTATCCTTTCGTATCTAAAAGGACAGCTGAATAAGGAAATGGACCCATTGGTAAAGACCAACTGAATAAGGCCCTTATCCTTTCGTATCTAAAAGGACAGCTGAATAAGGAAATGGACCCATTGGTAAAGACCAACTGAATAAGGCCCTTATCCTTTCGTATCTAAAAGGACAGCTGAATAAGGAAATGGACCCATCGGTAAAGACCAACTGAATAAGGCCCTTATCCTTTCGTATCTAAAAGGACAGCTGAATAAGGAAATGGACCCATCGGTAAAGAACAACTGAATAAAGGAAAGGCCCTTATCCTTTCGTATCTAAAAGGACAGCTGAATAAGGAAATGGACCCATCGGTAAAGAACAACTGAATAAAGGAAAGGCCCTTATCCTTTCGTATCTAAAAGGACAGCTGAATAAGGAAATGGACCCATCGGTAAAGAACAACTGAATAAAGGAAAGGCCCTTATCCTTTCGTATCTAAAAGGGCAGCTGAATAAGGAAATGGACCCATCGGTAAAGACCAACTGAATAAGGCCCTTATCCTTTCGTATCTAAAAGGACAGCTGAATAAGGAAATGGACCCATCGGTAAAGAACAACTGAGTAAAGGAAAGGCCCTTATCCTTTCGTATCTAAAAGGGCAGCTGAATAAGGAAATGGACCCATTGGTAAAGACCAACTGAATAAGGCCCTTATCCTTTCGTATCTAAAAGGACAGCTGAATAAGGAAATGGACCCATCGGTAAAGAACAACTGAATAAAGGAAAGGCCCTTATCCTTTCGTATCTAAAAGGACAGCTGAATAAGGAAATGGACCCATCGGTAAAGAACAACTGAATAAAGGAAAGGCCCTTATCCTTTCGTATCTAAAAGGGCAGCTGAATAAGGAAATGGACCCATCGGTAAAGAACAACTGAATAAAGGAAAGGCCCTTATCCTTTCGTATCTAAAAGGGCAGCTGAATAAGGAAATGGACCCATCGGTAAAGACCAACTGAATAAGGCCCTTATCCTTTCGTATCTAAAAGGACAGCTGAATAAGGAAATGGACCCATCGGTAAAGAACAACTGAATAAAGGAAAGGCCCTTATCCTTTCGTATCTAAAAGGGCAGCTGAATAAGGAAATGGACCCATCGGTAAAGACCAACTGAATAAGGCCCTTATCCTTTCGTATCTAAAAGGACAGCTGAATAAGGAAATGGACCCATCGGTAAAGAACAACTGAATAAAGGAAAGGCCCTTATCCTTTCGTATCTAAAAGGGCAGCTGAATAAGGAAATGGACCCATCGGTAAAGACCAACTGAATAAGGCCCTTATCCTTTCGTATCTAAAAGGACAGCTGAATAAGGAAATGGACCCATCGGTAAAGAACAACTGAATAAAGGAAAGGCCCTTATCCTTTCGTATCTAAAAGGGCAGCTGAATAAGGAAATGGACCCATCGGTAAAGACCAACTGAATAAGGCCCTTATCCTTTCGTATCTAAAAGGACAGCTGAATAAGGAAATGGACCCATCGGTAAAGAACAACTGAATAAAGGAAAGGCCCTTATCCTTTCGTATCTAAAAGAACAGCTGAATAAGGAAATGGACCCATCGGTAAAGAACAACTGAATAAAGGAAAGGCCCTTATCCTTTCGTATCTAAAAGGGCAGCTGAATAAGGAAATGGACCCATCGGTAAAGACCAACTGAATAAGGCCCTTATCCTTTCGTATCTAAAAAAACAGCTGAATAAGGAAATGGACCCATCGGTAAAGAACAACTGAATAAAGGAAAGGCCCTTATCCTTTCGTATCTAAAAGGGCAGCTGAATAAGGAAATGGACCCATCGGTAAAGACCAACTGAATAAGGCCCTTATCCTTTCGTATCTAAAAGGACAGCTGAATAAGGAAATGGACCCATCGGTAAAGAACAACTGAATAAAGGAAAGGCCCTTATCCTTTCGTATCTAAAAGGACAGCTGAATAAGGAAATGGACCCATCGGTAAAGAACAACTGAATAAAGGAAAGGCCCTTATCCTTTCGTATCTAAAAGGACAGCTGAATAAGGAAATGGACCCATCGGTAAAGAACAACTGAATAAAGGAAAGGCCCTTATCCTTTCGTATCTAAAAGGGCAGCTGAATAAGGAAATGGACCCATCGGTAAAGACCAACTGAATAAGGCCCTTATCCTTTCGTATCTAAAAGGACAGCTGAATAAGGAAATGGACCCATCGGTAAAGAACAACTGAATAAAGGAAAGGCCCTTATCCTTTCGTATCTAAAAGGGCAGCTGAATAAGGAAATGGACCCATCGGTAAAGACCAACTGAATAAGGCCCTTATCCTTTAGTATCTAAAAGGACAGCTGAATAAGGAAATGGACCCATCGGTAAAGAACAACTGAATAAAGGAAAGGCCATTATCCTTTCGTATCTAAAAGGGCAGCTGAATAAGGAAATGGACCCATCGGTAAAGACCAACTGAATAAGGCCCTTATCCTTTCGTATCTAAAAGGGCAGCTGAATAAGGAAATGGACCCATTGGTAAAGACCAACTGAATAAGGCCCTTATCCTTTCGTATCTAAAAGGACAGCTGAATAAGGAAATGGACCCATCGGTAAAGAACAACTGAATAAAGGAAAGGCCCTTATCCTTTCGTATCTAAAAGGACAGCTGAATAAGGAAATGGACCCATCGGTAAAGAACAACTGAATAAAGGAAAGGCCCTTATCCTTTCGTATCTAAAAGGGCAGCTGAATAAGGAAATGGACCCATCGGTAAAGACCAACTGAATAAGGCCCTTATCCTTTCGTATCTAAAAGGACAGCTGAATAAGGAAATGGACCCATCGGTAAAGAACAACTGAATAAAGGAAAGGCCCTTATCCTTTCGTATCTAAAAGGGCAGGTGAATAAGGAAATGGACCCATCGGTAAAGACCAACTGAATAAGGCCCTTATCCTTTCGTATCTAAAAGGGCAGCTGAATAAGGAAATGGACCCATTGGTAAAGACCAACTGAATAAGGCCCTTATCCTTTCGTATCTAAAAGGACAGCTGAATAAGGAAATGGACCCATCGGTAAAGAACAACTGAATAAAGGAAAGGCCCTTATCCTTTCGTATCTAAAAGGACAGCTGAATAAGGAAATGGACCCATCGGTAAAGAACAACTGAATAAAGGAAAGGCCCTTATCCTTTCGTATCTAAAAGGGCAGCTGAATAAGGAAATGGACCCATCGGTAAAGACCAACTGAATAAGGCCCTTATCCTTTCGTATCTAAAAGGACAGCTGAATAAGGAAATGGACCCATCGGTAAAGAACAACTGAATAAAGGAAAGGCCCTTATCCTTTCGTATCTAAAAGGGCAGCTGAATAAGGAAATGGACCCATCGGTAAAGACCAACTGAATAAGGCCCTTATCCTTTCGTATCTAAAAGGACAGCTGAATAAGGAAATGGACCCATCGGTAAAGAACAACTGAATAAAGGAAAGGCCCTTATCCTTTCGTATCTAAAAGGCAGCTGAATAAGGAAATGGACCCATTGGTAAAGAACAACTGAGTAAAGGAAAGGCCCTTATCCTTTCGTATCTAAAAGGACAGCTGAATAAGTAATTGGACCCATCGGTAAAGAACAGCTGAATAAGGAAAATGCCCTCATCTTTTTATAACTAAAGGAAATGCATCTGAGTAAGGAAATGGACCCAACGGTAAAGAACAGCTGAATAAGGGAAAGGACCTCATCTTTTCGTATCTAAAGGAAGAACGGCTGAATAAGGAAAAGGGGTCCCTCATCAGTAAAGGAAAAAAAGTTCCCTCATCAGTAAGGGGAAAAAGATTTGAATAAAAAAAGTAAAGATTTTCCAGGCGAAGTGTACAGAATCATCTGTCCCACGAGGACGATGTCGTGCTTTTTTTGTTTTCCTTAGTTTGTCGCATTTCAGTATTCTTAGCAGATATCTCTGCTAAGAGTTCCGACGAGAAGAAGGTTTAGAATGTCGCTTTGCTGGCAACAACAAGAGCTACGTGCCACGACTCGCGACAGCTCTTCATATCTACGAGCGAAGGAATTTTCTTTTATCTCTTCAATGGTGGCCTTGACAACAGAGGTCTGCTTTGTCGTTCACGCTTGGATTTTTTATTGCTCTGGTGGTTGAGTTGTGAAGAAGGATCTGTCGTTAGTGGCTTGCTAAGTTCACTTGACAAAGATCAGTGGTTGTATCGTTGATATTTAGAGAACTTCTTCGTTGGAACCTTTTTTTTTAAACAAAAAAGTCAAAATATTTAGACGAGACCTGCCTCGTTATGTGTTGTAAAAGTATATATACAAGGTGTCCGAAAAATAATGGCGCGGAGGGGGGGGGGATGTCTCCCGCCTCCCTTTTCAGAATGATGGTGAGAGGTGATAGAAGCAAAACAATTGAACTTAAAATTCTTGAAAAATTCATTAAAAAAACTTAAGATTTCTAAAACGGAGGGGGGGGGGGGTAATGTACACTGTTTTTCTATCTTGCCCCCCCTAATTTGTTATAGATTCGGTCTTGATGGTGGGGGTTTTTATAGAATCGATATCTAGGAAAACAATATACATATTCACAAAGTTATATTTTAATTGAAAGCCTACTTCAAATAGTTTCGAATACAATGTGCAGTGTTCGTGACACGGCATATGTCCAATATAGTCCACTACAGGGGCGGGGGTGGCTCAGTCGGTAGCGTGTCAGGCTCGTAATCTGTAGCTCGCAGGTTCGAATCCCAGCTGGGTCAGCGTTGAGATTTATCTCCGCAAAATTCCCCGCCCTGCCCACGGTCAGTAGGGGACACCGATGGGCTTGGAAAGGCCGCCGTCCGTCGGAAGGGACGTTAAGCCGTGGCCCCGTTTGCGGGAGAGCCACCCCCTGTGCACATTAAATAACACGCTGGATGGCCTTGACGGGAGGCTACCATCTGTTTCCCAACAGCTGTTCCAGTGGGTCCCCTCCCCCAACCTTCTCTGAGCCTTCGGGGTCCATGTGACCTGGCCATTTAACCCATGGTGTGCAAAAAAGTGCCGCTCAGAAGTAAAACAACCCAACATCGAATCGTGACTCCGTGTGCGTGAGTCATACCTTTGCAAGTTAAAGAACACGCTGGATGTCCTTGAAGGGAGAGCGCTGTCATCTGTCCCCCAGTATGTTCCCTCCCACAAACCTAAGACTTCAGGGTCCTTGTAACCTGGCCATTTAGTCCGTTGTGTGCAAAAAGTGCCTTTCAGAGGTAAAACAACCCAACCCTTCATTTACATCATTCGACAAAAGGCCTCTCCGCTCGCCTGCTGCAGTGACGTCTGCCTCTCGTGAGTTGTCAGCTATATTTAGCCTTACATCCGGCGGACAATGCACGTGCTAACCAGAAGGGCCAACATCTTACTGCTGCAGAGGCATTCGCCGGCAGAATTTAGCGCATGTTAAAATCTCCGTGAATTTTTCCTCAAGTTCAACGGTCTCCGAAAACTCGTGGGGAAAAGAGAATCATCAAAAATGTTCTTGGTTATGGAGCTGAGTCAATGAATATCGCTCATCGATTATTTTTTATCGAGATTCGAAGTCTCACTTAAGCCTATTTAGTCTGCAAGTGACTAAAAGGGAATGATTTCAATTTTGGTGGCTGAATGGTCACCAAAATGAATGATATTGGTGGCTGAATGGTCACCAAAATGAATAATATTGGTGGCTGAATGGTCACCAAAATGAATAATATTGGTGGCTGAATGGTCACCAAAATGAATAATATTGGTGGCTGAATGGTCACCAAAATGAATGATATTGGTGGCTGAATGGTCACCAAAATGAATATTGGTGGCTGAATGGTCACCAAAATGAATAATATTGGTGGCTGAATGGTCACCAAAATGAATAATATTGGTGGCTGAATGGTCACCAAAATGAATAATATTGGTGGCTGAATGGTCACCAAAATGAATAATATTGGTGGCTGAATGGTCACCAAAATGAATAATATTGGTGGCTGAATGGTCACCAAAATGAATGATATCGGTGGCTGAATGGTCACCAAAATGAATGATATTGGTGGCTGAATGGTCACCAAAATGAATATTGGTGGCTGAATGGTCACCAAAATGAATAATATTGGTGGCTGAATGGTCACCAAAATGAATAATATTGGTGGCTGAATGGTCACCAAAATGAATAATATTGGTGGCTGAATGGTCACCAAAATGAATAATATTGGTGGCTGAATGGTCACCAAAATGAATAATATTGGTGGCTGAATGGTCACCAAAATGAATAATATTGGTGGCTGAATGGTCACCAAAATGAATATTGGTGGCTGATTGGTCACCAAAATGAATATTGGTGGCTGAATGGTCACCAAAATGAATATTGGTGGCTGAATGGTCACCAAAATGAATATTGGTGGCTGAATGGTCACCAAAATGAATATTGGTGGCTGAATGGTCACCAAAATGAATATTGGTGGCTGAATGGTCACCAAAATGAATGATATCGGTGGCTGAATGGTCACCAAAATGAATGTTATTGGTGGCTGAATGGTCACCAAAATGAATGTTATTGGTGGCTGAATGGTCACCAAAATGAATAATATTGGTGGCTGAATGGTCACCAAAATGAATAATATTGGTGGCTGAATGGTCACCAAAATGAATAATATTGGTGGCTGAATGGTCACCAAAATTAATAATATTGGTGGCTGAATGGTCACCAAAATGAATAATATTGGTGGCTGAATGGTCACCAAAATGAATAATATTGGTGGCTGAATGGTCACCAAAATGAATAATATTGGTGGCTGAATGGTCACCAAAATGAATAATATTGGTGGCTGAATGGTCACCAAAATGAATAATATTGGTGGCTGAATGGTCACCAAAATGAATGTTATTGGTGGCTGGTATGTTAGAATTACTGTCCTTTGGGAAACTGCATATCTACTAGGGAATTCGCAGTCTTGTTCGTTAGCAAACGTAAGCACATGCTCTTCTAATTTCTGAAGGAGCTTCTTCCTCCATCTCCCTTAGGAGGAGGCGGATGTTGCTTCTCCTTACCCCATTCTTCTTCAGGATGATTCTTTCTCCCATTGACGGCGTGGGTAGTGTAGCCAGTAATTCCCAGGTTTGAGTGTTAGCGCTGATATTCATCTCGTGTAATTCCCCCTCCCACCTTTGCTGTGTTAGAAAGGGGACATCAATGGCCTTGGAAAGTTGCCATCCGTCGGATAGAACGTTAAGCCGTGGTTCCGTGTGTGGGAGAGTAATACCTTGTTCACGTTGAACACTATGGATTATCTTGGAGGAGGCTACCATCTGTTTCCTAACAACTGTCCAGTGGGTCCCCTCCTTCTGAGCCTTCGGGGCTCTTTTGACCTGGACATTTAGCCCATTGTGTGCAAAAAAAGTGCCGCTCAGAGGTAAAAACCGAAACTAGAAAATGTCAATGTGATTCTTGTTGACCGAGAGAAACTTAAATGACAAGTGCTGGCATGAACTCCTTTCTGTCTAGGCATTTGATAAGTTGTCGCAAATCTTGAACGTCAACGTTCGAGGCCTTTGACCTAATAAGTTAGCTTGTAACAACAAAAAAGTCTTATTCCGACAAGTCGACAAATTATACTTAAGTTCATTGAGCTAATAAGTTCATCTACGGTTACTTTTTTCATTGAACTTACCTCTAAAATTTAAAAAGCGATGTTTGTCTCTCAAATCGCTATTGCGGAGGTGAGACAAGCGTAATTTCCCACACAAGACTTGTAGAAGAGGTGTGATACTTCGACTGCTCTGCGCGGCATTCGAGCATTACCCGTCTCTTAAATCTGGGTCTCTTGACTCCCTCAAGCACGATAAATGCTCTGCCACTGAGATAGTTTGGATTGTTTTACCTCTGAGCGGCACTTTTTTGCACACAATGGGCTAAATGGCCAGGCCACAAGGACCCCGAAGGCTCAGAAGGTTGGGGGAGGGGACCCACTGGAACAACTGTTGGGAGACAGATGGTAGCCTCCCGTCAAGGCCATCCAGCGTGTTCTTTAACGTGCACAGGGTATGGCTCTCCCGCACACGGGGCCACGGCTTAACGTCCCATCCGACGGACGGCGGCCTTTTCAAGCCCATCGGTGTCCCTTACTGACCGTGGGCAGGGCGGGGAAATTTTGCGGAGATAAATCTCAACGCTGACCCAGCTGGGACTCGAACCTGGGAACTACAGATTACGAGCCTGGCGCGCTACCGACTGAGCCACCCCCGCCCCACCCCTGAGATAGTTCGTTTGTGTTAGGGTTGAGATTTATCTCCGCTTTCCTTTGGTGAGAAAGGGACATTGATGATCTTAAAGTCCGTCGGATGGGAGGAAAAGCCAGGGAAAGCAATACCCTATTTATGTTAAAGGTCATGCTGGATGACCTCGAAGGGGGACATCACTCTAGCAACTGTTCTATGGATCTCCTTTCCCCCAACTTTGTCATCCCTTGGTGTCCTTGTGACCTGGCCATTTTAGTCGATTGCATGCAAAAATGTAACTCGGAGATATAGGGGTGGATCAGTTGGTAGCATGCCAGGCTCGTAATCTGATATTCCCAGGTTCGAGTCCCAGCTGAGCTAGAGTTGAGATTTATCTTTGAAACTCCCTACTATGCCCTCTCTCAGTAGGGAGTACAGATAAGTTTGGAAAATACGCCGTCCGTCGCATGGGACTTTAAGCCGTTGTCTCCTGTGCACGGGACAATACCTTGTTCCCGTTAAAGAACACGCTGGATGACCTTGACGGGAGACTACCATCTGTATCCTAACAGCTGTTGCAGTGGGTCCCCTCCACTAACCTCTGAACCTTCGGGGTCCTTGTGATCCGGCTATTGTGTAAAGAAAAAAAGTGCCGCTCAGACGTAAAACAACCCATCCCGGTGGCAAAATAGGCCAGCAACTGGAATAGTTTTCTTCTCTGAACATTTCTGAAATCAGTGGGACAGCAGAAATGGTTGATAAACATATAATCTAAGTAAAAAAGCCTGGTTTATTTTTTAACTAAATTTTTTTTTACCTTTAAATTTAAATATTGATTCTGCAAAGAACTGATTTAAAACAGATCCATACCTTGGTCCACGTATCCCACTCATAATTTCCGCAATTCGCATCAATACATAAAGTTCTATTTCCCTTTGAATACTTGATCTTAATATCCCAATCAGTACTGCGGGATTCAGTGGCCAGGTTCGGGAGGGGAAACCTGGTACTTCTATCAGCTATATAGACCTAAAGGGAGAAACTATATACAGAGAGAAACCTGGTACTTCTATCAGCTATATAGACCTAAAGGGAGAAACTATAGAGAGAAACCTGGTACTTCTATCAGCTATGCAGACCTAAAGGGAAAAAATATATAGAGAGAAACCTGGTACTTCTATCAGCTATGCAGACCTAAAGGGAAAAAATATAGAGAGAGAAACCTGGTACTTCTATCAGCTATATAGACCTAAAGGTGAAACTATATATAGAGAGAAACCTGGTACTTCTATCAGCTATATAGACCTAAAGGGAGAAACTATAGAGAGAAACCTGGTACTTCTATCAGCTATGCAGACCTAAAGGGAAAAAATATAGAGAGAGAAACCTGGTACTTCTATCAGCTATATAGACCTAAAGGGAGAAACTATATATATAGAGAGAAACCTGGTACTTCTATCAGCTATATAGACCTAAAGGTGAAACTATATATAGAGAGAAACCTGGTACTTCTATCAGCTATATAGACCTAAACGTGAAACTATATATAGAGAAACCTGGTACTTCTATCAGCTATATAGACCTAAAGGGAGAAACTATAGAGAGAAACCTGGTACTTCTATCAGCTATGCAGACCTAAAGGGAAAAAATATATAGAGAGAAACCTGGTACTTCTATCAGCTATATAGACCTAAAGGGAGAAACTATATATAGAGAGAAACCTGGTACTTCTATCAGCTATATAGACCTAAAGGTGAAACTATATATAGAGAGAAACCTGGTACTTCTATCAGCTATATAGACCTAAAGGGAGAAACTATATATAGAGAGAGAAATCTGGTACTCCTATCAGCTATATAGACCTAAAGGGAGAAGATTGATCGCCAGTGCATTTGAGGCAACATAAAAATATTTCGGACATTACCGAAGGGTCATTGATGGTGGACAGAACACTGGCTGTTTAAAAAATGGTTCAGCCTGTATGGCTAGCAACCCATTTCCAGCCACACACTCCCCAATTAGCGACATTTTAAAGGAGGTGGAACAATGTCTTGAACATTTAACCATTTACTTCAGTAGTACAAATACTGATGCTGGCGATAGCTCAGTGGGTAGCGAGTCAGGCTCGCAATCTTCAGTTTCTTGACTCGAATCTCATCTGTGTCAGCATTGAGGTTTTTCTCCGCTAATGACTAATCCCTCATGCCCTCGATCAGAAAGGGGACGTTGATCTTGGAAAGGCTTCTGTCCGTTGGAAGGGAGGTCAAGCCATGGTTCAGTGTGCAGTAGAGCAATACGTGATGCACCTTAAAGAACACACTGGATGGTCTTGACAAGAGGCTCCCATCTAACTGCTGTCTACAGGATTCCCTTTCCCAACCTCTGAGGGGCGGGGGTGACTCAGTCGGTAGCGCGCCAGGCTCGTAATCTGAAGTTCCCAGGTTCGAGTCCCAGATGGGTCAGCGTTGAGATTTATCTCCGCAAAAATTCCCCGCCCTGCCCAAGGTCAGTAGGGGACACCGATGGGCTTGGAAAGGATGTCGTCCGTCGGATGGGACGTTAAGCCGTGGCCCCGTGTGCAGGAGAGCCATACCCTGTGCACGTTAAAGAACACGCTGGATGGTCTTGACGAGAGGCTACCATCTGTCTCCCAACAGCTGTTCCAGTGGATCCCCTCCCCCAACCTTCTCTGAGCCCTCGGGGTCCATGTGACCTGGCCATTTAGCCCATGGTGTGCAAAAAAGTGCCGCTCAGAGGTAAAACAACCCAACCTCTGAGCCCATGGGGTCATTGTGATCTGGCATTTAGCCTATTATGTTAAAAAAATTTCCACTCAGAGGTAAAACAACTGATGAATGTTTAGATTCTCCTAGTAGTGGTAACTTTTTTTACCAGTACTAGGAGCCGAAAAAACCCAGTGTACATGGTAGACACTGGGTTTTGGATTAGAAGTATGAAATTATGTCAAGAAGCCGCTTCCAATAATAATTTGTTGCTTAATACATCCTCGAAGAAAGATGATTATTTCCGGATCACCGAAATAATCTCCGGCTACACTTCACACTGTGTCTATCTAGAGACGATGCTCAATTAGCCTAGGTTGCACACACTAGCTCTTATTGAGCAAGACTATTTCTGTCACACCGCTTACAGACTTGCCACCCCAAAAACACGTGGGTGAACAAGTTTTAGCACCGAACGGTCCTTGTTTATCAAGATCAAGCAGCCCAAGCTGTGTAACATTCTGCAATTTCTATAATGCAAACACAAAAAAGTTTATTACCTTAGTCTTACAACTAGAATTTTTATCTGATTCTTATTTTCCTCCAACTGAGATAAACTTCCTCAAAATTCACGCGTCGATAAGTCCTAGAAACCGCAAAGGATGCGACGTCATTGCTGAAAACTTCGTTGGAATCGAAAGTAATTCATTCGGAAAGATTTTATAGGAGTTTTTGGACAGTTTCCAATGCTGTGGTAATAAGAAAACACTGGTCGTATTGATGAGTTCGGGATGGCTCAGTCGTTAGCGCACCAGGCTCGTAATCTGCAGTTCCCAGGTTCGAGTGCCAACTGGGCAAGCGTTGAGATTTATCTCCGCAAAACTCCCCACCCTTGCCCCGGTCAATAGGGACACCGATGGACTTGGAAGGTCGCCGTAATTCTAATCGGATGTAAAACCGTGGCTGTGTGTGGGGAAGTCTACCATCTGCCTCCTAAATGCTGTCCAGTGGGTCCCCTCCCCAACGTTCCTTGAGCCCTGGGGATCCATGTGACCTGGCCATTTAGCCCATTGTGTGCAAAAAGTGCCGCTCAGAGGTAAAACAACCCAACATAGTTCTACTCCAGGTGGCGTTAATTTAGAGAAATTCTTTTTCTACTGCAAGATGTGACAAATTTTTGCGCTTATTATCGCAGGTTTCGAAAAGCTAAGTACATTTTTGTTGGATAAAGTTAAAGGTCAAAAGTTGCCTAGTTGTCATTTTTTTTGTCGTTTTTCTAAATAGCTGTAGACACAGCTGTAGACGTGATCGTTGTTTACGACTACAATTTCTTGAAATTGTCTTCATAGTCTTGACTATGGCGACAATTCTCTTAGTAAAGTTCAAAAGTTTTTTTATCCTGGATATCTCAATCGTAGTTTGAATAACTTCTACCTATTTTCTCAAAAAAATTTGTTCGTTTTGTGACGTAGTGAAATCAAATTGCTATCAGATGCTATCAATTGCTATCAGATCAGCCAGGCTGATTAGGACGGAAATGAGAGACGACAATTACCATGCTTATGTATAGGGTGATTTGACGTTCCAGGATTTTGGGAACAATCCCTGGATGAAAAGATCTGTCCCCGAAGAATAAATATCTCTGGAATTAGTTTTTAGATTTTTTTTTTGAAATATTAACTGTTCCCTTGGCCAACAATGGACTACAGGCCTACGCAATTGCTCGAAACAGATACCATTCCCGAGCCTCCTATAATATAAAATCTCACTAGATGGCGCACAAACACTTACAAACAAGCAGTTGTCTTCAGTCGTTTTCGTGTTAAAGCAGCCAGGAAAAGCTTCAAATTTAATGAATTTATGCTACCTTTATGTTTGTAACTTATATGCTGTTAATATTTTTAATCGAAAAGTCTTTAGGAATAAAAATGGTACAGATTTAGATAATGCAGGTGACTGAAAATTCAGAATAGCATTTTATAATGAAAGTTGCAAATTGAGAAGACTCAAGTTAGGAAAACGAGAGCGGCTGGTAAATCTTTCAACTTGAATTTCCAAAGTTATAAAACATTATGATTGCATTGTAAATTTAGAATGCAATCATAAGTTACACATCGAGTCTTAAATGTACCAGCATTTTCTTTGAACTTCAAAGTTTACAAGTACGCTACGTTTTATGATATTCCGTTACATATTCTTCGAGATTACATTTACTTTTCGAGAGTATACTTTCATTTTGAGCATCACCCTAATTGCAGATGAACTTCAAAGTGATGCAAAGAAAAATGCTTCGTGAATCTGGAGAAAAATAAACATGTAATATCGAAGTGCACTTTAATCCTTGTTAAGTTGCTTTATCTGTAAAAGTTGTATGGATTAACACTTTCCGCAGACGAATGGAAGTTTCTCATAAATTTTAATTTGTTGAGAATGGCAACAGTCTTCACATGAGAAAGTAGTTGTCGAGTTGACCTTGACATCGGATAAAAGGGCAATGAAATAAGTTAGCCTCTATTTAGGACTGGAGAAGGTTTAAACGTTTTGGCCTTCTTCGACGTCTTGCTGTCCTGACACCCCCTTTAATGCCTCCATATTCAGGAATTTTATACACTACCCCTACAAAAATATTAGATTTTTGTGTTATTTCAACGGCAATCTCAATTTAGAAGTTTTATAACTTCTAAAATACGCATTTAATGGAAAACTGACCTAAGATAAAGATCATAAATCTGTTTAGCGTTGAAAATTTAAAGATTTATTCAGTATTTAAAGAATTAAGGAAGCTGGAATAGTTAACAATAAATTATCTTGTTTTATAAAAACCGTTTATCATTTGTCTTAATATTGAAATAATTGCTGAGAAAGGTTTTAAAATGTATATTTAAATAAGTGTTGTTTCAAATCATTTAGTAAGTTATAAAAAAATTTTACGTCATTACGGTTAATTACTCATTACGGTAAGGCGGGGGTGGCTCAGTCGGTAGCGCGCCAGGCTCGTAATCTGCAGTTCCCAGGTTCGAGCCCCAGCTGGGTCAGCGTTGAGATTATCTCCGCAAAATTCTCCGCCCTGCCCACGGTCAGTAGGGGACACCGGTGGGCTTGGAAAGGCCGCCGTCCGTCGGATGGGACGTTAAGCCGTGGTTCCGTGTGCGGGAGAGCCATACCCTGTGCACGTTAAAGAACACGCTGGATGGCCTTGACAGGAGGCTTGTCTCCCAACAGCAGTTCCAGTGGGTCCCCTCCCTCAACCTTCTCTGAGCCTTCGGGGTCCATGTGACCTGGCCATTTAGCCCATGGTGTGCAAAAAAGTGCCGCTCAGAGGTAAAACAACCCAACCCTGGCCATTTAGCCCATTGTTTTACATCTGAGCTGCACTTGTTTTTACTTACATTTGACTCACTACATTAAATTATAGGACTATATATTTTTTATAAATGTTTTTTATAATTTTTTTTCTTTGTAATATAGTTTGTGTGTGAAGGGGGGGGGGCTCTTATTTAACTTCCGCCCTGATATATACACAAGTCTCATTACCTCCTGGTTTACACATAATAAAAGTCAAAATCTAATAAAAGGAAAAAGATCATTAGCAACAGTTTTGTGTATTCACGCAAATGGCCGTCGATCTGTTAATAACAGATCGACGATATAATTAACATATTATGACCTAAGGTTCCTCTGTACTCGAAATGGCGAGGAAAAAATTAGTTTGGATTTTGTAATTAAGTTATAACATGGTGATTAGCAAAAAATAAAAAATAATCAGTTTTTAATGATCCCTCTTTAAATTTAATTTTTAAAACTTAGCAAAGTAGAAATAGGCTGTGTCTGTGGTGATCCATTATGCATTGTTTATGTGTGTGTGTCGTGTTTCTGCTGAGGTCCTGCCATCCTCTCAGATCTCCTACTATGGCATATAAACTGACAGGCTCCTGTCAGACCTCTGTGGCAAGCAGCTGCTTGAGGGGGTATTTATTATTTTTTATTTCGCAATAGTCGCATGACCTCGTAGTGAGTCGTTGCCGGAAGTGGTCACGACAGGTTTTGGCGAACGAAAGCGGCTGGCAAGTTTCATTGAAAGCTACGTGATTCATGTTGAATCTGTCTTGACGTCATATATTTGCCTTTTTTTGTAGTCAGTTCTTCACCACCCACGTGATGTGGGATTCCCTCTCGCGTGACGCCAACAAATCGCTTTCATCAGTAGAGGAAACTTTTGTGGGAATTGAATCAGTCTGTTTAGAGGGAAGAATTTTTCAGACCAATTTATTCGAATAAGCAGAACATTTCGGCGAAAATGAGGCACTCACCCAAATGGGTCAGTGCCTCATTCATCGGTTGTTTTACCTCTGAGCGGCACTTTTTTGCACACCATGGGCTAAATGGCTAGGTCACAAGGACCCTAAAGGCTCAGAAGGTTGGGGGAGGGGACCCACTGGAACAGCTGTTGGGAGACAGATGGTAGCCTCCCGTCAAGGCCATCCAGCGTGTTCTTTAACGTGCACAGGGTATGGCTCTCCCGCAAACGGGGTCACGGCTTAACGTCCCATCCGACGGACGGCTTCCTTTCCAAGCCCATCGGTGTCCCCTACTGACCGTGGGCAGGACGGGGAATTTTGCGGAGATAAATCTCAACGCTGACCCAGCTGGGACTCGAACCTGGGAACTACAGATTACGAGCCTGGCGCGCTACCGACTGAGCCACCCCCGCCCCAAATGAATTGACGCCTAGGAAAGAAAGGATAACTCTGAAAGGAGTCGTCCATAACTTTTGTAATTCTATTTTAGCCGAATTTAAGTCTTCCTCCCTGGTAAGGGGATTGGCTCAGTCGGTAGCACACCAGGCTCGTAAGGTGTAGTTCCCAGCGTTCATGGGAGAGGGGGTGGCTCAGTCTGTAGTGTGCTAGGCTCGTAATCTGTAGTCCCAGGTTCGAGTCCCAGCTGGATCAGCGTTGAGATTTATGTTCGCAAAATTCCCCACCCAGTCCATTGTCAGTAGGGGACACCGATGGGTTTTGGAAAGGTCACCGTCCGTCGGATGGGACGTTAAGCCGTGGTTCCGTGTGCGGGAGAGTCATACCCTGTGCACGTTAAAGAACACGCTGGATGGCCTTGACGGGAGGCTACCATCTGTCTCCCAACAGCTATTCCAGTGGGTCCCTTCCCCCAACCTTCTCTGAGCCTTCGGGGTCCATGTGACCTGGCCATTTAGCCCATGGTGTGCAAAAAAGTGCCGCTCAGAGGTAAAACAACCCAACTCAGGTTTAAGTTTCTCTGTGAGCGTTGAGATTCTTCCGCTTGCTGGATGATTCCGATTGTTGAGATTCTTTCCTCGCTGGGACAGGCCGCCATCTGTCGGATGGGACGTTAAGCCGGGATCCTTGAAGAGATTCGTATCTTTCACGCGTTAAGGAACAGGCTGGAGAACCTTGATGGGAGTCTTTCATTTGCCCCGCTATACAGCTGTCCAGTGGATCCCTTCAATCCGCCAGTAGGGGACAACGACTGACTTGGAAAGGAAGCCGTCCGTCGGATGGGACGTTAAGCCGTGGCCCCGTGTGCGGGAGAGTCATACCCTGTGCACGTTAAAGAACACGCTGGATGGCCTTGACGGGAGGCTACCATCTGTCTCCCAACAGCTGTCCCAGCGAGTCCCCTCCCCCCAACATTCTCTGAGCCTTCGGGGTCCATGTGACCTGGCCATTTAGCCCATGGTGTGCAAAATAGTGCCGCTCAGAGGTAAAATAACCCAAACCCCTCTTGAAGCAATTTTGCCCAAACGTGAAAAAGTTTTTGAGCTAATTTTTTTTATATTAGTTAATGCTTTTTAGTTGGTATGAAACTGAAAATTTGAGTACTCTTAACATAAACGTTCACTTTTTACGCATTAACCTGGACGTCCCGTGACTGAGCTGTTAGCACGCATGGCTACTGATCCAAGGGACGGGGTTCACCCAATTCCCGCCGTTCCCTCGGCCGTAACTTGGCCACGCCGCAAAGGGTACGAGCGTCAGTTGAGATTAGATAGCTGAGCGAATCTGCGGCTCACGGTCCTCGGCGACCATTCTTCATACACTTGTTCCTGAGACCTTCAGTTACAGTCGCTGCAGAGACAAGGTTTTACAACCGGACCTTCCGAGCGCTCAGCAAACATTTCATGCTCTCTTGGTAGCTGCGATGAACTCGTTTAGGGAGGCATTTCAGTGATGTATGAGGAGGACCTTGAGATCCATCACGAAAAAATTCTTATCCTTGAGGATGTACAGTTGCTCAAAAAAGTATCCGAACACTATGGTTGATTACAGAATTCAGAAAAAATATTTGGCAACTATTTTTTTAGAAATTAGCGATCTGGCAACCTTCGTGTCACGTGATTACAGAATTCAGGAAAAATATCTGGAGCGTGTACAGCAACTGTACTTCTCCAGTTACCGTTCACAGCAAACTGGAGCGTGTGCAGTTACTGCACACGCTCCAGTTTGCTGTGAACGGTAACTGCACACGCTCAATATTTCCGTGAGTGAGACCACACGATCTAGTATCAAAATAATATGACCATCTACAGTCGCTCAAAAAAGTATCCGAACAGTCCTTCGTGTCACGTGACACGAAGGTTGCCAGATCACTAATTTCTACAAAAATCGTTGCCAGATATTTTTTCTGAATTCTGTAATCAACCATGGTGTTCGGATACTTTTTTGAGCGACTGTACTCTTGATTTAATTGAAGATGAAAGCAGAAAAATCGCTGTCCTGACTCATAACGATTTTTTTCAGTCTCCGTTATATCCGATATTTTAACAGATGCCGACCTGATTTAACTAGAGGTAGTGGTGGCTCAGTCGGCAGCGCACCAGGCTCGTAATCTATAGCTCCCAGTTTCGAGTCCCAGCTGGGCCAGAGTTGAGATTTTCTCCAACTCCCACTCTTCTCAATCGGTAGGGGACTTTGATGGTCTTTGAAAGGCAGCCGCCGACGGATGGGATGTCAAGCCGTGGTCCAGGGTGTAGGAAAGCCATACCCTGTGCACGTTAAAGAATACACTGAATGGTCTTGACGAGACTGTCTCCCAACAACTGTTCAGTGGGTCCCCTTCCTGAAACCTCTTCTGAGCCGTTGACACCTTAAAGAACGCACTGGATGGCCTTGATGGGGAGGCTACCATTTGTCTCCCAACAGCTGTTCCAGTGGGTCCCCTCCCCCAACCTTCTCTGAGCCTTCGGGGTCCTTGTGATCTGGCTATTTAGCCCGTAGTGTGCAAAAAAAGTGCCGCTCAGAGGTAAAGCAAAAATCCATTTTGTATGAGAGCCATACCCTGTGCACATGAAACACGCTGGATTGACTTGACACCTTTCTAGATGTTTCCTAACAGCTGTCCAGTGGATATCCCTTTTCAGCGACCTTAGAGTCCTTGTGACCTGGCCGTTTAGCCCATTCTGTGCAAAAAAAAACTTCTCAAGGTAAAGTTGCTTTTATCACTGTTTCGTTTAATGCCTCATTTTTCGAGGACCGATTAACGATGTTAAACAAGTAATTCAATAATTTAACCTGATACCTGCTTAATTTTTAGTGCGTCGTTCACATTGGACCACCACGATTCAAATAGGAATACTTAACAGCCTCGTAAATTTATTTTCGTATTCAATTAAGCAGCAATATAATTAAAAATAACTTCTCCCTCTTAAAATGTCTGACACTAGGGTCAGGCAATTGACTATTGTTAGTTTCCGTTCCGCTGTTTCCATGGGGTAGGTGTGGTTCTGCTTTCCCTGGGAGTGCCTTGCCCTACCGGCTCCCACTATACTCTGTAGCCACGCCTTCTTTTTGCGTAGGCTCAACAAGGCTAAAATTTTGTTCCACAATTATATTCGCCAGGACCAATAACTGCCGTATTCGGATGCTAATAGCAAATTCTAATGAGGTCGTTTTTCTGATCTGTTTCAAGTCTTTAGGAACACGTTTCATGACTATTCGCCAATCTGACAAACGCAATATCTTTATATAAAGATGGTTGACTCCATCTAATCAAATTTAATTATTTTTTTCATAACAAAGGGAGGGAAGACAATTGACGTTTCTAGCATTCTCAAAGGGACTCCCCCCCCCCTCTTCTTTCTCCCACAGATCCGGTCCTGTTTAAAACCAATGGGACATGATTTATCTCTTTGAAAATGCTGTAGCCTGAACGGAAGCGACAAGAATATTAAACATCTATATTACCATTTTTTTTTTTTGGGGGGGGGGGGGGGGCGTAGAACGCCAGACTCGTAACCTGCAGATCCCAGGTTCGTGTCCCCAGCTGGGTCAGCGTTGAGATTTATTCCCCCGAAACTGCCCGCCCTGCCCATGGTCAGTAGTGGACACCAAATGGGCTTGGAAAAGACATCCTCTGTGGGATGGGATATTAAGTCTTATTACCATGCAAAGTTTTGCCCTGCTAGGACTCTGCAAAAACTCCCCACCCTGCCATAGGTCAGTAGGGGACACCGATGGTTTTGGAAAGGCTGCCGTCCGTCGGATGGGACGATACGCTATGGGCCCGTGTGCGGAAATCATACCCTGTGCATGTTGAAGAACATGCTGGAAGCAATGATGGGTGCTTATCTTCTCCCAACAGCTGTTCCAGTGGGTCCCCTCTCCCAATTTCTGTGCCATCAGGGTTCTTGCGACCTGGATATTTAGCCCATTGTGTGCCAAAGTGCCGCTCAGAGATAAAACAACCCAGTGTCTCCCATTCCTATCTTCCTAAAAAACACTCTGCCAATGGAGTCCCCTCACCTTCTGATGAGTTGGGTTAGCTTCCTCCTTAAAGAAACTATTTAGCTATGGAGTCACCATTACGATAACCTTTCAGACATTCCAAAAGACTTGCTTTCAAATTGCAAAGTTCGTTTGAAATCCTTAAAAATAAGTTTTGAATTTTTAATTATTGCATAGTGACATATTTCCTAATGATTTTAAATTTGAATCAAAACCACAAGAGAAATCTCTGAACTGTGGCTCCTCTACTGTCTAAGTTCCGATTAAAATACTAGTTAATTTAGGATACCTGGCTTTCACCCAGGAGACCCGGGTTCGATTCCCTGCGTGGGAAGTATTTTTTTAAGCCGTCCCATGGCCGAGTGGTTAGCACGCTTGGCTACTGATCTAAGGGACCTGGGTTCGAGCCCCGGGTAAGGCATGGATGTGTGTGTTGTTTTTCTGCTGAGGTCCTGCCATCCTCTCAGATCTCCTACTTTGGCATATAAACTGACAGGCTCCTGTCAGACCTCTGTGGCAAGCAGCTGCTTGAGGGGGTATTTTAATATTTATTCGATTCGCACAACCAATATTTAAATGACAATATACCCAAGAGCATCTGCAAGGGATTATAAAGTGTATAGAAATGTTAATTTTCGCCAGTATATAAATTTTACACATATAAAAGATTGAGTCTGAATGTAAAACTCCTTTTCCAGATTTTCCATTAACCTGAAGAACGGCGAGAAGGATGCCGATACTTATTTCCATTTCAACCCTCGCTTTGGCGAGGAAACTGTTGTGGTACGTAACAGCAAGCACGAGGGGGCATGGGGAGGGGAGGAGAGAGATGGAGATTCCCCCTTTGCACCCGCTACACCATTCGTCGTGGCAATATGTGCAACAATAGATGGCTACGAGGTAAGTACAACCTTCTTTTTTTTACTTTAGCCACACATTCAAGTATTCTTTTGTGAACATTACACATATCTATGGTAATCTGGGGGGGGGGGGGGCTCAGTCGGTAGCGCGCCAGGCTCGTAATCTGTAGTTCCCAGGTTCCAGTCCCAGCTGGGTCAGCGTTGAGATTTATCTCCGCAAAACTCCCCACCCTGCCCACGGTCAATAGGGGACACCGATGGGCTTGAAAAGGCCGCCGTCCGTCGGATGGGACGTTAAGCCGTGGCCCCGTGTGCGGGAGAGCCATACCCTGTGCACGTTAAAGAACACGCTGGATGGCCTTGACGGGAGGCTACCATCTGTCTCCCAACAGCTGTTCCAGTGGGTCCCCTCCCCCAACCTTCTCTGAGCCTTCGGGATCCATGTGACCTAGCCATTTAGCCCATGGTGTGCAAAAAAGTGCCGCTCAGAGGTAAAACAATCCAATCCAGCCACCGTCCATCGGATGGGACGTTAAGCCGTGGCTCCGTGTGCGGGAGAGCCATACCCTGTGTACGTTAAAGAACACGCTGGATGGCCTTGACGGGAGGCTACCATCTGTCTCAACAGCTGTTCCAGTGGGTCCCCTCCCCCAACCTTCTCTGAGCCTTCGGGGTCCATGTGACCTGGTCATTTAGCCCATGGTATGCAAAAAAGTGCCGCTCAGAGGTAAAACAACCCAACTATGGTAATCTGCAACCTATTGATATCAACTTAGGTGTCTGCATCTGTCTTCGGCATAGTTTTCTTTCTGGAGATAAAAGTACCGATTCAGATTAAAATTATTAATATTTAGAGCGCAATTTTGCTATCAAATTAATCCGTAATATTTTTCTCTGGTCCCTGTGGTTGAGAGATTAGCATGTTTGGCTGAGGATTAATGGGATACAAGTTCATCGGTTAATTCAGAAAGTTGACGAATACTGAGGAAGAGTTCTGAATAATAAAAGAATTTCAAATTAAAATGAAAACTACTTAAGCCTAATGTTTAAAAAAACCCTTAAAGTGGCGAAAGAAAATTGAAGGAAAAGGGTTAGACCTAGAACAAGATGGGTTGGTAGTGTGATTTGGGAGTTTGCTAGAACTGTTTGTTGCCAAATGCAAGATTGTTTTTTAAAATTAGGTTTAAGTAGTCTTCATTTTAATTTGGAAAATGTAATAGACGTTTCCCAGGATAAATAAATTAAACAGTCTGGACATCTATATCTTTTTGAGAAAGCTGCAAATAAGCTGTTAGCTTTGCGGGACATTTGTAAACAGAAATGATTTATTTGAAATTGTTCGAATAAATGGTTTAAAAAAGATATGTTGGTTCAACGTTTATTTCTCACACTTAGCAAAGTTTTGATCAAATTGTTCCAGGATATTAAGTTCTCTTCAAAAGCAAGATCAATAACTTCATTTGAGGGTTTGTATTTTATATTATTTTTCCTTACAAAAAGAATTGATAGTCAGTGTATTAATCCTCCCAAATAATGGTTCATCTATCAATATTTATTTTTTCAGGTGGAAGTGAACGGGGCTATGTTCACCCTTTTCAAGATAAGGGATGGCATGCCGCTGTGTAACATCACCCATCTGACATTAAAAGGCGATATCGTTGCCTACGGCATTCACGTCCCGTTGCCACCAATGGTTAGTAACTTTGACCTTAATTCTTATTTTTATTGATATCAACGTATTAACATGAGTTTCTGAAATTTGAAGCCAATTTTGTTAAAATGTAATTTAAAATTGTTTCTCTAGCCTTTTGCAGTGACGTTGGCATTGAGTATCCCACATATGAGGGTAGTTTAAAATGTCGATTGCACAAAACTGGTATGTAAAATAATAACTTAATAACAAATTACGATTTTGGCGTTTTGTGTGGTCAAACGTAATCTAGCAAAGGTTTAAAGATAAGAAGATACTTCTGCTGAATGCATTAATGTTTCGCATTTGTGAGAGATAGACTGGATTTATAAACTTGGGTTTTTAGGGGGGGGGGGGGGGGCTTTAAGCTCATTTGGATTTTTTAAATGGGTTTTTTTCTGGATTTTTTATATTAGATTTAAAATCTTTCACAAATAATTTTTTGTCTAGGGACATCAAAAGTTCGAGGTGACCTGGTCCTATCAGGACCTGTGAGAATATTTCCTAAAAAAAAAATGTGGAGGAACGAGTATCAATGTCTTACTCGTAGTCCTCAGAACTGATATTTTCCGTCATGGCAATCAGTCCGTCCTTTCAAGACCTGTAGAAGAATTCTTGGCCACTCTTGCTACAAGTCTCGAGAGGTGACTTCAATGGATGAAGATCTCCGAGTTGATACTGCCTACAAGGCTCGTGAGGAAGGGTGATTGTTTATACCAAATAGCAGGGGGCGGATCTAAGTAGGGGGTGGAAAGGAAACCATGTCCCCTTGAGAATGCTAGACTAGGTAATAAGTGCAAAAAATTACTTGAAAATTGCATGAAATATAAGAAAGTTTTTAGACTTTAAGGGAAGGAGAAATGTTGTAATGGAAATCGTATCCTGGCCCTCCCTTTATTCTTTTTTCCCTGATCCATGGAGTATTTGCCTCCCCCCTTTATTTTTCCTGGATTCGGGTATGCCAGATAGTACGTGTAAATAATCTCGAGTACTTCATCGTGACTAGTGTAGCAGGTTTTTCGAGATTTAACTTGGGCAGTTTGAGGATAGGCAGTGAGCAAATCTGTCACCTGGGCAATAGTTCACCACCCTATTTTTATATTTTTCAGCATAGTTGGCTTAATGACGTATTGTTTTTTACAGCCCATTCCATTATCTCTGAACATTCCCGGAAAGACTTGCATTGGAGACCTCTTTTGCATCAGAGGCACTGTTCCAGATGGAGCTGACAGGTAAGTGATCCCTCTAAATCAGTGATTCTCAAATTTGCCCACACACACTAAAAATTTAAGTTGCCAATACTTTGGCTATAATGGGGGCGGGGGTGGCTCAGTCGGTAGCGCGCCAGGCTCGTAATCTGTAGTTACCAGGTTCGAGTCCCAGCTGGGTCAGTGTTGAGATTTATCTCCGCAAAATTCCCCGCCCTGCCCACGGTCAGTAGGGGACACCGATGGGCTTGGAAAGGCCGCCGTCCGCCGGATGGGACGTTAAGCCGTGGCCCCGTGTGCGGGAGAGCCATACCCTGTGCACGTTAAAGAACACGCTGGATGGCCTTGACGGGAGGCTACCATCTGTCTCCCAACAGCTGTTCCAGTGGGTCCCCCAACCTTCTCTGAGCCTTCGGGGTCCATGTGACCTGGCCATTTAGCCCATGGTGTGCAAAAAAGTGCCGCTCAGAGGTAAAACAACCCAACCCTTTGGCTATAACATGCGCATTTTGCCTTCAATAATAACCATTTTTGTGGAGTAGTTTGTAAACAGAGCAAGTCTGTTTACGTTTTGATGTTATATTGAGGTTAGTGAGTACGCCGTACATGTTTGGGCATGTTTTGTGTTTAATAGAATGAGATTTAATACGGATAAGTTTTTGATTAAACAGAAAAAGTTAAATGAAGAATCAGTGGCGGAAAGTAGCAGCAAAATGGCTATTTAATTTCTTTTCATCTGCAAATATCATCGGAAATTTCGCGGCATATCTTTTAAGAACCACTGCTCTAAATGAAACAGAACTTCCAAAAAATTTAAAGGAAATTTGGGTTTTACCCTCTAATTTCAATAAGATTCTGGCCAAAAGGAGTCTCAAAAATGCAAAAAGTCCAATTGTGAAATGAGCCTCCATTTTTCTTGATGTCCCAAAAGACTGAAGCGGTTAAGCCTTGAAAGTTATTAAATCCAATGTTCCTGATTAAGGTTTTTCGGTGGTCTTGATCGCATGGACAGAAAAGCAATGCATGTTCGTTAGTTTCGACTTGGTTACTAAAAAGCAATAGTCCACCTTGCGCCATAAGAAGAGCACATATCTAAGAAAAGCTGTTCCCCTACGCAGGCTGAAAGTCCACTGTAGATCGGGTATACGGAAAATATTAGTTCAGTTTATCTTCTGAAATTCGTAGCTGCATTTGAATTTAAGTCTTTCGAAAGGTTTAATTCTGAGCTATAAATTAATATTTTTAATCTTAGACAAGATTTCAAATCATTTAGTAATTGGCCTTTTTATGCCAGATCATCAACCATCCCACTGAATAAAGATATTTTATTTTTTATTTTAAATTATAAAAAATAAGCTTTCTTATTTGAAATGAAAGTTGGTATTAAGTCCTAAAAATCTTCCTGAGCAAAGAATGAAATGCTTTCCGATGGTGACTTGATGCACCCACCCTAAAGCCATAAAGGTGGTATAAAACTTCAATTTAAAGTGGAGCCTTCAATTTCAATGAGTTTCACCACTTTGTAATATTTGAAGTTGGGTTTTTTTACATCTGAGCGGCACTTTTTTGCACACCATGAGCTTAAATGGTCAGGTCACAAGGACCCCGAAGGCTCAGAGAAGGTTGGGGGAGGGGACCCACTGGAACAGCTGTTGGGAGACAGATGGTAGCCTCCCGTCAAGGCCATCCAGCGTGTTCTTTAACGTGCACAGGGTCTCTCCCGCACACGGGGCCACTGCTTAACGTCCCATCCGACGGACGGCGGCCTTTCCAAGCCCATTGGTGTCCTCTACTGACTGTGGGCAGGGCGGGGAATTTTGCGGAGATAAATCTCAACGCTGACTCCAGCTGGGACTCGAACCTGGGAACTACAGATTACGAGCCTGGCACGCTACCGACTGAGCCACCCCCGCCCCTTGAAGCTGGGTGTATATATATAGGGCCAAAGCAGCAATATGCAAATCCCGATTAAAGAAGCCATCTGTATAGAACCGGGTGAAATCCTGAATCCAAGTCATAATCAGTAATAGATTTTTTATAGCTTCTGGAAGTAAGGATTTTTTGCTCCTAAGGGATGTGATAAGTCTCTCTTGATTGAAGGAAGGGTTCATGGTGCCAATGGAGAAAATCGATGAATATCAGAAGTGAAACAAACATCAAAGGAAAATTTATGATAGCTTCTATAATACGATAGGAAAGTGAGGATTTGGAACACTATGTATGTATCGTTTTTCTGCTGAGGTCCTGCCATCCTCTCAGACCATCTACTGTGGCATATAAACTGACAGGCTCCTGTCAGACCTCTATGGCAAGCAGCTGCTTGAGGGGGGTATTTATTTTTTTTTATAATAGAACGTGAGAAGTTCGAGTTAATATTTAATCAATACGCTAGAATATTAAGTGCTTCTTCTAATACGGAGTGGCAGACATGAAGGTTCATTCAATAGTGAAAAGTTTTTACGTTCTTGAGACTCCAAAGTATCAAAGCCTTGTACACTTTCAAGGCTTTTAGCGAATAAAGAGAAACATTTTGAAACAGGAAGATGCTGAAATCTATTTTGCTTTGAAATAAAAGTTTTATAAATTGCATAAAATTGTGTGATTAGTACATAATTCTTTGCACACAAATATTTTAACACAGGAAGCAAATTGTTTAGATGAATGTGCCAATTTAATTTGGGATCAAATGTCACTCCCAAATATTTATGATGAATTTCTTCTGGTATGGATGTCATTAATTTCGAAATCAACTTATTTCTTTCTATGCTTTCTGAGGACAATATAAGGCTTATGCGGGAATAATTATAAACCACTTAGTGAAGTGTAAATGAAGATTAAGAGAAAATTGCCGTTATTTGGCTCTGTGGACATCGCATAAGACAGATCAGCATATAGTGAGAAAGATGTGAAATGTTCAATTCTCCAGGTAGATTATGCATAAATAAAAGGAATCTGATAACACCTTGAGGGGGAAAACCTCTAGGCCAGGGGTGGGCAATTGTTTTCGCATCTACACTGCGCATGCGCATTGACGTGGCCGTCCTAGTGGAAAATACGAGACGAATCTTCGGTCGCGCACGGGAAGGAAATCTCGGTTCAAGGCGGATTTTTCTGACTGTCTTGGCGGGCCACAAAAAACTCTTAGCGGGCCGAATGTGGGCCGCTATTTGCCCACCCCTGCTCTAGGCGAAACTGAAGGGGTAGAGAAAGTGGAATTTACTTTGACTTAATTTTATGTTAGCAAGATAAATTTTTAAGGAAAGGGAAAGTTCTGACAGCATATTCCAAATGGAGGATCTTATAGAGGCCTTTTATCCAAGGCTTTAAATAAATCTAAATTTTTAATCCAGAAAGATTGCAGCAGTATAGTAAGATTTGGGATGTCTCAGGTTCAATATCCATGGTGAGGTCCATAGACTATCGCTGTGGATCTACCTCTTTTTAAAGCATGTTATATTAGGATGTAACTGATGGTCTCCACGACCCAGAAGAGTCTATAAGAGAGCATCCTCTCATCTTGCCAGGATTTCAGAGAGGGCTATTGGTCGAAATGATTAAAGATCTGATAGCTTATATGGTTCCACTCCTCAAAACCAATAAATCTAGCTTCCATTCAATTGGAATATTACCAGTAGCCCAGAGAGGTGAAACTATCTACAGTTACTACGAAATAATTTTAATCCCAAGTTTCCTTAACATTTTATATGAAACGCCATCACGCCCAGTGGCCTTTAACAATTCCAGAAGAATTTATAGAAGTGATAAGCTTTGTTAAAGCAATAATCTTGCTCAGAGCATTCCAAAAAGGTGGATTTCCATTAAATTTATTAATTCCCGATATAATTATTTGATTATTTAAATTCCTGATGGGTTACATTGACACCCAGAGAAGGAAAATGAGGCAAATTCTTCAGCAAGTCTGGTCCAATACTGTATTAGCCAATAGTTAGGGACTTCTATGGTAATGTAGGTTTTTACCTTCCCCCCCCCCCCCAAATAGATTTACATTTCTATCTTCCATGCCTTTTTGTGTAAGTGGTGTAGATATCAATTTCATTGCAGAAATTCAGGATTTTGGAATAGCATTTTTTTAAGCTCGTATTTTACAAATGCCATAACTCTTTTATAAAAGATTATTGTGATGGAGTCTCCTTGTTCTGTGTTCTGCTCTGACAGAAAGCTATCAAGTCACGAAATTACCTTTTTTAGGGGAAGAGATAAGTAATTTTTGGTAGGAACCTAAGTTTTTAGCGTGAAAGCTATTGTTAGTATATTGAAAGGAAACTATGCTTTATTACCCGTTTCACAGCTGGGGCAGTGGTGGCTCAGTCGGTAGCGCGCCAGGCTCGTAATCTGTAGTTCCCAGGATCGAGTACCAGCTGGGTCAGCGTTGAGATTTATCTCCGCAAAATTCCCCGCCCTGCCCCCGGTCAGTAGGGGACACCAATGGGCTTGAAAAGGCTGCCGTCCGTCGGATGGGACGTACCCAGTACAGAGCCATACCCTGTGCACGTTAAAGAACACGCTGGAGGGCCTTGACGGGAGGCTACGATCTGTCTCCCAACAACTGTTCCAGTGGGTCCCCTCCCCCAACCTTCTGAGCCTTCGGGGTCCTTGTGACCTGGCCATTTAGACCATGGTGTGCAAAAAAAGTGCCGCTCAGAGGTAAAACAACCCAACTCTTTCACAGGTATCCAGGGATCCCCTCTTCCCAAAATTCTAGGGCGGTATAAAATACTTTCTAATGTGCTAAATGTCAGTGGTTCCTAGGTTCGAGTCCTGGGGTAAGGCATAGATTTTTTTTTCTGCTGAGTTCCCGCCTTCTTCAGATCTTATATATGGTGTATTACACTGACAGACACCTATCCGACCTCTTTGGAAAGCAGCTACTTGAAGAGATTGTTAGTAATATAGCAGCACATAAAAATATAATTTTTGTTATTTACCTTTGGGGAAATTACCTTGGCCGCATAAAAGTATCTGGGGCAAAACTCCTTTTTGAACTCTATCCAAAGTTTTTTTGTTTAAATACTGTTATGAAATTAAGATAATTATTTGATCTATATTTTCCTTTTTTTTATCTATGTTATCTCAATTCTCCTTAACTTAAATTCCTATCCCGTACATCAGATACTGAAAGAGAAGAGTTCAAAGGGGTCCATTCATTTGTGGTGAAGGTCCCAGGGCAACACCCCCGATGCACCACCACCCACCTTTGTACCAACTTGATGGGGCGGGGGGTGGCTCAGTCGGTAGCGCGCCAGGCTCGTAATCTGTAGTTCCCAGGTTCGAGCCCCAGCTGGGTCAGCGTTGAGATTTATCTCCGCAAAATTCCCCGCCCTGCCCACGGTCAGTAAGGGACACCGATGGGCTTGGAAGGCCGCCGTCCGTCGGATGGGACGTTAAGCCGTGGCCCCGTGTGCGGGAGAGCCATACCCTGTGCACGTTAAAGAACACGCTGGATGGCCTTGACGGGAGGCTACCATCTGTCTCCCAACAGCTGTTCTAGTGGGTCCCCTCCCCCAACCTTCTCTGAGCCTTCGGGGCCCATGTGACCTGCCCATTTAGCCCATGGTGTGCAAAAAAGTGCCACTCAGAGGTAAAACAACCCAACCCAACGTACCACCTAGATTACTAATAACATGTTAAAGTTTATTATTCATATGAAATCTGGTGAGATGTTCTATAACGAGTTTTTTTGCTATCGAATTAATTGAAAAACGAAAGTTCTTTTGACTATTCTTCAATAATGAGATTGCTCCTGGTAGGAGATAGATATTCATAAATAACAATCCAAGCCAGTAAGGTCCTAACTTTCCCTGCACTGCAAGGCCCAATTGAGTTTTCTGTTAACTTTGTGGTTAGAATTGCCGTGAACAGATTCGCAAGGTACTTCATTGCAGCTGGTGGCTATCCTGATCAGAAGACATTGCAGTACTTGCATCTTTCTATCAGCATCATTGACCCTAAAGGAGAGATTAAGATGATTGGATTGTTTTACCTCTGAGCGGCACTTTTTTGCACACCATGGGCTAAATGGCCAGGCCACAAGGACCCCGAAGGCTCGGAGAAGGTTGGCAGAGGGGACCCACTGGAACAGCTGTTGGGAGACAGATGGTAGCCTCCCGTCAAGGTCATCCAGCGTGTTCTTTAACGTGCACAGGGTATGGCTCTCCCGCACACGGGGCCACGGCTTAACGTCCCATCTGACGGACGGTGGCCTTTTCAAGCCCATCGGTGTCCCCTACTGACGGTGGGCAGGGCGGGGAAATTTTGCGGAGATAAATCTCAACGCTGACCCAGCTGGGACTCGAACCTGGGAACTACAGAATACGAGCCTGGCGCGCTACCGACTGAGCCGCCCCCGTGGAGTTAGTATTCCATGTATTAAATGATAAATTTCCAACTGAATTGGTAGAGGTGGACTGATCTTCTGGCACCTGAAAAGCCCCATTTTCATATAAGATTTTTTTTGGGGGGCGGGGGGGGGGGAAGGGATATATTCAAACTAAGAGTTTTTACAAAATAAATGCAGTATTTAAAGAAAATCTTTGCAGCTTTCGCAAGTTTTACATTAGATATGATCATCTGAGTATGAGCGGAAATTTTGAATATCACGAAATCACAATACTTTTGGTACTTAATAAAAAAAAAAATTTATAATATCAATAGTCTTAATTTCGAAGTACAGGGTCATATTTTATTATATAAATTACAATGTTTGAATGAAGAATTATTTGTCTTGCAGATTTTCGGTGAATTTCCAGTGCGGCCACGACGACTCGGCCGACATCATGTTCCACTTCAATCCGCGCTTCGGTGACGGAGTGGTAGTGTGCAACAGTCGCTGTGCTGACTGTTGGGACGACGAAGTTCGCCAGGGAGATCTCCCCGTAGGCCCTGGCCAATCGTTCTCTTTGCTTGTTGCAGCCACGCCTGAAGCCTATTGCACTTGGATAAATGATTCAAAGTTCTTGAACTTCTCCCACAGACGGAACATGGCTGCTGCCTGCACCCTTAACATCAATGGCGATGTCAGCATTCGCGATGTCTGCATGGATTGTCCACCGGTAAGTATATACGCTTTTAAGAGTCTATGGAGAGTGTGGGATAAATAGGCGTATGCACCTAAAGACTAAAATTAGGCTGTATAATAGTTTGATTCTTTCTAAGGTTAGTGAAACAGGGGCGGGAGTGGCTCAGTCGGTAGCGCGCCAGGCTCGTAATCTGTAGTTCCCAGGTTCGAGTCCCAGCTGGGTCAGCGTTGAGATTTATCTCCGCAAAAATTTCCCGCCCTGCCCACGGTCAGTAGGGGACACCTATGGGCTTGGAAAGGCCGCCGTCCGTCGGATGGGACGTTAAGCCGTGGCCCCGTGTGCGGGAGAGCCATACCCTGTGCACGTTAAAGAACACGCTGGATGGCCTTGACGGGAGGCTACCATCTGTCTCCCAACAGGTGTTCCACTGGGTCCCCTCCCCCAACCTTCTCTGAGCCATCGGGGTCCATGTGACCTGGCCATTTAGCCCATGGTGTGCAAAAAAGTGCCGCTCAGAGGTAAAACAACCCAACCTACAGGACTTTTCCTGTGACAATTTATTACTGAAGAGGGTATTATATAGAATATTAAGGATCAATTTGATATGTCAAATCTGATCACTCTGTTTGCAGTAAATGGCTGTTAATATTAAAGTTCTGATTAAATGGTTTAAGCAAAATAAAGTTCACCCTTACTTAATTGTTGCTACATGTTGAATGTTTTTAATCTTTTCTCTTAGAGCCAGTCTCCTCCTCAAAGCGGAGATTCGACCGTACGGGATTTCGATTCGGCCGCAGTCCAAACTTTCAATCCGGTAAGTCGAAATGCTACATCTTCAAGAGTGTTGTTATTCTGCAGTTCTTCAAATTGTAGTTTTGTATATTATGTATTTGTCGGAAGCTAAAGTGATTAACTCCAAATTTTGTGTGCTTTTCTTCTTACCAAGATTGTTTCCGAACCTGTATATACTTAGAATTTCAGTCTAAGGTTACTTAGACCATAGACTACTCTTACAGTCTAAGGTTATTAAAAGTAATGATATTTTCAAAAGTAAATCTATTTAGTTGTTTAAAATGACATTTGCACAACAGAAACAACTCGTAACGGCGCAATGGTTCTGACTGCATAGCAGCTTCTCGAGACCGACACCCACGCTCGTAATCTGTAGTTCCCAGATTCGAGTCCCAGCTGGGTCAGCGTCGAGATTTATCTCCGCAAAATTCCCCTCCCTGCCCAAGGTCAGTAGGGGGCACCGATGGACTTGGAAAGGCCGCCGTCCGTCGGATGGGACGTTAAGCCGTGGCCCGTGTGTATGGGAGACATACCCTGTGCACATTAAAGAACACACTGGATGACCTTGACGGGAGGTTACCATCTGTCTCCCAACAGCTGTTCCAGTGGGTCCGCTCCTCCAACCTTGTCTGAGCCTTCAGACTCCATATGACCTGGCCATTTAACCCATGGTGTGCAAAAAAGTGCCGATCAGAGGTAAAACAACCCAACCTCCAACCTTGTATGAGCCTTCGGACTCCATGTGACTTGGCCATTTAACCCATGGTGTGCAAAAAAGTGCCGAGCAGAGGTAAAACAACCCAACCTCCAACCTTGTCTGAGCCTTCGGACTCCATGTGACCTGGCCATTTAACCCATGGTGTGCAAAAAAGTGCCGATCAGAGGTAAAACAACCCAACCTCCAACCTTGTATGAGCCTTCGGACTCCATGTAACCTGGCCATTTAACCCATGGTGTGCAAAAAAGTGCCGATCAGAGGTAAAACAACCCAACCTCCAACTTTGTATGAGCCTTCGGAGGCTACCATCTGTCTCCCAACAGCTATTCGATTGGGTCCCCTCCCCCAACCTTCTCTGAGCCTTCGGGGTCCATGTGACCTGGCCATTTAGCCCATTGTGTGCAAAAAAGTGCCGCTCAGAGGTAAAACAACCCAACCCAAGTGATGTGCAGAAATGTCCAACAATTCAAGCACGAGAGTAGTACATGGACAACAGTTTATATGCAATTACGTGCTGGGGATGTGCTCGATTCCGTGGGCCTTTGCTACTGCAAACCTTCATACAGTGAGGTGGGAAAACTGCGCTTCACAGATTCTCTTTACAGACCTCAAACTTGGAAAAAGGATATTCAATCTTTGCGTACAACCTGGTTCACACAGAGCCGTACTTCAGTTCACACAGAACTGAACCCTGGTTCACACAGAACCGTATATTGGTTCATACGGAACCGAATCCTCTCCTTAAGGGTTTTGTTTTTGAGCAAGAGCTACGTCCCTTGCGTCCCTTAATGTGTGTGTGTGTGTGTGTGTGTGGGGGGGGGGGGGGGTCAATCGGTAGCGTACCAGGCTTGTAATCTGCAGTTCCCAGGTTCGAGTTCCAGCTGGGTTAGCGTTGAGATTTATCTCTGCAAAACTCCCCGCCCTGCAGTAGGGGACTCCGATTGACTTGGAAAGGCCGCCATCCATTGGACAGTCCGTACCCTGTGCATATTAAAGAATATGCTGGATGGCCTTGATGGGAGGCTACCATCTGTCTCCCAACAGCTGCTCCAGTGGGTCCCCTCCCCCAACCTTCTCTGAGCCTTCGGGCTCCTTGTGAACTGGCCATTTAGCCCATTGTGTGCAAAAAAGTGCCGCTCAGACGTAAAACAACCAACTAACCTTAACAGGTGTTCAAACGTCCTTCCAGTTTGAACATGATTTTCATTCATAACCCCACAAACGAGTTTTACTCGTGGGGGATGATCCTATTATATAAGGTTATGGTAATGCTATGTATTGGCAAAAATACAGGAGAAAAATGCACAATACCAAATAACTCTGGTTGTAATAAATGAAATGCATAGTTTAAAGTTATATATGTGTAAAATATTTATTAAAGTTTATTTGTATCATCCCATGGCCGAGTGGTTAGCACGCTTGGCTACTGATCTAAGGGACCTGGGTTCGAGCCCCGGGTTAAGGCATGGATGTATGTGTCGTTTTTTTGCTGAGGTCCTGCCATCCTCTCAGACCATCTACAGTGGCATATAAACTGACAGGCTCCTGTCAGACCTCTGTGGCAAGCAGCTGCTTGAGGGGTATTTTTTTAACAGTAAATTATATTCTAGTCATGGGTTCAAGAAATTTAAAAAAATACAAAAAAGTGTCAACATGTTTTTATTAAAATTAAAAGTTTATACATAAAGAAGGGCATTTGATGTTTTAAAATTCTGGGAGGGCATGAGATTAAAAAGGAGGACATGATCTCCTTTTTTAGGACGTATTTTGGAGGACCCTAGTCACACTCAAGCCGTTCCGTGGCCGAGTGGTTAGCACTCTTGGCTACTGATCTAAGTGACCTGGGTTCGAGCTCCGGATTAGGCATGATGTGTGTCGTTTTTCTGCTGAGGTCCTGCCATCCTCTCAGATCTCCTACTGTGGCATATAAACTGACAGGCTCCTGTCAGACCTCTGTGGCAAGCAGCTGCTTGAGGGGGTATTTATTTTTTTATTTAGTCACACTCTAATCTAAATGCATTATTAAGCTCCCAATAGCGAAACAAACCTATTACTAGTTTTACTAAGCAGAAAGTTCTTTTTTATATAATGTTAAAGAAATCAAACTTCAAGACACACTAGTATCTGCAGCTGACTAGCTCCAGAATGAACGAGCAATAAGTTCCTTTATTCAGTTCGACTATAATACATTCCTTCTTTTGCAGCCCATTCCAGTCTTATCCCGAATCACTGGAGGTTTTTCTTCTGGCAAGGTGTTGATCATTTCATTTTTGGTCCCAAACGATGCTTCAAGGTAAGTGAACACACTCAGGTCGCAAAGTTTGTTTAGCTAGTTTGGAAACAATTGAGACGCGAGACTTTGCTGTGCGGTATGGATAGTTCTCACTGATAATTGGTTGGATATATTAATTCCTTTGTTATTATTGTCATCCCTCCCCCACACGTAAGAATGCTAGTAAATATTAAGAGGCATAAAAAATTTACTTTATATCGTGCATTTTTCAAGGAATCTTTGAAAACCTGTAAAAACTAAGGTAACCCCTCCTCACATTTTTCAAGGAATCTTTGAAAACCTGTAAAAACTAAGGTAACCCCTCTTCATATTTTTCAAGGAATCTTTGAAAACCTGTAAAAACTAACGTAACCCCTCTTCACATTTTTCAAGGAATCTTTGAAAACCTGTAAAAACTAAGGTAAAGTTTCTCTTCACATTTTTCACTCTTCACATTTTTCAGACTATTGCGCTTCTTGATCCGTCAGGCTGTAACTTATTAATGGACATTTTACCATATAAAATTTGCTTCACAAAACTGTTAGCTTGACTTGAACTATTTTTCAGTATATTTTCACTTAATGTAGGGTGTCTGCATGTCCCGGTTGTTCGGATTTTCAGTGAACTGTCTAGAAACGAATTTTCGGGACGTCTAAAGCAGCCAGTTTTCGTGGCTATATAAATCTGCTCTAGATTTACTAGATTTAACGTTTTTTTGATTAAAGCGGTCACTGTATTTACGCCTTTGTGTGGACTTTTTTTTGGAATGACTCTGCTTACATTTAGCGGCAAACAGTCCGCTGGTCGGGTAGTTGAGTGTTGTTGAGGATGTAAGAACTTTGCCACAAGGAATCGCACGTGCTAGCTTCAAATTTGCCATGCCAAGAGAAGTCTCCTTTTCAACCCGCCCCCAAAAAACAGTAAATCACATCTGTGAGGCATAATCCTTACCATCAAATTATTCAATCTGCACTCGATGCATTTGGAGTAGGCGTGTTATTGCTTTTCCTACCTTCTGTATGGGGCGGGGGTGGCTCAGTCGGTAGCGCGCCAGGCTCGTAATCTGTAGTTCCCAGGTTCGAGTCCTAGCTGGGTCAGCGTTGAGATTTATCTCCGCAAAATTTCCCCGCCCTGCCCACGGTCAGTAGGGGACACCGGTGGGCTTGGAAAGGCCGCCGTCCGTCGGATGGGACGGTAAGCCGTGGCCCCGTGTGTGAGAGCCATACCCTATGCACGTTAAACACGCTGGATGGCCTTGACGGGAGGCTACCATCTGTGTCCCAACAGCTGTTCCAGTGGGTCCCCTCCCCCAACCTTCTCTGAGCCTTCGGGGTCCATGTGACCTGGCCATTTAGCCCATGGTGTGCAAAAAAGTGCCGCTCAGAGGTAAAACAACCCAACCTACATGCAGTTGCTTTTAAAAACACCTAAATGGACTGGAGAATGTTCTTATCAGAGTGAATTCGTTTTTAAACAATTGGTATTTTCACTGAGTAAAATAATTCGCATTTGTATACAAAACTTAATCACTAGGTCAAATCACAAAACGAATTTTTTATTTTAAAAAGTAAGGGTAGAAAATATCGCACAAAGTTCTTATTCCGAAGAAACTAATCCTACAGCAATAAACTAGACATTTCTAAAAATCAGAATAGCAATTTACACACATTAAGAATCGTTACAAGAACAAACATATTTGGGGGGGGGGGGGGCAAGTTGGTAGCGCGCCAGGCTCATAATCTGTAGTTCCCAGGTTCGAGTCCCAGCTGGGTTAGCGTTATCTCCGCAAAATTCCCCGCTCTGCCCACGGTCAGTAGGGGACACCGATGGGCTTTGAAAGGCCGCCGTCCGTCGAATGGGACGTTAAGCCGTGGCCCCGTGTATGGGAGAGCCATACCCTGTGCACGTTAAAGAACACGCTGGATGGCCTTGACGGGAGGCTACCATCCGTCTCTCAACAGCTGTTCCAGTGGGTCCCCTCCCCCAACCTTCTGAGCCTTTGGGGTCCTTGTGACCTAGCCATTTAGCCCATGGTGTGCAAAAAAGTGCCGCTCAGAGGTAAAACAACCCATGAATGAGGCACTGACCCATTTGGGTCAGTGCCTCATTTTCGCCGAAATGTTCTGCTTATTCGAAAAATTGGTCTGAAAAATTCTTTCCTCTTAACAGACTGATTCAATTCCCACAAAAGTTTCCTCTACTGAAGAAAGCGATTTGTTGGCGTCACGCGAGAGGGAATCCCACATCACGTGGGTTGTGAAGAACTGACTATAAAAAAAGCAAATATATGACGTAAAGACAGATTCAACATGAATCACGTGACTTTCAATGAAGCTTGCCAGCCGCTTTTGTTCGCCAAAACCTGTCGTGACCACTTCCGGCAACGACTCGCTACGAGGTCATGCGACTATTGCGAAATAAACAATGCATAATGGATCATCACAGACACAGCCTATTTCTACTTGGCTAAGTTTTGAAAATTAAATTTAAATAGTGATCATTAAATACTAATTATTTTTTATTTTTTACTAATCACTGTTATAACTTAGTTTGGATTTTGTAATTAATTTTTTCCTCGCCACTTCGAGTATAGAGGAACCTTACGTCATAATATGTTAATTATATCGTCGATCTGTTAATACCAATAACAGATCAACTATTCCGTCGATCGTGTAACAGGAGGACTCTTCAGTCGGTAACGCGCCAGGCTCGTATTCTGCAGTTTCCAGATTCGAGTCCCAGCTGGGTCAGCGTTCAGACTTATCTCTGCAAAATTCCTCCTCCCAGGGGCGGCGTGGCTCAGTCGGTAGCGCGCCAGGCTTATAATTTGTAGTTCCCAGGTTCGAGTCCCAGCTGGGTCAGCGTTGAGATTTATCTCCGCAAAATTCCCCGCCCTGCCCATGGTCAGTAGGGGACACCGATGGGCTTGGAAAGGCCGCCGTCCGTCGGATGGGACGTTAAGCCGTGGCCCCGTGTGAGGGAGAGCCATACCTTGTGCACGTTAAAGAACACGCTGGATGGCCTTGACGGGAGGCTACCATCTGTTCCAACAGCTGTTCCAGTGGGTCCCCTCTCCCAACCTTCTCTGAGCCTTCGGGGTCCATGTGACCTGGCCATTTAGCCCATTGTGTGCAAAAATGTGCCGCTCAGAGGTAAAACAACCCAAACCCCCCATGCCCACAGTCAGTAGGGGATACCGATGGGCTTAGAAAGGCAGCCGTCCGTCGGATGGGACGTTAAGCCGTGACCCCGTGTGCAGGAGAGCCAAACCCTGTGCACGTTAAGGAACACGTTAGATGGCCTTGATGGGAGTCTACCAGCTGTCTTCTAACAGCTGTTCCAGTGGGTTCCCTCCCCCAACCTTCTCTGAGCCTTCGGGGTCCTTGTGACCTGGCCATTTAGCCCATTCTGTGCAAAAAAGTGCCGCTCAGAGGTAAAACCAGCCAACCAACCAGCGCGAGCATTTCTACAGTCTCTGCCTTTCATCTACCATAATCGTGTTTCGATCGAACTTATACTTCTGATTTGTTATTGCAGGCTTGAAATTAGATTAATTTGAGCTCGTTTATCGCCTCGTGCTGGCACTAAAAACCACTCAATGGGTCATCTGGGAGGGAAGGGTTTGTTTTAATTTATCGGTTGTATGGGTGAGCCAATTAAAAAGTGTTGGAGAAGAATTGATCGCGGACAGATCCTTTCTAAAAGCTTAATAAATGGCACTTTTGGGCATTCTTCGGAGCAGTTTAGTATCGTAAGTTTAAACACCAGAGCTCAGTTTTTATGAGGAAACTGATGGTAGAAATCGCCGACTTAAATGGATTTTAAAGTGAATTGGGCACATGAAAGCACCGATAATTTCGCCTCATCGCAGCAATTTTCGGTTATAAATTTGTTTCATCGATTTGATACAATTACAGGGAATAATCGATATTCTTTCGAAACTGGCAAGATTTGAAACTTGTATACAAGACATGTAAATTGGTCGCTAAAGTCTCGTTTCTAGTTAAGTCCTGGCAATCAGGAATTCATGAAGCTTGAATAATCCGAAACTGTAATTATTTTTGCAAAATGGCAATCTTTTTCTGCTCAACTAGTAATGCAGTTGCACATCATGAAGCACCTCATTTTACATGAGAGTAGGTCCTGAAAACAGAACTCTCATTATTCACGAGATGAGGTGTGAAATCCCCATCTACTCCTCCTGATCCTATATCAGCTGATCTTCACAAAAATTCACTATCTGTTGATGGCTCCGTTGCGATACAAAGGCCCCCAGAATCTATCCAATAAATTGTTCGGTCTCAATTGTACAATGTATTGGTGTGGTTTAATTTCAAGGACAGATAACAGTAATTACGGTTGGGTTGTTTTACCTCTGAGCGGCACTTTTTTTGTGCGCAATGGGCTAAATGGCCAGGTCACAAAGGGGCGGAGGTGGCTCAATCGGTAGCGCGCCAGGCTCGTAATCTGTAGTTCCCAGGTTCGATTCCCAGCTGGGTCAGCGTTGAGATTTATCTCCGTAAAATTCCCCGCCTTGCCCACGGTCAGTAGGGGACACCGATGGGCTTGGAAAGGCCGCCGTCCGTCGGATGGGATTAAGCTGTGGCCCCGTGTGCGGGAGAGCCATACCCTGTGCACGTTAAAGAACACGCTGGATGGCCTTGACGGGAGGCTACCATCTGTCTTCCAACAGCTGTTCCAATGGGTCCCCTCCCCCAACCTTCTCTGAGCCTTCGGGGTCCATGTGACCTGGCCATTTAGCCCATGGTGTGCAAAAAAGTGCCGCTCAGAGGTAAAACAACCCAAAGCCAGATCACGAAGGCTCAGAAGTTTGGAGACCTACTTGACAGCTGTTGGGAGACAGATGGTAGCTACCCGTCAAGGCCATCCAGCATGTTTACCTCTTAATGCTCTCCCGCATATGGGACCACTTTTCAATGTCCCATCCGACGGACGGAGGCCTTTCCAAGCCCATCGGTGTCTCCCTACTGCAGGAGTTTTTCGGAGATAAATCTCAACGCTGACCCAGCTGGAACTCAAACCAGAGAACTGCAGATTACGAGCCTGATGCGCTACCGACTGAGCAGCCCCGCTCCAGTAGTTAGGAAATCAAGCTCAGATTTTTGCGTAAGACGCGTACAGTCGCTCAAAAAAGTATCCGAACACTATGGTTAATTACAAAATTCAGAAAAAATATCTAGCATTGATTTTTTTTTTAGAAATTAGTGATCTGGCAACCTTCGTGTCACGTGACACGAAGGTTGCCAGATCACTAATTTCTAAAAAAATCCTTGCCAGATATTTTTTCTTAATTCTGTAATCAACCGTGGTGTTCGGATATTTTTTTGTGCGACTGTAGGTGGTCATTATTTTGATACTAGATCGTGTGGGCTCACTCACGGAAATATTGAGCGTGTGCAGTTACCGTTCACAGCAAACTAGAGCGTGTGCAGTAACTGCACACGCTCCAGTTTGCTGTGAACGGTAACTGGAGCGTGTACAGTTACTGTACACGCTCAATATTTCCGTGAGTGAGCCCACACGATCTAGTATCAAAATAATATGACCACCTACAGTCGCTCAAAAAAGTATCCGAACACTACGGTTGATCTAATGACAACTCTTTTTTCGGGTACTTCAGTCGAAAATTTTAAAGTTCTCAAGAGAGGGTTATACTGTTTAGAGATCAGATCTCAAATATTATGATTATTGTTAGATTATATTTAGTTATTCTTATAAAAAAAATTTGGTTTTTTCTCTGCATTAATTGAAACATTTATGTGGTACTTATTTGAATTGTTTATGTGGTGGCTTATCAGTGTAAAAAAAAACTTTTCCTTATGTTTTCATACGGCCGAATTGCTACTATTTGTTACAAAAATTTCCTTAGATTATGTAGAATTAATGCAATAACTGAAATTTTTGTTTTAACGTTTATTACTTTTACTCTTACATTGATGCAAAAGAATCTAGTAGGCAGTGATGTGTTTAAGGGGAGGTTCCCGTGGTCGAGTGGTTAGAGCGCTTGGCTACTGATCTTTGGGTTCGAGCCCTGGGTAAGGCATGGATGTGTCTTTTCTGCTGATGTCCTGCCATCCTCACAGACCTTCTACCCTGGCATATAAACTGACAGGCTCCTGGTCAGACCTCTGTGGCAAGCAGTTGCTTGAGGGATTTATTATTTTTATAATAAATCTTTAATCCAACTTCCCCTAAAAACCTCCCCCAAAATTTATTTCATTTTTATGCCTTTGGAACATTTAGTAACTATTAAATATTGATGTAAACTGTACGACTGGTTTTTTACTTATTTTTGACTTTTTGAATACTATGGTTTAATCTAGAAAAAATTCAAAACTCAGTCCCCCAAAACATTTTCAAAACACGCTACTGCTGGTAGGTCTTATTTCGTTAAGGAAGGTTACCATTGATTCTTAAATTCAAATTTTTGGGAAACATTGTTTTAAAAACTTAGAATTCTTGCGCTTTATAATTTCACTTATTGTAAAGTTGGGCGTTAATGTTTGTGATATTTAAGTGAATATTCATTTATCTAGCCCATAAATCATATGCGGCTTTGCTGCCTGATGAAGAAAGTTAAATAAATAATAAATAAATACTCCCTCAAGCAGCTGCTTGCCACAGAGGTCTGACAGGAGCCTGTCAGTTTATATGCCATAGTAGGTCTGAGATGATGGCAGGATCTCAGCAGAAAAACGACACATACATCCATGCCTTACCCGGGGCTCGAACCCAAGTCCCTTAGATCAGTAGCCAAGCGCGCAGTGTGCAAAAAATCGTTCAGATGCAAATCCTTCCGAATGATGTGAAGTGAAAGTATTTTTCCGTCATGTGAAATGCTCGGGTGCATAAACATGTTAGCAAATGATTATAGAAACTAAACAATGATTATAGAATTAAAATGATTATAGAAACTCGCATCTTTCATGGGTAAAATTACCGCTAGTTATATATGTCCTTTTTTCTCTCTCTTCAGGATGAAAGTGAACTTGCAGTGCGACAGCACGGATGATTCCGACGTTGCCCTTCACTTCAACCCTCGCTGGGACACGGAGCAGATTGTGGTTTTGAATTCTCGCCAGGATGGTGAATGGGGAGAAGAGATCCGCGAAGCGAATCCTCTCGCTCCGGGGAGCAGGGCTCAGCTCTACATCGTGTGCAAAGACGACGGTTACACGGTCGCCATCAACGGAAACGTATTGGCAGAGTTTCCTCACCGCATGGCCAGCAGCCGGGTCGACCACGTCGCAGTGGATGGCAGCGTCAGCGTACAACGCATCCTGGCTGCCTAACTAACGCCTATTGCCTCTCTCGTCCTCTCCAGCTGGCGCTCTCTTCAGAAGCTTTTTTTTTTTTGGCGTTTATTTATTCAACAGATTTCACATGCTGACTTAGAGGATATCTGCTGCTCTATACATATTCTGTATCATCGTTACTGTTAGAGAATAAATCTCAGCATTTTGTAAAATCACATGCATCGCAATCTTATTTCTTTTGCTGATTTCTTTGAGTTGGAATGGAGATCCGTCTATCATATGGGATGTTGACTCTATCATGAAGTGATGCAAATTAATGAATACAGTGGAGTCTTTTGTGATAGTGGATAGTCTTTTGTGAATAGTCTTTTTGTGGATAGTCTTTTGTGAATAAAATAGGCTCGGTGGCCAAGTCACGAAAATACCAGAGGTTTAGAATTGGTAAGAACCCACTGGATATCTGTTAAAATACAGATGGAAGCATCCCGTCAAAGGTATTCAATGGACTGCTCTTTTTAATCTAAACATGGTGACTCTTCTGCACATGGACCTCAACTTTGTCCCTTCAGATGGATTTGCTTTTTTTTAAGCCCATTGGTGTACCCTTTCTGAACGAGGGCAGGGCGTGGACGTTTTGCTACCCATTGATTACTAATAATCCAACTCGGGAAAATTCAAACTGAGATTAAAGATTTGTTGGAATATTTTTTGTACTGTTAATATTTGGTGCATGGCCATCTAATTAAGCAAAATGAATGTTGAAACCTCAGTTTCCAAGTCAACACTGACATGTTCTCCATTCAAAAATATATAAGGTTTGTAATATCTCGATTTAGGAAAAATCTGACAGACCGATTTCTTGAAAGAACTCGGAACTGCAGTAGCCAGACGAGTCCTAACTGTACTTTTTTGAGCGACTGTAGGTGGTCATATTATTTTGATACTAGATCGTGTGGGCTCACTCACGGAAATATTGAGCGTGTGCAGTTACCGTTCACAGCAAACTGGAGCGTGTGCAGTAACTGCACACGCTCCAGTTTGCTGTGAAAGGTAATTGGAGCGTGTACAGTTGCTGTACACGCTTCAGATATTTTTCCTGAATTCTGTAATCACGTGACACGAAGGTTGCCAGATGAATGATTTCTAAAAAAATCGTTGCCAGATATTTTTTTCTGAAATCTGTAATCAACCATAGTGTTCGGATACTTTTTTGAGCGACTGTACTAGAGATTATTTTTCAGATATATCTCCCTTAACTCTACCCTGGTCAAAAAGATAACACCGATAAGCGTGGAAAGATCGTCTGTTGGATGGGACGTTAAAACCTGTGTGCGGGAGAGCCATACCATGTACATATTAAAGAACACGCTGGATGGCCTTGACAGGAGTCTTCTATCAGTCTAATTTATAAATCTTCCGCCAACCTTCAGTCTTTCGGGTCATTGTGACCTGACCATTTTGCCCATTGCGTGCATAAAATCTCGGAGGAAAGAAATCTAACTCTGTGAAATTCAATGCAAATTAGTCTGATGATTTATGATTAAAGGTTTACCGGAATGTAGAAATTATAGGAGCTGGAAATAAGAATAAATCTAAAACTCGTCTTCCGTAATTTCACTTTGCTTTAAGTATTATCTACGGGGGGCGAGGGGCGGGGGTGGCTCAGTCGGTAGCGCGCCAGGCTCGTAATCTGTAGTTCCCAGGTTCGAGTCCCAGCTGGGTCAGCATTGAGATTTATCTCCGCAAAAATTCCTCGCCCTACCCACGGTCAGTAGGGGACACCGATGGGCTTGGAAAGGCCGCCGTCCGTCGGATGGGACGTTAAGCCGTGGCCCCGTGTGTGGGAGAGCCATACCCTGTGCACGTTAAAGAACACGCTGGATGGCCTTGACGGAAGGTTACCATCTGTCTCCCAACAGCTGTTCCAGTGGGACCCTCCTCCAACCTTCTCTGAGCCTTCGGGGTCAATGTGACCTGGCCATTTAGCCCGCGGTGTGCAAAACATTGTTTCAATCACGGGGGAAAACCCGTGCCGTGGTTGCCCCCTGTGATTAAATTGATTAAATTACTTATCACCATTCAACCTTTATTCCCCGCCCTGCCCAGAGTCAGTAGGGGACACTGATGGGCTTGGAAAGGCCGCCATCCGTCAGATGGGGACGTTAAGCCGTGACGCCGTGTGCGGGAGAGCCATACCCTGTGCACGTTAAAGAACACGCTGGGTGGCTTTGATGCGAAACTACCATCTCTCTTCCAACAGCTGTTCCAGTGGGTCTCCCCCAACCTTCTCTGAGCCTTCAGCCCTCCCCCAACCTTCTCTGAGCCTTCGGGGTTCATGTGACCTGGCCATTTAGCCCGTGGTGTGCAACAAAGTGCCGCTCAGAGGTAAAACAACCCAACCCATTCATTTCTCTATGTACGCCTTAAAGACATACTGGTGGTACAATCAGTTGCCGAATTCCTATTCACTTCAAAGGAAGATAGGGGGACGATTTACCTACTCAACATTTCCCTTTGAAGTGAATACGGATTCAGTGAACGACTGCCACTTGTATGTTTTTAGTTTCCAAGGTGCATGTAGGAAATTTTTTTTTAATTTAGTGTTTTTAGTGACAAAGTAAAAAATATTCAGTAGCTTTCGTTTGACATTGCTTAAAACTTTACTCTTTTTCGGGGGAGGGAAGGGGGCGTGATTCAAAGTAGCCTATTATCCTAAAGGGGGAGGGGGTGCTCAGTCGGTAGCGCGCCAGGCTCGTAATCTGTAGTTCCCAGGGTAGAGTCCCAGCTGGGTCAGCATTGAGATTTATCTCCGCAAAAATTCCTCGCCCTACCCACGGTCAGTAGGGGACACCGATGGGCTTGGAAAGGCCGCCGTCCGTCGGATGGGACGTTAAGCCGTGGCCCCGTGTGTGGGAGAGCCATACCCTGTACACGTTAAAGAACACGCTGGATGGCCTTGACGGAAGGTTACCATCTGTCTCCCAACAGCTGTTCCAGTGGGACCCCTCCTCCAACCTTCTCTGAGCCTTCGGGGTCAATGTGACCTGGCCATTTAGCCCGTGGGGTGCAAAAAAGTGCCGCTTAGAGGTAAAACAATCCAATCCAATCCCCCTCCAACCATACACACCTTTGGTTTTTAAAGAGGATTGAGCAGGGGGAAGAAAGCACGGGGTACACTTTTTCTAATCTGTAGCAATCCTGACGTCACAAGCTTTCATTTGTCACATAACACATTAAGTTTGGCTGTCACGTTGAAAAGATATTATGGAACAACTGTATTGACAAACAAACCGACAAATGACGAGCGGAAAGCAATTGGAAGATAAGTTAAAATAAAAAATATGTAAATAAATGGTTCCTTGCTTTCTGAGCGCAATAACCATGCGTATGTTTTTGTATACTCAATGAAAGTCTACTATATCCCTATTTCATAATCTACCTTAAATTATGGGGGCGGGGGGGGGGGGGCTCGGTCGGTAGCGCCAGGCTCGTAATCTGTAGTTCCCAGGTTCGAGTCCCAGCTGGGTCAGCGTTGAGATTTATCTCTGCAATAATTCCCCGCCCTGCCCACGGTCAGTAGGGGACACCGATGGGCTTGGAAAGGCCGCCGTCCGTCGTATGGGACGTTAAGCCGTGGCCCCGTGTGCGGGAGAGCCATACCATGTGCACGTTAAAGAACACGCTGGATGGCCTTGACGGGAGGCTACCATCTGTCTCCCAGTAGCTTGTTCCAGTGGGTCCCCTCCCCCAACCTTCTCTGTGCCTTCGGGGTCCATGTGACCTAGCCATTTAGCCCATGGTGTGCAAAAAAGTGCCGCTCAGAGGTGAAACAACCCAACCCCAAAACTGGTAAGAAATTTTAACGCGGTAGATCGTAACACGTCATATGCCAAAGGAAAACTTATGGCATGCCGAGAAACAACTCCATGCTCCAAAGGGTTGGTTTGTTTTACCTCTGAGCGGCACTTTTTTGCACACCATGGGCTAAATGGCCAGGTCACAAGGACCTCGAAGGCTCAGAGAAGGTTGGGGGAGGGGACCCACTGGAACAGCTGTTGGGAGACAGATGGTAGCCTCCCGTCAAGGTCATCCAGCGTGTTCTTTAACGTGCACAGGGCATGGCTCTCCCGCACACGGCGCCACGGCTTAACGTCCCATCCGACGGACGGCGGCCTTTCCAAGCCCATCGGTGTCCCCTACTGACCGTGGGCAGGGCGGGGAATTTTTGCGGACCATGCTCCAAAGACTGGGTAAGATAAATGTTTATATCGGGGCCGTATCTAAGGAAAGGTGGATAAGTTTGTCCTTGTCCCCTATTCAGAATGCTAGTAAGGATGATATAGGCAGAGGAAACCTTAAACTTATATTTCATGCAGTGTTAAAGAAATTTTTTAAAGACTCGTAAAATAGAGGAGTAAAGTTATAATGTAATAGAATTCCAGTCTCTTGACTGCCCCTTTGCATGTTTTTTGGCTCGATCGAGTCTCCCGCCATCACAATCCCTCTTTTTTTTTCTAGAACCGGGCCTGGTTTATAGTGATAAAGTGCTTTGAGACGTGGCTATTGAAAACTCCGAAATATACAAGGCATAAATTATGTGAAATGTATTGTAGTTCGAAAACCCGTATTCTGTAGAACCAAAGCGATACCCTTCCACAACCGAAGTACCTCCGAACTAACCACCGAAACCAACCGAAGTAGCTCCGAAAAGGAAGTGGAGAGGATGAACTTTAGAGCAGAGGTGACCAATCCAAAGTAGGGAAAAACTATATTCTTAAAGAGCCGAAGAAGAAAAAATAATTCTGTACTTAGAAACGAAAATATACTTTTCTAATGAGTAATTTTAATCGCAAAAAATAATTATTTTTAAATAAACAAGAAATTTTTTATTCAAAATATACATTTTTTATATTCTACGAATTGGTAAAATCGTTTAGATATGCACGTAAAAATGTTTGGTCAAAAAAAAATGGAAAAATGAGCCAGATTCAGTATAAATAAAAAAAAATAAATACCCCCTCAAGCAGCTGCTTGCCACAGAGGTCTGACATGAGCCTGTCAGTTTATATGCCATAGTAGAAGGTCTGAGAGGATGGCAGGACCTCAGCAGAAAAACGACTCATACATCCATGCCTTACCCGGGATTCGAAATCAGGTCCCTTAGATCTGTAGCCAAGCGCGCTAACCACCCGGCCACGGGACGGCTAAAATAAATACCCCCTCAAGCAGCTGCTTGCCACAGAAGTCTGACAGAAGCCTGTTAGTTTATATGCCATAGTACAAGGTCTGAGAGGATGGCAGGACCTCAGCAGAAAAACGACTCATACATCCATGCCTTACCCGGGATTCGAACCCAGGTCCCTTAGATCTGTAGCCAAGCGCGCTAACCACCCGGCCACGGGACGGCTAAAATAAATACCCCCTCAAGCAGCTGCTTGCCACAGAAGTCTGACAGAAGCCTGTTAGTTTATATGCCATAGTACAAGGTCTGAGAGGATGGCAGGACCTCAGCAGAAAAACGACTCATACATCCATGCCTTACCCGGGATTCGAACCCAGGTCCCTTAGATCTGTAGCCAAGCGCGCTAACCACTCGGCCATGGGACGGCTAGATTCAGTATACTGATGATTAATGAGCCTTTTGCAATGAGCCGTGAGTTGGCCAAGACTGATTTAGAATATCGCAGAAAATAAAGCAATAATTTCGCAGAAGAAAAGGCAGTGAAAGTGTTAATTCTGAGATTGTAAGGTTAGATCCAATCACACATGTCCATATGCAATATCAAACATTATTTTCAAATGTAATTAATCTTACTATACTGTTTTTCTAATGTGTGTGTGATGCGCCAAAAATGGCATCAAAAGTTTACTGTTTAATCAACATATTGGCAGGATATTCATGGATGCCACTTTCGTCTAATAAGGTTTGGTTGTTTTACATATGAGCGGCACTTTTTTGCACACCATGGACTAAATGGCCAGGTCACATGGACCCCGAACTCGCGGAGAAGGTTGCGGGAGGGGATCCACTGGAACATCTGTTGGGAGACAGATGGTAGCCTCCCGTCAAGGCCATCCAGCGTGTTCTTTAACGTGCACAGGGTATGGCTCTCCCTCACACGGTGCCACGGCATAACGTCCCATCCGATGGATGGCGGCCTTTCCAAGTCCATCGGTGTCCCCTACTGACCGTGGGCAGGGCGGGGAATTTTGCGGAGATAAGTCTCAACGCTGACCCAGCTGGGACTCGAACCTGGGAACTACAGATTACGACTAATAAGAAAGTATATGACTCCATGAAGTGGAGTCATATACTTTCTCCCTCATTTTACGACAATTTCCTTCATTTCCCTCATTTTACGACAATTTCCTTCATATCCCTCATTTTACGACAATTTCCTTCATTTCCCTCATTTTACGACAATTTTCTTCATTTCCCTCATTTTACGACAATTTCCTTCATATCCCTCATTTTACGACAATTTCCTTCATTTCCCCTCATTTTACGACAATTTCCTTCATTTCCCCTCATTTTACGACAATTTCCTTCATTTCCCCTCATTTTACGACAATTTCCTTCATTTCCCCTCATTTTACGAGATTTTTCCTCATTTTACGACAATGCAATATCGGATTTTTCTTCTGCTACGTGGTAACAGATTTGCATCGTGTGAATCCACACACATTACCCCCAAACGAATTTTATACTGCTCACAAAAATTAGGGGATATTTCTTCGCTTCATATTCATTTTGAAATGTCCCCTAACTTTTGTGAGCAGTATATTTCCTAACTGATACTGTCGGAATGACGCTTGATATTTTCTCACAAGATGACCTCCTAACCTCCTTTTGTTTCTTCCTAAATGCTGCAAAGGAAGCATTCGTCAGCATTTTCGTGCTCGGCTAAAAATGAAACCATATATCCTTTTCCTTTTTTAATTTATCCTATGGTCTCATTTCGCACCCTTGTCTGAAATATGTGCCTCGAAGATTTCCTAAACAACCTTCTCTCATAAACAGCATTTGGCTTTCAACAGAAGTGCAATCTAATACTTGCTTCTCATATACATCTAGCAACATCATTGCCTTTCCTTTCATTCGCTGGGCGGGGGTGGCTCAGTCGGTAGCGCGCCAAGCTCGTAATCTGTAGTTCCCAAGTTCGAGTCCCAGCTGGGTCAGCGTTGAGATTTATCTCCGCAAAATTCCCCGCCCTGCCCACGGTCAGTAGGGGACACCGATGGGCTTGGAAAGGGCACCGTCCGTCGGATGGGACGTTAAGCCGTGAACCCGTGTGCGGGAGAGTCGTACTCTGTGCACGTTAAAGAACACGCTGGAAGTCCTTGACTGGAGGCTACCATCTGTCTCCCAACAGCTGTTCCAGTAGGTCCCCTCCCCCAACCTTCTCTGAGACTTCGGGGTCCTTGTGACCTGGTCATATATCCCATTGCATGCAAAAAAGGGCTGTTAAGAGTTAAAACATCCCAACCGAATCATTCTAAAAATATGAATTGAAATAAAAAAAAAAATGTCTAATATTTGTACAAATTTGTGATGTAGTAAGGTAATGACGGTCAGTGATGCGGGACTTTTTTACCGGACCCCGAACGCTTCCCCTCCTTAGAAATATTTTTCGGAAAAAATTAGAGGATTTCTTTAATGAAATACCTTCGTTTCTATTAATTTGATTGTGCAGTTTACCAGAGAAATCACTTCCCATTCCGTTGAAACTCTTTTAAAACAAAAGAGACACACCGACCCCTACCGGGGGCGGGGGTGGCTCAGTCGGTAGCGCGCCAGGCTCGTAATCTGTAGTTCCCAGGTTCGAGTCCCAGCTGGATCAGCGTTGAGATTTATCTCCGCAAAATTCCCCGCCCTGCCCACAGTCAGTAGGGGACACCGATGAGCCTGGAAAGGCCGCCGTCCGTCGGATGGGACGTTAAGCCGTGGCTCCGTGTGAGGGAGAGCCATACCCTGTGCACGTTAAAGAACACGCTGGATGGCCTTGACGGGAGGCTACCATCTGTCTCTCAACAGCTGTTCCAGTGGGTCCCCTACCCCAACCTTCTCTGAGCCTTCGGGGTCCATGTGACCTGGCCATTTAGCCCATGGTGTGCAAAAAAGTGCCGCTTAGAGGTAAAACAACCCAACTCGACCCCTATCGAGCAACGACTGTGCTTCAGTTGAACCTTCGGTCCCATGAGAGCAATGCCCCTGAAAATACCTATCTTCCAACGTGCGCCCTTCAAAGTAAGAAAATAAAAAATTGAAGCATACTGATGGTGAAGTCAATCAATGAATTCGTATCCATTTCAAAATAGGATAAGTGGACGATTTACCTACTGAGCAATAATTACCTTCTCTCTGTGGTTGCTAATTGGGAGGCAACACAACTAATTGGGAGGCAACATTTAATAACAAGGCTCAGTCAGTAGATCGCTAATCTCGTAATCTGTAGTTCCCAGGCCGATTCTCGCCTGTGCCAGCGTTCAGATTTATCTCCGCCAAGCTCCCATCCTGCCCTCGGTCAGAAAGAGCTAACGAAGGGCTTGGAAAGGACGCCGTTCCGAAAGGTTTCTGTGCGCAAAAAACAACATTATATCCTATACAAATATTTTTCAAACTTTTCTGACAGCGACCCACAATAAGAAATACACATTACATTGCGACCCAGTCTGTGAGATCCACTCTGATATTTTCTATTCTGTTTCATTAAGAAAAATGCTGCATCTGCATGTTACAGAACACGCTGTCTGCCATTTGCAGTTGACTTCCATCTGTGTGCTAAGAGCTGTCAAGTGGATTCCCGTTCAACATGCTTTGGATTCTAGATGCTTACGCAGTATCTTGGGAATTAGGTGGTTCAACTTTGTAACTAATGATGAGATTAGGCAAAGGAGTTTGCAACCTTCTATAAGCAGCATATTGTGCAGAGAGAGACTCCATTGGTTTGGCCATGTTGCCCGTAATAATAATTAGAGATTGGTGAATAGGGTTATGAACAGTGTGCCTAAAGGCCTCAGAAAGAGATGGAGACCTAGGATGCGGTGGGCAGACAATGTCAAAGAGGACCTTGTTAGAATTGGTGTGCAGTGACCAGATGCAGCAGATGTAGCTCAGGACAGATATGCTTGGAGAACTAAATTGCATGGTCTGTTTGGACCTCCGTAGCCCATGGCTGCTTGAGGATGATGATGATGATGATGAACCTTCTTTGAGCCATTGTGACCTGGCAGTTTGGTCCCTTGTTTGCAAAAAAAGTGCCGCCCAGAGGTTGGGTTGTTTTATCTGTGAGCGGCACTTCCATTCCTCCTTGGCCCCTTTTATATCCCCTATATACTTTTCCGCAAAAGTGAATTACGTGTTTCAAATATGCATAAATAAAAACCACAAAGTTAAAATTAATTTAATTATTAATCAGGGTATAATCCTAATAAAGGAATGAAATTTAAAATATCGTTCCTTCATGTAAGATGCTAATCAGGTTTAGGATTCGACGAGATCACGGAAGGGAGAATAGATCGAAGTGTTAGCAGCATCAATTTCAATTTCAGCAAGGCCATCTATGTCGACATCAACTGAAAGCAAAGACTCGAAAATAGAATCCTGATTATTTAAAACTTAGCCTCTCAAAGTGTGGGTCAAGAAGCTTGGAAGGGAGTTTGTGGTCAAGAAGTGTTGGAAGGGAGTTGCAAAGCTCTAAACGACTATATTAAAAAATTTATTAAATATTTTCGCCCGAATGAAATAACCATCTACCTGGTGGTTTGCCCTTGCTTGTCCTGGATCTCCTGACTCGCGCCATCTGAGCCGATTCCCCCCTCCCCGCCTCTTTTTTTTCAGTAGGATAGATAATCCGTATGCATAGTTGTCTCGTGGCTTTGGGTTGGGTTGTTTTACCTCTGAGCGACACTTTTTTTGCACACCATGGGCTAAACGGCCAGGTCACATGGACCCCGAAGGCTCAGAGAAGGTTGGGGGAGGGGACCCACTGGAACAGCTGTTGGGAGACAGATGGTAGCCTCCCGTCAAGGCCATCCAGCGTGTTCTTTAACGTGCACAGGGTATGGCTCTCCCACACACGGGGCCACGGCTTAACGTCCCATCCGACGGACGGCGGCCTTTCCAAGCCCATCGGTGTCGCCTACTGACCGTGGGCAGGGCGGGGAATTTTGCGGAGATAAATCTCAACGCTGACCCAGCTGGGACTCGAACCTGGGAACTACAGATTACGAGCCTGGCGCGCTACCGACTGAGCCATCCCCGCCCCAGCTGTCTCGTGGCAGCAGGGTTAATGACCAAAAGGACCTGGGTTCGAGACCCAGGTAAGACATGTTTGTGTTGTCTTTCCGCTGAGGTTCAGGGGCGTTGCCATGGGGGGGATGGGGAGAGGTTCCCCCCCCCAAGTAACTCAGAGTTGGCAAAATTCGAAGCGACTTCGTAAAATCTAGATGAGTTGTGAAAATTTGTAATTTTTTTTTTTGAAAATTAAGGGAAGTTGTCAAAATAGAGGCAACTTGGCAAATCTAAGGCAGTTTGGAAAATGGAGAGACGGCAAAATGTAGAGTAGGTGGCAATATTCGAAACCACTTAGTAAAATACAGGTGAGTTGGCAAAATCGGGACAACTTGGAAAAATCTTAGGGAGTTGGCAAAATTCGGAGTGACTTGGTAAAATCTTGGGTAGTTGACAAATTCACATTGACTTGGCAAAATCGTGGGGAGTTGGCAAAATTGAAGTGAGATGTAAATATTGGGATTTTTTTCTATAAAATTATGGCGAGTTGGAAAAACTTAGGGAGTTGGCAAAATCTAGGGGCAGTTGGCAAAATTCGGAGTGACTTGGCAAAATCGTGGAGAGTTGACAAAATTCAGGTCAGATGTAAAAATTGGAATCTTTTTTCTGAAATTATGGCGTGTTGGCAAAACTGAGACAGCTTTGCAATATCTGGGAGAGTTGGCAAATCTTGGGGGAGTTGGCAAAATTTAGAGTGGCTTTGCAAAACTCAGGTGAGATGTGAAAATCGCGATTTTTTTGTAAAATTGTGGCGAGTTGGCAAAATCTAGGGTAGTTGGCAAAATTCGAATCCACTTGGTAAAATACGGGCGATTCGGGAAATTGGGATTTGGTTTGTGAAATTCAGGATAGTTGACTGAAATCGAGAAAACTTGGCAAAATCTTGGGGAGTTTGAAAAGTTTGAAGTGATTTGGCAAATTTAGGAGAGATGTAAAGATTGGGATTAGTTTCGTGAAATTAAGGAGTGTTCGGAAAATTCGCACTGACTTGCTACAATTCAGCGAGCTGTAAATATTGGGATTATTTCCGTGAAAATATGGGTAGTTGGCAAAATTGGAAGTTACATGGCAAAATGCAGGAGATTTGTGAAAATTGCCTACCCCCCCCGTACACACACGGAGCGAAAATCATCTAGGTACGAACCCTGAGAGAGCCACAAAATTTGATTTTCGAGTTGGAAAATTTTCGATTTCTACCCTCCCCTCCAACCATAGTTCTTCGCTACGTCCCTGCTGAGGTCTCGCCATCCTCATAGACTTTCTACTATGGCGTATAAACTGGCAGGCTCCTGTCAGACCTCTGTGGCAAGCAACTGCTTGCTCGAGAGGGAATTTATCACCTATTTTAATCAGGATGCTGTGTTTGTGATTTACTTCTACCAAATCCTGAGAAACGTCATCAGTTGCATTCCTTCTGAAAGGCAAAATTAACATTTTTTCTTCTCATTCATGCGGAATAATTCGCGTCTTCTTTCACACACATCAATTAAACAATTAGCACGTGTTTGCGGACTCCCTCGAGCTGCTACGTCACCACGTGGCCCACCGGATGACGAAAGCGTCTGCTGCTTGCTCCTCCGGTTCCCAGATGGCGCCACGGAGTAAAGCGATCGCCATCTTACGAAGAACGAGATCTTTCCCTTGCATCGAAAGGTGAGCGATTCTCTTCTTTCTACTTTTCGCTCGTAATCCATCAACGAACCAGACAGCACATTCACTTCTTTCACATTCGCTTCCATCCTCACTTTAATTGCACGCCACCATCCCGAGGAAAGGAACATCTTGTGGCGAGAGCACAAACCACCGCGTCGCCCTCGCGGCTACACTTCCGGGGCTGCTAGTCAGCGAACGTGTGCGCATTTTGGGCTTGGGTGTCGCGTCCTGCGTTTAAGGGAATTGTCACCTTTGAAATACCCATGGTGCACACATATGGGTGTGCTGCCAAATGATCTGAGGAGGCAGAAAGGAACACCGAGAGGAGGAATTCATCAGCCTGCTTACACATATAGTGTCTCATCAGCAAATTAAAAGTGGCGGTGCGCTTTATGCTTGATGAAATGACTTCGTAATATATTACACATCGCTTCATTTTGGTTATGTTGTTTGACAGTCAAGAGTTTTTTTTTTGTCTTAACTGAGGTCAAAAGTGCTCCCTTCCTAGCCACTCATCAGATCCCCCTTTTATAAATTTTGAGTTACCTTAGAGAAAACGTTGGATAACAAGTGATTGGAGAAAAGTGAGCAATCACTATTCCCCACTAACAAAAGTTCCCCGATATAGCTTATTGCAAACTGTTTATGCCTGGTACGTAGCCAAGGTGGGTTGTTGGGTTGGGTTGTTTTACCTCTTAGCGGCACTTTTTTGCACACCATGGGCTAAATGGCCAGGTCACATGGACCCCGAAGGCTCAGAGAAGGTTGGGGGAGGGGACCCACTGGAACAGCTGTTGGGAGACAGATGGTAGCCTCCCGTCAAGGCCATCCAGCGTGTTCTTTAACGTGCACAGGATATGGCTCTCCCGCACACGGGGCCACGGCTTAACGTCCCATCCGACGGACGGCGACCTTTCCAAGCCCATCGGTGTCCCCTACTGACCGTGGGCAGGGATGGGAATTTTGCGGAGATAAATCTCAATCTCAACGCTGACCCAGCTGGGACTCGAACCTGAGCCAAGGTGGGAGCAAAGTCTTAATTCTGCCGCCCCACCCCCTCTAAAAAAAGAAAAAAATCTGCGATAGAAAAATATTTAGGATTCAGGAAAATAATTTTTATACATTTTAACTCGTTTTTAAGACAATTTTCATTATAACACAATATTACATCCAATTATATGTAATCTACAGGGCCGGGGTCCTTAAAGATTTTGGGGGCCCCTCATGTTAAAACATTAATAATGAGTGAATAAATAAAAGCCCCGATCTTACACCACCTTTCTTTGAGTATGATATTTTAACCAATTTAAAATTTTGCATAAGTTAAAAAATATTATTTAAAATACTGCTAGATATCAGAGCAAAAAGGGGACCCTCCTTTTTCTTCGGTCCCGGGCCCCCTTCTCTCCTTCTCACTTAACACGGCCTTGCTTTACCCGCAGGCACAAAACCAGAAAATATTTTACTTTCCGAATAAAAGAGGGGCTTAAAATTGAAAAAAAAAAAGAAAAAAAAAACTTTCTCTCCGACAGACGGGGAGAAAGAACGGGAACTTCCTCCCCCCTCCTCGGAACGGGAATTCGTCGAGAGTGTAAATTTAGGGACAGTTTGGATAGAAGTGCTAAAAGCTGAATATGTCAGTAAAGACAACAAAGATATTAAAATGTCTGTAAAAAAAAAATTAATAAATTTTCAGGGCTTAAAGAGTCTATACACATCACAGTGGCAAAGAGTATCTGGCAATTTTGGAATCATTCGAGATAATGAGACTGCGCAGTTGATGTATCGATTCTTCCCATTAGACATTGATTGAGTCAGCTGTCAATCACTTGTAAATCAACAGTGATCTATAGAGATCATTGGACGGATGAAAAGTAATGGAACACTCGATCAACCAATCATCAATGAGAACTTTCGATGCTTCAACTTCTTAGTCTTATTGTCTCAGTTGCCTCTAAAATTGGGGGTGGCTCAGTCGGTAGCTCAGTCGGTAGCGCGCCAGGCTCGTAATCTGTAGTTCCCAGGTTCGAGTCCCAGCTGGGTCAGCGTTGAGATTTATCTCCGCAAAATTCCCCGCCCTGCCCACGGTCAGTAGGGGACAGCGATGGGCTTGGAAAGACCGCCGTCCGTCGGATGGGACGTTAAGCCGTGGCCCCGTGTGCGGGAGAGCCATACCCTGTGCACGTTAAAGAACACGCTGGATGGCCTTGACGGGAGGCTACCATCTGTCTCCCAACAGCTGTTCCAGTGGGTCCCCAACCTTCTCTGAGCCTTCGGGGTCCATGTGACCTGGCCATTTAGCCCATGGTGTGCAAAAAAGTGCCGCTCAGAGGTAAAACAACCCAAAATAACAACCCTGTGACAATGTGTATTAACCGTTAGGGACACAAGGTTCAAACACTGTCAGCGTCTTCTTGCACGTGTCGACTCTAGCCCTTTTTTGCTGTTCTCTCAGTTGTGTTGATGAATAATTGTTTCCACACTGCCAATCGATACACTGACATCTAAACTTATTACCTGAACGGTGATGTGTGGGTTTTCCTTAATGAGTGCACGAATAGCAGCGATGGTTCTCTCGTTCAAGCCTTCTTCAGTCTTCCTGCACGAGGGAGGTCTTCGAAGCCCTGCCGTCCTTCTCTGAATTTGCGCATCCATCCCGTAACAGTGCCATATGAATAGGCATGATCGTCATATACATCTGATGAATCGGCATGAATTTTTTTCACGTCGTTCCCAAGCTGCATCCTTATGAAAATGTAAAATCTTTCCCCGTCTTTAGTAGTCTCCATAGCAACAACATACACATTTTACAGACCGAACTTGACTCGCCACCAGCGAAGAGAGAAATGATGATAAGAGCTTTGTTTTTAACTCGTCAGGACAAGTTTAGACAAGCTTTCAAACAAATCGTAGCTCGTAACTTCGGGGGAACGAGTGCAAATCGACAGACACGTGTCAAGAACTTTTGGAACGCCCTCTGCATTCTTATTTGTACAACTGAAAATAGTTGTTGGGTCGGGTTGTTTTACCTCTGAGCGGCACTTTTTTGCACACCATGGGCTAAATGGCCAGGTCACAAGGACTCCGAAGGCTCAGAGAAGGTTGGGGGAGGGGACCCACTGGAACAGCTGTTGGGAGGCAGATGGTAGAATCCCGTCAAGGCCATCCAGCGTGTTCTTTAACGTGCACAGGGTAGGCTCTCCCGCACACGGGGCCACGGCTTAACGTCCCATTCGACGGACGGCGGCCTTTCCAAGCCCATCGGTGTCCCCTACTGACCGCGGGGAGGGCGGGGAATTTTGCGGAGATAATTCTCAACGCTGATCCAGCTGGGACTCGAACCTCGGAACTACAGATTACGAGCCTGGCGCGCTACCGACTGAGCCACCCCCGCCCCACTGAAAATGGTGTAATATTTTTTTCAATTGATGGAAATGAAAACTTGAAGGATAACGTAATTACCTATTGAGAATATTGTAATGCTCTTTTTCAAAGAAAATGAAGTTTGTCATTTTTCCGACTATAACACTCTCTACAGGGAGAAATTCGTACCAAAGTATGATTCGAAAAAAGCAAGATGTATTTCTTTAGTACCTTTCCAACAGAAAAAGAAATTTTCATTTCTTTCTGGAAACAAGAAATGTTGCAACTCATTTATGTGCTAATCTTCTTCTCCGGTTGGGTTGTTTTACCTTTGAGCGGCACTTTTCTGCACACATGGGCTAAATGGCCAGGTCACAAGGACCCCTTGGGTTCAGAGAAGGTTGGGGGAGGGGACCCACTGGAACAGCTGTTGGGAGACAGATGGTCGCCTCTCGTCAAGGCCATCCAGTGTGTTCTTTAACGTACACAGGGTATGGCTCTCCCGCACACGGACGGGACCACGGCTTATCATCCCATACAACAGACCTTGACGGGAGGCTACCATCTGTCTCCCAACAGCTGTTCCAGTGGGTCCCCTCCCCCAACCTTCTCTGAGCCTTCGGGGTCCATGTGACCTGGCCATTTAGCCCATGGTGTGCAAAAAAGTGCCGCTCAGAAGTAAAACAACCCAACCCAGTTTTGATGCTCGCATGCCCATTGTAGGCGCTTTCCACAGTTAACCGAAGTTAGCAATGGGCACTCGGAGCGGTCTGCTGCTAGGCAGTCCTATTTTCAGCAGGGTTCGATGTACTGTGTATTGTGACACATTACTCTCATCACCAGCATTCAAATTACGGGTGAGTTGCGCCAGAGTAACCCTTCTGTTCGTTCGTATCATACGGGATAGTCTTCATTCACCTCTTGCATCAATGAGTCGTGATCGGCTCACACCTTTCCGGCGGTTCGTGGTTTTTCCCTCCTCGGACCACTTTTTGAAGGTACAGTCGCTCAAAAAAGTATCCGAACACTATGGTAGATTACAGAATGCAGAAAAAATATCTGGCAACGATATTTTTAGAAATTAGTGATCTGACAACCTTCGTGTCACATGATTACAGAATTCAGGAAAAATATCTGGAGCGTGTACAGCAACTGTACACGCTCCAGTTACCGTTCACAGCAAACTGGAGCTTGTGCAGTTACTGCACACGCTCCAGTTTGCTGTGAACGGTAACTGCACACGCTCAATATTTCCGTGAGTGAGCCCACACGATCTAGTATCAAAATAATATGACCACCTACAGTCGCTCAAAAAAGTATCCGAACACTATGGTTGATTTTTCCTGAATTCTGTAATCACGTGACACGAAGGTTGCCAGATCACTAATTTCTAAAAAAATCGTTGCCAGATATTTTTTCTGAATTCTGTAATCAACCGTAGTGTTCGGATACTTTTTTGAGCGACTGTACTAACCACGGCTGATTGGGAGCACTCCACAAGCCTTGCCGTCTCGGAAATACTCTGCCCCATACGTCTGGCCATTACAATTTGGCATTTTCCAAACTCACTTAAGTCCGCTGCCTTTCCCATCTGAAGAACAAGAATAACGCTGATTAACAGAGCTCAGTATCAGGTGTTATTTTTACCCTTTCATGACCTTCACACGCGCCGTCGTTTACCAGCAATTGTTTCAATTTCAATAAAGACGATCTGGTCATAATGTTTTGCCTCTTCGGTGTATAACATTTTATTACAAAATTTTCACAGTATTTAGTAACCTGTATTATTTACCGTTTAATTTCCTAGATTTGATTTATCATTGATTTTTCCCATCCTGTTGTATAATTTCTTTTCGTATGAATTTCATTATGAAAACGAAAAAATTTTGTGAACCTAAGAGTGTGCCGTCCCATGGCCGAGTGGTTAGCACGCTTGGCTACTGATCTAAGGGACCTGGGTTCGAGCCCCGGGTAAGGCATGGCTGTTTGTGTCGTTTTTCTGCTGAGGGCCTGCCATCCTCTCAGACCTTCTACTATGGCATATAAACTGACAGGCTCCTGTCAGACCTCTGTGGCAAGCAGCTGCTTGAGGGGGTATTTGTTTTTATTTATTAAGAGTGTGCCAAATGTAAATCCGGCCCTGCGGGGAATGAACATGACTGCCTCCCCCTTCGTCCCCCCTATATTTTCGTATTTCCCAACGCAAAATTCCCCGCCCTGCCCACGGTCAGTAGGGGACACCGATGGGCTTGAAAAGGCCGCCGTCCGTCGGATGGGACGTTAAGCCGTGGCCCCGTGTTTTGGGAGAGCCATATCCTGTGCACGTTAAAGAGCACGCTGGATGGCCTTGACGGGAGGCTACCATCTGTCTCCCAACAGTTGTTCCAGTGGGTCCCCTCCCCCAACCTTCTCTGAGCCTTCGGGGTCCATGTGACCTGGCCATTTAGCCCATGGTGTGCAAAAAAGTGCCGCTCAGAGGTAAAACAACCCAACCCAACGTATTTCCCAATGCCCTGCTGTAGAGCGCCACAGGCTTTTAATCTACGGTTTCGAGGTTCGAATCTCAAAGCTGGCCCAGATGTGGCCAGCGTTGAGATTTATCTCCCCAAAGCTTGGCAAACTTTTCCCTCTCCTGACGTTCACTAGTATTAATAGCAAATTTCCCATTGAACTTCAATAGGGCTTGTTATACTCACCCCCCTTTTGCAAACCATCCTTTTTGCAAACTCTCCCCCCTCCCAACGTTTGCAAACTATCCCTCTTGTGCAAACGTCAAAGAAAGAAGTATTGAAATGCATTTGCAACCTTTTCTCTTTAGTTTGATTATTGATTATGTTATGCGAAGTTCACTGCAATGGGAAAACGTTGGGCTCAACTGGGTCTAGAGATCTGAAAGTTTGATTTAGATTATGCGAGTGATTTGGCCCTATTGGTTAATGATGTTGATGACATGAATTCTTTTATTAGAACTGATGATGAGTTGGGTTGTTTTACCTCTGAGCGGCACTTTTTTGCACACCATGGGCTAAATGGCCAGGTCACATGGACCCGAAGGCTCAGAGAAGGTTGGGGGAGGGGACCCACTGGAACAGCTGTTGGGAGACAGATGGTAGCCTCCCGTCAAGGCCATTCAGTGAGTTCTTTAACGTTGGGTTGTTTTACCTCTGAGCGGCACTTTTTTGCACACCATGGACTAAATGGCCAGATCACATGGACCCCGAAGGCTCAGAGAAGGTTGGGGGAGGGGAGCCACTGGAACAGCTGTTGGGAGACAGATCGTAGCCTCCCGTCAAGGCCATCCAGTGAGTTCTTTAACGTTGGGTTGTTTTACCTCTGAGCGGTACTTTTTTGCACACCATGGGCTAAATGGCCAGGTCACATGGACCCCGAAGGCTCAGAGAAGGTTGGGGGAGGGGACCCACTGGAACAGCTGTTGGGAGACAGATGGTAGTCTCCCGTCAAGGCCATCCAGCGTGTTCTTTAACGTGCACAGGGTATGGCTCTCCCGCACACGGGGCCACGGCTTAACGTCCCATCCGACGGACGGCGGCCTTTCCAAGCCCATCGGTGTCCCCTACTGACCGTGGGCAGGGCGGGGAATTTTTGCGGAGATAAATCTCAACGCTGATCCAGCTGGGACTCGAACCTGGGAACTACAGATTACGAGCCTGGCGCGCTACCGACTGAGCCACCCCCGCCCGGTTCAGTTCAATTATCTTGAGAGCTATGTAACAGGTAGTGGTTGGGTTGTTTTTCTTCTGAGCGGCACTTTTTTTTTTACACACAGTGGGCTAAGTGGCCAGGTTACAAGGACTCCTAGGGCTCAGAGGAGGTTGGGGGGAGGGTACCCACTTCTGTTGGGAGACAGATGGTAGCCTCCCATCAAGCCTATACAGCGTGTTCTTTAACGTGCCCATGGTATGGCTTTCCTACACACGGAGCCACGGCTGAACCTCCTATCGGATGGACGGCTGCCTCTCCAAGCCCATCCCAATCAGTGTCCCCTACTGGCTGAGGGGCAGGGTGGGGAGTTACGTGCAGATAAACCTGAACGTTGGCCCATGCAGGACTCGAACCTGGGAACTGCACATTACGAGCCTGGCGCGGTACCGACTGAGCCATCCCGACCCACAACAGATGCTGGTGATGTGCAGTATGAGATAAACAGAAGAAAAAGAATTGCTGGCGGAACTTTTAAGAAACCGTGGAGAGTGTGGAGAAATAGGCGTATACACATAAAAACTAAAAATGCACTGTATAGTACACTGGTTTCAATAAATTAATGGAAAATTCCTATGTTAAATCAAAGGGAAGCTAACGTCAAAGCTCTGTAACTTCTAATATAAGTTTTTTGTTTCGAAAAGTGTGATTGCAGATAAAGATCTCAATCAAATAAATCAATATCTCGATTTTCAACAATATTCGTTCAGTATTTAATGAGTTATGGAATTCTGAATATTTAGCGATAACAATGCCAGCCACAAAAATTGATTTCAGAAGTTAATTAAAACTTAGTAATAAGTATTGTATCAAAGCGTTTAATAAAATAAGTTTGTATTTTAGAACTTTGTGTAAAGAATTCTTTCACTGTTCTTCACTTTTGTATAAGTTTCTTAAGACTGCATTGCTGTTGTGAAATATTCAGAATTCCATAACTCATTAAATACTGAACGAATATTGTTGAAAATCGAGATATTGATTTATTTGATTGAGATCTTTATTTGCAATCACATTTTTCAAAACAAAAAATTTATTTTAGAAGTTATAGAGCTTTGACTTTAGCTTCCCAATTGATTTTACATAAGGATTTTCCTTAATTTATGGAAATTAGTGTAGTTTGGTTCTTTCTAGAGTTAGTTATGGTAGTGAAACATAGACCTTTTGTAAACACTATAACAGGAAACTTGATGCCTTTGATTCCAGATGCTTACGCAGTATCTTGGGCATTAGGTGGTTCAACTTTGTAACTAATGATGAGGATAGGCAAAGGAGTTTGCAACCTCCTTTAAGCAGCATATTGTGCAGAGAGAGACTCCGCTGGTTTGGCCATGTTGCCCGTATGGATAATTATAGATTGGCGAATAGGGTTATGAACAGTGTGCCTTCAGAAAGAGGGGGAGACCAAGGAAGCGGGGGCAGACAATGTGAAACAGGACCTTGTTAGAATTGGTGTGCAGTGGCCAGATGCAGCAGATGTAGCTCAGGACAGACTTGCTTAGAGAACTAAATTGCTCGGTCTGGTTGGACCTCCGTAGCCCATGGCTGCTTGAGGATGATGATGACGAAAGGCTGCAGCCACCCATGCTGATAGGAACTTCAGGCGCCACCTTTCCAAGTGTACCTTTTCAAGAACAAGAATTTAGATAGATCCTGACCTGCCTGAGACACATTACTCCAGAGTAGGATTGGCGATGCCAACTAACTAAGGTAAAAGTTCAGGTACCTGCTCTAGCCTCATATCAGGATTATCCACTGGCTGATATAAAGTATCTTGTTCTACTCTTCACTTAGCAATTACTATTGTGTATAACTGCATATGTTTTACTGCATAATAAAATATCACCTATAACTCTTAATATGTGATGGAGTGATGGAGAAGGGCACCAGAATGGTGCCTCCTCCATCACGTATTAAGAACTGCTGAGTTGGTGGTGGCGCTGTAATCAGTGATATGATCTCTACGTACCGTTGATTTCTGTCGTCCCGCTTCACAATTGCCTAGCCTTCGCTTGAACTTGCACATGGTTGTTGGTGCATTAAAAATGTATTAAAAAGATTGACACCGTATTAAGAATACGATTGAAACCATATTAAAAAGATTGACACGAGTATGGTAAATGACGGAATTTTCTACGTACACTTAATGTAATATCTCGCGATTAAAATTAAGTCGACGCATAGGGTATTTCGAGAGTATTACTTCCCTAAATGCTCATCAGTTTGTTAATCTTCAGTCTCTTTCCCCCTTTTTCGGGGCGGGGGTGGCTCAGTCGGTAGCGCGCCAGGCTCGTAATCTGTAGTTCCCAGGTTCAAGTCCCAGCTGGGTCAGCGTTGAGATTTATCTCCGCAAAATTCCCTGCCCTGCCCACGGTCAGTAGGGGACACCGATGGGCTTGGAAAGCCCGCCGTCCGTCGGATGGGATGTTAAGTCGTGGCGCCGTGTATGGGAGAGCCATACCCTGTGCACGTTAAAGAACACACTGGATGGCCTTGACGGAAGGCTATCATCTGTCTGCCAACAGCTCTTCCAGTGGGTCCCCTCCCCCCAACCTTCTCTGAGCCTTCGGGGTCCTTGTGACCTGACCATGCAGAAAAAGTGCCGCTCAGAGGTAAAACAACCCAACCCAACTTTCCCCCTTTTACATTTTTACGGCTCGATAGTGTTGCTTGCTCCACCACCTCGCTTCGATTTTTTTTCCACATCAGGGCCTATATGATACCAACTTCTCACTGTCATAACAAGGAAACGTTGAGAATTTCTTGATATTTTCTATACTTTTATTGCTTAATTATTAACACAGTATAAAATAAAGTAATTCACCCTCAAGCAGCTTTCTTACCACTGAGGTCTGACAGGAGCATGCCAATTTGCTATTCGATGAAGAAGATTTGTAAGCATTTGGGTTGGGTTGTTTTACCTCTGAGCGGCACTTTTTCTGCATGGTCAGGTCACAAGGACCCCGAAGGCTCAGAGAAGGTTGGGGGGAGGGGACCCACTGGAAGAGCTGTTGGCAGACAGATGATAGCCTTCCGTCAAGGCCATCCAGTGTGTTCTTTAACGTGCACAGGGTATGGCTCTCCCATACACGGCGCCACGACTTAACATCCCATCCGACGGATGACGGTCTTTCCAAGCCCATCGGTGTCCCCTACTGACCGTGGGCAGAGCGGGGAGATTTGCGGAGATAAATCTCCTTACCTGCTGGGAAAATCTTAGGGAGTTGGCAAAATTCGGAGTGACTTGGTTAAATCTTGGGGAGTTGGCAAAATTCAGGTGAGATGTAAAAATTAGTATTTCTTTCTGTAAAATTATGGCGAGTTGGTAAAACTTAAACAGTTGGAAAAATTCGGAGTAATTTGGCAAAATCGTGGGGAGTTGGCAAAATTCAGGTGAGATGTAAAAATTAGGATTTCTTTCTGTAAAATTATGGCGAGTTGGTAAAACTTAAACAGTTGGAAAAATTCGGAGTAATTTGGCAAAATCGTGGGGAGTTGGCAAAATTCAGGTGAGATGTAAAAATTAGGATTTCTTTCTGTAAAATTATGGCGAGTTGGTAAAACTTAAACAGTTGGAAAAATTCGGAGTAATTTGGCAAAATCGTGGGGAGTTGGCAAAATTCAGGTGAGATGTAAAAATTAGGATTTCTTTCTGTAAAATTATGGCGAGTTGGTAAAACTTAAACAGTTGGAAAAATTCGGAGTAATTTGGCAAAATCGTGGGGAGTTGGCAAAATTCAGGTGAGATGTAAAAATTAGGATTTCTTTCTGTAAAATTATGGCGAGTTGGTAAAACTTAAACAGTTGGCAAAATTCAGGTGAGATGTAAAAATTAGGATTTCTTTCTGTAAAATTATGGCGAGTTGGTAAAACTTAAACAGTTGGAAAAATTCGGAGTAATTTGGCAAAATCGTGGGGAGTTGGCAAAATTCAGGTGAGATGTAAAAATTAGGATTTCTTTCTGTAAAATTATGGCGAGTTGGTAAAATTTAAACAGTTGGAAAAATTCGGAGTAATTTGGCAAAATCGTGGGGAGTTGGCAAAATTCAGGTGAGATGTAAAAATTAGGATTTCTTTCTGTAAAATTATGGCGAGTTGGTAAAACTTAAACAGTTGGAAAAATTCGGAGTAATTTGGCAAAATCGTGGGGAGATGGCAAAATTCAGGTGAGATGTAAAAATTAGGATTTCTGTCTGTAAAATTATGGCGAGTTGGTAAAACTTAAACAGTTGGCAAAATTCGGAGTAATTTGGCAAAATCGTGGGGAGTTGGCAAAATTCAGGTGAGATGTAAAAATTAGGATTTCTTTCTGTAAAATTATGGCGAGTTGGTAAAATTTAAACAGTTGGCAAAATTCGGAGTAATTTGGCAAAATCGTGGGGAGTTGGCAAAATTCAGGTGAGATGTAAAAATTAGGATTTCTTTCTGTAAAATTATGGCGAGTTGGTAAAACTTAAACAGTTGGCAAAATTCAGGTGAGATGTAAAAATTAGGATTTCTTTCTGTAAAATTATGGCGAGTTGGTAAAACTTAAACAGTTGGCAAAATTCAGGTGAGATGTAAAAATTAGGATTTCTTTCTGTAAAATTATGGCGAGTTGGTAAAATTTAAACAGTTGGCAAAATTCGGAGTAATTTGGTAAAATCGTGGGGAGTTGGCAAAATTCAGGTGAGATGTAAAAATTAGGATTTCTTTCTGTAAAATTATAGCGAGTTGGTAAAACTTAAACAGTTGGAAAAATTCGGAGTAATTTGGCAAAATCGTGGGGAGTTGGCAAAATTCAGGTGAGATGTAAAAATTAGGATTTCTTTCTGTAAAATTATGGCGAGTTGGTAAAACTTAAACAGTTGGCAAAATTCAGGTGAGATGTAAAAATTAGGATTTCTTTCTGTAAAATTATGGCGAGTTGGTAAAACTTAAACAGTTGGAAAAATTCGGAGTAATTTGGCAAAATCGTGGGGAGTTGGCAAAATTCAGGTGAGATGTAAAAATTAGGATTTCTTTCTGTAGAATTATGGCGAGTTGGTAAAACTTAAACAGTTGGAAAAATTCGGAGTAATTTGGCAAAATCGTGGGGAGTTGGCAAAATTCAGGTGAGATGTAAAAATTAGGATTTCTTTCTGTAAAATTATGGCGAGTTGGTAAAACTTAAACAGTTGGAAAAATTCGGAGTAATTTGGCAAAATCGTGGGGAGTTGGCAAAATTCAGGTGAGATGTAAAAATTAGGATTTCTTTCTGTAAAATTATGGCGAGTTGGTAAAACTTAAACAGTTGGAAAAATTCGGAGTAATTTGGCAAAATCGTGGGGAGTTGGCAAAATTCAGGTGAGATGTAAAAATTAGGATTTCTTTCTGTAAAATTATGGCGAGTTGGTAAAACTTAAACAGTTGGAAAAATTCGGAGTAATTTGGCAAAATCGTGGGGAGTTGGCAAAATTCAGGTGAGATGTAAAAATTAGGATTTCTTTCTGTAAAATTATGGCGAGTTGGTAAAACTTAAACAGTTGGCAAAATTCAGGTGAGATGTAAAAATTAGGATTTCTTTCTGTAAAATTATGGCGAGTTGGTAAAACTTAAACAGTTGGAAAAATTCGGAGTAATTTGGCAAAATCGTGGGGAGTTGGCAAAATTCAGGTGAGATGTAAAAATTAGGATTTCTTTCTGTAAAATTATGTCGAGTTGGTAAAACTTAAACAGTTGGAAAAATTCGGAGTAATTTGGCAAAATCGTGGGGAGTTGGCAAAATTCAGGTGAGATGTAAAAATTAGGATTTCTTTCTGTAAAATTATGGCGAGTTGGTAAAACTTAAACAGTTGGCAAAATTCAGGTGAGATGTAAAAATTAGGATTTCTTTCTGTAAAATTATGGCGAGTTGGTAAAACTTAAACAGTTGGAAAAATTCGGAGTAATTTGGCAAAATCGTGGGGAGTTGGCAAAATTCAGGTGAGATGTAAAAATTAGGATTTCTTTCTGTAAAATTATGGCGAGTTGGTAAAACTTAAACAGTTGGAAAAATTCGGAGTAATTTGGCAAAATCGTGGGGAGTTGGCAAAATTCAGGTGAGATGTAAAAATTAGGATTTCTTTCTGTAAAATTATGGCGAGTTGGTAAAACTTAAACAGTTGGAAAAATTCGGAGTAATTTGGCAAAATCGTGGGGAGTTGGCAAAATTCAGGTGAGATGTAAAAATTAGGATTTCTTTCTGTAAAATTATGGCGAGTTGGTAAAACTTAAACAGTTGGAAAAATTCGGAGTAATTTGGCAAAATCGTGGGGAGTTGGCAAAATTCAGGTGAGATGTAAAAATTAGGATTTCTTTCTGTAAAATTATGGCGAGTTGGTAAAACTTAAACAGTTGGAAAAATTCGGAGTAATTTGGCAAAATCGTGGGGAGTTGGCAAAATTCAGGTGAGATGTAAAAATTAGGATTTCTTTCTGTAAAATTATGGCGAGTTGGTAAAACTTAAACAGTTGGAAAAATTCGGAGTAATTTGGCAAAATCGTGGGGAGTTGGCAAAATTCAGGTGAGATGTAAAAATTAGGATTTCTTTCTGTAAAATTATGGCGAGTTGGTAAAACTTAAACAGTTGGAAAAATTCGGAGTAATTTGGCAAAATCGTGGGGAGTTGGCAAAATTCAGGTGAGATGTAAAAATTAGGATTTCTTTCTGTAAAATTATGGCGAGTTGGTAAAACTTAAACAGTTGGAAAAATTCGGAGTAATTTGGCAAAATCGTGGGGAGTTGGCAAAATTCAGGTGAGATGTAAAAATTAGGATTTCTTTCTGTAAAATTATGGCGAGTTGGTAAAACTTAAACAGTTGGAAAAATTCGGAGTAATTTGGCAAAATCGTGGGGAGTTGGCAAAATTCACTTGAGATGTAAAAATTAGGATTTCTTTCTGTAAAATTATGGCGAGTTGGTAAAACTTAAACAGTTGGAAAAATTCGGAGTAATTTGGCAAAATCGTGGGGAGTTGGCAAAATTCAGGTGAGATGTAAAAATTAGGATTTCTTTCTGTAAAATTATGGCGAGTTGGTAAAACTTAAACAGTTGGAAAAATTCGGAGTAATTTGGCAAAATCGTGGGGAGTTGGCAAAATTCAGGTGAGATGTAAAAATTAGGATTTCTTTCTGTAAAATTATGGCGAGTTGGTAAAACTTAAACAGTTGGAAAAATTCGGAGTAATTTGGCAAAATCGTGGGGAGTTGGCAAAATTCAGGTGAGATGTAAAAATTAGGATTTCTTTCTGTAAAATTATGGCGAGTTGGTAAAACTTAAACAGTTGGAAAAATTCGGAGTAATTTGGCAAAATCGTGGGGAGTTGGCAAAATTCAGGTGAGATGTAAAAATTAGGATTTCTTTCTGTAAAATTATGGCGAGTTGGTAAAACTTAAACAGTTGGAAAAATTCGGAGTAATTTGGCAAAATCGTGGGGAGTTGGCAAAATTCAGGTGAGATGTAAAAATTAGGATTTCTTTCTGTAAAATTATGGCGAGTTGGTAAAACTTAAACAGTTGGAAAAATTCGGAGTAATTTGGCAAAATCGTGGGGAGTTGGCAAAATTCAGGTGAGATGTAAAAATTAGGATTTCTTTCTGTAAAATTATGGCGAGTTGGTAAAACTTAAACAGTTGGCAAAATTCAGGTGAGATGTAAAAATTAGGATTTCTTTCTGTAAAATTATGGCGAGTTGGTAAAACTTAAACAGTTGGAAAAATTCGGAGTAATTTGGCAAAATCGTGGGGAGTTGGCAAAATTCAGGTGAGATGTAAAAATTAGGATTTCTTTCTGTAAAATTATGGCGAGTTGGTAAAACTTAAACAGTTGGAAAAATTCGGAGTAATTTGGCAAAATCGTGGGGAGTTGGCAAAATTCAGGTGAGATGTAAAAATTAGGATTTCTTTCTGTAGAATTATGGCGAGTTGGTAAAACTTAAACAGTTGGAAAAATTCGGAGTAATTTGGCAAAATCGTGGGGAGTTGGCAAAATTCAGGTGAGATGTAAAAATTAGGATTTCTTTCTGTAAAATTATGGCGAGTTGGTAAAACTTAAACAGTTGGAAAAATTCGGAGTAATTTGGCAAAATCGTGGGGAGTTGGCAAAATTCAGGTGAGATGTAAAAATTAGGATTTCTTTCTGTAAAATTATGGCGAGTTGGTAAAACTTAAACAGTTGGCAAAATTCAGGTGAGATGTAAAAATTAGGATTTCTTTCTGTAAAATTATGGCGAGTTGGTAAAACTTAAACAGTTGGAAAAATTCGGAGTAATTTGGCAAAATCGTGGGGAGTTGGCAAAATTCAGGTGAGATGTAAAAATTAGGATTTCTTTCTGTAAAATTATGTCGAGTTGGTAAAACTTAAACAGTTGGAAAAATTCGGAGTAATTTGGCAAAATCGTGGGGAGTTGGCAAAATTCAGGTGAGATGTAAAAATTAGGATTTCTTTCTGTAAAATTATGGCGAGTTGGTAAAACTTAAACAGTTGGCAAAATTCAGGTGAGATGTAAAAATTAGGATTTCTTTCTGTAAAATTATGGCGAGTTGGTAAAACTTAAACAGTTGGAAAAATTCGGAGTAATTTGGCAAAATCGTGGGGAGTTGGCAAAATTCAGGTGAGATGTAAAAATTAGGATTTCTTTCTGTAAAATTATGGCGAGTTGGTAAAACTTAAACAGTTGGAAAAATTCGGAGTAATTTGGCAAAATCGTGGGGAGTTGGCAAAATTCAGGTGAGATGTAAAAATTAGGATTTCTTTCTGTAAAATTATGGCGAGTTGAGTTGGTAAAACTTAAACAGTTGGAAAAATTCGGAGTAATTTGGCAAAATCGTGGGGAGTTGGCAAAATTCAGGTGAGATGTAAAAATTAGGATTTCTTTCTGTAAAATTATGGCGAGTTGGTAAAACTTAAACAGTTGGAAAAATTCGGAGTAATTTGGCAAAATCGTGGGGAGTTGGCAAAATTCAGGTGAGATGTAAAAATTAGGATTTCTTTCTGTAAAATTATGGCGAGTTGGTAAAACTTAAACAGTTGGAAAAATTCGGAGTAATTTGGCAAAATCGTGGGGAGTTGGCAAAATTCAGGTGAGATGTAAAAATTAGGATTTCTTTCTGTAAAATTATGGCGAGTTGGTAAAACTTAAACAGTTGGAAAAATTCGGAGTAATTTGGCAAAATCGTGGGGAGTTGGCAAAATTCAGGTGAGATGTAAAAATTAGGATTTCTTTCTGTAAAATTATGGCGAGTTGGTAAAACTTAAACAGTTGGAAAAATTCGGAGTAATTTGGCAAAATCGTGGGGAGTTGGCAAAATTCAGGTGAGATGTAAAAATTAGGATTTCTTTCTGTAAAATTATGGCGAGTTGGTAAAACTTAAACAGTTGGAAAAATTCGGAGTAATTTGGCAAAATCGTGGGGAGTTGGCAAAATTCAGGTGAGATGTAAAAATTAGGATTTCTTTCTGTAAAATTATGGCGAGTTGGTAAAACTTAAACAGTTGGAAAAATTCGGAGTAATTTGGCAAAATCGTGGGGAGTTGGCAAAATTCACTTGAGATGTAAAAATTAGGATTTCTTTCTGTAAAATTATGGCGAGTTGGTAAAACTTAAACAGTTGGAAAAATTCGGAGTAATTTGGCAAAATCGTGGGGAGTTGGCAAAATTCAGGTGAGATGTAAAAATTAGGATTTCTTTCTGTAAAATTATGGCGAGTTGGTAAAACTTAAACAGTTGGAAAAATTCGGAGTAATTTGGCAAAATCGTGGGGAGTTGGCAAAATTCAGGTGAGATGTAAAAATTAGGATTTCTTTCTGTAAAATTATGGCGAGTTGGTAAAACTTAAACAGTTGGAAAAATTCGGAGTAATTTGGCAAAATCGTGGGGAGTTGGCAAAATTCAGGTGAGATGTAAAAATTAGGATTTCTTTCTGTAAAATTATGGCGAGTTGGTAAAACTTAAACAGTTGGAAAAATTCGGAGTAATTTGGCAAAATCGTGGGGAGTTGGCAAAATTCAGGTGAGATGTAAAAATTAGGATTTCTTTCTGTAAAATTATGGCGAGTTGGTAAAACTTAAACAGTTGGAAAAATTCGGAGTAATTTGGCAAAATCGTGGGGAGTTGGCAAAATTCAGGTGAGATGTAAAAATTAGGATTTCTTTCTGTAAAATTATGGCGAGTTGGTAAAACTTAAACAGTTGGAAAAATTCGGAGTAATTTGGCAAAATCGTGGGGAGTTGGCAAAATTCAGGTGAGATGTAAAAATTAGGATTTCTTTCTGTAAAATTATGGCGAGTTGGTAAAACTTAAACAGTTGGCAAAATTCAGGTGAGATGTAAAAATTAGGATTTCTTTCTGTAAAATTATGGCGAGTTGGTAAAACTTAAACAGTTGGAAAAATTCGGAGTAATTTTGCAAAATCGTGGGGAGTTGGCAAAATTCAGGTGAGATGTAAAAATTAGGATTTCTTTCTGTAAAATTTTGGCGAGTTGGTAAAACTTAGGGAGTTGGCAAAATTCAGGTGAGATGTAAAAATTAGGATTTCTTTCTGTAAAATTATGGCGAGTTGGTAAAACTTAGGGAGTTGGCAAAATTCAGGTGAGATGTAAAAATTAGGATTTCTTTCTGTAAAATTATGGCGAGTTGGTAAAACTTAGGGAGTTGGCAAAATCTAGGGACAGTTGGCAAAATTTGGAGTAATTTGGCAAAATCGTGGGGAGTTGGCAAAATTCAGGTGAGATGTAAAAATTAGGATTTTTTTCTGTAAAATTATGGCGAGTTGGTAAAACTTAGGGAGTTGGCAAAATTTGGAGTGATTTGGCAAAATCGTGGGGAGTTGACAAAAATCAGGTGAGATGTAAAAATTGCAATCTTTTTTCTGTAAAATCATAGCGTGTTGGGAAAATCGAGGCAACTTCGCAATATTTAGGAGAGTTGGCAAATCTTGGGGGAGTTGGCAAAATTCAGAGTGGCTTTACAAAAATCAGGTGTGATGTAAAATCGGGATTTTTTTCTGTAAAATTGTGGCGAGTTGGCAAAATTCGAATCCACTTGGGAAAATATAGGCGAGTTGTGAAAATTGGGGTTTGTTTTGCGAAATTAAGGAGAGTTAACAAAATCGAGAAAACTTCGCAAAATTTTGGGGAGTTTGAAAAAATTTTAAGTGACTTGGCAAATTCAGGAGAGATGTAAAAATTGGGATTGTTTTGCGGAATTAAGGAGAGGTGGTAAAATCGGGGCAACTTGGCAAAATCTAAGGAAGTTGGAAAAACTGGGTTGGGTTGTTTTACCTCTGAGCGGCACTTTTTTGCACACCATGGGCTAAATGGCCAGGTCACATGAACCCCGAAGGCTCAGAGATGGTTGGGGGAGGGGACCCACTGGAACAGCTGTTGGGAGACAGATGGTAGCCTCCCGTCAAGGCCATCCAGCGTGTTCTTTAACGTGCACAGGGTATGGCTCTCCCACACACGGGGCCACGGCTTAACGTCCCATCCGACGGACGGCGGTCTTTCCAAGCCCATCGGTGTCCCCTACTGACCGTGGGCAGGGCGGGGAATTTTGCGGAGATAAATCTCAACGCTGACCCAGCTGGGACTCGAACCTGGGAACTACAGATTACGAGCCTGGCGCGCTACCGACTGAGCCACCCCCGCCCCTGGCAAAACTGGAAACCACTTGGTAAAATACAGGCGAGTTGCAAAAATTGGGATTGGTTTTGTGAAATTAAGGAGAGTTGGAAAAACTAAGAACTCTTGGCAAAATCTAGGGGGGTTGGCAAAATTCGAAGCCTCTTGATAAAATACAGGGGAGTTGTGAAAATTGTGCCTTTCTTGTGCAATTAAGGAGAGTTGATAAAATTCGAAGTGGCTTGGCAAATTCAGGGAAGATGTAAAAACTGCGATTTTTTCGGTAAAATTATGGCGAGTTGGCAGAATCTAGGGTAGCTGGCAAAATTCGAATCCACTTGGTGAAATATAGGCGAGGTGTGATAATTGGGAATGGGTTTCTGAAATTAAGCAGAGTTGACAAAATCGAGAAAATTTGCCAAAATATTGGGGAGTTCGAAAATTTTGAAGTGAGGACAAATAAGGAGATTGGATTTCGGATTGTTCATGTGAAATTTAGGAGAGTTGGCGAAATCAAGGGAAAATTCACACTGACTTGCAACAATTCAGACGAGATGTAAATGTAAATATTGTGATAACACTTTTGCTTTTTGCTCAGTTGGCAAAATTTGATTTTCTAGTTGTAAAATTTTTTGATATCTCCCCCCCCCCCCAACCATAGTTCTTCGCTACGCCCCTGTTTATATCTATACCAGGTCTAGAAAAAAAATAACGGGGGGAGGGGGGGGGTCAAGAAACTGGATTACCTTTAGAATAAAAAATACCGGAAGGAGAGCTATGCACCACTTCCTGGTGATGAGACACACTACAGACCAGGCCTAACACCTAATGTCTGACCCCGCCTTCTGTGCTGCAGACCGTTAATACCTTTAAAAAAGAGATATTCTCTTTTGGAAGGGAACGGAAGAGGAGGGCTGCCAGTTGGGTTGGGTTGTTTTACCTCTGAGCGGCACTTTTTTGCACACCATGGGCTAAATGGCCAGGTCACATGGACCCCGAAGGCTCAGAGAAGGTTGGGGGAGGGGACCCACTGGAACAGCTGTTGGGAGACAGATGGTAGCCTCCCGTCAAGGCCATTCAGCGTGTTCTTTAACGCGAACAGGGTATGGCTCTCCCGCACACGGGGCCACGGCTTAACGTCCCATCCGACGGACGACGGCCTTTCCAAGCCCATCGGTGTCCCCTACTGACCGTGGGCAGGGCGGGGAATTTTGCGGAGAGGAGGGCTGCCAGATCAGTGTGGCCTACTGATCTGGTCATCAATGGCCACTTTTTTTTTCTGCCCAGCTGAGGAGTGGTCAACTTCACAAGGTCCTGTGTTGACACAAGCTCAAACCATGAGCCAGTCCAGTGGAAATTTATTCCCACTGGAGTGACTCGTAGCTTATGGCTTATGGCTTTGAGCTTGATTACGGACTGCACTTGTTGCACTGGTGGGCTTCTATTGAAGGAAAATCTGCCGCTGTGTTTTTGTTTGTTTGGGTTGCCATTCCTAAGTGAAGAGTAGAACAAGATACTTTATATCAGCCAGTGGATAATCCTGATATGACGCCAGAGCAGGTACCTGAACTTTTACCTTAGTTAGTTGGCTCGCCAATCCTACTCTGGAGTAATGTGTCTCAGGCAGGTCAGGATCTATCTAAATTCTTGTTCTTGAAAAGGTACACTTGGAAAGGTGGCGCCTGAAGTTCCTATCAGCATGGGTGGCTGCAGCCTTTCATCGTCATCATCCTCAAGCAGCCATGGGCTACGGAGATCCAACCAGACCGAGCAATTTAGTTCTCTAAGCAAGTCTGTCCTGAGCTACATCTGCTGCATCTGGCCACTGCACACCAATTCTAACAAGGTCCTGTTTCACATTGTCTGCCCCCCGCTTCCTTGGTCTCCCCCTCTTTCTGAAGCCTTTAGGCACACTGTTCATAACCCTATTCGCCAATCTATAATTATTCATACGGGCAACATGGCCAAACCAACGGAGTCTCTCTCTACACAATATGCTGCTTAAAAGAGGTTGCAAACTCCTTTGCCTAATCTCATCATTAGTTACAAAGTTGAACCACCTAATGCCCAAGATACTGCGTAAGCATCTGGAATCAAAAGCATCTAGTTTCCTGTTATCCTGTTTACAAAGTGTCAAAGTTTCACTAACATAACTAACCCTAGAAAGAACCAAACTATTATACAGTCTAATTTTAGTCTTTAGGTGTATACGCCTATTTCTCCACACTCTCTATAGGTTCTTAAAAGTCCCGGCAGCAATCCCTATTCGTCTGTTGATCTCATGCCGCACATCACCAGTATCTGTTACATAGCTCCCAAGATAATTAAACTGTGACACCTGCTCAAGACTGCAACCATTCAGATTAACTGAATCTCAACCTGCCTGACGAATTTTCATCAGTTTAGTTTTCTCTCTGTTTATAACCAAACCTACTCTACTACCAGTCTCATCAACAGCTCGAATGAAAGAGTTCATCTCATCAACATCATTTGCCAAAAGGGCTAAATCATCAGCATAATCTAAATCAGAAATTTTCGTATCTCCAGTCCATTTAAGGCCAAAATCTTTCCCTTGAAGTGAATTTCGCATAACATAATCAATAACCAAACTAAAGAGAAAAGGAGACAAAATGCACCCTTGTCGAACACCAGAAGCAATGCTAAACCAATTGCTACAAGCCTTATCAACTCTCACACACGACTCAGTGTTATTATAGAGAGCTTTCATTATGTTAACTAACTTGTCTGGTATACCATATGATCTCACAATCAACCACAAATTATGATGATCAACAGAGTCAAAAGCCTTTTTCAAATCAACAAAGCTAGCAACCAAAGGTTTCTGAAACTCTAAACATTTCTTAAGAATCTGTCTAAGTGAAGATATCTGATCCACACATCCCTTCCACTTCTGAATCCACATTGCTCATCACGCAATTGCCTGTCAACCAGATTCTTAATTCTATTAAGCACAATCATGGAAAGAACTTTACCTGGAACGGAGAGTAGGTTGATACCCCTATAGTTATCACAAGAACTGCGATCACCTTTTTTGAAAATAGGGATAACAATAGCTCTGGTAAAATCCTTAGGAACCATGATCAATCTTAGCCATGAACCAATCTTAGGAAACCATGATCATAAAGATATTCAAAATTTCAGTCATCTAAGTGGTAACAGAAACATTTCCAGCTCTAATTATTTCCGTAGTAATTTCATCTACACCTGGGGATTTATGACGTTTAAGTTTAGAAACAGCCAAAATAACTTCGGATTGTGTTATAGGGCCAACATTAAGGCCACCAATGCATCTATCATCATTGCAAACAATGGGAGTAGAACTAACCACATTGTTTAGAACATCACTGAAATGCTCAGTCCATCTAGCCATGACAGAATCCTCACCTTCTATAACCTTACCTTGTTTATCCTTCAATCCTTGTATACCTGTTCGTTTTCTACCACATAAAACATTAACCATCTGGTACAGCTCTCTGCTGTTGTGCTGTCTAACTGCTTCCTCGGCTTTGTCAGCCAAACCATCAAGCCAAAGATTCTTATCAGCAGCTAACTGATCTTTTACACGTTTATTAAGTTCTCTGTAATGCTTTCTATTAGGACTAGTAGGGTATTGATTAAGGACATTCCTGCAGTTCTTTCTTTCTGAAATGAGCTCAAGAGCCTTATTACTCAAATAATTCTGTCTCCTCTGCTCCTTTTTTCCTAAAAGAGTACTGTTAGTTTCCAAAAAAAGCCTGTTTAAAACGGCCCCATTCTTCCTCAACTTCAGTAGTAAGCATACCATGACTGTCATAATGACTAAAACCTACCATGGTAAGCTTTAGCTATAACTGGGTCTTTCAGAGCTTCAGTATTAAAGGTAAATTTTTTAACCCTAGCACAACACTTTTTAAGTTTAAGTTGCAAGACACTTTTAACAAGGTAATGGTCAGATCCAATTTCAGCTCCCCTATATGCCCTGGTATTCCTAACAGAACTAGCCCATTTTGCTGTTAATTAATATATAATCAATCATATTCCTATGCAGCCCATCAGGTGAAACCCATGTGTACTTATGTATGTCGCGGTGTTTGTAATAAGTGTTAGTTATTCTGAAACCATTGAGTTTACTTACCTGTAGGAGACGTTGTCCATTGCAGCTACCAATACCAAAAGGGTCTATTACTCCTCCCCAAAGGTCAGAGTCAGTACCAACTTTGGCATTGAAGTCACCAAGAACAAGGGTAATATCTCCTTTCCTGACAGAATTCAAAATATTCTGAAGTTGTTCATAAAACCTATCCTTCTCATCGGCATCCTCAGTGGGGGCATAACAGCAGATAACATTCAGGTCTTTAATGCTTGTCTGAAATTTTGCTGTAAGAAACCTTTCATTAATGCACTCATATCCTAGAAGAGCATCACTAGCGTGTCTGCTGAGAAGCAGACCCACGCCTTGGTAATGCTTATTATCTTTCCTCCCTGAAAAGGGAAATTTAAGATTATTTTTAAGAATCTGACCTTTATCTGTCCTTCTGCTCTCTTGAAAGCCGAGAATATCTAAATTATAACGGTGGAATTCTTGTGTGTGGACATCAAGAGAAAAAGCTCTGTGCAGAGTCCTCACATTCCAACTACCTATGGAGAGAAATGGTTAGTGGGATGTTTAAAGAAACTATGTTTATTGAGAGAGGGAATGCCGACAATGTCAAACAGCCCCCTAATCGCAGACATGGGGCAAAGACCCCGGTTCCCCCACCACTAAAGGCTGAAGCCATCTACACTGGAAGACTTCCTCCAATGTAGAATTTGACGATGCCAATAGAAACAAAGAGATCAGGTGCCTGCGATGACTTCTGCTCAGGATTATCCACCAGCTGATAAACTTATCCTGTGAATCTATTCACTTGGGGCTGTCAACCCATGAACAAACAGAAAACACAGCGGAAGATATTCCCTCCACAGAAGACCACCAGTGCAGCAAAATCAGGATCCATAATCAAGCTCAGAGCCATATATCTGTCCAGTCCAGTGGGTTTATATGGTTAGCACCAGGACCCTGTGTGGTTGACCACTCCTCAGCAAGGTAGAAAAAAAGAAAAGTAGCCAGAGTTGTCCAGGTCAGTAGGCCACACTAATCTGTCAGCCCTCCCCTTCCGTTCACTTCCACAAGAGAGTATCTCTTTTGAAAGGTACAAACGGTCTGCACCACTAGAAGGCGGGGTCGGACATTAGGTGCTAGGCCTGGCCGGTTCTATGCATCGTCACAGGGGATTGGTGCATAGCTCTCCTTCCAGTGACTACCTAGCTACCATTTACAGCCTTTAGCAATGGGGATTTAACATCCATGGCTGCATCAAGATTTTGTATGTGTGTGTGCTGGGAAAACTATTCTTCATGATACCGTTAACAAGAACTGCAGTTCCAAGTGCTAGTAAATTCCATCCATTCAATCCTGAACTGAGTAATTTAGCCCATTGTTTGGTTATGCATAGTTTCTTCACCACACCATTGAGTTCATTTTGCAAAATATGGTGTCGAGTTTCATTCCGGTTGTCGTAATCGAGATCTGTTCTTCCGTGAGTGAAGTTTTTATGATTTTGAATCAGATGCTTTGGGTTGCTTTTACCTCTGAGCGGCACTTTTTTGCACACCATGGGCTAAATGGCCAGGTCACATGGACCCCGAAGGCTCAGAGAAGGTTGGGGGAGGGGACCCACTGGAACAGCTTTTGGGAGACAGATGGTAGCCTCCCGTCAAGGCCATCCAGCGTGTTCTTTAACGTGCACAGGGTATGGCTCTCCCGCACACGGGACCACGGCTTAACGTCCCATCCGACGGACGGCGGCCTTTCCAAGCTCATCGGTGTCCCCTACTGACCGTGGGCAGGGCGGGGATTTTTGCGGAGATAAATCTCAACGCTGACCCAGCTGGGACTCGAACCTGGGAACTACAGATTACGAGCCTGGCGCGCTACCGACTGAGCCACCCCCGCCCCAACAATGATGTTTTTATTTTTATTTTTTTACATTTTTTTTTATTTTTTTTTTTGAATCAGATGTAGAAGGTTCTGAGATTTGTGTAGGTAGCCGAGAAACTGGATTTGGGTTGGGTTGTTTTACCTCTGAGCGGCACTTTTTTGCACACCATGGGCTAAATGGCCAGGTCACAAGGACCCCGAAGGCTCAGAGAAGGTTGGGGAGGGGACCCACTAGAATAGCTGTTGGGAGATAGATGGTAGCCTTCCGTCAAGGCCATCCAGTGTGTTCTTTAACGTGCACAGGGTATGACTCTCCCACACACGGGGCCACGGCTTAACGTCCCATCCGACGGACGGCGGCCTTTCCAAGCCTATCGGTGTCCCCTACTGACCGTGGGCAGGGCGGGGAATTTTGCGGAGATAAATCTCAACGCTGACCCAGCTGGGAATCGAACCTGGGAACTACAGATTACGAGCCTGGCGCGCTACCGATTGAGCCCCCCCGCCCCCCGAGAAACTGGAACTTCATTAGAATGAGAGACAGGTCGCATTGTGGATGGCAGATTTGACTATTTAATTTTTTGCCTTGACTTCTTGTTAAAATCTTTTATATTTTTGAAGCAAAAGTAACAATCTTCACAATGGCTCTTTGTCTGCTTCAGATCTCCTTCTTTTTCCCATCAAAACTATTCTCTTAGACGTTCCCTGTATGTTTTACTCACGATATCACTAAGATTTCTCTTGAACTCGTAGTTTAAAAATCAAACTAAGCATTGCAAAGTTGGGTTGTGTTGTGTTGTTTTACCTCTGAGCGGCACTTTTTTGCACACCATGGCCTAAATGGCCAGGTCACATGGACCCCGAAGGCTCAGAGAAGGTTGGGGGAGGGGACCCACTGGAGCAGCTGCTGGGAGACAGATGGTAGCCTCCCGTCAAGGCCATCCAGCGTGTTCTTTAACGTTGGGTTGTTTTACCTCTGAGCGGCACTTTTTTGCACACCATGGGCTAAATGGCCAGGTCAAATGTACCCCGAAGGCTCAGAGAAGGTTGGGGGAGGGGACCCACTGGAACAGCTGTTGGGAGACAGATGGTAGCCTCCCGTCAAGGCCATCCAGCGTGTTCTTTAACGTTGGGTTGTTTTACCTCTGAGCGGCACTTTTTTGCACACCATGGGCTAAATGGCCAGGTCACAAGGACCCCGAAGGCTCAGAGAAGGTTGGGGAGGGGACCCACTAGAATAGCTGTTGGGAGATAGATGGTAGCCTTCCGTCAAGGCCATCCAGCGTGTCCTTTAACGTGCACAGGGTATGGCTCTCCCGCACACGGGGCCACGGCTTAACGTCCCATCCGACGGACGGCGGCCTTTCCAAGCCCATCGGTGTCCCCTACTGACCGTGGGCAGGGCGGGGAATTTTGCGGAGATAAATCTCAACGCTGCCCCAGCTGGGACTCGAACCTGGGAACTACAGATTACGAGCCTGGCGCGCTACCGGCTGCATTGCAAAATGTTTAACAATTTGGCTAATACTCCGCTTCTGTGAAACTCGCAGTGAAAGTTTGACACATGTCACGAAACATATCGAGTTTGTTTTTGTCGTTCCTGGACATCTTGATGTACTTCTCACGCCTCAACATCAATATAATATTCACTTGAATATGAATGAATGAATGTCAGAATAACTCTCTGGATATATAATCATGGGACTGTTAACAGGATGTTGAATGATGCAAACGACATTTTCCTACATTGATCGCAGAGATTGACATCACCACAGAAGCTGCTGCCACCTATTGCTAAAAACTCCATTCTCAAGAGACGGGAGATGTGAAACGAGAAACGTTATTTCATTACGTCACTTCGCGTCGCTGACAGATTGTCCATCAGTCAATTACACCGCAAAGCAGGCCGGGATTTCCCATTTAGGCTTTGGGTTGGGTTGTTTTACCTCTGAGCGGCACTTTTTTGCACACCATGGGATAAATGGCCAGGTCAAATGGATCCCGAAGGCTCAGAGAAGGTTGGGGGAGGGGACCCACTGGAACAGCTGTTGGGAGACAGATGGTAGCCTCCCGTCAAGGCCATCCAGTGGGTTCTTTAACGTGCACAGGGTATGGCTCTCCCGCACACGGGACCACGGCTTAACGGCCCATCCGACGGACGGCAGCCTTTCCAAGCCCATCGGTGTCGCCTACTGACCGTGGGCAGGGCGGGGAATTTTGCGGAGATAAATCTCAACGCTGACCCAGCTGGGACTCGAACCTGGGAACTACAGATTACGAGCCTGGCGCGCTACCGACTGAGCCACCCCCACCCCTCCCATTTAGGCACTAGCCTAGGGGGCATTGTCTTTTGAATACTACAGTTTGTTTATTTAGGTAAGAAAGTTATGTCTCTTTTAATTTTAACTAGTTGCAAGTATCTACAGAGAGCTATTTCTCTTTTTTTCAAAGTACAGTCGCTCAAAAAAGTATCCGAACATTATGGTTGATTACAGAATTCAGAAAAAATATCTGGCAACGACTTTTTTTTAGAAATTCGTGATCTGGCAACCTTCGTGTCACGTGATCAGATCACGAATTTCTAAAAAAAAATCGTTGCCAGATGTTTTTTCTGAATTCTGTAATCAACCATAGTGTTCGGATACTTTTTTGAGCGACTGTAGGTGGTCATATTATTTTGATACTAGATCGTGTGGGCTCACTCACGGAAATATTGAGCGTGTGCAGTTACCGTTCACAGCAAACTGGAGCGTGTGCAGTTACTGCACACGCTCCAATTTGCTGTGAACGGTAACTGGAGTGTGTACAGCAACTGTACATGCTCCAGATATTTTTCCTGAATTCTGTAATCACGTGATACGAAGGTTGCCAGATCACTAATTTCTAAAAAAATCGTTGCCAGATATTTTTTCTGAATTCTGTAATCAACCATAGTGTTCGGATACTTTTTTGAGCGACTGTAGGTGGTCATATTATTTTGATACTAGATCGTGTGGGCTCCCTCACGGAAATATTGAGCGTGTGCAGTAACTGCACACGCTCCAGTTCCATCATGACCGACCAAGTCAGTCAGCAGGGCCCTCAACTTCTGAGATAAAAGTCTTAGTCTGTCCAACCGGGGCCCAAACCGGTAAACAAGAGCCTTCGACGGGCCCTCAAACCTCCCCATCTCGACAAGGTAGTTCCCTCTAGGGGGGGTGGGGTGGGGGGGGCAGATGGACAGCGGCTTTCTTTTCCAAGCCCATCGGTGTCTCCTACTGATTGAGGGTAAGTAGTTTTGCGGAGCTGAATCTCAACCTGGACCAGCTAGGTTTCGAACCTGGGTACTGCAGAATACGAGCCTGACGCGCTACCCACTGAGCAACCTCCTCTCCCATTCCTTGTGGCCTTTTGCTGCAAAATGCTCAATTCAAAGTTAAGATGTTGTAAAGCAATACTTTTGATGATTTAGTATAATTTGCTCATTTCCAGAGCAGAAAAAGTAAAGAAGAAAACAGTTTAAATTACAAAATGAATAATTAAATTTTTAAATATCACTATCTACTGAATGTTTATCACTGTCTACTGAACTCTTTATTAATAAAACCTCAAGTGTCGTAATTTAATCTTTATTTTTCAGACTTATTTCGTATTTCCATAAAAAACATATATAATAAAATATATAATAAATATAAAATATATATAAAATATAGTAAATAATGATATAAGTTAGGGGTTCTCAATGTGGGGTACGCGGAAAAAGTTTTTGGGGTACACCGTGAGAGCTCAAAAGTCGCTAGATCTAGTAACAAAGTAAAAATGACCATTGTTATACTATAGTTTTATCTATCTATACAAGGGATATGCCAGTTACATACACATTTCCATGGGGTACGTGGAATTTATTTTATTATTTATTATTTATTCCCATGTTATACTATAATTATAGTTTTATCTACCTATACAAGGGGTATGCCAGTTACATACACATTTCCAGGGGGTATGTGAAGCATAAAAGGTTGAGAACCACTGATATATATGTTTTATTTTATTCCCATTGTTATACTATAACTATAGTTTTATCTATCTATACAAGGGGTATGCCAGTTACATACACATTTCCAGGGGGTACGTGAAGCATAAAAGGTTGAGAACCACTGATATATATGTTTTATTTTATTCCCATTGTTATACTATAACTATAGTTTTATCTATCTATACAAGGGGTAGGCCAGTTACATACACATTTCCAGGGGGTACGTGAAGCATAAAAGGTTGAGAACCACTGATATATATGTTTTTTTTTATTCCCATTGTTATACTATAACTATAGTTTTATCTATCTATACAAGGGGTATGCCAGTTACATACACATTTCCAGGGGGTACGTGAAGCATAAAAGGTTGAGAACCACTGATATATATGTTTCATTTTATTCCCATTGTTATTCCATAACTATAGTTTTATCTATCTATACAAGGGGTACGCCAGTTACATACACATTTCCAAGGGGTACGTGAAGCATAAAAGGTTGAGAACCACTGATATATATGTTTTATTTTATTCCCATTGTTATACTATAACTATAGTTTTATCTATCTATACAAGGGGTACGCCAGTTACATACACATTTCCAGGGGGTACGTGAAGCATAAAAGGTTGAGAACCACTGATATATATGTTTTATTTTATTCCCATTGTTATACTATAACTATAGTTTTATCTATCTATACAAGGGGTACGCCAGTTACATACACATTTCCAGGGGGTACATGAAGCATTAAAGGTTGAGAACCACTGATATATATGTTTTATTTTATTCCCATTGTTATAAAATAACTATAGTTTTATCTATCTATACAAGGGGTACGCCAGTTACATACACATTTCCAAGGGGTACGTGCAGCATAAAAGGTTGAGAACCACTGAAATATATGTTTTATTTTATTCCCATTGTTATACCATAACTATAGTTTTATCTATCTATACAAGGGGTACGCCAGTTACATACACATTTCCAAGGGGTACGTGAAGCATAAAAGGTTGAGAACCACTGATATATATGTTTTATTTTATTCCAATTGTTAAAATATAACTATAGTTTTATCTATCTATACAAAGGGTAGGTCAGTTACATACATATTTCCAGGGGGTACGTGAAGCATAAAAGGTTGAGAACCACTGATATATGTTTTATTTTATTCCCATTGTTATACTACAACAATAGTTTTATCTATCTATACAAGGGGTACGTCAGTTACATACACATTTCCAGGGGATACGTGAAGCATAAAAGGTTGAGAACCACTGATATATATGTTTTATTATATTCCCATTGTTATACTATAACTATAGTTTTATCTATCTATACAAGGGGTACGCCAGTTACATACACATTTCCAGGGGGTACGTGAAGCATAAAAGGTTGAGAACCACTGATATATATGTTTTATTTCATTCCCAATGTTATACTATAACTATAATTTTATCTATCTATACAAGGGGTACGCCAGTTACATACACGTTACCGGGGGTACGTGAAGCATAAAAGGTTGAGAACCACTGATATATATGTTTTATTTCATTCCCATTGTTATATTATAACAATAGTTTTATCTATCCATACAAGGGGTACGCAAGTTACATACACATTTACAGGGGGTACGTGAAGCATAAAAGGTTGAGAACCACTGATATATGTTTTATTTTATTCCCATTGTTATACTATAACAATAGTTTTATCTATCTATACAAGGGGTACGCCAGTTACATACACATTTCCAGGGGGTACATGAAGCATTAAAGGTTGAGAACCACTGATATATATGTTTTATTTTATTCCCATTGTTATAAAATAACTATAGTTTTATCTATCTATACAAGGGGTACGCCAGTTACATACACATTTCCAAGGGGTACGTGCAGCATAAAAGGTTGAGAACCACTGAAATATATGTTTTATTTTATTCCCATTGTTATACCATAACTATAGTTTTATCTATCTATACAAGGGGTACGCCAGTTACATACACATTTCCAAGGGGTACGTGAAGCATAAAAGGTTGAGAACCACTGATATATAAGTTTTATTTTATTCCAATTGTTATAATATAACTATAGTTTTATCTATCTATACAAAGGGTACGTCAGTTACATACATATTTCCAGAGGGTACGTGAAGCATAAAAGGTTGAGAACCACTGATATATGTTTTATTTTATTCCCATTGTTATACTACAACAATAGTTTTATCTATCTATACAAGGGGTACGTCAGTTACATACACATTTCCAGGGGATACGTGAAGCATAAAAGGTTGAGAACCACTGATATATATGTTTTATTATATTCCCATTGTTATACTATAACTATAGTTTTATCTATCTATACAAGGGGTACGCCAGTTACATACACATTTCCAGGGGGTACGTGAAGCATAAAAGGTTGAGAACCACTGATATATATGCTTTATTTCATTCCCAATGTTATCCTATAACTATAGTTTTATCTATCTATACAAGGGGTACGCCAGTTACATACACATTACCGGGGGTACGTGAAGCATAAAAGGTTGAGAACCACTGATATATATGTTTTATTTCATTCCCATTGTTATATTATAACAATAGTTTTATCTATCCATACAAGGGGTACGCAAGTTACATACACATTTACAGGGGGTACGTGAAGCATAAAAGGTTGAGAACCACTGATATATGTTTTATTTTATTCCCATTGTTATACTATAACAATAGTTTTATCTATCTATACAAGGGGTACGTCAGTTACATACACATTTCCAGGGGGTACGTGAAGCATAAAAGGTTGAGAACCACTGATATATATATGTTTTATTTTATTCCCATTGTTATACTATAACTATAGTTTTATCTATCTATACAAGGGGTACGTCAGTTACATACACATTTCTAGGGGATACGTGAAGCATAAAAGGTTGAGAACCACTGATATATATATGTTTTATTTTATTCCCATTGTTATACTATAACTATAGTTTTATCTATCTATACAAGGGGTACGCCAGTTACATACACATTTCCAGGGGATACGTGAAGCATGAAAGGTTGAGAACCACTGATATATATGTTTTATTATATTCCCATTGTTATACTATAACTATAGTTTTATCTATCTATACAAGGGATACGCCAGTTACATACACATTTCCAGGGGGTACGTGAAGCATAAAAGGTTGAGAACCACTGATATATATGCTTTATTTCATTCCCAATGTTATACTATAACTATAGTTTTATCTATCTATACAAGGGGTACGCCAGTTACATACACATTACCGGGGGTACGTGAAGCATAAAAGGTTGAGAACCACTGATATATATGTTTTATTTCATTCCCATTGTTATATTATAACAATAGTTTTATCTATCCATACAAGGGGTACGCCAGTTACATACACATTTCCAGGGGATACGTGAAGCATGAAAGGTTGAGAACCACTGATATATATGTTTTATTTTATTCCCATTGTTATACTATAACTATAGTTTTATCTATCTATACAAGGGGTACGCCAGTTACATACACATTTCCAGGGGGTACGTGAAGCATGAAATGCTGAGAATCACTGATATATATATGTTTTATTTTATTCCCATTGTTATACTATAACTATAGTTTTATCTATCTATACAAGGGGTACGCCAGTTACATACACATTTCCAGGGGATACGTGAAGCATGAAAGGTTGAGAACCACTGATATATATGTTTTATTTTATTCCCATTGTTATACTATAACTATAGTTTTATCTATCTATACAAGGGGTACGCCAGTTACATACACATTTCCAGGGGGTACGTGAAGCATGAAATGCTGAGAATCACTGATATATATGTTTTATTTTATTCCCATTGTTATACTATAACTATAGTTTTATTTATCTATACAAGGGGTAGGCCAGTTACATACACATTTCCAGGCGGTACGTGAAGCATAAAAGGTTGAGAACCACTGATATATGTTTTATTTTATTCCCATTGTTATACTATAACTATAGTTTTATCTATCTATACAAGGGGTACGCCAGTTACATACACATTTCCAGGGGATACGTGAAGCATGAAAGGTTGAGAACCACTGATATATATGTTTTATTTTATTCCCATTGTTATACTATAACTATAGTTTTATCTATCTATACAAGGGGTACGCCAGTTACATACACATTTCCAGGGGTTACGTGAAGCATGAAAGGCTGAGAACCACTGATATATATGATTTATTTTATTCCCATTGTTATACTATAACTATAGTTTTATCTATCTATACAAGGGGTACGCCAGTTACATACACATTTCCAGGGGATACGTGAAGCATGAAAGGTTGAGAACCACTGATATATATGTTTTATTTTATTCCCATTGTTATACTATAACTATAGTTTTATCTATCTATACAAGGGGTACGCCAGTTACATACACATTTCCAGGGGGTACGTGAAGCATGAAATGCTGAGAACCACTGATATATATGTTTTATTTTATTCCCATTGTTATACTATAACTATAGTTTTATCTATCTATACAAGGGGTACGCCAGTTACATACACATTTCCAGGGGGTACGTGAAGCATGAAAGGTTGAGAACCACTGATATATATGTTTTATTTTATTCCCATTGTTATACTATAACTATAGTTTTATTTATCTATACAAGGGGTACGCCAGTTACATACACATTTCCAGGCGGTACGTGAAGCATAAAAGGTTGAGAACCACTGATATATATGTTTTATTTTATTCCCATTGTTATACTATAACTATAGTTTTATCTTATCTATACAAGGGGTACGCCAGTTACATACACATTTCCAGGCGGCACGTGAAGCATAAAAGGTTGAGAACCACTGATATATATGTTTTAATTTATTCCCATTGTTATACTATAACTATAGTTTTATCTATCTATACAAGGGGTACGCCAGTTACATACACATTTCCAGGCGGTACGTGAAGCATAAAAGGTTGAGAACCACTGATATATATGTTTTATTTTATTCCCATTGTTATACTATAACTATAGTTTTATCTATCTATACAATTGGTACGCCAGTTACATACACATTTCCAGGCGGTACGTGAAGCATAAAAGGTTGAGAACCACTGATATATGTTTTATTTTATTCCCATTGTTTTACTATAACAATAGTTTTATCTATCTATACAAGGGTTACGCCAGTTACATACACATTTCCAGGCGGTACGTGAAGCATAAAAGGTTGAGAACCACTGATATATGTTTTATTTTATTCCCATTGTTATACTATAACAATAGTTTTATCTATCTATACATGGGGTACGCCAGTTACATTCACATTTCCAGGCGGTACGTGAAGCATAAAAGGTTGAGAACCACTGATATATATGTTTTATTTTATTCCCATTGTTATACTATAACTATAGTTTTATCTATCTATACAAGGGGTACGCCAGTTACATATACATTTCCAGGGGGTACGTGAAGCATGAAAGGCTGAGAACCACTGATATATATGTTTTATTTTATTCCCATTGTTATACTATAACTATAGTTTTATCTATCTATACAAGGGGTACGCCAGTTACATACACATTTCCAGGGGATACGTGAAGCATGAAAGGTTGAGAACCACTGATATATATGTTTTATTTTATTCCCATTGTTATACTATAACTATAGTTTTATCTATCTATACAAGGGGTACGCCAGTTACATACACATTTCCAGGGGGTACGTGAAGCATGAAATGCTGAGAACCACTGATATATATGTTTTATTTTATTCCCATTGTTATACTATAACTATAGTTTTATCTATCTATACAAGGGGTACGCCAGTTACATACACATTTCCAGGGGGTACGTGAAGCATGAAATGCTGAGAACCACTGATATATATGTTTTATTTTATTCCCATTGTTATACTATAACTATAGTTTTATCTATCTATACAAGGGGTACGCCAGTTACATACACATTTCCAGGGGGTACGTGAAGCATGAAAGGTTGAGAACCACTGATATATAAGTTTTATTTTATTCCCATTGTTATACTATAACTATAGTTTTATCTATCTATACAAGGGGTAGGCCAGTTACATACACATTTCCAGGCGGTACGTGAAGCATAAAAGGTTGAGAACCACTGATATATGTTTTATTTTATTCCCATTGTTATACTATAACTATAGTTTTATCTATCTATACAAGGGGTACGCCAGTTACATACACATTTCCAGGCGGTACGTGAAGCATAAAAGGTTGAGAACCACTGATATATATGTTTTATTTTATTCCCATTGTTATACTATAACTATAGTTTTATCTATCTATACAAGGGGTACGCCAGTTACATACACATTTCCAGGCGGTACGTGAAGCATAAAAGTTTGAGAACCACTGATATATATGTTTTATTTTATTCCCATTGTTATACTATAACTATAGTTTTATCTATCTATACAAGGGTTACGCCAGTTACATACACATTTCCAGGCGGTACGTGAAGCATAAAAGGTTGAGAACCACTGATATATGTTTTATTTTATTCCCATTGTTATACTATAACAATAGTTTTATCTATCTATACATGGGGTACGCCAGTTACATTCACATTTCCAGGCGGTACGTGAAGCATAAAAGGTTGAGAACCACTGATATATGTTTTATTTTATTCCCATTGTTTTACTATAACAATAGTTTTATCTATCTATACAAGGGGTACGCCAGTTACATACACATTTCCAGGGGGTACGTGAAGTATAAAAGGTTGAGAACCACTGATATATATGTTTTATTTTATTCCCATTGTTATACTATAACTATAGTTTTATCTATCTATACAAGGGGTACGCCAGTTACATACACATTTCCAGGGGGTACGTGAAGTATAAAAGGTTGAGAACCACTGATATATATGTTTTATTTTATTCCCATTGTTATACTATAACTATAGTTTTATCTATCTATACATGGGGTACGCCAGTTACATACACATTTCCAGGCGGTACGTGAAGCATAAATGGTTGAGAACCACTGATATATGTTTTATTTTATTCCCATTGTTATACTATAACAATAGTTTTATCTATCTATACATGGGGTACGCCAGTTACATTCACATTTCCAGGCGGTACGTGAAGCATAAAAGGTTGAGAACCACTGATATATGTTTTATTTTATTCCCATTGTTTTACTATAACAATAGTTTTATCTATCTATACAAGGGGTACGCCAGTTACATAAACATTTCCAGGGGGTACGTGAAGCATAAAAGTTTGAGAACCACTGATATATATGTTTTATTTTATTCCCATTGTTATACTATAACTATAGTTTTATCTATCTATACAAGGGGTACGCCAGTTACATACACATTTCCAGGGGGTACGTGAAGTATAAAAGGTTGAGAACCACTGATATATATGTTTTATTTTATTCCCATTGTTATACTATAACTATAGTTTTATCTATCTATACATGGGGTACGCCAGTTACATACACATTTCCAGGCGGTACGTGAAGCATAAAAGGTTGAGAACCACTGATATATGTTTTATTTTATTCCCATTGTTTTACTATAACAATAGTTTTATCTATCTATACAAGGGGTACGCCAGTTACATAAACATTTCCAGGGGGTACGTGAAGCATAAAAGGTTGAGAACCACTGATATATATGTTTTATTTTATTCCCATTGTTATACTACAGGGTGATTCAGAATTCATCATCAATATTTAGTGGGGAGGAAGGGAATAAGAAAAGAAAGAGATTTCACATAGGAAAGTATGGGGGCAGACGAACGCATGGTGGTGTAGAGGGCGCTGTGTGTACACACCTCTCATACAGAAGCACAGCTGTTTGACGCGTGCAGTCAGTTGTCATTCGACAAGGTGAATTTGCAGAGTAACATGAACCGGTATACGTGGAATGAATGTGCAGATATGCATGTAACTTACGGTGCGGCAGGAGAAAGATGTCTTCGAGCCAGGCAATTGTATGCAGCGCGCTTCCCAAACCGCCGTGTGCCACAGCATCAAATGTTTTCACGTATTCATCGCCAACTGCGTGAAACAGGATCGTTTGCTGCTAGTAATGTTAATCGAGGGAGGCGCAGATCGGCACGGTCAGTAGCAGTAGAGGAAGCTGTCCTACAGGAAATCGAGGAACAACCTGGTGCTAGCACACGAGGTATGGCTAGGCAGTTTGGAATTTCGCAAGCAACAGCGTGGCGGATATTACACGATGAAGGGTTACATCCGTTTCATCTGCAAAGAGTGCAATTATTGGCAGCAGATGACCATCCCAAGCGTGTTATTTTTTGTCAGTGGTTCATGCAGAGAACAGCCGTTGATCCCAATTTCCCAACATATGTTCTTTTCACCGATGAGGCGTTGTTCACTCGAGAGGGTGTCTTCAACACACACAATTGGCATGTGTGGGCTCATCAGAACCCACACGGTACAAGACCTGGAGCTGCACAACAACGTTTTGCTGTCAATGTGTGGACTGGGATTGTCGGTGACTGTTTGTTGGGCCCGTATTTACTACCATCCCGTTTGGACGGTGCCAAGTACCTAACATTTCTTCAGACTGTGTTACCGGATCTTCTGAACGAGGTTCCTGATGGTAGTCTCCGGCGAATGTGGTTCCAGCATGACGGCGCTCCTGCACATTTCGCAAATGCTGTGCGTGCTTACCTACGCAGACAGTTTGGTGGTCAATGGATTGGCCGCGGTGGACCGGTTTCTTGGCCACCACGTTCACCGGATTTATCTCCAATCGATTTCTTTGTATGGGGTGCTATGAAAAACATGGTGTACGAGACCCCTGTTGATAGTGCTATGGATCTTGTAGCACGCATATCAGTTGCTGCCTCAAACATCCGGGAAATGCCAGGCATCTTCCACAGGGTCCGGCTGTCCATGCAACGCCGTTGTGAGTCATGCATTCTAGCACATGGTCGGCAGTTCGAGCACCTCTTGTAAGTCTGTACAACCAATGCAAAGAAATGTTACATGTAAGATAATAAATGTTTTTTCCTTACCACTTCCTTCTTATGTGTTCTTTCCATCATTGAACTGGGGTCATTTTGCCCTACTACATGGCATATGCGCCCATGCTTTCCTATGTGAAATCTCCTTCGTTTCTTATTACCTAACTCCCCACCAAATATTGATGATGAATTCTAAATCACCCTGTATAACTATAGTTTTATCCATCTATACAAGGGGTACGCCACTTACATACACATTTCCAGGCGGTACGTGAAGCATAAAAGGTTGAGAACCACTGATATATATGTTTTATTTTATTCCCATTGTTATACTATAACTATAGTTTTATCTATCTATACAAGGGGTACGCCAGTTACATACACATTTCCAGGGGGTACGTGAAGCATAAAAGGTTGAGAACCACTGAGATATATGTTTTATTTTATTCCCATTGTTATACTATAACTATAGTTTTATCTATCTATACAAGGGGTACGCCAGTTACATACACATTTCCAGGGGGTACGTGAAGCATAAAAGGTTGAGAACCACTGAGATATATGTTTTATTTTATTCCCATTGTTATACTATAACTATAGTTTTATCTATCTATACAAGGGGTACGCCAGTTACATACACATTTCCAGGGGGTACGTGAAGCATAAAAGGTTGAGAACCACTGATATATATGTTTTATTTTATTCCTATTGTTATACTATAACTATAGTTTTATCTATCTATACAAGGGGTACGCCAGTTACATACACATTTCCAGGGGGTACGTGAAGTATAAAAGGTTGAGAACCACTGATATATATGTTTTATTTTATTCCCATTGTTATACTATAACTATAGTTTTATCTATCTGTACAAGGGGTACGCCAGTTACATACACATTTCCAGTGGGTATGTGAAGCATAAAAGTTGAGAACCACTGATATATATGTTTTATTTTATTCCCATTGTTATACTATAACTATAGTTTTATCTATCTATACAAGGGGTACGCCAGTTACATACACATTTCCAGGGGGTACGTGAAGCATAAAAGGTTGAGAACCACTGATATATATGTTTTATTTTATTCCCATTGTTATACTATAACTATAGTTTTATCTATCTATACAAGGGGTACGCCAGTTACATACACATTTCCAGGGGGTACGTGAAGCATAGAAGTTTGAGAACCACTGATATATATGTTTTATTTTATTCCCATTGTTATACTATAACTATAGTTTTATCTATCTGTACAAGGGGAACGCCAGTTACATACACATTTCCAGTGGGTGCGTGAAGCATAAAAGGTTGAGAACCACTGATATATATGTTTTATTTCATTCCCATTGTTATACTACAACTATAGTTTTATCTATCTATACAAGGGGTACGCCAGTTACATACACATTTCCAGGGGGTACGTGAAGTATAAAAGGTTGAGAACCACTGATATATATGTTTTATTTTATTCCCATTGTTATACTATAACTATAGTTTTATCTATCTATACAAGGGGTACGCCAGTTACATACACATTTCCAGGGGGTACGTGAAGCATAAAAGTTTGAGAACCACTGATATAAGTAGTAGAAGTAAGTGGCTTGTGATTTATGTTAAGTATGGATAAGGAATAAGCAGTCTGACTTCATTTTAATGAACAAGCTTATAAAAAATCCCCACACGGGGTTACGGCCTGACGTCTCATCCGATGGACGGCGGCCTTTCCAAATCCATCGGTACCCCCTACTGATCGTGGATAGTGCGGGGAGTTTTTTATGAGATAAAAAGGTGGAATTCGAACTTGGGAACTGTAGATTACGAGTCTGGAGCTCTACCGATTGAGCCGCCCCAGACCAGGATTTTAGGGGGATTCTGGGGCGGGGGTGGCTCAGTCGGTAGCATGCCAGACTCGTAAAAATAAGTTCCCTGGTTCGAGTCCCAGCTGGGTCAGCGTTGAGATTTATCTTCGCAAAATTCCCCGCCCTGCCCACGGTCAGTAGGGAACACCGATGGGTTTGGAAAGACCGTCGCCCGTCGGATGGGACGTTAAGCCGTCGCCCCGTGTGTGGGAGAACCATACCCTGTGCACGTTAAAGAACACGCTGGATGGCCTTGACGGGAGGCCACCATCTGTCTCCCAACAGCTGTTCCAGTGGGTCCTCTCCCCCAACCTTCTCTGAACCTTCGGGATTCATGTGACCTGGCCATTTAGCCCATGGTGTGCAAAAAAGTGCCGCTGAGAGGTAAAACAATCCAACCCAACTCGGGGGATTCTGACCCCCCCTGGTACGTTCCTGGAAAGCCATACCCTATGCACGTTAAGGAACGCTCTGGATGGCTTTGAGGAGAAGCTGCCATCTGTCTCCTAACAGATGTCCAGTGGGTCCTCTTCCTCCGGCCTTCTCTGTACCTTTGGCGGCCCTGTGACCTGGCTATTTAGCCCATTGTGGAGCGAGAGGGGAGTGCTATCAAACCTTTTGATAAATGAACAGGAGTGGAATGTAATTTTTTTTAATTATCCTCTTGAATTCATAGAATTAATCTGATGCTAAAATTTGGTATCCTTGTAATCTCCTTCTGGCTTTCGTATAAGAAACGCAAAAGTCTGGAGATGTCCTCTGGGGCGGGGGTGGCTCAGTCGGTAGCGCGCCAGGCTCGTAATCTGTAGTTCCCAGGTTCGAGTCCCAGCTGGGTCAGCGTTGAGATTTATCTCCGCAAAATTCCCCGCCCTGCCCACGGTCAGTAGAGGACACCGATGGACTTGGAAAGGCCACCGTCCGTCGGATGGGACGTTAAGCCGTGGTCCCGTGTGCGGGAGAGCCATACCCTGTGCACGTTAAAGAACACGCTGGATGGCCTTGACGGGAGGCTACCATCTGTCTCCCAAAAGCTGTTCCAGTGAGTCCCCTCCCCCAACCTTCTCTGAGCCTTCGGGGTCCATGTGACCTGGCCATTTAGCCCATGGTGTGCAAAAAAGTGCCGCTCAGAGGTAAAACAACCCAACCCAACCTGGAGATGTCCTCTCCTTCTCTTGGGATTGCTTGCGCGAATGCCCGCCCGGCCCCGCTGCCGCCGAAGTCAATGACATCGATGCACAGCTTCGTTCTCTTCTCCATCCCCAGGTGTCGCTGCCATGCTCGTTCATCACCAGCGTTCGGCACGCCATGTTACCAGGAAGTGACCGGCTACTCATCGTCAGGTAATCTTTTGCTTTTTCTCTTTCATTTCCTTCCATCCCACTGTCGGCCCTTAACCTAACCCCTGATCTTCTCACCCTGTCGACTCATAGGGGAGGGGAGACCTTGCTGGGGGGCGAACTCACATAACGATGACCTAGGGGGAGAGTGGGGGGGGGGGCGACGATCTTGGCAGTGCGTGCATAAGCTCCACTGCCCGAGCGCTGACAGTGTTTGTGATCTAAACAAGGGCGATCAGATCGATTCTCAGGATTCGGGTCTGCACCGGGCCATTCGAGGAACTTCGGGGTTCAGGTGTTGTAGCACGTGCACTGCTCACCCTCTTCGGTTATGAGATTCTTTGTTGCGAGCAGAAGTAACCAATGATTTCACGAACGACGATACATTGCTCATCCGTTTCTTTACAAGGCTTATGTTTTGCTTGGGATCGGATATCAAGTCGTCTCCTTCATTCGTTACTGGGTAAATATATTCCTGGTTGACTTGGATGTAATGAGATTTGGAAGGATCGCTTTTTGTTTTTAGAATCGATTTTTCGGAAATCGACGTGAAAGTAAAAATAATCCCACGTGGCTCGAGAAACGAACTCTTAAACCAATGCAAACAGCTTTTGATTATTTTTTTTCCTCTGTTTAAATTATTGATAAAAAATAGTACTTCGTTTCTGTTTAGAATGCGGCATTACATCTCTACCATGACGTTGATAGCTTTGTGTTGTTTTACCTCTGAGTGGTACTTTTCTTTTGCACACAATGAGTTAAATGGCCAGGTCACAAGGACCCTGAAAACTCAGAGAAGGTTGGGGTAAGGGGATCCATTGGACGGATGTCAGGAGACAGATTGGAGCCTCCCATCAAGGCATTCCAGCTTGTTCTTTAACATGCACAGGGTATGGCTCTTCAACATAATGGGACACTTCTTTAGGTCCCTTTTCAAGCCCTTTTCTTACCGAGAACAAGGTGGGGGGGAGGGGGGGTTAGCGGAGATAAATCTCAACGCTGGTCCAGGTGAGACTCGAACCTGGTAACTGCAGATTACGATCCTGGCGCGCTACTGACTGGGATATCCCCACCGCTTAGTTGACTACATATAGATAACATCACGTATCTGATTCGCCAGTGTTAACGAATTTGATTCAAGGGTAAAATTGATACATCTCATTTTTTGAGTCATCTCAAGATTGTCGAACGTTTTGTATCTTAATCCTTCAATCTTTTTCAAAACTCTTGACGATGTTTAAACTTTATTAATCTATGCTGCATTTTGTCACGTTCTGAAAGGGAAGAAAACAAAACGAGCTGTTGAAAAGCGAATTTCAATTTCGGTGAATTTTAACTACTTTTTGCTCTTAGCCATTCCCAGGGGCTGTTTTTACAGTACTGTGCAAATTAGTTGGGACAATAGGAAAATGCAATAACAAAGACACAAAAAAAAATAAAAATAAAATAAATAAATACACCCTCAAGCAGCTGCTTAACACAGAGGTCTGACAGGAGCTTGTCAGTTTATATGCCATAGTAGAAAGTCTGAGAGGATGGCAGGACCTCAGCAGAAAAACGACACATACATCCATGCGTTATCCGGGGCTCGAACCCAGGTCCCGTAGATCAGTAGCCAAGCGCGCTAACCACTCGGGCACTGACTAAAATATTTATTTGTTTAATAGTGTAGTTAATAGTGAATGTGACCCCCCCCCCCTTAGCTTTAATTACTTCTTTCACCCTCTCAACCATTGATGCCATTAGCTTTCCACACATCTCCTTCACTTCAGGGTCGTGGTGCCACACTTTCATGAACTTTCTATCATTTTGGTTTTCGTCGTGCAATCCATCTTAGATATGCGCGCTTTAATAATGGCCCACAAATTTTCAATGGGGTTTAGATCAGGTGAATTTCCTGGCCACTCTAATACCTTCAAATGTTGCTGGGTAAGAAGCTCTTAGGAAGCTTAGAATTGTGGCATGGAGCCAGATCCTATTGAAATACCCCATAGCTGTTAGGAAACAGCTTCTGCAGTGTTGGGACCATTTTCGCCTCCAGAACGCCCATGTACCTTTTGCTGTCCATCATTCCTTCCAGTGGATCCCCTCCCCCAACCTTCTCTGAGCCTTCGGGGTCCATGTGACCTGGCCATTTAGCCCATGGTGTGCAAAAAAGTGCCGCTCAGAGGTAAAACAATCCAAAATCCATCATTCCTTCAATGGGGTGAAGCGTCTGTGGCCCGGAAGCTGTGAAACATCCCCAAAACATGACCTTGGGTAGGTGTTTAGGGGATTGCTGGATGTGGCCGGATCGAAGAGGTTCTCCAGGCTTCGCTTGTCCCAACTAATTCGCACAGACCTGTATCCTAAACAAATTTGTATCCATCGTTGCCTTTCTAATGACAATTTATATCAACTTCTTTCTATTAACCACCACCTCTTCGGATGACCTTTGGCATTGAGAAAGAAACCGTCGGTTGAATGGGTCATTAAGCAGAGTTTCCATGAAAGAAAGCAATGTCTTGATACGTTAAAGAACACGCTGGATGGCCTTGAGGGTAAGCTTGCCTCTGTTTCCCAATTGGTATCCAGGGAGGAATTTTCCCTATTCAGCTCTCAGCCCTTGGAGTCTTTGTGACCTGGATGCAGTGTCGGAATTAGATATTGTTGCCCTGGGGCAAAAATTCTATCCATCCCCCTCTCCTACCCCACAGTAAATCATTGTGGATTTATTAAATAATAAAACTGAGTAATGCTACGTATATTTACCACAAAGAAAACCTAACCACAAGGAGTAATATAGACACTAAAAATGCAAATTAAAAAAAGAATATCAAATGTATATTTTTTGATTTTTTTTGTAGAAAAAATAATCCCCCCCCTCAAGCAACTATTTGCCACAGATGTCTAACAGGAGCCTGTCAGTTTAATATGCTCCAGAGAAGGTCTGTGAGGATGGCGAGACCTCAGCAGAAAAACAACACAAACATCCATGCCTTGACCCCACTGATCAAAGGGATTTCCCTTGATCAGTGGGTTCAAGGCAAGGATGTTTGTGTTGTTTTTCTGCTGAGTTCCTTTTGAACAGCAGACAAGCACGCTAACCACTCATCGCCTTATAAAAAATAAAATAAATACCCCCTCAAGCAGCTGCTTGCCACAGAGGTCTGACAGGAGCCTGTCAGTTTATATGCCAGAGTAGAAGGTCTGTGAGGATGGCAGGACCTCAGCAGAAAAACGATACATACATCCATGCTTTACCCGGGGCTCGAACCCAGGTCCCTTAGATCAGTAGCCAAGCGCGCTAACCACTCGGCCATGGGACAGCCTTATAACATTATTTATATAAAATAAATTATTATAACATATTTATGTTATTACCACGGGACGGCTTATAACATTATTTATGTTTAAGAATGATCTAAGTAGCATATGCTGTAAACTGTAATAAATAACCTTAAATTAAAAAAGAATAATTCTAAACAACATCTGTGCGCCTCTTAGAATTTTGCGCCCGGGACTGGTGATCCAATCGTCCCACCTTACTTCCAGCACTTCCTGGACATTTCGCCCGTTGTGCACAAAAAAAAATGCCGCTCAGATGTAAAACATCCGAGACCTCCTGATCACCACGCATTTTAAATGATCGTAGTTTTACTTGTAACGATCACATAGTCGTTCTAATGAATGTCGTTGCTCTTCTAATGATCATCGTAGCGCTTCTAATGATCATCTTTTTCCTTGGTACTAAAGGGAAGACTTCTCAATCTCAGTATTATCCTGGTATTAAAACCTGACAACTAAAGAGATGCGTTCCCTTCAATGTACGATGCTTCTTGGGTTTGGCAGAGAATATTCTTGATTGCATTTCTTCTTTCACAAAGGTTTTAAGGAGAAATTTCTAGCTCTTACCTCAGAAAGAATCGAATACAGAGGATGAACTCTGATGTTAATAGTAATTAACCCTGCTGTTCTGTTAGGGTCTATTTGACCCGAAATAAATTTCATTCGTAAATAATTGTTTTATCGATAGACAAGTGCCGTTTAAATTATTGCTAGTATTATGTTCGGGTGCATATGACGAATTGAAAAGCACCTGGCCGAGTGGTTAGCACGCTTAGCTACTGATCTAAGGGACCTGGGTTCGAGCCCCGGATAAGGCATGGATGTTTGTGTTGTTTTTCTGCTGAGGTCCTGCCATCCTCTCAGACCTTCTACTATGGCATATAAACTGACAGGCTCCTGTCAGACCTCTGTGGCAAGCAGCTGCTTGAGGGGGTATTTATTTATTTATCAATAGAGGTATGTCTTTTCTTGTGTTTTACTCGATTTCACCTGATTTTTTACTCCCCGAACAAAAGATTTAATATTCTGGTTAAAAGAAAGCATTTCATAATAGTTTGTTGCTTTTCTTTTTAAGAAAGGAAGAAAAATTTTAATTAGTAAACTGTCGATTTGTTTGAGTTTGCCATTTGCAACAATCCATAGGCACATACAAAGAAAAAAGAAAGAATGATTATTAATAATTATTTTATGTAGCAGTACATGCATACTACTGATGCAATATGCGGGATATTTCTCAATTATATATCATACATTCTCAATGTATAAATTTCTCAATCAATTCGCGCTATAATGATTTAATTGGTTCTAGAATGCTATTCGTTAAACGAAAATGAGAGTCTCACATTAATATAATAGAAATTAGTATATTACCTGACACAGTACATAACAGCAAAAATATCGTAAAAAGCAGAGTAAGTACCTATTTATTAATATTAAAAATATCATTTATAGATGAATATCTGATGCGAATTAAAAAGAACGAAACAAGAGAGTATGTACAGTTCTCAAAAAAGTATCCGAACACTATGGTTGATTACAGAATTCAGAAAAATATCTGGCAAGATTTTTTTTTAGAAATTAGTGATCTGACAACCTTCGTGTCACGTGACACGAAGGTTGTCAGATCACTAATAGAAGAATAGGTGTCAGATCACTAATTTCTAAAAAAAAAAACCTTGCCAGATATTTTTCTGAATTCTGTAATCAACCATAGTGTTCGGATACTTTTTTTAATATATATATATAATGCGTATGAATATATAATGTAATGAATATGGAGCGTGTGCAGTTACCGTTCACAGCAAACTGGAGCGGTTGCGGTTGATGTTGACAGCACATTGGATCGTGTGGGCCCACTCGCAGAAATATTGAGCGTGTGCAGTTACCGTTCACAGCAAACTGGAGCGTGTACAGTTACTGCACACGCTCCAGTTTGCTGTGAACGGTAACTGGAGACAGTTGCTGTACACGCTCCAGATATTTTTTCTGAATTCTGTAATCAACCATAGTGTTCGGATATTCTTTTGAGTGACTGTACGTGAAGGTTGCCAGATCACTAATTTCTAAAAAAAATCGTTGCCAGATATTTTTTCTGAATTCTGTAATCAACCATAGTGTTCGGATTTTTTTTTGAGCGACTGTACAGAAATAATCTCATTGGAGAAAAAATGACAATGCATATGTTATTGTACATAAATAATAAAATTATTACCTAGTACCTGAAAATTCGGATTGTTTTAATTTCAATCGGAGTTTGATAAACAATATTGAACTATCAATTTTTCAATCCCATATCAACCTGAATTCGAAAGAGAAAAATTTTCCTGATAATTACCCCTCGAATGGAGTTTTTCGCAATCTGAAAAAGTCATACCGTAGTTAGGGAGTAGCTTTGGTTAAGAATTCGATACCTAAGTAAACGAAAGATAATTTTAACGCGATATTATTTAGTGCAAATCTTTACAGGGTGATTCACGTGGTTCACTTAGTCTCGGGGTTTCCCTGACATTTGATTCATTTACGAACTGGTCTTAGTCCGTTTCAAATTGTGCACAATTACATCATATCCCGAAAGTGGTGTCCATTGTCGTCTAGACACGTATCTGTACCCCACGTTCCACGTTATCGAAGGTTCTGTGCAACGTGTCTTCTGGAACGGCTGCTCTCTTGTGAGTAATGCTAACTTGAAGGTCATCAATGGTGCAGGGTTTATTTTTGGTTCACGTTTTCTTCTGTTTCCTGCATAATCACAAGAGACTGATGCAGCAAGAAACCTCAAGGGATCTACCCCCAAATGAATCTCCCTATATTTTCATTCTCTTGCTCAATACAATCAAATGAATACTCGTTGAAAGTCTGAATTTCGAGGTTTATAATTTTTAAATATGTTTAACAAAAATATATGACTAAAAGAAGCGTGAAGATTTACCGTGATTTGTAATATCACAAAGTCATTCAGCATTACAGAGATTTTATGAGAGATTCCTAAAATTCTTTTCCCAAATTCAGAAAACACAAGGGCGTACAAAAGTTAGGTTACAATAGAAAGATGTGACTGAAGATAAAGATTTCCGTCAAATCTAGGTCGATCTCGATATTTAATAATATTCGCTCAGTATTGGCAAGCAGCTGCTTGAGGGGGTATTTATTTATTTATTTTTTTATTTAAATAGTTCATCATCATCATCCTCAAGTAGCCATGGGCTACGGAGGTCCAACCAGATCGTGCAATTTAGTTCTCCAAGCAAGCCTATCCTGAACTACATCTGCTGCATCTGGCCACTGCACACCAATTCTAATAAGGTCCGGTTTGACATTGTCTGTCCACCGCATCCTAGGTCTCCCCCTGTTTCTGAGCCCTTTAGGCACACTCTTCATAACCCTATTCGCCTATCTAAAATTTTCCATACGGGCAACATGGCCAAACCCAAGGGTTTGACCATGATGTTTGGCCACCCTCACTCTCTGCACGATATGTTACTTAAAGGAGGTTATCGACTTCTTTGCCTAACCTCCTCACTACTTACAAAGTTGAACCACAAAATGACCAAGATACTAAGTAAGCATCTGGTCATTTTGTGGAATCATCTGGAATCAAAAGCATCTAATTTCCTGTTATCTTGTTTACAAAGTGTCCAAGTTTCACTACCATAACTAACCCTAGAAAGAACCAAACTATTATACAGTCTAATTTTAGTCTTTAGGTGTATACGCCTATTTCTTCACAATCTCCATAGATTCTTAAAAGTCCCGGCAGCAATCCCTATTCGTCTGTTAATCTCATGCCGCACATCACCAGTATCTGCTGCATAGTTCCCAAGATAATTAAACTGTGACACCTGCTCAAGACTGCAACCATTCAGATTAACTGAATCACAACCTGCCTGACCAATTTTCATCACTTTAGTTTTCTCTCTGTTTTTAACCAACCCTACTCTAGTACCAGTCTCATCAACAACTTGAATGAAAGTGTTCATCTCATCAACATCATCTGCCAAAAGGGCTATATCATCACTATAATCTAAATCAGAAATTTTCTTATCTCCAGCCCATTTAAGGCCAAAATCTTTCCCTTGAAGTGAATTTCGCATAACATAATCAATAACCAAGCTAAAGAGAAAAGGTGAAAAAAATGCACCCTTGTCGAACACCAGAAGTAATGCTAAACCAATTGCTACAAGACTTACCAACTCACACACGACTCAGTGTTATTATAGAGAGCTTTCATTATGTTAACTAACTTGTCTGGTATGCCATACGATATAATAATCAACCACAAATTATGTCGATCAACAGAGTCAAAAGCCTTTTTGAAATCTATAAAGCTAGCAACCAGAGGTTTCTGAAACTCTATACATTTCTCAAGAATCTTCCTGAGTGAAAATATTTGATCTACACACCACCTACCAGTTCTGAATCCACATTGCTCATCACGAAATTGACTGTCAACCAGATTCTTAATTCTATTAAGCACAATCATGCAAAGAACTTTACCTGAAACAGAAAGTAGGCAGATACCCCTATAGTAATTACAAAAACTGCGATCACCTTTTTTTGAATATAGGGATAATAAGAGCTCTGGTAAAATCGTTAGGAACAATTCTTTATCATAAAAAATATTCATAATTTCAGTCATCCATGTGATAACCGAAACATTCCCCAGTATTATGGTAGCTAGGCATAAACTAGAAGAAGAGTTGTGTAGTGATAATGCACAGAACCGGCCAGGTCTAGCACCTAATGTCCGACCCCGCCTTCTCGTGGTGCAGGCCGTTAGTACCTTTCAAAAGAGATATTCTCTTTTGGAAGGGAACGAAAGTGGAGGGCTGCCAGTTCGGTATGGCCTACTGATCTGGACATTTATGGTCACTTTTTTTTTAACCCTACTGAGAAGTGGTCAACTTCACAGGGTCCTGGTGCTGACCATTTATACCTACTAGACTGGACTTGTTTATAGGTTTGAGCTTGATTATGGATCCTGGACTTGCTGCACTGGTGGGCCTCTGTTGAGGGAGAATCTGCTGCTGTGTTTTCTGTTTGCTTCTGGGTTACCAGCTCTAAGTGAACAGAGGCATGGGATACCTTATATCAGCTGGTGGATAATCCTGATTAGAAGCCATCGCAGGTACCTCAACTTCACTTAGTTAGTTGGGCATTGTCAATCCTGAACTGGAGTAATGTGTCTCAGGCAGGCCATATGGCTCTTGAAAAAGTCCACTTGAAAAGGTGGTGCCTGAAGTTCCTACCAGCATCGGTGACTTTAACCTTTAGCGGAGGAGGAACAGGTCTTTGCCCCATGCCTGCGATCAGGGGGCTGTTTGATATTGTTGGCCCTACCAATCTCAACAAACCTAATTTCTTTAAAAAACCTACTAATCATTTTCTCTCTGCAGGAACGTGGAATGTGAGGACATTACATAGAGATTATTCTCTTGATGTCCTCACGCAAGAATTCCAGCATTATAACCTAAATATTCTAGGCTTGCAAGAGACCAGATGGAGAGGTAAAGGTAAGATACTTAAAAATAACTATAAATTTCTCTTTTCAGGGAGGGAGGATGGAAAGCATCTCCAAGGTGTAGGTTTGCTTCCCAGCACACACGCCAGTGATGCTCTTCTGGAATATGACTGCATTAATGAAAGATTTCTTAGAGCAAAATTTAAAACAAAAATTAAAGACTTGAATACCATCTCTTGTTATGCCCCCACAGAGAACTCTGATGAGAACGAGATGGATACGTTTTACAGCCAGCTTCAGGATATTTTGAATTCTGTAAAGGAAGGAAATATTTCTCTTGTACCAGATTGTTAATTTCTAGGTGACTTCAATCCTAAAGTTGGTATTGGCTCTGACCTTTGGGCAGGAGTTTTAGGTCCCTTTGGCATTGTTAGTTCCAATGGCAATGGGGAATGTCTCCTACAGGTAAGTAAACTTAATGGTTTACGAATAACTAACAATATTTCAAACACCGGAACATTTATAAATGTACATGGTCTTCACCTGATGGATTGCAGAGGAATATGATAGATTATGTTTTAATTAATAGGATATGGGCCAGTTCAGTTAGGAATAACAGATCATACAGAGGAGCCGAAATTGGGTCTGACCATTATCTGGTCAAAAGTGTCTTGCAACTGAAGCTTAAGAAATATGCTAAGGTTACGAAAATTACCTTCAACACTGAAGGTCTGAAAGATCCAGATAGAGCCAAAGCATACCGTGATAGGCTACTTAGTCATTATGACAATCGTGGTTTATTTACTGCCGAAGTTGAGAAAGAATGGGATCAGTTTAAACAGGCGTTTCTTGAAACCAACAGTACTCTTTTGGGTAAAAGGGAACAGAGGAAACAAAATTATTTGAGTGATAAGGCTATGGAACTTATTCCTGAAAGAAGGAAGTGCAGGATTAATATGAATCAACATCCTACTAGCCCCAACAGAAGGCATTACAACGAGCATAATAAACGTGTAAAGGATCAGTTAACAGCTGATAAGAATCTTTGGCTTGATAGCTTGTCTGACAAAGCAGAGGAAGTAGTTAGATAGCACAACAGCAGAGGGTTGTACCAGATTGTTAATGTTTCATGTGGGAAGAAACAAACAGGTATACAGGGATTGAGAGATAAACATGGCAAGGTGGTTGAAGGTGAGGATTCTGTGATGGCTAGGTGGGCTGAGCATTTCAGAGATGTTCTAAATAATGTGATTATTTCTACTCCCATTGCTTGTAAAGCCATCCCGTGGCCGAGTGGTTAGCACGCTTGGCTACTGATCTAAGGGACCTGGGTTCGAGCCCCGGATTAGGCATGGATGTGTGTGTCGTTTTTCTGCTGAGGTCCTGCCATCCTCTCAGATCTCCTACTGTGGCATATAAACTGACAGGCTCCTGTCAGGCCTCTATGGCAAGCAGCTGCTTGAGAGGGTATTTATAAGCCGTCCCGTGGCCGAGTGGTTAGCACGCTTGGCTACTGATCTAAGTGACCTGGGTTCGAGCCCCGGATTAGGCATGGATGTGTGTGTCGATTTTCTGCTGAGGTCCTGCCATCCTCTCAGATCTCCTACTGTGGCATATAAACTGACAGGCTCCTGTCAGACCTCTGTGGTAAGCAGCTGCTTGAGGGGGTATTTATTTTTATTTTATTTATTGCTTGTAATGAGGATAGATGTACCAGTTTCAACGTGTATAAAGTACCGATTTTCATTCATACTATGCATGTTGTTATTAGCTTTAATGATGGCTCTATGTCACATTGACTATCTTTAAATTAAAACTGCATAAATCCTCAGGGGTGGATGAAATCACCACTGAAATGCTTAGAGCTAGGAACATTTGCATTGTCACATGGCTGACTGAAATTTTGATTACTTTTTATGATAAAGGTATTGTACCTAAGGATTTTACTAGAATTTTTAAAAAAGGTGATCGCAGTTCTTGTGATAATTATAGCGGAATTAGTTTACTATCTCTTCCAGTTAAAGTTCTTTGCATGATTATGCTTAATAGAATTAAGAATTTGGTTGATGAACAACTGCGTGATGAACAGTGTGGATTCAGAAGTGGTAGCGGATGTATTGATCAAATATTTTCGCTTAGATAGATTCTTGAGAAATGTTCAGAGTTTCAGAAACCTGTGGTTGCTAGCTTTAGAGATTTCAAAAAGGCTTTTGACTCTGTTGATCGACATCAGACACGTTCGAAAACATTCATATCCTAGAAGAACATCACTAAGTGAGTACTGAGAAGCAAACCTACGCCTTGGAGATGCTTTTTATCTTCCCTCCCTGAAAAGAGAAATTTACGATTATTTTTAAGAATCTGACCTTTATCTGTCCTTCTGCTCTCTTGCAAGCCGAGAATATCTAAATTATAAAGGTGGAATTCTCATGTGAAGACATCAAGAGAATAAGCTGTATGCAGAATCGTCGCATTCCAACTACCTGTGGAGAGAAAATGGTTAGTGGGATGTTTAAAGAAACTATGTTTATTGAGAGAGGGAATGCCGACAATATCAAACAGCCCCCCAATCGCAGACATGGGGCAAAGACCCGTTTCCCCACCACTAAAGGCTGAAGCCATCTACACTGGAAGACTTCCTCCAATGTAGAATTTGACGATGCCAATAGAAGCAAAGAGATCAGGTGCCTGCGATGACCTCTGCTCAGGATTATCCACCAGCTGATAAACATATCCTGTGAATCTATTCACTTGGGGCTGTCAACCCACGAACAAACAGAAAACACAGTGGAAGATTTTCCCTCTACAGAAGCCCACCAGTGCAGCAAATTCAGGATCCATAATAAAGCTCATAGCCTTAATACAGTCCAGTCCGATATGGACCCTGTGTGGTTGACCACTCCTCAGCAGGGTAGAAAAAAAAGAAAAGTAGCCATAGTTGTCCAGATCAGTAGGCCACACTAATCTGGCAGCCCTCCCCTTCCGTTCACTTCCACAAGAGAGTATCTCTTTTGAAAGGTACTAACGGTCTGCAGCACGAGAAGGCGGGGTCGGACATTAGGTGCTAGGCCTGGCCGGTTCTATGCATCATCACAGGGGATTGGTGCATAGCTCTCCTTCCAGTGAATACCTAGCTACCATTTACAGACCTTTAAACAGTTAAAGATTTTGAATTCTTAGAAATGACAATGCCAGTTATAAGATTTCACTTCAGAAATTAAAGCTTAATAATTATTTTTTCAAACCACTTAAGGAAATAAGTGTATATTTTAGAAGTTTGTGAAAATAATTCGTTAAATTTTGGTCAATTCTGTATAATTTTTTTACCTCCTTCGCAGTGGTCTGTAACAAATTTCTTCAGATTAGTATTATATCCGGCCCTGATGTATATTAAACTTTACTCAGAATTATGCAACTTGAATTTAAAAAAAAATTTAAAACCTGATATATCAGAATTTTTATTTAAATTAAATAGGGAGAAAAATTCATAAAGTGCTGACGTTGTTTCTGACTTAACGTATACTTTGAATAAAGAATGAACATTTGAAATAAAAATGACAAAAAAATGGAATTAGTTGAGATATGTAAATGTTTTTTTTTTCCACTGAAATTTATTTGACATAAAACTTAGTAGGAAAAAATTTATTTCACAAATTGAAAGCATGTCCTCTTTTGTTCCCCATTTTTGCTTTATTGTCATCCTTTGTCCTCCATTTCTAGCGTTTTTGTCCTCCTTTGAGGACACTGGGATCTGGTAACCCTATGTATAATAGTCTTCCATTTTCTTCCCTTTAATTTCGTGCACAAAATATAAATACACAAATTGTTATTTGGAAAAAATAAGTTTTTTTAAACAAGAAAAATCACAGTATTTTCTCAATCAATCGAAAATACTGTGATTTAAAAAAAAAAAATCACGGATGTGAATTTTGAAATCAGTTTAGCAAACTTATAGAAGTAACAGAATAGACATCTTATTCAATAAGTTTCAACAAATTTCAATTTTAGACTTGTGTTATCTTTTTTGCGTTTTCTTATTACCGATTTATAATAAACTATTAATTGGTGTATGTTAAAAAAACCGAGCAACAAAGCAACTGGAAAGTTCAGTCGGTTCTGATGAAAATGGGATCTTCGTTTTCACAGAGAATTTGTTTTTGTCTTTTCAATTTAAGCGTTACGTAACGGCAAAAAGTCAAAATTAACAGAAAATTCGAAGAATGAATTTTATTCGCACGTGCCAACACAAAGGGAATTTTGCATATATCTCTTAAAAATAAAAATGATGCATTTTAACCACCTACCTTCGGAGGTAAGGGAGTACTTCTTTTTTGTAAATGTAAATCGCATTCCAAACACACTTATACTACCAAAGTTTGGAAGAAACGATAAGAAAAAAATAAATAAAAATGAAAATCCATATAATAATATGCTATCGCTGTCTGTGTGTGTAACACAGTTCGGTTTTCCAGATCGTCCCAATCTTCTCCATTATTATCTTCTCCCAACCTTCTCCATCATTATCTTCTCCCAATCTTCTTCATTATTATCTTCTCTCAACCTTCTCCATTATTATCTTCTCCCAATCTTCTTCATTATTATCATCTCTCAACCTTCTCCATCATTATCTTCTTCCAATCTTCTCCATTATTATCTTCTTCCAATCTTCTCCATTATTATCTTCTTCCAATCTTCACCATTATTATCTTCTCTCAATCTTCTCCATCATTATCTTCTCTCAATCTTCTCCATTATTATCTTCCTTCAATCTTCTTCCAATCTTCACCATTATTATCTTCTCTCAATCTTCTCCATCATTATCTTCTCTCAATCTTCTCCATTATTATCTTCTTTCAATCTTCTTCCAATCTTCTCCATTATTATCTTCTTCCAATCTTCTCCATTATTATCTTCTTTCAATCTTCTCTCAATCTTCTCCATCATTATCTTCTCCCAATCTTCTTCTTAATTATCTTCTCTCAATCTTCTCCATCATTATCTTCTCCCAATCTTCTCCATTATTATCTTTTCCCAATCTTCTCCATTATTATCTTCTCTCAATCTTCTCCATCATTATCTTCTCTCAATCTTCTCCATTATTATCTTCTCCCAATCTTCTTCATTATTATCTTCTCTCAATCTTCTCCATTGTTATCTTCTCCCAATCTTCTCCATTATTATCTTCTCCAGCTCTTCTCCGAATCTTCTACCATTAAGGCCATTGTGTGCAAAAAAGTAACACTCAGAAATAAAACATTCCAACCCAACGAAAAATAAAAAATATTAATGAAATATAAATATCATTAAAATTAATATGTTAATGAAATATTAATAAAATTTTTAAACCCTAAATAACAACTTTTACTAATGAATTTTCGCATGAAAACTTATTAAGAGTTCACTAAAGATAAATAAGAATATTAAAATATCCGAAGCGGGATATAAACCAAAATATTGTACATAAGCTACTTCAGTTCTTGTGAACTTATCACACAAAACTCCTTCCGAATATTCGGTGTTACTCTTCATCAAATATCGGGGCGGGGGTGGCTCAGTCGGTAGCGCACCAGGCTCGTAATCTGTAGTTCCCAGGTTCGAGTCCCAGCTGGGTCAGCGTTGAGATTTATCTCCGCAAAATTCTCCGCCCTGCCCACGGTCAGTAGGGGACACCGATGGGCTTGGAAAGGCCGCCGTCCGTCGGATGGGACGTTAAGCCGTGGCCCCGTGTGTGGGAGAGCCATATCCTGTGCACGTTAAAGAACACGCTGGATGGCCTTGACGGGAGGCTACCATCTGTCTCCCAACAGCTGTTCCAGTGGGTCCCCTCCCCAACCTTCTCTGAGCCTTCGGGGTCCATGTGACCTAGCCATTTAGCCCATGGTGTGCAAAAAAGTGCCGCTCAGAGGTAAAACAACAACACAACCCTTCATCAAATAATGACTGAAGTATTTCCTTTGAAAACTACAAATTCATTTACTGATAATTTTTATATACACAGTTTTGCATAAAAATAAAATGAGGGAGCTGGCAAGAAAGGCTGGACAAGGTAAGGACTGTCTACTTATTGTGGAGTGAATTTAATTAATAAGAAGCCTAGTATAAGTCTAAGGGACGATAAGACCCTGTTATGCTTAATATTTAAAATTTTTCTGGGGCCGTAAAATAAGAATGGAATCTTATTTACGATAGTTATTTTTTGTAAACCCAATAGTATTGAGGGTAAAATAAATAAGTTTCTATAAAGATAACAGCTTAATTTCTTTTTGAAGTTTTTATTTAGGAGGACTCTCGGTGTTGAATTAAGGAACATTCATGGCCGAGTGGTTAGCGTGCTTGGCTACTGATCTAAGAGACCTGGGTTCGGACCCCGGGTAAGGCATGGATGTGTGTGTTGTTTTTCTGCTGAGGTCCTGCCATCCTCACAGCCCTTCTACTATGGCATATAAACTGACAGGCTCCTGTCAGACCTCTGTGGCAAGCAGCTGCTTGAGGGGGCATTTATTTATTTATCAGTGGTTAGCACGCTTGGCTACTGATCTAAGAGACCTGGGTTCGAGTCCCGGGTAAGGCATGGCTGTTTGTGTCGTTTTTCTGCTGAGGTCCTGCCATCCTCTCAGACCTTCTACTATGGCATATAAACTGACAGGCTCCTGTCAGACCTCTGTGGCAAGCAGCTGCTTGAGGGGGTATTTATTTATTTATTTATCAGTGGTTAGCACGCTTGGCTACTGATCTAAGGGACCTGGGTTCGAGTCCCGGGTAAGGCATGGCTGTTTGTGTCATTTTTCTGCTGAGGTCCTGCCATCCTCTCAGACCTTCTACTATGGCATATAAACTGACAGGCTCTTGTCAGACCTCTGTGGCAAGAAGCTGCTTGAGAGGGTATTTATTTATTTTATTTACAGGTGCAGCAGTTTGTAAAGGAAGTCTGTTCCGTCTCTTAAATCTTTACATGATTTGAGTTCAGATCGGCGTAAACCAGATGAGTTTCTATCCTCAGGAAAAATTTAATTTTGTAGGACGAAAGGGCCTAAAAGGCGTAAAATTGACTGTTAAATTGCTCGTAAAATTACCTTTTAGAGCAGAAATTGTGACTCATTGAATCACAGCTAAAAACAGCAAAAAGGGGTTTGCCGAATACGATTTCAAGCTCTTTTTGATATTTCGAAATCTGGACTAGAAGTTAGGGATCTAAATGACTGGATCAAACCGGATCCATCTTTCAGGTGTATAATCTTACCAAGCTCCTTACTGGTCTTCAAAAAATATTCTTCCATCTTATAAGAGGTGTAGCTAAAAAATAAACGGGACTCTTTTTTTTGAATATCTCAGTGATGCGAATCCGTTCATGTATTAAGGGCTTACTATTTTGGATTGGATTGGATTGTTTTACCTCTGAGCGGCACTTTTTTGCACACCATGGGCTAAATGGCCAGGCCACATGGACCCCGAAGGCTCAGAGAAGGTTGGAGGAGGGAAGCCACTGGAACAGCTGTTGGGAGACAGATGGTAGCCTCCCGTCAAGGCCATCCAGCGTGTTCTTTAACGTGCACAGGGTATGGCTCTCCCGCACACGGGGCCACGGCTTAACGTCCCATCCACGGACGGCGGCCTTTTCAAGCCCATCGGTGTCCCCTACTGACCGTGGGCAGGGCGGGGAAATTTTGCGGAGATAAATCTCAACGCTGACCCAGCTGGGACTCGAACCTGGGAACTACAGATTACGAGACTGGCGCGCTACCGACTGAGCCACCCCCGTCCCTTACTATTTTGAAATGAAGGTAATGAAAAATAAATTCAGTTTGTTGTCTTACATTTAATGGAAATTTTCCAAGATTCCCAGAATTCTTCGCGCGACCCTCTTTTTTCTGCTATGTTTTACTTTTCATTAGTATTATATTTCTTTAGTCGGTAGGGCGCCAGGCTCGTAACTCGCAGTTACCAGGTTCGAGTCCCACCTGGGCCAGCGTTGAGATATATCTCCGCAAAATCCCCACTTTGCCCTTAGTCAGTAGGGAACACTGAAGGGCGAGGAAAGGCCGTCCTCCATCGAATGAAACGCTAAGCCGCGGTTCCGCATGAGCGGGTGAGCCATATCCCATGCACGTTAACGAACACATCTGTCTCCCTAACAGCTATCCGGTGCATCCCATTCCACCATCTTTCTCTGAGACCTCGGGGTCCTTGTGACCTGCCTTTAGCCTATTGTCTGCAAAAAAAAATTATGTGATCTGGCAACCTTCGTGTACAGTCACTCAAAAGAATATCCGAACACTATGGTTGATTACAGAATTCAGGAAAAATATCTGGAGCGTGTACAGCAACTGTACACGCCCCAGTTACCGTTCACAGCAAACTGGAGCGTGTGCAGTTACTGCACACGCTCCAGTTTGCTGTGAACGGTAACTGCACACGCTCAATATTTCCGTGAGTTAGCCCACACGATCTAATATCAAAATAATTTGACCACCTACAGTCGCTCAAAAAAGTATCCGAACACTATGGTTGATTACAGAATTGGGAAAAAATATCTGGCAACGATTTTATTTAGAAATTAGTGATCTGGCAACCTTCGTGTCACGTGAGGGCTTTGTTCTCCTCCCCCCCCCCTATTCTCACCTAGATCCGGGCATGACTACGATTATTTTTTAATGGACGGAGATAACGTAGAAACTGAATCACGCATTTCCTAGTTTCTCATGCGATATATAAACACATGCACGAAACACACACACATTCCCTACACACACACATTCCCTACACATACACATTCCCTAGACTCGAAACCGGACTTCAGCAGTTGCATTGTACCAAGGAGGTTACTTCTATATTCAGGGCCGCCGAGAGAATTTATGGGCCCCTATGTAATATTATGCTCGGGGCCCCCCACTTGAAAACTTTTTATCTTTACAAATCATTCATAGCAATTATTCTGGACACAATAATAACATTCAGAGGAAAAAAAGCATGTTGCGCAGTCAGGCATGCAAAAACATAGGCCTACACAATTTGTGTCACATAAAACTTTTTAGCATTTATTTTAGGGAACATATTTTGCAAAGCTCACAGCAAGATTTAGGATTTTTGAGTAAATTTAATATAGGCTACATAACATATCATGGAGAAAAACTATGCAATTCTGCGAGTCTTCATTTTTAATTGTCAGTACTGAAAAATAGGCAAAAATATTTGTTAAACTTCACATTAGCATAATAGCAAATTCAACACTAAATATAATATGACACATTATTCCCAAAGAGTTGCAACTTCTAACTTATACAGTAGATCAATGTCAACAAACAACTCTCCTTGACTTCGTTGATGCAAAATCGTCAATTATGTCATCATAATTTAAAGACCTAGCAAGATCGCTCTCCAGACTAAGCAAACCAAGGTTTAGTAACTCAGTCTTTCTTGACACATTGTTGATCTGAATACATTTTTTATTTCCTTCATTTTGCTGAAGGATCTTTCAGCATCAGCAACTGACACAGGAATTGTACAGAATATTCTAATGGCTATACAAATATTTGGAAATAAACTGTCCAGTTTCAATTCTCTCAGACGGTTTAAGATCTCCAGTGGTTTCAATGGGCCTGTCCCTAAATTAGAAGGATGAATTGATTTTAGATATTTCAGCTCATCACTGATCTCTCTATTAATGTCTTCATAATATTGTTCATGCAAAGTAACACCCATATTTTCAATGTCACGTTCTTCAATGTCTGGATAGAGCCATAAGCACTTAAATCTATCATTTAACTTTTCCGCCAAAGTGAAACGATTAGTAAGTCCACAAACAACAGAATCAATTACCCTATAAAACACATTTACTCTGAACTCCCATTCTTCATAAGTTTCCCCCTCATTCCCTCGAAATTCTGGAACATCTTCATTTATTTCGTCCAAGAAAGTTTTCCTTCTTTTCACTCTCGTCTTCGGAAGTTCTGTCTCTGCAAGAAGATCACTTGCTAATGAGGTGGCCACTACTTTTGCTTCATTTAATAAGTTCTCCCATTTATCACTGAGTTGTTTCAGTTCCTGGATCAGATCGCGAATATTATCAATCTCTACATCAAGAGTTGCATCACGAGCTTGTAGAACCTTGTTGCGAATGTCAATTGCCGGAGAATTTTGAACCAGATTGTTGCCATCAAAGTGCACTTAAATGATTCAAGGTATCGTTTTATTCCCATCAATTCCGTTTTACACTCAGCTGAGAGATTAAAATTTTTGCATTGATTTAATGCATATTTGATGAGTGATAGGTGTTTGGAAAATGGTTTAACACTGTCAACACGAGCAGACCATCTTGTTTTTGATAGGCTATGCAAGGAACAACCTACTGTATTCTCTCGTATCTCCCATCTCTGAGGGCTCTTTAAAAAGAAGTTATACACTTTTTGAACCATACCAAAAAACGTAATAGCATCTTCACAGCATTCAGCAGCGTTCGCACCACACAAATTTAGACTATGTGCACTACAGTTAGAAAATATGGCAAATGGATTTAGCGCACTTATAATGGCTTGCACGCCATTGTATACACCAGCCATATTCGCTCCATTGTCATATCCCTGCCCCCTGCAATCTTTTAAAGGAATCTTATGCTTCTCTAACTCTTCAATGAGTACATTTGCAATTTCTTGTCCAATTTTCTTATTGCACTTTACAAAACTTATGAACCTCTCCATTATTTTAAATGAAGAATCACCGTCTAGAACGTATCTTAAAATTAATGTCATTTGCTCATTATGAGATGTATCTGGAGTAGCATCAGCTAGTATTGAAAAATACTTCGATTTTTCTCTTTCTAAGAGTACAGCTTGAAGAACCTTGTTGCTGCAAGCCTTAATGAACTCGATTTGAGAATCCGCTGAAAGGTAGTGAGCTCGAAGTCTCTTCCCTTCTTGTTGTGACTCTTGAACTTTAGTCACATGTTCTCTCAACAGCGGATCATATTGAGCGAGCAACTCAATAATCCCGAGGAAGTTGCCATTATCCGATGACCCTATTTTGCTGGAAGAACCTCTAAATGCGAGACCCCTCTCACCAAGAAATAATGTAAGAGACAGAATCCTGTGAAATAAATCCCTCCAATATTTCACTTTAGAGGCAATTTCAGAGTTCATTTGAGAATAAATATCAGTTTCATGACGAAGTCTTCTTTCCAATCCTCTCCATTCAATATAGCATTTTTTGTGATTAGCACTCATTTCATGAACTGGCAATTTGTTATATAGTTTACACCAAGAATAATCCTTTTTCCAGCCTTCATCACTAACTAAAACGGATTTGTGGGATTCAGGGTTGCGACCACATAATCTGCAAGGAAAACAGTATAACGACGGATTTGTTTCACTCCACACTAACCAGTCTCTAGGAACACATTCTCCATTCTTGAGTTTTGAAAATAAAACTGTTTTCGGAAAGGCTCTTGTTCCGTCACTTGGAAGGTTATTAGGCATAGAAGGGGGACCTTTTCGAACTATACCTTCAATTACACTTACACTTGGGCTGCCACTTTTTAATTTTCCAAGATCACACGATACTTGCCATGACTCAGAGTTCGGAACTGGAGCGGGTAAGTTCGCTTCACTTTCATAATTTATAGAACGCGCATCAGTTTCACTGCTGTTTGGTTGTTTCGTTTCAATACTGCTGTCGTCATAATTAAAAAAAAAAACCAGAACCATCATCATTCCCCTCTGAACTTGAAATTTCTTTATTTTTGAGAGCGGGAATAGACGAGCTTGAGATTGGGATTAGTTCATTTTTTGCACCTTCACTGTCCACATTCACTTTTACACCGACTTCAAACAAAGTTCTACTCCCTTTCTTAATAACTTCCATTTTTTTATTTCTCTCCTTTCGCTTCTCAGCTCCTGACTTATGCTTATTCTTGTCCATTGTTCAGTTAGACTATAGCACCAATGAATATATCATTTTACTAAACAAATGACAACGAAATGGTGAAACAAATGTGCCGACAAGAGACTTTTAAACTGTTATAATTTGTAACACTGACACACAGACCACAGACGATGTTACTGGAATCTCGAAACATGAACAATGTAATATACCTGATCGCACGGATTGGGTTTGGGAGAGTCGAACTGTTGCTACTGCTGCAGGGGTGGGGTGGTTAACAGGGAAAATACAAGCAAATGCTGTAAGTTAACGCGGACAAAAGAAGATGTTAAGAAATGGTTCGTTCAATTACTATTAATGAGATAATATGTCATAATCCAACTAGTGTTTCTTTTTAAAAGCATATTATAACAAATAATGCTCTTATGGAATTTTATAGGATCGATATATAGCCTAACTAAGAATAATTTTTGTAAGAAAAAGTAAAGAGTCACTTAATCTGACGGGCCCTTATTGCTGACGGGCCCTATGCATTAGTCCCCCTTGCCCCCCCCCCCCCCCCTGTCGGCGGCCCTGTCTATATTTATGCAAAAGATTAAGGTCCTAAAATAACTTTTCATAACTATATTTAATCCAGGTTCGAGTCCAGCTGGGCCAGTGTTGAGATTCATCTCCGCAAAACTCCCCGCCCTGTCCATAATCAGTAGGTGACACCGATGGGTTTGGAAAGGCCGCCGTCCGTCGGATGAGACGTAACGCCGTGGCCCCGTGTGCGAGGAGAACCATACCCTGTGCACGTTAAAGAACACGCTTGAGGCTTTGAGGAAAGGCTACCATCTGTCTCCCAACAGCTGACTAGTTACTTCATTACGTTATTAGTCAGCTATTGGTCAACTTCTCCCAGGCTCCTCTGAGTCCTTGGGGTCCTTGTGACCTGGCCATTTACCCCCATAGCGTGGGGCGGGGGTGGCTCAGTCGGTAGCGCGCCAGGCTCGTAACCTGTAGTACCCAGGTTCGAGTCCCAGTTGGATCAGCGTTGAGATTTATCTCCGCAACAATTCTCCCACCCTGCCCACGGTCAGTAGGGGACACCGATGGGCTTGTAAAGGCCACCGTCCGTCGGATGGGACATTAAGCCGTGGCCCCGTGTGCGGGAGAGCCATACCCTGTGCACGTTAAAGAACACGCTGGATGGCCTTGACGGGAAGCTACCATCTGTCTCCCAACAGCTGTTCCAGTGGGTCCCCTCCCCCAACCTTCTCTGAGCCTTCGGGATCCACGTGACCTGGCCATTTAGCCCATGGTGTGCAAAAAAGTGTCGCTCAGAGGGAAAACAACCCAACCCAACAACCCCCATAGCGTGCAAAAATGTGCAGTTACATTGTCGCCGAAGAGGTTACATATATTGCTATATTTATGCAGAAGATTAAGACTCTTAAATAACTTTCATAACTATGTTTAACTTGACCAATTTCTTTGGTGGATATAACAAAGAAATATCGATTCCGTTTCCATAAAAGCAGCAGTTTTGCCAATCCCCCCCCCCTCTCCGAATCTGTCCTTTTTCCATGGAAGCATCTGATGCTAGTGGAATGAAACTCTCCTTTAAATGGCCATGCGATGGATTTCGTGCAGTACAGACGACCAGAGAGAGAAATAAAAAACAAGCGGAGTTCACTTCGTGGAATGACGTCATGTGAAAAAAAAGAAGCGAGTTCATTTTTTCAAGATGACGTCACTACCAACTGAGCACGATGCGATTCTGAAGTCACGGAATTACGAATTGCGTCGATGCACTCTCTCAGCGTGGCATTAAAAGAGTGGATTCTGAAAGCCACGGAAATATGAAATGCTTATTTTATGTTAACGACGCACTCTTTAAAAGAGTTGATATTAGAGCCACTATAAAATGTACAGGCTTATTAACAGGTTAAATGGGATTAATTGCAAGAATGCACTGTGTTGTAGACAAAGAAGAAACAGCAATAAATATTCGTTGAGAATGAGTTGGGTTGTTTTACCTCTGAGCGGCACTTTTTTACACACCATGGACTAAATGGCCAGGTCACATGGACCCCGAAGGCTCAGAGAAGGGGACCCACTGGAACAGCTGTTGGGAGACAGATGGTAGCCTCCCGTCAAGGCCATCCAGCGTGTTCTTTAACGTGCACAGGGTATGTCTCTCCCGCACACGGGGCCACGGCTTAACTTCCCATCTGACGGACTTTCCAAGCCCATCGGTATCCCCTACTGACCGTGGGCAGGGCGGGGAATTTTGCGGAGATAAATCTTAACGCTGAACCAGCTGGGAATCGAACCTGGGAACTACAGATTACGAGCCTGGCGCGCTACCGACTGAGCCACCCCTGCCCCCTCATTGAGAATGAGAATGGGTACTTAATTGTAATGATTGCTTAAAAGAGTAGATAAGAAATATGGAAGCCCCAGAAATATGAATACACAGTTAATAGTAAAGAGGGCCGGACGGGGGGGGGGAAGGGCCATACCCCCCTTTTAAGAATATTAATAATGGTAATGGATAGAAAAATTATTATAAAGTCACGTATTTTTCAAGAAATGTTTATACAAAATGAAGCACGAACTATCGAAAAATGGCAAAAACAACAGTAAATAAAAAATTAAATACCGAAGAATTCATCAACCTCAAAACTATAAACAGCCCATTCCTTGATACTATAAAAAAAAAAACTCCTCAAGCAGCTGCTTGCCACAGAGGTCTGACAAGGGCCTGTCAGTTTAATACGCCATAGTAGAGGGATCTGTGAGGATGGCGAGTCCTCAGCAGATTTTTTATGCCAACTGCACCCGGTGTTCCCAGATGGTCACCCTCTCAGGTACCGACCGCGCCCAAAGTTGCTTAACTTCGGTGATCGGACGAGAACCAGCGTTTTCAGCTTGGTAATGCCGTTGGCTCCAAAAATACCCCCTCAAGCAGCTGCTTGCCACAGAGTTCTGACAGGAGCCTGTCAGTTTATATATATGCCATAGTAGAAGGTCTGTGAGGATGGCAGGACCTTAGCAGAAAAAAACACTGACATCCATGCCTTCACCTGGGGCTTGAACCCAGGTCCCTTAGATCAGTAGCGTAGCCAAGTGCGCTGGGGCTTGAACCCAGGTCCCTTAGATCAGTAGCGTAGCCAAGTGCGCTGGGGCTTGAACCCAGGTCCCTTAGATCAGTAGCGTAGCCAAGTGCGCTGGGGCTTGAACCCAGGTCCCTTAGATCAGTAGCGTAGCCAAGTGCGCTGGGGCTTGAACCCAGGTCCCTTAGATCAGTAGCGTAGCCAAGTACGCTGGGGCTTGAACCCAGGTCCCTTAGATCAGTAGCGTAGCCAAGTGCGCTGGGGCTTGAACCCAGGTCCCTTAGATCAGTAGCGTAGCCAAGTGCGCTGGGGCTTGAACCTAGGTCCCTTAGATCAGTAGCGTAGCCAAGTGCGTTAACCACTCGGCCACGGGACGGCTATATTAAAAGAAAAATTATTGTAATTCAATATTTTCAGGCAAAAAAAGGGACCGTATTATTTAATTTATTTGCCAAAAAATGTAAGGGTAGTAAATATATTATTTTTTAAACCAATACTACTTTAAAAGTGTTAGGTCTACGAAATTCTTAATACGTAGTATTATGGAATTAATTTTCTTACATACACAGTTCATGTGTGCGCTCCACGTCATTTTTCGATTTAAATGAACTCTTAAATAAACAGGAATGTCTCTTTCCTGAGGTAGCGCGCCAGGCTCGTAATCTGTAGTTCCCAGGTTCGAGTCCCAGCTGGGTCAGCGTTGAGATTTATCTCCGCAAAAATTCCCTGCCTACGGTCAGTAGGGGACACCAATGGGTTTGGAAAGGCCGCCGTCCGTCGGATGGGACGTTAAGCCGTGGCCCCGTGTGCGGGAGAGCCATACCCTGTGCACGTTAAAGAACACGCTGGGTGGCCTTGACGGGAGGTTACCATCTGTTTCCTAACAGTGGGTCCCCTCCCCCAACCTTCTCTGAGCCTTCGGGGTCCATGTGACCTGGCCATTTAGCCCATGGTGTGCAAAAAAGTGCCGCTCAGAGGTAAAACAACCCAACAAACCAACCTCTTTCATAAATCGGAACATTTGCAACCGAAACCAATGCAGTCGTTACTGTGATAAATAATTTTTTCTTTAATTCTGATTCTTATATTTATATGCATTTCATTTTTTAACATTTGACATCAGTTTATTATTTGAAAACGAACTTCGAATTGCAAACAAATCTGAATTTATATCTTGAACTATTTTATCTTCTTTTACAGAGTATAATAGCATATTTTTCAGCAAATGTTATGATTTTACCGATAATTGGTAAGTTTCAAATCATTAATATATATTAGAAAGAGTATTGGGTCCAAAAACTAATCCTTATGGTTCTCCATTTCTTACGAATCAATGCATTTGATTAGGCATTGAACACTCTGTTAGCATATAAGGAAGTGAATATTCTTACAATCAAGTCACCTTATTAAAAACAGTTTCAAGATCTAAGATCATATTCTAAAAAAGTTTAAACACATTACAGAGTGTTTCAAAAGTAGGTTTCCAGATTTGAAAGGATATATATATTTATTAATAAATGATAGATACAAGCCAAACGCATCACATTTTGTCGGATGTATCATATTTTTCGAAATCGGTGGTTAGGCTTAGCAGGTCAGATACAAGCCTCAGATTTAACCCCACTAGACTTTTTCTTATAATTTGTTAATTTTTTTTTCACCTTTGCCTGCAAATGTTGATGATCTACAGGACAGAAACAATGAAAGCCCTATATATTCTGGAAGTTCGAATATATTTTTCAAAACATTTCGCTGCCCGGCGTCAGTTTGCAACCAATCAGTTGAGAACCGTCTAATCCAACGACAACTTCTTTCGTTTTTGATTCTCCCTCCTGACACTTCGCAGCTACTCTTGCAATATCTCGATACACTTTCACCCCAAAGGTCTTATCTTTTCGAAAACACTCTTCTCCAGAGCGTTGAGGCTTCAGCAGCGAGTAAATGTTTTTCGATTCACGGAACGTCTTTTTTTGGATGCCAGAAAAGAATTCGCAACTTACGCGTCATTGGAAAGAGACTTTGGAAAGAACGGACAGAAATGAAATGACCAATGTGTGAACGTTTATTGTGTAGGGTGTTCAAACTCTCCTTGCAGTTCAGTGCGCAAACTGCAGAGAGTTTGAACGTTCATTGAGCAGAATTTGTCAGTAGATTAAAGAGGCATATTGAGGACTAACAGAGCAAGCAATCATTACGGATTTGCAACTTGGATCGTGGCGGACTGCAAACCTGTATCGTAGCGGATTGCGAACTTGGATCGTGGCGAATTTCAATCTTGTATCGTGACGGATTATAAACTTGTATCGTAACAGATTGCAAACTTGTATCGTAACATATTGCAAACTTGTATCGTAGCGGATTGCAATCTTGTATCTTAGCGTATTGCAAACTTGTAACAGATTGCAAACTTGTATCGTAGCGGATTGCAATCTTGTATCTTAGCGTATTGCAAACTTGTAACAGATTGCAAACTTGTATCGTAGCGGATTGCAATCTTGTATCATAACAGATTGCAAACTTGTATCGTAACAGATTGCAAACTTGTATCGTAGCGGATTGCAATCTTGTATCGTAACAGATTGCAAACTTGTATCGTAACAGATTGCAAACTTGTATCTTAGCGTATTGCAAACTTGTAACAGATTGCAAACTTGTATTGTAGCGGATTGCAAACTTGTATCTTAACGGATTGCAATCTTGTATCTTAGCGTATTGCAAACTTGTAACAGATTGCAAACTTGTATCGTAGCGGATTGCAAACTTGTATCGTAGCGGATTGCAATCTTGTATCGTAACAGATTGCAAACTTGTATCGTAACAGATTGCAAACTTGTATCTTAGCGTATTGCAAACTTGTAACAGATTGCAAACTTGTATCGTAACAGATTGCAAACTTGTATCTTAGCGTATTGCAAACTTGTAACAGATTGCAAACTTGTATCGTAGCGGATTGCAAACTTGTATCTTAGCGGATTGCAATCTTGTATCTTAGCGCATTGCAAACTTGTAACAGATTGCAAACTTGTATCGTAGGGGATTGCAAACTTGTAACAGATTGCAAACTTGTATCGTAGGGGATTGCAAACTTGTATCGTAACAGATTGCAAACTTGTATCGTAACAGATTGCAAACTTGTATCGTAGTGGATTGCAATCTTGTATCATAACAGATTGCAAACTTGTATCGTAACAGATTGCAAACTTGTATCGTAACAGATTGCAAACTTGTATCTTAGCGTATTGCAAACTTGTAACAGATTGCAAACTTGTATCGTAGCGGATTGCAAACTTGTATCTTAGCGGATTGCAATCTTGTATCTTAGCGTATTGCAAACTTGTAACAGATTGCAAACTTGTATCGTAGCGGATTGCAATCTTGTATCGTAACAGATTGCAAACTTGTATCGTAACAGATTGCAAACTTGTATCTTAGCGTATTGCAAACTTGTAACAGATTGCAAACTTGTATCGTAGCGGATTGCAAACTTGTATCTTAGCGGATTGCAATCTTGTATCTTAGCGTATTGCAAACTTGTAACAGATTGCAATCTTGTATCGTAACAGATTGCAAACTTGTATCGTAACAGATTGCAAACTTGTATCGTAACAGATTGCAAACTTGTATCGTAACAGATTGCAAACTTGTATCGTAGCGGATTGCAAACTTGTAGCAGACGAAGTTTGAATCTAGTTTAATGTTTCTTTTATAACGAAATAATCAAAGAATAATTTGCGAGTTCTCGAAATTTCTACAGCACGCCTAGTTCTAATCGTACTAGGGTACCCTGGAATTCTTATTGTTACCTACTGCAAAGTAACTAAAAAGCAGCCCCCCCCCCCCCAAAAAAAAAAATCAGCGAGTTTAACAGCCAGAAAATATAACAACCAAAGATGATTTCTTAGTTTCGATAACATCTGCGAAATTCTGAGTAAAACGTGGCCACAAACATATTCAAGTTAAAAAACATTAATTCCTTTTGTTGAAGTATTTTAACATACGAGATGTGTCAAAAAAGAAAAGGGGCGGGGGTGGCTCAGTCGGTAGCGCACCAGGCTCCGTACTGCCCTCGGTCAGTAGGAGACACCGATGGGCTTGGAAAGGCCGCCACACGTCGGATGGGACGTTAAATCGCTCCCCCCCCATGTGCGGGAGAATTGGTCAGATAAGGTTGGGGGAGAGGAGTCCCCTCTCCCCCAACCTTCTCTGAGTCGTGGGCTCTTGTGACTGGCCATTTAGCTCACTGTGTACAAAAAAGTACCGCTCAGAGGTAAAATAACCCAACTCCAGAAAAAAAGAAACGAGACTAAGTCAATAAAACTTTTATGTTTAAAAATAACAGGAATCGAAGGTCGTCTTTTTCAAAGTACTCCCCATCGGCCGTGACGGATTTATCCATTCTCATCTTCTAAAGAGAACTTCTAAAACCGAAACGTTTTTGGAAGTCCTCTTTGGGAATGTTTTAGGTGCTCTATCGTACGTCTCTTTATATATGCCACGTCATCGAAACCGATGTCCCATCGTTGTGATTTGGTTTTTAACCAAAAATTACCTACTTCATTTCTAATACTGAATGAGGGGGAAAGGTATCGTGATCAACACATTCGTTCCTGAACACTTTTTATCTGATCGTCCATTGTGCTGCAAGGGCTAAATGCTGAGCTATATGTGCTCTCTCTCTTCTCTGGGGTGGGGGTGGCTCAGTCGGTAGCGCGCCAGGCTCGTAATCTGTAGTTCCCAGGTTCGAGTCCCAGCTGGGTCAGCGTTGAGATTTATCTCCGCAAAATTTCCCGCCCTGCCCACGGTCAGTAGGGGACATCGATGGGCTTGGAAAGGCCGCCTTCCGTCGGATGGGAGTTAAGCCGCGGGCCCGTGTGCGGGAGAGTCATACCCTGTGCACGTTAAAGAACACGCTGTATGGCCTTGACGGGAGGCTACCATCTGCCTCTCAACAGCTGATCCAGTGGGTCCCCTTCCCCAACCTTCTCTGAGCCTTCGGGGTCCATGTGACCTGGCCATTTAGCCCATGGTGTGCAAAAAAGTGCCGCTCAGAGGTAAAACAACCCAACCCAACTCTCTTCTCTCCCTACGAGGAGGGGGGGGGGGGGAATTGGTGAGTGATATTACTAAATTTTTTTTCTCCCACTTCGTAGGACACAATTTAGATTTTGACAAATTTCAACTTTTTCTTTAAGTGTAGGCGATTTAAGTTAGAAACGTAATCCTGCAAAATTGATTTGAAAGTGTAACATGAGAATGAAAAATCATTTGACGATCAGAGGATCCAAAATTAATTTCAAATGAGAGTTAAATTATAGCAATCTCTTAATTCGTTGGCTACAAAGAGGTGAAGATGCTTGAAGATACTTAAAAATCTTACATTGAAAGTTATGAAAAGAGTTCGATTGCTATTAAACTGGGGAATAGAAACTTTTGGAATAGCACTGAGACTGTGTTTCTGTCTCTGAGCTGCACATCTGGGCACACAATGGGCTAAATAGTCAATTCACAAGGACCGTAAGGTTGGGAAAAAGAGACACTCTAGAGCAGTGTTTCCCAACCTTTTTTGTGCCATGCCCCACTTAGCCTTTCTAAAATTCTTATGTCCCCCCCCCCCCCTACGTAAAATTTAACCGCCATACGGTTAAACTCTGAACGAGTCCATTTTGGAATTGCCCCCCTTGACAATCAAATTGCCCCCCTGTGGGGCGTGGGCCCCACGTTGGGAAACACGGCTCTAGAGGATCTAGAGGAGGCGAGATCTAGAGGAGGAGGGGGGAGGTAAATTGTCCGTGTCTCCCCTTTTGGGAATGCTGGTAAAGGTAATAAAAGACAAAAAATATTCAACTTATGTATTTTTCATGCATTTCTCAAGAAATTTTTATAGATCTGTAAAACGGAGGAGTAAAGAATATATTATAATGAAAATTCAGTCTCTGGACTGGATCTCCTTTTTCATTTCATCCATTTCGATTGATTCGCTAGATCAGAGTCTGGAAAGCCTCAAAGCCTCAATGTCGTTCAACGTGTTCTTCAACGTGCACAGAGTATGGCTCTCCTGCATATAGCCGTCCCGTGGCTCCGCAAAACTCCCCGCCCTGCCTACGGTCAGTAGGGGACACCGATGGGCTTGGAAAGGCCGCCGTCCGTCGGATGGAACGTTAAGCCGTGGCCCCGTGTGTGGGAGAGCCATACCCTGTGCACGTTAAAGAACACGCTGGATGGCCTTGACGGGAGGCTACCATCTGTCTCCCAACAGCTGTTCCAGTGGGTCCCCTCCCCCAACCTTCTCTGAGCCTTCGGGGTCCATGTGACCTGGCCATTTAGCCCATGGTGTGCAAAAAAGTGCTGCTCAGAGGTAAAACAACCCAACCCAACTCTCCTGCATAGGAGAGCATGACTTAATGTCTAATCCGATGAACGGTGGTCCATCCGAGCACATTGATGTCCCTTTCTCATATATAATATATAGATAGGTGGAAATTAAGGGATGATAAATTTTAATGCAAGAAGAGTTGGGATTCGAACCTGGGAATTAAAGATTATGAGCATGAAGCGTTGCCGACTGAGAATATCTGCGCCCCAGGCACGCACAGGGCAAGCAGGAAAAATTTAGCATTAATACCACATGTAGTATTTATTCAGTCCTTGAGATTCCGAAATTAAACAGTCGTTCAAAAAACAGATTCTAACCCTAATTTAATTCGACATTAAAGTCGACACATCCTACACATGAAATAGGAGCAACTTCCTGCACAGATGCACTCACTCAAAAATATTATACCAGGGAGCTGGGGCGTCCTTCTCTGGAACGGCAGGAGCACTTTTCTATTCAACTGGCTGCAGTCGATCTCCATACTGGTTCCGTAGTTGTCCTCCAGATGACGCTGACGGACAGACTGCGAACGATGTCGCAAGCAGGCTCCAGCGCCATGTTAGCAGCTGCGATCGGCCCCGGCGTCTAGTGCAGGTAAAAGTTTCTTGCTCTTTTCACGCTTTCGTCGGTGGTTGGGATGGTGTGGTCGCTCGATCCCTTCCTGGGCCACCAAAGAGGGACAGAGCAACTCTGCCGCAGCAGCCGGGCGCGATGGCCTCGAACTCGATGCGCGATGCCCATCGATGGTGGCGACTTCCGGGCGTTGGTGAGTAGTGCGACGCACGGAGAGAGAATGGGACAGAGATGCCCCGTTTACCGCCACTGCTGCTCGACAATACACGGCATCTGTGGGTGAAAGGAGTTAGTGGACAAAAGACACGGTTTTGTCTCTCTCTTCTCTCCCTACGAAGCACAAGTGGTCACAACACGAGGAAGGGTCAGTCCTACAAGGTCTCCCCTTTCTCCGAGAAAAACGTCAGACGAAAACGTTTTCTTGGGTCTTCGTGGTCGCGTTTAGTTATTGCTAGCTTTATCATCCGCTCAAATGAGAACATCCGGCCTGTACATTCCGTTCATTCAGAGTGGGATGTCATGATAATGGTTAAATTGTTTTTTGTCTTACTCAGTGGAAGATCTTTATCTCGTGGCAGTCGGAACGATTAACAGCGGAGCTTCCAATCACCTAGTGGAATGGTTAGTAATGGTTGGAAGGATTAATAGTCGCATCCAATGCTGAAACATTCAACTTCAAACAGAAATGGTTAGTTTGCCAATTCCCCTATTCAGAGAGATGGATAATTTTTTCATTGAAAGTTTTTTTTACGAAAGTTTTAACGGATTTTTCTTCATTGCTAAAGAAATTGTGTCTGTATCCAGTGCCCAAACACTGAGCTTGAATTGAATACATTTACAGCATCCAGTAACAGTAAATTGCAATTTCCTGCAGAAATCGTTAATTTGTTTTTTCATCAGATGCTTTTTTTAAAGAAATATTTAGCAGATTTTTCTTTTAATAAAAGAAAATTAATGTTTTGTCTTTCGTAGCTAAAAAAAACAAACCAGAACTTTCAAATCCGCTTAAAAGCTCGCGCAAGTCACAATAACAACGCGTGATCGCGGTTTTCATTTGATTTAAAGCTCAGAAATAAACTAAGACTGTAGTGTAGTATTCGATAAAGCCAAATCCGATGCAGGAGATATTCCAGCTGGATCACAAGACTAAAGAAATGCATTACAAGAAAAAAAATGTTTTAATCCTTCTAGACATATCAGCATTACAATATATTTTTCAAGTGAAAAGTGATTAAAATGTAAAATAAAAGGAGTCCTGTTTATGTAACTCTAGATTGAATCAAGAGTTGGAAGTTCTTACACTTTGAGACATTTTTGAGATGGAAATTTAAGATGTTCTGTGATCAAATTCACGAGAAGTGAAAGAATGCAGACAACTTCATCATCCTATTTCATTCTTAGACATTTCTTTTTGCAGTTCAAAGATGTCTGAATCACCAAACAATTTCTTTCAGAAAAAAAAACAGGTTTTATGCTAAAATCTCCAAAACTTGACAAGATATTTATTTAATAATTTCGTATCTTTTTTTTTTCTTTCACAGAACAACGTAATGTTCTTAATCCGATAGATGCATTTTTCAACCACTTTCTCCTTTTCCTTCTTTAAAAGGGTTTTTTTCCCTTCAAAACTGCACGTCGCAGTCTTGAAGGGAAAAGACTTCTCTCAAGGCATAGAAGCACACAAGGTCTCGATCCTTTAATTTCGCCACAAACGACAGGAAACTCGTGTAACGCCTTGAAGTATCGGAACCGATTCCTAAGTTTTTCTTTTCCTGTTTGCTTAAATTTCACCCGAGATTATTCATTTCTTGACACAGAATCAGCATGACTTACCACACGATGCTGATTGACCGAAGTGAAGGAAGAAACAGGAGTACAGTCGCTCAAAAAAGTATCCGAACACTAGAGTAAATTACAGAATTCAGAAAAAATATCTGGCAACGATTTTTTATAGAAATTAGTGATCTGGCAACCTTCGTGTACAGTCACTCAAAAGAATATCCGAACACTATGGTTGATTATAGAATTCAGGAAAAATATCTGGAGCGTGTACAGCAACTGTACACGCTCCAGTTACCGTTCACAGCAAACTGGAGCGTGTGCAGTTATTGCACACGCTCCAGTTTGCTGTGAACGGGACCTGCACACGCTCAATATTTCCGTGAGTGAGCCCACACGATCGAGTATCAAAATAATATGACCACCTACAGTCGCTCAAAAATGTATCCGAACACTATGGTTGATTACAGAATTCGGAAAAAATATCTGGCAACGATTGTTTTTAGAAATTAGTGATCTGGCAACCTTCGTGTCACGTGACACGAAGGTTGCCAGATCACTAATTTCTTGTGAGCCCATACGATCTAGTATCAAAATAATATGACCACCTACAGAGGCTCAAAAAAGTATCCGAACAGTATGGTTGAGTACAGAATTCATAAAAAATATCTGGCATCGATTTTTTTAGAAATTAGTGATCTGGCAACCTTCGTGTCACGTGATTACAGAATTCAGGAAAAATATCTGGAGCGTGTACAGCAACTGTACACGCTCCAGTTACCGTTCACAGCAAACTGGAGCGTGTGCAGTTACTGCACACGCTCCAGTTTGCTGTGAACGGTAACTGCACACGCTCAATATTTCCGTGAGTGAGCCCACACGATCTAGTATCAAAATAATATGACCACCTACAGTCGCTCAAAAAAGTATCCGAACACTATGGTTGATTACAGAATTCGGAAAAAATATCTGGCAACGATTGTTTTTAGAAATTAGTGATCTGGCAACCTTCGTGACACGAAGGTTGCCAGATCACTTCGTGACACGAAGGTTGCCAGATCGATTGTTTTTAGAAATTAGTGATCTGGCAACCTTCGTGACACGAAGGTTGCCAGATCACTTCGTGACACGAAGGTTGCCAGATCACTAATTTCTAAAAACAATCGTTGCCAGATATTTTTTCCGAATTCTGTAATCAACCATAGTGTTCGGATACTTTTTTGAGCGACTGTACATCCTGAAACATGTCGAACTTGCACTTCGGCTACGATCGAAAACGTTCACGTGTTGCACATCGACGTGAAAAGTTGGGCGTGAAAACACGAACAAACTTCTTTCATGAAAAGAGTTGTTTCGTATTTCTAAACATTGAAGATCGTCTCGTTAACCACATCCTAGTGATTAACTTTATTTTTAGTTTTTACACTAAGGCAGTGGTCGAGGAGCTTTATTAGGTCAAGAGCCAAAATACCAAAACAGGAAAGCAACGTTTTTTGAGAGCCGCAAATTATAATTTTTATTAAGTCAAAAGCCATAAATAAATAAAATAAATAAATACTCCCTCAAGCAGCTGCTTGCCACAGAGGTCTGACAGGAGCCTGTCAGTTTATATGCCATAGTAGAAGGTCTGAGAGGATGGCAGGACCTCAGCAGAAAAACAAAACAAACAGCCATGCCTTACCCTGGGCTCGAACCCAGGTCCCTTAGATCAGTAGTCAAGCGCGCTAACCACTCGGCCATAACAGGAAAAAAAAAACAAAACAAATAACCACAGATTGTTTTATTTGATTAACAAAAATAAAACCATAAAGTTTTAAAATTGGTGTGTTCAAGTGTATATAATAACTATTAAAAAGAATTATATAGAGGTCTGGTATTCATCAGTGTGGCTTTCGAGTTTGTGTTCTCGAATAAATTTGGAGTGTATTTAAAGTATATCTTTTAAATCATTTAACTTGCATCCGTACTTTCCAACTATCGTCTGATATCCATTTCTGGTACTAGTTTTTTTTTGTAAAGAAAATCAATAAGAAAAAGTGTTCACAGTTGATTGTTGAACCAAAAGGAGTGAAGAGTCGTGTTTTAGAATTCGCAGTGCTGGATGAGGCTAGGGACAACGACTCCCGATCGCTATGTAAGGTCTTGCTATTTCAATCTTGATAATACATTGGTGATGTTGACTGCAACAGAGTATCAAAAATAAATGAGTTCAGATTGCATTATGCAGAAGAGGATAAAGATATTCTGAGGGTGTGAAAAGAAAAGATTCACTAACATATTTTGAAACAAAGGCTCTCTTTTTCCACCTTTAAACAATTGGTGATTTTTAATATTTCTATCTGTGCTTCGTATTTCCCCTGATTCCATTCAGCATCTTGTTCCCTACTTCCTGTGAAATGCTTTCTTTGCCTTTTATTGAATCAGAGTTTCGTCCATTTGCAAAAGTCTGTTTCTTCTCTCTCAGCGTTCTTCTCTCTCTTCCATTCCCTCTCTTCTTCAGCATGGCATTTGACAGTACATCAAGTCATCAAGTCCTCCTTTTACATCTGAGCATTCCTGAAAATCACAACGCAAATCAATTGACTTTTCCCCATAAGATTTGCGCTAGATTGGTTTACATCTGAAAGGAATTTTTGTGCACAGAATGAGCTCAAAGGTCAGTTCATTCTACCGATGCTACGAGACAACCCTCTTTCGCTTTCCCCATAAGAAACAATTATAATACATCACTGGATAAAACTGTTGAAAGAGAAAATTCAAATTGTACACCATTCAAATAACTACCTAAGCAGAAATAATAATCAATATAAGGGGTGATAATATGAATGGTGTGACATAAGTGCGTGGCAAAAATTCAGGACATATTCTAGGATTAAAAAGAAGAAAAAAGTCCTCTAAGCAAGTGCCCGTAAACGCTTTATTTGGAGTTATAACATACAAGTTATTTTACAACTGAATAGAAGGACAAGATATCTGTTTTCATTCATCGTTTCTCCCAGCATGACAAATGACAGCATAATCTTCTTTTAAATTAAATCAATGTCTCTGTTATTGAAAAAAATGAAAACGAACCCTCATTCCATATACTCTCTTGCTCATTATCCGAAAATGAAAAGAACTCTTCCTTTTCCGAACGTTGCATCACCGTCTAATTTACTTTTCAAAACTCGTTCTTTCTAGCTTAATGGAAAGCAATCTACCCGATTCCATTCGTAATTTTCTTCAACGTGCTTAAATGATAGCGAAACTTTCATTTATACAGGGTCAGCATTTAGCTCTGTTTCCAAAACTCGTTCTTTGCATCTGAAGGGAATGACAAATGTAGCTTATGCTCTGCACCCTCTTTCTCAACATTCCATATGATAGCATATTCTCTTACCCACTTTCTCAACATTTCATATTTACCATATTCTCTTATCATCTTTCTCAACATTCCATATGATAGAATATTCTCTTAAATTCTTTCTCAACATCCATATGTACCATATTCTCTTACCATCTATCTCAACATTCCATATGTACCATATTCCCTTACACTCAATCTCAACATTCCATATGTACCATATTCTCTTACCCTCTTTCTCAACATCCATATGATAGCATATTCTCTTACCCTCTTTCTCAACATTCCATATGTACCATATTCTCTTACAGTCTTTCTCAACATTCCATATGATAGCATATTCTCTTACCCTATTTCTCAACATTCCATATGATAGCATATTCTCTTACCCTCTTTCTCAACATTCCATATGATAGCATATAATCTTACCCTCTTTCTCAACATTCCATATGTACCATATTCTCTTACAGTCTTTCTCAACATTCCATATGATAGCATATTCTCTTACCTACTTTAACAACATCCATATGATAGCATATTCTCTTACCCTCTTTCACAACATCCATATGATAGCATATTCTGTTACCCTCTTTCTCAAAATTCCATATGTACCATATTTCCTTACCCTTTTTCTCAACATTCCATATGTACCATATTCTCTTATGCTCTTTCTCAACATCCATATGATAGCATATTCTCTTACCCTCTTTCTCAACTTTCCATATGTACCATATTCTCTTACCATTTTTCTCAACATTCCATATGATAGCATATTCTCTTACAGTTTTCTCAACATTCCATATGATAGCATATTCTCTTACCCTCTTTCTCAACATTCCATATGTACCATATTCTCTTACAGTTTTTCTCAACATTCCATATGATAGCATATCCTCTTACCCTATTTCTCAACATCCATATGATAGCATATTCTCTTACAGTTTTCTCAACATTCCATATGATAGCATATTCTCTTACCCTCTTTCACAACATTCCATATGATAGCATATTCTTTTACCCTCTTTCTCAACATTCCATATGATAGCATATTCTCTTACCCTCTTTCTCAACATTCCATATGAACCATATTCTCTTACAGTTTTTCTCAACATTCCATATGATAGCATATCCTCTTACCCTATTTCTCAACATCCATATGATAGCATATTCTCTTACAGTTTTCTCAACATTCCATATGATAGCATATTCTCTTACCCTCTTTCTCAACATTCCATACGATAGCATATTCTCTTACCCTCTTTCTCAACATTCCATATGATAGCATATTCTCTTACCCTCTTTCTCAACATTCCATATGTACCATATTCTCTTACAGTCTTTCTCAACATTACATATGATAGCATATTCTCTTACCTACTTTAACAACATCCATATGATAGCATATTCTCTTACCCTCTTTCACAACATCCATATGATAGCATATTCTGTTACCCTCTTTCTCAAAATTCCATATGTACCATATTTCCTTACCCTTTTTCTCAACATTCCATATGTACCATATTCTCTTATGCTCTTTCTCAACATCCATATGATAGCATATTCTTTTACCCTCTTTCTCAACTTTCCATATGTACCATATTCTCTTACCATTTTTCTCAACATTCCATATGATAGCATATTCTCTTACAGTTTTCTCAACATTCCATATGATAGCATATTCTCTTACCCTCTTTCTCAACATTCCATATGATAGCATATTCTTTTACCCTCTTTCTCAACATTCCATATGATAGCATATTCTCTTACCCTCTTTCTCAACATTCCATATGTACCATATTCTCTTACAGTTTTTCTCAACATTCCATATGATAGCATATCCTCTTACCCTATTTCTCAACATCCATATGATAGCATATTCTCTTACAGTTTTCTCAACATTCCATATGATAGCATATTCTCTTACCCTCTTTCACAACATTCCATATGATAGCATATTCTTTTACCCTCTTTCTCAACATTCCATATGATAGCATATTCTCTTACCCTCTTTCTCAACATTCCATATGAACCATATTCTCTTACAGTTTTTCTCAACATTCCATATGATAGCATATCCTCTTACCCTATTTCTCAACATCCATATGATAGCATATTCTCTTACAGTTTTCTCAACATTCCATATGATAGCATATTCTCTTACCCTCTTTCTCAACATTCCATACGATAGCATATTCTCTTACCCTCTTTCTCAACATTCCATATGATAGCATATTCTCTTACCCTCTTTCTCAACATTCCATATGTACCATATTCTCTTACAGTCTTTCTCAACATTACATATGATAGCATATTCTCTTACCTACTTTAACAACATCAATATGATAGCATATTCTTACCCTCTTTCACAACATCCATATGATAGCATATTCTGTTACCCTCTTTCTCAAAATTCCAAATGTACCATATTTCCTTACCCTTTTTCTCAACATTCCATATGTACCATATTCTCTTATGTTCTTTCTCAACATCCATATGATACCATATTCTCTTACTCTCTTTCTCAACATTCCATATGTACCATATTCTCTTACCATTTTACACAACATTCCATATGATAGCATATCCTCTTACCCTATTTCTCAACATCCATATGACAGCATATTCTCTTACAGTTTTCTCAACATTTCATATGATAGCATATTCTCTTACCCTCTTTCTCAACATTCCATATGATAGCATATTCTCTTAACCTCTTTCTCAACATTCCATATGATAGCATATTCTCTTAACCTCTTTCTCAACATTCCATATGTACCATATTCTCTTACAGTCTTTCTCAACATTCCATATGATAGCATATTCTCTTACCTACTTTAACAACATCAATACGATAGCATATTCTCTAACCCTCTTTCACAACATTCCATATATACCATATTCTCTTACCCTCTTTCTCAACATTCCATATGTACCATATTCTCTTACAGTCTTTCTCAACATTCCATATGATAGCATATTCTCTTACCTACTTTAACAACATCAATACGATAGCATATTCTCTAACCCTCTTTCACAACATTCCATATATACCATATTCTCTTACCCTCTTTCTCAACATTCCATATGATAGCATATCCTCTTACCCTATTTCTCAACATCCATATGATAGCTTATTCTCTTACCCTCTTTCTCAACATTCCATATGATAGCATATTCTGTTACCCACTTTCTCAACATTCCATATGATAGCATATTCTCTTACCCTCTTTCTCAACATCCATATGATAGCATATTTTCTTACCCTCTTTCACAACATTCCATATATACCATATACTCTTACCCTCTTTCTCAACATTCCATATGTACCATATTCTCTTACCCTCTTTCTTAACATTCCATATGATAGCATATTCTCTTAACCACTTTCTCAACATTCCATATTTACCATATTCTCTTAACCTCTTTCTCAACATCCATATGATAGCATATTCTCTTACCTTCTTCCTCAACATTCCATTTGTACCATTTTCTCTTACCCTCTTTCTCAACATTCCATATGATAGCATATTCTCTTACCCTCTTTCTCAACATCCATATGATAGCATATTATCCTACAATTTCCCTCAACATTCCATATGATAGCATATTCTCTTGCCCTCTTTCTCAACATCCATATGATAGCATATTCTCTTACCCTCTTTCTCAACATTCCATATGATAGCATATTCTGTTACCCTCTTTCTCAACATTACATATGATAGCATATTCTATTACCCTCATTCTCAACATCCATATGATAGCATATACTTTTACCCTCTTTCTCAACATTCCATATGTACCATATTCTCTTACCATCTTTCTCAACATTCCATATGTACCATATTCTCTTACCCTCTATCTCAACATTCCATATGATAGCATATTCTCTTACCCACTTCTCAACATTCCATATTTACCATATTCTCTTACCCTCTTTCTCAACATCCATATGATAGCATATTCCCTTACCTTCTTTCTCAACATTCCATATGTACCATATTCTCTTACCCTCTTTCTCAACATCCATATGATAGCATATTCTCTTACCCTCTTTCTCAACATTCCATATGAACGATATTCTCTTATCCCCTTTCTCACATTACATAAGATAGCATATTTTCTTACCCTCTTTCTCAACATCCATATGATAGCATATTCTCTTACCCTCTTTCTAAACATTCCATATGTACCATATTCTCTTACAGTCTTTCTCAACATTCCATATGATAGCATATTCTCTTACCTACTTTAACAACATCAATACGATAGCATATTCTCTAACCCTCTTTCACAACATTCCATATGTACCATATTCTCTTACCATTTTTCTCAACATTCCATATGAGAGCATATCCTCTTACCCTATTTCTCAACATCCATATGATAGCATATTCTCTTACTCTCTTTCTCAACATTCCATATGATAGCATATTCTGTTACCCTCTTGCTCAACATTACATATGATAGCATATTCTGTTACCACCTTTCTCAACATTCCATATGATAGCATATTCTCTTACCCTCTTTCTCAACATCCATATGATAGCATATTCTCTTACTCTCTTTCTCAACATTCCATATATACCATATTCCCTTACCCGCTTTCTCAACATTCCATATGATAGCATATTCTCTTAACCAATTTCTCAACATTCCATTTTTACCATATTCTCTTAACCTCTTTCTCAACATCCATATGATAGCATATTCCCTTACCTTCTTTCTCAACATTCCATATGTACCATATTCTCTTACCCTCTTTCTCAACATCCATATGATAGCATATTCTCTTACCCTCTTTCTCAACATTCCATATGAACGATATTCTCTTATCCCCTTTCTCACATTACATAAGATAGCATATTTTCTTACCCTCTTTCTCAACATCCATATGATAACATATTCTCTTACCCTCTTTCTCAACATTCCATATGTACCATATTCTCTTACCCTCTTTCTCAACATCCATATGGTAGCATATTCTCTTACTTTCTTCCTCAACATTCCATATGTACCATATTCTCTTACCGACTTTCTCAACATCCATATGATAACATATTCTCTTACCCTCTTTCTCAACATTCCATATGTACCATATTCTATTACCCCCTTTCTCAACATTCCATATGATAGCATATCCTCTCACCCTCTTTCTCGACATCCATATGATAGTATATTCTCTTACCCTCTTTCTCAACATCCGTATGATAGCATATTCTCTTACCCCCTTTCTCAACATTCCATATATACCATATTTTCTTACCATTTTTCTCCACATTCCATATGAGAGCATATCCTCTTACCCTATTTCACAACATCCATATGATAGCATATTTATTCTCTTACCCTCTTTCTCAACATTACATATGATAGCATATTCTCTTACCCTCTTTCTCAACATCCATATGATAGCATATTCTCCTACCATTTTTCTCAACATTCCATATGATAGCATATTCTCTTACCCTCTTTCTCAACATCCATATGAGAGCATATTCTCTTACCCTCCTTCTCAACATTCCATATGATAGCATATTCTGTTACCCTCTTTCTCAACATTACATATGATAGCATATTCTATTACCCTCATTCTCAACATCCATATGATAGCATATACTCTTACCCTCTTTCTCAACATTCCATATGTACCATATTCTCTTACCATCTTTCTCAACATTCCATATGTACCATATTCTCTTACCCTCTATCTCAACATTCCATATGATAACATATTCTCTTACCCACTTCTCAACATATTTACCATATTCTCTTACCCTCTTTCTCAACATCCATATGATAGCATATTCCCTTACCTTCTTTCTCAACATTCCATATGTACCATATTCTCTTACCCTCTTTCTCAACATCCATATGATAGCATATTCTCTTACCCTCTTTCTCAACATTCCATATGAACGATATTCTCTTATCCCCTTTCTCACATTACATAAGATAGCATATTTTCTTACCCTCTTTCTCAACATCCATATGATAACATATTCTCTTACCCTCTTTCTCAACATTCCATATGTACCATATTCTCTTACCCTCTTTCTCAACATCCATATGATAGCATATTCTCTTACTCTCTTTCTCAACATTCCATATGATAGTATATTGTCTTACCCTCTTTCTCAACATCCATATGATAGCATATCCTCTTACCATCTTTCTGAAAATTCCATATGTACCATATCCTCTTTCCCTCTTTCTCAACATCTATATGATAGCATATCCTCTTACACACTTTCTCAACATTCCATATTTAGCATATTCTCTTACCATCTTTCTCAACATTCCATATGATAGCATATTCTCTTACCCTCTTTCTCAACATTCCATATGATAGCATATTCTCTTACCCTCTTTCTCAACATTCCATATCATAGCATATTCTCTTACCCACTTTCTCAACATCCATATGATAGTATATTGTCTTACCCTCTTTCTCAACATTCCATATGATAGCATATTCTCTTACCCTCTTTCTCAACATGCATATGATAGCATATTCTCTTACCCACTTTCTCAACATTCCATATGATAGTATATTGTCTTACCCTCTTTCTCAACATTCCATATGATAGTATATTCTCTTACTCTCTTTCTCAGCATTCCATATGATAGCATATTCCCTTACAACCTTTCTGAACATTCCATATGTACCATATTCTCTTACCCTCTTTCTCAACATGCATATGATAGCATATTCTCTTACACACTTTGTCAACATTCCATTTTTACCATAATCTCTTACCATCTTTCTCAACATTCCATACGATAGCATATTCTCTTACCCTCTTTCTTAACATCCATATGATAGCATATTCTCTTACCCACTTTCTCAACATCCATACGATAGCATATTCTCTTACCCTCTTTCTCAACATCCATATGACAGCATATTCTCTTAACCACTTTCTCAACATTCCATATTTACCATGTTCTTTTACAATCTTTCTCAACATTCCATATGATAGAATATTCTCTTAACCTCATTCTCAACATCCATATGATAGCATATTCTCTTACCGTCTTTCTCAACATTCCATATGTACCATATTCTCTTACCCACTATCTCAATATTCCATATGATAGCATATTCTCTTACTCTCTTTGTCAACATTCCATATGTACCATATTCTCTTACCCACTTTCTCAACATCCATATGGTAGCATATTCTCTTACTCTCTTTGTCAACATTCCATATGATAGTATATTGTCTTACCCTCGTTCTCAACATTCCATATGATAGCATATTCTCTTACCCTCTTTCTCAACATTCCATATGTACCATATTCTCTTACCCAGTTTCTCAACATCCATATGATAGCATATTCTCTTACCATCTTTCTGAAAATTCCATATGTACCATATCCTCTTTCCCTCTTTCTCAACATCCATATGATAGCATATCCTCTTACCCACTTTCTCAACATTCTATATTTAGCATATTCTCTTACCATCTTTCTCAACATTCCATATGATAGCATATTCTCTTACCCTCTTTCTCAACATTCCATATGATAGCATATTCTCTTACCCTCTTTCTCAACATTCCATATGTACCATATTCTCTTACAGTCTTTCTCAACATTCCATATGATAGCATATTCTCTTACCTACTTTAATAACATCAATATGATAGCATATTCTCTTACCCTCTTTCACAACATCCATATGATAGCATATTCTGTTACCCTCTTTCTCAAAATTCCATATGTACCATATTCTCTTACCCTTTTTCTCAACATTACATATGATATCATATTCTCTTACGATCTTCCTCATTTTTCCATATGTACCATATTTTCTTATCCTCTTCCTCAACATCCATACGATAGCATATTCTCTAACCCTCTTTCTCAACATTCCATATGTACCATATTCTCTTACCTTCTTTCTCAACATTCGATATGATAGCATATCCCCTTACCCACTTTCTCACCATTCCATATGATAGTATATTCTCTTACCATCTTTCTCAACATTCCATTTGATAGCATATTCTCTTACCCTCTTTCTGAACATTCCATATGTACCATATTCTCTTACCCTCTCTTTCTCAACAACCATATGATAGCATATTCTCTTACACTTTTTCTCAAAATTCATATGATAGCATATTCTCTTACCCAATTTCTCAACATCCATATGATAGCATATTCTCTTACACTCTTTCTCACCATTTCATATGATAGTATATTCTCTTACCCTCTTTCTCAACCTTCCATATGTACCATATTCTCTTACCCTCTTTCTCAACATTACATATTATAGCATACTCTCTTACCCTCTTTCACAACATCCATATGATTGCATATTCTCTTACCCTCTTTCTCAACATTCCATATGTACCATACTAGGGCTTCTTACCCTCTTTCTCAACATCCATATGATAGCATATTCTCTTACCCACTTTCTCAACATTCGTTATTTACCATATTCTCTTACCATCTTTCTCAACATTCCATTTTTACCATGTTCTCTTACCCTCTTTGTCAACAATCCATATGATAGCATATTCTCTTACCCTCTTTCTCAACATTCCATATGTAAAATATTGTCTTAAACGCTCTCTCAACATCCATATCATAGCATATTCTCTTACCCACTTTCTCAACATCCATATGATAGCATATTCTCTTACCCTGTTTCTCAACATTCCATATGATAGCATAGTCTCTTACCCTCTTTCTCAACGTTCCATATGTACCATATTCTCTTACCATCTTTCTCAACATCCATATGATAGCATATTCTATTACCTTCTTTCTCAACATTCCATACGTACCATAATCTCTTACAAACTTTCTCAATATCCATATGATAGCATATCCTCTTACCCTCTTTCTCAACATCCATATGATAGCATATTCTCTTACCCTCGTTCTCAACATTCCATATATACCATATTCTCTTACCCTCTTTCTCAATATTCCATGTGATAGCATATTCTCGTACCCTCTTTCTCAACATCCATCTGTACCATATTCTCTTACCCTCTTTCTCAACATTCCATATGTACCATATTCTCTTACCTTCTTTCTCAACATTCCATATGATAGCATATTCTCTTACCCTCTTTCTCAACATTCCATATGATAGCATATTCTCTTACCCTCTTTCTCAACATCCATATGATAGCATATTCTCTTACCATCTTTCTCAACATTCCATACGTACCATAATCTCTTACAAACTTTCTTAATATCCATATGATAGCACATCCTCTTACCCACTTTCTCAACATCCATATGATAGCATATTCTCTTACCCTCTTTCTCAACATTCCATATGATAGCATATTCTCTTACCCTCTTTCTCAATATTTCATACGTACCATATTCTCTTACCCTCTCTCTCAACATCCATATGATAGCACATTCTCTTACCCACTTTCTCAACATTCCATACGTTCCATATTCTCTAACCGTTTTTCTCAACATTCCATATGATAGCATATTCTCTTACCCTCTTTGTCAACATTCCATATGATAGCATATTCTCTTACTCTCTTTCTCAACATACCATATGTACCATATTATCTTACCCTATTTCTCAACATCCATATGACATAAAAATTCCCTTACTCTCTTTCTCAACATTCCATATGATAGCATATTCTCTTACCTTCATTCTCAGCATTCCATATGAAGGCATATTCTCTTACCGTCTTTCTCAATATCCATATGATAGCATATTCTCTTACCCTCTTTCTCAAAATTCCATATGTACCATAATTTCTTACCCTCTTTCTCAACATCCATATGACAGCACATCCCCTTCCCCTCTTTCTCAACATTCCATATGATAGCATGTTCTCTAACTCTCTTTCTCAACATCCATATGATAGCATATTCTCTTACATATTCTCTTATCCTCTTTCTCAACATCCATATGATAGCATATTCTCTTACATATTCTCTTATCCTCTTTCTCAACATCCATATGATAGCATGTTCTCTTACCCTCTTTCTCAACATTCCATATGCACCATGTTCTCTTACCCTCTTTCTCAACGTTACGTATGACAGCATATTCTCTTACCCACTTTCTCAACATTCCATATGTACCATATTCTCTTACCCTCTTTCTCAACATCCGTATGATAGCATATTCTCTTACCCACTTTCTCAACATTCCATAAGTACCATATCCTATTACCGTTTTTCTCAATATTCCATGTGATAGCATATTCTCTTACCCTCTTTCTCAACATCCATACGATAGCATATTCTCTTACCCTATTTCTCAACATTCCATATGTACCATATTCTCTTACCTTTTTCTCAACATCCGTATGACACCATATTTTCTTACCCCCTTTCTCAACATTCCATAAGTACCATATTCTCTTACCCTCTTTCTCAAAATTCCATGTGATAGCATATTCTATTACCCACTTTCTCAACATTCCATAAGTACCAGATCCTCTTACCCTCTTTCTCAACATTACATATGATAGCATATCCTCTTACCCTCTTTCTCAACATCCATATGATAACATATTCTCTTACCCTCTTTCTCAACACTCCATATAATATCATATTCTCTTACCCTCTTTCTCAACATTCCATATGATAGAATAACCTCTTCCCCACTTTCTGAACATCCATATGATAGCATATTCTCTTACCCTCTTTCTCAACATCCATATGATAGCATATTCTCTTATCCACTTTCTCAACATCCATATGATAGCATATTCGCTTACCCTATATCTCAACATTCCATATGATAGCATATTCTATTACCCTCTTTCTCAACATTCCATATGATAGCATATTCTCTTACCCTCTTTCTCAAAATTCCATATGTACCATATTCTCTTACCCTCTTTCTCAACATCCATATGATAGCATATTCTCTTACCCACTTTCTCAACATTCCATATGATAGCATATTTTCTTACCCTCTTTCTCAACATTCCATATGATAGCATATTCTCTTACCCTCTTTCTCAACATTCCATATGTACCATATTCTCTTACCCTCTTTCTCAACATCCCAATGATAGCACATTCCCTAACCCTCTTTCTCAACATTCCATATGAAAGCATATTCTCTTACCCTCTTTCTCAACATTCCATATGATAGCATATTCTCTCACCCTCTCTCTCAACATCCATATGATAGCATATTCTCTTACCCTCTTTCTCAACATCCATATGATAGCATATTCTCTTACCCTCTTTCTCAACATCCATATGATAGCATATTATCTTTCCCTCTTTCTCAATATTCCATATGATAGCATATTCTCTTACTCTCTTTCTCAACATTCATATGATAGCATATTCTTTTACCCACTTTCTCAACATTCCATATGTGCCATATTCCCTTACCCTCATTTTCAATATTCCATGTGTTAGCATATTCTCTTACCCACTTAATCAACATCTATATGATAGCATATTCTCTTACACTCTTTCTCAAAATTCCATATGCACCATGTTCTCTTACCCACTTTCTCAACCTCCATATGATAGCATATTCTCTTACCCACTTTCTCAACATTCCATATGATAGCATATTCTCTTACCCCCTTTCTCAACATCCATATGATAGTATATTCTCTTACCCTCTTTCTCAACATCCGTATGATAGCATATTCTTTTACCCTCTTTCTCAACATTCCATATCATAGCATATTCTCTTACCCTCTTTCTCAACATCCATATCATAGCATATTCTCTTACCATCTTTCTCAACATTCCATATGATAGCATATACTCTTACCAAATTTCTCAACATTCCATATGATAGCATATTCTCTTACGCTCTTTCTCAACATCCATATGAGAGCATATTCTCTTACCCATATCATCTTCCATATCATCTTCCATATGATAGCATATTCTCTTACCCCCTTTCTCAACATCCATATGATAGTATATTCTCTTACCCTCTTTCTCAACATCCGTATGATAGGATATTCTTTTACCCTCTTTCTCAACATTCCATATGATAGCATATTCTCTTACCCTCTTTCTCAACATCCATATCATAGCATATTCTCTTACCATCTTTCTCAACATTCCATATATTAGCATATTCTCTTACCATCTTTCTTAATATCCGTATGATAGCATATTCCGTTACCCTCTTTCTCAACATTCCATATGTACCATATTCTCTTATCTCTTTCTCAACATCCATATGTACCATATTCTCTTACCCACTTTCTCAACAGAAATATGATAGCGTATTCTTTTACCCTCTTTCGCAACATTCCGTATGATAGCATATTCTCTTACCATGTTTCTCAACATTCCATATGATAGCATATTCTCTTACCGCCTTTCTCAACATCCATATGATAGCATATTCTCTTACCCTCTTTCTCAACATTCCATATGTACCATATTCTCTTACCTTCTTTCTCAACATTCCATATGATAGCATATTCTCTTACCCTCTTTCTCGACATTCCATATGATAGCATATTCTCTTACTCTCTTTCTCAACATACCATATGTACCATATTCTCTTACCATCTCTCTCAACATTCCATATGATAGCATAATCTCTTACCCTCTTTCTCAAAATCCATATGACAGCATATTCTCTTACCCTTTTTCTCAACATCCATATGATAGTATATCCTCTTACCCACTTTCTCAACCTCCATATAATAGCATATTCTCTTACCCTCTTTCTCAACATCCAATATGATAGCATATTGTCTTACATTCTTTCTCAAAATTCAATATGTACCATATCCTCTTACCCACTTTTTCAACATCCATATGATAGCATATTCTCTTACCCACTTTCTCAACATTCCATATTTACCATATTCTATTACCCACTTTCTCAACATCCATATGATAGCATATTCTTTTATTAGCTTTCTCAACATTCCATATGATAGCATATTCTGTTACACTCTTTCTGAACATTCCACATGATAGCATATTCTCTTACCATCTCTCTCAACATTCCATATGATAGCATAATCTCTTACCCTCTGTCTCAACATCCAATGTGATAGCATATTCTCTTAAACTGTTTCTCAACATCCATATGATAGCATATTCTCTTACCCTCTTTCCCAATATTTTATATGTACAATATTCTCTAACCCTCTTTCTCAACATTCCGTATGATAGCATATTCTGTTACCCTCTTTCACAACATTTCATAAGATAGCATGTTCTCTTACCCTCTTTCTCAACATTCCATATGATAGCATATTCTCTTACGCTCTTTCTCAACATCCATATGAGAGCATATTCTCTTACCCACTTTCTCAACATTGCATATGTACCATATTCTCTTACCCTCTTTCTCAATATTCCATGTGATAGCATATTCTCTTACGCATTTTCTCAACATCCATATGATAGCATATTCTCTTACGCTCTTTCTCAAAATTCCATATGCACCATTTTCTCTTACCCTCTCTCTCAACCTTACAAATGATAGCATATTCCCTTACCCACTTTCTCAACATTCCATATGTACCATATTCTCTTACCCTCTTTCTCAACATTCACATGATAGCATATTTTCTTACCCTCCTTCTCAACATCAATATGATAGCATATTCTCTTACCCTCTCAACATCATATTCTGTTACCCTCTTTCTCAACATTCCATATGTGCCATATTCTATTACCCTATTTCTCAACATTCCATATGATAGCATATTCTCTTACCCAGTTTCTCAACATTCCATATGATAGCATATTCTCTAACCCTCATTCTCAAAATCCATAAGATAGTATATTCTCTTACCCTCTTTCTCAACATTCCATATGCACCATGTTCTCTTTCCCTCTTTCTCACCATTACGTATCATAGCACATTCTCTTACCCTCTTTCTCAACATTCCATATGATAGCATATTCTCTTACCCACTTTCTCAACATTCCATATGATAGCATATTCTGTGACCATGTTTCTCAACATTCATATGATAGCACATTCTCTTACTCTCTTTCTCAACATTCCACATGTACCATAATCTCTTACCCTCTTTCGCAACATTCCATATGATCTCATATTCTCTTACCCTCCTTCTCAACATTCCATATGTACCATATTCTCTTACCCTCTTTCTCAATATTCCATATGATAGCATATCCTCTTACACTCTTTCTCAACATTCCATATGATAGCATATTCTCTTACACTCTTTCTCAAAATTCAATATGATAGCATATTCTCTTACCCTCTTTCTCAACATTCCATATGATAGCATATTCTCTTACCCTCTTTGTCAACATTCCATATAATCGCATATTCTCTTACCCTCTTTCTGAACATTCATAAGTACCATATTCTCTTACACTCTTTCTCAATATTCCATGTGATAGCATATTCTCTTACCCTCTTTCTCAACATTCCATATGTACCATATTTTCTTACCTTTTTCTCAACATTCCATATGATAGCATATTCTCTTACCCTCCTTCTCAACATTCCATATGATAGCATATTCTCTTACCGTCTTTCTCAACATCCATATGATAGCATATTCTCTTACTCTCTTTCTCAACATTCCATATGATAGCATATTCTCTTACCCACTTTCTCAACATTCCATATGTACCATATTCTCTTACCTTCTTTCTCAACATTCCATATGATAGCATATTCTCTTACCCTCTTTCTCGACATTCCATTTGATAGCATATTCTCTTACTCTCTTTCTCAACATACCATATGTACCATATTCTCTTACCCTCTTTCTCAACATCCATATGATAGCATATTCTCTTACCCTCCTTCTCAACATCAATATGATAGCATATTCTCTTACCCTCTTTCTCAACATTCCATATGTGCCATATTCTATTACCCTCTTTCTCAACATTCCACATGATAGCATATTCTCTTACCCAGTTTCTCAACATTCCATATGATAGCATATTCTATAACCCTCTTTCTCAAAATCCATATATAGCATATTTTCTTACCCTCTTTCTCAACATTCCATATGCACCATGTCTCTTTCCCTCTTTCTCATCATTACATATCATAGCATATTCTCTTACCCTCTTTCTCATCATTCCATATGATAGCATATTCTCTTACCCTCTTTCTCAACATTCCATATGATAGCATATTCTCTGACAAGCTTTCTCAACATCCATATGAGAGCATATTCTCCTATTCTCTTTCTCAACATTCCACATGTACCATAATCTCTTACCCTCTTTCTCAACATTCCTATGATAGCATATTCTCTTACCCTCTTTCTCAACATTCATATGATAGCATATTCTCTTACCCTCTTTCTCAACATTCCATATGATAGCATATTCTCTTACCCTCTTTCTCAACATTCCATATGTACCATATTCTCTTACCCTCTTTCTCAACATCCATATGATAGCACATTCCCTTACCCTCTTTCTCATCATTCCATATGATAGCATATTCCCTTACCCACTTTCTCAACATCCATATGATAGCATATTCTCTTACCCCCTTCCTCAACATTCCATATGGTAGCATATTCTCTTACCCCCTATTTCAACATCCATATGATAGCATATTCTCTTACCCTCTTTCTCAACATCCGTATGATAGCATATTCTATTATCCTCTTTCCCAACATTCCATATGATAGCATATTCTCTTACCCCCTTTCTCAACGTAGATATGATAGCATATTCTCTTACCTTCTTTCTCAACACTCCATATGATAGCATATTCTCTTAGCAATTTTGTCAACATTCCATATGATAGCATATTCTCTTACCCTCTTTATCAACATTCATATGATAGCATATTCTCTTACCCTCTTTCTCAACATTTCACATGATAGCATATTTTCCTACCCACTTTCTATATATTCCATATGTAACATATCCTCTTACCCTCCTTCTCAACATTCCATATGATAGCATATTCTCTTACCCTCTTTCTCAACATTCCATATGTACCATATTCTCTTACCCTGTTCTCAACATCCATATGATAGCATATTCCGTTACCCTCTTTCTCAACATTCCATATGTACCATATTCTCTTATCTCTTTCTCAACATCCATATGTACCATATTCTCTTACCCACTTTCTCAACAGAAATATGATAGCGTATTCTTTTACCCTCTTTCGCAACATTCCGTATGATAGCATATTCTCTTACCATGTTTCTCAACATTCCATATGATAGCATATTCTCTTACCGCCTTTCTCAACATCCATATGATAGCATATTCTCTTACCCTCTTTCTCAACATTCCATATGTACCATATTCTCTTACCTTCTTTCTCAACATTCCATATGATAGCATATTCTCTTACCCTCTTTCTCGACATTCCATATGATAGCATATTCTCTTACTCTCTTTCTCAACATACCATATGTACCATATTCTCTTACCCTCTTTCTCAAAATCCATATGACAGCATATTCTCTTACCCTTTTTCTCAACATCCATATGATAGTATATCCTCTTACCCACTTTCTCAACCTCCATATAATAGCATATTCTCTTACCCTCTTTCTCAACATCCAATATGATAGCATATTGTCTTACATTCTTTCTCAAAATTCCATATGTACCATATCCTCTTACCCACTTTTTCAACATCCATATGACAGCATATTCTCTTACCCACTTTCTCAACATTCCATATTTACCATATTCTATTACCCACTTTCTCAACATCCATATGATAGCATATTCTTTTATTAGCTTTCTCAACATTCCATATGATAGCATATTCTGTTACACTCTTTCTGAACATTCCACATGATAGCATATTCTCTTACCATCTCTCTGAACATTCCATATGATAGCATAATCTCTTACCCTCTTTCTCAACATTCCATAAGATAGCATATATTATTACCCTCTGTCTCAACATCCAATGTGATAGCATATTCTCTTAAACTGTTTCTCAACATCCATATGATAGCATATTCTCTTACCCTCTTTCCCAATATTTTATACGTACAATATTCTCTAACCCTCTTTCTCAACATTCCGTATGATAGCATATTCTGTTACCCTCTTTCACAACATTTCATAAGATAGCATGTTCTCTTACCCTCTTTCTCAACATTCCATATAATAGCATATTCTCTTACCCTCTTTCTCAACATTCCATATGATGGCATATTCTCTTACCCTCTTTTTCAATATCCATATGATAGCATACTCTCTTACCCTCTTTCTCAACATTCCATATGATAGCATATTTTCTTACCCTCTTTCTCAACATTCCATATGATAGAATATTCTCTTACCCTCTTTCTCAACATTTCATATGTACCATATTCCCTTACCCTCTTTCTCAAAATCCATATGATAGCATATTCCCCTACCCTCTTTCTCAACATCCATATGATAGCATATTCTCTTACCCTCTTTCTCAACATTCCATATGTACCATATTCTCTTACCCTGTTCTCAACATCCATATGATAGCATATTCCGTTACCCTCTTTCTCAACATTCCATAGGTACCATATTCTCTTATCTCTTTCTCAACATCCATATGTACCATATTCTCTTACCCACTTTCTCAACAGAAATATGATAGCATATTCTTTTACCCTCTTTCGCAACATTCCGTATGATAGCATATTCTCTTACAATCTTTCTCAACATTCCATATGATAGCGTATCCTCTTACAGTCTTTTCAACATTCCATATGTACCATATTCTCTTACCCTCTTTCTCAACATTACATATGATAGCATATTCTCTTACCATCTTTCTCAACATCCATATGATAGCATATTCTCTTACCTTCTTTCTCAACATTCCATATGAACCATATTCTCTTACCCTCTTTCTCAACATCCATATGATAGTATATCCTCTTACACACTTTCTCAACCTCCATATAATAGCATATTCTCTTACCCTCTTTCTCAACATCCAATATGATAGCATATTGTCTTACATTCTTTCTCAAAATTCAATATGTACCATATCCTCTTACCCACTTTTTCAACATCCATATGATAGCATATTCTCTTACCCACTTTCTCAACATTCCATATTTACCATATTCTCTTACCCACTTTCTCAACATCCATATGATAGCATATTCTTTTATTAACTTTCTCAACATTCCATATGATAGCATATTCTGTTACACTCTTTCTGAACATTCCACATGATAGCATATTCTCTTACCCTCTTTCGCAAAACTCCATATGATAGCATATCTTCTTACCCTCATTCTCAACATTGCATATGATAGCATATTCTCTGACACTCTTTCTCAAAATTCCATACGATAGCATATTCTCTTACCCTCTTTCTCAACGTTCCATATGATAGCATATTCTCTAACCCTCTTTCTCAACATTTCACATGATAGCATATTCTCTTACCTTCTTTCTCAACATTCCATATGTACCATATTCTCTTACGCTCTTTCTCAACATCCATATGATAGCATATTCTCTTACCCTCTTTCTCAACGTTCCATATGATAGCATATTCTCTAACCCTCTTTCTCAACATTTCACATGATAGCATATTCTCTTACCTTCTTTCTCAACATTCCATATGTACCATATTGTCTTACCCACTTTCTCAACATCCATATGATAGCATATATTCTTACCCTATTTCTCAAAATTCCATATGATAGCATATACTCTTATCCATTTTCTCAACATTCCATATGATAGCATATTCTCTTTCCCTCTTTCTCAGCATTCTCATGTGATAGCATATTCTCTTACCCTCTTTCTCAACATCCATATGATATGATATTCTCATACCCACTTTTTCAGTATTCCACATGTACCATATTCTCTTACCCTCTTTCGAAACATTCCATATGATAGCATATTCTCTTACCCTCTTTCTCAACATTCCAATGTACCATATTCTCTTACCATTTTTCTCAATATTCCATATGATAGGATATTCTCTTACCCTCTTTGTCAACATTCCATATGTACCATATTCTCTTACCCACTTTCTCAACATCCATATGAGAGCATGTTCTGTTACCCATTTTCTCAACATTCCATATGATAGCATATTCTCTTACCCTCTTTGTCAATATTCCATATGTACCATATTTTCTTACTCTCTTTCTCAACATCCATCTGAGAGCATATCCTCTTACCCTCTTTCTCAACATTCCATATGCACCACATTCTCTTACCCTGTTTCTCAACATCCATATGATAACATATTCTCTTACCCAGTTTCTCAACATCCATATGATAACATATTCTCTTACCCTCTTTCTCAAAATTCCATATGATAGCATATTCTCTTACCTTCTTTGTCAACATTCCATATGTACCATATTCTCTTACCCACTTTCTCAACATCCATATGAGAGCATGTTCTGTTACCCATTTTCTCAACATTCCATATGATAGCATATTCTCTTACCCTCTTTCTCAACATTCCATATGTACCATATACTCCTACCCTCTTTCTCAACATTCCATATGATAGCATATTCTCTTACCCTCTTTCTCAACATCCATATGATAGCATATTCTGTTACCTTCTTTCTCAACACTCCATATGATAGCATAATCTCTTACCAATTTTCTCAACATTCCATATGATAGCATATTCTTTTACCCTCTTTCTCAACATCCATATGATAGCATATTCTCTTACCCACTTTCTCAACATTTCATATGTACCATGTTCTCTTACCCTCTTTCTCAATATTCCATGTGATAGCATATTCTCTTACGCAGTTTCTCAACATCCATATGATAGCATATTCTCTTAGTCACTTTCTCAAAATTCCATATGCACCATGTTCTTTTACCGTCTCTCTCAACCTTACATATGATAGCATATTCTCTTACCCTCCTTCTCAACATTCCATATGTACCATATTCTCTTACCCTGTTTCTCAAAAATCACATGATAGCATATTTTCTTACCCTCCTTCTCAACATCAATATGATAGCATATTCTCTTACCCTCTTTCTCAACATTCCATATGTGCCATATTCTATTATCCTCTTTCTCAACATTCCATATGATAGCATATTCTCTTACCCTCTTTCTCAACATTCCATATGAACCATGTTCTCTTACCCTCTTTCTCAACATCCATATGACAGCATATTCTCTTACCCTCTTTCTCAACATCCATATGATAGCATATTCTCTTACTCTCTTCCTCAACATTCCACATGTACCATAATCTCTTACCCTATTTCGCAACATTCCATATGATCGCATATTTTCTTACCCTCTTTCTCAACATTCCATATGTACCATATTCTCTTACATTCTTTCTCAACATTCACATGATAGCATATTTGTTTACCCTCTTTCTCAACATCAATATGATAGCATATTCTCTTACCGTCTTTCTGAACATTCCATATGTGCCATATTCTATTACCCTCTTTCTCAACATTCCATATGATAGCATATTCTCTTACCCACTTTCTCAACATTCCGTATGATAGCATATTCTCTTACCCTCTTTCTCAAAATCCATAAGATAGCATATTCTCTTACATTCTTTCTCAACATTCCATATGCACCATGTTCTCTTACCCTGTTTCTCAACATTACATATGATAGCATATTCTCTTACCCTCTTTCGCAAAACTCCATATGATAGCATATCCTCTTACCCTCATTCTCAACATTCCATATTATAGTATATTCTCTTACACTCTTTCTCAAAATTCCATATGATAGCATATTCTCTTACCCTCTTTCTCAACGTTCCATATGATAGCATATTCTCTTACCCTCTTTGTCAACATTCCATATGTACCGTATTCTCTTACCCTCTTTCTCAACATTGATATGATAGCATATTCTCTTACCCCCTATCTCAACATCCATATGATAGGATATTCTCTTACCCTCTTTCTCAACATCCGTATGATAGCATATTCTCTTACCCTCTTTCTCAACATTCCATATGATAGCATATTCTCTTACCTTCTTTCTCAACACTCCATATGATAGCATATTCTCTTACCAATTTCCTCAACATTCCATATGATAGCATATTCTATTACCCTCTTTCTCAACATTCATATGATAGCATATTCTCTAACCCTCTTTCTCAGCATTTCACATGATAGCGTATTCTCTTACCCTCTTTCTCAACATTCCATATGTCCCATATTCTCTTACCCCCTTTCTCAACAGCCATATGATAGCATATTCCCTTACCCTCTTTCTCAACATTCCATATGTACCATATTCTCTTATCTCTTTCTCAACATCCATATGTACGATATTCTCTTACCCAATTTCTCAACAGCCATATGATAGCATATTATTTTACCCTCTTTCTCAACATTCCGTATGATAGCATATTCTCTTACCACCTTTCTCAACATTCCATATGATAGCATATCCTCTTACCCTCTATTCAACATTCCATATGTACCATATTCTCTTACCCTCTTTCTCAACATTACATATGATAGCATATTCTCTTACCCTCTTTCTCAACATTCCATATGATAGCATATTCTCTAACCCTCTTTCTCAACATTTCATATGAGATAATATTATCTTACCCTCTCTCACAACATCCATATGATAGCATATCCTCGTACCCACTTTCTCAACATTAGATACGATAACATATTCTCTTACCCTCTTTCTCAACATTCCATATGTACCATATTCTCTTACCCACTTTCTCAACATCCATATGATAGCATATTCTCTTACCCTCTTTCTCAACATCCATACGATATCATCTTCTTACACCGTCTTTCTCAGCATTCCACATGTACCATATTCTCTTACCCTCTTTCGCAACATTCCATATGCACCATATTCTCTTACCCTCTTTCTCAATATTCCATACGATAGCATAACCTCTTACCCTTTTTCTCAACATTCCATACGGTAGCATATTCTCTTACCTCTTTCTCAACATTCCATATGATAGCATATTCTCTTACCCTGTTTCTCAACATTCCATATGATAGCATATTCTCTTACCCTCTTTGTCAACATTCCATATGTACCATATTTTGTTACCCTCTTTCTCAACATCCATATCATAGCATATTCTCTTACATTCTTTCTCAACATTCCATATCATATCATATTCTCTTACCCTCTTTCTGAACATTCCATATGTACCATATTCTCTTACCCATTTTCTCAACATTCCATATGATAGCATATCCTCTTACCCTGTTTCTCAACATTCAATATGACAGCATATTCTCTTACCCTCTTTCTCAACATTCCATACGTACCATATTCTCTTTCCCTCTTTCTGAACATCCATATGATAGCATATTCTCTTACCCTCTTTCTCAACATTCCATATGATAGCATATTCTCTTACCCACTTTCTCAACATTCCATATGACAGCATATTCTCTTACCCTCTTTCTCAACATTCCATATGACAGAATATTTACTTACCCTCTTTCTCATCATTTGATACGTAGCATATTCTCTTACCCTTTTTCTAAACATCCATATGATAGCATATTCTCTTAACCTCTTTCTCAACATTCCATATGATAGCGTATTCTCTTACCCTATTTCTCAACATTCCATATGACAGCACATTTTCTTACCCTCTTTCTCAACATTCAATATGACAGCATATTCTCTTACCCTCTTTCTCAACATTCCATACGTGCCATATTCTCTTACCCTCTTGCTGAACATCCATATAATGGCATATTCTCTTACCCCCTTTCTCAACATCCATATGATAGCATATTCTCTTACCCTATTTCTCAACATTCCAAATGATAGCATATACACTTCTCCGCTTTCCCAACATTCCATATGTACCATATTCTCTTACCCTCTTTCTCAACATTCCATATGTACCATATTCTCTTACCCTCTTTCTCAACATCCATATGATAGCATATTCTCTTACGCTATTTATCAACATCCATATGATAGCATATACTCTAACCGTCTTTCTCAGCATTCCATATGTACCATATTCTCTTACCCTCTTTCTCAACATTCCTATGTACCATATTCTCTTACCCTCTTTCTCAACATTCCAATGTACCACATTCTGTTACCCTCTTTTTCAACATCCGTATGATAGCATATTCTCTTACCCTCTTTCTCAATATCCATATGATAGTATATTCTCTTGCCAACTTTCTCAACATTCCATATGATAGCATATTCTCTTACCGTCTTTCTCAACATCCATATGATAGCATATTCTCTTACACTCTTTCTCAACATTCCATAAGATAGCATATTCTCTTATCCTCTTTTTCAACATTCCATATGAGAGCTTATTCTCTTACCCTCTTTCACAACATCCATATGGTAGCATATTATCATACCTCTTTCTCAACATTCCATATGTACCATATTCTCTTACCCTCTTTCTCAACATTCCATATGTACCATATCCTCTTACCCTCATTCTCATCATTCCATATGTACCATATTCTCTAACCCTCTTTCTGAACATCCCTATGATAGCATATTCATTTACCCTCTTTCTCAACAACCATATGATAGCAAATTCTCTTTCCCATTTTCTCAACATTCCATTTGATATCATATCCTCATACATTCTTTCTCAACATTCCACATGTACCACATTCTCTTACCCTCTTTCGCAACATTCCATATGATAGCATATTCTCTTACAAACTTTCTCAACATTCCATATGTACCATATTCTCTTACCCTCTTTCTCAATATTCCATATGATAGCATATCCTCTTACCCGCTTTCTCAACATTCCATACGATAGCATATCCTCTTACCCTCTTTCTCAGCATTCCATATGATAACATATTCTCTTACCCAATTTCTCAATATTCCATATGATAACATATTCTCTTACCCTCTTTGTCAACATTCCATATGTACCATATTCTCTTACCCTCTTTTTCAACATCCATATGATAGCATATTCTCTTACCCTCTTTCACAACATTCCATATGATAGCATATTCTCGTACCCACTTTCTCAACATACATATGATAGCATATTCTCTTACTCTCTTTCTCAACATTCCATATGATAGCATATTCTCTTACCCTCTTTCTCAACATTCCATATGATAGCATATTCTCTTACCCCTTTTCTCAATATCCATATGACAGCATATCCTCGTACCCACTTTCTCAACATTAGAGACGATAACATATTCACTTACCCTCTTTCTCAAAGTTCCATATGTATCATAATCTCTTACCATCTTTCTCAAAATCCATATGATAACATATTCTCTTACCCTCTTTCTCAACATTTCTTATGATAGCATATTCTCTTACCCTCTTTCTCAACATCCGTATGATAGCATGTTCTCTTACCCTCTTTCTCAACATTCCATATGATAGCATATTCTCTTACCCTCTTTCTCAACATTCCATATGTACCATATTCCCTTACCATCTTTCTCAAGATCCATATGTATCATATTCTCTTACCGTTTTTCTCAACATTCATGTGATAGCATATTCTCTTACGCTCTTTCTCAACATTCCATATGATAGCATATTCTCTTTCCCTGTTTCTCAACATTCCATATGACAGCATATTCTCTTACCCTGTTTCTCAATATTCCATACGTACCATATTCTCTTACCCTCTTTCTCAATAGCCGTATGATAACATATTCTGTTACCCTCTTTCTCAACATTCCATATGATAGCATATTCTCTTACCCTCGTTCTCAGCATTCCATTTGTAGCATATCCTCTTACCCTCTTTTTCAACATTCCATATGTACGATATCCTCTAACCCTTTTTCTCAACATTCATATGATAGCATATTCTCTTTCGCTCTTTCTCAACGTTCCATATGATAGCATATTCTCTTTCGCTCTTTCTCAACGTTCCATATGATAGCATATTCTCTTACCAACTTTCTCAACATTCCATATGATATCACATTCTCTTACTCACTTTCTCAACATTCCATATGACAGCATATTTTCTTACCCTCTTTCTCAACATTCGATACCTCTTTCTCTAATCTCTCTAAGACTCTCTCTCTCTAAGAAAGAGGGTAAGAGAATATATATTCTCTTACCCTCTTTCTCAACATCCATATGATAGCATATTCTCTTACCCTCATTCTCAACATTCTATGTGATAGCATATTTTCGTACCACCTTTCTCAACATTCCATAGGGTAGCATGTTCTCTTTCCCTCTTTCTCAACATCCATATGATAGCATACTCTCTTACTCTCTTTCTCAACATTCCATATAATAGCATATTCTCTTACCCTCTTTCTCAACATTTCATATGATAGCATATTCTCTTACCCTCTTTCTCAACATTCCATATGTATCATATTCTCTAACCGTCTTTGTCAACAACCATATGATAGCATATTCTCTTACCCTCTTTCTCAAAATTCCATATGAACCATATTCTCTTACCCTCGTTCTGAACAATCCATATGATAGCAATTTAAAAGCATATTCTCTTACACTCTTTCTCAACATTCCATATGTACCATATTCTCTTACCCTATCTCTCAACATCCATATGATAGCATATTCTCTTACCCTCTTTCTCAACATCCAATATGATAGCATATTCTCTTACCCTATTTCTCAACATTCCATATGTACCATATTCTCTTACCCTCTTTTTCAACATCCATATGATAGCATATATTCTTAACCGCATTCTCAACATTCCATATGTACCATATTCTCTTACCCTCTTTCTCAACATCAATATGATAGCATATTCTCTTACCCTCTTTCTCAACATTCCATATATTAGCATATTCTCTTACCATCTTTCTCAATATCCGTATGATAGCATATTGTCATACCTCTTTCTCAACATTCCATATGTACCATATTCTCTTACCTTGTTTCTCAGCATTCCATATGATAGCATATTTTCTTACCCTCTTTCCCAACATTCCATATGATAGCATGTTCTCTTACCCTATTTCTCAACATTCGATATGTTCCATATTCCCTTACCCACTTTCTCAACATCCATATGATAGCATATTCTCTTACCCTCTTTCTCAACATTCCATATGATAGTATATTCTCTTATCCTCTTTCACAACATTCCATATGTACCATATTCTCTTACCCTCTTTCTCAAATCCATATGATAGCACATTCTCTTACCCTCTCACACAACATCTATATGATAGCATATCCTCTTACCCTCTTTCTCAAATCCATATGATAGCACATTCTCTTACCCTCTCTCTCAACATCTATATGATAGCATATCCTCTTACCCTCTTTTTCATCATTCCATACGATAGCATATTCACTTATCCTCTTTCTCAACATTCCATATGTACCATAATCTGTTACGCTCTTTCTCAACATCCATATGATAGCATATTCTCTTACCCTATTTCTGAACATTCCATATGATAGCATATTCTCTTACTCTCTTTCTCAACAATTCATATGACATAATATTCTCTTACACTCTCTCTCAACATCCATATGATAGCATATCCTCTTACCCTCTTTCTCAACATTCCATACAAGAGCATATTCTCTTACCCTCTTTCTCAACATTCCATATGTACCATATTCTCTTAGCCTCTTTCTCAACATTCAATATGATAGCATATCCTCTTACCCTATTTCTCAACATCCATATGATAGCATATACTCTTATTCTCTTTCTCAACATTTCATATGTACCATATTCTCTTACCCTCTTTTTCAACATTCCATACGTACCATATCCTCTTACCCTCTTTCTGAACATTCCATATGTACCATATTCTCTTACCCTCTTTCGCAACATCCGTATGATAGCCTATTCTCTTACCCTCTTTCTCAACATCCATATGATAGCATATTCTCTTACCCACTTTTTCAACATTTCATATGGTAGCATATTTTCTTACCCTCTTTCTCAACATTTCATATGATAGCATATTCTCTTACCCTCTTTCTCAACATTCCATATGTACCGTAATCCCTTACCCTCTTTCTCAACATCCATATGATTGCATATTCTCTTACCATCTTTCTCAACATTCCATATGTACCAAATTCTCTTACCATTTTTCTAAACATTCATATGATAGCATATTCTCTTACCCTCTTTCTCAACATTTCATATGATAGCATATTCTCTTACCCTCATTCTCAACATTCCATATGACAGCATATTCTCTTACCCTCTTTCTCAACATTCCATACGTACCATATTCTTTTACCTTCTTTCTCAACATCCATATGATAGCATATATTCTTACCCTCTTTCTCAACATTCCATATGTACCATATTCTCTTACCCTCTTTCTCAACATTCCATATATTTGCATATTCTCTTACCCTCTTTCTCAACATCAATATGATAGCATATTCTCTTACCCTCTTTCTCAACATTCCATATATTAGCATATTCTCTTACCATCTTTCTTAATATCCGTATGATAGCATATTGTCATACCTCTTTCTCAACATTCGATATGTACCATATTCCCTTACCCACTTTCTCAACATCCATATGACAGCATATTCTCTTACTCTCTTTCTCAACATTCCATATGTACCATATACTCTTGCCCTTTTTCTCAACATCCATATAATAGCACATTCTCTTATCCTCTTTCACAACATTCCATATGTACCATATTCTCTTACCCTCTTTCTCAAATCCATATGATAGCACATTCTCTTACCCTCTCTCTCAACATCTATATGATAGCATATCCTCATACCCTCTTTTTCATCATTTAATATGATAGAATATTCACTTACCCTCTTTCTCAACATTCCATATGTACCATAATCTGTTACGCTCTTTCTCAACATCCATATGATAGCATATTCTCTTACCCTATTTCTGAAAATTCCATATGATAGCATATTCTCTTACTCTCTTTCTCAACGATTCATATGACATAATATTCTCTTACACACTCTCTCAACATCCATGTCCTCTTACCTTCTCTCTCAACATTCCATACAAGAGCATATTCTCTTACCCTCTTTCTCAACAATCCATATGTACCATATTCTCTTAGCCTCTTTCTCAACATTCCATATGATAGCATATCCTCTTGCCCTATTTCTCAACATCCATATGATAGCATATACTCTTATCCTCTTTCTCAATATTCCATATGTACCATATTCTCTTACCCTCTTTTTCAACATTCCATACGTACCATATCCTCTTACCCTCTTTCTGAACATTCCATATGATAGCATATTCTCTTAACCAATTTCTCAAAATTCCATATTTACCATATTCTCTTACCCTCTTTCTCAACATCCATATGATAGCATATTCTCTTACCCACTTTTTCAACATTTCATATGGTAGCATATTTTCTTACCCTCTTTCTCAACATTCCACATGATAGCATATTCTCTTACCCCCTTTCTCAACATCCATATGATATCATATTCTCATACCCTCTTTCCCAACATTCCTCATGTACCATATTCTCTTACCCTTTTTCGCAACATTCCATATGATACCATATTCTTTTACCTTTTTTCTCAACATTCCATATGTACCATATTCTCTTACCCTCTTTCTCAATATTCCATATGGTAGCATATCCTGTTACCCTCTTTCTCAACATTCCATACGATATCATATTCTCTTACGTCTCTTTCTGAACATTCCATATGATAGCATATTCTCTTACCCTCTTTCTCAACATCCATATGAAAGCATATTCTCTTACCCTCTTTCTCAACATTCCATATGATAGCATATTCTCTTACCCTCTATCTCAACATTCCATATGTACCCTATTCTCTTACCCACTTTCTCAACATCCATATGATAGAATATTCTGTTACCCTCTTTCTCAACTATCCGTATGATAGCATATTCTCTTACCCCCTTTCTCAACATCCATATAATAGCACATTCTCTTATCCTCTTTCTCAACATCCATATAATAGCACATTCTCTTATCCTCTTTCTCAACATTCCATATGCACCATAATCTCTTACCCTCTTTCTCAACAACCATATGATTGAATATTCTCTTACCCTCTTTCTCAACATCCATATGATAGCATATTCTCTTACCCTCTTTCTCAACATTCCATATGATAGCATATTCTCTTACCCTCTATCTCAACATTCCATATGTACCCTATTCTCTTACCCACTTTCTCAACATCCATATGATAGCATATTCTGTTACCCTCTTTCTCAACATTCCATATGATAGCATATTCTCTTACCCTCTTTCTGAACATCCATATGATAGCATATTCTCTTACCCTCATTCTCAACATTCCATATGATAGCATATTCTCTTACCCTCTCTCTCAACATTTAATATGATAGCATATTCTCTTACCCTCTATCTCAACATTCCCTATGATAGCATATTCTCTTACCCTCTTTCTCAACATCCATATGATAGCATATTGTCCTACCTGTTTTTCAACATTCCATATGTACCATATTCTCTTACCCACTTTCTCAAAATCCATATGATAGCATATTCTCTTACCCTCTTTCTCAACATTTCATATGATAGCATATTCTCTTACCCTCTTTCTCAACATTCCATATGTACCATAATCCCTTACCCTCTTTCTCAACATCCATATGATCGCATATTCTCTTACCATCTTTCTCAACATTCCATATGTACCAAATTCTCTTACCATTTTTCTAAACATTCATATCATAGCATATTCTCTTACCCTCTTTCTCAACATTTCATACGATAGCATATTCTCTTACCCTCTTTCTCAACATTCCATACGTAACATATTCTCTTACCCTCTTTCTCAACATCCATATGATAGAATATTCTCTTACGCTCTTTCTGAACATCCATATGATAGCATATATTCTTAACCTCATTCTCAACATTCCATATGTACCATATTCTCTTACCCTCTTTCTCAACATCAATATCATAGCATATTCTCTTACCCTCTTTCTCAACATTCCATATATTTGCATATTCTCTTACCCTCTTTCTCAACATCAATATGATAGCATATTCTCTTACCCTCTTTCTCAACATTCCATATGTTAGCATATTCTCTTACCATCTTTCTTAATATCCGTATGATAGCATATTGTCATACCTCTTTCTCAACATTCCATATGTACCATATTCCCTTACCCACTTTCTCAACATCCATATGATAGCATATTCTCTTTCTCTCTTTCTCAACATTCCATATGTCTATCAACATATACTCTTACCCTTTTTCTCAACATCCATATGATAGCATATTTTCTTACCCTATTTCTCAACATTCCTTATGATAGCATATTCTCTTACCCTCTTTCACAACATTCCATATGTACCATATTCTCTTACCCTCTTTCTCAAATCCATATGATAGCACATTCTCTTACCCTCTCTCTCAACATCTATATGATAGCATATCCTCTTACCCTCTTTTTCATCATTCCATACGATATCATATTCACTTACCCTCTTTCTCAACATTCCATATGTACCATAATCTGTTACGCTCTTTCTCAACATCCATATGATAGCATATTCTCTTACCCTATTTCTGAACATTCCATACAAGAGCATATTCTCTTACCCTCTTTCTCAACATTCCATATGTACCATATTCTCTTAGCCTCTTTCTCAACATCCATATGATAGCATATTCTCTTACCCTATTTCTCAACATCCATATGATAACATATACTCTTATTCTCTTTCTCAACATTCCATATGTACCATATTCTCTTACCCTCTTTTTCAACATTCCATACGTACCATATCCTCTTACCTTCTTTCTGAACATTCCATATGTACCATATTCTCTTACCCTCTTTCTCAACATCCGTATGATAGCCTATTCTCTTACCCTCTTTCTCAACATCCATATGATAGCATATTCTCTTACCCACTTTTTCAACGTTTCATATGGTAGCATATTTTCTTACCCTCTTTCTCAACATTCCATGTGATAGCATATTCTCTTACCCTCTTTCTCAACATCCATATGATATCATATTCTCATACCCTCTTTCCCAACATTCCTCATGTACCATATTCTCTTTCCCTCTTTCACAACATTCGATATGGTAGCATATCCTGTTACCCTCTTTCTCAACATTCCATACGATATCATATTCTCTTACGTCTCTTTCTGAACATTCCATATGATAGCATATTCTCTTACCCTCTTTCTCAACATCCATATGATAGCATATTCTCTTACCCTCTATCTCAACTTTCCCTATGATACCATATTCTCTTACCCCCTTTCTCAACATCCATATAATAGCACATTCTCTTATCCTCTTTCTCAACATTCCATATGCACCATATTCTCTTACCCTCTTTCTCAACAACCATATGATTGAATATTCTCTTACCCTCTTTCTCAACATTCCATATGATAGCATATTCTCTTACCGTCTTTCTCAACATCCATATGATAGCATATTCTCTTACCCTCTTTCTCAACATTTCATATGATAGCATATTCTCTTACCCTCTTTCTCAACATTTAATATGATAGCATATTCTCTTACCCTCTATCTCAACATTCCCTATGATAGCATATTCTCTTACCCTCTTTCTCAACATCCATATGATAGCATATTGTCCTACCTATTTTTCAACATTCCATATGTACCATATTCTCTTACCCACTTTCTCAAAATCCATATGATAGCATATTCTCTTACCCTCTTTCTCAACATTTCATATGATAGCATATTCTCTTACCCTCTTTCTCAACATTCCATATGTACCATAATCCCTTACCCTCTTTCTCAACATCCATATGATCGCATATTCTCTTACCATCTTTCTCAAGATTCCATATGTACCAAATTCTCTTACCATTTTTCTAAACATTAATATGATAGCATATTCTCTTACCCTCTTTCTCAACATTTCATATGATAGCATATTCTCTTATCCTCATTCTCAACATTCCATACGACAGCATATTCTCTTACCCTCTTTCTCAACATTCCATACATACCATATTCTCTTACCCTCTTTCTCAACATCCATATGATAGAATATTCTCTTACGCTCTTTCTCAATATCCATATGATAGCATATATTCTTAACCTCATTCTCAACATTTCATATGTACCATATTCTCTTACCCTCTTTCTCAACATCAATATGATAGCATATTCTCTTACCCTCTTTCTCAACATTCCATATATTAGCATATTCTCTTACCATCTTTCTTAATATCCGTATGATAGCATATTGTCATACCTCTTTCTCAACATTCCATATGTACCATATTCTCTTACCTTCTTTCTCAACATTCCATATGATAGCATATTTTCTTACCCTCTTTCCCAACATTCCATATGATAGCATGTTCTCTTACCCTCTTTCTCAACGTTTGATATGTACCATATTCCCTTACCCACTTTCTCAACATCCATATGATAGCATATTCTCTTACTCTCTTTCTCAACATTCCATATCTACCATATACTCTTACCCTTTTTCTCAACATCCATATGATAGCATATTCTCTTACCCTATTTCTCAACATTCCATATGATAGCATGTTCTCTTACCCTTTTTCACAACATTCCATATGACAGCATATTCTTTTACACTCTTTCTGAACATTCCATATGTACCATATTCTCTTACCCTCTTCCTCAACATTCAATATGTACCATAATCTGTTACGCTCTTTCTCAACATTCATATGATAGCATATTCTCTTACCCTATTTCTCAACATTCCATATGATAGCATATTCTCTTACCCTCTTTCTCAACATTTAATATGATAGCATATTCTCTTACCCTCTATCTCAACGTTCCCTATGATAGCATATTCTCTTACCCTCTTTCTCAACATCCATATGATAGCATATTGTCCTACCTGTTTTTCAACATTCCATATGTACCATATTCTCTTACCCACTTTCTCAAAATCCATATGATAGCATATTCTCTTACCCTCTTTCTCAACATTCCGTATGTACCATAATCCCTTACCCTCTTTCATATGATCCATCCATATGATCGCATATTCTCTTACCATCTTTCTCAATATTCCATATGTACCAAATTCTCTTACCATTTTTCTAAACATTCATATGATAGCATATTCTCTTACCCTCTTTCTCAACATTTCATATGATAGCATATTCTCTTACTCTCATTCTCAACATTCCATATGACAGCATATTCTCTTACCCTCTTTCTCAACATTCCATATCTACCATATTCTCTTACCCTCTTTCTCAACATCCATATGATAGAATATTCTCTTACGCTCTTTCTCAACAATCCATTTGATAGCATATTCTCTTACCTTCTTTCTCAACATTCCATTTGACAGCATATTCTCTTACCCTCTTTCTCAACATTCCATACGTACCATATTCTCTTACCCTCTTTCTCAACATCCATATGATAGCATATTCTCTTACCCTATTTCTCAACATTCCATGTGATAGCATATTCTCTTACCCCCTTTCTCAACATTCCATATGATGGCATATTCTCAAACCCTATTTCTCAATGTCCATATGATAGCATATTCCCTTACTCTATTTCTCAACATTCCATATGTACCATACTCTCTTACGCTCTTTCCCAACATCCATATGATAGAATATTCTCTTACCCTCTTTCTCAAAATCCCATATGATAGCACATTCTCTTACGCTCTTTCTCAATATTCCATATGTACCATATTCTCTTACCCTCTTTCTCAACATCCATGTGATAGCATATTCTCTTACCTTCTTTCCCAACATCCATATGATAGCGTATTCTCTTTCCCTCTTTCTCAACATCAATATGATAGCATATTCTCTTTCCCTCTTTCTCAACATCCATATGATAGCATATTCTCTTACTCTCTTTCTTAACATCCCATATATACCATATACTCTTACCCTCTTTCTCAACAATCCATATGTACCATATTCTCTTACCCTCTTTCTCAACATTCCATATGTACCATATTCTCTTACCCACTTTCTCAACATTCCATATGTATCATATTCTCTTACCCTCTTTCTCAACATTCCATATGTACCATATTCTCTTACCCTGTTTCTCAACATCCATATGATAGCATACTCTCTTACCCTCTTTCTCAACATTCCATATGTACCATATTCTCTTACCCTCTTTCTCAACATTCCATATGTACCATATTCTCTTACCCTCTTTCTCAACATTCCATATGATAGCATATTCTCTTACCCTCTTTCTCAACATTCCATATGATAGCATATTCTCTTTCCCTGTTTCTCAACGTTCCATATGATAGCATATTCTCTTACCCTCTTTCTCAACATTCCATATGTACCAAATTCCCTTACCATCTTTCTCAACATCCATGTGATAGCATATTCTCTTACCTTCTTTCCCAACATCCATATGATAGCGTATTCTCTTACCCTCTTCTCAACATCCATATGATAGCATATTCTGTTACCCTCTTTCTCAAAATTCCATATGTACCATATTCTCTTGCACTCTTTCTCAATATCCATATGATAGCATGTTCTCTTACCCTCTTTCTCAACATCCATATGATAGCATATTCTCTTACCCTCTTTCTCAACATTACATATGTATCATATTCTCTTACCCTCTTTCTCAACATTCCAAATGTACCATATTCTCTTGCCCTCTTTCTCAACATTCCATATGTACCATATTCTCTTACCCTCTTTCTCAACATCCATATGATAGCATATTCTCTTACCCTCTTTCTCAACATTACATATGACAGCATATTCTTTTACCCTCTTTCTCAATGTTCCATATCTATCATGTTCTCTTACCCTCTTTCTCAACATTTCATATATAAAACATTCTCTTAGAATCTTTCTCATCATCCATATGATAGCATATTCTCTTAAATTCTTTCTCAACATCCATATGTACCATATTCTCTTACAGTCTTTGTCAACATTCCATATGTACCTTATTCCCTTACCCTATTTCTCAAAATTCCGTATGTACCATATTCTCTTACTCTCTTTCTCAACATTCCACATGATAGCATATTCTCTTACCCACTTTCTCAACATTCCATATGTACCATATTCTCTTACCCTCTTTCTCAACATTCCATATGATAGCATATTCTCTTACCTCTTTCTCAACATTTGATATGACACAATATTCTCTTATCTTCTCTCTCAACATCCATATGGTATCATATCCTCTTACCCTCTTACTCAACATTCCATAAGATAACATATTCTCTTACCCTCTTTGTCTACATTCCATATGTACCATATTCTCTTACGTGGTCGAGTGGTTAGTGCGCTTGGCTAATGATCTACGGGACCTGGGTTTGAGCCCCGGGTAAGGCATGGATGTTCGTTTTGTTTTCTGCTGAGATCCTGCCAATTTCTCAGATCTTCTACTGTGGCATATAAACTGACAGGCTCCTGTCAGACCTCTGTGGCAAGCAGCTGCTTGAGGGGGTATTTATTATATTTAATTTTTTTTCTCAACATCCATATGATAGCATATTCTCTTACCCGCTTTCTCAACATTCCATATGATAGTATATTCTCTTACCCTCTTTCTCAACATTTCATATGACACAATATTCTCTTACCTTCTGTCTCAACATCCATATGATAGCATATCCTCTTACCCTCTTTCTCAACATTCCATAATATAGCATATTCTCTAACCCTCTTTCTCAAGATTCCTTAGTATCATATTCTCTTACGCTCTTTCTCAACATCCGTATGATAGCATTTTCTCTTACCATCTTTCTCAACATTTCATATGATAACATATTCTCTTGCCCTCTTTCTCAACATTTCATATGACATAATATTCTCTTACCCTCTCTCTCAACATCCACATGATAGCATATCCTCTTACTCCCTTTCTCAACATTCCATAAGATAGCATATACTCTTATCCACTTTCTCAATATTCCATATGTACCATATTCTCTTACCAACTTTCTCAACATCCATATGATAGCATGTACTCTTACCCACTTTCTCAACATTCCATATGTACCATATTCACTTACCCTCTTTCTCATCATTCCATATGTACCATATTCTCTTAGCCTCTTTCTCAACATCCATATGATAGCGTATTCTCTTACCCTCTCTCTCAACATCCATATGATAGCATATTCTCTTACCCTCTTTCTCAACATTCCATATATACCATATTCTCTTACCCTCTTTCTCAACATCCCATATATACCATATTCTCTTACCCTCTTTCTCAACATTACATATGTACCATATTCTCTTACCCTCTTTCTCAACATTCCATATGTACAATATTCTCTTATCCTCTTTCTCAACATTCCATATGTACCATATTCTCTTACTCTCTTTCTCAAAATTCCATATGTACCATATTCTGTTACCCTCTTTCTCAACATTCCATATGTACCATATTCTCTTATGATCTTTCTCAACATCCGTATGATAGCATATTCTCTTACCCGCTTTCTCAACATCCATATGATAACATATTCTCTTACCCTCTTTCTCAACATTTCAGATGACATAATATTCTCTTACCCTCTCTCTCAACATCCATATGATAGTATATCCTCTTACCCTCTTTCTCAACATCCATATGATAGCATGTACTCTTACCCACTTTCTCAACATTCCATATGTACCATATTCTCTTACCCTCTTTCTCAACATTCCATAAGTACCATATTCCCTTACCCTCTTTCTCATCATCCATGTGATAGCATATTCTCTTACCCTCTTTCTCAACATCCATATGATAGCATATTCTCTTACCCTCTTTCTCAACATTCCATATGTACCATATTCTCTTACAGTCTTTCTCAACATATCATATGATAGCATATTCTCTTACCTACTTTAACAACATCAATACGATAACATATTCTCTAACCCTCTTTCACAACATTCCATATGTGCCATATTCTCTTACCATTTTTCTCAACATTCCATATGATAGCATATCCTCTTACCCTATTTCTCAACATCCATATGATAGCATATTCTCTTACCCTCTTTCTCAACATTCCATATGTACCATATTCTCTTACCCACTTTCTCAACATCCATATGATAGCATATTCTCTTACCCTCTTTCGCAACATTCCATATGTACCATATTCTCTTTCCCTCTTTCTCAACATTCCATATGTACCATATTCTCTTACCCTCTTTCTCAACATTCCATATGTATCATATTCTCTTACCCTCTTTCTCAACATTCCAAATGTACCATATTCTCTTACCCTATTTCTCAACAGTCCGCATGTACCATAATCTCTTACCCTCTTTCTCAAAATCCATATGATAGCATATTCTCTTACCCTCTTTCTCAACATTCCATATGTACCATATTCTCTTATAGTCTTTCTCAACATTCCATATGATACCATATTCTCTTACCCTCTTTCTCAACATTCCATATGTACCATATTCTCTTACCCTCTTTCTCAACATTCCATATGTACCATATTGTCTTACCCTCTTTCTCAACATTCCGTATGTACCATATTCTCTTACCCTCTTTTTCAACGTTCCATATGTACCATAATCTCTTACCCTCTTTCTCAACATCCATATGATAGCATATTCTCTTACCCTATTTCTCAACATTCCAATTGTTAGCATATTCTCTTACCCTCTTTCTCAACATTCCATATGTACCATATTCTCTTACAGTCTTTCTCAACATACCATAAGATATCATATTCTCTTACCCTCTTTCTCAACATCCATGTAATAGCATATTGTCTTTCTCTCTTTCTCAACATCCATATGATAGCATATTCTGTTTCCCTCTTTCTCAAAATTCCATATGTACCATATTCTCTTACCCTCTTTCTCAACATTCCATATCTACCATATTCTCTTATGCTCTTTCTCAACATCCATTTGATAGCATAATCTCTTACCCTCTTTCTCAACATTACATATGACAGCATATTCTCTTACCCTCTTTCTCAACATTCCATAAATACCACATTCTCTTACAATCTTTCTCAACATCCATATGATAGCATATTCTCTTACCCTCTTTCTCAACATCCATATGTACCATAAATTCTTACAGTCTTTCTCAACATTCCATATGTACCTTATTGCCTTACCCACTTTGTTAACATTCCATATGAGAGCATATTCTCTTACCCTCTTTCTCAACATTCCATATATACCATATTCTCTTACCCTCTTTCTCAACATTCCATATGTACCATATTCTCTTACCCTCTTTCTCAACATCCGTATGATAACATATTCTCTTACCCTCTTTCTCAACATTTGATATGTACCATATCCCCTTACCCTCTTTCTGAACAACCATGTGATAACATATTCTCTTACCCTCTTTCTCAACATCCCATATATACCATATTCTCTTACCCTGTTTCTCAACGTTCCATATGTACCATATTCTCTTATCCTCTTTCTCAACATTCCATATGTACCATATTCTCTTACCCACTTCCTCAATATTCCATATGTACCATATTCTCTTACCCTCTTTCTCAACATTCCATATGTACCATGTTCTCTTACCCTCTTTCTTAACATTCCATATGTACCATATTCTTTTAACCTCTTTCTCAACTTTCCATATATACCATATTCTCTTACCCCCTTTCTCAACATTCCATATGTACCATATTCTCTTTCCCTCTTTCTCATCATTCGATATGTACCATATTCTCTTACCCTCTTTTTCAACATCCATACGATAGCATATTATCTTACCCTCTTTCTCAACATTCCATATGTACCACATTCTCTTACCCTCTTTCTCAATATTCCATATGTACCAATAGTCTTACCCTCTTTCTCAACATTCCATATGATAGCATATTCTCTTACCCTCTTTCTCAACATTCCATATGATAGCATATTCTCTTACCCTCTTTCTCAACATCCATATGATAGCATATTCTCTTACCCTCTTTCTCAACCTTCCATATGTACCATATTCTCTTACCCTCTTTCTCAACATTCAATATGTATCATATTCTCTTACCCTCTTTCTCAACATTCCATATATACCATATTCTCTTACCCTCTTTCTCAACAGTCCATATGTACCATATTCTCTTACCCTCTTTCTGAACATTCCATATATACCATGTTCTCTTACCCTCTTTCTCAACAGTCCATATGTACCATATTCTCTTACCCTCTTTCTCAACATTCCATATGTACCATATTCTCTTACCCTCTTTCTCAACATTCCATATGTACCATATTCTCTTACCCTTTTTCTCACCATTCCATATGTATCATATTCTCTTACCCTCTTTCTCAACATTCCAAATGTACCATATTCTGTTACCCTCTTTCTCAACATTCCATAGGTAACATATTCTCTTACCCTCTTTCTCAGCATTTCACATGTACCATATTCTCTTACCCTCTTTCTCAACATCCATATGATAGCATATTCTCTTACCCTCTTTTTCAACATTCCATATGTACCATATTCTCTTACCCTCTTTCTCAATATTCCACATGTACCATATTCTCTAACCCTCTTTCTCAACATTCCATATGTATCATATTCTCTTACCCTCTTTCTCAACATTCCAAATGTACCATATTCTCTTGCCCTCTTTCTCAACATTCCATATGTACCATATTCTCTTACTCTCTTTGTCAACATCCATATGATAGCATATTCTCTTACCCTCTTTCTCAACATTCCATATGTACCATATTCTCTTACTGTCTTTCTCAACATTCCATATGATAGCATATTCTCTTACCCTATTTCTCAACATTCCATATGATAGCATATTCTCTTACACTCTTTCTCAACATTCCATATGTACCATATTCTCATACCCTCATTCTCAACATTCCATATGTACCATATTCCCTTACTCTCTTCCTCAACATTCCTATATGTACCGTATTCTCTTACCCTCTTTCTCAACATCCATATGATAGCATATTCTCTTACCCTCTTTCTCAACATTCCATATGTACCATATTCTCTTACCCTCTTTCTCATCATTCCATATGTACCATATTCTCTTACCCTTTTTGTCAATATTCCATATGTACCATATTCTCTTACCCTTTTTGTCAATATTCCATATGTACCATATTGTCTTTCCCGCTTTCTCAACATTCCATATGTACGATGTTCTCTTACCCTCATTCTCAACATCCGTATGATAGCATATTCTCTTACCCACTTTTTCAACATTCCATATGTACCATATTCTCTTACCCTCTTTCTCAACATTCCATATGTACCATAATCTCTTACCCTTTTTCTCAACATTCCTTATGTACCATATTATCTTACCTCTTTCTCAACATTCCATATGTTCCATATTCTCTTACCCTCTTTCTCAACATCCATATGATAGCATATTCTCTTACCCTCTTTCTCAACATTCCATATGTACCATATTCTCTTACCCTCTTTCTCATCATTCCATATGTACCATATTCTCTTACCCTCTTTGTCAATATTCCATATGTACCATATTGTCTTACCCACTTTCTCAACATTCCATATGTACGATGTTCTCTTACCCTCATTCTCAACATCCATATGATAGCATATTCTCTTACCCTCTTTCTCAACATTCCATATGTACCATATTCTCTTACCCTCTTTCTCAACATTCCATATGTACCATACTCTCTTATAGCCTTTCTCAACATTCCATATGATACCATATTCTCTTATCCCCTTTCTCAACATTCAATATGTACGATATTCTCTTACCCTCTTTCTCAACATTCCATATGATAGCATATCCTCTAACCCTCTTTCTCAACATTCCATATGTACCATACTCTCGTACCCTCTTTCTCAACATCCATATGATAACATATTCTCTTACCCTCTTTCTCAACGTTCCATATGTACCAAATTCTCTTACCCTCTTTCTCAACATTCCATATGTACCATATTCTCTTACCCTCTTTCTCAACATTCCATATGTGCCATATTCTCTTACCCTCTTTCTCAACATTCCATATATACCATATTCTCTTACCCACTTTCTCAACATCCATATGATAGCATATTCTCTTACCCTCTTTCTCAACATTCCATATGTACCATATTCTGTTATTCTCTTTCTCAACATTCCATATGATAGCATATTCTCTTACACTCTTTCTCAACATTCCATATGATAGCATATTCTCATACCCTCATTCTCAACATTCCATATGTACCATATTCCCTTACTCTCTTCCTCAACATTCCATATGTACCATATTCTCTTACCCTCTTTCTCAACATCCATATGATAGCATATTCTCTTACCCTCTTTCTCAACATTCCATATGATAGCATATTCTCTTTCCCTGTTTCTCAACATCCATATGATAGCATATTCTCTTACCCTCTTTCTCAACATCCATATGATAGCATATTCTGTTATCCTCTTTCTCAACATCCATATGATAGCATATTCTCTTACCCTCTTTCTCAACTTCCGTATGATAGCTATTCTCTTACCCTCTTTCTGAACATCCATATGATATCATAGTCTCTTACCCTTTTTCTCAACATCCATATGATAACATATTCTCTTACCCTCTTTCTCAACCTTCCATATGATAGCATATTCTCTTTCCCTCTTTCTCAACATCCATATGATAGCATATTCTCGTACCCTCTTTCTCAACATTCGATATATACCATATTCTCTTACCCTCTTTCTCTTATATTGTCTTACCCTCTTTCTCAACATCCATATGATAGCATAATCTCTTACCCTCTTTTTCAACATTCCATGTATACCATATTCTCTTACCCTCTTTCTCAACATTCCATGTATACCATATACTCTTACCCTCTTTCTCAACATTCCATATGTACCCATATTCTCTTACCCTCTTTCTCAACATTCCATATATACGATATTCTCTTACCCTCTTTCTCAACATCCATATGATAGCATATTCTCTTACCCTCTTTCTCAACATTCCATATGTACCATATTCTCTTACCCTCTTTCTCTTATATTCTCTTACCCTCTTTCTCTTATATTCTCTTACCCTCTTTCTCAACATCCATATGTACCATGTTCGCTTACCCTCTTTCTCAACATTCCATGTGTACCATATTCTCTTACCCTCTTTCTCAATATTTCATATGTACCATATTGTCTTACCCTCTTTCTCAACATTCCATATGATAGCATATTGTCTTACCCTCTTTCTCAACATCCATATGTACCATGTTCTCTTACCCTCTTTCTCAACATTCCATATGTACCATATTCTCTTACCCTCTTTCTCAACATTCCATATGTACCATATTCTCTTACCTTCTTTCTCAATATTCCATATGTACCATATCGTCTTACCCTCTTTCTCAACAATCCATATGATAGCATATTGTCTTACCCTCTTTCTCAACATTCCATATGTACCATATTCTCTTACCCTCTTTCTCAACATTCCATATGTACCATATTCTCTTACCCTCTTTCTCAACATCCATATGACAGCATATTCTCTTACCCTCTTTCTCAACATTCCATATGTACCATATTCTCTTACCCTCTTTCTCAACATACCATATGTATGATATTCTCTTTCCCTCTTTCTCAACATTCCATATATACCATATTCTCTTACCCTCTTTCTCAACAGTCCATATGTACCATATTCTCTTACCCTCTTTGTCAACATTCCATATGTATCATATTCTCTCACCCTCTTTCTCAACATCCATATGAGAGCATATTCTCTTACCCTCTTTCTCAACATTCCATATGTACCATATTCTCTTACCCAGTTTCTCAACATTCCATATGAACCATATTCTTTTACCCTCTTTCTCAACATTCCATATGTATCATATTCTCTTACCCTCTTTCTCAACATTCCAAATGTATCATATTCTGTTACCCTCTTTCTCAACATTCCATATGTACCATATTCTCTTACCCTCTTTCTCAACATTCCACATGTACCATATTCTCTTACCCTCTTTCTCAACATCCATATGATATCATATTCTCTTACCCTCTTTCTCAACATTCCATATGTACCATATTCTCTTACATTCTCTCTGAACATTCCATATGTACCATATTCTCTTACCCTCTTTCTCAACATTCCATATGTACCATATTGTCTTACCCTCTTTCTCAACATCCATATGATAGCTTATTCTCTTACCCTCTTTCTAAACATTCCATATGTACCATATTCTCTTACTTCCTTTCTCAACATTCCATATGATAGCATATTCTGTTACCTTCTTTCTCAACATTCCATATGTACCATATTCTCTTACCCTCTTTCTCAACATTCCATATGTACCATATTCTCTTACCCTCTTTCTCAAAGTTCCATATGTACCATATTGTCTTACCCTCTTTCTCAACATCCATATGATAGCATATTCTCTTACCCTCTTTCTCAACATTCCATATGTACCATATTCTCTTACAATCTTTCTCAACATTCCATATGATAGCATATTCTCTTACCTTATTTCTGAACATTCCATATGATAGCATATTCTCTTACACTCTTTATCAACATTCCATATGTACCATATTCCCTTACCCTCTTTCTCAACATCCATATGATAGCATGTTCTCTTATCCCTTTCTCAACATTCCATATGATAGCATATTATCTTACTTCCTTTCTCAACATCCATATGATAGCATATTCTCTTACCCTCTTTCTCAGCATTCCATATGTACCATATTCTCTTACCCTCTTTCTCAATATTCCATATGTACCATATTGTCTTACCCTCTTTCTCAACATTCCATATGTACCATGTTCTCTTACCCTCTTTCTCAACATTCCATATGTAGCATATTCTCTTACCCTCTTTCTCAGTATTCCATATGTACCATATTCTCTTACTCTCTTTCTTAATATCCATATGATAGCATATTCTCTTACCCTCTTTCTCAACGTTCCATATGATAGCATATTCTCTAACCCTCTTTCTCAACATTTCACATGATAGCATATTCTCTTACCCTCTTTCCCAACATTCCGTATGTACCATATTCTCTTACTCTCTTTCTCAATATTCCATATGATAGCATATTCTCTTACCCTCTTTCTCAACATTCCATATGTACCATATTCTCTTTTCCTCTTTCTCAACATTCCCTATGTACCGTATTCTCTTACCCTCTTTCTCAACATTCCATATATACCATATTCTCTTACCCTCTTTATTAACATTCCCTATGTACCATATTCTCTTACCCTCTTTCTCAACATTGCATATGTACCATTCTCTTACCCTCTTTCTCAACCTCGATATGATAGCATATTCTCTTACCCTCTTTCTCAACATTCCATATATACCATATTCTCTTACCCTCTTTCTCAACATTGAATATGTACCATATTCTCTTTCCCTCTTTCTCAACATTCCATGTGTAATATATTCTCTTACCCTCTTTCTCAACATCCATATGATAGCATATTCTCTTACCCTCTTTCTCAACATTCCATATGTATCAAATTCTCTTACCCTCTTTCTCAACATTCGATATGTACCATATTCTCTTACCCTCTTTCTCAACATTCCATATGTACCATATTCTCTTACCCTCTTTCTCAACATTCCATATATGCCATATTCTCTTACCCCCTTTTCTGAACATCCATATGAAAGCATATTCTCTTACCCTCTTTCTCAACATTCCATATGTACCATATTCTGTTACCCTCTTTCTCAACATTCCATATGATAGCATATTCTCTTACCCTCTTTCTCAACATTCTATATGATAGCATATTCTCTTACCCTCTTTCTCAACATTCCATATGTACCATATTCCCTTACTCTCTTTGTCAACATTCCATATGTACCATATTCTTTTACCCTCTTTCTCAACATCCATATGATAGCATATTCTCTTACCCTCTTTCTCAACATTCCATATTTTAGCATATTCTCTTTCTGTGTTTCTCAACATCCATATGATAGCATATTCTCTTACCCTCTTTCTCAACATCCATATGATAGCATATTCTGTTATCCTCTTTCTCAACATCCATATGATAGCATATTCTCTTACCCTCTTTCTCAACATCCATATGATAGCATATTCTCTTTCCCTCTTTCTCAATATTCCATATGATAGCATATTCTCTTACCCTCTTTCTCAACATCCGTATGATATCATATTCTCTTACCCTCTTTCTCAACACCCATATGATAGCATATTCTCTTACCCTTTTTCTCAACATCCCATATATACCATATTCTCTTACCCGCTTTCTCAACATCTATATGATAGCATATTCTCTTACCCTCTTTCTCAACATTCCATATGTACCATATTCCCTTTCTCTCTTTCTCAACATCCATGTGATAGCATATTCTCTTACCTTCTTTCCCAACATCCATGTGATAGCATATTGTCTTACCCTCTTTCTCAACATCCATATGATAGCATATTCTCTTACCCTCTTTCTCAACCTTCCATATGATAGCATATTCTCTTTCCCTCTTTCTCAACATCCATATGATAGCATATTCTCTTACCCTCTTTCTCAACATCCATATGATAGCATATTCTCTTACCCTCTTTCTCAACATTCCATATATATCATATTCTCTTACCCTCTTTCTCTTATATTCTCTTACCCTCTTTCTCAACATCCATATGATAGCATATTCTCTTACCCTTTTTCTCAACATCCCATATATACCATATTCTCTTACCCGCTTTCTCAACATCTATATGATAGCATATTCTCTTACCCTCTTTCTCAACATTCCATATGTACCATAATCCCTTTCTCTCTTTCTCAACATCCATGTGATAGCATATTCTCTTACCTTCTTTCCCAACATCCATGTGATAGCATATTGTCTTACCCTCTTTTTCAACATCCATATGATAGCATATTCTCTTACCCTCTTTCTCAACCTTCCATATGATAGCATATTCTCTTTCCCTCTTTCTCAACATCCATATGATAGCATATTCTCTTACCCTCTTTCTCAACATCCATATGATAGCATATTCTCTTACCCTCTTTCTCAACCTTCCATATGATAGCATATTCTCTTTCCCTCTTTCTCAACATCCATATGATAGCATATTCTCTTACCCTCTTTCTCAACATCCATATGATAGCATATTCTCTTACCCTCTTTCTCAACATTCCATATATATCATATTCTCTTACCCTCTTTCTCTTATATTCTCTTACCCTCTTTCTCAACATCCATATGATAGCATATTCTCTTACCCTCTTTCTCAACATTCCATGTATACCATATTCCCTTACCCTCTTTCTCTTATATTCTCTTACCCTCTTTCTCAACATTCCATATCATAGTGTCCTATCATTATAATCATTTTTCGCCCTGTCTAGATCTAATTTTCTACGGAAAAATCTCATCCTAGGTGAGTGGACATGCAATGTACCTGATTGCATTCACGTTTCAGGTCACATCTCAACATTTCAAAGGGTATCATCTCCTTTTTTTCACAATCGATTAGCGTTTAACAAACTTCCTTTCTGAAACTCTCTCTTCTTAGTTAAAAGGAATTCCAATGGGTATCTGATTTCATTCGCCTTCTTGTTCAACATCCCAAATGCAATACTTCCTTTGTCTTGCATTGGACGTCCATAGAAAATCGCTCACTGTAGCAGATTGCAAAAGCATCTTACCTGATTCCATCCACCTTCTTGTTCGCCTTTCCAAATGACATCACTTTTTATGACTCCCACTGGATCAGAGTCGAAATCCATTTGCTAAAATTCTCTCTCTAGCTAAATACAATGACAACTCTTATTCAGCATAACAAAATGACACACTCTCTTTCCTTAAGACTATACCAGGAGAGTGCTCCTCTTTGCACAACACAGCTGAATGGAATGTCATATTGCTTAACATTCCAAATCGAAACGTATTCTATGCCTTACACTGGAACGAGAACTAATTCTCGATGGGAAAAGCCTTCTTTCTAGATGAATAGAATTCCGACGTACCTTTCATGTTGCTAATCAACACCATAAACGACAGCACCTTCTTTGCTTCACTATATAATTATCTAACTTCCTTTCTTAATAGTTTGGTGAAAAAAGATAATTTTTACCATGTCCGGGATTCGAACTCACATCTGTCCAGGGTGGGTTGGGTTATTTTTCCTCTGAGCGGCACTTTTTTGAACACCATAAACTAATTGGCCGAGTCACAAAAACCCCAAAGACTCAGAAAAGGTTGCGGGAGGGAACCCACTGGAACAGCTGTTTGGAAACAGATGGAAGCCTCTCGTCAAGGCCATCCAGCGTGTTCTTTAACGTGCACAAGGTATGGCTCTCCCGCACACAGGGCCACGATTTAACGTCCCATCCGATGGACGACGCAAAAACACCCCACCCTGCCCACAGTCAGTAGGGAACACCGATGGGCTTGGAAAGGATACTATCCGTCGGTTGGGACGTTAAGCCGTGATATCGTGTACGGGAGAGTCCTACTCTATGCACGTTAAAGATCACGCTGGATGGCCTTGATAAGAGGCTATCATGTCTCCCATCTGCTCCAGTGGGTTCCCTTCCCCAACCTTTTCTGACCCTTCGGAGTCTTTGTGACCTAGCAATTTAGCCCATTGTGTGCAAAAAAGTGTCTTTCAGAAGTAAAACAACCCAAAACAACCCGTCACCTAACCATTAATGTGGCATATAAATGATCCCCCACGTGTAGCTCACGGCGCCATCTATGATAGGGGACCGTAACTTCTTTCCCCCCAATGTTTCTCTGATTAAGATGTAAATAAGAAAGTCACTCATGCTCAAAGCGTTATTAATGAAATAACTAAACAATAGCAAATACGCAGAGTTACCTGTTGATACAGAGAAGTCACTAAATCAATAAAGAGTTAAATATGTATTGATTTATTGACTTCTGTGTCAACAAATAACTCTGCGTATTTACTATTGATTGATTATTCTTTTCTGAAACTCGCTCTTCTTAGCTTAATGGAATCAGAACATATCTGATTCAATTCTCTATCCAAAAGGGCATATAGGGTACAACATTTTAACTCCCTTAAAATGGGGGCCGGGGTGGCTCAGTCTGTAGCGCGCCAGGCTCGTAATCTGTAGTTCCCAGGTTCGAGTCCCAGTTGAGTCAGCGTTTAGATTTATCTCCGCAAAATTCCCCGCCCTGCCCACGGTCAGTAGGGGACACCGATGGGCTTGGAAAGGCCGCCGTCCGTCGGATGGGACGTTAAGCCGTGGCCCCGTGTATGAGGGAGAGCCACACCCTGTGCACGTTAAAGAACACGCTGGATGGCCTTGACGGGAGGCTACCATCTGTATCCCAACAGCTGTTCCAGTGGGTCCCCTCCCCCAACCTTCTCTGAGCCTTCGGGGTCCATGTGACCTGGCCATTTAGCCCATGGTGTGCAAAAAAGTGTCGCTCAGAGGTAAAACAAACCAACCCAACCCTTAAAATGACCTCGTTCTCTGCAGCTGAGAGTAGAGCCGCAACTCCCTTCGTTCACTTTCTTCCTTGCTCCTCATTACAAATGACGTCACATTTTCTGCATCCCATTAAATCAGAGTTTAAAGACATTTCCAAAAAATGTCTCTGTCTAGCCAAACGCAAATACGACCGCAGCTGATTTCATTCATCCTCTTGTTGAACACATCAAATAGCGATACCTTATTTGCCAATGAATAAATCAGGATGTGACTCCCTTTGCAAAACGCACTCTTTGTGACTGAGATTACTCTATTCCTTTCCCCTAGATCTAGAATCTCTCTGAGCAGAAATTCTTTCTCTAGCTGAAGACAATTATTATTATTACAGAGAAGGCCGGGAGTGCTACATCAGCTCACTGATACCCGACAAGGAAAAGTACATCAAAATTTGAAACATTTTAGAAATGGTGATAAGTCTCTTCAGTTTAAAAGTAAAAACATCAGTTCTTGTAGAAGTGACGATCTCGCTGGGAAGCTGCTCTTTCAACACGGCACACGAAGGAATGGTACTTACAGTTCTTTCGAGAAAAAAAGCACATCGATCATTAGAGGATGACTTCTTGTTCTTCTGTTGACAAAAGTAAATATTGGAGTACTTGCGTTAGAGTGGGTTGGGTTGTTTTACCTCTGAGCGGCACTTTTTTGCACACCATGGGCTAAATGGCCAGGTCACATGGACCTCGAAGGCTCAGAGAAGGTTGGGGGAGGGGACCCACTGGAACAGCTGTTCGGAGACAGATGGTAGCCTCCCGTCAAGGCCATCCAGCGTGTTCTTTAACGTTGGATTGTTTTACCTCTGAGCGGCACTTTTTTGCACACCATGGGCTAAATGGCCAGGTCACATGGAGCTCGAAGGCTCAGAGAGGGTTGGGGGAGGGGACCCACTGGAACAGCTGTTCGGAGACAGATGGTAGCCTCCCGTCAAGGCCATCCAGCGTGTTCTTTAACGTGCACAGGGTATGGCTTTCCCGCACACGGGGCCACGGCTTAAAGTCCCATCCGACGGACGGCGGCCTTTCCAAGCCCATTGGTGTCCCCTACTGACCGTGGGCAGGGCGGAGAATTTTGCGGAGATAAATCTCAACGCTGACCCAGCTGGGACTCGAACCTGGGAACTACAGATTACGAGCCTGGCCCGCTACCGACTGAGCCACCCCCGCCCCATGGATGAAATGATGTCACAAAACTCGCACACAATTTGTTCACCCGCGCTAAGAAATAAATAATGCGTTAGAAAGTGATGACCTATTCTGAGCCGAGCAAGTTCAACTTCCTCCTTGCAATTCCGGTGAAAAGATGACTGCCATGATGACAACAGGCTTGGTCTGGAATTATTTGTTGGGTATCTGTTTCGAATAAGCTCTATACCACTCAGTGGAAAGCTCAGTGGAAAAATACTGTCAAATCCAGGTACATAACTGGCAGTTGGGTTGTTTTACCTCTGAGCGCCACTTTTTTTGTACCATGGGCTAAATGGCCAGGTCACATGGACCCCGAAAGCTCAGAGAAGGTTGGGGGAGGGGACTTACTGAAACAGTTGTTGGGAGACAGATGGTAGTCTCCCGTCAAGGCCATCCAGCTTGTTCTTTAACGTGCTTGTTCCATCCAGCTTGTTCCTTCGTGTCACGTGACACGAAGGTTGCCAAATCACTAATTTCTAAAAAAAAATCGTTGCCAGATATTTTTTCTGAATTCTGCAATCAACCATGGTGTTCGGATACTTTTTTGAGCCACTGTAGGTGGTCATATTATTTTGATACTAGATCGTGTGGGCTCACTCACGGAAATATTGAGCGTGTGCAGTTACCGTTCACAGCAAACTGGAGCGTGTGCAGTAACTGCACACGCTCCAGTTTGCTGTGAACGGCAACTGGAGCGTGTACAGTTGCTGTACACGCTCCAGATATTTTTCCTGAATTCTGTAATCATGTGACACGAAGGTTTCCAGATCACTAATTTCTAAAAAAATAGTTGCCAGATATTTTTCCTGAATTCTGTAATCACGCACAGTTTTCGGATACTTTTTTGAGCGACTGTACAGCTGCACTAAATAACTACCTTTTCAAAATCAAGAAAACCCAGTCCGATATTTGCAACACCGATTGAAAATGACTTAAGAGACTTAAAGAGACTGTTTCGCATGTCTTGCTAAGATGTGAAGAGAAAGATGAAGCACGAAAAAATGTTTTTGAAGCACTTCAGTACAAATGCAACATAACTGAATTTACGCTGCAAAATGGGGGGGCGGGGGGGCTCAGTCGGTACCGTGCCAGGCTCGTAATCTGTAATTCCCAGGTTCGAGTCCCAACTGGGTCAGCGTTGAGATTTATCTCCGCAAAACTCCCAGCCCTGTCCATAATCAGTAGGGGACACCAATGGGCTTGGAAAGGCAGCCGTCCGTCGGATGGGACGTTAAGCAGTGGCGCCGTGTGCGGAAGAGAGCCATACCTGTGCACGTTAAAGAACACGCTGGATGGCCTTGACGGGAGGCTACCAGCTGAGCCTTCGAGGTCCTTGTGGCCTGGCCATTTAGCCCATGGTGTGCAAAAAAGTCCGCTCAGAGGTTAAACAACCCAAAGCTTTCATTGCTCAGAAATATCAAGATCTCAAGAGCTCATCTCTTTACTCCACATCAGCATTCGAAACGATTGGATTATTTACACCTCCTGAAAATTTTCGCAACTTTGCCCAACTCTTCACGAACAACTGAGCCCTTTTTACTACCAATAAATCTGCTACCATTATCGATTTAAAACAGAGATTAACGATCTTTTATTTAATCAGTTAAAATGAGAAAAATAAAGCGCCATCTAGCGGCCTCTCTTCTCTTGTTTGATCTCTCCATTTTAAACGAATCCTAAACAAAAATTCCTTTCACAGACGAACCTCCCTTTTCGCTTCCAATGAAGTGGCTGACCAACGATACATGAGCCAATTACATTCCGCGAATCCTTCTAATTTCCTCTGCGATATTCCTCCCAAGAATTCCTCCTGTAAAACGGAAAACAGAATCGTTTCAATTATCTTAACTGCAATCATTGTTTAATCAATGTTTGACTAATTCCTCTGTTTTTACTCTTAGTTATTTCTCCCCATAGTTTCAATCTTCTTCGGCTTTCCTTTACAACTAGAACAGATTTCGCTTTCTTCTTCGGCTTTCCTTTACAACTAGAACAGATTTCGCTTTCTTCTTCGGCTTTTCTTTACAACTAGAACAGATTTCGCTTTCTTCTTCGGCTTTCCTTTACAACTAGAACAGATTTCGCTTTCTTCTTCGGCTTTCCTTTGCAACTAGAACAGGTTTCGCTTTCTTCTTCGGCTTTCCTTTACAACTAGAACAGATTTCGCTTTCTTCTTCGGCTTTCCTTTACAACTAGAACAGATTTCGCTTTCTTCTTCGGCTTTCCTTTGCAACTAGAACAGGTTTCGCTTTCTTCTTCGGCTTTCCTTTACAACTAGAACAGATTTCGCTTTCTTCTTCGGCTTTCCTTTACAACTAGAACAGATTTCGCTTTCTTCTTCGGCTTTCCTTTACAACTAGAACAGATTTCGCTTTCTTCTTCGGCTTTCCTTTACAACTAGAACAGATTTCGCTTTCTTCTTCGGCTTTCCTTTACAACTAGAACAGATTTCGCTTTCTTCTTCGGCTTTCCTTTACAACTAGAACAGATTTCGCTTTCTTCGTCTAACGACCGCAGCTTAACCAAATTGATCATTTTCAGTTGAAAAGCGCGAAAGCGTAACAGTGTCCAGCCTCAGTGCATTCGGCGTCGGGAAGATGAAGATTCCTGTAGAGCCTCGATGTTCTCTTCTTCACCTTTCTACAAGTTGTTGGGTTGTTTTACCTCTGAGCGGCACTTTTTTGCACACCATGGGCTAAATGGCCAGGTCACATGGACCCCGAAGGCTCAGAGAAGGTTGGGGGAGGGGACCCACTGGAACAGCTGTTGGGAGACAGATGGTAGCCTCCCGTCAAGACCATCCAGCGTGTTCTTTAACGTGCACAGGGTATGGCTCTCACGCACACGGGCCACGGCTTAACGTCCCATCCGACGGACGGCGGCCTTTCCAAGCCCATCGGTGTCCCCTACTGACCGTGGGCAGGGAGGGGAATTTTGCGGAGATAAATCTCAACGCTGACCCAGATGGGACTCGAACCTGGGAACTACAGATTACGAGCCTGGCGCGCTACCGACTGAGCACCCCCGCCACCAATGGCCAGGTCACATGGACCCCGAAGGCTCAGAGAAGGTTGGGGGAGGGGACCCACTGGAACAGCTGTTGGGAGACAGATGGTAGCCTCCCGTCAAGACCATCCAGCGTGTTCATTAACGTGCACAGGGTATGGCTCTCACGCACACGGGCCACGGCTTAACGTCCCATCCGACGGACGGCGGCTTTTCCAAGCCCATCGGTGTCCCCTACTGACCGTGGGCAGGGAGGGGAATTTTGCGGAGATAAATCTCAACGCTGACCCAGCTGGGACTCGAACCTGGGAACTACAGATTACGAGCCTGGCGCGCTACCGACTGAGCCACCCCCGCCCCTTCGGCGTCGGGAAGTTGAAGATTCCTGTAGAGCCTCGATGTTCCCTTCTTCACCTTTCTACAAGACGCTGCAACTTTGTGCTGGTCATTCGAAAACGTCATCCTCTAGATTAGATTAGAGTTCTGTTATGACATTTGCACAAAGAGCGAAGTTCATTCACTTCATTTCGTATCAACATTTATTCCTTGATGATGCTTTTTGTGAGTTCATTTTTCAAGCCCCTTCTGAAATCATTTCCCGTTAGAACGGAGTGGGCTGGCTCAGTCGGTAACGCGCCAGGCTCGCAATCTGCAGTTTCCAGGTTCGAGTCCCATCTGGGCCAGCGCTGATATTTATCTTCTCAAGCCTCCCCCCCTCCCTCCATCTCTGCCCTCGTTCAGTAGAGGACACCGATGGGTTTGGAAAGGCCGTCGTCCGTCGGATGAGGCATAAAGTCGTGGTCTAGTGTGCGCGGGAGAGCCATACCTTGTGCATGCTAAAGAACATGCTGGACGGCCTTGACGGGAGGCTACCATCTGTGTCCCGACAACTGTCCAGTGGGTCTCCTCCCTCAAACTTCTCTGAGCCCTCGGAGTCTTTGTGACTTGCCCACTTAGCCTATGGTGCGCAAAAAAGTGCCACTCAGAGGTAAATCAACTCAAAGCAAACAAAAAAATTTAAAAAATTCTAAAATTGCCTTTTTTTTTTCAAAATGCAAAGATAGTTTCAGAAATTTATAACTTTATAACATTCGCCCACCGAAGAATAAAAGTTCGTGTGAATGATCTCACCAGGGGCTTCATCGCAGAATAAATTTTGATGTGAAATGATCTCACCAGGATCTCATCCAGGAATAAAGTCTGATGGGAACACCGAAATGAACTCACCAGGGACATCGACGAAGAATAAACGTTTATGCCAATCAGTTCACAAGAGGAGTCATTTAAAAATAATTTCCGATGGGAAGAAACTTCAACTCAAAAGGCACTGTCGGATGATAAAAGTTGCTGCCAAAATCAGCTAACCAGGAGGTATCATCAAAGGATAAACGTTGATGCCAAATGAACTCATCAGGGTTGGGTTGTTGTTGTTGGGTTGTTTTACCTCTGAGCGGCACTTTTTTGCACACCATGTGCTAAATGGCCAGGTCACATTGACCCCGAAGGCTCAGAGAAGGTTGGGGGAGGGGACCCACTGGAACAGCTGTTGGGAGACAGATGGTAGTTTCCAGTCAAGGCCATCCACCGTGTTCTTTAACGTGCACAGGGTATGGCTCTCCCGCATACGGGGCCACGGCTTAACGTCCCATCCGACGGACGGCGGCCTTTCCAAGCCCATCGGTGTCCCCTACTGACCGTGGACAGGGAGGGGAGTTTTGCGGAGATAAATCTCAACGCTGTCCCAGCTGGGACTCGAACCTGGGAACTACAGATTACGAGCCTCATCAGGGTATCATAGGACAATAAACGTTGATAGGATGTGAATTCGCTAGATGCATCATAGAGAAATAAACATTCATGTGAAACGAAATCGTCATTGATATCACAAAGGAATAAACTTTGATGAAAAACGAACCAAAAATAACTTTCTAAGCGCTTCGTCGAAGACCTCAAAAACTGAATGCGAAATGTACTCACCTGAGTCATGATAAAAAGAAACTTGCTGTCAAACGAACTTATCAGGGTCATCATCAAAGAATAAACGTTAATGGGTATTGAACTCGTCAAGTTTATCGTCAAGAATAAATGATGATGCGACATAAATTCACTTGTTGTCATCATGGAAGTAAGAGAGTCGTGTTAGCAATCGTGGCGAAGATCAGAGGAACGCGGGATGAGGCAGTCTGTGATCGATTTCGTCATCTCGCCTCTCTTTCTTCATCTTCATCCGTTCGGTGCGCGATAGACGAAATGTGATCTGCTACAAAAGTGTGCATCACACTTAGGTGGCACGTGAAGGAGATGCTGTGAAATATCCAAATGAAATGAGTAAAATAAATATTCACTCTTAAAATTCGCAGTTAAATATTTCACTTTTAGAGAGAAAGAAAGTAACAAAAAAAAATGTCGGTTTGTTGGTTTTGAAAGATTTGTAAGAACTAAAAAAAACCCCACAAAGTTCCTGAAGTTATCCTTAAAATTTATCTTTCTGATTCTCATCAATGTCTTCTGTGCGGGTCTGTGTCGGTTTTCTAAAATAGAATGCAACCCACCATTTATTGAAAAGTATAGTTGATAAATTTTAGTATATTCCTCGAGTTTATTACTTCACAGGTAAAAATGCCCATACTTTTCAGTTCTGATAATAGGAATGAGAACCTCAGCAGAGATGCCGTTCTACGATCTGATTGCAGTAAGGAAAGATTCATTACAGCGAAATTTAAAACTACGATTAAAGACTTCAATGTTATCTATAGTAATGCAGACACCGAGGACTTTGATGACAAAGAGAACGATAGATTTTAAGGACACCTTTGGGATATTTTGAATTCTGTGAAGAAAGATGTTACTCTTGTGCTGGGTGGATTGGGTTATTTTACCTCTGAGCGGCACTTTTTTGCACACCATGGGCTAAATGGCCAGGTCACATGGACCCCGAAGGCTCAGAGAAGGTTCGGGGAGGGGACCCACTGGAACAGCTGTTGGGAGACAGATGGTAGCCTCCCGTCAAGGCCATCCAGCGTGTTCTTTAACGTGCACAGGGTATGGCTCTCCCGCACACGGGCCACGGCTTAACGTCCCATCCGACGGACGGCCGCCTTTCCAAGCCCATCGGTGTCCCCTACTGACCGTGGGCAGGGCGGGGAATTTTGCGGAGATAAATCTCAACGCTGACCCAGCTGGGACTCGAACCTGGGAACTACAGATTACGAGCCTGGCGCGCTACTGACTGAGCCACCCCCGCCCCCTGTGCTGGGTGACTTCAATGCCAAAGTTGGTACTGATAATGACCTTTGGGTGGGGGCAGGGCAAGATATAGGGGAGGAGGAGGAGAAGGAGTGACGGGCAAAGCCCCCCCCCCCCCGAGAATACTAGTAAGGGTAATAAAGTAAAAAAAATCGATAAACTTATGGCTATTTCACGCATTTTTCAAGAAATGTTTAAAACACCTCTAAAATGAAGCAAAGAATGTTGTATTGCAGTGGGTATCCAGTCTCTTGGCCTCCTCTCCTACCTTTATTTTTTTCGAGATCCTGGCCTGGGCAGGGCTGATAGGTCCTTTTGGCATTGTTAGTTGCAACGGCAATGAAGAACGTCACCTACAGGTAAATAAACTGAATGGTTGAGAATAACTAACACTTACTACAAACACCGGGATATATATACACATGGTTTTCACAGGAATTATCCGATTATACATTAATTAATATCAAATTCCCGTGGCCGAGTGATTAGCGCGCATTGCTACTGATCTAAGGGACCTGGGTTCGAGCCCCGGATAAGGCATGGATGTTTGTGTTGTTTTTCCTGCTGATGTTCTGCCACGCTCACAGACCTTCTACTATGGCGTATAAACTGGGAGGCTCGTGTCAGACCTCTGTGGCAAACAGCTGCTTGAGGGGATATTTAATTTTTTAAAATGGGCTAATTCTATCAGGTTGGGTTGTTTTACCTCTGAGCGGCAATTTTTTGCACACCATGGACTAAATGGCCAGGCCACAAGGACCCCGAAGGCTCAGAGAAGGTTGGGGGAGGGGACCCACTGGAACAGCTGTTGAGAGACAGATGGTAGCCTCCCGTCAAGACCATCCAGCGTGTTCTTTAACGTGCACAGGATATGGCTCTCCCGCACACGGGGCCACGGCTTAACGTCCCATCCGACGGACGGCGGCCTTTTCAAGCCCATCGGTGTCCCCTACTGACCGTGGGCAGGGCGGGGAAATTTTGCGGAGATAAATCTCAAAGCTGACCCAGCTGGGACTCGAACCTGGGAATTGCAGATTACGAGCCTTGCGCGCTACCGACTGAGCCACCCCCGCCCCCAATTCTATCAGGAATATCAGGTCATATAAGGGAGTTGAAATTGGGTCTGATCAATAATTGGAGCAGACAACTGAAACTGTTTCACCCTTAGGTTTCACGTTGAGATATTTGAGATATGGAAAACGAATCAGTTTGCTTGATTGAATAATCGACTTCGATACAATTTTACGTTTTCAAGTGAATGATTTTTGTGAAAAAAGATACTCGGAGACTTCACTCTGAGGTTGGTAGGTAGGGAATAGGGACATTTTAGATTTTGTGTGGTTGCTAACGACAAAATAGCTGATCCGTCCAACCATGTGACATACAAGCATAATTCTCAAACAGATTCAACATTAGATGAAGGCTAAGGAACAGGATTGCCAATCCATCAACCAAGCTAAATGCTCTGTAAAGTCGGAAGAAAGATTTTTATATCCGTAAAAATGCTCAAAAATTTCCAGGAGGTCAAAAAATATATATTAATTAATATGTATGTTTTCATTTGACTCATTTTTTGGGCGGGGGTGGCTCAGTCGGTAGCGCGCCAGGCTCGTAATCTGCAGTTCCCATGTTCGAGTGCCAGCTGGGTCAGTGTTGAGATTTATATCCGCAAAACTCCCCGCCCTGCCCACTGTCAGTAGGAGACACCGATGGGCTTGAAAAGGCCGCTGTCCGTCGGATGGGACGTTAAACTGTGGCCCCGTGTGTGGGAGAGAGCCATCCCTGTGCACGTTAAAGAACGCACTGGATGGCCTTGACGTGAAGCTACCATCTGTCTCCCAACAGCTGTTCAATTGGGATCTCCCCCCCAACCTTCTCTGAGCCTTTGGGGTTCTTGTGACCTGGCCATTTAGCCCATTGTGTGCAAAAGAAAAATGCTGCTCAGAGATAAAACAACCCAACCATTGACTCATTTTTCAAAGTATTGCAACCAATTTTTAAATGACAGAAATTAAAAACACGAAACTAAAGTATTAAAAAAATCTCGCTGACCTACTTGTTTAGCGAGGCGCATTAAAATGGCACGTGACATGCGCATGACTGATTCCCGCAGCAGCATTTTTCGCTACATCCGGCCGTCCAGTCACCCTAAGTATGAAAGTGCATTGCTTTTGAGATGTTTGAAGGAAGGCATTCTTCACTAACATCCCTTCAAGCATCTTTAATACTATGTAAAAAAAATCTGTTCATAATTTTTTCGCATACTATTCGTAAAAAAATTTATTGTTATGCATCGTCGAACCAAACTCAGTTAGTTCTTCACACATGTCTATGCTGAACAAAACTTATTGCATTTGGCCAGTGGAAGTCCACTTTAATAAGTTCGATCTCGATGGGAGATAGCCATCTGTCTCTTAACAGCTGAGGGCGGGGGTGGCTCAGTCGGTAGCGCGCCAGGCTCGTAATCTGCAGTTCCCAGGTTCGAATCCCAGCTGAGTCAGCGTTGAGATTTATCTCCGCAAAATTCCCCGCCTTGCCCACGGTCAGTAGGGGACACCGATGGGCTTGGAAAGGCCGCCGTCCGTCGGATGGGACGTTAAGCCATGGCACCGTGTGCGGGAGAGCCATACCCTCTGCACGTTAAAGAACACGCTGGATGGCCTTGACGGGAGGCTATCATCTGTCTCCCAACAGCTGCTCCAGTGGGTTCCCTCCCCCAACCTTCTCTGAGCCTTCGGGGTCCATGTGACCTGGCCATTTAGTCCATGGTGTGCAAAAAAGTGCCGCTCAGAGGTAACCCAACCCAACGTTAAAGAACACGCTGGATGACCTTGACGGGAGGCTACCATCTGTCTCCCAACAGCTGTTCCAGTGGGTCCCCTCCTCCAACCTTCTCTGAGCCTTCGGGGTCCATGTGACCTGGCCATTTAGCCCATGGTGTGCAAAAAAGTGCCGCTCAGAGGTAAAACAACCCAACCCAACAACTCTGTTGAAAACTAGGACGATTTACCCCGCTCAATCTTACTATAACGATGGCTCTTTATTTGCAAATGTGCTGCTCTTATAGAAAATGCCTCGCAGTGCAGTCGCGCGTAAAGTAGCGCCGCCCCTGATAATGGGAATGTTCCCATTTCTTCTGTACCTTTGCTTTCTTCAATATGAGTCACAGTCCTAAAACACCTCCCTTATCATGTCTCGAAGGCCTCTCACTTGAAAATCACCCGCAGCTGTAGATTTGACTGTGGTCTTTTTTCCTTAAATTTAAATCTATATTTCTACAGCTTCCCGAACCACGTGAATTGTTATACAGTTACATTCACAATTTGTAGTTTTTTAATCCATTCATACGTTCTTCATTATTTTCGTTTTATTTTTTGCAGTTGCTGCTAAGTTATGCTAATGCTGTTCACGGTTGAAATACAGTTGGATATTTGAAAGATCTCTCCGTGGTTCGGTGAGTAATTCATTCCTGATATTGCATTCTTCATTTAAGGGGAAAACAGAAGCAAAATACAGAAAACCATCTCTCAGAATACAGCCACACACAGAGTTGTGTGAGCGGTTTAGCTTCATTTGCATTTGTAAACTTTCTGGCGTCTTGAAGTATAAGTCAGAACAATAGAGGAGGTGGCCGCACATCGAACTGGAACAGCCACCATTGTTTGTAAACATCAAACTCAATTATCAGTAGCTGTGAAGAACAATTTGCGCTGGCAACAAAATGTTGTAAGCAAATTGAGGTGGGTCAGTTTATTTTACTGTGAGGATTTGGGTTGGGTTGTTTTACCTTTGAGCGGCACTTTTTTTGCACACCATGGCTAAATGGCCAGGTCACATGAATCCCGAAGGCTCAGAGAAGGGTTGGGTTGGGTTGTTTTACCTCTGAGCGGCACGTTTTTGCACACCATGGCTAAATGGCCAGGTCACATGAATCCCGAAGGCTCAGAGAAGGGTTGGGGGAGGGGACCCACTGGAACAGCTGTTGGGAGACAGATGGTAGCCTCCCGTCAAGACCATCCAGCGTGTTCTTTAACGTGCACAGGGTATGGCTCTCCCGCACACGGAGCCACGGCTTAACGTCCCATCCGACGGACGGCGGATTTTCCAAGCCCATCGGTGTCCCCTACTGACCGTGGGCAGGGCGGGGAATTTTGCAGAGATAAATCTCAACGCTGACCCAGCTGGGACTCGAACCTGGGAACTACAGATTACGAGACTGGCACGCTACCGACTGAGCCACCCCCGCCCCTTACTGTGAGGATTGGGTTGTTTTATCTATGTGCGGTACTTTTTCTTCGCACAATGCGCTTAATGACCAGGTCATAAGGATCCCAAGGGTTCGGAGAAGGTTGGAGAATGGGGATAACAACTGTTAGAAGAGACAGTTGGAAGCCTCCCGTCGAGGCCATCCAGCGTGTTCTTTAACGGACATATTGTTTGGCTCTCCAGCACAAGGGGAAGAACGAAGGTTACGGAGAAAATTCTGACCCCAAACACCCACTTGGGACTCGAACCTGGTAATATCCAATTGCGAGCCTGACGCGTTGCCGACTGAGTCAAACCCGCGCTTCATTTTTTGTGTAAAGCCATTTTTCTTGTTGGTAACAGTTTCTTTTAAGACACCAGAAAGTTCAGAAAGATTAAAGCTCCAAAACGCTCAAACCGCTCTCTGTGGGGACATACCCTAAGGGCAGGAAAACATAAACACTCTCATGTTGCCCATAGATCGTGTTTGGTGGAGTGATTGATCTCTTGAAGAACACCGTCTTTGACGTGGAGACAAAAATATTTCGGAGCAAGGGTCACTGATTCTTAGAGGAAAAGAGCAAATTCGTGAGAACCGGACATAAGATGAAAACTCTTTGGTCCATGTCGAGTGATAAACAAAGGAAAAATTCTTATGATCCCAAGTTGAATTGTTTCACTTCATTCTGGATATAAAAAAGTTGCATTCCCTCTCACGATGCTCCATTATCTCTTCCTTTCTTCTTCATCAAATGTGAGTCCCTCTCTTCTCTTACTTAAGGGGCGGGGGTGGCTCAGTCGGTAGCGCGCCAGGCTCGTAATCTGTAGTTCGCAGGTTCGAGTCTCAGCTGGGTCAGCATTGAGACTTATCTCCGCAAAGCCCCCCCCCCCCACTTCCCTGCCCACGGTCAGTAGGAGAACCGATGGGACTTGGAAAGGCTGCCGTCTGTCGGATGGGACGTTAAGCCGTGGCCCCGTGTGCGGGAGAGACATACCCTGTGCACGTTAAAGAACACGCTGGATGGCCTTGACGGGAGGCTACCATCTGTCTCCCAACAGCTGTTCCAGTGGGTCCCCTCTCCCAACCTTCTCTGAGCCTTCGGGGTCCATGTGACCTGGCCATTTAGCCCATGGTGTGCAAAAAAGTGCCGCTTAGAGGTAAAACAACCCAACGTTAAAGAACACGCTGGATGGCCTTGACGGGAGGCTACCATCTGTCTCCCAACAGCTGTTCCAGTGGTTCCCCTCTACCAACCTTCTCTGAGCCTTCGGGGTCCATGTGACCTGGCCATTTAGCCCATGGTGTGCAAAAAAGTGCCGCTTAGAGGTAAAACAACCCAACGTTAAAGAACACGCTGGATGGCCTTGACGGGAGGCTACCATCTGTCTCCCAACAGCTATTCCAGTGGGTCCCCTCTCCCAACCTTCTCTGAGCCTTCGGGGTCCATGTGATCTGGCCATTTAGCCCATGGTGTGCAAAAAAGTGCCGCTCAGAGGTAAAACAACCCAACGTTAAAGAACACGCTGGATGGCCTTGACGGGAGGCTACCATCTGTCTCCCAACAGCTATTCCAGTGGGTCCCCTCTCCCAACCTTCTCTGAGCCTTCGGGGTCCATGTGATCTGGCCATTTAACCCATGGTGTGCAAAAAAGTGCCGCTCAGAGGTAAAACAACCCAACGTTAAAGAACACGCTGGATGGCCTTGACGGGAGGCTACCATCTGTCTCCCAACAGCTATTCCAGTGGGTCCCCTCTCCCAACCTTCTCTGAGCCTTCGGGGTCCATGTGATCTGGCCATTTAGCCCATGGTGTGCAAAAAAGTGCCGCTTAGAGGTAAAACAACCCAACCCAACTTACAGTTCTTCGTTTTTAATCAGACTGGAAAACAACAACAACGTAGCCTGTTTGCATCTTTCAATTTGTTAACTTAACGAGATTGTATATTTTACTTTTATTTTGCAATAGCTGAAAAGGATTAATCCCTGGAAGCTTCTGAAGGCGATAATCCTATTCTCTTTAATGCTGAGAGACTTCGCTCTAATCCTTTTTCCGAGTGCCTTTGCGAACGATTCTTCACAGCAAGAGTTGTTTCCCAATTTCTCTTTAACCACTCGGAGCTTCTTCCGTCATCAGATTTTTCTCAGTGCCTAGTCACACAAGAAAAGATCTTTTTCGATGTATCCATGCGCTGTTTCCATTCAGAAGAAATTGCAAGTTCGCCATTTTGTTGCTTCGATTATTTAAGATTGTAAATCTTTGTAGAATATTTCCTCATTGAGGGGCTGGGGGGTTGTCAACCGATAGCACACCAGGCTCGTAATCTGCAGTTCCCGGGTTCGAGTCCCAGTGGCGCCAGAGTTCAGATTTATCTCCTCGAAACTTCTCGCCATGCTCTCAGTCGGGGACACGATCTCAGTCGTTGACGGCGTGAAAATGTTGCCGTCCGTCGGATGGGATGTTAACCCGTGGCCCCTTGTGCGGGAGTGCCATATTCTGTGCACGCTAAAGAACACACTGGATGGCCTTGATGGGAGGCTACCATCTGTCTCCCAACAGCGTTCCAGTGGGTCCCCTCTGAACCTTCGGTGAGTGTTTTCTGAGCCTTCGGGGTCCATGTGACCTGGCCATTTAGCCCATGGTTTGAAAAAAGGTGTCGCTCAGAGGGTTGTGCTCAAAACAACACAACCCGGGTTCGAGTCCCAATGGCGCCAGAATTCAGATTTATCTCCTCAAAACTCCCCGCCAATGTCTCAGTAGGGGATACCGATGGGCTTGGAAATGTTGCCGTCCGTCGGATGGAACGTTAACCCGTGGTCTCGTGTGCATGAGAGCCAAAGCCAGTTCATGTCAAAGAACATGCTGGATGACCATGACGAAAGGCTTCCGTCAATCTCCTAACAGCTGTTTAGTGTATTCAGTTTTCCAAGCTTCTCTGAACCTTTCGGGGTCCTTATGACCTGGCCATTTAGCTCATTGTGTGCAAAAAGGGCCATTCAATCCAAAATACCGAAATATAGGCGAAATGCCAGTTTAAAAAAACCCAAAGTTTTCAATAAGCAGACATGGAAACTTTTAAATCGTATTCAGATCTCCAGAGACCAATAATGTAGAATTTGCGATTTTTGATTCAAAACACACTCTAGACACATTTTCGACAGGGATGAAAAATTTATATTTTCAAATTGAAAAAAGAAAAACTGATAAACAAAGAAGGGGGATCAGTATTATTATGTTAAGAATTAAATATAGCATATTAACGTTAAGTAACACTGTGGACTAGTGATTAGCGTGCTTGGCTTCTCATGAAGGAAGCCGGGTTCGATTCCGGATGAGACGTTGATACTGTCCTGTTGAGATCTCACTTTCGTTCCAGATTTGCTCTAGGGTAGAAATTCACAGACTTTTCGGCATCATGATTGTTGAGCAATGCTCACCCATCACCACCTGTCATTTATCATCAGTCAGCACCCCCTTTTAACAACATTTTCAATCCCCCCCTCTGGAACGTCTTCATTCCACTCTCCCTCTGGAACGTTCATTCCACTCCCCCTCTGGAACGTCTTCATTCCAGTTGTTTTTTTTTTTTTTTGGGGGGGGGGGAAACCGGCTCTGTGGTGTGTTATTTGACAGTATACTTTCAGACCTCTGTGGTAGGCAGTTATTTGAGGAGCAATTTAGTTTTTAACATGGCTTCCGAATCCTCCCCCAAGATAATGCGACGTAGCACAATCCACCATCTCCTCTCCTCCTGGAGGTGGTATGCGACTCATAGACGACATCTAAGGAATGAGGAAAAGGAGAGCTAAAAAAATTGTCATGGAAATTATAGAAACGTGGAGATACTTTTTATTGATCCAGCCTCTCCGAAGAGTAGAAACAGAAGAGGTTCTGAAAAGTAAAAAAAAATGAGGAGAGCTCCTCGAAGAATAGAAACGGAGAAAGATCTCCAAAGAGCAGAAACAGATGAAATTCTTCGAAGAGTAGAAATAAAGCAAGCTCTCGGAGAAGTCGAAATAGAGGAAGCTCTCGAAAGAGTCGAAATAGAGGAAACTCTCTGTAGAGTAGAGAAATAGAGATCTTTCAGAAGAGTAGAAATAGAGAGAACTTTCAGAAGAGTAGAAATAGAGAGAACTTTCAGAAGAGTAGAAATAGAGAGATCTTTCAGAAGATAAGAAGAAGATAGAGAATCTAAGAAGATAAGAGAAACAGGGATCTCTCACAAGAGTAGAAATAAAAGAAGCTCTCCAAATGGTAGAGAAATGTAGGAATCTATCTGAAGAACAGAGAAACAGAGGAGAGCTCCTCGAAGAGTAGAGGAACAGAGACCGAAGTTCTCCAAAGAATAGAAAAAAAAGACGGATGGCTGTCTAAAGAATAGAGGAACAGAGGTGGAGGCTCTTTAAAGAATAGAGTAAAAGAGACGGAGGCTCTCCTAAGAGTAGGGGAACAGAGACGGTGTCTCTCCGAAGAGCAGAGGAGAAGAACTAGGGGTGAGGGTGACCACTTTTCTTTCCGCTTGACAGTTGACAAGCGTGGTGAGTACGAGGAACGTGATGCCCGAACAGGAGGACACGTGGGCCAATCAGATGTGTCTCAAGGACGTGCCGCGAGAGGTGTGGTGGAGCGGCATGGCGCGGATCGATCCACGGGAGGGAAGACAGAAAACGGAGGCGGAACGAGCAGCTCGAGGCCTCTTACGCGGCCGAAAATCGCTGTCCGTGACAGTATATAAAAGACCAATATCTAAGTACATTTATTTATTTTTCTCACACTGAGTGCCACTAGATAAATGTCTTTCGGCATTTAGCCGTAAACGATTGTAAATAATTTAAAATTGTTAGTTATTTATAGTGAATATCAGTATTAAGTAATTATGTAAATTTTACTGTAATATTGTGCTTGCCAAACCACAGATGAAGGATTGCGAACAGGTGTTTTAAAACAGAAATGTTATATTCAGAATAAAAATGAGAAATAAGGAAATTGGGAGTATTATTGGAGCAGAGGGAAATATTGGGAAAGGTAGATAAAAAAAGATACTGAGATGTTATGGAGATATGAATAAAACAGTGATGGAAGATGATTAAATCAAATATAGAAATGGAAATTCCATGGAGGAAAAAAGGGCATGGAAGAGATGTAAAGATTAAATATAGAAGGAAGATGGAGGCCATGAAAGAACTGGAAAGACGATGTTGAGGAAGAAAAAGAAGGCAGTGGAAGAGATCGAGATATAGTGCGGAAGAAGAAGACTGGAAGAAATGGAGAGATGGTGTTGAGGAGGAAGAGGAAGATGTGGAAGAAATGGAGAGATGGTGTTGAGGAGGAAGAAGAAAGATGTGGAAGAAATGGAGAGATGGTGTTGAAGAGGAAGAAGAAAGATGTGGAAGAAATGGAGAGATGGTGTTGAGGAGGAAGAAGAAAGATGTGGAAGAAATAAAGAGATGGTGTTGAGGAGGAAGAAGAAAGATGTGGAAGAAATGGAGAGATGGTGTTGAGGAGAAAGAAGAAAGATGGGGAAGAAATGGAGAGATGGTGTTGAGGAGTAAGAAGAAAGATGGGGAAAAAATGGAGAGATGGTGTTGAGGAGGAAGAAGAAAGATGTGAAAGAAATGGAGAGATGGTGTTGAGGAGGAAGAAGAAAGATGTGGTAGAAATGGAGAGATGGTGTTGAGAAGGAAGAAGAAAGATGTGGAAGAAATGGAGAGATGGTGTTGAGGAGGAAGAAGAAAGATGTGGAAGAAATGGAGAGATGGTGTTGAGGAGGAAGAAGAAAGATGGGGAAGAAATGGAGAGATGGTGTTGAGGAGGAAGAAGAAAGATGGGGAAGAAATGGAGAGATGGTGTTGAGGAGGAAGAAGAAAGATGGGGAAAAAATGGAGAGATGGTGTTGAGGAGGAAGAAGAAAGATGTGGAAGAAATGGAGAAATGGTGCGGAAGAAGAAAGTTGTGGAGAGACAGTGTTGAGGAAGAAGAAGAAGGCTGTGGAGGGGATAGAGAGATTATTTTGAGGAAGAAGGGGAAGGCTGTGGAAGAGATAATATTAAAAAATAAGAAGGATGTGGAAGAGATGATATTGGGAAAGAAGAAGGCTGTGGAAAAGATGATGTTGAGAAAAACGAAGAAGGCTGTGGAAGAGATGATATTGATAAAGACGAAGAAGACTGTGGAAGAGATAGAGAGATGGTGAAAAAGAAGAAGAAGAAAGCTGTGGAAGAGAAGGAGAAATGAATCGGAAGAAGACAGCTATCGAAGTAATAGGAAGATAGTGTTGAAAAAGAGAAGAAGGCTGTGGAAAAGATTACGTTGAGAAAGACTAAGAAGGTTGTGGAAGAGATGATGTTGAGAAAGAGGAAGAATGCTGTGGAAAAGATGGGGAGATGGTGAGGAAGAAGAAGAAGAAAGCTGTGGAAGAGATGGAGAAATGATGCGGAAGAAGACAGCTATCGAAGAAATAGAAAGATAATGTTGAAAAAGAGAAGAAGGCTGTGGAAAAGATGATGTTGAGAAAGACGAAGAAGGTTGTGGAAGAGATGATGTTGAGAAATACGAAGAAGGCTGTAGAAAAGATGGAGAGATGGTGAAGAAAAAGGAGAAGAAAGATGTGGAAGAGATGGAGAAATGATGCGGAAGAAGACAGCTATCAAAGAAATAGAGAGATAGCGTTGAAAAAGAGAAGAAGAAGGCTGTGGAAAAGATGATGTTATGAAAGGCTAAGAAAGCTGTGGGAGAGATGGTGTTGATGAAGAAGAAGAAGTCTGGGAAGAGATGAAGAGATGTTTTGGAGGAAGAAGGGGAAGGCTGTGGAAGAGATGGAGAGATGTTTTGAGGAAGAAGTGGAAGGCTGTGAAAGAGATGCTGCTGAAGAAGACGAAGAATGCTGTGGAAGAGATGGGGAGATGGTGTTGAGGAAGAAGGTTATGGGAGAGGTGGAGAGATGTTTTTGTGGAAGAAATGGATGACTGTGAAAGAGATTATGCTGAAAAAGACGAAGAAAAGTGTGGAAGAGATGGAGAGTGGTGTTGAGGAAGAAGAAGAAGGCAATTGAAGAGGTGGAGAGATGTTTTTGAGGAAGAAGGGGGAAGGCTGTGGAAGAGATGATGTTTATAAAGACGAAGAAGGCTGTCGAAGAGATGGAGAGATGGTGTTAAGGAAGAAGAAGGCTCTGGAAGAAATGGAGAGAAATTAGTGATCTGGCAACCTTCGTGTCACGTGACACGAAGGTTGCCAGATCACTAATTTCTAAAAAAATTTTGCCAGATATTTTTTACGAATTCTGCAATCAATCATAGTGTTCGGAGTTTTTTTGAGAAACTGTACGCCTTCTAGCAGGTTCTCCATATTTCTCAGCTCTCAAACTTTTGACAAAATGTCGGACGAATATATTTTTGTTTCGAACAGATTCCGGTTTCGATCTAATTTCCGTCGAACAAAATTCCGCCAAACAAATGCTGTCGAATAAATTTCCGGACACCCCCTTTTTTTTCCCCCAGTCGCATTCGGTTCTGCATTTGGAATTTTCAGTTTTTACCATTCGAATTTTGACTGGCTTCCTGTTATTATTCCTATATTACGTCTGATTTCAGCTGGATGGTCGAAGGTGGCGCAGTCGGTTGCGCGTCAACTCTTAATACTCTGGACAGAGTTGAGATTTATCTCAGTGAAACCCCTGCCCACGGACAGTAGGGGATACCGATGGGCTTGGAAAGGTTGTCGTCCGTCGGATGGGGCGTTAATCCGTGTCCCTTTGTGCGGTTGCGCGTCAACTCGTAATACTCTGGACAGAGTTGAGATTTATCTCAGTGAAACCCCTGCCCACGGACAGTAGGGGATACCGATGGGCTTGGAAAGGTTGTCGTCCGTCGGATGGGGCGTTAATCCGTGTCCCTTTGTGCGGTTGCGCGTCAACTCGTAATACTCTGGACAGAGTTGAGATTTATCTCAGTGAAACCCCTGCCCACGGACAGTAGGGGATACCGATGGGCTTGGAAAGGTTGTCGTCCGTCGGATGGGGCGTTAATCCGTGTCCCTTTGTGCGGTTGCGCGTCAACTCGTAATACTCTGGACAGAGTTGAGATTTATCTCAGTGAAACCCCTGCCCAACGGACAGTAGGGGATACCGATGGGCTTGGAAAGGTTGTCGTCCGTCGGATGGGGCGTTAATCCGTGTCCCTTTGTGCGGTTGCGCGTCAACTCGTAATACTCTGGACAGAGTTGAGATTTATCTCAGTGAAACCCCTGCCCACGGACAGTAGGGGATACCGATGGGCTTGGAAAGGTTGTCGTCCGTCGGATGGGGCGTTAATCCGTGTCCCTTTGTGCGGTTGCGCGTCAACTCGTAATACTCTGGACAGAGTTGAGATTTATCTCAGTGAAACCCCTGCCCACGGACAGTAGGGGATACCGATGGGCTTGGAAAGGTTGTCGTCCGTCGGATGGGGCGTTAATCCGTGTCCCCTTGTGCGGTTGCGCGTCAACTCGTAATACTCTGGACAGAGTTGAGATTTATCTCAGTGAAACCCCTGCCCACGGACAGTAGGGGATACCGATGGGCTTGGAAAGGTTGTCGTCCGTCGGATGGGGCGTTAATCCGTGTCCCTTTGTGCGGTTGCGCGTCAACTCGTAATACTCTGGACAGAGTTGAGATTTATCTCAGTGAAACCCCTGCCCACGGACAGTAGGGGATACCGATGGGCTTGGAAAGGTTGTCGTCCGTCGGATGGGGCGTTAATCCGTGTCCCTTTGTGCGGTTGCGCGTCAACTCGTAATACTCTGGACAGAGTTGAGATTTATCTCAGTGAAACCCCTGCCCAACGGACAGTAGGGGATACCGATGGGCTTGGAAAGGTTGTCGTCCGTCGGATGGGGCGTTAATCCGTGTCCCTTTGTGCGGTTGCGCGTCAACTCGTAATACTCTGGACAGAGTTGAGATTTATCTCAGTGAAACCCCTGCCCACGGACAGTAGGGGATACCGATGGGCTTGGAAAGGTTGTCGTCCGTCGGATGGGGCGTTAATCCGTGTCCCTTTGTGCGGTTGCGCGTCAACTCGTAATACTCTGGACAGAGTTGAGATTTATCTCAGTGAAACCCCTGCCCACGGACAGTAGGGGATACCGATGGGCTTGGAAAGGTTGTCGTCCGTCGGATGGGGCGTTAATCCGTGTCCCCTTGTGCGGTTGCGCGTCAACTCGTAATACTCTGGACAGAGTTGAGATTTATCTCAGTGAAACCCCTGCCCACGGACAGTAGGGGATACCGATGGGCTTGGAAAGGTTGTCGTCCGTCGGATGGGGCGTTAATCCGTGTCCCTTTGTGCGGTTGCGCGTCAACTCGTAATACTCTGGACAGAGTTGAGATTTATCTCAGTGAAACCCCTGCCCACGGACAGTAGGGGATACCGATGGGCTTGGAAAGGTTGTCGTCCGTCGGATGGGGCGTTAATCCGTGTCCCTTTGTGCGGTTGCGCGTCAACTCGTAATACTCTGGACAGAGTTGAGATTTATCTCAGTGAAACCCCTGCCCACGGACAATAGGGGATACCGATGGGCTTGGAAAGGTTGTCGTCCGTCGGATGGGGCGTTAATCCGTGTCCCTTTGTGCGGTTGCGCGTCAACTCGTAATACTCTGGACAGAGTTGAGATTTATCTCAGTGAAACCCCTGCCCACGGACAATAGGGGATACCGATGGGCTTGGAAAGGTTGTCGTCCGTCGGATGGGGCGTTAATCCGTGGCCCCTTGTGCGGTTGCGCGTCAACTCGTAATACTCTGGACAGAGTTGAGATTTATCTCAGTGAAACCCCTGCCCACGGACAGTAGGGGATACCGATGGGCTTGGAAAGGTTGTCGTCCGTCGGATGGGGCGTTAATCCGTGTCCCTTTGTGCGGTTGCGCGTCAACTCGTAATACTCTGGACAGAGTTGAGATTTATCTCAGTGAAACCCCTGCCCACGGACAGTAGGGGATACCGATGGGCTTGGAAAGGTTGTCGTCCGTCGGATGGGGAGTTAATCCGTGTCCCTTTGTGCGGTTGCGCGTCAACTCGTAATACTCTGGACAGAGTTGAGATTTATCTCAGTGAAACCCCTGCCCACGGACAGTAGGGGATACCGATGGGCTTGGAAAGGTTGTCGTCCGTCGGATGGGGCGTTAATCCATGGCCCCTTGTGCGGTTGCGCGTCAACTCGTAATACTCTGGACAGAGTTGAGATTTATCTCAATGAAACCCCTGCCCACGGACAGTAGGGGATACCGATGGGCTTGGAAAGGTTGTCGTCCGTCGGATGGGGCGTTAAGCCGTGGCCCCTTGTGCGGTTGCGCGTCAACTCGTAATACTCTGGACAGAGTTGAGATTTATCTCACTGAAACCCCTGCCCACGGACAGTAGGGGATACCGATGGGCTTGGAAAGGTTGTCGTCCGTCGGATGGGGCGTTAAGCCGTGGCCCCTTGTGCGGTTGCGCGTCAACTCGTAATACTCTGGACAGAGTTGAGATTTATCTCAGTGAAACCCCTGCCCACGGACAGTAGGGGATACCGATGGGCTTGGAAAGGTTGTCGTCCGTCGGATGGGGCGTTAAGCCGTGGCCCCTTGTGCGGGAAAACCATAGTCTGTGCTCGTCAAAGAACACGCTGGATGGCCTTCAAGGGAGGCTATCATACAACTCCTAACAGCTGTCCAGTGGGTTCCCTACCTCCAATCTTCTCTGAGTCCTCGGATCCTTGTGACTGGACATTTAGCCTATTGTGCGCAAAAAAAGTGCCGCTCAGAGGTAAAACTATCCAATCCAGATCGCCACCGACTCCTCATGCGAAAAACTTAAAACGGACATTTGTTTTTTATTTTTTTGATTTGCGACATATAGGACAGAGAAGAATCCTAGAAGCTACTCCTAGCTTTTACAGGCCTTCTCATACAAGGACATGCCCTAGTAAGACCGAAGTCACTGCTGACCACTGCCTTAGTTAGAGCTAACACAACACACAAAGTTTGCCTTGCTGGAACAGTCGCTAGCTGCCTAACCACTATGCCAGTTACGGCTAACTGGAAGTTGAAGTACTGGAAGTAGAACATTCTACTGGAAGTTGCAGAAAATCGTAGAAAATTTGACAAGTCTTCACATAAAAGTGAAAACTGCAAGGCAGGCGTGTCCAACCGGTGGCCCGCGGGCCGCATGCGGCCCACAAAACCAACTCACTAATGCTATGTTTCAAACTATAAGAGCTTTCAAAACAAAACTTAAATTGCGGAAAACTCAAGTTATGGGAAATAATTTTATGCATTTTGATACGTTGGCTAAACACAGTCCTATGAACAGCGAAAAATATGCAGCCTTGCTTTCCGTTTTGGTACAAGAATTTGAGAACAGGTTTCAAGATTTACGAAAGAATCTTCAATATTTTGGTATATTTGCGACTCTAATTTTCCGTCGACATAAATACACTACCTGAGAATTTTCAAATGGAATGCACAGAGTTGCAATCAGACATTCAACTCAAAGAAAACTTTGATCAGGTCTCTTTACTGGACATTTATAAGACCTATCTTCCGAAAGAAAAATATCCTTATCTTCACAATCACGCCTTATTCATGTCATCGCTTTTCGGCAGCAGGTACATTTGAGAACAGCTGTTTTCAAGGATGAAGCACACTGAGAATAAAAGTAAGACAAAAATTTCAGACGAGCACCTTGAGAACTCACTGAGAATTGCGACCACTTCCATGGAACCAGACATTGATGCATTAGTTTCACGAAACCGAGTCAAATATCCCACTAGTTTTATGCTGCCCCTTTTTTTTAATTTTATAAAAAAAAAACATAAGAAAATAAATGAAGTTTTATTATTCATATATACATTAACTATATTATATATTTTATGGCAACGCAATGTACTCGGTTGGGTTGGTTTGTTTTACCTCTGAGCGGCACTTTTTTGAACACCATGGGCTAAATGGCCAGGTCACATGGACCCCGAAGGCTCAGAGAAGGTTGGGGGAGGGGACCCACTGGAACAGCTGTTGGGAGACAGATGGTAGCCTCCCGTCAAGGCCATCCAGCGTGTTCTTTAACGTGCACAAGGTATGGCTCTCCCGCACACGGGGCCACGGCTTAACGTCCCATCCGACGGACGGCGGCCTTTCCAAGCCCATCGGTGCCCCCTACTGACCGTGGGCAGGGCGGGGAATTTTGCGGAGATAAATCTCAACGCTGACCCAGCTGGGACTCGAACCTGGGAACTACAGATTACGAGCCTGGCGCGCTACCGACTGAGTCACCCCCGCCGCCCGCGCAGAAAAGGATCAGTGGTAGAAACTGCAACGGAGACAAAATGGAAACTCGAACCTCGAACAAATCTGATTATGAATTAAGGCACGCTACCGATTTAGCAAACCCCTTCTCATGCGGATTTTGATGGTCTTTCCAAGAACACGAAGAAGAGAAGAGGCGAATTTGAGTTGTTCTTCCTTTGAGCGGCACTTTTTGCACACAATGGGCTAAACGGCCACGTCACAAAGACCCCAAGATCTCAAAGTTGGTTGATTGAAAGGAAACCACTGAAACGCTGTTAGCAAAAAATATGTTAGCTTCCCATCAAGGCCATCAGCGTGTTCTTTAACGTGCCTAGGGTAAGGCTCTCTTGTACACGGAGCCACGGCTTTTCATCCCATCTCACAGACGAAAGCCTTTCTAAGCCCATCGCTGTCTCCTTTCTGAGTGAATGTACGGTTTGGTTTAAAGGTGATAAATGTAAAAGCAGACACGGTTGTGACTCGAACCTGGGAACATCATATTACAAGCCTGCAGTTAGCGACTGAGACCACCTTCACCCCAGAGGAAGGGTTGGGTTGTTTTACCTCTGAGCGGCACTTTTTTGCACACAATGGGCTAAATGGCCAGGTCACATGGACCCCGAAGGCTCAGAGAAGGTTGGGGGACAGATGGTAGCCTCCCATCAAGGCCATCCAGCGTGTTCTTTAACGTGCACAGGGTATGGCTCTCCCGTACACGGGGCCACGGCTTAACGTCCCATCCGACGGACGGCGTCTTTCCAAGCCCATCGGTGTCCCCTACTGACCGTGGGCAGGGCGGGGAATTTTGCGGAGATAAATCTCAACGCTGACCCAGCTGGGACCCAGCTGGGACTCGAACCTGGAAATACAGATTACGAGCCTGACGCGCTATTATCTGAGCCCCCCCCCCCCCCAGAGGAAGGAAAAGCGATCCGGAGATTTCATACCTAATATGAAGGCAAATCTCTCGTCTAGCAAATGACGCTGCACATATCCCTCTCGCGGGAATGCTGACGTTTTAACTGACAGGTAAACGAATGTCATATGACGGAACCTTAGGGCGTAGTATAGGTTCGAACTTCCATCGTGTGTGGCGATGGTTGCCAAGGCGACGCAGCAGAGGAGAATGCTTAGGTGAGTTTCTGAAACCTTTCCCTCCCTCGGCGTCCTGAATGACGTTTAACAGCTGATCCCATTGGAAGAGGAAGAGGCGCGTGAGACATCGATGTGAAGAACACAGTCGCAATCACTTTGGTCATCCACAGGTAAATGCGAATACACCCTAGATGAAGGTGCGCTCATAAAGAAAATGTTGGGGCTGGGGTGGCTCAGTCGGTAGCGCGCCAGGCTCGTAATCTGTAGTTCCCAGGTTCGAGTCCCAGCTGGGTCAGCGTTGAGATTTATATCCGCAAAATTCCCCGCCCTGCCCACGGTCAGTAGGGGATACCGATGGGCTTGGAAAGGCCGCCGTCCGTCGGATGGGACGTTAAGCCGTAGCCCCGTGTGATAAGAGCCATATCCTGTGCACGTTAAGAGTTGTTGTTGGAAAAATGTTGGGAAAGGCCGCCGTCCGTCGGATGGGACGTTAAGCCGTAGCCCCGTGTGATAAGAGCCATACCCTGTGCACGTTAAAGAACACGCTGGATGGCCTTGACTGGAAACTACCATCTGTCTCCCAACAGCTGTTCCAGTGGGTCCCCTCCCCCAACCTTCTCTGAACCTTCGGGGTCCATGTGACCTGGCCATTTAGCCCATGGTGTGCAAAAAAGTGCCGCTCAGAGGTAAAACAACCCAACCCAACCCAAAGAAAATGTTTAATGCCATTATCATTTTTCAAACATTGTGGTGTCTTAAAACTTGAAACGGTGGAACATTTCCAGTTTGCCGTGAGGTTACCTCCTTTGTTAGAAATTTTAAGAAGCAAGAAAGTTCAGAGGTTTATGTGAGACCAACTCCGATGTTAGTAATGGTTTAAGTTCAAGAAGTGAGAAGGTTTGCTTTGAGGCCACCTCCGATGTTGGTAATAGTTTTATTTTAAGAAGCCAAAAAAGTTCCCAGTTTGTTGTGAGACTACCTTGAGTTTCTTATGGTTTTAAGATGTAACAATGTTTTGTCAATATGAACAAAGCTAATCTTTTCAAATTGCTTTTTTTTTGCCGAACGTTAAGGCAGGAATCGATGCCATCTGCTTCCTTTTCCAATGTGTGCATTGCTCTCACACATGAAGGAAGAAAGGGTATCAGAGATCATTTTTCGTTGTGACATGGTAATGATTCCGAAAATTTTGGTGGATGGAGTAAGGATGAGGAGATTGGACGAAGTGATGCATTATTGCGCTTCCGAAAAGATTAAATTCTCTTCTGACATCTTTGTAAAGTTTCGTTTTAGGAGCTTTGAATTTCATTGCAAAGACGGAAACTTTCTTTGTATGTGTCGATTCTAGAATTTCTCAGGAAGCGAAAATTACGGGTACAGCCACTGAGAAAGTGGTTTTAACGGTTTAGAATTATGAACTTTTTTCATCTTCTGACTTTCTGGTTAAATGGTGTTGGTTTCAAGATTCTCTTGAAGTTTAGAAATGTTTATAACGCTGCACAATAAATCGATTTCTGGTGACCGCACTTTTGAATCAGTAGAGTCGGGGGGTTGACTCAGGTTCACTCTAGGTTCAAAATGTGTAATTCCTAAGTTCGAGTCAAAAATGTGCCTTCGTTGAGAGATTTCTCGGCCAAACTACTTTTATGCCCTTGGGGAGAAACAAAATATGATGGATTTGGAAAACGTTAAACTGTGACTCAATGTGCAATAGAGAGCCCCGGTGGTATTCTAAAATTGGTTTGGTTTGGTTGTTTGGGATTTTTTGGCGCAAGAGCAACAAGGCTACATTGCGCCAAACAAAACGATATAAACTGATAAAAGTCATTTAACCCACAACCAAATTTAAAAGACACAGAAAGAAAACCAGCACAAGAAAGGGTTGGGTTGTTTTACCTCTGAGCGGCACTTTTTTGCACACCATGGGCTAAATGGCCAGGTCACATGGACCCCGAAGGCTCAGAGAAGGTTGGGGGAGGGGACCCACTGGAACAGCTGTTGGGAGACAGATGCTAGCCTCCCGTCAAGGCCATCCAGCGTGTTCTTTAACGTGCACAGGGTATGGCTATCCCGCACACGGGGCCACGGCTTATCGTCCCATCCGACGGACGGCGGCTTTTCCAAGCCCATCGGTGTCCCCTACTGACCGTGGGCAGGGCGGGGAATTTTGCGGAGATAAATCTCAACGCTGACCCAGTTGGGACTCGAACCTAGGAACTACAGATTACGAACTTGACGCGCTACCGACTGAGCCACCCCCGCCCCAGCACAAGAAAGATAAGTTAAAAAGGGCGAATAAAAAGTATCAACAAATGTAAAAATCGTCAATAAAAATGGGTGTATAGGACCCATTAAAAATCAGAAACAAGTGTAAAATCAAGTTAACAAAGTAAAAAGGTTCATAAACGTGTAAAATACCCTGTAAAACGTAAAAAATCAAAGACGGGAGTTAAAAGTGAGTCATCGGATAAAAGTTGTCCGAGTGTAAGTGGCTCGGACGTAAAATCGTGAAAAATAAAATACAAACGACGTTCAAAATTAAAACATGGACAATGAATTAAAATATGTTTGATCGTTAAAATGATGCCACAGGTATTCTAAAAAAAAAACTGTTTTGGCCTTGACCGGAATTTTCTGGAATTCTATTTTCTCACCCTTCTCTGACTTGTTCTTTGCAACCTAACCATTGTTTGCAAAAAAAAAAAAGTGCCGTTCACAATTAAAACAATCCAACCCAATTTTAAATGAGTAACCGTAATCTTACGAGAGCATCTGAATCATTTTAATAGATCTGGAATTCAAATTCTATCCTTGTACTTAAATAAAACAAATTTCCCCCTTCTAATAAAGCCGATGAATTAGCCGTGGAATTTGGGATCGCGGAACTACGAAATTCATAATATACTCGACGAAGTAGTATCACCCATTTAAGTTAAATAATGATTCACAATAGTTGCTTTCAGGTTAATTGGTTGGGTTGTTTTATCTCTGAGCGGCACTTCTGTGGAAAAAATGGATTAAATGGCCAGGTCACAAGGACTCCAAGAACTCATAGAAGGTTGAGGAAGGATTTCCACTGATAGCTCTTAAGGGATAGATTTGAAGGCTCCCATCAAAAGCCATATGTACTTTAACATGCACAGAGTAGACTCACCAGCACACGAGTTGGGTTGTTTTACCTCTGAGCGGCATTTTTTTTGCACACCATGGGCTAAATGTCCAGGTAAAAAGGACCCCGAAGGCGTCCAAGTGTCTAGGTAAAAAGGACCCCGAAGAGAAGGTTGGGAGAGGGGACCCACTGGAACAGCTGTTGGGAGACAGATGGTAGCCTCCCGTCAAGGCCATCCAGCGTGTTCTTTAACGTGCACAGGGTATGGCTCTCCCGCACACGGGGCCACGGCTTAACGTCCCATCCGACGGACGGTGGCCTTTCCAAGCCCATCGGTGTCCCCTACTGACCGTGGGCAGGACGGGGAGTTTCGCGGAGATAAGTCTCAACGCTGACCTAGCTGGGACTCGAACCTAGGAACTACAGATTACGAGCCTGGCGCGCTACCGATTGAGCCACCCTCGCCCCTGGTATATCGAGGATTAATGCTATATGAGCTACATTTAGGATTCTGAATAGAGATGCTCTAGTTGCTATTCTCCATGGCGACATATTGAGAAGAACATACAAATTGAGATCCAGTTGCAGATAGGCACTCGCACCTGAAGTAATCAAGAAACAAACTGAGAACTGAAAATGCTAGAAGGCTTATAAATGTAGAGAATGGACATTTATAAACTCACAACTAGAGCATAAAGATTGCCGAAGATTCATAAACTTTTGTCCACTTGTCTATTGATCAAAGCGACCTGGGTTCGTCGTGCCCCTAAGGCCTGGATGTTGGTGATGCCTTTCTGCTGAGGCTTTGCCTTCCTCGCAGAACTTCTCTATGGCTTATTAAACTGACAGGTTCCTGTCAGACTTCTACGGCAAGCAAATGCTTGAGTGGGTATTTTTTTTTTTCATCATTTGTATTTTTTTTTTATCAGGAATAAAGTTGCTTCGCTAATTTATTTGAGGGTTGGGTTGGGTTGTTTTACCTCTGAGCGGCACTTTTTTGCACACCATGGGCTAAATGGCCAGGTCACATGGACCCCGAAGGCTCAGAGAAGGTTGGGGGAGGGGACCCACTGGAACAGCTGTTGGGAGACAAATGGTAGCCTCCCGTCAAGGTCATCCAGCGTGTTCTTTAATGTGCACAGAGTATTTCTCTCCCGCACACGGGGCCACGGCTTAACGTCCCACCCGACGGACGGCGGCCTTTCCAAGCCCATCGGTGTCCCCTACTGACCGTGGGCAAGGCGGGGTATTTTGCGGAGATAAATCTCAACGCTGACCCAGCTGGGACTCGAACCTGGGAACTACAGATTACGAGCCTGGCGCGCTACCGAGTGAACCACTCCCGCCCCAATTTATTTGAGGATCGCTCTGAAATCGACATCAGAAACTTTTAATTATGATTCAAATGCATAATTAAAAGTTCGATTTCATGATCTTTTTTTTAAAAAAAAGCCTGTACTTTCCTACACAAAGGGCAGAGATAACCTAGAAACTATTAGGCTTGTCCTGGTTTCTCATACAACATACAAGCACTTACACAACGACATGCCCAGCTGGTCTTAGTAGTCAGGTACGCTAAGCACTAGACCAGTTAGGTATTTCGTCATCAAAATTCGACATATAACCTTGTTTTGAGAAGTTTCATCTCGAAGATAGGTCAACTCCATTCGCTACGCCGCCTGCATTTTCTAAGTGCCCTGCTGACCACCAAGAGATAAATAAAGAGATAAAAAAGTCCAAAGGAAGTTAAATGAAGGGAATCTATGGGACATTTAACAGACCATCTTCTTCTTATCTAACGACTTAGAAATTAACTCCAAGTTAAGTTGTTGGGTTGTTTTACCTCTGAGCGGCACTTTTTTGCACTCCATGGGCTAAATGGCCAGGTCACATGGACCCCGAAGGCTCAGAGAAGGTTGGGGGAGGGGACCCACTGGAACAGCTGTTAGGAGACAGATGGTAGCCTCCCGTCAAGGCCATCCAGCGTGTTCTTTAACGTGCACAGGGTATGGCTCTCCCGCACACAGGACCACGGCTTAACGTCCCACCCGACGGACGGCGGCCTTTCCAAGCCCATCGGTGTCCCCTACTGACCGTGGGCAGAGCGGGGAATTTTGCGGAGATAAATCTCAACGCTGACCCAGCTGGGACTCGAACCTGGGAACTACAGATTACGAGCCTGGCGCGCTACCGACTGAGCCACCCCCGTCCCTCTCCAAGTTAAGACCAGGTACAGCGATGACAATGAGAAATTTCTGTTGTTTACTTTCACATTTTCCGTTACATCGGTAAAATGGCATATGTAGATTTTAGAATAATCTTACAGTGAAGTACCCAGAAAGTTATAATGGGAGAGAAGAGGTTGATATGTTTCAATCTGATATAGTTTTTTTTTTAACATGCTTGAGTCAAGGCTCGGATCTAAAAAAAAAATAAAGGGGAGTAGGGGGGCAAGCAATCAAACCCGAAAAAGGTAGAGTTGGGTTGTTTTACCTCTGAGCGGCACTTTTTTGCACACCATGGGCTAAATGGCCAGGCCACAAGGACCCCGAAGGCTCAGAGAAGGTTGGGGGAGGGGACCCACTGGAACAGCTGTTGGGAGACAGATGGTAGCCTCCCGTCAAGGCCATCCAGCGTGTTCCTTAACGTGCACAGGGTATGGCTCTCCCGCACACGGGGCCACGGCCTAATATCCCATCCGACGGACGACGTCTTTTCCAAGCTATCGATGTCCCCTATTGACCATGGGCAGGGCGGGGATTTTGGGGAGGTAAATCTCAACGCTGACCCAGCTGGGACTCGAACCTGGGAACTACAGATTATGAGCCTGGCGCGCTACCGACTGAGCTACCCCGCCCCCCGAAAACGGTAAAACGGGGATGAGGGACAAGAGACAGGATTTCCATTGCAGTGTAAAATTTTTCCCTTCGTTTCAGAGTTTCTTTTTTAGAGAAATTTCATGATAAATGAGCGAAATAGGCACAAGTTTAACCCTACCCACCCATTCACCCTAGATCCGGCCCTGCTTGAGTGTAATTTTCAGAGACTGCCTTAGGAAATATATATTATTCAAATTAAAGGCGGGGGTGGGAGATGGTTGATAACTTCATACCTTACTTCTTGGGCACATTACTGGTCTCTTACTTAGATAGATACCAATCAAACAGGGTATATCTCTCCCACAAGCGCTCCCACGGCATGCCTCATAAAAGTATTACGAACCATCATTTCCTTTACGTCGCACCAAAAACTTTTAATTTACTTAATTATAATTTAAGGATGGAAAAAAATCTCTCATTGTTTAAAAAAGGTCTAAAAGAATATGTTTTTAATATTCCGAATTTGGAAGAATACATAAAACGCTAGCTCGTTTATTTGTTCCTCCCTAGTTTTTAAGTCATACCACAGTGTTGCCACCGCCACTAGAAAGTGTTCAGTAGTAGAATCTTTGGATTCTTGGACTGGCAAATAGTCTGCCCCTTGATTTCAAGATTAAAAACATATTATTATTTTATTTCCTTTGTTTTCTTATTTTTTGCTTATTTGTTTTCATGTATTATGTATTATTATTTATGTATTACTGTGAATGTCAGAGAATAAAGATGTAAAAACGTCCCATCTGAGAGATAGAGGCGAGGAACATCTATGTCCACTACTGACTGATGGGAGGACGGGGAGTATTGCGGAGATAATTCTCACTCAAAGCTGGCTCACGTGGGACTCGAATTTCAAAATTATCGTCATTATCATCCTCAAGTAACCATGAGCTATGGAGGTCCAACCAGACCGTGCAATTTAGTTCTCCAAGAATATCTGTCCTGAGCTACATCTGCTGCATCCGGCCACTGCACACCAATTCTAACAAGGTCCTGTTTCACATTGTCTGACCACCGCATCCTAGGTCTCCCCTTCTTTCTGAGGCCTTTAGGCACACTGTTCATAACCCTATTCGCCAATCTATAATTATTCATACGGGCAACATGGCCAAACCAACGGAGTCTCTCTCTGCACAATATGCTGCTTAAAGGAGGTTGCAGACTTCTTTGCCTAACCTCACCATTAGTTACAAAGTTGAACCACCTAATGCTCAAGATACTGTGTAAGAATCTAGAATCAAAAGCATCTAGTTTCCTGTTATCGTTTTACAAAGCGTCCAAGTTTCACTACCATAACTAACCCTAGAAAGAACCAAACTATAAGGCGGTAAAAAAAATTTAGAAATTAAGATTTAAGAAAGCAATTTTTTTTATATATACTTAATAGTTTTTAGCGAATTTATTATGGTGTTACACTTACTACTAAACATCCAGTAAATTAAAAGTTTTGTACTTTTATAAAATAAATTTCCTTTCAAATCATTTATTTCTTCAAATTTGGAAGCTCACTAAATTTGATTTGGATTCATCGAAGAAATTTTTTTAGCAATATGCCCGAGAAAGGGAAAAGATTTCTTCCTGATGCCTCGTGTTTTACTCCAGCTGCATAATTGACTTATCTCTCAGATATCTCATCAGCAGCCAGGAATCTGCCTCGCGCCCTTGATTCATGAGAGAAACTTTTACCTTTGGCAATCCAACATCACCGTCTCAAGTGATGCATGTAATGATAGCGGAACATTAAATCAAGTTGTTGTCTTCCATTCCCGGGTTCTGTCTTGGCTCCTTCCCTTCGTCTTACCCTCCCTCCCCTAATCCTTCACTCTGCCACGTGCTGCGTGCTTTAGCCGCATCCCTTGGCATTTGTTGCCAATTATTGTTCGCAGCTTCCGCGCCGCACTTCGTAACATCTATTTTGCCTTCGCTAAGAATGTAACGCCTCGTTGCCATAGCAACCATTTCGACGGCGTTTCCTGCGCCAGCAGGGATGAGTCGTCACTTTTCCAGTCCGTTACGTCACACAGCCGGTGACGTAGGTGACACCTCGTTGACCCGTCTGCACGGGATGATCTCACGACTGGTACGACCAGCTGTTTTTTCCGGATGACCCCTGCGCAGGAACCGGAAACGCGGGCCAAGTAAAACTCTAGCCTCGTCTTCGAGAAGACATCGATTGTTTCCTTGATAAGACCATCATCGGCACGTGCAGTAATATCGTCAGCTACCTTGACGTCACTGTGAGTCTGCACACGGAGTCTGCATCACAGTTTTGCTTCGCCCAATTCTGGAGATATTTCCTCAACGTCTGCCTTAGTAAATAGATTTCTTAACCATTAAATATTTGTCGTTTTTTGCTTCGTGTATCGGAGATGAAACCTTTCCTCGATTTGTTAAGTAATGGCAACGGCTCAGCAATCGCTCAGGACACCAATGGCAGAAGGGCAAATTAAATAATAAATACTGTAAATTTTTTTGTCTTCATAATAAGAATTTAAGTTGCACAGAACCCGTATGCGAAACTTTTAAAAAGTATTAAAATACAGCGAAGATAGAATACAGCAAAGACAGTGGATGAAATATAAACCGAGGTATAAGTATCCATGATAGATCATGGATACTTATACCTATTTGTAATTATCCTATCCAAATAGAAACTTCGTTTAAAATTGCAAAATCACAAATATCTTGATCACTACGTCTGTAACTCAGTCTTTTTTTTCGGTTCAAAGTTCAAAGTTCACGTTGATAATCAGTGCTATTTCAGGATAACTTATTTTGTTATTCCTGTAGTTATAGAATATTTAGAAATAATAAAAATTTAAATTATAAAAATTTTTTTTGTTGAAATATTGTTTGTGTTTCTCTTTCTAATTCAATTTGTAATTCAAATTATATATTGGATTGTGCTAATTATATTAAATTATTATTTTATTTATTATAATTAATATTAATTATATTAGCACAATCTAAAATAATCTCTTATTTAAATTAGCACAATCTAAAATAATCTCTTATTTTATATTCTTATAATAATTCGGTGCATTTTATTTTGCTTTATTTTGTATAAAAATATTCATCTTATAAAAACAGCACAAAACCATTATACTATGTAAAAAAAATGAAATTATTATGTAGGAATGCAATCTAAACGGATTTTTATTGAAATGGAACAAAAGTAAATTAAAAAAAAATGAAATTCAGAATGTGTTTAAAATACAGCGAAGATGATGATAGATGATGTATTATATAATTTGTTAAAATGAATTAAATTTAAACTTTCGTATGTGTAATTTTTTTCAATTCATTAAATTCGAAAGGCGTGAGGCCACCAAAACAGCTAGGAATGACATTTCTTCATTCTTTGTGTAGCAATTAACCCTTTTCTATCGACAATGGCATTTTTTGAATGATCAGAAAGAAATTCTGCATGCTTTGGCTTGCTTCATGGTATTTATCGCAAGAAATTCGTAATCATTTGGGCAGGCAGTTTATGTTACACGGCAAAATTCACCGCCCTGCCCACGTTTAGTAGGGGATACCGATGGGCTTGGAAAAGCCGCCGTCCGTTAGATGGGACGTTAAGCCATGGCTCGTGTGCTGGAGTGCATGCCCCCCCCCCCCTGTGTGCCCATACCCTGCGAACATTAAAGAACACGCTGGATGGCCTTGACGGGAGGCTACCATCTGTCTCCCAACAGCTGTTCCAGTGGGTCCCCTCCCCCAACCTTCTCTGAACCCTCGGGGTTCTTGTGACCTGGCCATTTTGGTCATTGTGGGCAAAAAAAAATGCCGCTCAGAGGTAAAATAACCAACCTAAAGTGTATGTTACATACTGGTAGATGTTAGTCAAGTTTTTTTTTTAATATTCACAGCGATTCATTAATTTATATTTCATCCACTATCTTCGCTGTATTCTGCTAATACTAGGTAGAGGGTAAAAATTGTCTTCAGCTGGGTGGGATCCGAATCCACAACCTCGTTATAACGTACAGTTTCTCAAAAAAATATCCGAACACTACGGCTGATTACAGAATTCAGAAATAACATCTGGCAACGATTTTTTTAGAAATTAGTGATCTGGCAACCTTCGTGTCACGTGACACGATCCGTGCACAGTAGGAGAGTAGTTGTCCTCTAAGGCATGGATATAAGTAATCCTCTTCACATTAAGTAATCCTCTTCACATATCCAAATAGAAACTTCGGTTAAATTTTCAACTCATGTGTCATCGCTGTCAACAGTGTAGATGCTTAAAGTGATCATTTGCTTTTCTGTAATAATGAATCATGTGACTAAACCTTTGTTTCACTAAATAACATAGGTATCTCGAAGTTGGGTTGTTTTATCTCTGAGAGGCACTTTTTTGCACACCGTGGGCTAAATGGCCGGGTCACAGTGATCCCGAAGGCTCAGAGAAAGTTGGGGGAAGGGAGTCACTGGAACAGCTGTTGGGAGACAGATGGTAGTTTCAGTTTTGCTCTGAATTCATCTGCACTACAGATTAATCATTCTTCAGATGAAAGAGGTAAGGATTCTACTCTGGTACTCAGTTTAACTGCTAATTTTTATTTTGTGATCTCTCACACTCGTAGTCTGATGCCCCAAGCTTCAAGTTCCTACTGTGCCCACTTCGATATATTTCTCAACCTTTCCCTACCCTTTGTAAGAAAAGGTACATCGATGGGCTTGGAAAAGACATCACTTTTCCGATGGTTGCGTTGGGTTGTTATACCTCTGAGCGGCACTTTTTTGCACACCATGGGCTAAATGGCCAGGTCACATGGACCCCGAAGGCTCAGGGGGGCGGGGGGGGGGCTCAGTCGGTAGTGCGCCAGGCTCGTAATCTGTAGTTCCCAGGTTCGAGTCCCAGCTGGGTCAGCGTTGAGATTTATCTCCGCAAAAATTCCCCGCTCTGCCCACGGTCAGTAGGGGACACCGATGGGCTTGGAAAGGCCGCCGTCCGTCGGATGGGACGTTAAGTCGTGGCCCCGTGTGTGTGAGAGCCATACCCTGTGCACGTTAAAGAACACGCTGGATGGCCTTGACGGGAGGCTACCATCTGTCTCCCAACAGCTGTTCCAGTGGGTCCCCTCCCCCAACCTTCTCTGAGCCTTCGGGGTCCTTGTGACCTGGCCATTTAGCCCATGGTGGGCAAAAAAGTGCCGTTCAGAGGTAAAACAACCTAACCCAACCCGAAGGCTCAGAGAATGTTGGGTGAGTGGACCCACTGGAACAGCTGTTGGGAGACAGATGGTAGCCTCTCGTCAAAGCCATCCAGTGTGTTCTTTAACGTGCACAGGGTATAGCTCTCCCGCACACGGGGACACGTCCATCCGACGGACGGCGGCCTTTCCAAGCCCCTCGGTGTCCCCTACTGATTGTTGGCAGGGCGGGGAATTTTGCTGAGATACTCATAATCCGTATTTTTTAAAACTTCACTTTCGATTATCAGGAGCGAGAGAATTCTTCAAAGTGATCATGGATACTTACAACTGCTTAATTAATCCTTCTAAGAATTGAACCGACACAATTTTGTTGTTACTTAAACAAATCGCAAAACATAAATGATGGCATCCCTAAACAAGTGTCTAACGTGCCTTATGGGAAATCCGACCTTACTTCTCTACTATAAATATTTATTTTTAAATGAATATCTAATAAACGACAAGGGGGCTTTTGGCATCCCTGTTTCGTGGTTCCCCATGAGATCGCCCGATCGCCTGTCCCGTGCACCGGCCCTGAACAGCATGACCAAAACCCATGGCTCCCTTTTTGTGCAGTCCATTCATTCATTCATTAAACGTTACACAATAATGGGAGCTCCTTCTTCAGACTTTCCCAATTAAAATTTTTTTTGTTTTACTATCTATAAAAAATAACCTTTTTTTTCTCCCTTTTTTTTCGTTTTTTGATTTTTTTGGTTTTTTTTCTTTTTTGTAAAAATTAGGAAAATTATTATTTATTATTTTTTTTATTTTATGTCATACTTTTTTTTTTAATTTTTAATTCCTCCTTTTTTTTCTTAAAGTGTGGAATTTTTAATATTTTTTTTTTATTTTTTTGATTTAGGCTTTTTTTTTCTTTGGGTATTTCTTCTTTCTTTTTTTATATCAATTTTTTTTTCCAATTTTGTTTTTTATATTATTTTTATATATATATATATTATTTTTATTTATATTAAATTCCAATAATGTGTTCTCTTCAGGAACTCCAAAATCAAGGTATATATCTTTAGTTTTGTTTTTTCCAGAGGATGGTTTAAAATTAAATCCAATCTTAGTTCCCCTAGACCAGGGGTGGGCAAATAGCGGCCCGCGGGCCACATTCGGCCCGCTAAGAGTTTTTTGTGGCCCGCCAAGACAGTCAGAAAAATCCGCCTTGAACCGATATTTCCTTCCCGTGCGCGACCGAAGATTCGTCTCGTATTTTCCACTAGGACGGCCACGTCAATACGCATGCGCAGTGTAGATACGAAAACAATTGCCCACCCCTGCCCTAGACCAATATCAATTAGTTTATCAAAAAAGTTTTGTTTATATGTTTCATATTTTATACAGTTTAAAAGGATGTGTGATGTGTTTTCAGGTAAATTGCATATTGCACAATTTGGAGAGTTTAAGATATGCATTTTGAATTTTGCATTATTTAACATTATTTTGTCGGTTCTTAAACGATAAAGAATTTTTGTGTCTTGTCTATTAAATGGTAATTTTTGAATAATGTTTATGAAGTTAGATAAATGATATCTAAAGGAAGGTTTTAATATGGATTCTATCTGAAAATATTTTTCTGTTAAGGAATATTCAAATTTTTTTTAATTCTAGTTTTGCTGTAGTGTGCAATCAAGTCATTTTATAGTTCACTCGTCGTAATTCCTATTTTTGCGAAACGCAAAACATCCTCGAAACAAGGGCTGTCTACCAACAATGCACTCGTGGAAAATGCGATTCGCTGCAACAAAGGTATTACGATCAGTGAATTGTAAATATGACTTCAAACTGCCGCTTGGAAGAGTCGTTAACATCAGTCAGACTTGAAATGAAGTGTGTGCACGTTGGATGCCTCGAGCATAAAACAGTAGAAAATGGTTAATGAGCGAAAAAGACACGGAATTCTATCGACAAGGAATAGAAAATTTCTCGCTGATGTGATAAGCGGCTTATTCTTTGTAGACACTATGTCGAATAACATTATCCTGTATTGTTCTCATTAAGGATTGTAATAAGAAATCTCGAACGACATTGCTCTACCATTAATACACTGGCGGAAATTGGAAAAAGAACACCATTAAACAATTGAAACATAATCTATGAGATTTATTTAGTACAAACAACTTGTTGAGAAAGGACAGTGATCACACGTGTGAAGTGATTCAATGTTTATTGTACCTTTTAATGAGTATTACATTTGGCAGAAGGCACATTTTAATAAGGTGTTGAACCTCATCGAGCGGCAATACTAGCTTCCAATATGGCTTGGGTTGGGTTGTTTTACCTCTGAGCGGCACTTTTTTGCACACCATGGGCTAAATGGCCAGGTCACATGGACCCCGAAGGCTCAGAGAAGGTTGGGGGAGGGGACCCACTGGAACAACTGTTGGGAGACAGATGGTAGCCACCCGTCAAGGCCATCCAGCGTGTTCTTTAACGTGCACAGGGTATGGCTCTCCCGCACACGGGGCCACGGCTTAACGTCCCATCCAATGGACGGCGGCCTTTCTAAGCCCATCGATGTTCCCTACTGACCGTGGGCAGGGCGGGGAATTTTGCGGAGATAAATCTCAACGCTGACCCAGCTGGGACTCGAACCTGGGTAGATTACGAGCCTGGCGCGCTACCGACTGAGCCACCCCCGCCCCTTCCAATATGGCATGCAATCGGTCGTACAAATGCTGGATATCACGCTGGGGGAGACCATTCCGTGTGCTTTCAACTTGGACGCGTAATTCAGCGATGGTCGTTTCCTGCCGCGGTCCGCGGAAGTGTCTTTGTACGATTCAGTCCCAGACATGCTAGGGGCGGGGGTGGCTCAGTCGGTAGCGCGCCAGGCTCGTAATCTGTAGTTCCCAGGTTCGAGTCCCAGCTGGGTCAGCGTTGAGATTTATCTCCGCAAAATTTCCCGCCCTGCCCACGGTTAGTAGGGGACACCGATGGGCTTGAAAAGGCCGCCGTCCGTCGGATGGGACGTTAAGCCGTGGCCCCGTGTGCGGGAGAGCCATACCCTGTGCACGTTAAAGAACACGCTGGTTGGCCTTGACGGGAGGCTACTATCTGTCTCCCAACAGCTGTTCCAGTGGGTCCCCTCCCCCAACCTTCTCTGAGCCTTCGGGGTCCATGTGACCTGGCTATTTAGCCAATGGTGTGCAAAAAAGTGCCGCTCAGAGGTAAAACAACCCAACCCAAACAACCCAGACATGCTCGATTGGAGACTAGTCCTGAGAGCGTGTTGGCCAAGGGAGTTGGTGCACTGCCTGAAGAGCATGTTGAGTTGCCCGGGCGGAGAGTTGGGCGGACGTTATCCTGCTGGAATATCGCATTTGGGATTACACTCAAACATGGCAGAACAACCGGCTATTGCTATTTAGCGATACAAACTGGTATAGGAATGCAAACACCAGACACGTACGAGGGTGATAGCTAATCGCTCCCCATACCATGATGCCCGGCATGGTCCCTGTGTGTCGCTGGCGGATGCACGATAGAAGAAGCCGCTCACCTTGTCGCCGTCGGACGCGTAAACGACCATCAGCGCTCCTAAGCAGAATCTTCTTTCATCACTGAAGACCAGACTGCCATTCTCCCCTACAAAGAACTATCCCCCTTTTTTCGATAAATTGTTGGTTTCGATTTGCACGGTGATTTCACAGAACCTTTCTACCATGTCGAGGATAGGTGTATATTTAACGTGATCATAGTATCGGTTTTCGAGTGATGGGTGTATATTTAACGTAATCGTAGTATCGGATTCAAAAGTCGCGGTATTCCGAAAGATTAGGTATCTGGGTTACAAACTTGTTTTACAATTGTATCTCTGTAACAACTGTATCTGTTTTAAAGTCTCCTGCCTCGAAAGAAGAAATAATATATATAATTATTAAAAATTATTGTTATTGCAAAAATATAATTAAAATTATTAAAATAAAAATTATAGCAATGTAGTCTAAATAGGAAACGAGATGTCGTATTACTTATAAAAGTTGGCTCAGTCGGTAGCGCGCTAAGCTCGTAATCTGCAGTTCCCAAGTTCGAGTCCTAGATGGGTCAGTGTTGAGATTTATCTCCGCAAAACTCACCGCCCTGCCCACGGTCAGTAGTGGACACCGATGGGCTTGGAAATGCCGCCGTCCGTCGGATGGGACGTTAAGCCGTGGTCCCGTGTGCGGGAGAGCCACACCCTGTGCACGTTAAAGAACACGCTGGATGGCCTTGACGGGAGGCTACCATCTGTCTCCCAACAGCTGTTTCAGTGGGTTCCCTCCCCCAACCTTCTCTGAGCCTTCGGGGTCCTTGTGACCTGGCCATTTAGCCCATGGTGTGCAAAAAAGTGCCTCTCAGAGGTAGAGCAAATCAACCTAATATTTTTGGTAGGGTAGTGTGTGTTCTTTGTACACTTACTTATTGATCGACTGTCTAGCTTTCGTGGAAGATGCGAACAAAAATGAATAAATAAATATGTATGAACCGAAAAGAAAAACAGTTTCTCCTTGCAGTTGCCTCATTCACAACGAGCGGAAAGAAGTTGGCTGCTCCGCAAAACAGTTCTCCAGCAACAGATGTTCGATCTGCGTAATGACCGCGACTCTTGACCTTTGTGTGGTCAAAGGCAAAACTCCGGGAAAACAATCGATATACTTTACTTTAATCGTATATGAAGGAAGTGTGCAAAAAATTTCTTCAAGCCTCTACCGGAACCGACCAAGAGATGCAATAACGACGGCGAAGGAAGCGGGTGATCTGGTGCCTAAGGGAATGGTTTGACAGATAAAACTCAGATTCCGTATAATTGAGTGAAGACTTGGATTGGATTGTTTTACCTCTGAGCGGCACTTTTTTGCACACCATAAGCTAAATGGCCAGGCCACAAGGACCCCGAAGGCTCAGAGAAGGTTGGGGGAGGGAACCCACTGGAACAGCTGTTGGGAGACAGATGGTAGCCTCCCGTCAAGACCATCCAGCGTGTTCTCTAACGTGCACAGGGTATGGCTCTCCCGCACACGGGGCCACGGCTTAACGTCCCATCCGACGGATGGTGGCCTTTCCGAGCCCATCGGTGTCTCCTACTGATCGTGGGCAGGACGGGGAAATTTTGCGGAGATAAATCTCAACGCTGACCCAGCTGGGACTCAAACCTGGGAACTACAGATTACGAGCCTGGCGCGCTACCGACTGAGCCACCCCCGCCCCAAGTGAAGACAATATTGGTGTGTTTACTCTCCAATGGAATCTAAATTAGTTGATTGGTGCGCATCATTTCAAAAGAAACTGAGGGAAAGTACATATATAACTTTTTCTTTCTGTTACGTGAATCCACCAACAAAGTGCTTTGAACAATTTGCTGCATCTAACAATGATGGTGAGGAAGAGATTGCCACGCCTACCATCGCTGCTAAAGCCATTAAATTCTTGTATAAGATTCAAAGCATGAGTGATCCCATCATGGAAAAGTTGGGTTGGGATTTTTTAACCCCTGAGAGGCTCTTTTTTTGGACACATTGAGCAGAATGGCCATGTCACAAGGACCCCAGAGCTCTGGGAAGGTTGGTGAAAGGGAACCCACTGGAAGATTAGGAGCATAGTGCGCTACCTGCTGAAACCCCCGAACATACTAAGAAGTGTGACTTCTTATTTGTTTCAGTGAATCTGAATAGAAGTCGAATATGATCATCTGAATGTGCTGAGAGCGCAGAGTGTTTCTCATATTAAATTTCACAGATAATCGTTAAACAAAAACTATTTGAGTGGGTTTACAAACTATCACAGTTTTCACTATTTTAGGGGGATGGGGGTGGCTCAGTCGGTAGCGCACCAGGCTCGTAATCTGTCGTTCCCAGGTTCGAGTCCTAGCTGGGTCAGCGTTGAGATTTATCTCCGCAAAATTCCCCGCCCTGCCCACGGTCAGTAGGGGACACCGATGGGCTTGGAAAGGCCGCCGTCCGTCGGATGGGACGTTAAGTCGTGGCCCCGTGTGCGGGAGAGCCATACCCTGTGCACGTTAAAGAACACGCTGGATGGCCTTGACGGGAGGCTACCATCTGTCTCCCAACAGCTGTTCCAGTGGGTCCCCTCCCCCAACCTTCTCTGAGCCTTCGGGGTCCATGTGACCTGGCCATTTAGCCCATGGTGTGCAAAAAAGTGCCGCTCAGAGGTAAAACAACGAACCACTATTTTAGGTGTGTTTGTTAATTTTTTCACAGTGTTTAATAATAGTAACACTGTGAGTTTCACAGTTGTTTAATAATAGTAAATACTTACAGATAATAATACAATACTTATGAAATGCTTAAAATCTATGCTGAATCTATGTATGTGGGGGGGGGGGGGGGCATGTCCTAGATCCGGCCCTTTGAGATTGCTGATAAGGGTAGTAGAGGCAAAAATTATTAAACTTATTAATTTTTCAAGTTTTTTTTTGACGATCTCTAAAACGGAGCGATTGAGCTTCTTCACCCCCCCCCCCCCCGCTTATATTTATTTCTAGATCTGGGCCTGCTTAAAAACATTGCAATAATTTATTTAATTTATGAATTGAGAATTTTTTTGAGGAACCTATATATGTATAGTTCTATCCGGGGTTTTTTTTTGACAATACTCGCCGGTATGGTTTTTTAGCATCTCTATTTCACAGTGTTTGTTCACAGATATCCGCTGAAATAAAATAATTTATCATCTCGACTGACTTATTTTGCTAGGTGCTACTACTGACTCATTATCAAGATGTAAGTACAGTCGCTCAAAAAAGAATCCGAACACTAGGGTTGATTACAGAATTCAGAAAAAATATCTGCCAACGACTTTTTTTTTAGAAATTAGTGATCTGGCAACCTTCGTGTCACGTGAAGGTTGCCAGATCACTAATTTAAAAAAAATCGTTGCCAGATATTTTTTCTGAAATTCTGTAATCAATCATAGTGTTCGGATACTTTTTTGAGCGACTGTAGGTGGTCATATTATTTTGATACTAGATCGTGTGGACTCACTCACGGAAATATTGAGCGTGTGCAGTTACCGTTCACAGCAAACTGGAGCGTGTGCAGTAACTGCACTTCCACTCCAGTTTGCTGTGAACGGTAACTGGAGCGTGTACAGTTGCTGTACACGCTCCAGATATTTTTCCTGAATTCTGTAATCACGTGACACGAAGGTTGCCAGATCACTAATTTCAAAAAACAATCGTTGCCAGATATTTTTTCTGAATTCTGTAATCAACTATAGTGTTCGGATACTTTTTTGAGCGACTGTACTGTCAACTTTTTTTTTCCATGAAGACAAAAAAAAATCCACTGATTCTATACGCTGACTTGGGCAAAGGCATAAAAAGCAACTCTTTAGAAACTCAGAGGAAGTTGAAATCACACATTTTACAAACACATTTTGGAAATTTCTCATTCTCTTCATTTTGACCGGTGATGGCAAACTTTTGTGAATGGCGGTCACATTGCCATTTTATGCGCGACTCACGAATTAAAGATGTTTGGTGACTAGGTGAGAAATGAGGAAATTAAGCGGAAACACAAAACGGCATCTGTCGAGTAGGGAATGCTCATTTTTCAAAGGAAATTGGGCTCGCCATTTTTAAAATTTTAGTAGCATCTGAAGTTGGATAGTGAAGTCAGTTAAAGACGCTGAAAATGCGAATAGTAATACTTTATTAATGCCTATCAAACAGAAAAAAAAATTTTTTTTTTCATTTATCTCTTGCAATAAAAAAAGATTAATGTTTATGAATATTATTATGATGAGTTTTTAAATACACTAGTTTAATAATAAATTCAATTTAAATTTTATTGAAGTACAATTGCTATCATAATTAATTTTTAGATCGTCTTCAAAAAGAAAATAATAGCTATTTGCTTTTTTTTTGAAGACGATCTAAAAATTAATTATGATAGCAATTGTACTTCAATAAAATTTAAATTGAATTTATTATTAAACTAGTGTATTTAAAAACTCATCATAATAATATTGTTGCGGATCACAAAAATGGATAGCCACTGAGCGTGAGTATTAAAAGCTATATTTCAAAACCAAATTCAATACAAGGTAAATTGTTACAAAGGAAATATGGATGAAGTATCTTATTAACAAATCAACTATTAACATGCACAAGTCATCAATCTTCCTGCGTAGAGCACACAATATCAGCTCTGTGTATTTTACTAAATACTACCTTTTACTTGATTTACCAGGTCACCCGAAGATCTTCACTCGTAAACCAATTCTCGTCCTGTGCTAATAACTTTTCACACACTAGCCGAACAAAAAGACAGTCCGTGTAGACATTCGAAGTTAGCCATAAAAGTTCCCACTTTTATACTTCCGCGTATACACAACACATCAAGTTACTTCTTGATACTTAACGATAAAAGATCCCACTTTTATCCTTCCGCGTATACACAACACATCAAGTTACTTCTTGATACTTACGCGCACTGTCTCAGAACAGCTCACCGTCCATTTTCGAACTCTCCGACCGTTACAACACACAACGACCGTTACAACACAACGACCGTTAACGCTCCACTCTTCTTCTCCAAATTCTCCCAACGTTCTTATTCGTTGGCTGAAACTTTTTGCTTTCGGTTGCCAGATTCCTTCTGTCGTAACACTGCCCCCTTCCTAGGTCTTGTTCGTCCCGAACAATTCTGGATTCCAAAGCTTCTTCAGTTCTTCGATGAAACGGGGCCAAACGATCCACGTGACATCTTGCACTTTGTAGCTGGACATCGACGAATGCGATATACCACGTCTGTGTCAAAATGAAAGCGAATCTCATTATGACGTAGATTTCTTTTCTGACTGAAGCCTCGTCCACAAACATAATACGTGTAAGGCCTATAGCCCTTGTGAACACGTTTATGTCTCTGCAGGGAGAAGAATCGACTAAGAGTTTTCGTGCAAAACCTGTAAAAAGTTTTCTTCTTTGTCGAAAGTTTTCTTCTTTGGATTTTTACTTCTATCAACAGTAACAAGGAATGAAAGTCATTAGTGACATAAAATCTAGGGAGGAGTTTCATCCTCCAGTCTGACCCTTTTGTCAGTTGACTTTCACTTAATTCAGAACTGTCGTGATGAACCTTCAGCCATATTTCACATGATTCAATTTGATCCCCAAGGTGCTTCACAATTATATCAGCTCCATAATTCTTTTTAGCGCTTCGGTCCATCTCCTCCTCCCATACTCTTGCTAGAACTGCAGCTTCTAATCCGACAACCTTACCTGTTTCTCCTGTATAAGTGAAATCAGTGATGTGTCGGGCTGCTAGCAATATTTTTTCTGTTTTATCTTCACATAGCCAGCTTGCAACATCTTCAGATACTCCTTGTTCTATTAACATGTTACGAAACTTGTTCAAAGCATTGCCGTTATGCAGAACCTTACGGACACGTGATGCTTCATCTACCCTATTATCCACAATGTTCACAAAACGCAGAAGTTCTCCTAACTCTTCGACGAGCTCTTGCAGTTCTAAGGATCCGTTACCAAGGAAACACTGAACAGCTTCCATCACTTCCAGAGAGTTGTCAACAGAGTTTTCAAGAGGTGAATCCATGTTGCTGATAACAGCTGAACAACTCAAACTCTTCATTCCACGAGCTTGTGATGCTGCAACCACTTTCTTAACTAAATCAACAGCAACATCTTCTGTACTGATGAGATCAATAGCTCCTTTTCCGAATTCAACATCATAAACTAAAGCACACACTCCTTCAGCCAGCTTTTTGGACACAATTGAGCATATCATTAGAGGAACGCTATCTATGGTAGCCATCAGATCCTTGCAGCGGTAAATCTCCTTATCTGTTGGCACCAGCTCCTCTGTCTGTCCTACGATGCAGCATCCGACGTCTTCCATCATCTGCTCGATTTTATCTTTAGTGCAGTCGACTGTGAAGCCAGGGATGGATTCCAATTTGTCCAGAGTATATCCCTTCAATTGGAGAGCACGACCGGAGATCATAGGGACCTTGAGACCTAAAGCAGCAAGTGCAGGAGCCAAGACAAGACTCACTTTGTTTCCGACACCTCCTCTGCTGTTTTCATCTACCATCCGATGGCGCCACTCGGGTCTCCAGCAAAACACATGACCCGAGGAGGTCATATTTGCTGTTTCTTCCGAATTCACTTTCTTGGAGCTCTCATTGTAATTAGCCAGGGAAACATCAGTCATGATTGCCAAATTGTTCATTCTGGAGATCAGCGACGAGTTTTGTAACATGATATTGTCCACTTTAGAGCTCTTGTAGTCGTGATAAAACTTTTCTATATCCTTATAATCTAAATGGTTATAATGTCCAAATCTGCACATTGACTGTTCAGAAAAGAAATTCACCGTGGCTACGTTGAAATTATCTGAGGGATTCACTTCTCTCTGATCGTAACTCTGAGGCTTAGTTTCATCCAGAAAGTTAGTCTTTGAAGTACTGTCTCTGCCTGAAGCTCTTTTACTAGCATCACCTGTTATGCTTCTAAGCCATTCTTCGGAATTCCTCTTCCTTAAATCCCCACTTTCTATAAACGATTCAAGTGTGGCTATATGCTTCGGAAAAATCTCTCCGACTTCCCCAGTAACGTCGAATGGCACTTTGTATCTATGATGAATGGACACCTCTTCTTTACTCGGACCACTCTGCGAAACGTAAACTCTGTTTCGTTCCCCCTCATTACCACTCGTTACTCTGCCTTTGCGATAATTGTCCATGACACATTTTGCTGACGGCGAGGAATAGAATACCTTTCGTGTGGATCTCTCTTCAGATCGTGCCAGACTTGTATACCTAGGTATTTTGAAGTGCAAAGCGTACTGTATAGTCTCACAGCTCTCTGATCTGTGTGATTGTTCTTCACAGTTCCTAGACATGTCACCAGCGACATAGACACTCTGCCATGCATCACCAGTAGTTGCGTGGTCAAAGGCATTATCTGCGCTATATCTACGATTCTTGATTTCCAGTAGCAGATCCACATTTTTATATGCGTTGCCTTTCTCTTTTCCATGTTTACAATCTAACTTAACACTATCAAGATCACCTTTTTCACTGACAAATTCAACATTTAAACTATTGCATTGTCTATTGAGTTCGGTTTTATTATCCTTGAACTGATCAATAATCTTACCAACTTGAGAAGCCACTTCAGCTCTCATCTCAGCATTTTGTGCGGCCAGGTCACCTCTTTTATTTCTCAACTCATTATTTTGTGCGGCCATTTGGGCTTTCAAATCATCTTTTTGAGAAACTATCTCAGTCCTCAACTCATTATTTCGTGCGGTCATTTCGGCTTTCAAATCAGTCATCAGCGTAGTCATATCGGCTTTGAAGCTATATATCAACTTTACTAATTCATCCATACTTCTAGTTAACGGTATTCAATAAATTATCCCGCTTCTGACACCAAATGTTGCGGATCACAAAAATGGATAGCCACTGAGCGTGAGTATTAAAAGCTATATTTCAAAACCAAATTCAATACAAGGTAAATTGTTACAAAGGAAATATGGATGAAGTATCTTATTAACAAATCAACTATTAACATGCACAAGTCATCAATCTTCCTGCGTAGAGCACACAATATCAGCTCTGTGTATTTTACTAAATACTACCTTTTACTTGATTTACCAGGTCACCCGAAGATCTTCACTCGTAAACCAATTCTCGTCCTGTGCTAATAACTTTTCACACACTAGCCGAACAAAAAGACAGTCCGTGTAGACATTCGAAGTTAGCCATAAAAGTTCCCACTTTTATACTTCCGCGTATACACAACACATCAAGTTACTTCTTGATACTTAACGATAAAAGATCCCACTTTTATCCTTCCGCGTATACACAACACATCAAGTTACTTCTTGATACTTACGCGCACTGTCTCAGAACAGCTCACCGTCCATTTTCGAACTCTCCGACCGTTACAACACACAACGACCGTTACAACACAACGACCGTTAACGCTCCACTCTTCTTCTCCAAATTCTCCCAACGTTCTTATTCGTTGGCTGAAACTTTTTGCTTTCGGTTGCCAGATTCCTTCTGTCGTAACAATATTAATTTTTTAACTAAATTGAAAAGTATTTAATAGTAATATTAATTACTTAAATAAATTTAAAACACGTTTTAAAAATATTAATTGCTTAACTAAATTGAAAAACACGTTATATTAATTATCAAACTAAATTGAAGAACACCTCATAGTAATATTAATTATTTAACTAAATTGAAAAACACCTTATATTAATTATCAAATTAAATTGAAAAACATCTCATAGTAATATTAATTATTTAACTAAATTGATAAACACCTTATATTAATTATCAAACTAAATTGAAAAACACCTCATAGTAATATTAATTATTTAACTAAATTGAAAAACACCTTATATTAATTATCAAACTAAATTGAAAAACACCTCATAGTAATATTAATTATTTAACTAAATTGAAAAACACCTTATATTAATTATCAAACTAAATTGAAAAACACCTCATAGTAATATTAATTATTTAACTAAATTGAAAAACACCTTATATTAATTATCAAACTAAATTGAAAAACACCTCATAGTAATATTAATTATTTAACTAAATTGAAAAACACCTTATATTAATTATCAAACTAAATTGAAAAACACCTCATAGTAATATTAATTATTTAACTAAATTGAAAAACACCTTATATTAATTATCAAACTAAATTGAAAAACACCTCATAGTAATATTAATTATTTAACTAAATTGAAAAACACCTTATATTAATTATCAAACTAAATTGAAAAACACCGCATAGTAATATTAATTATTTAACTAAATTGAAAAACACCTTATATTAATTATCAAACTAAATTGAAAAACACCTCATAGTAATATTAATTATTTAACTAAATTGAAAAACACCTTGTATTAATTATCAAACTAAATTGAAAAACACCTCATAGTAATATTAATTATTTAACTAAATTGAAAAACACCTTATATTAATTATCAAACTAAATTGAAAAACACCTCATAGTAATATTAATTATTTAACTAAATTGAAAAACACCTTATATTAATTATCAAACTAAATTGAAAAACACCTCATAGTAATATTAATTATTTAACTAAATTGAAAAACACCTTATATTAATTAGCAACTAAATTGAAAAACACCTCATAGTAATATTAATTATTTAACTAAATTGAGAAACACCTTATATTAATTATCAAACTAAATTGAAAAACACCTCATAGTAATATTAATTATTTAACTAAATTGAAAAACACCTTATATAATTATCAAACTAAATTGAAAAACACCTCATAGTAATATTAATTATTTAACTAAATTGAAAAACACCTTATATTAATTATCAAACTAAATTGAAAAACACCTCATAGTAATATTAATTATTTAACTAAATTGAAAAACACCTTATATTAATTATCAAACTAAATTGAAAAACACCTCATAGTAATATTAATTATTTAACTAAATTGAAAAACACCTTATATTAATTATCAAACTAAATTGAAAAACACCTCATAGTAATATTAATTATTTAACTAAATTGAAAAACACCTTATATTAATTATCAAACTAAATTGAAAAACACCTCATAGTAATATTAATTATTTAACTAAATTGAAAAACACCTTATATTAATTATCAAACTAAATTGAAAAACACCGCATAGTAATATTAATTATTTAACTAAATTGAAAAACACCTTATATTAATTATCAAACTAAATTGAAAAACACCTCATAGTAATATTAATTATTTAACTAAATTGAAAAACACCTTGTATTAATTATCAAACTAAATTGAAAAACACCTCATAGTAATATTAATTATTTAACTAAATTGAAAAACACCTTATATTAATTATCAAACTAAATTGAAAAACACCTCATAGTAATATTAATTATTTAACTAAATTGAAAAACACCTTATATTAATTATCAAACTAAATTGAAAAACACCTCATAGTAATATTAATTATTTAACTAAATTGAAAAACACCTTATATTAATTAGCAACTAAATTGAAAAACACCTCATAGTAATATTAATTATTTAACTAAATTGAGAAACACCTTATATTAATTATCAAACTAAATTGAAAAACACCTCATAGTAATATTAATTATTTAACTAAATTGAAAAACACCTTATATAATTATCAAACTAAATTGAAAAACACCTTATATTAATTATCAAACTAAATTGAAAAACACCTTATATAATTATCAAACTAAATTGAAAAACACCTTATATTAATTATCAAACTAAATTGAAAAACACCTCATAGTAATATTAATTATTTAACAAAATTGAAAAATATGTCATAGCAATCTGGGGCATCAAGCCACTTGAACGTTTCAATTAATTTCCCAAATTGCCTGTACCTTGGCTTTACTGTAACCCCCTGCATGAAATAAATTATTATTATTATATATATTATGAATTGTTTAACTCTTTTTTTTTTCAGAGTAGGAAAACTGGGTCACTCTTTTCACTGATCTCTGGAGGTGTTGGATTTCATTTTTCCTAACATTACTGTGTTCAACTTGGTGGTCATATATTCGCAGAATTTCTTTCCTAAATCTCTCAGTTGTATGCAGAAATTTTCTAAGCAATATCAAATGAAATTGCAGTCAATGTACTTTGGGATCATTGTAATTATTGTTATTTAATAATATTATATAATATTATAACAAATTATTTTTATATAACATATTGTTAATAATAAAAAATATATGACAAAATTATAAGTTTATAACTTGGGATCGTCGGTAAATTATGCAACTCCTTGAGGAGAGTTCAGTAGTATTTCGTTTCAATAATAATGGTATTTCGTTTCAATAATAATGGTATTTCGCATAAACATTGTCGTACCAATATATTAGGGAATTTCCATATTATATCAATGGGAATTTAATCTCGAAGCTCTATAATATTCTAAAATATGTGTTTAATGAAAGAATGTACGTGGAATAAAGATTCTGTTAAAATCTAATTAAATATCGTTGGGTTGGGTTGTTTTACCTCTGAGCGGCACTTTTTTGCACACAATGGGCTAAATGGCCAAGTCACATGGACCCCGAAGGCTCAGAGAAGGTTGGGGGAGGGGACCCACTGGAACAGCTGTTGGGAGACAGATGGTAACCTCCCGTCAAGGCCATCCAGCGTGTTCTTTAACGTGCACAGGGTATGGCTTTCCCGCACACGGGGCCACGGCTTAACGTCCCATCCGACGGACGGCGGTCTTTCCAAGCCCATCGGTGTCCCCTACTGACCGTGGGCAGGGCGGGGATTTTTGCGGTGATAAATCTCAACACTGACCCAGCTGGGACTCGAACCTGGGAACTACAGATTACGAGCCTGGCGCGCTACCGACTGAGCCACCCCCGCCCCTAATTAAATATCGATTATCAACAATAAACGTTCAGTGATTGAAGAGTTAGGAAAGCTGAAATATTTCACAGCGTTCATGCGTCAGAAAATAATCAAATCTAAAATATTAAGGTGTTGTTTTAAACCAATTAATGAAAGAAATGTGAAACAATAAGTATTGTTTCATATTTAATTTATAATCAGTGTTTAAAGATAAAATATTTAGGTCGAGTCCTTCATTAATGAGCACAGTTTGTCAAGAACAGCTGTTAGGAGACAGTTGACAGGTGACAGCCTCCCGTCAAGGCTACCATCGTATCCTTAAACGTGCGAAGGCTGTCCTGCACACGGAGCCACGGCTTAACTTTCCATCTGACAGATGGCGGTCTTTCCAAGCTCATCTGTGTCCCCTTTCTGATCTAGGTGAGGAAGTGGGATTAGTGGAGTTAAATCTTAACGCTGGCCCATGTTGCCAAATACAGTAATCATGCATCGCATGATGATACGTTAATACAACTCAGGATGCCTAAAACAAAACGCTAAAAAGTATTTAAAATTTTCGCTAATTATTGAAAATGCATTTTATCAAATAGTTTTGCTTTATTAAAAAATAAAAATGAGTGATACCATTTTAAAAACAAAAGAAAATTGGAAGAAAAAATTCAAGATTACGTTTTCATTAAGGAAAAAACATTAATTTTTGGTACACCTGATATTATTCAATATAAATTAATTTTCGATCAACTTTTCCAGGTGGGTCAACTGCCCATGGATACAAGGAGTCGAGATCTCTTAATGAAGGAGCTCAGTCGGTAGCGCGCGATACTCGTAGTCTGTAGTTTCCAGGTTCGAGTCCCAACTGCTCTAGAGTTGAGATTTATCTCCGCTAACTGCCACTCAGCCCTCGGTGAGAGAGGGAACACAATTGGGTTGGAAAGTCTCCCGTCCGTCGGATGGGACATTAAGCCGTGAAACCTTATGCAGTGGAGCCATACCTGTGCACGTTAAAGAACACGCTGGATGGTCTTGACGGGAGGCTACCATCTGTCTCCCAACAGCTGTCTGGTGCTTCTCCTTCCTCCATCCTTCTTTGAGCCCTTGGAGTCCTTGTGACTTGTCCATTTAGCCCACTATGTGCAAAAAGAAGTGACTCTCAGAGGGAAAACAACCCAACCTTAATGAAAACCTCATTTTCAACTCCCCAAGGTTCGTTTCCTTTTCCAATTAAACGTCCAATTCACGTCAGCAACCGAGAGCGTGGGAGCCACGAAAACGTCATTCGCGCAAGCGCATTGCATTCGTCGGCAGAGGAAGCCATCGGACGTCGGCTGACCAGGGAGCGCTTGCAGCCAGCGATACAGCTGACTCGAGGTTACGGCGGACACTTTGAACTGAGGTTGATCAAATGGAATGTTTCAGTGCTCGTGGCGATGCCCGAGTCTATCGATCTGAAGAGCGGAGGAGACGGAGGAATCGGCGGCCGACGTGGCACAAGAGAGACCGCTGATCGACTGACCTATTCCTGAAGGGAATTCCTCTCGGAGAAGGTAACCAAACACTTTCAATAGCTATTAATCTCAAAGACATTTGATAGATAACGAATCATTCAGAATTTCCGAAGTGAAAGCTGGTTAATTCCACTTAATTCACCTTGACGGACACTTTCCGTTGTGTAGAATTTCCGAAGTGAAAGCTGGCCAATTCCACTTAATTCACCTTGACGGACACTTTCCGTTGTGTAGAATTTCCGAAGTGAAAGCTGGCCAATTCCACTTAATTCACCTTGACGGACACTTTCCGTTGTGTAGAATTTCTAAAGTGAAAGCTGGCCAATTCCACTTAATTGATCTTGACGGACACTTTCCGTTGTGTAGAATTTCCAAAGTGAAAGCTGGCCAATTCCACTTAATTTACCTTGACGGACACTTTCCGTTGTGTAGAATTTCCAAAGTGAAAGCTGGCCAATTCCACTTAATTCACCTTGACGGACACTTTCCGTTGTGTAGAATTTCCAAAGTGAAAGCTGGCCAATTCCACTTAATTTACCTTGACGGACACTTTCCGTTGTGTAGAATTTCCGAAATGAAAGCTGGCCAATTCCACTTAATTCACCATGACGGACACTTTCCGTTGTGTAGAATTTCCAAAGTGAAAGCTGGCCAATTCCACTTAATTGATCTTGACGGACACTTTCCGTTGTGTAGAATTTCTAAAGTGAAAGCTGGCCAATTCCACTTAATTGATCTTGACGGACACTTTCCGTTGTGTAGAATTTCCGAAATGAAAGCTGGCCAATTCCATTTAATTCACCATGACGGACACTTTCCGTTGTGTAGAATTTCTAAAGTGAAAGCTGGCCAATTCCACTTAATTTACCTTGACGGACACTTTCCGTTGTGTAGAATTTCCGAAATGAAAGCTGGCCAATTCCACTTAATTCACCTTGACGGACACTTTCCGTTGTGTAGAATTTCTAAAGTGAAAGCTGGCCAATTCCACTTAATTGATCTTGACGGACACTTTCCGTTGTGTAGAATTTCCAAAGTGAAAGCTGGCCAATTCCACTTAATTCACCTTGACGGACACTTTCCGTTGTGTAGAATTTCCGAAGTGAAAGCTGGCCAATTCCATTTAATTCACCATGACGGACACTTTCCGTTGTGATGTTATCGTTCAGGTTCCACCGCAACCGCTGGTCACAACTCTTGATAAACGTAAACGCAACGCAAGCACTCATACTTATTTGGTCTTTATGCTCCCTTGGAGTACTGCCGCACTGAAAAGCGATCTGAGAGGTTTAGCGTTATCAACGTTTCCTATCATTCCGACGTGTTAACGCAGAGATCACAAACTGATGCATACATATACAGCTGTATCACACGCTCCAGTTTGCTGTGAGGCCACCTCTGTTGTTGACAATGTTTTTAAAACCTCAGAAAGCATGGAAACGTTGTTTACGCTAAACTGCTTTCTGTGTGGCCGTATCATTAATCCTTTATATGAATGCGTTACGTGAGGATCTCCAGCACTGCACATCCCGGCACTCAGCGATGCATCTGAGGAAGGAGCGTGCGCGCTCCAAGCAAAGATGTAAAGCGCAGTAGACGTCACACGCACTCTTCCCGTGGCCAGGCACTCTTCCCTTACCGTATGTGGCTCCCTCTCGTGGCCCATGACATGTTCCCTTTCGCAGATGGCGCCATCTTTTGGCAATCATTAGAAGTTCCCCGAGGGATTACAGCAAAACTCGTTTCGACTTTCATCGCTCGAAGGATTTCAGTTGGTTTGAATTTTGCTTCCAGTGACTTTTCTTGCTACACAGTTGGTTCAACGCTAAGTTACAAGGACCCCAGGCTGGTTGCTTCATACGATCGTCCGACAGTAGTTACCGCCTCCCTCCCCCTAAAAAAACAAGCTAAGACAAGAAGCCAGAGAGAACCATTACATAATGCCAATGAGTTTCGTTTTTGAGAGTATCTCCACTCCCCTTCGAAAAAAATTATTCTAGGATTACTACTGCACTAAATTCGTAACAAATTTAGCAAATTGAACAGGAGTGGGATCTTTACAATTTCTGAAGTTTTAATATACGTCCTACTCCGACTAATGGGGGGGGGGGGGGTTCAGTCGGTAGCGCCAGACTCGTAATCTGTAGTTCCCAGGTTCGAGTCCCAGCTGGGTCAGCGTTGAGATATATCTCCGCAAAATTTCCCCGCCCTGTCCACGGTCAGTAGGGGACACCGATGGGCTTGGAAAGGCCGTTGTTCGTCGGATGGGACGTTAAGCCGTGTCTCCGTGTGCGGGAGAGCCATACCCTGTGCACGTTAAAGAACACGCTGGATGGCCTTGACGGGAGGCTACCATCTGTCTCCCAACAGCTGTTCCAGTGGGTCCCCTCCCCCAACCTTCTCTGAGCCTTCGGGGTCCATGTGACCTGGCCATTTAGCCCATGGTGTGCAAAAAAAGTGACTTTCAGAGATAAATCAACCAATACTAACGGAATAGATGCGCTCTTAAAATTATCCATATGAGATGAAATAGTGTTAGTCAGACAAGAATGTTTTTGTAAGAAATAATGTAAATGTCCCTTATTTATATTATGTAGGGGGAGGGATGCGATCCACAATGCTAATCTAATTAACATGTTTTTATTTACTTTGTTTTGTTAATGCTTTGTGGTTTCAAATTAAAAGGAAAAAAAAAACGGAGGTAACATGTTTGCACTTTTTTATATTTTTTCATCTTTAGTCACGTTTGCACTTTTTCTTTCATTTTTAGTTTTTCAGCAGTAGTTTATTTTCCATCTTCAGACCTAGTGCGACGCCGTCCTATCGCTCCCGTCCCATTTATCATTACTGAACGTAACTCGCTTTACAGGAAAGAGGCGATGATTCATTTTAAAATTGGTACGTAGAGAGATGATTGTCGAGTAATGAAGATTGAAAATGAGGAATTGATCGTTGTGAAAAATATTTTTAAATAGCAAAGATGACTAACTGTATATTTAGAAACGTTTCTACCCGACATGTGATAAATTCAAATCTTTAACCAATAAGGGTGAATTTATATTTGCCTACATTGCTGTCAGTCAGCAGCAATCAACTTGATTTCGGTTGTTTACAAGCTGTTTAAATACAATAATTTGTATAGGAAAATGTGAACTATTTCGTTGGAAGTGACGGAATTATGAACATCGACAGAACAACTAGGTGGGACAAGGAAAGCATCTAAGTTGGGTTCATTCACCTCTGAGCGGCACTTTTTTGCACACAGTGGGCTAAAAGGCCAAGTCACAAGGACCCCGAGGGTTCAGAGACGGTTGTGGGAAGGGGACCCACTGGGTCTGTGTAAAAAGACAGATGATAGTCTCCCGTCAATGGAGCTATCATCTCCGCTAAACCACTAACTTACCCTCGTTCAGTAGGGTGCATCGATTGGCTTGTTAAGCCGCCATCCGTCCGATGGAACGTTAAACCGTAGCGCCGTAGATAGAAGTGTGTGTTGGGTTGGTAAAACAACTTTTTTGCACACCATGGGCTAAATGGCCAGGTCACATGGACCCCGAAGGCTCAGAGAAGGTTGGGGAAGGGGACCCACTGGAACAGCTGTTGGGAGACAGAAGTAGCCTCCCGTCAAGGCCATCCAGCGTGTTCTTTAACGTGCACAGGGTATGGCTCTCTCGCACACGGGGCCACGGCTTAACGTCCCATCCGACGGACGGCGGCCTTTCCAAGCCCATCGGTGTCCCCTACTGACCGTGGGCAGGGCGGAGAATTTTGCGGAGATAAATCTCAACGCTGACCCAGCTAGGACTCGAACCTGGGAACTACAGATTACGAGCCTGGCGCGCTACCGACTGAGCCACCCCCGCCCCGTAGATAGAAGAGTCATACCTTGAGCACGTTAAAGAGCTTGCTGGACAGCCTTGGTCTGTTCCTTTAATTCAACTTTTCCTGAGCTCTTGGGACTTGGTCAGTTAGAAAATTATGGGCAAAAAAAAAAATGCCGCTCAGAGAGAAGCAACCCAACAACTAGCATAATATGTAGAAACTGTATTGCAGTCTAAGTTTAGTATTTGGATTATCTTCTTAATCTTTCGATGGGTTGGGATGTTTTATCTCTGAGCGGCACTTTTTTGCACACAATGGACAGGTCATAAGAACCCCGAAGACTCAGAGAAGGTTTGGGGAGGGAACCCACTGGAACAGCTGTTGAGAGACAGATGGTCTCTCAAGTTGGGAGACAGATGGCCCATCAAGGCCATCCAGCGTGTTCTTTAACGTGCACAGGGTATGGCTCTCCCCCCACACGGAGCCACGGCTTAACGTCCCATCCGACGGAAGGGGACCTTTTCAAGTCCATCGGTCAAATCCCCTACTAAACGTGAAGTTTTGCGGAGATTCGAACCTGAGAACTGCAGATTACGAGCCTGGCGCTCTACCGACTGAGCCACCCCCGCCCTTTTTCTCTTTTGTACTCTCAACGAATTCTTAAAAATTGCAACCTCGATGCCTATTCTTCTGTTTACCTCATACTTCCATTGTTAGAATCCGTTACACTTTCCAAAGAGAAACCGAGAAAACTTGCTCAAGAATACACTCACAAAAAAGAACTGGATCAGTGCCAAAGCCACCTTGATGTGACTAAGGCCGTGGCAGCCTGGAATCATTGGCATTAACCGGGATGGTGTCTAAGGAGCTTGCTACTCTTCCAGCAGGCATACTTTTGTGTGTTTTATTAGCTCTAAATTCAGACAGTGGCCAGTAGTGATTTTGGTCTTAGTACAGCATGTCTTACAAAGGGTTTTAAAAGATTGGAATAAAGTCTGGAGTTTTTTATGTGTACCAAACATTACAAATGATAAAAAAAAAACATGATTGCTGAAAACCTCCACTTAAGAAGTTAATTTAGCGTTTGTTTTGTTGAGTTTCAGGCATCTATGGATATTATTACCAGTAGTAGTCGAGTCATGGAAGCATAGAAAAAACTGCTTGCCTATCCATAGAGAAATATTTTTAACCCTTAAAAATATTTCAGAAATCGTAAACCATTATAAATGAAATAAATAATAAATACCCCCTCAAACAGCTGCTTGCCACAGAGGTCTGACAGGAGCCAGTCAGTTTATATGCCAAAGTAGAAGGTCTGAGAGGATGGCAGGACCTCAGCAGAAAAACGACACATACAGCCATGCCTTACCCGGAGCTCGAACCCAGGTCCCTTAGATTTGCAGCCAAGCGCGCTAACCACTCGGCCACGGGACGGCCTATAAAAATAAAAAATGATATTAATATATATCCATAATTTTCATTATTTAATTACATTTTGACAGCTTCATATTATTCGTGTCCTACTGACCACCGTCCGTCAGATGGGACGTAAGCCGTGGCCCTGTGTGCGGGAGAGCCATACCCTATGCACGTTAAAGAACATGCTGGATGGCCTTGATGGGAGGCTACCATCTGTCTCTCAACAGCTGTTCCAGTGGGTCCCCTCCCCCAACCTTCTCTGAGCCTTCGGGGTCCATGTGACCTGGCCATTTAGGCCCATGGTGTGCAAAAAAGTGCCGCTGAGGTGAAACAACCCAACTCCCTTCCCCGTCCCAGTTTTCAGAATTGCTTGCCCTCATCCTGAAACTCACAGATCGCCAGTGGATATAATAATATTAAAAGTCGAAGGGATTTACTGAAGATGACTTCATTGCACGCAATGAAGTCATCCCAATTTATTTAGAACTGGTTCCCGTCAAATGTGGTTTTATTACTTACCCCAACAACGATATGGAACGCGTTTAGGGGGATTGCTTTTTTTTAGGATTTAATAAAAATAGAAGCAATCTCATTCTTTAAGTAAATCAGTTATAGTAAAAGTAGTAAGTTATAGTAAATTAAAAAGTAAAATAGTAAATTTAAAAAAGGTTCTTTTTATATACGCAAAGGCCCTGATCTAGGAAAATATAAGGGGGTGGGGGGGGGGAGACAAGAAACTCAATCGAGTCGTAAAAAAGAAAAAATGGGGAGCCAAGAGACTGGATTTAGATTGCAGCATAACATTAACCTTCCCTCTATTTTAGAGGCTTTTCAATTTTTTTTTGTTGAAAAATGCTTGAAATACAGTATCTTTTGCCTCCCTTACGCTTAGTAACATTCTCAAGGAGGGGGGGGGGGGGGATGATCTCCTTTGCCTCCCCTGGATCTGGCTCTCCATATTCGTATTTGTTTCATTACTCGTATTTTTGTATTTAATATTTTTCGTAATTAGCATGTTTATACTCGTTATTTTTCGCAATTAGCATGTTTATACTCGTTATTTTTCGTAATTAGAATGTTTATACTCCTTATTTTTCGTAATTAGAATGTTTATATTCGTTATTTTTCGTAATTAGAATGTTTGTGTTTATTATTTTTCGTAATTAGCATGTTTATATTCATTTCTTTTCGTAATTATCATGTTTGCATTCATTTCTTTTCGTAATTATCATGTTTGCATTCAACTTTTTCGTAATTAGTATGTTTGTATTCATTATTTTTCATTATATCATATTAATTTCTTTCCCTAATTTGACGTTTTCTTTTTAAACAATCAGTTTGACCAAAACGCTGATAACAGCGATGACTGCAGATATTTCTAATTATTTTATTATTTCACAGGAAGGCAGATTTATAGCATCTTTGTAATTAAGATGGTTTACGTAACTTTAGCGTATGATACCGAAATTTTCAAGTATGTGTGTTGACTTCCTTTGCTCTGTTTCAAATACAACATTTTTAATGACTAAGCATGGATCACCGGTATAGAAATATAACGGAAGAGATTATTTTTCTTGGCATTATTTAAGTTTGAAATGAATCGTACTTTTTGCAAGATTACTAAACTACTTTGCTGTAAACTGTAAAGTTTAGAAACTGCAGAAAGCAACTTATAGTTATTCAACATTTAATATAGTGTACAAGGATGTTCTTTAGGCACAATTGTTGGTTTTTTAGTATTAATTATCCCAGAATCCAAGAGGTTGGTATGTTTTCAATGCTAACTATTTGACCACTTCTGCTTTTCTTAACAATACTCTCAATTTAGACCCCCACCATTTGGGTTTCAGGGCCAGAGAAGTTGAGATTTTTTTCTTGGCGCTGTTTCGAGAAAACGAGGTAATGTTTTTATTTTGTTAAATTCCGTGGCCGAGTGGTTAGCGCGCTTGGCTACTGATCTACGGGACCTGGGTTCGAGCCCTGGGTAAGGCATGGATGTTCGTGTTGTTTTCTGCTGAGGTCCTGCCATCCTCTCAGATCTTCTACTTTGGCATATAAACTGACAGGCTCCTGTCAGACCTCTGTGGCAAGCAGCTGCTTGAGGGGGTTATTATTTATTATTATTTATTAAATATGTCTTCTGCAGTCTTTGTCGAAAGAAAAGTCAGTCTATAGGCTTTTGAGTTGGGTTGTTTACCTCTGAGTGGCATTTTTTTGCACACCATGGGCTAAATGGCCAGGTCACATGGACCCCGAAGGCTCAGAGAAGGTTGGGGGAGGGGATCCACTGGAACATCTGTTGGGAGACAGATGGTAGCCTCCCGTCAAGGCCATCCAGCATGTTCTTTAACATGCACAAGGTATGGCTCTCCAGCACACGGGGCCACGGCTTAACATTCCATCCGACGGACTTCGGCCTTTCCAAGCCCATCGGTGTCTCCTACTGACCGTGGGCAGGGCGAGGAATTTTACGGAGATAAACCTAAACGATGACCCAGCTGGGACTCGAACCTGGGAACTGCAGATTACGAGCTTGGCGCGCTACCGACTGAACCACCCCGCCCCCTACCTATAGGCATTCAACTTTTTCGTTTTAGAGAAAATTAAAAAAAAATTTGGATGTTGGTAGGTGCTAACGAAATATTACGAATCGCATTTTCGAAATCCCTCAATAGCTTTAATAGCGTTCTCTAACAGTGATAAAATTGAAAAATACTCGTATATAACATTCCAGTTTGGAACTTCGCAACTTTGACAATAGCGTTTTACAGAAGAATGTCACAGGAGATAAATATTCCCCAAAGCGTTCTAAATCTCGATTTTCAATAGTAAATAAATAAATAAATACCCCCTCAAGCAGGGGCGGGGGTGGCTCAGTCGGTAGCGCGCCAGGCTCGTAATCTGTAGTTCCCAGGTTCGAGTCCCAGCTGGGTCAGCGTTGAGATTTATCTCCGCAAAAATTCCCCCGCCCTGCCCACGGTCAGTAGGGGACACCGATGGGCTTGGAAAGACCGCCGTCCGTCGGATGGGACGTTAAGCCGTGGCCCCGTGTGCGGGAGAGCCATACCCTGTGCACGTTAAAGAACACGCTGGATGGCCTTGACGGGAGGCTACCATCTGTCTCCCAACAGCTGTTCCAGTGGGTCCCCTCCCCCAACCTTCTCTGAGCCTTCGGGGTCCATGTGACCTGGCCATTTAGCCCATGGTGTGCAAAAAAGTGCCGCTCAGAGGTAAAACAACCCAACCCAACCCCCTCAAGCAGCTGCTTGCCACAGAGGTCTGACAGGAGCCTGTCAATTTATGTGCCACAGTAGAAGATCTGAGAGGATGGCAGGACCTCAGCAGAAAACAGCACGAACATCCATGCCTTACCCGGGGCTCGAACCCAGGTCCCGTAGATCAGAAGCCAAGCGCGCTAACCACTCGGCCACGGGACGGCTTTTAAATAAATACCCCCTCAAGCAGTTGCTTGCCACAGAGGTCTGACAGGAGCCTGTCAGTTTATATGCCACAGTAGGAGATCTGAGAGGATGGCATGACCTCAGCAGAAAAACGACACACACATCCATGCCTAATCCGGGGATCGAACCCAGGTTCCTTAGATCAGTAGTCAATAATAGCCGCTTAATATTTATAGTGCTATTGAAAGTGAAAATTGTAACATCAATTGTTATTGTTCTGCAAGTCGAAAATGCTTTCTTCTGATACCGAAAAAAAAAGTCGATCATTTTTGCATACATTGTACATAAAACTTTTAGTCAACTTATTTTACTGGAAATCTAAACAACATAACTTGCAACGTTACGATATCACAATCTTAACACTTAAATAAGTCGACGTGCTCGTATGTTACAATCAGGATAACTTATCTACACAAAGCAATAAGTAAATAACTTAATAGCTCACTCTTTGGAAAATGAGTAATTTATCTACACACATTATCTTACATTAAGATTATCATTTTATGTCAGCTTTTGAGATAACATTTGATGTTCCGTTAATTTACTATATCTCAAATTCAAATCGACAAGTTTTTTGCTGTACAGTCGCTCAAAAAAGTATCCGAAAACTATGGTTGATTACAGAATTCAGAAATAATGTCTGGCAACGATTTTTTCCTTCGTGTCACGTGATTACAGAATTCAGGAAAAATATCTGGAGCGTGTACAGCAACTGTACACGCTCCAGTTATCGTTCACAGCAAACTGGAGCAAACTGGAGTTCACAGCAACTGCACACTCTCAATATTTCCGTGAGTGAGCCCACACGATCTAGTATCAAAATAATATGACCACCTACAGTCGCTCAAAAAAGTAACCGAACACTACGGTTGATTACAGAATTCAGAAAAAATATCTGGCAACGATTTTTTTTAGAAAATTAGTGATCTGGCAACCTTCGTGTCACGTGACATTGGCAATGAATTGGCATGGAATTGAATTTGAATTGCAATGAAATTGCAACAACAAATGAATTGGCAAAATCTTGCCAATTTCAGATGATGATCAGTCAATCGTCTGAGAAGAAATCATCATTTCGTTTGATGAAAGTTTGATTTTTAAAATTTCCAACCTTAAAGCAAATTTTGTAAGACATTAAGGGACAAATAAATTTTAAAGCAATATAATCAATCACAAAGGCTTTGGGTTGGGTTGTTTTACCTCTGAGCGGCACTTATTTGCACACCATGGGCTAAATGGCCAGGTCACATGAACCCCGAAGGCTCAGAGAAGGTTGGGGGAGGTGACCCACTGGAACAGCTGTTGGGAGACAGATGGTAGCCTCCCGTCAAGGCCATCCAGTGTGTTCTTTAACGTGCACATGGTATGGCTCTCCCGCACACGGGACCACGGCTTAACGTCCCATCCGACGGCCGGCGGCCTTTCCAAGCCCATCGGTGTCCCCTACTGACCGTGGGCAGGGCGGAGAATTTTACGGAGATAAATCTGAACGCTGACCCAGCTGGGACTCGAACCTGGGAACTGCAGATTACGAGCTTGGCGCGCTACCGACTGAGCCACCCCCGCCCCTGCCTGTAGGCATTGAACTTTTTTGTTTTAGAGAAAAGTAAAAAAAAAATTGGGGGTTGGTAGGTTCTAACGAAATATTACGATTCGCATTTTCGAAATCTCTCAATGGTTTTAATAGCGCCCTCTAACAGTGATAAAACTGAAAAATACTCGTATATAACATTCCAGTTTGAAACTTCGTAACTTTGACAATAGCATTTTACAGAAGAATGTCACAGGAGATAAATATTCCCCAAAGCGTTCTAAATCTCGATTTTCAATAATAGTCGCTTAATATTTATAGTGCTATTGAAAGTGAAACTGTAACAACAATTGTTATTGTTCTGCAAGTCGAAAATGCTTTCCTCTGTAACTGAAAAAAAAAGTCGATCATTTTTGCATACATTGTGCATAAAACTTTTAGTCAACCTATTTTACTGCAAGTCTAAACAACATAACTTGCATCGTTACGATATCACAATCTTAACACTTAAATGAGTCGACGTGCTCGTATGTCACAATCAGGATAACTTATCTACACAAAGCAATAAGTAAATAACTTAATAGCTCACTCTTTGGAAAATGAGTAATTTATCTACACACATTATCTTACATTAAGATTATCATTTTATGTCAGCTTTTGAGATAACATTCGATGTTCCGTTAATTTACTATATCTCAAATTCAAATCGACAGGTTTTTTGCTATACAGTCGCTCAAAAAAGTATCCGAAAACTATGGTTGATTACAGAATTTAGAAAAAATTTCTGGCAACGATTTTTTTAGAAGTTAGTGATCTGGCAACCGCAGTTACTGCACACGCTCCAATTTGCTGTGAACGGTAACTGGAGCGTGTGCAGTTACTGCATACGCTCCAGTTGCTGTGAACGGTAACTGGAGCGTGTACAGTGGCTGTACACGCTCCAGATAGTTTTCCTGAATTCTGTAATCACGTGACACGAAGGTTGCCAGATCACTAATTTCTAAAAAAAAATCGTTGTCAGATATTTTTCTGAATTCTGTAATCAACCGTAGTGTTCGGATACTTTTTTGAGCGACTGTACAACATACAAACACAAGGACATGCCAGCTAGTTTAGATCCTGTTTTATATTCTTACTCCATCCGCTTTTATCTACTTCCTTCTGCCCTTTTTATCGATGCATGTCTCGTGTGATATCATTGCTGGTCATATCTCCGAAAGGTACTTCAATTATCAGCAGGTTAGCAAAAATTCTTTTTAAAATAATAAACTCATCCGTAGTTTATCCTACTGAAAGTTGCTTAGTCTATCACCAGATAGCGCTGATAGGATATTATTGAAATGCGCACAAATTCTGAATTTATATATACAAGGGAAAAAGTTAAGTTTTACATCGGCTTTCCTTAATATTTTGAAAAATATATGGAATTAAAAATCGAAAATTGAGTTACTTATGTGATATCATGTGGTGTCAATTTATTCGTCATCAGTTTATTACAGTAAATATATAATGTTATTATATGTTAATAATACTCTTATTACATAATTTTGGCAACATCGACTCTCGTATTACGAAATGCAGTGGTTCTCAACCTTTTATGCTTCACGTACCCCCTGGAAATGTGTATGTAACTGGCATACCCCTTGTATAGATAGATACAATTATAGTTATAGTATAACAATGGTTATTTTTACTTTGTTACTAGATCTAGCGACTTTTGAGCTCTCACGGCATACCCCAAAATTTTTTACCACGTACCCCACATTGAGAACCCATAACGTAATGAAAAGAAAGGTAATACAAAGCAATAAACAAAATTCTAGCAACGAGTTAATACTACTTTAATATTGTAAATAATTAGAAATGAAACCAATCTGTTGCATTTCAAATCACTCGCTACTAAATATATCACGTGTGTTACAAATGCCACAGCTTATCATCGGTAAAGAATTAAAAAAATGTTAAGGCCAAATAATCAAAATGTCTGTGCAATAATTTATTTCTCTTCAAATCAACAGAAACTTTTTTTCCCATCGTGTGGCGCAGAGTAATTTGCATTTGGTCTGTAAGTGATAGCTAGGCATAAACTAGAAGGAGAGCTGTGTACCATTCCCTTGTGATGATGCACAGAACCGGCCAGGTCTAGCACCTAATGTCCGACTCCGCCTTCCCGTGGTGAAGGCCGTTAGTACCTTTCAAAAGAGATATTCTCTTTTGGAAGGGAACGAAAGTGGAGGGCTGCCAGTTGTGTATGGCCTACTGATTTGGTCATCTATGGTCACTTTTTTTAACCTACTGAGGAATGGTCAACTTCACAGGGTACTGTGCTGACCATTTATACCTACTAGACTGGACTTGTTTATGGATTTGAGCTTGATTATTGATCCTGGACTTGCTGCACTGTTGGTCCTCTGTTGAGGGAGAATCTGCTGCTGTGTTTTCTGTTTGCTTCTGGGTTGCCAGCCCGAAGTGAACAGAGGCATGGGATACCTTATATCAGCTGGTGGATAATCCTAATCAGAGGCCATCACAGGTACCTGAACCTCACTTAGATAGTTGGACATCGTCATTCCTAAACTGGAGTAATATGTCTCAAGCAGACCATAGGGCTCATGAAAAAGTCTACTTGAAAAGGTGGTGCCTGAAGTTCCTACCAGCATCGGTGACTTCAGCCTTTAGCGGAGGAGGAACAGGTCTTTGCCCCATGCTTGCGATCAGGGGCTGTTTGATATTGTTGGCCCTACCTATCTCAATAAACCTAGTTTCTTTAAAAATCCTACTAATCATTTTCTCTCTGCAGGAACGTGCAACGTGAGGACATTATATAGAGATCATTCTCTTGATGTCCTCATGCAGGAATTCCAGCGCTATAACCTAGATATTCTAGGCTTGCAAGAGACCAGACGAACAGGTAAAGGTGAGATACTTAAAAATAACTTTAAATTTCTTTTTACAGGGAGGGAGGATGGAAAGCATCACCAAGGCGTGGGTCTGCTGCTCAGCAGACATGCTAGTGATGCTCTTCTAGGATATGAGTGCATTAATGAAAGGTTTTTTAGAGCTAAATTTCAGACAAGCATTAAAGACTTCAAAGTCATCTGCTGTTATGCCCCCACTGAGGATGCCGATGAGGATATGAAGGATAGGTTTTATGGACAAAATTTGAATTCTGTCAAGAAAGGAGATATTACCCTTGTTCTAGGTGACTTCAATGCCAAAGTTGGTACTGGCTCTGATGTTTGGAGAGGGGTGATAGGCACTTTTGTATTGGTAATTGCAATGGCAATGGGCAACGTTTCCTACAGGTAAGTAAACTTAATGGTTTGACAATAACTAACACAATGCAAACACCGTGACATACATAAGTACACATGGGTTTCACCTGATGGGTTGTATAAGAATGTGATTGATTATATATTAATTAACAGCAAATGGGCTAGTTCTGTTAGGAATACCAGGTCATATAGGGGAGCTGAAATTGGATCTGACCATTACCTTGTTAAAAGTGTCTTGCAACTTAAACATAAAAAGTGTTGTGCTGGGGTTAAAAATTTGCCTTTAATTCTGAAGCTCTGAAAGACCCAGTTATAGCCAAAGATTACCATGATAGGTTACTTATTATGACAGTCATGGTTTGTTTACTACTGAAGTTGAGGAAGAATGGGGCCATTTTAAACAGGCTTTTTTTGGAAACTAACAGTATTCTTTTAGGGAAAAAGGAGCAGAGGAGACAGACTTATTTGAGTGATAAGGCACTTGAGCTTATTTCAAAAAGAAGGAACTGCAGGAATGTCCTTAATCAGTACCCTACTAGTCCTAATAGATAGCATTGCAGAGAGCTTAATAAACGTGTAAAAGATCAATTAGCTGCTGATAAGAATCTTTGGCTTGATGGTTTGGCTGACAATGCCGAGGAAGCAGTTAGACAGCACAACAGCAGAGAACTGTACCAGATGGTTAATATTTTGTGTGATAGAAAACGGACAGGTATACAGGGATTGAAGGATAAACAAGGTAAGGTTATAGAAGGTGAAGATTCTGTCATGGCTAGGTGGACTGAGCATTTCAGTGATTAGTTCTACTCCCATTGTTTGCAATGATGATAGATGCATTGGTGGCTCTAATATTGGCCCTATAACACACTCTGAAGTTATTTTGGCTATTTCTAAACTTAAACTTCATAAATCCCCAGGGGTAAATGAAATTACTACAGAAATGCTTAAGAGCTGAGAATGTTTCGGTTACCACATGGATAACTGAAATTTTGAATATCTTTGATGATAAAGGCATGGTTCCTAAGGATTTTACCAGAGCTATTATTATCCCTATTTTCAAAAAAGGTGATCGCAGTTCTTGTGATAACTATAGGGGTATCAGCCTACTCTCTGTTCCAGGTAAAGTTCTTTCCATGATTGTGCTTAATAGAATTAAGAATCTGGTTGACAGTCAATTGCGTGATGAGCAATGTGGATTCAGAAGTGGTAGGGGATGTGTAGATCAGATATTTTCACTTAGGCAGATTCTTGAGAAACGTTTAGAGTTTCAGAAACCTTTGGTTGCTAGCTTTGTTGATTTCAAAAAGGCTTTCGACTCTGTTGATCGTCATAATTTGTGGTTGATTGTGAGATCATATGGTATACCAGACAAGTTAGTTAACATAATGAAAGCTATCTATAATAACACTGAGTCGTATGTGAGAGTTGGTAAGGCTTGTAGCAATTGGTTTAGCATTACTTCTGGTGTCCGACAAGGGTGCATTTTATATCCTTTTCTCTTTAGTTTGGTTATTGATTATGTTATGCGAAATTCACTTCAAGGGAAAGATTGGCCTTAAATGGTCTGGAGATACTAAAATTTCTGATTTAGATTATGCTGATGATTTAGCCCTTTTGGCAAATGATGTTGATGAGATGAACTCTTTCATTCTAACTGTTGATGAGACTGGTAGTAGAGTAGGTTTGGTTATAAACAGAGAGAAAATTAAAGTGATGAAAATTGGTCAGGCAGGCTGTGATTCAGTTAATCTGAATGGTTGCAGTCTTGAGCAGGTGTCACAGTTTAATTATCTTGGGAACATGCAGCAGATACTGGTGATGTGCGGCATGAGATTAACAGACGAATAGGGATTGCTGCCGGGACTTTTAAGAATCTATGGAGATTGTGAAGAAATAGGCGTATACACCTAAAGACTAAAATTAGATTGTATAATAGTTTGGTTCTTTCTAGGGTTAGTTATGTTAGTGAAACTTAGACACTGTGTAAACAAGATAACAGGAAACTAGATGCTTTTGATTCTATCTGCTTTAGTAGTATCTTGGGTATTAGGTGGTTTAATTTTGTAACTAATGATGAGGTTAGGCAAAGGAGTCTGCAACCTCCTTTAAGCAGTATATCGTGCAGAGAGAGACTACGCTGGTTTGGCCATGTTGCCCGTAATAATAATTAGAGATTGGTGAATAGGGTTATGAACAGTGTGCCTAAAGGCTTCAGAAAGAGAGGGAGACCTAGGATGCGGTGGGCAGACAATGTCAAACAGGACCTTGTTAGAATTGGTGTGCAGTGGCCGGATGCAGCAGATGTAGCTCAAGGCAGATATGCTTGGAGAATTAAATGCACGGTCTGGTTGGACCTCCATAGTCCATGGCTACTTGAGGAGGAGGATGATGATGATGAATTTGCATTTTGCAGCATTGCGTTGTGGTTAAAAATTTTTTTATTGTTATATAAATAGGTAAATGGCTTAATGAAAAGTGTATAAATCAGTGATTCCAAACATGCAAAGGTATCGTCTCTAACAGGTCTGTGCATTTTTTATTGTTTGTCCACGGAATTGCATGTATTCTCTATTGTTTGCCCGCGAATACATATATTCTCTGTTGTTTGCCCACGAATTGCATGCATTTTCAATTCTTTGCCCATGAATTTCATGCATCTTTATTCTTCACTCACGAATTTCATGCATTCTTTATTGTTTGCCCACGAATTTCATGTATCCTCTATTCCCCCCCCCCCCCCACGAAATTCGTGTATTCTTTATTGTTTGCCCACGAATTGCATATATTCTCTATTGTTTGCCCACGAATTGCATATATTCTCTATTGTTTGCCCACGAATTTCATGGATTCTGTATTGTCTGCTCACGAATTTCGTGTATTCTCTATTGTCTAGTCACGAATTGCAAACTGGAGATTTCCATTTCGTTAAAAAAAAGTCCAAAAGACATCGTTTAGGTCAGTGGTTCTCAAACTTTTATGCTTCACGTACCCCCTGGAAATGTGTATGTAACTGGCGTACCTTTTGTAGATAGATAAATCTATAGTTATAGTATAACAATGGTAATGAAATAAAACATACATATGTAACATATGTCTAGCGACTTTTCAGCTCTCACGGCGTACCCCAAAAAATTTTACCGCTTACCCCATGTTGAGAACCCCTGCTTAGGTCATTAGATGATTCTTTAAGATGTTGTGCCATCGGAAGAAATGGAGACTGGTCAGTTTTTCAGCCAATGTAGCCAGATGACGGAATGTGTCTCGAATGGTAATTGGCCGAAGTTCATAAAAATACCACAACGGAAGAAAATTGCTAAATCGCATCTTCCGCCGAAGTTGATATGAATAGAATAATTGATTTCATCATTGACGATTGGTTTTACTTTTGTATTCTCCTCTTCGAATACACATTATATAGGAATAGACTTTTTAAATATTTTCAGTTTCTATTCACAATTATCTGGAAACAGCTTGGCTCCTTGCCAAGCCAACTCCCATCCCCGTTGCCAGCCATCCCATTCTCATCAGTCATCCCTTGCTCTTGGATGCAGAAATCGGCCACTGCTGAAAAATAGAAAAAGAATAATCATCTTTTGAATGGAATTTCGGCAAGTAAAACGGAGTCCGTAATTTTACACTTCTTAAATTAAAAAAAAAAAGCTTTTTTTTATCATTTGGGTGAACAAAAATACAAGAATGCTGTTCCCAGCGACATCTCGTCTCTTACATTTGCCTCTCTTTTCTCCCTGCCGACTTCAAACGCAGTTAATAATCCTTTGAAGCTCCAAAGCATGCAACGGAAGTGGGCGTACAAATTGAAAATTTCGGATCCTTATCGTGCAACTGATTGAAGCCGTGACGTCTCACAGCATCCCCTGGCCAGTCACGTGGCACTGGAATGGACAGCCAGAGTCCCTTCATTGTGAAACCCCGCGAGGCTGAGCTGCCCTTCCTGGTTGAGATAGGAAGCTTCTCATTGGCTGCTATTTCTGATAGCTCTCCGTCATTGGCTGGAGCTGTGTACTGCTGCCGAGTCTCGAGGTCGAAACGACACAGCTGGGAGGAGGAAAATGTTGCAGGATTTATAACCCCCCCTCGGAGAGAAGCATCTTTGTACAGGTAAGTGTGAGGGAAGGGTTCGTATGTGGGGGGGGAGGTACTTATGGTGTTACAAAGACGCTACTCGTCTCTTGAATAGAGGTCACTTCCTCTTGGAAGCGAACAACGCCAGCGCCAACAGGAAATGATGTCATGGCGTCGTGCGCAAGGCTACTCCATGCACGTGCGCCGGCGGTCATCTGGTGATGTGACCCAGAAGCCGGGCTTCGTGCCAGCAAGGCTCGGGTTAGGCCTAATAGGCATCGATCGCCGCCACGCCGCACCTGATTGAGGCTCGGTACTCGCTCTGTCTCTCTCCTCCTCCCTCGAGCAAGCTCCTGTCGCTGTAACGTAAGAGAGCCGGAACACGAGGAAGCTCGAGGGTGACGGTAACCGACGCTTACACGTGACATGGATTGCGGGATTTGGAGAACAAAAATCCTAAGAAGGTTAATTTTCATCGTTCCTGATTATCAAACTATTTGTCAACCGAATTTTAAACCAGTGTTCCAAGATATATAACCTGCGTCCAACAGATATTCTTACTAATCATTGTAGCCAGTTTCGAGCCCATTTTTTAAAAATAATTCCCACCCAATCCTACTTTCTTGAAAAAGGACCCATCGAGGGTTGTTGTTGGGTTGTTTTACCTCTGAACGGCACTTTTTTGTACACCATGGGCTAAATGGCCAGGTCACAAGGACCCCGAAGGCTCAGAGAAGGTTGGGGGAGGGGACCCACTGGAACAGCTGTTGGGAGACAGATGGTAGCCTCCCGTCAAGGCCATCCAGCGTGTTCTTTAACGTGCACAGGGTATGACTCTCCCGGACACGGGACCACGGCTTAACGTCCCATCCGACGGACGGCGGCCTTTCAAAGCCCATCGGTGTCCCCTACTGACCGTGGGCAGGACGGGGAATTTTGCGGAGACAAATCTCAACGCTGACCCAGTTGGGACTCGAACCTGGGAACTACAGATTACGAGCCTGGCGCGCTACCGACTGAGCCACCCCCGCCCCACCCATCGAGGAGAGTTTGGATGGCCGTCATCCGTCCGACGGGCGATAAGTCGCGATCTTGTGTGCAATAGAACCACGCTCTGTGTTGTTAAAGAACGTGCTGCTTAAACTTGGCGAAAGGCATCCATGTATTAGCGCGCCAGGCTCGTAATCTGTAGTTCCCAGGTCCGAGTCCTAGCTGGGTCAGCGTTGAGATTTATCTCCGCAAAATTCCCCGCCCTGCCCACGGTCAGTAGGGGACACCGATGGGCTTGGAAAGACCGCCGTCCGTCGGATGGGACGTTAAGCCGTGGCCCAGTATGCAGGAGAGCTATACCCTGTGCACGTTAAAGAACACGCTGGATGGCCTTGACGGGAGAATACCATCTGTCTCCCAATAGCTATTCCAGTGGGTCCCCTCCCCCAACCTTCTCTGAGCCTTCGGGGTTCATGTGACCTGGCCATTTAGCCCATTGTGTGCAAAAAAGTGCCGCTCAGAGGTAAAACAACCCAACCCAACCCGCATCCATGTATTGTCAAACACTATCCAAGTGGCCTGAGTTGGGTTGTTTTACCTCTGAGCGGCATGGTGGACAAAAAACACACCATGGGCTAAATGTCCAGGTCACAACGATCCCGAAGGCTCAGAGAAGGTTGGGTGAGGGGACCCACTGGAACAGCTGTTGGGAGACAGATGATAGCCTCCCGTCAAGGCCATCCAGCGTGTTCTTTAACGTGCACAGGGTATGGCTCTCCCGCACACGGGACCACGGCTTAACATCCCCATCGGAGGAACGGCGACCTTTCCAAAGCCAACGGTGTCCTACAAGTGATCTACAAGTGATCTGGATATTTAGTCCATTGTGTGGAGAAAAAGTGCTGCTCAGAGATAAAAAAAACATCCTAAGAATGACATTTTCCCCATTATCAAATGTCGAAATACTTTTTTTCCCCCAACCTATTATTGATCGGGATGAGTTCAAGGTTTTTTGGCGTTCCTTAAATGACACAAACTAGCACTCCAAACCCTTTCTTTAAAAACTACGTAATACAGACATAATCACGTTTATTTTAAATTATTCATCTTTTCTTTCAATGAGCTGCAAAAAAGAAACATAATAGCAACCAAAAGAAAAGAACGAAAAAGATGTTTAAAACTTTGCAATCTCAATAAAAAAATAATCCTAAAATGTTTTGGAACGTCGTGAGGGAGAGCGGTATCTGAAAAATTTAAATCGCATATGCATCTTCGATGTGCCAGGTAAAAGTACCCATTACGATTTCCATCTGAAAGTAAGCCCAATTGGCATAGAGTACAAATAAAGACTAAACCACGCTTTGAGTGGGGGGCGGGAGTGGCTCAGTCGGTAGCGCGTCAGGCTCGTAATTTGTAGTTCCCAGGTTCGAGTCCCAGCTGGGTCAGCGTTGAGATTTATCTCCCAAAACTCCCCTCCCTGTCCACGGTCAGTAGGGGACACCGATGGGCTTGGAAAGACCGCCGTCCGTCGGATGAGACGTTAAGCCGTGGCCCAGTATGCAGGAGAGCTATACCCTGTGCACGTTAAAGAACACGCTGGATGGCCTTGACGGGAGACTACCATCTGTCTCCCAATAGTTATTCCAGTGGGTCCCCTCCCTCAACCTTCTCTGAGTCTTCGGGGTCCATGTGACCTGGCCATTTAGCCCATTGTGTGCAAAAAAGTGCCGCTCAGAGGTAAAACAACCCAACCCTTTGAGTGTGCCCCTAGGGGCAAACCACGTTCCGGTCCTATCATAGATATATATATATATCCACCCTTAAGATATTTCTGGTGTTAAAATAATGGCAATGATTGTTTCATTTCAATGCGCTAAAATTTGAAATCGAAACGAAAATTCTAAAGAATACAAATTGTCACTGAAGCGCATTTCTCCAGTCAATAAGACAAACAACCTTCCATCCTTAAGACTGTATTAGTAAAGTAATTGAAAAAAACAACAACAAATAGTGTAAAGTACAGTTATGGCAATATAATCGACAAAGATAAAAACTAAACAACCATCAGATTTCAGTTGTTTCATCTCTGAGCGGTATTTTTTGTGAAAATAATGGGCTAAATAGTCAGGTTACAAGGACCCCAAATATACGAAGTTCTGTAGGGGAAAGGGAACCACTGGCCAACTGTTTGGAGACGGGATGGAAAGCTCCTATAAATGTAACCAAGCTTGTTCCGTAATGAGCGTAGAGCATGGTTCTCCTGCACATGTAGAGACAGCTTAACATACAGTCGCTCAAAAAAGTATCCGAACACTATGGTTGATTACAGAATTCAGAAAAAATATCTGACAATGATTGTTTTAGAAATTAGTGATCTGGCAACCTTCGTGTCACGTGATTACAGAATTCAGAAAAAATATCTGACAATGATTGTTTTAGAAATTAGTGATCTGGCAACCTTCGTGTCACGTGATTACAGAATTCAGAAAAAATATCTGACAATGATTGTTTTAGAAATTAGTGATCTGGCAACCTTCGTGTCACGTGATTAAAGAATTTAAAAAAAAATATCTGACAATGATTGTTTTAGAAATTAGTGATCTGGCAACCTTCGTGTCACGTGATTACAGAATTCAGAAAAAATATCTGGAGCGTGTACAGCAACTGTACACGCTCCAGTTACCGTTCACAGCAAACTGTAGCGTGTGCAGTTACTGCACACGCTCCAGTTTGCTGTGAACGGTAACTGCACACGCTCAATATTTCCGTGAGTGAGCCCACACGATCTAGTATCAAAATAATATGACCACTTACAGTCGCTCAAAAAAGTATCCGAACACCATGGTTGATTGCAGAATTCAGAAAAAATATCTGGCAACGATATTTTTAGAAATTAGTGATCTGGCAACCTTCGTGTCACGTGACACCCTGCTGTAATTCTCCTGAAAAAAAGGTAGATCGAATGCTTGTATGAATACCCAAAATAAATATTACCACAGTAAATATCATTCAAGCTCTAAGATTATAGCTTAGGCAGCCTTTGAGAGGCAAGTGTCAAAATCCATTTAAATATCAAAATTTCCTTAGACGAAGAAGCTAACCGAATATTCTGTCTCATAACTAAAACTGTCATTCCATCCTGTCTAAGGGATTCATGAATTAAGCAACGAGAAACTTTTTGGAAAGTCCCCAGTGTGGAAATTATTAGTACAAAACAGTGAATTATAGAAGCACAGTTAGGCCATATACTGGAGTTATCATGAAGATAAATTAATTGTATGTGTCAAAACATAGTGTAGAGAGATGAAGTAAATATGAAATAACTAAATATAATACTGAATGTAATGGTTATAATCACATATATGTGGCGGGGGTGGCTCAGTCGATAGCGCGTCAGGCTCGTAATCTGCAGCTCCCAGGTTCGAGTCCCAGCTGGGTCAGCGTTGAGATTTATCTCCGCAAATATTCCCCGCCCTGCTCACGGTCAGTAAGGGACACCGATGGGCTTGGAAAGGCCGCCGTCCGTCGGATGGGACGTTAAGCCGTAGCCCCGTGTGCGGGAGAGCCATACCCTGTGCACGTTAAAGAACACGCTGGATGGCCTTGACGGGAGGCTACCATCTGTCTCCCAACAGCTGTTCCAGTGGGTCCCCTCCCCCAACCTTCTCTGAGCCTTCGGGGTCCATGTGACCTGGCCATTTAGCCCATGGTGTGTAAAAAAGTGCCGCTCAGAGGTAAAACAACCCAACACAACCCATAATCACGTATACAAAGGAACCGATAAAAAGTTTTCGTAAAGCAATGTTGGAATGGAATGGCCAAGAATATTTCAAAAGAAATAGGCAGTGATGTCATACCAATTAACAACCGATTCTCCTTTAATTTTTATTTGACTTTTACAATTTGATGACTTTAGAACAATTGCAAAAAAATTTATAATCACCTGACCAGGCCTGATTGACCCCGTCTCATAAAACAAATCATCAATACACTGAATCTGGATGATTTCTTCCAATAGGTTTTTTGACCAAGCATTTTTAGGTGCGCAACTAATCAATACTCATTAAAAAAGTATATATATTTTTAAGGTAGTGTTTTCTTAATTCCTTAAAAATACAGTTTTTTTTTCTTTCAATTCATCACGCTTCAGAAATGCTTTTTTTTTTTTCGTTTCTTAAGTAGAGAATTTTTTCTGCTGGTCTTTAAAATTATGCAGCCATTCTCGACTTTCGCGGTAAATAGGTTCTGGTAAATCATCGTGCAAATGGAGACCAACAACTTATGGAGAAAAGGGGGATTGTGAAGAAATCCATATTATTAATAAAGAGCACATTGAAAGTTTTATTTAAACATGTTTTTCTAAAAATTCAGTTCAGCAGCAGTAATAACCTATTACTGACTTGTTGCATCTTTATTTGAATTAAGAATATCTATATTTTATTTATATATTATAAAATATCTATATACATGCTAAATATTCTACACTGGTTTACATAAATGAAGGAAAATGCCTATATTAAGTCAACGGGAAGCTAACGTCAAACAAAGTTCTATAACTTCTAAAATAAGTTTTTTGTTTCGAAAAATGTGATTGTAGATAAAGATCTCATTCAAATAAATCAATATCTCGATTATCAACAATATTCGTTCAGTATTTAATGAGTTATGGAAGTTTGAATATTTAACAACAACAATGACAGTCTTAAGAAACTTATAACAAAACTGAAGAATAGTGAAAGAATTCTTTACACAAAGTTCTAAAATACAAACTTATTTTATTAAACGCTTTGATACAATACTTATTACTAAGTCTTAATTAACTTCTGAAATCAATTTTTGTGGCTGGCATTGTTATCGCTAAATATTCAGAATTCCATAACTCATTAAATACTGAACGAATATTGTTGAAAATCGAGATATTGATTTATTTGATTGAGATCTTTATCTGCAATCACATTTTTCAAAACAAAAAAAAAACTTATTTTAGAAATTATAGAGCTTCGACCTCAGCTTCCCATTGACATAACTTAGGGTTGTTCCTCAATTTATGGAAACCATTCTACAATAGCTATGCCAAGGACGGATACAGGGCTCTGCGCCTAGGGCCCCATACTTCCTATTGACCTCGCGTTTAAAAATAAATAAGGGAACAAACGAGCTGCTTTGCTTTTTGGTCCACTACTAAAAACGCCAGAAGACATAAAACAGAAAACGTGCTCTTATGAACTGCACAAGGATCACAGAACATTCATAAACTTTTCCTTATGTTTCGATTTGTTTTTATTTGCTCATATTCGAGAATAAATTTTTCGCTAATATAATGATTGCTCCCCGATCGATATCATAACTCATCGTAGTTAAAAACTTGATTGAATACTTTCTATCCCTCGCCACTCCCCCAGAACTGGCCCTTGTACGATGGGGCGGGGGATGGCTCAGTCGGTAGCGCGCCAGGCTCGTAATCTGTAGTTCCCAGGTTCGAGTCCCAGCTGGGTCATCGTTGAGATTTACCTCCGCAAAATTCCCCCACCCTCCCCACGGTCAGAAAGGGACGCCGATGGGCTTGGTAAAGGCCGCCGTCGGATGGGACGTTAAGCCGTGGCCCCGTGTGCGGGAGAGCCATACCCTGTGCACGTTAAAGAACACACTGGATGGCCTTGACGGGAGGCTACCATCTGTCTCCCAACAGCTGTTCCAGTGGGTTCCCTCCCCCAACCTTCTCTGAGCCTTCGGGGTCCATGTGACCTGGCCATTTAGCCCATGGTGTGCAAAAAAGTGCCGCTCAGAGGTAAAACAACCCAACCCAACCCTTGTACAAAATGCAGGTTTGTGTTGGGTTGTTTTACCTCTGAGCGGCACTTTTTGCACACCATACGCTAAATGGCCAGGTCACATGGACCCCAAAGGCTCAGAGAAGGTTGGGGGAGGGGATCCACTGAAAGAGCTGTTAGGAGACAGATGGTAGCCTCCCGTCAAGGACATCCAGTGTGTTCTTTAATGTGCACAGAATATGACTCTCTCACACAAGGATCATGGCTTAACGTACCACCCGATGGACGGCGGCCTTTCCAAGCCTATCGGTGTCCCCTACTGACCGTGGGCAGAGCGGGGAATTTTGCTGAGATAAATCTCAACGCTGACCCAGCTGGGACTCGAACCTGGGAACTACAGATTACGAGCCTGGCGCGCCACCGACTGAACCACCCCGTACGAAATGCATTTAGGAAAATCGGTAAAAGAAAAAAAAATTATCTATTTATTTCCAAATTTATTTCGTTAGAAATAAATGTTGTTTATATTGCGATTCATTATTTCATTTTTTTTGTATTTTTAAGAACTGATATATCGATCGATAATATTATTACTACACTACATTAGAATTTGTAAGCTTTCAATGGAATTATTAAACTACTATTTTTTTAAACAACGATTTTTTTAAGAAATAAATAGAACGATGCATAACAGGAGAGTATTATTTGAATTTAAACGGGATTAAGAACACAATATGAAGCAAAAAGCTGATCTCAAGCGTAAATTACAATATTTTTTTCCTAAAAGATTGTTGAATGCGAAAGCCATGCTCGTCAAACTTCTTAACATCAAGTGATCATTAAACAGAAGTTGGAGGAAGGAAAAGTAAAAGAAGGATTTGGGTTGTTTTACCTCTGAGCGGCACTTTTTTGCACATCATGGGCTAAATGGCCAGGTCACATGGACCCCGAAGGCTCAGAGAAGGTTGGGGGAGGGGACCCACTGGAACAGCTGTTTGGAGACAGATGGTAGCCTCCCGTCAAGGCCATCCAGCGTGTTCTTTAACGTGCACAGCGTATGGCTCTCCCGCACACGGGGCCACGGCTTAACGTCCCATCCGACGGACGGCGGCCTTTCCAAGCCCATCGGTGTCCCCTACTGACCGTGGGCAGGGTGGGGAATTTTTGCGGAGATAAATTTCAACGCTGACCCAGCTGGGACTCGAACCTGGGAACTACAGATTACGAGCCTGGCGCGCTACCGACTGAGCCACCCCCGCCCCGTAAAAGAAGGAAATGCTCAGTAAAATTAAATAACAAAATTATTGCGCAGCAGTAAAGACTATGCTCAAAGTACAAGAGATTAAAATCCTAAAATTTTTAATTTTTTTTTCCTTTATAATGAGAGGAAATAATTCAATGCACTCGAAACACTAAAATGCATTTCTATTCAGATTTTAAAAAACGAAGTTAAAGAAATTATTTCACAATAGAATTAGAGGCTGTATAAAAAAATTCAAAACCGCTTTTTAGTTTTTCAAAAAATTTGTTTCATGGATTTGGACCATTTGTGTCATTACCTGTTTTATGAAAATTCGTTTTGTTAATGTGGGGGTGGGGGGGGAAGGATAGCGAAACTTTGTTTTGTGGTACTAGCACAAAAGCTGAACAATGTACAGTGGACCCCCGATATAACGCGCATGTCGGGCGGGAAACAACACCCGCGTTATAAGGTGAACCGCGTTATACCGAGCGGCGCGGTGGCGACACAATAAATTTCACACTGTAAGCTTTTCTTTTACTCATCATGCATACAATAATTAAACACTATTCAAAATACATGCAGGAACTCAATACATACACAATTACTCAATACGCAGTAACAATAAAATGCGATACTCACTAACGCCGCACGGACCTGTATAAACATGTTTGAACTTATCGCGAACATCGCCCGTGCTATAACCGATTGCGCGGTATAGCGAGCAGCGCTATAACGAAGGTCCACTGTATTTAGTAAATAAAATAAAATAAAAAAAAAAGGCAGTCCCGTGATCGAGTGGTTAGTGCGCTTGGTTATTGATCTAAGGGACCTGGGTTCGAGCACCGGGTAATGCACGGATGTTCATGTTGTTTTTCTGCTGAGGTCCCGCCATCCTCACAGATGATGTGATGTGAAGGTTAGAAACCTTTCAACAATGGGCTTTCTGCTATCCCAAACAAAGAATCGGACGTGTAAATCACAATGTAGAAAACAAAAATAATAGTTTTTCTGAATTTTTAAAAGTTCCTACTTGGGCAGAGTAAACTTTCTGTGATCCAATACTCTTGGATCCCAATTTCCTTTCCAAAATAGATTTCAAAAACAAAAATTAACTCTTCAAACAAGGTATAAAAAAATAACAGATTCACAGTTCTTTCTTCAGTTCCACCACAAAAATAACCATGAGGTTATCACTTGAGATACTGGCCACTAGAGAAAGTTTGTAAGCAAAAACACATTTTTCTTGAACAGTCAATATTTCATATTTGTATATTAAATTCCTCTTCTTTTTATTTTCGAAAAACGAAAACCCAGCAAAGGATGAATTCAGATCTGTTTGTTAAAGAACTTTCCTCCAAGAAACTGAGAAGCAGGGTCTGAATTTTTAATCTATTCCTTTTACTGTAGCTTCTGCAGAGAAGAGATTTCATTGACAAGTCTTCATCAATAATCTTCATCTTTTCCTTCAGAATTTGATAGAGAAATCTCACATAGAGAATTCTCACAGACCTTCTACTATTATGACATATAAACTGATAGGCTCCTGTCAGACCTCTGTGGCAAGCAGCTTCTTGAGGGGTATTTATTTTATTTTATTTTTTTTTAATTTTATATCCCATATGTGCTTTTTGTTTGTAAGATACACTTCACTGAACCTTCATGATATATTTCATCCTGCTTCCTTGGTCTGTAAATGGTAGATAGTCCCTAGAAGGAGAGTTACGCACCAATTCACTGTGATGATGCATAGAACAGGCCAGGCCTATCTGAATTATAATGTCCGACCTATCTGAATTATAATGTCCGACCTATCTGAATTATAATGTCCGACCCCGCCTTCTCGTGATGCAGGCTGTTAGTACCTTCCAAAAGAGATACTCTCGTGGAAGTAAACGGAAAGGGAGGGCTGACAGATTAGTGAGGCCTACTGATCTGGACAACTATGGCTACTTTTTATTTCTACCCTGCTGAGGAGTGGTCAACCACACAGGGTTCTTACCAGACTGGACTAGATTAAGGCTCTGAGCTTGATCCTGAATTTCTGCACTAGTGGGCTTCTGTGGAGGGAGAATCTTCTGCTGTGTTTTCTGTTTATTTGTGGGTTGACAGCCCAAAATGAATAAATTCACAGGTTATGTTTTATCAACTGGTGGATAATCCTGAGCAGAGGCCATCGCAGGCACCTGAACTCTTTGCTTCTACTGGCATCGTCAAATTCTACATTGGAGGAAGTCTTCCAGTGTAGATGAAAGTCTTCCAGTGTAGATGCCTTTAGTGGTGGGGGAACGGGTCTTTGTCTCATGCCTGCGATTAGGAGGCTGTTTGATATTGTCGGCATTCCCTCTCTCAATAAACATAGATTCTTCAAACATCCTACTAACCATTTTCTCTCCATAGGTAGTTGGAATATGAGGACTCTGCACAGAGATTATTCTCTTGATGTTCTCATACAAGAATTCCACCGTTATAACCTTCATGTTCTCTGATTGCAAGAGACCAGATGGAGAGGTAAAGGTCAGGTTCGTAAAAAAAATCTTAAATTTCTCTTTTCAGGGAGGAACGATAATAAGCATCTCTAAGGCGTAGGTCTGCTTCTTAGCAAACACTCTAGTGATGCTCTTCTAGGATATGAGTGCATTAATGAAAGGTTTCTTACAGCGAAATTTCAGACAAGCATTAAAGACTTGAATGTTATCTGCTGTTGTGCCCCCACTGAGGATGCCGATGAGGATGAGAAAGATAAGTTTTACGGACAAAATTTAAATTCTATCAAGAAAGGAGATATTACCCTTGTTCTAGGTGACTTCAATGCCAAAGATGGTACTGACTCTGATGTTTGGGGAGGGGTGATAGGCACTTTTGTATTGGTAACTGCAATGGCAATGGGCAACGTCTCCTACAGGTAAGTAAACTCAGTGGTTTCAGAATAACTAACACTTATTACAAACACCGCGACATGCATAAGTACAAATGGGTTTCACCTGATGGGCTGCATAAGAATATGATTGATTATAACATATTAATTAATAGCAAATGGGCTAGTTCTGTTAGGAATACCAGGGCATATAGAGGAGCTGAAATTGGATCTGACCATTACCTTGTGAAAAGTGTGTTGCAACTTAAACTTAAAAAGTGTTGTGCTAGGCTTAAAAAATTTGCTTTTAATACTGAAGCTCTGAAAGACCCAGTTATACTAAAGCTTATCATGATAGGTTACTTAGTCATTACGACAGTCATGGTTTGCTTAATACTGAAGTTGAGGAAAAATGGGGCCATTTTAAACAGGATTTTTTGAGAAACTAACAGTACTCTTTTAGGAAAAAGGAGCAGAGGAGACAGAATTATCTGAGTGATAAGGCACTTGAGCTTATGTCAGAAAGAAGGAACTGCAGGAATGTACTTAATCAGTACCCTACTAGTCCTAATGGAAAGGATTACAGAGAGCTTAGTAATTGTGTAAAGGATCAGTTAGCTGCTGATAAGAATCTTTGGCTTGATGGCTTGGCTGACAAAGCCGAGGAAGCAGTTAGACAGCACAACAGCAGAGAGCTGTACCAGATAGTTAATATTTTGTGTGGTAGAAAACGGACAGGTATACAGGGATTGAAGGATAAACAAGGTAAGGTTACAGAAAGTGAGGGTTCTGTCATGTCTAGGTGGGCTGAGCATTTCAGTGATGTTCTAAACAATGTGGTTAGTTCTTCTCCCATTGTTTGCAATGATGATAGATGCATTGGTGGCTTTAATGTTGGCCCTATAACACAATCTGAAGTTATTTTGGCTATTTCTAAACTTAAACTTCATAAATCCCCAGGGGTAAATGAAATTATTACAGAAATACTTAGAGCTGGGAATGTTTCGGTTACCACATGGATAACTGAAATTATGAATATCTTTGATGACAAAGGCATGGTTCCGAAGGATTTTACCAGAGCTATTATTATCCCTATTTTTAAAAGAAGTGATCGCAGTTCTTGTGATAACTATAGGGGTATCAGCCTACTTTCTCTTCGAGGTAGAATTCTATCCATGATTGTGCTTAATAGAATTAAGAATCTGGTTGACAGTTAATTGCGTGATGAGCAATGTGGATTCAGAAGTGGTAGGGGATGTATGGATCCGATGTTTTCACTTAGGCAGATTCTTGAGAAATTTTTAGTTTCAGAAACCTTTGTTGATTTAGAAAAGACTTTTGACTCTGTTGATCGTCATAATTTGTGGTTGATTGTGAGATAGTATTATGGCATACCAGACAAGTTAGTTAACATAATGAAAACTTTCAATGATAACACTGAATCTTGTGTGAGAGTTGGTAAGTCTTGTAGCAATTGGTTTAGCATTACTTCTGATGTTCACCACGGGTTCATTTTGTCTCCTTTTCTCTTTAGTTTGGTTATTGATTATGTTATACGAAATTCACTGCAAGGGAAAGATTTTGACTTTAAATGGTGTAGAGATACGAAAATTTCTGATTTAGATTATACTGCCCTTTTGGCAAATAGCCGTCCCATGGCCGAGTGGTTAGCGTGCTTGGTTACTGATCTAAGGGACCTGGGTTCGAGCCCCGGGTAAGGCATGGTTGTTTGTGTCGTTTTTCTGCTGAGGTCCTGCCATCCTCTCAGACCTTCTACTGTGGCATATAAACTGACAGGCTCCTTGTCAGACCTCTGTGGCAAGCAGCTGCTTGAGGGGGTATTTATTTATTTTTTTATTTGGCAGATGATGTTGATGATATGAACTCTTTCATTCGAGCTGTTGATGAGACTGGTAGTAGAGTAAGTTTGGTTATAAACAGAGAGAAAACTAAAGTGATGAAAATTGGTCAGGCAGGCTGTGATTCAGTTAATCTGAATAGTTGCAGTCTTGAGCAGGTGTCACAGTTTAATTATCTTGGGAGCTATGTAAGAGATACTGGTGATGTGCAGCATGAGATTAACAGACGAATAGGGATTGCTGCCGGGACTTTTAAGAATCTATGGAGAGTGTGGAGAAATAGGCGTATACACCTAAAGACTAAAATTAGACTGTATAATAGTTTGGTTCTTTCTAGGGTTAGTTATGGTAGTGAAACTTTGCTTTGTATAGAAGATAACTGGAAACTAGATGCTTACGCAGTATCTTGGACATTAGATGGTTCAATTTTGTAAGTAATGATGAGGTTAGGCAAAGGAGTCGGCAACCTCCTTTAAGCAGCATGTTGTGCGGAGAGAGACTCCGTTGGTTTGGCCATGTTGCCCGTATGGATAATTATAGATTGGCGAATAGGGTTATGAACAGTGTGAATAAAGGCCTCAGAAAGAAGGGGAGACTTAGGATGCGATGGGCAGACAATGTCAAACAGGACCTTATTAGAATTGGTGCGCAGTGGCCAGATGCAGTAGATGTAGCTCATGACAAATATACCGGGAGCACTAAATTGCACAATATATTTGAATCCATAGCCCATGGCTGCTTGAGGATGATGATGATGATGCTTCCTCCTCAATTAGGAGTTTCCTACTGAATGTAAGTCAGGTCTATTCACTGCTTATGTGAATAGAAAGCCATGTTCAAAGCTTTCTACCTTTGGAAATAACGTTTTTATGAAAAAAAAAAGTTACTGGAGATAAATTGATGACCTCACTCAGATCTCTCTAAATATCTTATTTTCCGCAATATTAGTTTTAACGTTTAAAGAATAATGGAAGCTGAAACATTTAACTGTTGCTTTTGCTATTCATGAAATTTAGTTCAGAAGATTCAACACAACTCTTATAATAATATCGTTCACTAATATAAATGGGGCGAGGGGTGGCTCAGTCGGTAGCGCGCCAGGCTCATAATCTGTAGATCCCAGGTTCGAGTCCCAGCTGGGTCAGCGTTGAGATTTATCTCCGCAAAATTCCCCGCCCTGCCCACTGTCAGTAGGGGACACCGATGGGCTTGGAAAGGCTGTAATCGATAGTTCTTCAACTGTAAATGTATTCTTTGCAGCCATGCTGACGGGTACCCGGTGAGGTTGGGTTGGGTTGTTTTACCTCTGAGCGGCACTTTTTTGCACACCATGGGCTAAATGGCCAGGTCACATGGACCCCGAAGGCTCAGAGAAGGTTGGGGGAGGGGACCCACTGGAACAGCTGTTGGGAGACAGATGGTAGCCTCCCGTCAAGGCCATCCAGCGTGTTCTTTAACGTGCACAGGGTATGGCTCTCCCGTACACGGGGACACGGCTTAACGTCCCATCCGACGGACGGCGGCCTTTCCAAGTCCATCGGTGTCCCCTACTGACCGTGGGCAGGGCGGGGAATTTTGCGGAGATAAATCTCAACGCTGACCCAGCTGGGACTCGAACCTGGGAACTACAGATTACGAGCCTGGCGCGCTACCGACTGAGCACCCCCCCGCTCCCCGGTGAGGAGAATCACTAAAAAAAAAATGGTGATGGAATAAAAAAATTGGATATGGTTGTATTGTTCTACAACATTATAGTATTAAAAAAAATTTAAAGTGGAAATTTATCGTCGTGGAATTTACGAGGGATGAAAAACTCATGACCTGCATCCTGATCTGTTATTTCTAGGGATTTTTTTCTGTAGCCGTTTGTCTAATTTATCAATATTTAACTATAAATCAAAATAATTTTTTGACTGAAATAATATTCGACTATTTTTTAAGTTCAAAATAATTTCGAGTGAAAAGTAAATAATTCTGCATATCCTTAGTAGGTAAAGCGATATTTGCCCTAGTGCCAATGGTCTAATTGTCTAGCCATTCACTAATAACTGATTATTTCTGGATGTCACTCTATTTTCGTCTCCTAACGATCATCATCATCATCGTCATCATCCTCAAGCAGCCATGGCTACGGAGGTCCAACCAGACCGCGCAGTTTAATTCTCCAAGCATATCTGTCCTGAGCTACATCTGCTGCATCCGGCCACTGCACACCAATTCTAATAAGGTCCTGTTTGACATTGTCTGCCCACCGCATCCTAGGTCTCCCCCTCCTTCTGAGGACTCTAGGCACACTGTTCATAACCTTATTCGCCAATCTATAATTATCCATACGGGCAACATGGCCAAACCAGCGGAGTCTCTCTCTGCACAATATGCTGCTTAAAGGAGGTTGCAGACTCCTTTGCCTAACCTCATCATTAGTTACAAAGTTAAACCACCTAATACCCAAGACACTGCGTAAGCATCTAGAATGAAAAGCATCTAGTTTCCTGTTATCTTGCTTACACAGCGTCCAAGTTTCACTACCATAACTAACCCTAGAAAGAACCAAACTATTATACAGTCTAATTTTAGTCTTAAGGTGTATACGCCTATTTCTCCACAATCTCCATAGATTCTTAAAAGTCCCGGCAGCAATACCTATTCGTCTGTTAATCTCATGCCGCACATCACCAGTATCAGTTACGCAGCTCCCAAGGTAATTAAACTGTGACACCTGCTCAAGACTGCAACCATTCAGATTAACTGAATCACAACCTGCCTGACCAATTTTCATCACTTTAGTTTTCTCTCTGTTTATAACCAAACCTACTGTACTACCAGTCTCATCAACAGTTCGAATGAAAGAGTTCATCTCATCAACATCATTTGCCAAAAGGGCTAAATCATCAGCATAATCTAAATCAGAAATTTTCGTATCTCCAGCCCATTTAAGGCCAAAAGCTTTCCCTTGAAGTGAATTTCGCATAACATAATCAACAACCAAACTAAAGAGAAAAGGAGACAAAATGCACCCTTGTCGAACACCAGAAGTAATGCTAAACCAATTGCTACAAGACTTACCAACTCTCACACATGACTCAGTGTTATTATAGAGAGCTTTCATTATGTTAACTAACTTGTCTGGTATACCATATGATCTCACAATCAACCACAAATTATGACGATCAACAGAGTCGAAAGCCTTTTTGAAATCAACAAAGCTAGCAACCAAAGGTTTCTGAAACTCTAAACATTTCTCAAGAATCTGCCTAAGTGAAAATATCTGATCTACACATCCCCTACCACTTCTGAATCCACATTGCTCATCACGCAATTGCCTGTCAACCAGATTATTAATTCTATTAAGCACAATCATGGAAAGAACTTTACCTGGAACGGAGAGTAGGCTGATACCCCTATAGTTATCACAAGAACTGCGATCACCTTTTTTGAAAATAGGGATAATAATAGCTCTGGTAAAATCTTTAGGAACCATGCCTTTATCATAAAAGTTATTCAAAATTTCAGTCATCCAAATGGTAACTGAAACATTCCCAGCTCTAAGCATTTCCGTAGTAATTTCAACCCCTGGGGATTTATGAAGTTTAAGTTTAGAAATAGCCAAACTAACTTCAGATTGTGTTATAGGGCCAACATTAAAGCCAACAATGCATCTATCATCATTGCAAACAATGGGAGTAGAACTAACCACATTGTTTAGAACATCACTGAAATGCTCAGCCCACCTAGCCATGACAGAATCCTCACCTTCTATAACCTTGCCTTGTTTATCCTTCAATCCCTGTATACCTGTTCGTTTTCTACCACACAAAACATTAACTATCTGGTACAGCTCTCTGCTGTTGTGCTGTCTAACTGCTTCCTCAGCTTTGTCAGCAAGGCCATCAAGCCAAAGATTCTTATCAGTAGCTAACTGACCCTTCACACGTTTATTAAGTTCTTTGTAATGCTTTCTATTAGGACTAGTAGGGTACTGATTAAGGACATTCCTGCAGTTCCTTCTTTCTGAAATAAGCTCAAGTGCCTTATCACTTAAATAATTCTGCCTCCTCTGCTCCTTTTTCCCTAAAAGAGTACTGTTAGTTTCCAAAAAAGCCTGTTTAAAATGGCCCCATTCTTCCTCAACTTCAGTATTAAGCAAACCATGACTGTCATAATGACTAAGTAACCTATCATGGTAAGCTTTAGCTATAACTGGGTCTTTCAGAGCTTCAGTATTAAAGGTAAATTTTTTAACCCTAGCACAACACTTTTTAAGTTTAAGTTGCAAGACACTTTTAACAAGGTAATGGTCAGATCCAATCTCAGTTCCCCTATATGCCCTGGTATTTCTAACAGAACTAGCCCATTTGCTGTTAATTAATATATAATCAATCATATTCCTATGCAGCCCATCAGGTGAAACCCATGTGTATTTATGTATGTCGCGGTGTTTGTAATATGTGTTAGTTATTCTGAAACCATTGAGTTTACTTACCTGTAGGAGACGTTGCCCATTGCCATTGCAGCTACCAATACCAAAAGGGCCTATTACTCCTCCCCAAAGGTCAGAGTCGGTACCAACTTTGGCATTGAAGTCACCAAGAACAAGGGTAATATCTCCTTTCTTGACAGAATTCAAAATATCCTGAAGTTGTCTGTAAAACCTATCCTTCTCATCCTCATCAGAATCCTCAGTGGGGGCATAACAGCAGATAACATTCAAGTCTTTAATGCTTGTCTGAAATTTTGCTATAAGAAACCTTTCATTAATGCACTCATATCCTAGAAGAGCATCACTAGCATGTCTGCTGAGCAGCAGACCCACGCCTTGGTGATGCTTTCCATCCTCCTTCCCTGTAAAGAGAAATTTAAAGTTATTTTTAAGTATCTCACCTTTACCTGTCCATCTGGTCTCTTGCAAGCCTAGAATATCTAGGTTATAGCGCTGGAATTCCTGCATGAGGACATCAAGAGAATAATCTCTATGTAATGTCCTCAAGTTCCACGTTCCTGCAGAGAGAAAATGATTAGTAGGATTTTTAAAAAATTAGGTTTATTGAGATTAGTAGGGCCAACAATATCAAACAGCCCCCTGATCGCAGGCATGGGGCAAAGACCCGTTCCTCCTCCGCTAAAGGCTGAAGTCACCAATGCTGGTAGGAACTTCAGGCACCACCTTTTCAAGTGGACTTTTTCAAGAACCATATGGCCTGCCTGAGACACATTACTCCAGTTTAGGCTTGACGATGCCGAACTAGCTAAGTAAGGTTCAGGTACCTGCGATGGCCTCTGATTAGGATTATCCACCAGCTGATATAAGGTATTCCATGCCTCTGTTCACTTAGAGCTGGCAACCCAGAAGCAAACAGAAAACACAGCGGCAGACTCTCCCTCAACAGAGGCCCACCAGTGCAGCAAGTCCAGGATCCATAATCAAGCTCAAATCCATAAACAAGTCTAGTCTAGTAGGTATAAATGGTCAGCACCAGGACCCTGTGAAGTTGACCACTCCTCAGCAGGGTTGAAAAAAAAGAAAAAAGTGGCCATAGATGACCAGATCAGTAGGCCATACTGAACTGGCAGCCCTCCCCTTCCGTTCCCTTCCAAAAGAGAATATCTCTTTTGAAAGGTACTAACGGCCTGCACCACGAGAAGGCGGGGTCGGACATTAGGTGCTAGACCTGGCCGGTTCTGTGCATCATCACTGGGGATTGGTACACAGCTCTCCTTCCAGTTTACGCCTAGCTACCATTTACAAGCCAAATTTACAATTTACAAGCCTAACGATCACACATATATATATTCACGTGCAGAGTCTCACACGAATGGGGCGGGGGTGGCTCAGTCGGTAGCGCGCCAGGCTCGTAATCTGTACCCAGTTCTAGTCCCAGCTGGGTCAGCGTTGAGATTTATCTCCGCAAAATTCCCCGCCCTGCCCACGGTCAGTAGGGGACACCGATGGGCTTGGAAAGGCCGCCGTCCGTCGGATGGGACGTTAAGCCACGTGTGTGGGAGAGCCATACCCTGTGCACGTTAAAGAACACGCTGGATGGCCTTGACGGGAGGTTACCATCTGTCTCCCAACAGCTGTTCCAGTGGGTCCCCTCCCCCAACCTTCTCTGAGCCTTCGGGGTCTATGTGACCTGGCCATTTAGCCTATGGTGTGCAAAAAAGTGCCACTCAGAGGTAAAACAACCCAACTCTCACACGAATCTCTCCTTTCCAGTAAAATATTTTCTATTCAATGGCACAATCTTCATTCCATTGACGATGCAATTAATCTCAAAAATTTAAATATTCAATTCTATTGCAACAGGAGATGAGTGCTGAGCGATGCTATTAACATGAAACGAATTTCATCCACAGCTTTAAGATGACAGGTTGAGTTGTTTTAACTGTGAGCAGCAGTTTTGTGCACACAACGGGCTAAATGACCAGGTCACAAGGGCCCCGAGGACTCAGAGAAGGTTGGGGGAAGAGAACCGGCCGTACAGCTGTTAGGAAACAGATGGCAACCTCCAGTCAAGGCCATTCAGCGTGTTCTTTAACGTGCACAGGCTATGGCTCTCCTACATACGGGGCCACTTCTTAATGTCTCATCTGATGGACTTTCCAAGCCCATCGGTGTCCCCTTTATGATCGAGACAAGGTAGTGGTTTAGCGGAAAGAACAGGATATACAACGTTTATCATCCCTTTAGTTTTAATCATGGTTGTCTTGCTGAAGACCAATTCACTCTCTGGAAATATGCTCCGGTTTTTTGCCTCCTTTCTACCTCTAGCATTCCAAAAAAATGCATCGTCTCCTCGAAATCTTTGAAATCACCATCCCTTGCTTCATCTTCTTTTTTGCTACCATTTACTGTTAAGGCTCCTTGGTGTCTGAAAACTCATCATCGAATCGGCCTCTACACTTTCATCACCGAGTTTTGTTTACACTTCCCATCATTTAGTTGCTTTCTACACCACCACCTTCTCGGAGTTGCTCTCTATACCTCCATTACAGAGTTGCTCTCTATACCTCCATTACAGAGTTGCTCTCTATACCTCCATTACAGAGTTGCTCTCTACACCTCCATTACAGAGTTGCTCTCTACACCTCCATTACAGAGTTGCTCTCTATACCTCCATTACAGAGTTGCTCTCTATACCACCAATACAGAGTTGATCTCTATACCTCCATTACAGAGTTGCTCTCTATACCTCCATCACCGAGTTGTTTTTCTATATTCATCACCAAGTGCTTTCTACACCTCCATCACCAATTGTTTTTTACACCTGCATCACCGAGTTTCTCCCTAGACCTTTATCATCGAGTTGCTCTCTACACCTTCATCACAGAGTTGCTCTCTAAACCTTCATCACAGAGTTGCTCTCTAAACCATCATCACAGAGTTGCTCTCTTATACCTTCATCTCAGAATTGCTCTCTAAATCTTCATCACAGAGTTGCTTTCTACACCTCCGTCACATAGTTGCTCTCTGCACCTTCATCACCGAGTGCTCTCTGCACCTTCATCACCAAGTTTCTCTCTGCACCTTCATCACCAAGTTTCTCTCTGCACCTTCATCACCGAGTTGCTCTCTAAACCTTCATCACAGAGTTGCTTTCTACACCTCCGTCACAGAGTTGCTCTCTAAACCTTCATCACCGAGTGCTCTCTGCACCTTCATCACCAAGTTTCTCTCTGCACCTTCATCACCGAGTTGCTCTCTAAACCTTCATCACAGAGTTGCTTTCTACACCTCCGTCACAGAGTTGCTCTCTGCACCTTCATCACCAAGTTTCTCTCTGCACCTTCATCACCGAGTTGCTCTCTAAACCTTCATCACATAGTTGCTTTCTACACTTCCGTCACAGAGTTGCTCTCTAAACCTTCATCACCGAGTTTCTCTCTGCTCCTTCATCATCGAGAGCATGTGGCTCCAGCAACGGAGAAACTGCTCGCAATCGGGTTCCGACCAAGACAGCTGTCCGGACTGATCTGCTTCCAACGGATGCTCGCTTGGTACACGTGGCATGAAAGAGAGAGCCTTACCACATTGCTCATTTCCGTCTCGCGCTGTTTCCTCCTCGCGCAGAGGAAAGCGTCATCATCTACGGATATTCGCAGGGTCGGTGCATTACGTCACCAAGCGGCTACTCTCGAGTACCGACGGAGCAGCGGAGATTGTCGATTGTCAGTTCGTGGCTACGGAGTCTCGTCCGTGAGGTAAGCGGCACGTGCATCGTGATTCATGATCATTGTTTGGAGGCTGTAAATCACTCCGCGTAGTGAGGCAACCGAATTTGCGCCTCGTGGCGGCAACTTGCCAACAGTGTTCTCCCACTTCCTCAAGGAATGCGAGGAAGAGTTCCGCTCACTCTCGGGACAGTTCGAATCGCTAATTGTTCGCTGGGAGACGAAAGAAGAGCAGTCGCTTTACGATGGATCGAGTTCAGTGTAAAGAGGACAGTGAGTAAAGGAAGGATCAAAAGAGAAGAGTGAGTAAGGGAAGTGCCAAAAAGGTCAGTGAGTAACAGAAGGATCAAAAGAGAAGAGTGAATAAAAGAAGTACCAAAGAGTTCAGTGAGTAATGGAAGGATCAAAAGAGAAGAGTGAATAAGGGAAGTGCGAAAGAGGTCAGTGAGTAACAGAAGGATCAAAAGAGGAGAGTGAATAAGGGAAGTACCAAAGAGTTCAGTGAGTAATGGAAGGATCAAAAGAGAAGAGTGAATAAGGGAAGTGCCAAAAAGGTCAGTGAGTAACAAAAAGATCAAAAGAGAAGAGTGAATAAGGGAAGTGCCAAAAAGGTCAGTGAGTAAAAGAAGGATCAAAAGAGAAGAGTGAATAAAGGAAGTACCAAAGAGTTCAGTGAGTAATGGAAGGATCAAAAGAGAAGAGTGAATAAGGGAAGTGCCAAAGAGTTCAGTGAGTAATGGAAGGATCAAAAGAGAAGGGTGAATAAAAGAAGTACCAAAGAGTTCAGTGAGTAATGGAAGGATCAAAAGAGAAGAGTGAATAAGGGAAGTGCCAAAGAGGTCAGTGAGTAAAAGAAGGATCAAAAGAGAAGAGTGAATAAAGGAAGTACCAAAGAGTTCAGTGAGTAATGGAAGGATCAAAAGAGAAGGGTGAATAAGGGAAGTGCGAAAGAGGTCAGTGAGTAACAGAAGGATCAAAAGAGGAGAGTGAATAAGGGAAGTACCAAAGAGTTCAGTGAGTAATGGAAGGATCAAAAGAGAAGAGTGAATAAGGGAAGTGCCAAAAAGGTCAGTGAGTAAAAGAAGGATCGAAAGAGAAGAGTGAATAAGGGAAGTGCCAAAGAGGTCAGTGAGTAATGGAAGGATCAAAAGAGAAGAGTGAATAAAGGAAGTGGCAAAAAGGTCAGTGAGTAAAAGAAGGATCAAAGGAGGAGAGTAAATAAAGGAAGTACCAAAGAGTTCAGTGAGTAATGGAAGGATCAAAAGAGAAGAGTGAATAAGGGAAGTGCCAAAAAGGTCAGTGAGTAAAAGAAGGATCAAAGGAGGAAAGTAATTAAAGGAAGTACCAAAGAGTTCAATGAGTAATGGAATGATCAAAAGAGAAGAGTGAATAAGGGAAGTGCCAAAAAGGTCAGTGAGTAAAAGAAGGATCAAAAGAGAAGAGTGAATAAAGGAAGTACCAAAGAGTTCAGTGAGTAATGGAAGGATCAAAAGAGAAGAGTGAATAAGGGAAGTGCCAAAAAGGTCAGTGACTAAAAGAAGGATCAAAAGAGAAGAGTGAATAAAAGAAGTACCAAAGAGTTCAGTGAGTAATGGAAGGATCAAAAGAGAAGAGTGAATAAGGGAAGTGCCAAAGAGGTCAGTGAGTAAAAGAAGGATCAAAAGAGAAGAGTGAATAAAGGAAGTACCAAAGAGTTCAGTGAGTAATGGAAGGATCAAAAGAGAAGAATGAATAAGGGAAGTACCAAAAAGGTCAATGAGTAAAAGAAGGATCAAAAGAGATGAGTGAATAAGGGAAATGCCAAAAAGGTAGGTGAGTAAAAGAAGGATCAAAAGAGAAGAGTGAATAAAAGAAGTGCCAAAAAGATCAGTGACTACAAGAAGGATCAAAAGAGAAGAGTGAATAAAGGAAGTACCAAAGAGTTCAGTGTGTAATGGAAGGATCAAAAGAGAAGAGTGAATAAGGGAAGTGCCAAAGAGGACAGTGAGTAAAAGAAGGATCAAAAGAGAAGAATAAATAAAAGAAGTACCAAAGAGTTCAGTGAGTAATGGAAGGATCAAAAGAGATGAGTGAATAAGGGAAGTGCCAAAGAGGTCAGTGAGTAACAGAAGGATCAAAAGAGAAGAGTGAATAAAAGAAGTACCAAAGAGTTCAGTGAGTAATGGAAGGATCAAAAGAGAAGTGTCAATAAGGGAAGTGCCAAAGAGGTCAGTGAGTAAAAGAAGGATCAAAAGATAAGAGTGAATAAAAGAAGCACCAAAGAGTTCAGTGAGTAATGGAAGGATCAAAAGAGAAGAGTGAATAAGGGAAGTGCCAAAAAGGTCAGTGACTAAAAGAAGGATCGAAAGAGGAGAGTGAATAAAGGAAGTACCAAAGAGGTCAGTGAGTAATGGAAGGATCAAAGGAGCAGAGTGAGCAAAAGAAAGATCAAAAGAGGAGAGTGAGTAAAAGAAGGATCAAGCGGGGAGAGTGAATAAAGAAAGTATTAAAAGAGGAGAGTGAATAACAGAAGGATTTTAAAGGGTGGGAGGGATCAAAGAAAGAGAAGAGAAGGAAATATTGAATGGGATGACTAGAGCGGCATATTCTTAGGAAATATTCCTAGAAGAGAACTACTGCTAATACTCAGGTTCGCAAAGAGATTGAATAAAGTTTTACCTCTGAACTGCACTTTTATTTGCACACAATGAGCTAAATGTCCTGGTCACAAGGACCCCCAAGGGCTTAGAGAAGTCGGAGGAGGAGTCCCACTGGACAGCTGTTAGGGGAAGGTGGTAGCCTCGTCCCATCCGACGGACGGGGCCTTTCCCAGACCATCTCTGTCTCCTTTCTGACCGAGGGTAGGACGAAGGATTAGCGGATAAAATTCCCAACTCTGGCCCAGATGGTACTCGAACCTTTAAATAGCATATTACAAGCTTGGTGCGCTACCGACTGAGCCAATCAGCACTCCCATTTGCCTAGGGCACCATTTTGTACAGAAATATTTCGGAATAGGGAACTACGTATCATTAGCTCGCAAGACCGCATTTCACTTAAGGATAGGGGGCGGGGGTGGTTCAGTCGGTAACGCGCCAGGCTCGTAATCTGTAGTTCCCAGGTTCGAGTCCCAGCTGGGTCGGCGTTGAGGTTTATCTCCGCAAAATTCCCCGCCCTGCCCACGGTCAGTAGGGGACACCAATGGGCTTGGAAAGGCTGCCGTCCGTCGGACGGGACGTTAAGCCACGTGTGTGGGAGAGCCATACCCTGTGCACGTTAAAGAACACGCTGAATGGCCTTGACGGGAGGCTACCATCTGTCTCCCAACAGTTGTTCCAGTGGGTCCCCTCCCCCAAACTTCTCGAGCCTTCGGGGTCCATGTGACCTGGCCACTTAGCCCATGGTGTGCAAAAAAGTGCCGCTCAGAGGTAAAACAACCCAACCCAACACATAAGGATATTTAGCTGCTAGACTATATGCCAAGGACGGATTACACATTCGGGTCGGCTAAAAAGTTTGCCCAAGCCTGTTTGAATACAATCGAATCAGCAGCGTCTTATTAAATATATCAGCTTCAATAATTCTTTAAATCTTAAAATCTTAAAATCGAGATTTATAAATTAGATTCAGATCTATAATTTATCTCCTGTGGTATTTATATGTAAACATCTTATTTTGAAAGTTATAGAGCATTAAATATGGTTTCCCATTCACATAACACGGAAGTAACAAAAACCAAATGTGTGTCATCGCAGTTCTTATCCTTTAAAAAGTTCGCTTTCGATTGGCAGGAGAAAGACAATCTTTTGAAATGCTCTTGAACAATTGATATTTGTAGCCACTTTTTTCATTCCTTTTAAGGACATAATTTTGTTGCTACTTAAATGAACAAAAAATCCAAGACAAGTGCTAACGTTCCTTATGAGAAATCCGGTTATTCAATGAGCACCATCGAAATAAGGTCACCAACATATTATAATTATGTATTGCAGGCTATTTGAAATGCATTTATTGTTCATATAGTAGTATTCACTTTTACATTGACACATAGGAATGTCTATTAGGTAATGTGTGATTTCGGTATGACTAGGTTCATTAATATAATGAAATTTCACATTTTCGGCAACATAGTTCTAAAAGCTTAGGCTTCTTAAAATTCTTTTCATTATTGTTCATTGGTTGATTGTCGGTTGTTTTACCTCTGAGCGGCACTTTTTTGCACGCCATGGGCTAAATGGGCAGGTCACAAGGACCCCGAAAGCTCAGAGAAGATTGGGGGAGGGGACCCACTGGCACAGCTGTTGGGAGACAGATGGTAGCCTCCCGTCAAGGCCATCCAGCGTGTTCTTGTAACGTGCATAGGGTATGGCTCTCCCGCACACGGGGGCACAGCTTAACGTCCCATCCGACGGACGACGGCCTTTCCAAGCCCATCGGTGTCCCCTACTGACCGTGGGCAGGGCAGGGATTTTTGCGGAGGTAAATCTCAACGCTGACCCAGCCTGGACTCGACCCTGGGAACTGCAAATTACGAGCCTGGCGCGCTACCTACTGAGCCACCCCTTGTTCAATGGTGAAATTGTGATGTAATATTATTTTGAATTGCAAATGGAGAAACTATTTTAATCAATCCATCAACATTAATCAGATATATATTGCTCGTATTTTTCATGAAATTTGTTAAAGACCATTAAAGTGGAGGGATAATGCATTGGGTTGTTTTACCTCTGAGTGGCACTTTCTTTTTGCATACAATAGGCTAAATGGCCAGGTCACAAGGACCCCGAGGGCTTAGAGATGATTGGGGGAGGGGACCCACTGGACAGCTGTTGGGAGACAGATGGTAGCCTCCCGTCAAGGCCGTCCAGCATGATATTTAACGTGCTCTCCGCACATGGGACCACGGTTTAACATTCCATAGAAAGGACGACGACCTTTCCAAGCCATCGGTGTCTTCTTACTGAGCGAGGGCACAGCGGGGAGTTTTGCGGAGATAAATATCGAGTGAGAAGCTTTATATCGGTTTGCATCGGTTATAAGCATTATTCGTATATCGCACCTAAAATCTTCAATCAGTTGCTTCTGGAAATTAGAAGTGAAAAAAATTTCATTATATTTAAGCGGAATTTAAACAGCTTTCTTTTTCCTTTGGAAGATGTTACACCTATGTTAAATATTTAAGTGTAAAGTAAAAATGTATTCCACCCCCCTCAAGCAGCTGCTTGCCACAGAGGTCTGACAGGAGCCTGTCAGTTTATATGCCACAGTAGGAGATCTGAGAGGATGGCAGGACCTCAGCAGAAAAACGACACACACATCCATGCCTAATTCCGGGGCTCGAACCCAGGTCCCTTAGATCAGTAGCCAAGCGTGCTAACCACTCGTCCACGGGATATATCGGAAAATAACTCCCATGGCCGAATGGTCAGCACGCTTGGCTACTGATCTAAGGGACCTGGGTTCGAGCCCCGGGTAAGGCATGGACGTATGTGTTGTTTTTCTGCTGAGGTCCTGCCATCCTCACAGACCTTCTACTATGGCATATAAACTGACAGGCTCCTGTCAGACCTCTGTGGCAAGCAGATGCTTGAGGGGGTATTTATTTTATGCCGTCCCGTGGCTGAGTGGTTAGCACGCTTGGCTACTGATCTAAGGGACCTGGGTTCGAGTCCCGGGTAAGGCATGGATGTGTGTGTTGTTTTTCTGCTGAGGTCCTGCCATCCTCACAGACCTTCTACTATGGCATATAAACTGACAGGCTCCTGTCAGACCTCTGTGGCAAGCAGCTGCTTGAGGAGGTATTTATTTTTTTATTATTATATTGTTTGTAATCTTTGTAGTGAGTAAGTCGTTATTGATTTTTGTATTAATTTCCTTTAGTGGTCCAGACAAACCATCTGGCTTTTGGGTTCACTCATATTTTTCTTTGTTATAAATTGTATATGATGATGAAATAAAATTGTTTGATTGATTGATTGATTGATTGATAATGCCCTACAGATTGAGCCAAACCAGAACAATGAAAGAAAATAAACAGTAAACACGTGTATTATTTTATTAAATACCCCCTCAAGCAGCTGCTTGCCACATAGGTCTGACAGGAGCCTATCAGTTTATACGCCATAGTAGAAAGAATCTGTGAGGATGGCGGGACCTCAGCAGAAAGACAACACCAACATCCATGCCTTACCCGGGGCTCGAACCCAGGTCCCTTAGACAGTGGCGGATTAAGATCATTTGGGGCCCCTTAAGGCAAAAGAGGGAAGATGACTTTGTAAATTGTAAAAAAAAAGTATTAATGAAACAAACACAATTTTATTTGTGATTAAAAAATATTACACAATATATATATGAAATTATATTTTAACTTTGCGCACTTTTGAAGCAGAAAATTTGCGGATTATTTCTTTGAAATCTGTCTTTAAGAAATTGGTGCTCTATGCATAAGAAACTCAAGGCATTTAGGCGATTTTGGGACATGGGGCTTCTCTTTTGATTTTTTATTAATGATAATTTGGAAAATGATCGTTCTCCACAAACTCCACAAGCTAAAGTTAAATACAATCTAAATGCTATAGCAACATTTGGTTAGCAGTTGGATTTTAAAACTTCTTTAATAATTCTTAAAAAATCTTCTCCTGTGCCGGTATTTGTGTTTTGGAGGATTACTTTTATACGCTCATGACAGTGTATAATTTCGTTTTCTAATTCATTTTCCAGATCCACGGATATTTTTTCACAAGTCTTTGAGCTGCAGATCTTTTTCCATTTAAATCTGTCATTTCATAATCGAAATGAAAAATATAAATGTAATTCTTTATAACAACGAGATCTTCTTTCCATTTCAGCACTTAGGCTATCACAAATTACTAAAAAAACTCCTGCTTTAAATTTTTGTTTTGAAGAAAAAAATTCCGTACATCCGGATTCACCATCGAATAATTTTCTTTTAATTTGGCGTGTTTTATCGCTTTTATAACATATGATTAACTCAAATTCGGATGAACATTTTTTTAAAACACTTTTTGCTTCTTCTTCTTCATAATAGTCAAAATTTTGGCGAATTATTTTCAGATATTCTGTCAAAGATTGTATTTGATCTATAACTAGTGTTAAAATAAGCCCTTCCGTTTGAAATGTCAAGTTTACTTTATTTATCCTTTCTTAAACCACATACCAAAATAAACTGAGAATACATGTCTCTAGTTTACCTAGTTTACTCAAGATATTTGTCCCTTCATTTCGCGTGTCATAACTTTGGTCAGAGTCCTGAGATAAGATTTTTAAAGTTGACATAATTTCCATGTAATTTATTTTTAATGATTTTAAAGCATCATATCTAGCTGACCATCTTGTGTCAGAGAGAGACTTCAACACAAATAGTCTCTAACATCCATGTTAGAGACTATTTGTCATTAACTTTTAAATTATGTCATTTACTTTTAAATTCGACGATTGTTTCTTGGCCGATTGTTTCGACGATTGTTTCTTCGACGATTGTTTCTATTATGTCATTAACTTTTAAATTCGACGATTGTTTCTTGGATATCTCTTCTTTCATCAAATTCCACTTATATGTCGAACCAGACAAAAAATTGTATAATTTTTGTGCAACCCCAAAAAATGATATCGCCTCTATACATACACTGGATACTCTCTGTCCAATAAGATTCAGGAAATGAGCACTACATGATACAAACTCTGCAACATTATTAATTTCCTTGACTCTACTTTGGACTGGGGCGGGGGTGGCTCAGTCGGTAGCGCACCAGGCTCGTAATCTGTAGTTCCCAGGTTCGAGTCCCAGCTGGGTCAGCGTTGAGATTTATCTCCGCAAAATTCCCCCGCCCTGCCCACGGTCAGTAGGGGACACCGATGGGCTTGGAAAGGCCACCGTCCGTCGGATGGGACGTTAAGCCGTGGCCCCGTGTGCGGAAGAGCCATACCCTGTGCACGTTAAAGAACACGCTGGATGGCCTTGACGGGAGGCTACCATCTGTCTCCCAACAGCTGTTCCAGTGGGTCCCCTCCCCCAACCTTCTCTGAGCCTTCGGGGTCCATGTGACCTGGCCATTTAGCCCATGGTGTGTAAAAAAGTGCCGCTCAGAGGTAAAACAACCTACTTTGGACACTCTGATATTTTGCAAACATATTGGCCGCATTATCATAACTTTAAAAGCGGCAATTTTTTATGTTTAGATCGCACTCACTTAAATATTGCAGAATTTCTTGAGCTAAATCTTTTCCTTTGTGGCTTTTTAAAGGCAAAAATTTTAAAAATCGTTCAGACACTTCAAAAGTTTGCGAGTTTACATATCTAATTATAACTGTAAGTTGATCGACATGTGTCACATCAGGAGTAGAGTTAACTATATTTCCAAAATATTTTGATTCTTTTACTTGTTTTAAAATTAAATTAGTTACATGGTCTCCTAGCAGTTGAATAAATTCATCTCAAATTGTTGAAGACAAGTAAGATGTTTTGCCACGCCCGATATTTTTAAATTTCTCAATATGATTTGCTAGAAACGCGTCATATTTAGCCAAAAGCTCCAATACACCTAAATAATTCCCATTATGTACTGATCCAAAAATTTCATCTTTACCTCTTAATGGAAGCCCGCGTCGACACAAAAGCATATGACATCAATAATTCTTTGTAAAACGTTTTTTCCAGTACTCACATTCATTTTCATACATTTTAGAGAAATCGGTTTCCAAACACTGTTTCTTTGATCTAGCAAACCAACTAAAACAGGACTTTGAATGTGAAGCACTATTTTCACCTGATAAGAGCCTGGATGCGGCATTTTTCCAGTCAATGAAGCCTGTGATAAACTGATCTTTAAATCTTTCTAATAAAAATAATTTGCAGGGTCCGCAGTATAACTTACTTGTTTTCGGTGAAAATATTAGCCAAAAGCGATCTATTTCTTCACCGTTTAACATTTTGCGTTTAAACATCGATTTTGAAATGAATCTTTGAGTTGCTCCGCTGATTTGTAATGTAGATTTTATCATTTCTTTATCTTCAAAATCAATATTCTGTACAAAATGTCTTTTTTCGATAAGGTACTGTCTTAGTTCTTCAGACTTACTCCATTCAGCTGGATCATTGCTAATTAGGTCACACTTGTTGCAAGATGCCGTTGGTTCTTGTTTATCATTATCCGAATTATTATACAGGGTGAATCTGAAAAAGTGGGCAAAACTTTACGGGGTGGTAGAACGCAGCTATACGAGCAATATTCGTCATAGAATGTATGGTCGGAACGCAAACGGCGAGCCGCTAGGTGGCGTTGGAAATGGTATAAAAGGGTTGCCGTTGTTGCCGGCGATATTCGGGAAATGCCTGGTGTCAATTACATTCCTCTTAATAAAATGTTTTCTGAAGTATCTCCTCTCCTTCGTGTGTTCATTCTTTAAATGTGACAGTGGAAAACTACCTTTTAACTTCTCACCGCTTGCGTTCCGACCATACATTTTATGACGAATATTGCTCGTATAGCTGCGTTCTACCACCCCGTAAAGTTTTGCCCACTTTTTCAGATTCACCCTGTATACTGGTGATGGTTCTAATGAATCACTTTCGATTTTGACAATTTCATGTTCGGTTGGTGACAACATGGAATCCTTTTGAACATTATGTGAAGCTGACGAGGAATCTTTTTGTTTCTGTGACTCTAAAAATTCTAATACAATGTTTGTCCTTTAGCAGATTCTTTAACCTTTTTTGCGTGCAATTTCTATTTTTCTGCTCCACTGGGATATTGCCATTTCATTGAGGTATCTACGACCAAAACAAAAATTAAATCAAGTTATTTTAAATTAAAGAATTAAATCAATGAGCAAACTTACTTTTTGGAAGATATTGGAAATTTTTATAAGTTTTAACTATTATGCGAGTGTTGCGAACAGCGCGGTATAACGCTGGGAGTGCGAGCGATCAAGTGTTCTGCAATATGTTTTTGAAGTTTCTGTCTGCTCTCCGAAGGTTTGCCAGTAAACCGTCGCCGAGTTGAGGGGGGGGGGGGTGTAGGTTGGGTTGTTTTACCTCTGAGCGGCACTTTTTTGCACACCATGGGCTAAATGGCCAGGTCACATGGACCCCGAAGGCTCAAAGAAGGTTGGGAGGGGACCCACTGGAACAACTGTTGGGAGACAGATGGTAGTCTCCCGTCAAGGCCATCCAGCGTGTTCTTTAACGTGCACAGGGTATGGCTCTCTCCGGCACACGGGGCCATGGCTTAACGTCCCATCCGACGGACGGCGGCCTTATCCAAGCCCATTGATGTCCCCTACTGATCGTGGGCAGGGCGGGGAATTTTGCGGAGATAAATCTCAACGCTGACCCAGCTGGGACTCGAACCTGGGAACTACAGATTACGAGCCTTGCGCGCTACCGACTGAGCCACCCCCGCCCCAGGGGGTGTAGGTGGTGTATTACTAGTTATACTATGCTTTTAGTACACATAATTGTTGATTGAAATGCCTATTTCTAAAGTCAGTAAAATATATAAACTACCTGTTGCAGCGTTGAGATTTACCTCTACTAAACTCCCAATCTGCTACGGTCAGTCACCCAGCCTTTGATCGTCTTGGAAAGACCGTCGTCCGTCGGATAGGACTTTAAGCCGTGGTCCCGTGTGTATAATATGTGCACGTTGCAGAACACGCTGGATGGCCTTGACGGGAGGCTGCCATCTGTCTCCTAACAGCTGTCCAGTGGGTCTCCTCTCAATCTTCTCTAAGCCGTTGGGGTCCTTGTGACCTGGCCATTTAACCCATTGGGAACAAAAGAGGGCCTCTCAGAGGTGAAACAAGCGAACCCTTTTGTACAAATTTGTTTAGTGCAATATAGCCCTATTTGATTTTACGTTATATTATGTTTCCACTTTTATTTTCTCATTTTGAAGGTCATAAATAAAAAGACAGATATTATTTATTTATATATCTTTTTTCCTTAATTTCTAACACTTCCTGTTTTGGAAAGTTCCGTTCAGTTGCCAGACGTCGATAGGAGCAAAAAAATCCACCCATGTCATTTGACTCAGCTTTGTGGACAGCAGATATCGCGCGCCTTCAATACGATGACGTCAAAAATGTTATCTCTCCACGTGTCATGGCAACACATTTCCGTATCAGAGGCAACTGCTCATACAATGGGAACACGTCACATTTAGTAGGATATTTTAGCAATACAAGTAATGCGCATTTGGAAGCTCATTTTGAAGGCTTTGCATGAAGGGTATTTATCAGTTCTATGGGAAGGACAAATGACAAGGCAATAATTGGGAAAACACATGGGCGTATTAAGCGGAGGAATAAATGTCGCATCACTTGCAGAGTGAAAGCAAACACATGGGCGTATTCACGGGTAAAAGAAGTTCTAGAATGTAAGCGGAGGAATAAATGTCGCATCACTTGCAGAGTGAAAGCAAACACATGGGCGTATTCACGGGTAAAAGAAGTTCTAGAATGTAAGCGGAGGAATAAATGTCGCATCACTTGCAGAGTGAAAGCAAACACATGGACGTATTCACGAGTAAAAGAAGTTCTAGAATGTAAGCGGAGGAATAAATGTCGCATCACTTGCAGAGTGAAAGCAAACACATGGACGTATTCACGAGTAAAAGAAGTTCTAGAATGTAAGCGGAGGAATAAATGTCGCATCACTTGCAGAGTGAAAGCAAACACATGGGAGTATTCACAGGTGAAAGAAGTTCTAGAATGTAAGCGGAGGAATGTAAGCGGAGGACTAAATGTCGCATCACTTGCAGAGTGAAAGCGAAGCTGAGCTGTACACTCAGGAGGTTTTACCTCTAAAATAGTTGCACACAATGGGTTAAATGGCCAGGTCACAAGGACCCCGAAGGCTCAGAGAAGGTTGGGTGGACAGATGGTAGCCTTCCGTCAAGGCCATCTAGCGTGTTCTTTAAGGTGCACAGGGTATGGCTCTCCCGCACACGGGGACACGGATTAACGTCCCATCCGACGGACGACGGCCTTTCAAAGCCCATCGGTGTCCGCTATTGGCCGAGGGCAGGGAGGGGAATTATGCGGAGATAAATCTCAACTCTGACCCAGCTGGGACTCGAACCTGGGAACTACAGATTATGAGCCTGGCGCGCTACCGATTGAGCCACCCCAGCCCCTAAGATATGCAGAAACATGAGAAAAACTTTATTCCATTATCGATGGCTGACATGAGTAAAAAAACTACTTGAAGTAATGTTTAATAAAACCTGATTTCAAAATTCAATTGTGACATTCACTCTAAAAAAAGAAAAAAAGGAAAAGATCATTGGAATAAAGTCACAAGTTAAAAAAAAAAACTTATTCTGTTTGAAAGAAGTGATTTTTTCGCTGGCAAAGAAGAATATAAATTAAAAAAAATTACTGGGTTGTTACATAGAAAACTACGTAGGAATTAAAAATCAGTCGAATGAAACTTTTGGGTAGGGGAAATCATAAAGTTTTAGAGGGGAGTTACTGGGTAATAAAAAGGAAGTGGCTCCCATAATCCCGTTAATTGCATTTGAAAAAAAGAGCAAAATTAATTCAGAATAATTTGTAAAATTGGAATTAATAAAATTTTCACAGTATATTTTTTCAGTTATTTCTTAGTCATTAATAAACTCCCCGCCCTGCCCACGGTCAGTAGGGGACACCGATGGGCTTGGAAAGGCCGCCGTCTGTCGGATGGGACGTTAAGCCGTGGCTCCGTGTGCTCCACGCTACCTCGTCCCTATTAGATGAGTATTAGCATTCTTAAAAGGGTGGAGGATGTCTTCCTACCCCCCCCCCACTCTTGACTGCTTAAGGAGTAATTTTTGATTGTTTGAAAAATTTTAAATAAATTACTGTTAAATGTTTAAGCGCATAACTAGTCCAATTGGCACCGTTGTTTAATCCATTAAAACAAGCATAAGTAAATACTTTTCAAGAACAATTTGAACTGGTGTGGTAGGTGAAAGGTTGCTTTTATACATTTCACTGAATTTAAATCACCCTGCATTAATTTCTATGTGAGAAAGCAATTGAATTTCCTGCTGTTCTTTTTCTCAGGTTTCAGCTCCGTCGTCCTGGCGAGGGATCAGTGACCTTGTGCGTTGGCCTGCCACGTCCTTTTACTCACGTCAGCGTCACGAGCGGGAAACACGATTGCCGTCGGAACTCCGCGCTGATTGGCTGAAACAGCGGCGCTCTCCTCGTCCATTGGTCGGAGTTCAGTGGAGCTGAGAGCAAGCAGACACCTCTCCACGTCTCTTGTGTGGGAGTCAAGAAGGTGGATCGCGGAGAGGAACTCTCTGACACGTAAGTAGACATCTCCTCCTTACGCTGCGTCGTGACCCGATCTCATCTCTCGAGCCGAGGTGTCAGAGCTTGCCTACCTGTACCTCGAGTCGCAGAATCGCTCTCGACGCCGCATTCTCCCAATCGCATGACCAGGACGCCAGGGTCGTTGCAGCGTATCCGATAAGAGACGTGGCCATATGCAAGGGTGTGTTGACTGCTACCGATCACGTGGCCCCTCTGGGTTACTCAATAGAAGGAACGACTGCAGCAAGTTTAGGCCTAACTCTATGCGCAGCGGACGAAACCAGCCGTCCTTCGCTCGCTGACGACAACAAAATGTCGCCCACTAACGCGTTACCATAGGAACAGAAGCAGCTAAAGGATCATCAGTGATCCCGATCTCTCAGGTGACAGAGCTCATTGTAGCCTATTTGAGTTTCTGTCCAAGAGAACGTGAGGCAATCGTTGTTAGTGTTGCCCTGAAAAATTCTACGAATGAGATGGGATCGTAAATGTGGCTCAAACATTTCTTTCCAGGCAAATTCTCATTAAGCTCTTCTTGCAATGTCCATCACTTCAAACTTCTAAGAAGCACAGATAAAGCTCCTTTTCCAAACATACAGGCAACTTCATGTCAACCGAATATCGATTTCAAGATCCTAAACAGAATTTGGTTGTTTTACCTCTGAGCGGCACATTTTTTTGCACACAATGGATTAAATGACCAGGTCACAAGGACCCCAAGGGCTCAGAGAAAGTTGGGGAAAAGGGAACTCGTTAGACAGCTGTTAGAAGGCAGATAGAAGAGTTCCGTGTAGGCCATCCAGCGAGTTCTTTAACGTGCACATGGTATGGCTGTTCTGCACACAGGGCCACGGCTTAACGCCCCATCCGACGGACTTTACAATCCCATCGGTATCCCCTTTCTGACGGAGAGAAGGTGGAGGTCAGTGGACATAAATCTTAGCAATGACCCAGGTGATACTCGAACCTGGGAACTACAGATCGCGAGCCTAGTGCGCTGCCGATTGAGCCACTCCCGCCTTAAACAGAATTTGAAAAATAACTGTCGTCTGCAATCCTGGGAGAGAGACTTGACTTACATGTTCGGGCAGTGGAGTATACTGAAATCAGGGCCGGATCTAGGCGGGGGAGGTGGAGGCAAGCGGGACGTGCTCCACCTTTTAGGATACAAGTAAGGGAAAAAGAGGCAAAAATTTATTAAACTTATTTTTATTTCATGAATTTTTTTTCAAGAAAAGTTTTAAAGAGAGGGGAAAAATGCTATAATGCATTTTCCACTCTCTTGGAAAATCTTGGAAAATTGGAATCTCTTGGAAAATTGGAAAATCCACTCTCTTGCTTCCCCCCCCCCACCACCACCACCACCATTTTACATTTTTCAGGCTCGATTTTGTTTCTTAACTCTCTCCCCTCGCCCTCTCGATTTTTTCTAGATCCGGCCTGCTGAATATTGTAGGCCTGGATCAAAGAGAAAGTTCTTAACTCACCCATTCCCGAAACACACTATTTGTAAGGTCATAGTTCTATAAGTACCTCTTTTCGACTCTTAAATAAATATGAAGGAATTAAAGTTGAAAACAATCAGATCTCACAATAAAACAATAAAAAAAATAAAGAGTTCTACACAACAAAAAACGTTACACCATTGCATAAGGCATGGCTGCTTTGTGTCGTTTTTCTGCTGAGATCCTGCCATCCTCTCAGACCTTCTACTCTGGCATATAAACTGACAGGCTCCTGTCAGACCTTTGTGGCAATCAGCTGCTTGAGAGGGTATTTAAAATTTTTAATTTATTGCAGAAAATTATAAATGTAATATAAGGAAACTTCACAGAAAATTTTTTCTGTAAATAGACCGTCTTTGACACTTATAATGCTTAGGCAAACCTTCGTTTGATGTTAGTTCTTGGCCCAATAAGAAGTACTCATAGTGCCCAATAAGAAGTTCTCATAATACCCAATAAAAAGTACTCATAATACCCAATAAGAAATACTCATAGTACCCAATAAGAAGTACTCATAGTACCCAATAAGAAGTACTCATAATACCCAATAAAAAGTACTCATAATACTCAATAAGAAATACTCATAGTACCCAATAAAAAGTACTCATAATACCCAATAAGAAATACTCATAGTACCCAATAAGAAGTACTCATAGTACCCAATAAGAAGTACTCATAATACCCAATAAAAAGTACTCATAATACCCAATAAGAAATACTCATAGTACCCAATAAGAAGTACTCATAGTACCCAATAAGAAGTACTCATAATACCCAATAAAAAGTACTCATAATACCCAATAAAAAGTACTCATAATACCCAATAAGAAATACTCATAGTACCCAATAAGAAGTACTCATAGTACCCAATAAGTAGTACTCGTAGTATCCAATAAAAAGTACTCATATTACCCAATAAGAAGTACTCATAGTACCCAATAAGAAGTACTCATAATACCCAATAAAAAGTACTCATAATACCCAATAAAAAGTACTCCTAATACCCAATAAGAAATACTCATAGTACCCAATAAGAAGTACTCATAGTACCCAATAAGTAGTACTCGTAGTATCCAATAAAAAGTACTCATTGTACCCAATAAGTGCAGTAGGCACTTACCTAAGGGCCTCCAAGTGTAGGGGTCCTCTGACTGACTGTTATCAAAGCAGTATTATTGAAAACAAAAACAGTAAATAAATCGGAAAAAACATTTTTTTTTTCTTTCAGTATTATAATTATTCCATGTAGTTAACAACTACGAGGAAGGGCCGCCAAAGTCTTGGTGTCTAGGGGCCCCAGAAAGCTTAATTTCACCCCCCCCCTCTGCCTTGATATGAGGAGACTTGTACAATCACTCAAAAAAATATCCGAACACTATGATTGATTGCAGAATTCGGAAAAATATCTGGCAACGATTTTTTTTAGAAATTAATGATCTGGCAACATCGTGTCACGTGACACGAAGTTGCCAGATCACTAATTTCTAAAAAAAAATCGTTGCCAGATATTTTTTTTTAATTCTGTAATCACCCAGAGCGTTTGGATACTTTTTTGAGCGACTGTACATGCTAGGAGTAGTTTTTGGAATTCTTATTTTCCCCAAGTGTTGCATTAAAAAAATTGTACAACTGATTTTTGAGTTAGAAAAAACAATTGCAAATGGTATTGAAACGATTTCTGTGCGCATATGACCAGTGTGAAGAAAATTTAAATAATTCCACCCCACCATCGGCCCTAAGCCGTCCCATGGCCGAGTGGTTAGCGCGCTTGGCTACTGATCTAAGGGACCCAGGTTCGAGTCCCGGGTAAGGCATGGATGTTCATGTTGCTTTTTTGCTGAGGTCCTGCCATCCTCTCAGACCTTCTACTGTGGCATATAAACTGACAGGCTCCTGTCAGACCTCTGTGGCAAGCAGCTGCTTGAGGGGGTATTATATTATCGGCCCTCTTGAATTGTGGGTCGAAGGTGTACGTCACCCGTTGCACACATGAAGGATATGTACATAAATATATACCCTTCTATCAGGACTGGAAAATGGAAAACTTTTGTGCTCCCGTCGACTGTCTAAATAGGAGTTTTGAATACGAAATATTCGATTGAGATTAAATTGAAAGAATCACTAATCGTAAGAAACTGTACGCAATCAAATGTGCAAACGTCAAATTCCATTACCTGTATACTCTTTTAAATATTACTGATATTCCAGAGATCCCTAAAATTTAGGTGGGGGAGGGAAGACAATACAAAATGTTCCATCTTCTCCGCCATAAGAAGGCTTTAAGTATAAGACAGGAACCAGATCAAACCTCAAACTGGTATCGTCCCTTGCATAATAATAATAAAAAAAAAATACCCCCTCAAGCAGTTGCTTGCCACAGAGGTCTGACAGGAGCCTGTCAGTTTATATGCCACAGTAGGAGATCTGAGAGGATGGCAGGACCTCAGCAGAAAAACGACACACACATCCATGCCTAATCCGGGGCTCGAACCCAGAGTCCCTTAGATCAAGTAGCATCCATGCCTAATCCGAGGCTCGAACCCAGGTCCCTTAGATCAGTAGCCAAGCGTGCTAACCACTCGTCCACGGGACGGCATACAATGATATATAATAACTTGCAAAATAATATCTACCTCGGTGTAAAAGACTCAGGTAAAAAGTACAGAACAAATACAAGAATGACATAAAATTAGTCTGTTAAAAATTTTTTGCCTAGTACAAAAAAACAGGAGGCGAAAACGAAACAACTCTCCGTGCTGCAGGAAATGTCGCGCACAATTTACCATTCTATTCAACACAGCTCATCAGCCTTATCACGTTTCTTTTGCTAAAACACGAAAACTTTAAAATAAGTTACACGTTACGATATAATTTTTTTTTGTTAATAAATAAATCCATTGGATCTGAATTACACTGAAAACGATTCTATCTGGCTACAGTCGCGAGCATTTCCTACCACTTCCCCACGTCAACCTTTTTCAACCCAACAACACTTTTTCAATTGACTTCCACTGTCATTTCTTACTTCATGAAATCCCGCCACCTGTCCCAAGTCATCCCATGGCAACACGAAAAAAGTGTGTGTGGTGATGGGGTTCTAAGGGATCTGACACCCCCAATAACAAAATGCATTTCAGTCTATGAAGGGTTGGGTTGTTTTACCTCTGAGCGGCACTTTTTTGCACACAATGGGCTAAATGGCCAGGTCACATGGGCCCCGAAGGCTCAGAGAAGGTTGGAGAGGGGACCCACTGGAAAAGCTGTTGGGAGACAGATGGTAGCCTCCCGTCAAGGCCATCCAGCATGTTCTTTAACGTGCAGAGGGTATGGCTCTCCCGCACACGGGGCCACGGCTTAACGTCCCATCCGACGGACGGCGGCCTTTCCAAGCCCATCGGTGTCCCCTACTGACCGTGGGCAGGGCGGGGAATTTTGCGGAGATAAGTCTCAACGCTGACCCAGCTGGGACTCGAACCTGGGAACTGCAGATTACGAGCCTGGCGCGCTACCGACTGAGCTACCCCCGCCCCCAGTCTATGAAGAACAATAGTACAAAATTCTTAGAGGAATAATCGATCTGTCATAAGAACAAACAATTGTCTTTTTAAGGATTGAACGAAAGAAATAAACCACATTTTACGACTATGTTTAGATTTCAAAGTGAAAGACGAAGAAAACTACGCTTCTTTTAAATAAATATTTTTTAAACTCTAATTGTTTTTTTTTTTGGTAAAATAAACATTAATCGAAGAGAGGTCTGTAAATGGTAGCTAGGCGTAAACTGGAAGGAGAGCTGTGTACCAATCCCTAGTGATGATGCACAGAACCGGCCAGGTCTAGGTCTAGCACCTAATGTCCGACCCCGCCTTCTCGTGGTGCAGGCCGTTAGTACCTTTCAAAAGAGATATTCTCTTTTGGAAGGGAACGGAAGGGGAGGGCTGCCAGTTCAGTATGGCCTGCTGATCTGGTCATCTACGGCCACTTTTTTCTTTTTTTACTTTTTTTTTCAACCCTGCTGAGGAGTGGTCAACTTCACAGGGTCCTGGTGCTGACCATTTATACCTACTAGACTGGACTTGTTTATGGATTTGAGCTTGATTATGGATCCTGGACTTGCTGCACTGATGGGCCTCTGTTGAGGGAGAGTCTGCCGCTGTGTTTTCTGTTTGCTTCTGGGTTGCCAGCTCTAAGTGAACAGAGGCATGGGATACCTTATATCAGCTGGTGGATAATCCTAATCAGAGGCCATCGCAGGTACCTGAACCTTACTTTGCTAGTTGGGCATCGTCAAGCCTAAACTGGAGTAATGCGTCTCAGGCAGGCCATGTGGCTCTTGAAAAAGTCCACTTGAAAAGGTGGTGCCTGAAGTTCCTACCAGCATCGGTGACTTCAGCCTTTAGCGGAGGAGGAACGGGTCTTTGCCCCATGCCTGCGATCAGGGGGCTGTTTGATACTGTTGGCCCTACCAATCTCAATAAACCTAATTTCTTTAAAAATCCTACTAATCATTTTCTTTCTGCAGGAACGTGGAACGTGAGGACATTACATAGAGATTATTCTCTTGATGTCCTCATGCAGGAATTCCAGCGCTATAACCTAGATATTCTAGGCTTGCAAGAGACCAGATGGACAGGTAAAGGTGAGATACTTAAAAATAACTTTAAATTTCTCTTTACAGGGAAGGAGGATGGAAAGCATCACCAAGGCGTGGGTCTGCTGCTCAGCAGACATGCAAGTGATGCTCTTCTAGGATATGAGTGCATTAATGAAAGGTTTCTTACAGCAAAATTTCAGACAAGCATTAAAAACTTGAATGTTATCTGCTGTTATGCCCCCACTGAGGATGCTGAGGAGGATGAGAAGGATAGGTTTTACGGACAACTTCAGGATATTTTGAATTCTGTCAAGAAAGGAGATATTACCCTTGTTCTTGGTGACTTCAATGCCAAAGTTGGTACCGACTCTGACCTTTGGGGAGGAGTAATAGGCCCTTTTGGTATTGGTAGCTGCAATGGCAATGGGCAACGTCTCCTACAGGTAAGTAAACTCAATGGTTTCAGAATAACTAACACATATTACAAACACCGCGACATACATAAATACACATGGGTTTCACCTAATGGGCTGCATAGGAATATGATTGATTATATATTAATTAACAGCAAATTAGCTAGTTCTGTTAGAAATACCAGGGCATATAGCGGAGCTGAAATTGGATCTGACCATTACCTTGTTAAAAGTGTCTTGCAACTTAAACTTAAAAAGTGTTGTACTAGAGTTAAAAAATTTACCTTTGATACTGAAGCTCTGAATGACCCTGTTATAGCTAAAGCTTACCATGATAGGTTACTTAGTCATTATGACGGTCATGGTTTGCTTAATACTGAAGTTGAGGAAGAATGGGGCCATTTTAAACAGGCTTTTTTGGAAACTAACAGTACTCTTTTAGGAAAAAAGGAGCAGAGGAGGCAGAATTATTTAAGTGATAAGGCAATTGAGCTTATTTCAAAAAGAAGGAACTGCAGGAATGTCCTTAATCAGTACCCTACTAGTCCTAATAGAAAAGATTACAGAGAGCTTAATAAACGTGTAAAGGATCAGTTAGCTACTGATAAAAATCTTTGGCTTGATAGCTTGGCTGACAAAGCTGAGGAAGCAGTTAGGCAGCACAACAACAGAGAGCTGTACCAGATAGTTAATGTTTTATGTGGTAGAAAACGGACAGGCATACAGGGATTGAAGGATAAACAAGGTAAGCTTATAGAAGGTGAGGATTCTCTCATGGCTAGGTGGGCTGAGCATTTCAGTGATGTTCTAAACAATGTGGTTAGTTCTACTCCCATTGTTTGTAATGATGATAGATGCATTGGCAGCTTTAATGTTGGCCCTATAACACAATCTGAAGTTAGTTTGGCTATCTCTAAACTGAAACTTCATAAATCCCCAGGGGTAGATGAAATTACTACAGAAATGCTCAGAGCTGGGAATGTTTTGGTTACCACTTGGATGACTGAAATTTTGAATAACTTTTATGATAAAGGCATGGTTCCTAAAGATTTTACCAGAGCTATTATTAACCCTATTTTCAAAAAAGGTGATCGCAGTTCTTGTGATAACTATAGGGGTATCAGCCTACTCTCTGTTCCAGGTAAAGTTCTTTCCATGATTGTGCTTAATAGAATTAAGAATCTGGTTGACAGGCAATTGCGTGATGAGCAATGTGGATTCAGAAGTGGTAGGGGATGTGTGGATCAGATATTTTCACTTAGGCAGATTCTTGAGAAATGTTTAGAGTTTCAGAAACCTTTGGTTGCTAGCTTTGTTGATTTCAAAAAGGCTTTCGACTCTGTTGATCGTCATAATTTGTGGTTGATTGTGAGATCATATGGTATACCAGACAAGTTAGTTAACATAATGAAAGCTCTCTATAATAACACTGAGTCATGTGTGAGAGTTGGTAAGTCTTGTAGCAATTGGTTTAGCATTACTTCTGGTGTTCGACAAGGGTGCATTTTGTCTCCTTTTCTCTTTAGTTTGGTTGTTGATTATGTTATGCGAAATTCACTTCGAGGGAAAGATTTTGGCCTTAAATGGGCTGGAGATACGAAAATTTCTGATTTAGATTATGCTGATGATTTAGCCCTTTTGGCAAATGATGTTGATGAGATGAACTCTTTCATTCGAGCTGTTGATGAGACTGGTAGTAGAGTAGGTTTGGTTATAAACAGAGAGAAAACTAAAGTGATGAAAATTGGTCAGGCAGGTTGTGATTCAGTTAATCTGAATGGTTGCAGTCTTGAGCAGGTGTCACAGTTTAATTATCTTGGGAGCTATGTGACTGATACTGGTGATGTGCGGCATGAGATTAACAGACGAATAGGTATTGTTGCCGGGACTTTTAAGAATCTATGGAGATTGTGGAGAAATAGGCGTATACACCTAAAGACTAAAATTTGACTGTATAATAGTTTGGTTCTTTCTAGGGTTAGTTATGGTAGTGAAACTTGGACGCTGTGTAAACAAGATAACAGGAAACTAGATGCTTTTGATTCTAGATGCTTACGCAGTATCTTGGGTATTAGGTGGTTTAACTTTGTAACTAATGATGAGGTTAGGCAAAGGAGTCTGCAACCTCCTTTAAGCAGCATATTGTGCAGAGAGAGACTCCGTTGGTTTGGCCATGTTGCCCGTATGGATAATTATAGATTGGCGAATTGGGTTATGAACAGTGTGCCTAGAGGCCTCAGAAGGAGGGGGAGACCTAGGATGCGGTGGGCAGACAATGTCAAACAGGACCTTGTTAGAATTGATGTGCAGTGGCCTGATGCAGCAGATGTAGCTCAGGACAGATATGCTTGGAGAATTAAACTGCGTGGTCTGGTTGGACCTCCGTAGCCCATGGCTGCTTGAGGATGATGATGATGATGAATCGAAGAGAAATAAAGTGAGAAACAGTTTCAAATCTAACAAATACTGATGAAATGGGTTGGGTTGTTTTACCTCTGAGCGGCACTTTTTTGCACAACATGGGCTAAATGGCCAGGTCACAAGGACCTCGAAGGCTCAAAGAAGGTTGGGGGACTCAGTTCCCAGGTTCGAGTCCCAGTTGGGTCAGCGTTGAGATTTATCTCCGCAAAATTCCCCACCCTCCCCACGGTCAGTAAGGGACACCGATGGGCTAGGAAAGGTCGTTGTCCGTCGGATGGGACGTTAAGCCGTGGCCCCGTGTGCGGGAGAGCCATATCCTGTGCACGTTAAAGAACACGCTGGATGGCCTTGACGGGAGGCTACCATCTGTTCCAATGGGTCCCCTCCCCCAACCTTTTCTGAGCCTTCGGGGTCCTTGTGGCCTGGCCATTTAGCCCATGGTGTGCAAAAAAGTGCCGCTCAGAGGTAAAACAATCCAATCCAATCAGACCTCTGAAGCAAGCTGCTGTTTAAATGATAATTATTATTTTTATGGTTAAAGAAACATTGATTGAAGGATGTGATCATTGCAGCTGAGGTGTGATTCCGGGGCGAAGATGATGTTACTTGGGTGAAAAAGAAACATTGGAAGAAATGACATTTAAGCTGTGGTGTGCGAAAAATGAATACGAAAGTACTCATGTTTGTTGGATGTGGCACTTGCTATAAACGTTGGTGGTAAAAAGCAACATTGCTTTAAGAAAAACATTTACAGCTCTGGCGGAATTCCGAAGTGAAAATGAAATTACCTGTATTAGGTGAATGTGGCTGGAACAAATGACATCTGCACTGTGGTTGATTGTGAAATCAAACTACCTATCCTGTTGCCTGTTAGATGTTGAGACCACATTGACAATTACGTAGCTGTTATTTAGTGGTAAAAGAACCTGAATGAAAGGAATGACATTTGCAGGCATAGTAGGATTTCCAAATGAAAAGCAGAGGCGAAATTAATCATCTTAGCTTTTTAAAGTTGTTGCAAACAGTGTTAGTTATTATTTAAGTGGTGAAAGCAACATTAATTGGAGAAAATTACATTTACAGTCGTTTTTTTTTTATTCCTAAGCGAAAATTATACCATCTATCTTCGCTGGAGATTATCCGTGGCTCGGATTAACCAGGATGTTGAAAGAAAAATATTATATTCGCAAAAATAATACGAGATACGAGGAAGTTACAGCTAAAATATAATGCAAGAGTAAAAGACATGCTACGATATTTCTAAAAAGAATATAATTGGGGGTGGGGTGGCAGATACCTCGTAATCTGTAGTTCCAAGGTTCGAGTCCCAGCTGGGTCAGCGTTGAGATTTATCTCCGCATAATTCCCCGCCCTGCCCACTGTCAATAGGGGACACCGATGGGCTTGGAAAGGCCGCCGTCCGTCGGATGGGACGTTAAGCAGTAGTCCCGTGTATGGGAAAGCCATACCCTGTGCACGTTAAAGAACACGCTGGATGGCCTTGACGGGAGGCTACCATCTGTCTCCCAACAGCTGTTCCAGTGGGTCCCCTCTCCCAACCTTTTCTGAGCCTTCGGGGTCCATGTGATCTGGCCATTTAGCCCATGGTGTGCAAAAAAGTGCCGCTCAGAGGTAAAACAATCCAACCCTCTAAAAAATTTGAAGTATTTTTCACGTTTGGCTGATTAATCGTAAATTGAATTTTTCGAAATTATTTTTTCCTCCCATTTATTCTGGATAATCGACAGTTTACTGGACATTGACTGTTATTTATTACGGTTTAAAAAATGACATTCACTGAGGGAAATAACAATCACAGCTGTAGTTTGATGATTCGAAGTGAGATGACAAAACTACCATTATTTGCTGCAACAAACTTAGCTGCTATTTTAGTGTTAAAAAATATTGATTGAAGGAAATGAGAGTTATGTTCACATTCGGAAGTGAAACGAGAAAACGAAACTTCTCATCTTTCTTGAAGATGTTGCTGTTACTTTAACTGTTCGCTATTATTTTTGGTGAAAAAGGCATAATTTTGTAAAAAAAAAATCATTCAACTGATTTCGCCAAAATTAGTTTTCTAGACTTCTATTCTCTTGTTAACTGCACTTTAAGGGGATATTTTTAACTTCGATATCATTTGAACCAAGCCCGGATATAGAAAAAATTATGGTGGAGGGGCAAGTGATCTTAGCGAAACGGGTTGTTTGGGTTGTTTTACCTCTGAGCGGCACTTTTTTGCACACCATGGGCTAAATGGCCAGGTCACATGGACCCCGAAGGCTCATAGAAGGTTGGGGGAGGGGACCCACTGGAACAGCTGTTGGGAGGCAGATGGTAGCCTCCCGTCAAGGCCATCCAGCGTGTTCTTTAACGTGCACAGGGTATGGCTCTCCCGCACACGGGGCCACGGCTTAACGTCCCATCCGACGGACGGCGGCCTTTCCAAGCCCATCGGTGTCCCCTACTGACCGTGGGCAGGGCGGGGAATTTTGCGGAGATAAATCTCAACGCTGACTCAGCTGGGACTCGAACCTGGGAACTACACATTACGAGCCTGGCGCGTTACCGACTGAGCCACCCCCGCCCCCACGAAGTAAAGAGAAATCGGGTTATCATACTTGATGATTAAAGAGTTGTTACCATTCTGCGAGAAATCGTCCTTTTTGCAACAATAGTTATTAAAATGTCTAAAAATTAGTTAAAAAAATATATAATTTTTCTCAGGGACGTTTGGCAGAACACTTAGGTGATGATCGCGGAACCTCTGTTAAAGAATCTGCTCTAGTTAAATACTTAAGAAGAACTCCTTTATCATAGAAGATATTCTACAAATCAGCCTTCTGGCAACAGAACGATCCCGGGGCATGCGTTTCAGCGATAATTTTGTGCAACCATTGAGTTTTGCGCAGTTTTAATTAGGACACTGTTGAAGTAACTTCAGATCATGATACACGGCCAACATTACAATTGAAAAAGGCACATCTGCAGCTTTAAACTCTGGGAGAAAAATTAACGTGATTGAAATGCTTGGTCCCATCGTGCCATGATAATCCTCATTCTGGAGAATAACCTTGTCATCTTTATCACTCTATTCCTGCACACCACGCGTATAACTATGTATTATCTGATACAACTGTCTATTGCTCTACTGCATATCCTCCTCTCATGCGTTGTCATAATAGCCTCAGTTGCTAAGGCCCCATTAAACCTGAAACAAGCCAAACCAACTACTTCTGCTTGGAACTGAAAGGGATCCGAGTTTCGAGTTAAGGATAAGGTATGTATATTTCTATTCTGCTGTGGTCTGACCTTCCTCACTTGTTTTCTCTATGAAGCATTCTACTGACAGGCTCTGGCGGCATGACAGGCATGGGGCGGGGCATGGCTCTACAGACAGGCATGGCTCTACTGACACATGACAGGCATGGCTCTACTGACAGGCATGGGGCGGGGGTGGCTCAGTCGGTAGCGCGCCAGGCTCGTAATCTGTAGTTCCCAGGTTCGAGTCCCAGCTGGGTCAGCGTTGAGATTTATCTCCGCAAAATTCCCCGCTCTGCCCACGGTCAGTAGGGGACACCGATGGGCTTGGAAAGGCCGCCGTCCGTCGGATGCGACGTTAAGCCGTGGCCCCGTGTACGGGAGAGCCATACCCTGTGCACGTTAAAGAACACGCTGGTTGGCTTTGACGGGGTTCTCTGAGCCTTCGGGGTCCATGTGACCTGGCCATTTAGCCCATGGTGTGCACAAAAGTGCCGCTCAGAGGTAAAACAATCCAACATTAAAGAACACACTGGATGGCCTTGACGGGAGGCTACCATCTGTCTCCCAACAGCTGTTCCAGTGGGTCCCCTCCCCCAACCTTCTCTGAGCCTTCGGGGTCCTTGTGACCTGGCCATTTAGCCCATGGTGTGCAAAAAAGTGCCGCTCAGAGGTAAAACAAACCAAAAACTGACAGGCTCCTGCCAGACCTCTAAGACAAGCAGCTGCTTGAGGGGTAATTTTTTTAATGCTGTTTTCTGAAACTTAGTAAGGTAGTGATTACGTTTTTCTTGTAAGAAAAAAAACACTTGCTTTGTTTTATGACTCAAAAGAGATTTTGTCTCCTTAGCCGTCCCATGGCCGAGTGGTTAGCGCTCTTGGCTACTGATCTAAGGGACCTGGGTTCTGAGCCCCGGGTAAGGCATGGACGTTTGTGTTGTTTTTCTGCTCTGCTAAGGGCCTGCCATCGTCTCAGACCTTCTACTATGGCATATAAACTGATAGGTCCTGTCAGACCTCTATGGCAAGCAGCTGCTTGAGGGGGTATTTATTTTTTAATTTTTTTATGCCCTTTTTTACCAGAACAGCAGCATAGGTTTAAGAATAGCTTGCTTAAAATGATTCTACTCTTCCTGAATCTCAGTTACAAGTAAACCACGTTTTATCTGGTGTTGTATGTATAACGAAATGATTTTTGAATAACGTTAATGGAATTTCAAAATATTTATAACGATAAAACCTAGCAAAAAATTCTTTGCGGTTATTTTCACTGTTTTCGTGTTGATATATTTCAGATTTTTCCTTTCTAATATATACTTAGAAACTCATGTAAGACTAGGGTTACCATATGTCCTCCTTTTTTTTTTATCTCACGTCGTCCAGAAATTTTGCAAAACCTGAAATGTCCTTTTTTTGTTTAAACTCATAACATGTTTCAAACTAAAATTAAAGCAGTCTTTTTTTTTTGTACTTTCATTTTTTTTAAATTCTTGAATCCATGACTAAGTTACTACTGTTAACAATGAAATAATTTACTGTAACTGCAAATCGTGAATGGGAAATCAATTTTTATAATGTTATAAAAAAAAAATCCCGTGGCCGAGTGGTTAGCACGCTTGGCTACTGATCTAAGGGACCTGGGTTCGAGCCCCGGTATTAGGCATGGATGTGTGTGTCGTTTTTCTGCTGAGGTCCTGCCATCCTCTCAGATCTCCTACTGTGGCATATAAACTGACAGGCTCCTGTCAGACCTCTGTGGCAAGCAGCTGCTTGAGGGGGTATTTGTTTTTTATTTTTATTAAAAGTTACTATTTTTTGAATCTCAATATTAACAATTTATATGCCAGATTGAAAAACGTATGTGCGTTAGAAAAGTTAATAAAATTTTGCTTCCTCTCACGGATAGATGGAGCTATAACACGAAAATTGAAAGCATATTTTTTGATTTGCAACATAAAAGAACTGTTTATATAAACCTTATCGTACAAAAGTACCCTACCAAGGTTCAAGGTGTTGTAAGATCATGGCGAAATTAGTCTCCAATGAGGGGTCACTACCAAGACAGAAATCACTGCTGGCCACTACTTCAGTCAGAGTTAATAGAAACACACAGAGTTTGTCTTCTGGAAATGCAGATAGTAACCACTATGCCAGATAAAGCCAAATAATTCTTAATTGCTTATCAAGTATGAATAAAAATCGGCACGTCATATATTTTGAAGTGTACTGAATAAGAATATCATGCCTTTTTCTGACTGAACTGTTAGTCGACACTTGAAATAAAACTTAGCAGGAAAAAACTTTTATATCACAAATTGAAAGCATGTCCTCTTTTCGCCTCCATTTCTAACCTTTTTGTCCTCCTTTTCAGAACACTGGCATTTGTTAACCCTTTGTGAGGCACACAAAAGAACAATTGACTTTTAGGATCAACGAACAAAGTCCTTCACTGACTCTGCTCAATGACACATTCCTAAAGAATTTGGGAAGCATAAAAATCGGTACGTCATATATTTCGTAATTGGTATTAAAGAGATTTCTGATAGCGAGATTACAACTGTAGTGGGAAAGAAAAGGAGAGTCTCCATTCATCCAGACCCATCCTTAGAACTCCTTGAACCTTGCAGAAGGAAAACAGGACAATTACAATAGGAGAAATATTATAATTCCCTGTGATCCGCTTAAACCCGTGGAGAAGGTATCATGCAGGTGGGGTATTCGGATAAGGGATAGCGAATTGAAGGAAAGGTCGAAACTTTCGGCTTTGGCTCTCGTCCTTCCTTTTTGTTCCCCCCAGAAACATTTCCAGTTGTGCATGTTTCCAAATCCGTTCCCAATCAGCCTCACCTGTTCAATGAGTTGAGAGAGAAGAAAGTTCTACTGTTTCAAATCGAGCAGTGACGACGCGTGTTTATTTTGTCTTTGCAGTTCCTCTAAGAACAGACTGCAGGAAGCTAAATAGGTAATGTTTTCTTTATTTATATTTATTCATTAGATTATTTTTATGCTATTTGAAGTCTGTTTTCAAAAATTAGTTCAGTAATTAAGCCACGGAGAGGTAAAGGGGGAAATAAATTGCCCTCCTTATCTATTTGTTGCTTGGAGGGGTACAAACTTTTAAAGTTTTTCTCAGTAGAATGCAGTTCGTTAGTATAAGATTATTTGAGAGTCTAATATTTATAGAGACTTTATTTAGCGAATTAAAAGACCATATAATAAAAGATTATTTAAATGTAATATATTGGCTGTCCCATGGCCGAGTGGTTAGCGCGCTTGGCTACTGATCTAAGGGACCTGGGTTCGAGCCCCGGGTAAGGCATGGCTGTTTGTGTCGTTTTTCTGCTGAGGTCCTGCCATCCTCTCAGACCTTCTACTCTGTCATATAAACTTACAGGCTCCTGTCAGACCTCTGTGGCAAGCAGTTGCTTGAGGGGGTATTTATTTTTTATATATATTGGCTGAATATGCAATAAAGCTACTAGACTTTGACTGTTCTTTGAAGTTGGGTACATGGACATATCACAAAGACTCCAAGGACTCAGGTATGAGTAATGCCAGTGTTATTAAAGGAAGACAATAAAGCTAGAAGTGGAGGATATGTTTCCAATTTGTGAAATAAAATGTTTTTTCTACGAAGTTTTATTTTAAGTTCCGCAAAATTCCCCGCCTTGCCCACGGTCAGTAGGGGACACCGATGGGCTTGGAAAGGCCGCCGTCCGTCGGATGGGACGTTAAGCCGTGCCCCCGTGTGCGGGAGAGCCATACCCTGTGCACGTTAAAGAACACACTGGATGGCCTTGACGGGAGGCTACCATCTGTCTCCCAACAGCTGTTCCAGTGGGTCCCCTCCCCCAACCTTCTCTGAGCCTTCGGGGTTCATGTGACCTGGCCATTTAGCCCATTGTGTGCAAAAAAGTGCCGCTCAGAGGTAAAACAACCCAACGTTAAAGAACACGCTGGATGGCCTTGACGGGAGGCTACCATCTGTCTCCCAACAGCTGTTCCAGTGGTTCCCCTCCCCCAACCTTCTCTGAGCCTTCGGGGTCCATGTGACCTGGCCATTTAGCCCATTGTGTGCAAAAAAGTGCCGCTCAGAGGTAAAACAACCCAACCCAACTTTATTTTAAGTAACGACTAATAAGTTGGGTCAGAAAAGGCATAACACATATTAAATATACTTTAAAATATGTGAAGAGCCGATTTTTATTCATACTTGATAAGCAATCAAGAATTATTTTGCCATAACTGGCATAGTGGCTAGTAACTAACTGCTGTTGCAGAAGGCAAGCTTTCTGTTTCTGTGAACTCTGACTGAGGTAGTGGTCAGCGGTGATTTCGGTGTTGGTAGAGCATGATCTATCAACAGAATTACTTGAATGCCCAAATTAGGAATAGTCCTTAATTCCTTCGCTGTCCTTTATGTTGCAAAAAAAAATGCTTTCAACTTTCATAGCTCCTTCTATCAGTAGGCACAAAATTTTTTTGCAGATTTCTCAAGCTCATACTTTTTCCATCTGCCATGTAAATCACACATAATAATAATTTTATTCGTCACCCTGTTCAACTTCAACAGATATTTCTTACAAATTTATAGTACATATCTTCGAAGAAACATTTTGTCTAGATGTGAATAAGAACATCAAAAAATAAAAAAATAATACAACTGAGAAAAAACAACAACAACAACAACAACAACAGAATAAATAAAATGAGCAAAAACCAAAACAAAAAATATTGTTTTTAACATTTTGTGCCAAGAAATTGAGAAAAAATACAAAAAAAGGAGTGCTTTAATTTTAGTTTGAAACATGATACGAGTTTATACAAAAAAAAGGACATTACACGTTTTTTTTTCAAATTCTGGGAGCACATGAGATAAAAAAAGAGAACATGTCCTCCTTTTGGAGAACGTATAGTAACCCTAGTAAGGAATGGAAGGTTTCCGTTTAGACCGGGCCTGGATCTAGTAAGAGAATTTAGGGGGTGGAGATCAGTGAAAACATCGAACCACTTTTTCGCCTTTCCGTTGAATAGTTTCCCCTCCATTTCAGTGGTCTTAAAAAACATTTCTTGCAAACTATGTGCAATATACATATACATTTAATATTTTTTAAAAACATTTTGAGGCGAGTGTCCTCCTTTGGACCTCCCCCCCCCCACCTCTTTTCTAGTTCCAGATCTGATATATTACAGTTATCAATTGACTATAATATTATGGCCGAGTGGTTAGCGCGCTTGACTACTTATCTAAGGGACACAGGGTTCGAGTCCCGGGTAAGGCATGAATGTTTGTGTCGTTTTTCTGCTGAGGTCCTGACATCCTCTCAGATCTTCTACTATGGCATATAAATTGACAGGCTCCTGTCAGACCTCTGTGGCAAGAAACTGCTTGAGGGAGTATTTATTCTTTTATCTTTATAATATTATGTGAAATCATTTTTAGGTATAACTAAGAACATACTGTAAATATCTTATTTTATATTTAAATTATATTTTACAGTTTTAAACAAGTAGATATCGTATTGCTATTTAGTAAAGGCTCTTTAGATTGGAAAGGATTGTTGGCCGAAAAATTCGTAAAAACATCTCATTTATGATGCATCAGTCTCGTTTTTAATGGAAATGTGAAGCGTTTCAATTTTTAAGGATTATTCCAATGGATTCAAAGTGATAACTTGATCGCACACATCGAAAGTTTTAGAGGTTAATGAAACATCCTTCGGAGGAATACGTAGTTTTATTTTCCCTTTATTCCAGTGTTAGTTTACTTTATATATAGGGGCGGGGGTGATTTATCTCCGCAAAATTCCCCGCCTTGCCCACGGTCAGTAGGGGACACCGATGGGCTTGGAAAGGCCGCCGTCCGTCGGATGGGACGTTATAAGCCGTGGTTCCGTGTGCGGTAGAGCCATACCCTGTGCACGTTAAAGAACACGCTGGATGGCCTTGACGGGAGGCTACCATCTGTCTCCCAACAGCTGCTCCAGTGGGTTCCCTTCCCCAACCTTCTCTGAGCCTTCGGGGTCCATGTGACCTGGCCATTTAGCCCATGGTGTGCAAAAAAGTGCCCCTCAGAGGTAAAACTACCCAACCCAACTTTATATATCCATTAATGGGTAATTTATGATATTTATTAATTAACTATTAATTATTATCATTTAAGTCAAATTTCGATAACATTAAGCATTTTACATGAGAGGCTTTGGTCACATCAAGCATTATTCACGTGACTTCTGCTGTTATTCTGTGTCTAATATTGAAAACCGCCGCTGCCAGTGATTTACGAGTTGCTATGACATAACATCGTATAGTGATCGAGTTCTAAAAATCAACAAAGACTAAGGGAAGCGGAGGAAAAAATTAGATGCTGATACAAAATTTATTATTCGCCATTAAGCTTAGTATTGCACATAATAGAATAATAAACGGATTATTACATGTAACGGAATCTATAATAAAATCTCAAGTCGCTATCGCAATTTTATTTTTTGGTGAAGAATGCAGCTTTTTGTATACTTTGAAGCTTAGTCAATATATTAAAAACATTTAAATAGTGATGAAGCATTCATCAACTCTTTGATTATCATTTGTACAGTCGGTCAAAAAAGTATCCGAACGCTATAATTGATTACAGAATTTAGAAAAAATATCTGGCAACGATTTTTTTTAGAAATTAGTGATCTGGCAACCTTCGTGTCACGTGACAAGAAGGTTGCCAGATCACTAATTTCTAAAAAAATCGTTACCAGATATTTTTTCTGAATTCTGTAATCAACCGTGGTGTTCGGATACTTTTTTGAGCGACTGTACTACTGTGTTCAGAGATCATCCATAAGTTATGTAAAGCTGTTTTACTGGAATGTTAACCCTTCTAGGTTAACATTCCATCTAGAGCTTGACCAACTCTCCCACTAAGTAAAACTACGGCCGTGGTAAAAGAGTTCTTTTTGCAAGGAATCAGAACTGCAAGTGAGCGTTAAAAATATTAATAATTATCTATAAGTAATAACGTAAAAACCTAATTTCTGTCATCAGAATGTGGGAAAAAATGACTAGTCGCAGTGCAGAAGGGTAGTCAGAAGGAAGGTTTCGAAGGCTTCCAAGGAAACTGAAATCTTATCCATCCAGTCCTTTACCTGGTGGAATCTGGTAAATAGTTGTTTGGCCTTTTTAAGCGTGTTGGGGCGAGGGTGGCTCAGTCGGTAGCGCGCCAGGCTCGTAATCTGTAGTTCCCAGGTTCGAGTCCCAGCTGGGTCAGCCTGCCCACGGTCAGTAGGGGACACCGATGGGTTTGGAAAGGCCGCCGCCCATCGGATGAGACGTTAAGCCGTGGTCCCGTGTGTGGGAGAGCCATACCCTGTGCACGTTAAAGAACACGCTGGATGGCCTTGACGGGAGGCTACCATCTGTCTCCCAACAGCTGTTCCAGTGGGTCCCCTCCCCCAACCTTCTCTGAGCTTCGGGGTCCATGTGACCTGGCCATTTAGCCCATGGTGTGCAAAAAAGTGCCGCTCAGAGGTAAAACAACCCAACTCAAATTTTAAGCGTGTTAACAAAATTCAGTTTTTTGAAGAATCCCAAGATTTCTCCAAATTCTCTTAAAAAGCCAAAGTTTGTCGCTTTGTTGTCAATACTTCATGGTACATTAGGGATAGCCTTCCCCTTTAGAGATGACTTAATCATATATCATTTAGAGATGGGCTAATTTTCCAAAGGAGGTCTAGAGCTGACCTCTACATGTGCGGAAGATGAGGTTAGGCTCAAGTATAGTAGTCTCTGTTTGGGTGTAAGTTTTTCCAGCTCACAGTGAAGGGTTGGGTTGTTTTACCTCTGAGCGGCACTTTTTTGCACACCATGGGCTAAATGGCCAGGTCACATGGACCCCGAAGGCTCAGAGAAAGTTGGGGAGGGGACCCACTGAAACAGCTGTTGGGAGACAGATGGTAGCCTCCCGTCAAGGCCATCCAGCGTGTTCTTTAACGTGCACAGGGTATGGCTCTCTCGCACACGGGGCCACGGCTCAACGTCCCATCCGACGGACGGCGGCCTTTCCAAGCCCATCGGTGTCCCCCACTGACCGTGGGCAGGGCGGGGAATTTTGCGGAGATAAATCTCAACGCTGACCCAGCTGGGACTCGAACCTGGCAACTACAGATTACGAGCCTGGCGCGCTACCGACTGAGCCAACCCCGCCCCCCACAGTGAAGGGAGATTTCTATGTCTGAAGAATGGGTCTTTGGATGTGCCTGATTGGCAGACTGTGATGGTTTGGGAAAGAACTTACAGCCTCTGCAATTGGTTGTGTGTTCTTTCCGCCAATTGGGAGTTCCGCCACATTTAACACAACGGGAGGAAGGGAAAATTGAAACAGTGCTACTGAGTGTGTGCAAACTTTTGGCATTGCGCCGGCCCATTTCTTCTTTTGGAAAGATTCCACAGAGATCTCTGGGGAGAAGAGATCTGTCATGTTAAAGATTTTCTTATTGGCGTCATTTTTGACTAAGTCAATCAGGAAAATCGACAGTGGAGCCTTAGTTTTAAATCTCTGTTGCTCGGAGACTGTTTGCTCTGAGAAGTCAAGCCCAATCAGTTCCTCATATATATCATCACAGGTCATATCATCAGATATATTTTTGATGATGGCCTTGAGAGTTTTATCCGACTTCAGTTGGTATGAGTGCAAAGGCTTTCCCTCCTCAAATAAGGAGGCAAACGATCTATAGTCCTGAGTGCATTTTGTCTGTACTCTGACAGTCTCGCAGCTTTTTTAGCCGTGAAAGATTTGAGAACAAGAGCAGTAAGTGTTTTGTGAAAAACCTGTCAGTTTTTTTGGTTGACTTAACACAATGGTGGAATTTTTTCCTTCCTGATTAAGTTGGTTGAATTTTGTCTGCAGCTTGTGATGTGGTAGTAGGATTATCCTCCATATCGGCTTCGTTATCGCTCTGATTCGATAGAAGCGCATTAGTCTGCTACATTACAGGAACATGCGACGCAAAAGGTGTTCGGTTAACGGAAGTGACGTAGTCCACTAAAGCGAGGCCATCGACTCGGTGCATGCTGGGAGCATTTCTTGTTTACTTCTTTTTTAATGAAAACCTGTTTACTTCTCTTTAATCTAATGTAAACTTTGTCTTCTTTTAATTTGGAAATTATAAACCCCTCATCTAAATTTTGACCATTCTCATAACAAATTACTTTCGGTCTATTCCATAAAATTGGCGAGAATAGCTTTGCATTTTAAAGTTCCAATGTATTGTAACGTAATTCATACATAAATAATAATATTTTTTAATAACTTTTAACCATTATTGAGTGCTTTCTCAGTTGACAAATGTTTTAGAGAATTCTGTAATTATCTCGCGAAATTTTCAGCAATTCGTAAAAAAAAAATAATTGTCATATTGCTGTAGTGGAAGATAATTTTTTTTACACTAACAATGGTAACCAGTGTTAGTGTAAATATATATATATATTCTTTATAATCCTGATCCAAATGCTAAATATTTTACACTGCTCTCCTACTCTGGCATATAAACTGATAGGCTCCTGTCAGACCTCTGTGGCAAGCAGCAGCTTGAGGGGGTATTTATTTATTTATTTTTACAAGTTGTTATCCCGATATTTCGCGTCATTCACCTTTGTCCAATGGGTAGCAAACTAAGTATTGGGCCAGGCTCACAATCTGCAATAACCAGGTTCAAACCTTCACTATTGCCCCATTTCTACCTGAACCCAACTGTGCTTGTGTTGAGATTAATTTCTGCTGAACTCCCACCTGCCCTTAGTGAGAAAGGACGCACAGTTGGGCTTGGAAAGGCTGTGGTCCATCCGATGGCAGATTAAATAATAAATAAATACCCCCCTAAAGCAGCTGCTTGCTACAGAGGTCTGACAGGAGCCTGTCAGTTTATATGCCAAAGTAAAAGATCTGAGAGGATGGCAGGACCTCAGCAGAAAACAACACGAACATCCATGCCTTACCCGGGGCGCGAACCCTTAGATCAGAAGCCAAGCATGCTAACCACTCGGCCATTGGACGGCTATGGCAGATTAAGCCGTAACCTATTCCTATTAGAGAATGTGCCGACAGGCCTTAATGGGAGCTTCTGTCTCCTAGCAGCTGTTCACTGAATCCCTTTACCAACCTTAATGGGAACTTCTGTCTCCTAGCAGCTGTTCACTGAATCCCTTTACCAACCTTAATAGGAGCTTCTGTCTCCTAGCAGCTGTTCACTGAATCCCTTTACCAACCTTAATGGGAGCTTCTGTCTCCTAGCAGCTGTTCACTGAATCCCTTTACCAACCTTAATGGGAGCTTCTGTCTCCTAGCAGCTGTTCACTGAATCCCTTTACCAACCTTAATGGGAGCTTCTGTCTCCTAGCAGCTGTTCACTGAATCCCTTTACCAACCTTAATGGGAGCTTCTGTCTCCTAGCAGCTGTTCACTGAATCCCTTTACCAACCTTAATGGGAGCTTCTGTCTCCTAGCAGCTGTTCACTGAATCCCTTTACCAACCTTAATGGGAGCTTCTGTCTCCTAGCAGCTGTTCACTGAATCCCTTTACCAACCTTAATGGGAGCTTCTGTCTCCTAGCAGCTGTTCACTGAATCCCTTTACCAACCTTCTCCTAAATATGGAGTCCTTGTCACCAGCAATTTAATCCACAGTGAGCGTAAAAGGGCTACACAGAGGTATAGCAACCCAACCTTTGCAGACAAGTGTGTTTGTAAACTACAATACTAATCTTTTCTGATACTCTGTACTTCTCGTACTCTTAGGGTTGGGTTGTTTTACCTCTGAGCGGCACTTTTTTGCACATTATGGGCTAAATGGCCAGGTCACATGGACCCCGAAGGCTCAGAGAAGGTTGGGAGAGGGCACCCACTGGAACAGCTGTTGGGAGACAGATGGTAGCCTCCCGTCAAGGCCATCCAGCGTGTTCTTTAACGTGCACAGGGTATGTGTGGCAGCGTGCACAGGGTATGTTTAACGTGCAGAGGGTATATGTACACGGCTCTCCCGCACACGGGCCGCGGCTTAACGTCCCACCCGACGGACGGCGGCCTTTCCAAGCCCATCGGTGTCCCCTACTGACCGTGGGCAGGGCGGGGAATTTTTTCGGAGATAAATCTCAACGCTGACCCAGCTCGTACTCTTAGGCATTTCATGTTAATTTTCTGGTTTGATTCATTAATTTTATAATAAATCTTACTTCCATGGATTGTTTTTTGTTTTCTTCAAACTTTTTATGGAATCTTTTTAGCAACAGAATAATCTACTTCTTGTCTGACACCTACTATAAAATAAATACCTCTTCAAGCAGCTGCTTGTCACAGAAGTATGACAGGAGCCTGTTAGTTTATATGCCATAGTAGGTCTGTGGAGATGACAGGACCTCAGCAGAAAAACAACACCAACATCCATGCCGTACTCGGGGCTCGAACCGAGGTCCCTTAGAACAGTAGCGAAGTACTCTAACCACTTGGCCACGGACTATAGAAATTAAATCAGTGCAAAATCACTATTTTGTTGTGGATATTTACCTTTGTGTCCCCCCAACAATCACTGCCTCCCATTAACTTGCAGCACATTTTTAGTACATCTGAATTGACTCCCTGTTGTTTTCTGCTGAGGTCCTGCCATCCTCTCAGATCTTCTACTGTGGCATATAAACTGACAGGCTCCTGTCAGACCTCTGTGGCAAGCAGCTGCTTGAGGGGGTATTTATTATTTATTTTTTATCATTGATATGCTTTGGATGTCTGCCCATTTAAATGAAATCTAAAATCTTTATTTCTTGCCTGTCACTGTAAATTTTTTTCATTAAAAGTAATGATCTGTGCAATTCTACGACCACAGCGACACATCAGTAAATTGCCTTTATTTGGAGTGCATTTTTGCAGCTTTATTAAAGGCAGGACAAATGCCTCCTGTAAACTACTAGATTAAAAGTATTATTCAATCTATATACTGTAATAGGTCTTGCTGTTATTATGTGCCATTTTTATAATATTCATTTCTAATGAAAAGGAGTAACAGGAGCACTTTTTTGCACATAATGGGCTAAATGACCAGGTCACAAGGTATCCGAAGGTTCAGAGAAGGTTGGGGGAGGGGAGCCACTGGAACAGCTGTTAGGAGACAGATGGTAGCCTCCTGTGCAATGTGTTCTTTATCGTGCACAGAGTAGGGTTCTCCCACACACAGAGCCACGGCTTAACGTCCCATCTTACGGACGGAAGCCTTTCCAAGCCCATCGGTGTCCCCTACTGACTGTGTGTAGGGTGGGGAGTTTTGAAGAGATAAATCTCAACTCTGACCCAGCTGGGACTCAACCTGGGAACTGCAGATTACGAGCCTGGTACGCTGTCGCCTGAGCTACCCCCGCCCCTACATATTAAGTAGGTTACAAATGGTAAGGATATTTTGATTCTTCATTCAGATCCTTTCACATGCAACATTACCTTCAATAGAATATTGAATACAATTATAGTGAGAATATTAAATGAAATAGAATATCCAAAAAATTAATAAAAAGGTGTTTCTGATCTCTAAATATATGAAAAAACATGCATATTTTGTGGTAGCAAGAAATTTTTAAACTTATGCTAAGATACAACTGTTGTTATAACAGCCTTTCCCCCCCCCCCTGCATCCGCAAAATTGGGTTGGAAATGCCGCCGATGGGCTTGGAAAGGACGCCGTCCTTCGGATGGGACGTTAAGCCGTGGCCCCGTGTGCGGGAGAGCCATACCCTGTGCACGTTAAAGAACACGCTAGATGGCCTTGACGGGAGGCTACCATCTGTCTCCCAACAGCTGTTCCAGTGGTCCCCTCCCCCAACCTTCTCTGAGCCTTCGGGGTCCATGTGACCTGGCCATTTAGCCCATGGTGTGCAAAAAAGTGCCGCTCAGAGGTAAAACAACCCAACCCCCCCTGCAAATTACCCTAAAATCATTGTTTTTTTTTTATCGGAACATAATGTTAAAAGTAACTGCTTCACCAAAATTTAAACTGATTAATGGGGAAAAAAACTACTGAAAATTGTTCCAATATCCAACATGGGAAATATAATCACAACAGCGAAAAAAAAAAATCCTAATTGTGGATTTCAAACTGGGTTGCTCAAAACTTTCTTCTAGGCAATGCCAGGTAGCAGTTGGTGATAAATGATATATGAAATTGAAACTAAACAACATACTTTGGAGCCAAAATTTATAATAAAGCAGCTGTAAACATTTTCATTTATATCAATTTTTATCGTTAAAATTATTAACAGGGTTTCCATGCCACCCAAGAGGTACAGTCGCTCAAAAAAGTATCCGAACACCATGGTCGATTACAGAATTCAGAAAAAATATCTGGCAACGTTTTTTTTTAGAAATTAGTGATCTGACAACCTTCGTGTCACGTGACACGAAGGTTGCCAGATCACTAATTTCTGGGAAAAAAATCGTTGCCAGATATTTTTTCCGAATTCTGTAATCAATCATAGTGTTCGGATACTTTTTTGAGCGACTGTACGTGGTCATATTATTTTGATACTAGATCGTGTGGACTCACTCACGGAAATATTGAGCGTGTGCAGTTACCGTTCACAGCAAACTGGAGCGTGTCATGGATGAAAACAGCTGGATCATGGATGTTCATGTTGTTTTTCTCTTGATGTCCTGCCATCCTCACAGACCTTCTACTCTGGCATATAAACTGACAGGCTCCTGTCAGACCTCTGTGGCAAGCAGCTGCTTAAGGAGATTTTATTTATTATTATAATTTTGTAGTTTGCAAGTGGATATTGGAACTTTTAATATATACCTTAATTTGTCAAGCTTTTTACATAAATATATAAAAATATATATATATAAAATACCCCCTCAAGCAGCTGCTTGCCATAGACACTTTCTCTGGTACCATTCATAGTGCTGAAGAATAAGCTGTTCTTCAACCAGTATTATGAATTATAATATATACGTCAGATTTCCCGCATTAAAAACTCAGAGGACTTTAGAAGTTCTAACGATTCTGCATCCAAATGCCATATTCTTCCTCTCTCATCTTTTGGGATTTGGTGACGGACTGAACTGGAGGTTTTATTCTTCCATTTCGGGAGAAGCAGTCTTCTTTTATATTTCTCAGCCTCTTATTTTTGTAACTGCTGATGTTGGATGACATCCGTTTTGTTTATTCAAATATTTAAATTCGCTCATTCTGATAATATCTCCTCTTTCAGTCATCCTGAATCGCTACATACAGCTTTCCCACGAAATTTTTGACTACGTTCGCTGAAACATCAATGTCGCTAGGAAACTTCACACGTTTCTTTTAGGGGTGATAGGCTACGTTAGCACATCGTAATCTGCACTTCACGGGTTCGAGTCCCCCTTGTGCTAGCGTTAAGATTTATTTCTGGGACAACGATGGACTTTGAAAGGCCGACATGCATCGGATAGGACGTTAAGCCGTGTACCAGTGTGCAGAAGAGCTATACCCTGTGCACGTTAAAGAACACGCTGGAAAGGTTTGACAGAAGGCTTCCATTCGTCTCCTAAAAGCTGTCCTGTAGATCTACTTCCGCCAACCTTTTCGGGGCGGGGTGGCTCAGTCGGTAGCGCGCCAGGCTCGTAATCTGTACTTCCCAGGTTTGAGTCCCAGCTGGATCAGTGTTGAGATTTATCTCCGCAAAACTCCCCGACCTGCCCACGATGGTAGGGGATACCAATGGTCTTGGAAAGGCCACCGTCTGTCGGATGGAACGTTACGCCATACCCTGTACACGTTAAAGAACACGCTGGATGGCTTTGACGGGAGGCTACCATCTGTCTCCTAACAGTTGTTCCAGTGGGTCCGCTCCCCCAACCTTCTCTGAGCCTTCGGGATCCATGTGACCTGGACATTTAGCCCATGGTGTGCAAAAAAGTGCCGCTCAGAGGTAAAACAACCCAACCCTCCAATCTTTTCTGAGACTTCGGGGTCCTTATGACCTGGCTATTTAGCCCATTGTTTACACAAAAGTGTCACTCCAAGGTATTCCCCGCCCTGCCCACGGTCAGTAGGGGACACCGATGGGCTTGAAAAGGCCGCCGTCCGTCGGATGGGACGTTAAACTGTGGCCCCGTGTGCGGGAGAGCCATACCCTGTGCACGTTAAAGAACACGCTGGATGGCCTTGACGGGAGGCTACCATCTGTCTCCCAACAGCTGTTCCAGTGGGTCCCCTCCCCCAACCTTCTCTGAGCCTTCGGGGTCCATGTGACCTGGCCATTTAGCCCATAGTGTGCAAAAAAGTGCCGCTCAGAGGTAAAACAACGCAACACTCCAAGGTAAAACTAACTGAACATTCCTTTTACAGCAAAACTTTCCAAGAACCTCAGGTTGAAGTTACTTGAGACAGGTTACCACAGCCTACGGTCAGCGATGCACCTGTAATCCAGGATTCAAGCACATAGTTTCCTTAAACTCAGGATCAGCAAGACATGCATTCGCTAGATGGTGTCAATACGATACCAGTATAGTTACGATGATGATTTCAGTCTCAGCATTTCACTCACCTGCAATGCGACAGAATTTTTTTTAAAACAGTGTTTCCACTACTATTATATTAGTAAATACCTGCTCAAGCTGTACAGACAATTTGAAAAAAAAAAAATCTAAAACCGAATTCCGGTGACAGAACCTTTAATCCAGGGACTTCCTGGAAAATGGGTCGGGTTGTTGTTTTACCTCTGAGCGGCACTTTTTTGCACACAATGGGCTAAATGGCCAGGTCACATGGACCCCGAAGGCTCAGAGAAGGTTGGGGGAGAGAACCCACTGGAACAGCTGTTGGGAGACAGATGGTAGCCTCCCGTCAAGGCCATCCAGCGTGTTCTTTAACGTGCACAGGGTATGTCTCTCCCTCACACGGGGCCGCGGCTTAACGTCCCATCCGACGGACGGCGGCCTTTCCAAGCCCTTCGGCCTGGAAAATGGAGATTTATGCTCACCCTAAATAATATGGAACTCTCCAGTTAGGTTTGGGTTGTGTTGTTTTACCTCTGAGCTGCACGTTTTTGCACACAATGGGCTAAATGGCCAGGTCACATGGACCCCGAAGGCTCAGAGAAGGTTGGGGGAGGGGACCCACTGGAACAGCTGTTGGGAGACAGATGGTAGCCTCCCGTCAAGGCCATCCAGCGTGTTCTTTAACGTGCACAGGGTATGTCTCTCCCGCACACGGGGCCGCGGCTTAACGTCCCATCCGACGGACGGCGGCCTTTCCAAGCCCATCGGCCTGGAAAATGGAGATTTATGCTCACCCTAAATAATATGGAACTCTCCAGTTAGTTTTAGGAATATATTGCGTATGGCAAGTGAAGAATAATCGACTACAGCTATTTATTTCATACTGGAAAGCAAATAATACATCATTCAGTAATATAATAATTAGTATCGAAAGTTGAATGTTTTTGTTAAGTTGGCTTTGGCATTTGTAGGGGGACTAACAGAAATTTTTTTTTATAAAAATGAAAATGCGAGCTTTTGACAAAATGTACCAGCCATAGTAAATTTTTTGCATTTGTATCCCAAATGTAAAGAATTATATTGTAATATATCAAAAACTCAAAGAATTCAAACAGTGAAAAATTTGCTAGAGGGAGTTTGTGAACCATCTAGATCCCCTCCCCCCCGGGTTACGGGATTGCTTTCTGCAGACCTTCCCCCATTCCGTTATTAATTTTAACTAAAATATATATATTCTTCTCGCAAAGAAGACGCCCTAAAAGTCAATTATGGGTTGGATTGTTTTACCTCTGAGCGGCACTTTTTTGCACACCATGGGCTAAATGGCCAGGTCACATGGACCCCGAAGGCTCAGAGAAGGTTGGGAGAGGGGACCCACTGAAACAGCTGTTAGGAGACAGATGGTAGCCTCCCGTCAAGGCCATCCAGAGTGTTCTTTAGCGTGCACAGGGTATGGCTCTCTCATACACGGTACCACGGCCTAACGTCCCATCCGATGGACGGCGGTCTTTCCAAGCCCATCGGTGTCCCCTACTGACCGTGGGCAGGGCGGGGAATTTTGCGGAGATAAATCTTAACGCTGACCCAGCTGGGACTCGAACCTGGGAACTGCAGATTACGAGCCTTGCGCGCTACCGACTGAGCCCCCCCCCCCCCGCCCCCTAGTCAATTATGGATTATATCTCTCGTTCTTATCTGTTGTTTATTTATTGGTGGTTTTGCATTTTGAATTTCAATGTTTCAGTGGGGAAATTCGATCCTGTGGGAATTTTTACGTCATCAACAGCCAATTGCATCTTTTGGATCAGCACGAGAGAACCAGTGTTGCCATTCTAAATTGGGATAATTGTAGCCAAAAGCAATTAAACTTAATGCGGTTAGGAAACCGCGGTAAATGTACTAGTTCAGTTAGAGCTTTCTGAAATATTGAAAATAGGACGCAAACCCCTACGAGTCAGGGAACCACGGGGTCATGATCGAACTTTTGAAGCGCTCTAACTAGCCGCCTCTCTACATTATCTCAGAGAAATCTGGACCATGAACTGCATAAAATCAGTCGCGTGGAAAAGACTGATTGTATAATAAGTTTTTATCTTTTTTCAGTTTTTATCAGTTTTGGTCCGCAGATAATTCTTTCCATGACATCCTGCCACCTCTTGTTTCAGAAACGATCCCTGGAGTTATTAATTCATTGTCACGTGACGATAGATTTTATATGGGTGTTGGTTTACCTCTGAGGGACCCTTCTGTGCACACAATGGGTTAAATGGTCAAGTTACAAAAATCCCAAGGTCTCAGAGAAGGTTGGGTAAGAAGATCCACTGTATAGCTGTTGGGAAATAGCTAGTAGCCTTCCGTCAAGGCCATTCATCGTGTTTCTGTAACGTTGAAAGGGCACGGAGCCGCGGCTTAATGTTCGATTCGACGGAGGGCGGCGTTTCCAAGCACATCGGTGTTCCCTTTCTCACTGAGAGCAGAACGGAGGTAAGAGGGAGAAAATTCTCAACGCAGGCACAGTTCGATCTGGAACTGGGTTGGGTTGGATTGTTTTACCTCTGAGCGGCACTTTTTTGCACACCATGTGCTAAATGGCCAGGTCACATGGACCTCGAAGGTTCAGAGAAGGTTGGGGGAGGGGACCCACTGGAACAGCTGTTGGGAGACAGATGGTAGCCTCCCGTCAAGGCCATCCAGTATGTTCTTTAACGTGCACAGGGTATGGCTCTCCCGCACACGGGGCCACGGCTTAACGTCCCATCCGACGGACGGCGGCCTTTCCAAGCCCATCGGTGTCCCCTACTGACCGTGGGCAGGGCGGGGAATTTTGCGGAGATAAATCTCAAAGCTGACCCAGCTGGGACTCGAACCTGGGAACTACAGATTACGAGCCTGGCGCGTTACCGACTGAGCCACCCCCGCCCCCTGGAACTGGGAACTGGAGATTATATGGTGGCGGGGGTGGCTCAGTCGGTAGCACACCAGGCTCGTAATCTGCATTTCCCAGGTTCGAGTTCCACCTGAGCCAGCGTTCAGATTTATCTCCGCAAAACTCCCCAACGTGTCCAGTATAGGACACCGATGGGCTTGGACAGGCCGCCGTCCATCGGATGGGATGTTAAACCGTGGCTCCGTGTGCAGTAGAGCCATACTTTGTGCACGTTAAAGAACACGATGGATGGTTTTGACTGGAAGCTGCTATCTTTTCTCCAGTGGGTCCATTATGTGCAAAAAATGGCGCTCAGAGGTAAAAATGGCGCTGAGGTAAAACACCCCAACTGCAGATTACAAGCGTGATTTCGCCCTGTCAACAACGGAGCCTCGCAATAGGGTGAAGTGATAAAGGAATAACACCGAATAGGGCTCTACCAAGACGAAAAGTTGATCTTTTGAATTTTTTTTTTTTGATTTGCGACATATAGGACAGAGAAGAATCCTAGAAGCTACTCCTAGCTTAATACAGGCCTTCTCATACAAGGACATGCCCTACTAAGACCGAAGTCACTGCTGACCACTGCCTTAGTTAGAGCTAACACAACGCACAAAGTTTGCCTTGCTGGAACAGTCGCTAGATGCAGTTAAGATCATCCGCTGAAACTGCCAATACCAACTTATTTTTCCTAGTATGTTTACAAAGAACTAGATCAGTAGTTCAAGGAGTGGGTGGCCTGTAAATTTCTGCGATATGATTCTTTTCACCATCAACATGAAATTTTGTGTGCAGTGTCTTACCATGAAACTTGCAATAGGGAAAGGTGTTGAGTCTAATGGTGAAAGAGTGCCTTGACTCTGATTTTCCGGGACTTCCTTAGAAAACAAACATTATTCAAGCCCTCACGGAGGAAGTTTATAACCCCAAAACCCCCTTGGGTACGCCGTTGTGTGTGTGTGTGTGTGTACATAAGGGAAAGGAAATGTGTGCCCCCCCCACCTAAATCTACGACATGACCCTTTGGTTTTCTTCAGATACTGCCACTGCAAATAAGGATCCTAATTTGTTGAAGGATGACTATCTCTACTTGGAATTAAGATTTAATGCAAATTCTTATTAAAGATTTTACTTGAAATGGCAGAGAACTAACAAACCAGAACTCTATATTTTTCGCCCATTATTAAGCAAGATTTAAACAAACACATCTACTGAATCTTTTGTCGTTTGAGCATTAAAAAGTATCGTTCCCGTTGTGAACCTCGCCCTGCAAGAGAAGCAATTCCTTGTGCTCCGAATCCTTCCGTCGATGATTCCCGATCACCTTTCCTCTCAGCCACCGTCAGCATCCCACTTTCTTCTCCCTCCAAGTCCTCCATCCATCGATCGCCTCTTCTTCGTTGCATCGCTGCGATGGCCACCACCGCAACAGCATTGCCATCGCTTCTTCCTCTTCCTCCTCTTCCTCTTCTTCCTCCCTTGCCTCCTCATTACCCTTTCTACGTTTTTGATTGGATCAATTGCTTTGCGTTTTCGGTTTTAAAATGATTTCAGCAAATAATTTTCTTCCTGCTTTCCCTGTCGTTCCAAGATCAACTGAACATAGCGCCATCGAACAACGAGGTAATCAGACGCATTGTTAAAGAACCAACTTTTCATTCGGAAACTTTTCGGTTTCAACGCTCAAGAACGATGGAACATATTTTTTGTAGCGAATGGATTTTTGTCACGGGTTGGGTTGTTTTTACCTCTGAGCGGTACTTTTTTCCGCACAATGAGCTAAATGGTCAGGTCACAAGGACTCCAAGCGCTCAGAGTAGTTTAGGGAAGTGGGGCAGCATTTAGGAGACAGATAGGTACAGTCGCTCAAAAAAGTATCCGAACACCACGGTTGATTACAGAATTCAGAAAAAATATCTGGCACCGATTTTTTTTTAGGAATTAGTGATCTGGCAACCTTCGTGTCACGTGACACGAAGGTTGCCAGATTACTAATTTCTGAAAAAATCGTTGCCAGATATCTTTTCTGAATTCTGTAATCAACCGTGGTGTTCGGATACTTTTTTGAGCGACTGTACCTCTTGTCAAAGCCATCAGACGTGGTCTTTAAAGTGCACAGGTACGGTTCTCCCGTACATGAAACCACGGCTTAACTTCCCCATCCGACGGACGGCAGCCTTCCCATGCCCATCAGTCTCCTCCTTTCTGACCAAAAGCAGGTGGGGAGTTTTGCGGAGATAAATCTCGACGCTGGCAAAGGTGAGAATCGAACCTAGGAACTGCAGATTACGAGCCTGGCGCGCTATCGCTTCTGTCACGCAGTTCAGGGTCACTACATTCACTCTTTTTCGATGTCTTTCTCGCTATTTACGGTATCGCTCACCTTTTTTTGTTCATATTAACAGCAACATCAAATAATTGTAGAGCACCAATACAGACAACCTAAAAAAAAGGGTGAGCGTGGCAAAAAGAAACGAGACTTCACGTATAGTTTGCCTAGTACCCCCTCACCAATGACATGGGTTGAGTTGGTCCCCTACTGACCGTGGGCAGGGCGGGGAATTTTGCGGAGATAAATCTCAACGCTTACCCAGCTGGGACTCGAACCTGGGAACTATAGATTACGAGACTGGCGCGCTACCAACTGAGCCACCCCCCGCCCCCACCCCCACCAATGACACGAATTCAACAGCTGTTTAGGCTGGTTTTTATCTGCTTTTAACGATAGCTCAGATGTTCGTATTGGCTGAATAGTGCGCTTGAGACTATCGTTTATGTAAGACGTGTGTTATCCCTCTTACACTACAATGGCCGATTGAACAAAATGTTTTATCAGCCATTGTAGTGTAAGAGAATGTTTTCAGTTTGAGTAACGAATGTGTTCATCACGACAACTTTCCTTCCCATTCAGTATTAGCAGTGAGGCGGTTTTTGGTCAAAAACCAAATCACAACGATGCGATCCATTTTGACAACGTGGTGTACAAACATCACAATAATTCATTTGAAGTCAATGAAGACCTGCAAACAGAAAACGGGCAGGACAAATATCGGGTTGTTGCAAATGAAATGGCCAATTTTAAGGACGATTGAAAAAGGAGAGAATAAAAAGAAGAAGAATACCTGTTTAATCAAAGTAATCTCCAGCAGCATCAATGCATTGTTGCCAACGTGTGGCAAGGTCATTTATACCACGTTTGTAAAAATCAGTTTCTCTGGAAGTGATGAAGTCCTCCACTGCCCGATCAATTGATGCGTCGTTGGCAAAGCATTTCTTGGACAAAAAATGGCTCAAGTGCCGTAAAAAATGGTAATCTGTTGGGGAAATGTCAGGAGAGTATGAAGGATGAGGCACAATTTCGTATCCCAAATTGTTGATTTGCTGTATGGTTGACACTGCCGTATGTGGTCGGGCGTTATCCTGAAGCAATAGGACTCCATGTCTATTCACAAGTGCTGGTTGCTTAAGGCACAATTTGTCATGCATTTGCCGCATCTCTGTACAATATCGAGCTGCATTTATCGTTTCACCTCGTGGAAGGAATGAGTTGTGAATAACACCAGCAGAAGACCACCATACAGTAAACAAGATCTTCTTTGGATGCAAAGGTGCCTTTGGAGTCCTTCCTGGAGCGTCTTTCACTCCCAACCACTGGGGCTGGGGGTGGCTCAGTCGGTAGCGCGCCAGGCTCGTAATCTGTAGTTCCCAGGTTCGAGTCCCAGCTGGGTCAGCGTTGAGATTTATCTCCGCAAAATTTCCCGCCCTGCCCACGGTCAGTAGGGGACACCGATGGGTTTGGAAAGGCCGCCGTCCGTCGGATGGGACATTAAGCCGTGGCCCCGTGTGCGGGAGAGCCATCCCTGTGCACGTTAAAGAACACGTTGGATGGCCTTGACGGGAGGCTACCATATGTCTCCCAACAGCTATTCCAGTGGGTCCCCTCTTCTCTGAGCCTTCGGGGTCCATGTGACCTGGCCATTTAGCCCATGGTGTGCAAAAAAGTGCCGCTCAGAGGTAAAACAACCCAACCCAACAACTCCCAACCACTGCGACGAACGTGTACGATTGTCGTAGAATATTCACTTCTCATCCACAGTCACAATTCGTTGCAGAAACCTTTCTTCTTCTTCTTAAGAGAGAAGAGCACACTTCCGAATGCCGTGCTTTGTTTTCATCAGTGAGTTCGTGAGGCACTCACTTGTCGAGCTTCCTTACTTTTCCTATTATTGTCAAGTGCCGTGAAAGAGTTGAAAAGTGTACATTTAGTGTCTGGGCGATCTCCCTTGAAAAGTGTACATTTAGTGTCTGGGCGATCTCCCTTGAAAAGTGTACATTTAGTGTCTGGGCGATCTCCCTTGAAAAGTGTACATTTAGTGTCTGGTCGATCTCCCTTGAAAAGTGTACATTTAGTGTCTGGGCGATCTCCCTTGAAAAGTGTACATTTAGTGTCTGGGCGATCTCCCTTGAAAAGTGTACATTTAGTGTCTGAGCGATCTCCCTTAGTGTACATTTAGTGTCTGGGCGATCTCCCTTAGTGTACATTTAGTGTCTGAGCGATCTCCCTTAGTGTACATTTAGTGTCTGGGCGATCTCCCTTAGTGTACATTTAGTGTCTGGGCGATCTCCCTTAGTGTACATTTAGTGTCTGGGCGATCTCCCTTGAAAAGTGTACATTTAGTGTCTGGGCGATCTCCCTTGAAAAGTGTACATTTAGTGTCTGGGCGATCTCCCTTGAAAAGTGTACATTTAGTGTCTGGGCGATCTCCCTTGAAAAGTGTACATTTAGTGTCTGAGCGATCTCCCTTAGTGTACATTTAGTGTCTGGGCGATCTCCCTTAGTGTACATTTAGTGTCTGGGCGATCTCCCTTGAAAAGTGTACATTTAGTGTCTGGGCGATCTCCCTTGAAAAGTGTACATTTAGTGTCTGGGCGATCTCCCTTGAAAAGTGTACATTTAGTGTCTGGGCGATCTCCCTTGAAAAGTGTACATTTAGTGTCTGGGCGATCTCCCTTGAAAAGTGTACATTTAGTGTCTGAGCGATCTCCCTTGAAAAGTGTACATTTAGTGTCTGAGCGATCTCCCTTAGTGTACATTTAGTGTCTGGGCGATCTCCCTTGAAAAGTGTACATTTAGTGTCTGGGCGATCTCCCTTGAAAAGTGTACATTTAGTGTCTGGGCGATCTCCCTTGAAAAGTGTACATTTAGTGTCTGGGCGATCTCCCTTGAAAAGTGTACATTTAGTGTCTGGGCGATCTCCCTTGAAAAGTGTACATTTAGTGTCTGGGCGATCTCCCTTGAAAAGTGTACATTTAGTGTCTGGTCGATCTCCCTTGAAAAGTGTACATTTAGTGTCTGGGCGATCTCCCTTGAAAAGTGTACATTTAGTGTCTGGGCGATCTCCCTTGAAAAGTGTACATTTAGTGTCTGAGCGATCTCCCTTAGTGTACATTTAGTGTCTGGGCGATCTCCCTTAGTGTACATTTAGTGTCTGGGCGATCTCCCTTAGTGTACATTTAGTGTCTGGGCGATCTCCCTTGAAAAGTGTACATTTAGTGTCTGGGCGATCTCCCTTGAAAAGTGTACATTTAGTGTCTGGGCGATCTCCCTTGAAAAGTGTACATTTAGTGTCTGGGCGATCTCCCTTGAAAAGTGTACATTTAGTGTCTGAGCGATCTCCCTTAGTGTACATTTAGTGTCTGGGCGATCTCCCTTAGTGTACATTTAGTGTCTGGGCGATCTCCCTTAGTGTACATTTAGTGTCTGGGCGATCTCCCTTGAAAAGTGTACATTTAGTGTCTGGGCGATCTCCCTTGAAAAGTGTACATTTAGTGTCTGGGCGATCTCCCTTGAAAAGTGTACATTTAGTGTCTGGGCGATCTCCCTTGAAAAGTGTACATTTAGTGTCTGAGCGATCTCCCTTGAAAAGTGTACATTTAGTGTCTGAGCGATCTCCCTTAGTGTACATTTAGTGTCTGGGCGATCTCCCTTGAAAAGTGTACATTTAGTGTCTGGGCGATCTCCCTTGAAAAGTGTACATTTAGTGTCTGGGCGATCTCCCTTGAAAAGTGTACATTTAGTGTCTGGGCGATCTCCCTTGAAAAGTGTACATTTAGTGTCTGAGCGATCTCCCTTGAAAAGTGTACATTTAGTGTCTGAGCGATCTCCCTTAGTGTACATTTAGTGTCTGGGCGATCTCCCTTAGTGTACATTTAGTGTCTGGGCGATCTCCCTTGAAAAGTGTACATTTAGTGTCTGGGCGATCTCCCTTGAAAAGTGTACATTTAGTGTCTGAGCGATCTCCCTTAGTGTACATTTAGTGTCTGGGCGATCTCCCTTGAAAAGTGTACATTTAGTGTCTGGGCGATCTCCCTTGAAAAGTGTACATTTAGTGTCTGGGCGATCTCCCTTGAAAAGTGTACATTTAGTGTCTGGGCGATCTCCCTTGAAAAGTGTACATTTAGTGTCTGGGCGATCTCCCTTGAAAAGTGTACATTTAGTGTCTGAGCGATCTCCCTTGAAAAGTGTACATTTAGTGTCTGAGCGATCTCCCTTAGTGTACATTTAGTGTCTGGGCGATCTCCCTTGAAAAGTGTACATTTAGTGTCTGGGCGATCTCCCTTGAAAAGTGTACATTTAGTGTCTGGGCGATCTCCCTTGAAAAGTGTACATTTAGTGTCTGGGCGATCTCCCTTGAAAAGTGTACATTTAGTGTCTGAGCGATCTCCCTTGAAAAGTGTACATTTAGTGTCTGAGCGATCTCCCTTAGTGTACATTTAGTGTCTGGGCGATCTCCCTTGAAAAGTGTACATTTAGTGTCTGGGCGATCTCCCTTGAAAAGTGTACATTTAGTGTCTGGGCGATCTCCCTTGAAAAGTGTACATTTAGTGTCTGGGCGATCTCCCTTGAAAAGTGTACATTTAGTGTCTGAGCGATCTCCCTTGAAAAGTGTACATTTAGTGTCTGAGCGATCTCCCTTAGTGTACATTTAGTGTCTGGGCGATCTCCCTTAGTGTACATTTAGTGTCTGGGCGATCTCCCTTGAAAAGTGTACATTTAGTGTCTGGGCGATCTCCCTTGAAAAGTGTACATTTAGTGTCTGAGCGATCTCCCTTAGTGTACATTTAGTGTCTGGGCGATCTCCCTTGAAAAGTGTACATTTAGTGTCTGGGCGATCTCCCTTGAAAAGTGTACATTTAGTGTCTGGGCGATCTCCCTTGAAAAGTGTACATTTAGTGTCTGGGCGATCTCCCTTGAAAAGTGTACATTTAGTGTCTGGGCGATCTCCCTTGAAAAGTGTACATTTAGTGTCTGAGCGATCTCCCTTGAAAAGTGTACATTTAGTGTCTGAGCGATCTCCCTTAGTGTACATTTAGTGTCTGGGCGATCTCCCTTGAAAAGTGTACATTTAGTGTCTGGGCGATCTCCCTTGAAAAGTGTACATTTAGTGTCTGGGCGATCTCCCTTGAAAAGTGTACATTTAGTGTCTGGGCGATCTCCCTTGAAAAGTGTACATTTAGTGTCTGAGCGATCTCCCTTGAAAAGTGTACATTTAGTGTCTGAGCGATCTCCCTTAGTGTACATTTAGTGTCTGGGCGATCTCCCTTGAAAAGTGTACATTTAGTGTCTGGGCGATCTCCCTTGAAAAGTGTACATTTAGTGTCTGGGCGATCTCCCTTGAAAAGTGTACATTTAGTGTCTGGGCGATCTCCCTTGAAAAGTGTACATTTAGTGTCTGAGCGATCTCCCTTGAAAAGTGTACATTTAGTGTCTGAGCGATCTCCCTTAGTGTACATTTAGTGTCTGGGCGATCTCCCTTAGTGTACATTTAGTGTCTGGGCAATCTCCCTTAGTGTACATTTAGTGTCTGGGCAATCTCTCGTACTGTTTGCCGTGTATCTCATTCGATTAAATCCTTTAATTCATTCGAATCAATGGAGGAAGGACGATGGCCACGGGGTTCGTTTTGTAGCCTCAAATCTCCTGGATCGAAATTTTTCAAACCAACGGCGAATGCATCTCTCATTAGTTGTTCCTCCACCGAATGCTTTATTGATGTTTTTTACCGCAGCCGCTGCAGAATTTCCCAATTTGAACTCGTAAAGGTATAGCAACCTTAATTGACTGGGTTCCGTGATTGACTTGATGTCTGTAGTATTCAATGTTTAATGCTCGTTGAACGAAACAAATACTACAATTGCATCACCCACGTGTGACGTTGTCACATGACATAAATCAATTGCATAAACCTCAGCGCTTGCATTCTTCCGCAACCAGTAGAAACCTGGCGTCATTCAACGGCCATTTCATTTGCAACAACCCAATACTTGGATATCGGAACAGGGTGAAGACTGATTCTGGGGCAAATGGCCCAAGGCAAGAAGCACCCTCTAGCGGACCCATTTCGAATCAGCTACGCGTCTACTTTCAGAATATCTTCTGCTATACACGATTTGCAACAAGGAATATCTGTGTCACAGAACCTGATACAGTTGCCCTCAAGATTTCGTGAATGTTCAATTAAATCACATACCAGCGAACAAAATTTGAAGCCTGCCTGATACGTCTGCAATCTAGATACTACGAATATTCATTTATATCAACTATCAGGAAACAAAATTTGAAGCTTTTTGAAATTTCAAAATTCTTCATCTTGAAATATTTTTCCATCGTAGTATTTTGGTTTGTGTACTCTGAATATATGTCTGTTTAGAACCACCAGAAGTGTAGGAGCTGGCGAAAATAGCCAGCAGTTTCGGTTTTAATTTTCTGCCTTAGAAGAAAAGTGATCATCAGTACTTCCATGCTGCAGGGCATTCACAAAGATGAAATCGGCGTATCTCATCCGGGTACCACAGTAAGTAGTTTCCCGAAATTTAACTCCGCAAAATTCCCCGCCCTGCCCACGGTCAGTAGAGGACACCAATGGGCTTGGAAAGGCCGAAGTCCGTCGGATGGGACGTTAAGCCGTGGCCCCGTGTGCGGGAGAGCCATACCCTGTGCACGTTAAAGAACACGCTGGATGGCCTTGACGGGAGGCTACCATCTGTCTCCCAACAGATGTTCCAGTGGGTCCCCTCCCCCAACCTTCTCTGAGCCTTCGGGGTCCATGTGACCTGGCCATTTAGCCCATGGTGTGCGAAAAAGTGCCGCTCAGAGGTAAAACAACCCAACGTTAAAGAACACGCTGGATGGCCTTGACGGGAGGCTATCATCTGTCTTCCAACAGCTGTTCCAGTGGGTCCCCTCCCCCAACCTTCTCTGAGCCTTCGGGGTCCTGGTGACCTGGCCATTTAGCCCATGATGTGCGAAAAAGTGCCGCTCAGAGGTAAAACAACCCAACGTTAAAGAACACGCTGGATGGCCTTGACGGGAGGCTATCATCTGTCTTCCAACAGCTGTTCCAGTGGGTCCCCTCCCCCAACCTTCTCTGAGCCTTCGGGGTCCTGGTGACCTGGCCATTTATCCCATGGTGTGCAAAAAAGTGCCGCTCAGAGGTAAAACAACCCAACCCAACCCGAAATTTAAATATAGCTGAAAAATAAAATTTTTGCAAATAGAAGGCAAAAAACAAGTGTTTCTTCTTCTATATTACACTTTTGTATTTTTTTTTTATTATTTGTTTTATTTATTTATTTCCGTAAGTAAGACGGTGCATATTCACATTTGCCCGTAGCTGTCTGGGTTCGATCTTAATTACCAGCAGAGACAGAACTGGGAAATGGAGTGACAAATCAACTTGCTCGGTTTAAAGAGCATTAAGTTGCAAAAGAAATCGTTAACTGCTCTACTACTGAAAAAAATGTCTTACCGATATGGCGTACCGGCCAACTTTCACCATTGATTATCTGGATATCTTCACTCTCAAGGTATTCCTCCACTATCTGAGGGGCGGGGGTGGCTCAGTCGGTAGCGCGCCAGGCTCGTAATCTGTAGTTCCCAGGTTCGAGTCCCAGCTGGGTCAGCGTTGAGATTTATCTCCGCAAAATTCCCCGCCATGCCCACGGTCAGTAGGGGACACCGATGGGCTTGGAAAGGCCGCCGTCCATCGGATGGGACGTTAAGCCGTGGCCCCGTGTGCGGGAGAGCCATACCCTGTGCACGTTAAAGAACACGCTGGATGGCCTTGACGGGAGGCTACCATCTGTTTCCTAACAGTGGGTCCCCTCCCCCAACCTTCTCTGAGCCTTCGGGGCCCATGTGACCTGGCCATTTAGCCCATGGTGTGCAAAAAAGTGCTGCTCAGAGGTAAAACAACCCAAATCCACTATCTGAGCTCTATGTGGATACATAAAAAACGAAGGGCTGGTAAGAGTCCTTCCTGAGAAGACAGGCAGGTCAGTGCAGCCATTGAGAGCGATACCTCCCAGACCAACAAACCTCTCTCACAAACTGCCCCTTTTCACGATATTCTAGAGGCGCCATTCTGTTTAGAAACATTGGCATCGAGAATCACTATATCGCGATTCATCCGAAAAGAGAACCTGTCGCCATTGATCACTGGTCAAAATGAGGTACAGTCGCTCAAAAAAGTATCCGAACACTATGGTTGATTACACAATCCAGAAAAAATCGTTGCCACCTATTTTTTCTGGATTCTGTAATCAGCCATAGTGTTCGGATACTTTTTTGAGCGACTGTAGGTGGTCATATTATTTTGATACTAGATCGTGTGGGCTCACTCACGGAAATATTGAGCGTGTGCAGTTACCGTTCACAGCAAACTGCAGCGTGTGCAGTAACTGCACACGCTCCAGTTTGCTGTGAACGGTAACTGAAGCGTGTACAGTTGCTGTACACGCTCCAAATATTTTTCCTGAATTATGTAATCACGTGACACGAAGGTTGCCAGATCACTAATTTCTAAAAAAATCGTTGCCAGCTATTTTTTCTGGATTCTGTAATCAACCATAGTGTTCGGATACTTTTTTGAGCGATTGTACTGCCTGCTCCATTCCAGTCATGCCCTCCAATGTGCTAAGGTTAGTGGTGAATTACAGGCCTTCTAGCATATAACCCTCTTTCATGAAGTTGTTGGGGCAGAGTTTTTCTGGATACTGTCCTTCCTCTGTCAGCTCTGATGGAGGTTACCGCGTTGACATCATTCTGTTGCGCCTTATAATTAGGAGGGAGAGGAAACCATCCTCTTGAACTGTTGTTGCTCTGGGTTGTTGGGTTGTTTTACCTCTGAGCGGCACTTTTTTTCACAGCATGGGCTAAATGGCCAGGTCACATGGATCCCGAAGGCTCAGAGAAGGTTGGGGGAGGGGACCCACTGGAACAGCTTTTAGGAGACAGATGGTAGCCTCCCGTGAAGGCCATCCAACGTGTTCTTTAACGTTGGGTTGTTTTACCTCTGAGCGGCACTTTTTGCACACAATGGGCTAAATGGCCAGGTCACATGGACCCCGAAGGCTCAGAGAAGGTTGGGGGGGGGACCCACTGGAACAGCTGTTGGGAGACAGATGGTAGCCTCCCGTCAAGACCATCCAGCGTGTTCTTTAACGTGCACAGGGTATGGCTCTTCCGCACACGGTGCCACGGTTTAACGTCCCATCCGACGGACGGCGGCCTTTCCAAGCCCATCGGTGTCCCCTACTGACCGTGGGCAGGGCGGGGAATTTTGCGGAGATAAATCTCAACGCTGACCCAGCTGGGACTCGAACCTGGGAACTACAGATTACGAGTCTGGCGCGCTACCGACTGAGCCACCCCCGTTGCTCTGGGACTACCCTGGCTCGTTCTTCCAGAGCATGTTACAGTGTCTTGAAAACATCTCCAGTCTGGAAATTAAACTTTCCCACACATTCATGAATCTACCAACCTCTCTATGTGACTGTCCTGCATCCATACATCCGATGGATCTCTACCTCTGACCGTCATCCAAATGATTCCTCCTTTGCATTTTAACAAAACTGTAATCGGAAACGTTTGATAAAACCTCTCTTAATTCGAAATGAGAAGAGTCCTTTCCCGAAGCTGCTTTTATCGTCAGTTTAATTTGCATATCACAGTCTTTCGCATTAACAAATGCAAATTTAGTAGCTGATAAATATGAGTTATTTCACGCTAAATATCCTCTGAAACTTTCATTAAATTCCAAAAACGATTTATGGAGATATTTGCAATTTGTTCAACTTCCTTAAATCACGAACAGCAGTGCATTTAGGTAGGAAAAAATTAAACAAAAATATGCTTTTGCATTTTACCTAATATATTTGTCACAAAACACTTTTTATATATATAAAACACATACAATTCCTCATAATATTACAAGAAAAAAATTCACTAAAATACTAGCAAATATATGGCCCGGTGTGCGGGAGAGCCATACCCTGTGCACGTTAAAGAACACGCTGGATGGCTTTGACGGGAGGCTACCATCTGTTTCCCAACAGCTGTTCCAGTGGGTTCCCTCCCACAACCTTCTCTGAGCCTTCGGGGTCCATGTGACCTGTCCATTTAGCCCATGGTGTGCAAAAAAGTGCCGCTCAGAGGTGAAACAACCCAACCCAACCCTAGCAAATATAAAACTATCAGAGCTTTGAAACCTTCTTTCAAGCAGCTTGCATCGTTCAGTTTGACACGCCCTAACTAACCTTGAGCCCTTGAGATAATTTTGACCTGGCCATCTAGCCCATTGTGTGCACGAGAAGCAAAGCAACAAACTCCTGAAAAACATACAAGCAGTAGAGAAAGACATACTTTTAATGATCAATAGAATCATAACTGGGAAGTAAGGAAACTTTCAATTCCGTTGATTTCAAAGACCGAAGAGTTTCGTTGACAAATCATATTGATTATACAAATTAATGCTCAGCTGGCCACTAAAAAACTCTTCTAACAATAACTCCACTTTCTTTTCCCTTCCCCCAAATCCTTCTCCTAAAAAAAGAAGAGAAAGAAGTACCTTCTACGTGCTCATCCACCACCTGGCTGGGCTCACCTTTCCTCCCCAGCGAGCCATTCAAGGAGCCAGTGGCAGGGAAACGGCGACTTGTCCGTCCTCTTCCCGCGAGGACTACCGGGACTACGGGACCCACTAAACCCTGAAGACACCCGCCGGTCGAGTTTCCGCAGGCGCTCGTTACTCAGCGTGGCGGGCTTTGGACACTAGAGACAGGCTCCCTCTCCCTCTCGTGGAGTGGAAGCTTTGTCTCTAGTGGAGTTGCCATGGAAGAGGAATTAGAGAAAAGATTTATTTAAGCATGTCTACAACATGTTGCGGTTCCACCGGTCTAAAAATGCCGTAAAGGCTCGAATAGTAGCCCAGGCTCCAATTTACAATTAATTGCTTGTACCCGAGTGGTTAGCACGCTTGGCTACTGATCTAAGGGACCTGGGTTCGAGCACCGGGTAAGGCATGGATGTATGTGTCGTTTTTCTGCTGAGGGCCTGCCATCCTCTCAGACCTTCTACTATGGCATATAAACTGACAGGGTCCTGTCAGACCTCTGTGGCAAGCAGCTGCTTGAGGGGGTATTTATTTATTATTTATTTATCAGGTTAAAAATTTAATTAAAACTAGCTGAGAGTCATATATTTTTTTCAATTAGTTCATGAGAATTTGATTGCATAAAAATATACATAAAGCTGTTCCAGTTTTTTATTTAGAAACTTTTAAGAAATCTTTCCGTGTCGTATCAAACACTTTCCTTAAAGTAACTAACTGTGCATTTCAGTTTTCAAGAAAAGAGAACCGACACATCCATGTCAGAGACTCCGCTACTGTGTACAAATTCTGTTCTATTCTGTGGCAAGCAGCTGCTTGAGGGGGTATTTATTTATTATTTTACCGGGCTACATATTATCGCGGCCTCTTGTGCAACAGAATCTTACGCCGTGCGTTTTGAAGAACCCGTCTGATGTAAATGGAATGACTGTTTGTGTCGTTTTTCTGCTGAGGTCCTGCCATCCTCACAGACCTTCTACTATGGCATATAAACTGACAGGCTCCTGTTAGACCTCTGTGGCAAGCAGCTGCTTGAGGGGGTATTTATTTATTATTTTACCGGGCTACATATTATCGCGGCCTCTTGTGCAACAGAATCTTACGCCGTGCGTTTTGAAGAACCCGTCTGATGTAAATGGAATGACTGTTTGTGTCGTTTTTCTGCTGAGGTCCTGCCATCCTCACAGACCTTCTACTATGGCATATAAACTGACAGGCTCCTGTCAGACCTCTGTGGCAAGCAGCTGCTTGAGGGGGTATTTATTTTTATTTTTATTTATCCTATGGGTCCCTTTTCTCCTCTCCGGCTCTAAGCCCTTGGGGTCTTTGTGCCTAGCCATTTAGCCAATTATGCGTACGAAATGGCGTTCAGAGGTAAAACAGCCCGAAAAACCCAACTTCTTATGCTCATTTAAATATCATAGGTATCCTATTCTAAAGGCAATTTAATTAGTAATTTGATCGAAATTTTTATTTACATTTAGTTTTTTTTTTTCTTTCTCCGTTTTCTGTCATAAGTTTTCATTGCGAGATGTGCAATTCAATTAATTTTAATGTCATTCCTGTTAAACTTTTCCGAATCCTAGTTCTTTTCGCATTAGTAAAAACTGAAAAAAAAATAGCGAAATTGGTTGCCTGAAATTTTAACAAGGAAAATTCTTTAAAGGTAAGCCTTACTATCTGCGTTTATTTCGATCAATATTCATATGAAATTACATTAACTTGAAATTCCCATAGATCTGGAGATATCTAAACATAAGGATGGCAGAAAAATAATGGTCGGATTTCGAGTTGAGTTGTTTTACCTCTGAGCGGCACTTTTTTTTTGCAAACAGTGGGCTAAATGGCCAGGTCACATGGACCCCGAAGGCTCAGAGAAGGTTGGGGGAGGGGACCCACTGGAACATCTGTTGGGAGACAGATGGTATCCTCCCGTCAAGGACATCCAGTGTGTTGTGTAACGTGCATCCAACGGACGTCCCATCCAACAGACTTCACCAAGTCCATCGGTAATGGTAGAGTTTCGAGAACTAATATGTAGAAAAATAAGAAATACAATTAGTGAATATCTACATGTGCACCTTTCATGACGCATTGCATATGTTTGAAGTGCCATGATTTGCATATGTTCAAGAGATATTTCACTTGTCATATTCATTTGCTGACAGATGGATTGACAGGGGTGGTCCACTTCTATGTCCACCAAGGAGCGGACAAAATTCGATATCTGAGTCATTTAAAAGCCAGAATAAGTGAAGTAACTGAGCAAGTAACAAGAGTTACGCTGCAGCATAGTGCGCAAGTAGTAGGCTATCTATTAGACATATACCGTTATATATATATACAGTATATGTTATTTTCCTACATCAATAGGGGGTGGGAATGGCTCAGTCGGTAGCGCGCCAGGCTCGTAATCTGCAGTTCCCAGGTTCGAGTCCCAGCTGGTCCAGCATTGAGATTTATCTCCGCATAATTCCCCGCCCTGCCCACGGTCAATAGGGGACACCGATGGGCTTGGAAAGGCCGCCGTCCGTCGGATGGGACGTTAAGCAGTAGTCCCGTGTATGGGAAAGCCATACCCTGTGCACGTTAAAGAACACGCTGGATGGCCTTGACGGCAGGCTCCCATCTGTCTCCCAACAGCTGTTCCAGTGGGTCCCCTCTCCCAACCTTCTCTGAGCCTTCGAGGTCCATGTGACCTGGCCATTTAGCCCATGGTGTGCAAAAAAGTGCCTCTCAGAGGTAAAACAACCCAACTCAGTTACGTCAGAACTGAGAAAAATCTCAATTCAGGGAGCCTGGGAACTTAAACTTAACTATTTTCTACTGGATTAGATTTTGCAATCTAAATTTCATTCAGCAGAGGTCCAAAAATTATCTGTAAATCAGAACCTGAAAATTTAAATCAGTAAATTAGATATTACTGGTGAAGTATTTTCCCAGATCATTCTGTAATAGAAAAAAATATTGCTGGGAATGGTGTGGGAAGTAGCAGACGTTGAAAGCAATGCATATGAACTGCGTTTGAAGGAAATGATAGAAGGAAACGAACAAGTAATGCTTTTGAAAGAAATGATGGAAAGAAACGCGCAAGCAATACTTTTGAAAGAAATGATGGAAAGAAACGCGCAAGCAATACTTTTGAAAGAAATGATGGAAAGAAACGCGCAAGCAATACTTTTGAAAGAAATGATGGAAAGAAACGCACAAGCAATGCTTTTGAAAGAAATGATGGAAAGAAACGCACAAGCAATACTTTTGAAAGAAATGATGGAAAGAAACGCACAAGCAATACTTTTGAAAGAAATGATGGAAAGAAACGCACAAGCAATATTTTTGAAAGATATGATGGAAAGAAACGCGCAAGCAATACTTTTGAAAGAAATGATGGAAAGAAACGCACAAGCAATACTTTTTGAAAGAAATGATGGAAAGAAACGCACAAGCAAACTTTTGAAGGAAATGATGGAAAGAAACGCACAAGCAATACTTTTGAAAGAAATGATGGAAAGAAACGCGCAAGCAATACTTTTGAAAGAAATGATGGAAAGAAACGCACAAGCAATGCTTTTGAAAGAAATGATGGAAAGAAACGCACAAGCAATACTTTTGAAAGAAATGATGGAAAGAAACGCACAAGCAATGCTTTTTGAAAGAAATGATGGAAAGAAAGCACAAGCAATACTTTTGAAAGAAATGATGGAAAGAAACGCACAAGCAATACTTTTGAAGGAAATGATGGAAAGAAACGCACAAGCAATACTTTGAAAGAAATGATGGAAGGAAACGCATAAGCAATACTTTTGAAAGAAATGATGGAAAGAAACGCATAAGCAATACTTTTGAAAGAAATGATGGAAAGAAACGCACAAGCAATACTTTTGAAAGAAATGATGGAAAGAAACGCACAAGCAATACTTTTGAAAGAAATGATGGAAAGAAACGCACAAGCAATACTTTTGAAAGAAATGATGGAAAGAAACGCACAAGCAATACTTTTGAAAGAAATGATGGAAAGAAACGCACAAGCAATATTTTTGAAAGAAATGATGGAAAGAAACGCACAAGCAATACTTTTGAAAGAAATGATGGAAAGAAACGCACAAGCAATACTTTTTGAAAGAAATGATGGAAAGAAACGCACAAGCAATACTTTTGAAAGAAATGATGGAAAGAAACGCGAAAGCAATACTTTTGAAAGAAATGATGGAAAGAAACGCGCAAGCAATACTTTTGAAAGAAATGATGGAAAGAAACGCGCAAGCAATACTTTTGAAAGAAATGATGGAAAGAAATGCGCAAGCAATACATTTGAAAGAAATGATGGAAAGAAACGCACAAGCAATGCTTTTGAAAGAAATGATGGAAAGAAACGCACAAGCAATACTTTTGAAAGAAATGATGGAAAGAACGCACAAGCAATACTTTTGAAAGAAATGATGGAAAGAAACGCACAAGCAATACTTTTTGAAAGAAATGATGGAAAGAAACGCACAAGCAATACTTTTGAAGGAAATGATGGAAAGAAACGCACAAGCAATACTTTTGAAAGAAATGATGGAAAGAAACGCGCAAGCAATACTTTTGAAAGAAATGATGGAAAGAAACGCGCAAGCAATACTTTTGAAAGAAATGATGGAAAGAAACGCGCAAGCAATGCTTTTGAAAGAAATGATGGAAAGAAACGCACAAGCAATGCTTTTGAAAGAAATGATGGAAAGAAACGCACAAGCAATACTTTTTGAAAGAAATGATGGAAAGAAACGCACAAGCAATACTTTTGAAAGAAATGATGGAAAGAAACGCACAAGCAATACTTTTGAAGGAAATGATGGAAAGAAACGCACAAGCAATACTTTGAAAGAAATGATGGAATGAAACGCATAAGCAATACTTTTGAAAGAAATGATGGAAAGAAACGCATAAGCAATACTTTTGAAAGAAATGATGGAAAGAAACGCACAAGCAATACTTTTGAAGGAAATGATGGAAAGAAATGCACAAGCAATACTTTTGAAAGAAATGATGGAAAGAAACGCGCAAGCAATACTTTTGAAAGAAATGATGGAAAGAAACGCACAAGCAATACTTTTTGAAAGAAATGATGGAAAGAAACGCACAAGCAATACTTTTGAAAGAAATGATGGAAAGAAACGCACAAGCAATATTTTTGAAAGATATGATGGAAAGAAACGCGCAAGCAATACTTTTGAAAGAAATGATGGAAAGAAACGCACAAGCAATATTTTTGAAAGAAATGATGGAAAGAAACGCACAAGCAATGCTTTTGAAAGAAATGATGGAAAGAAACGCACAAGCAATACTTTTTGAAAGAAATGATGGAAAGAAACGCACGAGCAATACTTTTGAAAGAAATGATGGAAAGAAACGCACAAGCAATACTTTTGAAGGAAATGATGGAAAGAAACGTACAAAATACTTTGAAAGAAATGATGGAAAGAAACGCACAAAATGCTTTGAAAGAAATGATGGAAAGAAACGCACAAGCAATACTTTTGAAAGAAATGATGGAAAGAAACGCACAAGCAATACTTTTGAAAGAAATGATGGAAAGAAACGCACAAGCAATATTTTTGAAAGAAATGATGGAAAGAAACGCACAAGCAATACTTTTGAAAGAAATGATGGAAAGAAACGCACAAGCAATACTTTTTGAAAGAAATGATGGAAAGAAACGCACAAGCAATACTTTTGAAAGAAATGATGGAAAGAAACGCACAAGCAATACTTTTTGAAAGAAATGATGGAAAGAAACGCACAAGCAATACTTTTGAAAGAAATGATGGAAAGAAACGCACAAGCAATACTTTTGAAAGAAATGATGGAAAGAAACGCACAAGCAATACTTTTGAAAGAAATGATGGAAAGAAACGCACAAGCAATATTTTTGAAAGAAATGATGGAAAGAAACGCACAAGCAATACTTTTGAAAGAAATGATGGAAAGAAACGCACAAGCAATACTTTTTGAAAGAAATGATGGAAAGAAACGCACGAGCAATACTTTTGAAAGAAATGATGGAAAGAAGACACAAGTAGTGCTGTTGAAAGAAATGATGAAAAGAAGCACAAGTGATGTCTTTGAAAGATATGATGAAAAGAAACGCACAAGCAATACTTTTGAAAGAAATGATGGAAAGAAACGCGCAAGCAATACTTTTGAAAGAAATGATGGAAAGAAACGCACAAGCAATGCTTTTGAAAGAAATGATGGAAAGAAACGCACAAGCAATACTTTTGAAAGAAATGATGGAAAGAAACGCACGAGCAATACTTTTGAAAGAAATGATGGAAAGAAGACACAAGTAGTGCCGTTGAAAGAAATGATGAAAAGAAGCCCACAAGTGATGTCTTTGAAAGATATGATGAAAAGAAGCATACAAGAAATACTTTTGAAAGAAATGTACAAGCCAATGCCTTTGAAAGAAATGATAGAAAAAAGCACATAAGCAATTACTTTGAAAGAAATGATAAAGAAGCGCACAAGCAATGCCTTTGAAAGAAAGGATGGGAAGAAGCGCACAAGCAATGCTTTTGAAGGAAATGATGGAAAGACAGAAGTATGATTTCGGAAGCAGATGATGGAACGAAACGCACAAGTTTTGAAAGAAATGGTGGAAAGAAGCGCACAAGTAATGCTTTTGAAGGAAATGACGGAAAGACAGAACTGATGCTTCGGAAGCAGACGATGGAATGAAACGGACAAGTTTTGAAAAAAATGAGGGAAAGAAGCTCACTAGCAATGCCTTTGAAAGAAATGATGAAAAGAAGCACACAAGCAATGATTTTGAAGGAAATGATGGAAAAAAATGCGGAAGGAATGCTTTCGAAAAGAGAAATGATGGAAGCCAAGCAACCATCGCAATCGAGAGTGAGGCAAACATCTCCAACTCGATTCGAACCCGGCTATTTCTTTTAAGAGCAACCGATCGCGGTACCCACCTTAGTCCAACGGCTGGCGATCTGAATCAATAGGAAAATAACGAAAATGCTATTCGAAATGGAAAAAAACCGCTAATAATAGGCATGGAGTCGCAAATTCCCGTTTTCGTCTTGCGATGCGTCTTCGCTCGTGGGCTCAAGACGTGGGATGCAGCGAATCGCAAACGTAGGGAGAAACCAAAAACCGGAATCGGTGCTGGGGGCACGTGATGCCCTGCAGCAGCTGAGCTCCTTCGTTTGTAGTGACGATTCCTCAATGAGCTCGCCTCGAAGGAGGTTCACCCGGCACTCGAATCGATCGCAGCACGTGGAAGAGGAAGACGAGAGAGCGCCATCTTTCGACGAGTCTCGTAATTGCGAGGATTCTGCTCTGGCTCGTACTGCACAGAGGAGGAGGAATGGGATCGATTCTACCCCCCTCTCCCAGCTCCTTTACCGACGTCTTATGTGGAGATGAAGGGTTGGTAGCGGTGTCTTCTTTCCTGACAGCTCAAATGGCTATATTTATAGAACCATTTTGTTAGTAACTGTTGTGTGTACTGCCTCAATCAGCGCCAGGGGGGGGACCAAGATTATGGCTGCCGAGCTCACAGACGTTGACAGAGATTGTTTCAAGGGGGCAATTTTTTGTGGTGTAAGAAACAACGTCCGTAATTGCATGCATACTTTAATAACGAAATATAAAATTTTATCATATGGGGATGCGTACAAATCATGGGGGAAAATACCTCATGTGCCGACGCCCATGGGGAGGGGGTGGCTCAGTCGGTAGCGCGCCAGGCTCGTAATCTGTAGTTCACAGGTTCGAGTCCCAGTTGGATCAGCGTTGAGATTTATTTCCGTAAAACTCCCCACCCTGCCCACGGTCAGTAGGGGGACACCGATGGGCTTGGAAAGGCCGCCGTCCGTCGGATGTGACGTTAAGCCGTGGCTCCGTGTGCGGGAGAGGCCTTGACGGGAGGCTACCTTCTGTCTCCCAACAGCTGTTCCAGTGGGTCTCCTCCCCCAACCTTCTCTGAGCCTTCGGGATCCTTGTGACCTGGCCATTTAGCCCATGGTGTGCAAAAAAGTGCCGCTCAGAGGTAAAAAAACCCAAAAGGCGACGCCCATATCACCGGTGTATAAAAGAAGTCGCCCCTGAAGTGGATTTTATGTATCGGGGAGAATTAATCATCCTGAGACATCTCTCAGGATGATTAATTCCTGAGACATCTCTCAGGATGATTAATTCCTGAGACATCTCTCAGGATGGTTAATTCCTGAGACATCTCTCAGGATGATTAATTCCTGAGACATCTCTCAGGATGATTAATTCCTGAGACATCTCTCAGGATGATTAATTCCTGAGACATCTCTCAGGATGATTAATTCCTGAGACATCTCTCAGGATGGTGTCTCAATTGGAACAGCGATTTTTTCGTCCAAATGAAAAATAACATTTTGTTTTCGATGACCTTGTAAATATATTCGAAAACAAATGCTTTAACTCTTTCGAAAAGAGCCTGTAGCTCAGTTGATATTAAAACGGTCTCGAATGCTGAAGATTTAAAGTTTAGCTGCTGTGAAAAAATAACACGTTCATTTCTTGTAAAATTTTCATTTAAAGTGTTCAAGAGCGCATGGGCAAAAAACGGCTCATAGGAGGAAACATTGTAATGGAAATTGCCCATAGAACTGATAGCGCACAAAAAGGACAAAAATTCACGGAAACGTTCGTTGACCTGATGTTGCTGCATGAATGAACTGATTGCAGTGATTAAATGTTGCAAATTACGAACTTTTTCGGGGCGGGGGTGGCTCAGTCGGTAGCGCGCCAGGCTCGTAATCTGTAGTTCCCAGGTTCGAGCCCCAGTTGGGTCAGCGTTGAGATTTATCTCCGCAAAATTCCCCGCCCTGCCCACGGTCAGTAGGGGACACCGATGGGTTTGGAAAGGCCGCCGTTCGTCGGATGGGACGTTAAGCCGTGGTCCCGTGTGTGGGAAAGCCATACCTTGTGCACGTTAAAGAGCACGCTGGATGGCCTTGACGGGAGGCTACCATCTGTCTCCCAACAGCTGTTCCAGTGGGTCCCCTCCCCCAACCTTCTCTGAGCTTTCGGGGTCCATGTGACCTGGCCATTTAGCCCATGGTCTGTAAATGGTAGCTAGGTGTAAACTGGAAGGAGAGCTGTGTACCAATCCCTAGTGATGATGCACAGAACCGGCCAGGTCTAGCACCTAATGTCCGACCCCGCCTTCTCGTGGTGCAGGCCATTAGTACCTTTCAAAAGAGATATTCTCTTTTGGAAGGGAACGGAAGGGGAGGGCTGCCAGTTCAGTATGGCCTACTGATCTGGTCATCTATGGCCACTTTTTTCTTTTTTTTTCAACCCTGCCGAGGAGTGGTCAACTTTACAGGGTCCTGGTACTGATCATTTATACCTACTGGACTGGACTTGTTTATGGATTTGAGTTTGATTATGGATCCTGGACTTGCTGCACTGGTGGGCCTCTGTTGAGGGAGAGTCTGCCGCTGTGTTTTCTGTTTGCTTCTGGGTTGCCACCTCTAAGTGAACAGAGGCATGGGATACCTTATATCAGCTGGTGGATAATCCTAATCAGAGGCCATCGCAGGTACCTGAACCTTACTTAGCTAGTTGGGCATCGTCAAGCCTAAACTGGAGTAATGCGTCTCAGGCAGGCCATGTGGCTCTTGAAAAAGTCCACTTGAAAAGGTGGTGCCTGAAGTTCCTACCAGCATCGGTGACTTCAGCCTTTAGCGGAGGAGGAACGGGTTTTTGCCCCATGCCTGCGATCAGGGGGCTGTTTGATATTGTTCGCCCTACCAATCTCAATAAACCTAATTTCTTTAAAAATCCTACTAATCATTTTCTCTCTGCAGGAGCGTGGAACGTGAGGACATTACATAGAGATTATTCTCTTGATGTCCTCATGCAGGAATTCCAGCGCTATAACCTAGATATTCTAGGCTTGCAAGAGACCAGATGGACAGGTAAAGGTGAGATACTTAAAAATAACTTTAAATTTCTCTTTACAGGGAGGGAGGATGTAAAGCATCACCAAGGCGTCGGTCTGCTGCTCAGCAGACATGCTAGTGATGCTCTTCTAGGATATGAGTGCATTAATGAAAGGTTTCTTACAGCAAAATTTCAGACAAGCATTAAAGACTTGAATGTTATCTGCTGTTATGCCCCCACTGAGAATGCTGATGAGGAGGAGAAGGATAGGTTTTACGGACAACTTCAGGATATTTTGAATTCTGTCAAGAAAGGAGATATTACCCTTGTTCTTGGTGACTTCAATGCCAAAGTTGGTACTGAGTCTGATCTTTGGGGAGGGGTGATAGGCCCTTTTGGTATTGGTAGCTGCAATGGCAATGGGCAACGTCTCCTACAGGTAAGTAAACTCAATGGTTTCAGAATAACTAACACCTATTACAAACACCGCGACATACATAAGTACACATGAGTTTCACCTGATGGGCTGCATAAGAATATGATTGATTATATATTAATTAACAGCAAATGGGCTATTTCTGTTAGAAATACCAGGGCATATAGGGGAGCTGAAATTGGATCTGACCATTACCTTGTTAAAAGTGTCTTGCAACTTAAACTTAAAAAGTGCTGTGCTAGGGTTAAAAAATTTACCTTTAATACTGAAGCTCTGAAAAACCCAGTTATAGCTAAAGCTTACCATGATAGGTTACTTAGTCATTATGACAGTCATGGTTTGCTTAATACTGAAGTTGAGGAAGAATGGGGCCATTTTAAACAGGCTTTTTTGGAAACTAACAGTACTCTTTTAGGAAAAAAGGAGAAGAGGAGACAGAATAATTTAAGTGATAAGGCAATTGAGCTTATTTCAGAAAGAAGGAACTGCAGGAATGTCCTTAATCAGTACCCTACTAGTCCTAATAGAAAAGATTACAGAGAGCCTAATAAACGTGTAAAGGATCAGTTAGCTACTGATGAAAATCTTGGGCTTGATAGCTTGGCTGACAAAGCTGAGGAAGCAGTTAGGCAGCACAACAGCAGAGAGCTGTAACAGATAGTTAATGTTTTATGTTGTAGAAAACGGACAGGCATACAGGGATTGAAGGATAAACAAGGTAAGTTTATAGACGGTATGGATTCTGTCATGGCTAGGTGGGCTGAGCATTTCAGTGATGTTCTAAACAACTTGGTTATTTCTACTCCCATTGTTTGTAATGATGATAGATGCATTGGTGGCTTTAATGTTGGCCCTATAACACAATCTGAAGTTATTTTGGCTATTTCTAAACTTAAACTTCATAAATCCCCAGGGGTAGATGAAATTACTACAGAAATGCTCAGAGCTGGGAATGTTTTGGTTACCACTTGGATGACTGAAATTTTGAATAACTTTTATGATAAAGGCATGGTTCCTAAAGATTTTACCAGAGCTATTATTATCCCTATTTTCAAAAAAGGTGATCGCAGTTCTTGTGATAACTATAGGGGTATCAGCCTACTCTCTGTTCCAGGTAAAGTTCTTTCCATGATTGTGCTTAATAGAATTAAGAATCTGGTTGACAGGAAATTGCTGATGAGCATCGTGGATTCAGAAGTGGTAGGGGATGTGTGGATCAGATATTTTCACTTAGGCAGATTCTTGAGAAATGTTTAGAGTTTCAGAAACCTTTGGTTGCTAGCTTTGTTGATTTCAAAAAGGCTTTCGACTCTGTTGATCGTCATAATTTGTGGTTGATTGTGAGATCATATGGTATACCAGACAAGTTAGTTAACATAATGAAAGCTCTCTATAATAACACTGAGTCATATGTGAGAGTTGGTAAGTCTTGTAGCAATTGGTTTAGCATTACGTCTGGTGTTCGACAAGGGTGCATTTTGTCTCCTTTTCTCTTTAGTTTGGTTGTTGATTATGTTATGCGAAATTCGTTTCGAGGGAATGATTTTGGCCTTAAATGGGCTGGAGATACGAAAATTTCTGATTTAGATTATGCTGATGATTTAGCCCTTTTTGCAAATGATGTTGATGAGATGAACTCTTTCATTCGAGCTGTTGATGAGACTGGTAGTAGAGTAGGTTTGGTTATAAACAGAGAGAAAACTAAAGTGATGAAAATTGGTCAGGAAGGCTGTGATTCAGTTAATCTGAATGGTTGCAGTCTTGAGCAGGTGTCACAGTTTAATTATCTTGGGAGCTATGTAACTGATACTGGTGATGTGCGGCATGAGATTAGCAGACGAATAGGTATTGCAGCCGGGACTTTTAAGAATCTATGGAGATTGTGGAGAAATAGGCGTATACACCTAAAGACTAAAATTAGACTGTATAATAGTTTGGTTCTTTCTAGGGTTAGTTATGGTAGTGAAACTTGGACGCTGTGTAAACAAGATAACAGGAAACTTGATGCTTTTGATTCTAGATGCTTACGCAGTATCTTAGGTATTAGGTGGTTCAACTTTGTAACTAATGATGAGGTTAGGCAAAGGAGTCTGCAACCTCCTTTAAGCAGCATATTATGCAGAGAGAGACTCCGCTGGTTTGGCCATGTTGCCCGTATGGATAATTATAGATTGGCGAATAGGGTTATGAACAGTGTGCCTAGAGGCCTCAGAAGGAGGGGGAGACCTAGGATGCTGTGGGCAGACAATGTCAAACAGGACCTTGTTAGAATTGGTGTGCAGTGGCCGGATGCAGCAGATGTAGCTCAGGACAGATATACTTGGAGAATTAAACTGCGTGGTCTGGTTGGACCTCCGTAGCCCATGGCTGCTTGAGGATGATGATGATGATGTGCAAAACAGTGCCGCTCAGAGGTAAAACAACGAACTTTTTCAGAACAAACAATGTTTTTAATGGATCCGCTAAAGAAAAAGGCCAGTGGTGGGAAATCTGGATTTTTTGGGGACCACAAGACCGGTCCACTCCACCAATCCAGCGATTTGGAAATTTGGCATTTAAGATTTTACCTGCGATACTAGCGCCACGCTGTCATAAAATGGAAACTTCTCAGAGTGTCTTGATATTTTGTACAATTATTGCTTATGTTACTTAATTAATTAGGGCCTACCCATGGTCAGTAGTCCCCTACTTAAGGGAATGTGAAACCGTGGCCCCGTGTGCAGGAAAACCGTCCACTCTGCACGTTAAAGAACACGGATGGCCTTGATGAGAGATATCATCTATCTCCCAACAGCTGTCTAGAGGGTCCCCTCCTCCAACCTTCTCTGAGCCGTCGGGGACCTTGTGGCCTGGCCATTTAGGCCATTGTGTCCAAAAAAAGTGCCTCTCAGAGATAAAACAACCCAACTTAATTAATAAAATATAACATTTTAAAATATGGGTATTCTTTGGTAATGGCCTTCTATATTGAGGTGCATTTGTTCGTGTTTTGTTACGAGTCGAGTCGGTTTCCCCACTTCGCTTGTTTGTCCTTTTTGAAGGGGTGGGGGTGGCTCAGTCGGTAGCGCGCCAGGCTCGTAATCTGTAGTTCCCAGGTTCGAGTCCCAACTGGGTCAGCGTTGAGATTTATCTCCGCAAAACTCCCTGCCCTGCCCACGGTCAGTAGGGGAAACAGATGGGCTTGGAAAGGCCGCCGTCCGTCGCATGGGACGTTAATCCGTGGCCCGTGTGCGGGAGAGCCATACCCTGTGCACGTTAAAGATCACGCTGGATGGCCTAGACGGGAGGCTACCATCTGTCTCCTAACAGCTGTTCCAGTGGGTCCCCTTCCCCAAGTGGGTCCACTTCTCCTAACAGCCAACCAGTGGGTCCCCTTCCCCAAGTGGGTCCACTTCTCCTAACAGCCAACCAGTGGGTCCCCTTCTCTGAGCCTTCAGGGTCCATGTGACCTGGCCATTTAGCCCATGGTGTGCAAAAAAGTGCCGCTCAGAGGTAAAACAACCCAACAACCCAAATCCTTTTTGAAAAATATATATTTCTTCAGAGGTTGTAGAATAAAAAAAAGATTATTCTAAGAAGCAGAACTGCATCATTAAAATTTCATCACTCAAAAGATGAAAGAATTGGTGGCTTTGAAAGAGATGACGGGAAGACACTAAATCGGACAGAGAGTTTGACTTCATCCCTCCCGTTGAGGGAATCCAGATGTTTCTCAGTTTTATGTACCGGAGCAAGAGTTGCGAAGAATTCGAATGCTTCATTAATGTTTGCAGCGGAAGAGGATGTGACGAAGTGGCAGGCATCGCTGATGGAGTCTAGAGAATTCCCGAAATCTCCCCGAGCATCACTTATGCAGAAAGATTTACATGAAAGAGTTCTAAATTCTTACAGGAAGCTGCTAGTCGTCGTTGCATCATGGTCAGCTGTACAGTTTCTCGCATCGTACGGCATCTTCACGATCGTATGCAAGATCTGGAAGCATCTCATTACGATCAGCGGAGGAAAGAGGATCGACGACATGCAGGGAGAGGTGGATCGTCGGAAGAGTTGGGTTGTTTTACCTCTGAGCTGCACTTTTTTGCACACCATGGGCTAAATGGACAGGTCACAAGGACACCAAAGGCTCAGAGAAGGTTGGGTGAGGGGACCCACTGTTGGGAGACAGATGGTAGCCTTCCGTCAAGGCCATCCAGCGTGTTCTTTAACGTGCACAGGGTATGGCTCTCCCGCACACGGGGCCACGGCTTAACGTCCCATCCGACGGATGGCGGCCTTTCCAAGCCCATCGGTGTCCTCTACTGACCGTGGGCAGGGCGGGGAATTTTGCGGAGATAAATCTCAACGCTGACCCAGCTGGGACTCGAACCTGGGAACTACAGATTACGAGCCTGGCGCGCTACCGACTGAGCCACCCCCGCCCCTCGTCGGAAGAGAAAGTAACGGAAGGGTGAAAAGCAATGGAAGGTCAGAAGACAAATGCGCTTGTTTTACTTTTGAGCAGCACTTTTTTTTCACACAATGGGCTAAATGGCCAGGTCATAAGAACCCCAAGGGCTCGGAGAAAGTTGGGTGAAAGGGACTCACTGGTCAGCTATTAGGAAACATATGGAAGCCTCTAATCAAAGTCATCTAGCGTGTTAACGTGCATAGGAGGCCACGGCTTAACGTCCCATACGATGGAAGGCGGCCATTCTAAACTGAATGGTATCTCCCTTCTAACCGAGGACTGGGTGAGGGTTTTGCGGAGATAAATCTCAACGTGGGAGTCGAACCTTAAAACTGCAGATTAGGAGACTGGCGCGACCAGAGGATGGGTAAAAATCATTTCAGAAGTAAAGAGAGAGAGTGGTAAGTATAGTTGTGGTGTAAATGATATTTCTGTCTGTTCTCGTTACCTCTCGTGTAGTGTCGGAAGACGGAATACGAGTTTTTGCCCATGGGGGACGGGTCCTTCGGGACCCGCCCCCCAACCAAATTATTGTTCTCGTTACCTTTTCCCAGTTTTACAACAAAATCATTGAAAGAATGAACAAAGACAAAGGAAGTTGTAAGAAGTTCGATATATTGCAACCACAGGGCGAAGAGAGTCCCGTGCGTAGATCGAGAGAGAGGAGGGTCCCGTTTGCGGATCGAGAGAGAAGAGGGTTCCGTGCGTGGATTAAAAGAGAAGAGGGTCCGTGCGTGGATCGAGAGAGAAGAGGGTCGCGTTCGTGGATCGAGAGAGAAGAGGATTCCGTGCGTGGATCGAGAGAGAAGAGAATCACGTGAGTGGATGAAAAGAGAAGAGGTTACCGTCCGTGGATCGAGAGAGAAGAGAGACCCGTACCTTGATGGAGAGAAAAGAGAGTCCCGTACCTTGATGGAGAGAGAAGAGGTTCCCGTGCGTGGATCGAAAGAGAAGAGGGTCCCGTACCTTGATGGAGAGAGAAGAGGTTCCCGTGCGTGGATCGAAAGAGAAGAGGGTCCCGTACCTTGATGGAGAGAGAAGAGGGTCCCGTACCTTGATGGAGAGAGAAGAGGGTCCCGTACTTTGATGGAGAGAGAAGAGAGTCCCGTGCGTGGATCGAGAGAAGAGAGTCCCGTGCGTGGATCGAGAGAGGAGGGTCCCGTACCTTGATGGAGAGAGAAGAGAGTCCCTTGCGTGGATCGAGAGAGAAGAGGGTCCCGTACCTTGATGGAGAGAGAAGAGAGTCCCGTGCGTGGATCGAGAGAGAAGAGGGCCCCGTGGAGAAACGACAATCCCGTGCGCGAATGCGATAGCGAAGAAGAATCGAGTTTTTCCCTGGGGGGGGGGGGGGAACTCGATTCCTTCTAAACGAAAAGAATTATTCTGCGAGAACCACAGAGAGAACGCACAGATCATCTGCAGAGAGAAGCATGAGGGATTATGTGGTGCCAAGGATGGATTCCTAAAACTTGGGCTTTGGGTGACTAGATAGAAGATAATAGAGAAGTTCGCGATAAGCGCCGGTGAAGTACGATTTTATTGGGCATTGAGGCATTTCTTTTTAAACGTCAAAAAGGATCATAGGCTTGAGTCTTGCTAAACGCACTGAGTCTTTACTTCATTCAAAGCGAAAAAAACAATGAGTCCTGTTAAAGAATGAAAGATGCGCTATTTCCGATCGACCAACAGTTCACTTCAAGATTTTCTTCGATAACCAGTTTTCCTACATTGTTCCCGATCATCCAAAGACCAAATAAAGAGTTGTTGGGTTGGGTTGTTTTACCTCTGAGCAGCACTTTTTTGCACACCATGGTCTAAATGGCCAGGTCACATGGACCCCGAAGGCCCAGAGAAGGTTGGGGGAGGGGACCCACTGGAACAGCTGTTGGGAGACAGATGGTAGCCTCCCGTCAAGGCCATCCAGCGTGTTCTTTAACGTGCACAGGGTATGGCTCTCCCGCACACGGGGCCACGGCTTAACGTACCATCCGACGGACGACGGCCTTTCCAAGCCCAGCGGTGTCCCCTACTGACCGTGGGCAGGGCGGGGAATTTTTGCGGAGATAAATCTCAACGCTGACCCAGCTGGGACTCGAACCTGGTAACTACAGATTACGAGCCTGTCGCGCTACCGACTGAGCCACCCCCGCCCCAAGAATCGTGAACGAATACGACACTTGACGAACACCTCCAGTTGAAAAAAGAAAGCAAGGGAAAACGATACATTCGAATATTATTCTTAACGGTAGTAGCAACGAAGCCCCCATCTTCCATCCCTCCTACGCTGCCACGAGCCATCATGACGTCATCGGCGAGCTTCCACGAATGACAGGTGGAAAATACGTAGGTGATGTTAAGAGGAAGATGCGAAAGAGAGCCTACTACGTCATTGTTGACGTATTTTGCAGTGCGAAAACGATCTGTGATTGGACAACAGATTCACATAATGTGGTACACTGATTGGCCAAATTATTATGAACACCTTCCTAATAAGTCGTCCTATGAATCGCGGTATAATACAAATAATACAAAAATGATTTAGCGGCATGCATTTATGTACACATATTTTAAGAATGCATTTATGTATAGTCGTTCAAAAAAATATCCGAACACTTCTATCGATCGAACTATTACGAACTACTACGGTTGATTACAGAATTCAGAAAAAAATATCTGGCAACGATTTTTTTTTAGAAATTAGCGTTCTGGCAATCTTTCTGTCACGTGACACTAAGGTTGCCAGATCACTAATTTCTAAAAAAAAATCGTTGCCAGATATTTTTTCTGAATTCTGTGATCAACCATGGTGTTCGGATACTGTTTTGAGCGACTGTAGGTGGTCATATTATTTTGATACTAGATCGTGTGGGCTCACTCACGGAAATATTGAGCGTGTGCAGTTACCGTTCACAGCAAACTGGAGCGTGTGCAGTAACTGCACACGCTCCAGTTTGCTGTGAACGGCAACTGGAGCGTGTACAGTTGCTATACACGCTCCAGATATTTTTCCTGAATTCTGTAATCAACCATAGTGTTCGGATACTTTTTTGAGCGAATGTACCACTTAATCTGGCCCTGGATATAATTTGCTACCCTCAGTTTTCTCGAATCGATAGGGGTTCAGAAATGAAAATTGTTCAGGTAAAATTTTAACTCTCTTTTTTCGAAAGTGAAACAGTGAAAATGATGGACAGACGACAAAGTGGAAACAAGAAAACTTTTCTTGTTTCCACTTTGTCGTCGTCTGTCCATCTGAAACAATATGACTTTTTTTTCGTTTTTATAGTAAATGGAAAATCGTTTTTGGGATCGATAGGTATTAATAACACGCTATTTACGATTCGCACATTCCCAATCATCAGGGGGTGGGGGTGGCTCAGTCGGAGCGTGCCAGGCTCGTAATCTGTAGTTCCCAGGTTCGAGTCCCAGTTGGGTCAGCGTTGAGATTTATCTCCGCAAAATTCCCCGCCCTGCCCACGGTCAGTAGGGGACACCCGTCCCTCGGATGGGACGTTAATGTGGCCCCGTGTGCGGTAGAGCCATACCCTGTGCACGTTAAAGAACACGCTGGATGGCCTTGACGGGAGGCTACCATCTGCCTCCCAACAGCTGTTCCAGTGGGTCCCCTCCCCCAACCTTCTCTGAGCCTTCGGGGTCCATGTGACCTGGCCATTTAGCCCATGGTGTGCAAAAAAGTGCCGCTCAGAGGTAAAACAACCCAACCCTAAGTAAGTTTATAGTACTTGTCAGTTTATAGTCCAAAGTCTGTGAGGAAGGCGAAATCTCAGCAGTAAGAGAAACAAACATTCATGCTTTACCCGGGGCTCGAACTCAGGTCCCTTTGATCAGTAGCCAAGCGTGCTAACCACTCGATCACGGGACGGCCAACCCAACTAAATAAGAGCTTTTCAATATACTCTTAAAACAAAACGGTTCTTCCAACCATTTTTTTTTTAAATTCCGAACAACCATTTTTTTTTAAATTCCGAACAACCATTTTTTTTTAAATTCCGAACAACCGTTTTTTAATTCCAAACAACCATAATTTAAACTCCGAATAACAGCTTAAAACAACCCCACAAGTGTCAGACACAATTTTGTTGCAAAAACCTCATAACTTTCACATTCTGCCATCAAAACCTCAAATTTCTGGCATAAAGACATCGATCGCAATATTCGTTTGAAATTTTGTAATTTTCGATGCTTTCCACAGTCAGAGGACAGAAAATGCGAATCGAAATATTTCATCAATATCTATCCAACCCCGAAAAGAATTTTTAATTCATTTCTAAAAATAAAAAGTTTGTTTGGACTAAAAGACAGACAGACAGACAGACGACAAAAGTGCAAACTTTGTCTGATTTTTCTCCTCCTTTGAAAACGAGATAAAAAATGAATGCTGAATGTGCGCATCCACATATATCAAGTGATGCTGAAAAGATTTCAAGGTAAAGTGTAAGTCTGGCCTTCCACCTCTGACTCTAAGAGTAAAGTCCAAAGTCTGTAAGAGCAGTGTTGAAAATTCTCTAACATCAGAACCATCGATGTTTCCTTCCAGTTCAGAATTCCCCTTTGTGATAATAGCCCCATCCCCCGTAAACATTTTTGCACATAATTTTAGGGGCAGGAGTTGGCTCAGCTAGTAGCTCTCCAGACTCCTAATCTGTACTTCCAAAGTTCGCGTTCCACTTGGGAGATCGCTGAGATTGATCCCAGCTAACTCTTGTTCTGCCCTTGGGGCGGGGGTGGCTCAGTCGGTAGCGCGCCAGGCTCGCTATCTACTAGTCCCCAGGTTCGAGCCCAGCTGGGTCAGCGTTGAGATTTATTTCCGCAAAACTCTCCGTCCTGCCCACGGTCAGTAGGGGACACCGATGGGCTTGGAAAGGACACCGTCCGTCGAATGGGATGTTAAGCCGTGGCCCCGTGTGCAGCAGAGCCATACCCTGTGCACCTTAAAGAACACCCTGGATGGCCTTGACGGGAGGCTACCATCTGTCTCCCAACAGCTGTTCCAGTGGGTCCCCTCCCCCAACCTTCTCTGAGCCTTCGGGGTCCATGTGACCTGGCCATTTAGTCCATGGTGTGCAAAAAAGTGCCTCTCAGAGGCAAAACAACCCAACCATTGTAAATAGACATTAGTTTTAACATTTAATTTAATTTTATAATTTGTGAGTTTATTGCATTATTTGTGGGTTGGGTTGTTTTACCTCTGAGCGGCACTTTTTTGCACACCATGGGCTAAATTGGTTAGCATGGACCCCGAAGGCTCAGAGAAGGTTGGGGGAGGGGACTCACTGGAACAGATGTTGGGAGACAGATGGTAGCCTCCCGTCAAGGCCATCCAGCGTGTTCTTTAACGTGCACAGGGTATGGCTCTCCCGCACACGGGGCCACGGCTTAACGTCCCATCCGGCGGACGGCGGCTTTTCCAAGCCCATCGGTGTCCCCTACTGACCGTGGGCAGGGCGGGGAATTTTGCGGAGATAAATCTTAACGCTCACCCAGCTGGGACTCGAACCTGGGAACTACAGATTACGAGCCTGGCGCGCTACCGACTGAGCCACCCCCACCCCACCCCACCATTATTTGTGTTAAATGTGAGTACACAATTAGGGACTTCTTACGACATTATTTTGCTCCCATGCTCAAAGATATTAAAGCTGCATTTTCAGAAATCAATCTTATACTATATTTTCCTCTATTTACTTTAAATTTAATGACATATGCACCTTCATATGTTTGTTTTCGTCTACATAACTTATTGGCTTTTTATCTAATGTAAATTATACAACAATTATGCATGGGCATTAAGTCTGACTGTTTTGGGCACTAACATTTTCTGTATTTTGGTTTTACTGTAGCCCCCCTAACACGGGGAATAAATTATTATTACTATAATCTGTCCCTGAAGATTTCATTGCACTGAATGCATTCTGCTCATCCCCTAATTTCGTCCCTTCTCAGTTTGTCTATATGGTTTCCACACCACAGGAAGAACATGAATTGCAACAATACACCGGAAGTGACGGATATCCTCTGCCTAGAGTTTCGTACCGAAGTGCAACTTCTGCTGTTGCCACATTCATTGAATCTCTTTGAATCCCGGAAGCTGAAAATGTCCTGCTTTCAAACGCGGAAGTAGAGCTGGTGTTGCAAAATTGCTGGCATTATGAGGAACAAGTTTAAGTCAAACTGAACCACGGCTTAACAGCGACTTTTCGAAGTCCATCGGTGTATCCTTTCTCACCGAGGGCAGAGTGGGATTATAAATAAATAAATAAATAAATACCCCCTCAAGCAGCTGCTTGCCACAGAGGTCTGACAGGAGCCTGTCAGTTTATATGCCAAAGTAGAAGATCTGTGAGGATGGCAGAACCTCAGCAGAAAAACGACGCATACATCCATGCCTTACCCGGGGCTCGAACCCAGATTCCTTAGATCAGTAGCCATGCGCGCTAACCACCCGGCCACGGGACGGCTAAAATAAATACCCCCTCAAGCAGCTGCTTGCCACAAAGCCAAAGTAGAAGGTCTGTTAAAGTAGAAGCCTGTGTATGAAGTGTATGCCAAAGGGTCTGTGAAAGTGTATGCCAAAGTAGAAGGTCTGTGAGGATGGCAGGACCTCAGCAGAAAAACGACACATACATCCATGCCTTACCCGGGGCTCGAACCCAGGTCACTTAGATCAGTAGCCAAGCGCGCTAACCACCCGGCCAAGGGACGGCTAAAATAAATACCCCCTCAAGCAGCTGCTTGCCACAGAGGTCTGACAGGAGCCTGTCAGTTTATATGCCATAGTAGAAGGTCTGTGAAGATGGCAGGACCTCAGCAGAAAAACGACACAGACATCCATGCCTTACCCAGGCTCGAACCCAGGTCCCTTAGATCAGTAGCGAAGCGCACTAACCACTCGGCCATGGGACGGTTGGGGTGGGATTACAGCGGAGAAAAATATCAACGCTGGCAGAGTTGGTACTCGAACCTGGGAACTGCGTATTACGAGCCTGGAGTGCTACCTGCTGAGCCAACCACTGCCCCTAGTTCATTTTACATTTTATTTAAAGACTTAATAACTTTAAGATTAAGACTTAACAGAAAGTCTTTACCTAACTAGTGATCATTTGGCTTTTTAAGTGTCAAAAAAAAATTAACCATTTTTTGAAATTAGGACGCATTTATTTCATTTTAATTTGATTTCTGTTGTTTAATTCTTTAAAATTAAACGTTTTCTTTTTTTCGTTTGGTGTGTAATGACTTGAACTATAGGATAAGGTTTTCAGGGTTCAGTTGTTCCGTTGATGGGAAAAAAAATTAAAAATCATCCTGACTACACTGTGAGAAATGATATACAGACTTATACAGTGGAAAATACTTAACATTGCGACAGATGATATACAGTGTTATACAGTGGAAACGGATAAGGCGACACTAAAGTTGGTTTGTTCTGGCAATAATACTTCCACGTGAATAAATATTCTTTTAACGTGGAACTGATAACACGGAAGAAAAATCCCTTGACTTGAAAATTTTCTACTTGGTTGTTTGGGTTGTTTTACCTCTGAGCGGCACTTTTTTGCACACCATGGGCCAGGTCACATGGACCCCGAAGGCTCAGAGAAGGTTGGGGGAGGGGACCCACTGGAACAGCTGTTGGGAGACAGATGGTAGCCTCCCGTCAAGGTCATCCAGCGTGTTCTTTAACGTGCACAGGGTATGGCTCTTCCGCACACTGGGCCACGGCTTAACGTCCCATCCGACGGGCGGATGCCTTTCCAAGCCCATCGGTGTCCCCTACTGACCGTGGGCAGAGCGGGGAATTTTGCGGAGATAAATCTCAACGCTGACCCAGCTGGGACTCGAACCTGGAAACTACAGATTACGAGCCTGGCGCGCTACCGACTAAGCCACCCCCGCCCCAATTTTCTATTGTGTGACGAATAAAAATTCCATTAAAACTTCCTCGCATAAGACGAAATTTATAGAAGATTGGCGGATGTTATCCAACCACTGTTTGATAAATTTTGATCATCGTTATCAGTTTATAATAATAATAAGGTTACAAACAGCATACATTTGATCCAAAAGCATGTAAACTCGTGTAGGTTAACATACAAATTATTTAGTACGTAATTTTGGCAACATTGACACTCAACTTTACTTAAAAAAGAAACAAAAAGCAACAAAGAATTCATAGAAACGAATTATAACATTTTTACTTTATCACTGAAAACAGGCTGTCAGCATTAGTAGTAACGCTCATTCGAGTGAGAGTTCTGAAACTTTAATTGCTTGCTACTTATTTAAGAACGGCTGATGTATGTGTCGTTTTTCTGCTGAGGTCCTGCCATCCTCTCAGATCTCCTACTGTGTGATATAAACTGACAGGCTCCTGTCAGACCTCTGTGGCAAGCAGCTGCTTGAGGGGGTATTTACAAGCCGTCCCATGGCCGAGTGGTTAGCGCGCTTGGCTCCTGATCTAAGGCACCTGGGTTCGAGCCCCGGGTAAGGCATGGATGTGTGTGTCGTTTTTCTGCTGAGGTCCTGCCATCCTCTCAGATCTCCTACTGTGTCATATAAACTGACAGGCTCCTGTCAGACCTCTATGGCAAGCAGCTGCTTGAGCGGGTATTTACAAGCCGTCCCATGGCCGAGTGGTTAGCGCGCTTGGCTACTGATCTAAGGGACCTGGGTTCGAGCCCCGGGTAAGGCATGAATGTATGTGTCGTTTTTCTGCTGAGGTCCTGCCATCCTCTCAGATCTCCTACTGTGTGATATAAACTGACAGGCTCCTGTCAGACCTTTGTGGCAAGCAGCTGCTTGAGGGGGTATTTACAAGCCGTCCCATGGCCGAGTGGTTAGCGCGCTTGGCTACTGATCTAAGGGACCTGGGTTCGAGCCCCGGGTAAGGCATGGATGTATGTGTCGTTTTTCTGCTGAGGTCCTGCCATCCTCTCAGATCTCCTACTGCGTCATATAAACTTACAGGTTCCTGTCAGACCTCTATGGCAAGCAGCTGCTTGAGGAGGTATTTACAAGCCGTCCCATGGCCGAGTGGTTAGCGCGCTTGGCTACTGATCTAAGGGACCTGGGTTCGAGCCCCGGGTAAGGCATGGATGTACGTGTCGTTTTTCTGCTGAGGTCCTGCCATCCTCTCAGATCTTGAGGGGGTATTTATTTTTTTTAAAATACACTAGTGTGTTTAAGACTCGGTACCTGTGACTCAGGTTACTTGTTTTGTCTGTTGATAACACTTTCTTCTTTTGCACGCAATAAATTGAATAGCCAGGTCACAGAACTCTAAACTGGGAAAATTCAGAAAAGTTTTGCGATGGTCTCAGACAAGCATTATCCAGGATTTAGTTTCGGGAGTTGGAGGTTCTGGAGTAAGACATGAGTTGGGTTTCCCAATTGCTAAAATATTACACCGGACAGGAAATTTTAAAATGATATTCTACATGGAATAAAATTTCTTAGTTTTTGGTTTGGATTTCAAAGCAGTTACTTTTCTAACGTGTATGTAAGACAGTTAGTCTTTTCTAACGTGTATGACTTGCATACTTCTTTACACATATCGTTTTTTTTTTAAATTTGTTTTCTTTTATCATTTTATTGCCATGGTAAATGATTATTGTATCTGATAAAAATGATTTACACTGATCTACCAGAAATATTAGAGAATTTCCATGTTGTATCAGTGGGAATATAACTTCGAAACTCTATAGCTTTTAAAATATATTTTAAAATTGTAAAAAAAAAAATGTAACTGAAGACGAATTAAAGATCATAATCAAATTGGGGCGGGGGTGGCTCAGTCGGTAGCGCGCCAGGCTCGTAATCTGTAGTTCCCAGGTTCGAGTCTCAGCTGGGTCAGCGTTGAGATTTATCTCCGGAAAATTCCCCGCCCTGCCCACGGTCAGTAGGGGACACCGATGGGCTTGGAAAGGCCGCCGTCCGTCGGATGGGACGTTAAGCCGTGGCCCCGTGTGCGGGAGAGCCATACCCTGTGCACGTTAAAGGACACGCTGGATGGCCTTGACGGGAGGCTACCATCTGTCTCCCAACAGCTGTTCCAGTGGGTCCCCTCCCCCAACCCTCTCTGAGCCTTCGGGGTCCATGGGACCTGGCCATTTAGCCCATGGTGTGCAAAAAAGTGCCGCTCAGAGGTAAAACAACCCAACTCATAATCAAATCTATTTGAATCTCGATTTTCTACAATATTCGTTCAGTATTTAAAGAGTTATGGAAGTTAGAATATTTCACAACATAATAATTCGTCGTAGGAATTTACCTTAAAGATTAATTAAAATTTAAATAATAATTATTGCTCCAAGCCATTTAATAAAGTAAATTCTTTTTTAAAAGATTAACGAATATTGTTGAAAATAGAGGTTTAAATAGATTTGATTACGATCTTTAAACATTTTTCCTCTGAATTGCATATTTTAGAAGTTGGGTTGTTTTACCTCTGAGGGCACTTTTTTGCACACCATGAGCTAAATGGCCAGGTCACATGGACCCCGAAGGCTCAGAGAAGGTTGGGGGAGGGGACCCACTGGAACAGCTGTTGGGAGACAGATGGTAGCCTCCCGTCAAGACCATCCATCGTGTTCTTTAACATTGGATTGTTTTACCTCTGAGCAGCACTTTTTTGCACACCATGGGCTAATTGGCCAGGTCACATAGACCCCGAAGGCTCAGAGAAGGTTAGGGGAGGGGACCCACTGGAACATCTGTTGGGAGACAGATGGTAGCCTCCCGTCAAGGCCATCCAGCGTGTTCTTTAACGTGCACAGGGTATGGCTCTCCCGCACACGGGGCTACGGCTTAACGTCCCATCCGACGGACGGCGGCATTTCCAAGCCCATCGGTGTCCCCTACTGACCGTGGGCAGGGCGGGGAATTTTGCGGAGATAAATCTCAACGCTGACCCAGCTGGGACTCGAACCTGAGAACTACAGATTACGAACCTGGCGCAGCTACCGACTGAGTCACCCCCGCCCCTATTTTAGAAGTTTTAAAGTTTCCAAGTTAAGATTCCCATTGACATAAGGAAATTCTCTAATATTTTAGTAAGGCAGCGTATTACTGAAAATTATAGCTAATTATATTTATACATTTCCATTGAATTATAGTTAATGAAATGTTAATAATAATAATATTTGTTTTATTTATGAATAGATAGCGAAGATAAGTGTTGCCAGTAAAGAGAGAAAAGCAGTTTCATTGATCCCTCTGTTTTCGACAACCCTGATGGCAGAAGACGTCGTTCTAAAGTCGCCATGAAGGACATCTCCTCCGCGAAGCATCCACCGGCTCCGATGGCCAAAGAGAAGAAATGCAAATCGACTCAGAAAGAGAAGAAGAATTCGACCACCAAGCGACTGAAGGAGAAGACGAAGAAAGTGAGCAAGAGTAGCGGAAAAGCTCCGAAGCAGGGAGACAAGAGATTCAGCAAGAAGACGAAGAGCGTGAAGAGCAAGAAAGTGGGGAAGAAAGCGTCGAAGGAAAGTGAGAAGAAAAGAGCTCTTCAGAAGAAGCAGTCCAAAGAGGAGAAGCGCGTGGCCAAGAAAGCCGTGAAGCAGACTGCAGACGGTCAGGGGGGTAAGAAGAGAAAACTCTGTGAGAAATATAAAATGTGCGGTCCTCCGAGCAAAATGTTAAAGACTAGTTCAAATGAGAGTCTTCCTACAGCCAACAGGATGGTGAACGGCTCGGCTCCGTCTCCTACGATAGTGCCTCAAACGACGCGAAGTCCGTGGGTGCTGAAGTTGGACATCTCTTCGCCTCAGCTGCCCTCGGCCACCAATGGCGACGCAAGGCCGTGCAACAAGTCTGTGTTCTTCATTCCGAAGAAGAATGCGATGTCCAGCGTCATCATGAAAACGAACTCGACCCTCGTAGACGTTCCTCAAAGCAAAAGCTACGAGACGATTAACGGCGAAAGATCGTCGAAGCGTCAGGCGTCGCCGGACAAAAACGGAGAATCCACGGTTGCGAAGGAGGAGAAAGAGTTGTGCGTCGTCGAGAAGGCGAAACCTCATCCTCAGAGAATGGCCAGCCTCGATGCCATGGCGAAGATGCACGTCTTATGCACGACGGACAGGAGGACTTCTACGGATCCGAAAAATGATGGGGCGGACTATACAGTCACGGAACACGGCGAGGTGCATCTCAACGACGGTGACAAGACTTTCATGGAGCATCTTTATCACAAAAAAATGAATTTCTCGAAGCACAAGCAGAAAACGTGGGATTTCGTTTCTGCGGATTCGTTGACTCGACCCGTAGAGCACGGTGAGAAAGCGAGGACGTTGAACTCGGCATCGAGTGCGGAGAAATTGGTGAAGAAGAGAGGAAGACCGCGGACGAAGATTGAGAGTGGAGAGAAAACTGCGAAGGTGAAAGGCAAGGGGAAGCTGATGAGTAAAGAGGATGGTGGGAAGAAGGGCCAGAAGAAGGAGGAGAAGGTGAGGAAAGCGGCAAAGAAGGAAACTGAGAAGAAGAGCAAGAAGGCTTCTAAGAAAGATGCTCTGGTGAAGATCTTCAAGAAGAGCAAGGAAGAAGCGAAGAAGAAAAGAGACGACACGAAGACTCAGTTGAAAGTGAAGGAGACAATTAAGATGAAGAAGACATGCACCTACAAATCAGTGACGTTGAACAGCCAGAATGGGAAGTGCGGATCGTCACCTAGCCAAGTAGGGATGACCAACTACACGAAAATGCGGAAAGCAATCAATAAGTCAACCAACCAAGTGACCGTGATGGGTGCCGCCGAGGACTGCAAAGATCAGAAAACAGCGATGGGTCGAAGTGCAGTGGGCGGCCCGCAGTGTTGCGGGAACTTGCCTGCCCTTCCCGCGGATAAGTGCACGAGCCCTCCGCCGAGGCAGCACATCATGGAAGCACAGGACTGCTGCGGGTACATGGGCCATTCCCCCCCGCTCATTCCCCTGGCACATGCGCAGTCCTGCCCCCTCGGGCACGGGCTTCACAGAATGCCACTGGTGGGGGGAACTCCTCAGCCGGGTCATTATGACAGTGCTTTCTCCGTGCACCGATTTGGCCACCAGCAACCTGTCCTCTACCAGCCAGGAGACTACGGTAAGTACTTTTGATTCATTTTGCATACAGAGGGTTCAAAAGAGCAACTAAGATATCTCCTCAGTACCTGACAGGTTCCTGCCGCTAATTCATTCAACTTTAATTGACCCAGTGCTGCAGTAGCGAGCGAGCGAGCGAGCAAGACTCGAGTGTGGATACAGCCACACAGATAACTGTTTAGCGTCATCAACGTTTCTAAACATTTTGGCATCTTAAAGCCATTATCAGCGATGGAGGCGGCCACACCATCAAACAGGAGTTTGTAGAGTTACGATACGGTGCTTTAAGACACCAGAAAATCAGCTTTCTCTGCGGCCGTATTCATACGCTCTATCAACTCGCAGCTGTTAGTTTTTTTTCTCTCTCTCTCCTACCAGTTAGACAGGTTTTTATTGATAATTGCTGTTTTAAAATTTTTTGAACAAAATCTGTGTTAAAGAGAAAACTTGAGTTGGATTGTTTTTGTTTCTGAGCGACAGTTTTCTGGACACAATAGGCTAAACAGTAATATCGTTTAGGTTGATTTACTTGTGAGCGGCACTTTATTTTTGCAGAAAATGGGCTATATTGCTACTTCACATGGACTGCAACTGCTCAGAGAAAAGCGGGGAGGGGGAGGGGACCCACTGGAACAGCTGTTGGGAGACAGATGGTAGACTCTCGTCAAGGCCATCCAGCGTGTTCTTTAACATTGGATTGTTTTACCTCTGAGCGACCCTTTTTTAACACAATGGGCTGAATGGTAAAAAGAACCCCCGAAGGCTCAGAGAAGGTTGGGGAGAGGACCCACTGGAACAGCTGTTGGAAGACAGATGGTAGCCTCTCGTCAAGGCCATCCAGCGTGTTCTTTATTTAACATTGAATTGTTTTACCTCTGAGCGGCCCTTTTTTAACACAATGGACTGAATGGTAAAAAGAACCCCCGAAGGCTCAGAGAAGGTTGGAGGAGAGGATCCACTGGAACAGCTGTTGCGAGACAGATGGTAGCCTCCCGTCAAGGCCATCCAGCGTGTTCTTTATTTAACATTGGATTGTTTTACCTCTGAGCGACCCTTTTTTAACACAATGGGCTGAATGGTAAAAAGAACCCCCGAAGGCTCAGAGAAGGTTGGGGGAGAGGACCCACTGGAACAGCTGTTGGGAGACAGATGGTAGCCTCCCGTCAAGGCCATCCAGCGTGTTCTTTAACATTGGATTGTTTCACCTCTGAGCAGCCCTTTTTTAACACATTGGGCTAAATGGTAAAAAGAACCCCTGAAGGCTCAGAGAAGGTTGGGGAGAGGACCCACTGGAACAGCTGTTAGGAGACAAATGGTAGCCTCTCGTCAAGGCCATCAAGCGCGTTCTTTAACATTGGATTGTTTTACCTCTGAGCGGTCCTTTTTTGAATGCAATTGGCTAAATGGCCAGGTCACAAGAACCCCGAAGGCTCAGAGAAGATTGGGGGAGGGGACCCACTTTAACAGCTGTTGGTAGACAGATGGCAGCTTCCCGTCAAAGTCATTCAGCGTGTTCTTTAACTTTGGATTGTTTTATCTCTGACCGGCCCTTTTTTTGAACACAATGGGCTAAATGGCCAGGCCATAACCCGAAGGCTCAGAGAAGGTTGGGGGAGGGGACCCACTGGAACAGCTGGTAGGAGACAGATGGAATCCTCGCGTCAAGGCCATCCAGCGTGTTCTTTAACATTCACAGAATATGGCTCTTCTGCACACGGAACCAAGGCTCGACGTCTCTTCGACGGACGGCGAACTTTTCAAGACCATCGGTGTCCCCTTTTTCACCGGTGGGGGATGAGCGGAGAGCGAAATAGCAAAGTCACAAGGATCCCAATGGATTAGGAGGATGGTGAAGAGAATCCACTGGAAAGTTATGAGGGTTGAATTTTTCTACCTCTGGGCGGCACTTCTGTGCACGCAATGAATTAAATGTCCAGGTCACTAGGACCCCGAGGGCTTAGAGAAGGTTGGAGGCAGGAGACCCACTGAACAGCTGATAGGAGACAGATGGTAGCCTCCTGTTAAGGCCATCCAGCATGTTCTTTAACGTCCACAGAGTATGTCTCCCCCCCTTCCCCCCAACATGGGCTCAAGGCTTAAAGTACCGTCTAATGGATGGTGGCCTTTCTAAACCAATTGATGTCCCCTACTGACGAGGGCAGGGGTGAGTTTTTCACAGATAAATCTCAGCACCAGCCCAGTCGGAACTCGAACCTGGGAACTGCAGCATAATAATAATAATCTTTATTCATATTCATGTTAGTTATACAAAAGTTTAAACAAATGACCCGCAAAGCATCTGCTTGTCTGCAGGAGAGAAGAATAATAACGTTACATGAAAATACATAAGATATAGTTTAAAACAATGTCATCAAATTATATGAATTCCAGTGGAAGATCCATTTGTGGTGGTTCGAATTTTTATTTTAAATTTAGTGCCTAGAAGAAACTTTTTAGTCTTATTTTTGATTTCTTTAAATTTGTTTAATAAAATAATTTTCCTTGGCAATTGATTGAACACGTGAGGTGTTGTATATGCCCTTATACGTTTCCCGTAATTGTTTAATATTTTTAGAAGTTGGAAATAATTTTTGGATTGTAACTTTGTGTTTTTCCCATGAGAGATTTTAGATTTAAATTGATTATCAAAAAAAAATATTTTAAAGTGATGCTGTATTTGTAAAGGTTGTGAAAAGAGAGTATGCCTAGATAATTTAGTCTTTCTTCGCTATGATAAAATGAATTTCTTAAGTTGTATAATTTTCTTTATATTTGTGAGGTTAGTTGAGCCGTATTTGTCAAACCATAAGTCAATATAGATTCACAAATAGCTTTGTAAACCAAAATACATGTATGTGTGCTTGCAACAAATTGTAGTTTGTAAAGTTTAGATGCACTTAGACGCAATTTCCCTGCTAACTTTTGAATATGTGTACTCCATCGGAAGGTTGTGTCCATGTAAAGTCCAAGATATTTATGGCTCTCAACACGCTCAATAACATCACAGTCGCAGCAGTCAGGGTCATGAGTTATCATGTTATGAGGACACAAGGGTTCGTGGTTTTTAATTGCATAAGATGAGAGATCATAGTATCCTGGTGAATGAAAGCTCATCCATTTGGTTTTTTCTGGGTTTATGTAAATACGATTTATGTGAGACCAGTTAATAATTTTGTTAAAATCATCCTTTGTATCTCGGACTGCGTCTCCTATATTGTGATTCACATTAACCAAGGCGGTGTCATCAGCATATATATAAGGAGAGCCCTTCAGTTTAAGGTTAGCTAGATCATTAATATAAATAATGAATAAGAGTGGACCTAAAATTGAACCTTGTGGAACACCAGTGTACACTGTTCTCTTCTCACTAAAAACGCCATTAATTTTGATAACATGCACTCTGTTTTTTAAATAATTTTCAAACCATTTAAGGGTAATACCTCGGACACCATAGATATGCAATTTTTGAAGTAAAATATCGTGATCCAACGTATCAAATGCCTTACGAAAGTCCAGAAAGATAGCTGCTGCTTTTTTTCCGTTGTTTAAAGTTCCATTAATGACGTCAGAAAACTCCGTTAAAAGTGTAATTGTATTTTTACCATTTTGGAAACCATATTGCTTTTCACTAATAATGTTATGTTTTGTCAAGAAATTGGCTAGAACATTAGCTACATATCTTTCAAGTATTTTGTGAAGAACGGCTAAGATGGCAATGGGCCTATAGTTAGTGCAATGGGATTTAGTTCCACTTTTGTAAATTGGTCTTAAAATAGCAATTTTGAGTTTATTAGGGATGTTTTCTGTAGATATGCTTTCATTGATAAAGTTTGTCACGAGATCAGCTAAGGAGATTCTGCATTTTTTAATGTGCTTTATGTGTACCTGATCGTATCCACATGATTTTCTTTCATTTAAGACACTTAGAATTTTGAAAGTTTCTTGTTTTGAGATGGGAGGAATAAAAATTGAGGGAAAAGAAGGTTGGATATGTTTAGGAACTGTAGAGAGATTCTGTATACGGTTATCGTCTCTAAGATTGACAATAATGTCTGCAAAGGTGTTAAATTTCTCTGTTGCTTGAGTTTCAGACATACCTTGTGGCATATTCTTCATGATAAAATCGTCAATGGCAGTTTTAGGTTTATTGTTGATAATTTGGTTGATGAGTTCCCAATTTTGCATTGGATTATTTTTACAAGACTCAAATTGTTTGAAGCAATATTTTTTTCTTTTCGTGCCTAATAAGGGACATGACTGTGTTTCTTAAGTTTGTGTATAGTAATTTAAAATTTCTGTTTCTCTTGTTATTTTTGTAATCAATCCAAGCCGAGTCTCTTTTTCGTATTAAGTTTATTATTTACTGATTTATCCAGTCTTTGCTACAATTGCGTTGTTTAATTTTTGAGCCATCCGATAGTTTATTAATTTTGTTATTGTTAACAATCGCCGTATATTTTTTTATGAATGCTTCATAAAGTACGTCTCATCATCATCATCCTCAAGCAGCCATGGGCTACGGAGGTCCAACCAGACCGTGCAGTTTAATTCTCCAAGCATATCTGTCCTGAGCTACATCTGCTGCATCCGGCCACTGCACACCAATTCTAACAAAGTCCTGTTTGACATTGTCTGCCCACCGCATCCTAGGTCTCCCCCTCCTTCTGAGGCCTCTGGGCACACTGTTCATAACCCTATTCGCCAATCTATAATTATCCATACGGGCAACATGGCCAAACCAGCGGAGTCTCTCTCTGCACAATATGCTGCTTAAAGGAGGTTGCAGACTCCTTTGCCTCACCTCATCATTAGTTACAAAGTTAAACTACCTAATACCCAAGATACTGCGTAAGCATCTAGAATCAAAAGCATCTAGTTTCCTGTTATCTTGTTTACACAGCGTCCAAGTTTCACTACCATAACTAACCCTAGAAAGAACCAAACTATTATACAGTCTAATTTTAGTCTTTAGGTGTATACGCCTATTTCTCCACAATCTCCATAGATTCTTAAAAGTCCTGGCAGCAATCCCTATTCGTCTGTTAATCTCATGCCGCACATCACCAGTATCTGTTACATAGCTCCCAAGGTAATTAAACTGTGACACCTGCTGAAGACATTAACTGAATCACAGCCTGCCTGACCAATTTTCATCACTTTAATTTTCTCTCTGTTTATAACCAAACCTACTCTACTACCAGTCTCATCAACAGTTAGAATGAAAGAGTTCATCTCATCAACATCATTTGCCAAAAGGGCTAAATCATCAGCATAATCTAAATCAGAAATTTTAGTATCTCTAGACCATTTAAGGCCAAAATCTTTCCCTTGAAGTGAATCTCGCATAACATAATCAACAACCAAACTAAAGAGAAAAGGAGACAAAATGCACCCTTGTCGAACACCAGAAGTAATGCTAAACCAATTGCTACAAGACTTACCAACTCTCACACATGACTCAGTGTTATTATAGAGAGCTTTCATTATGTTAACTAACTTGTCAGGTATACCATATGATTTCACAATCAACCACAAATTATGACGATCAACAGAGTCGAAAGCCTTTTTGAAATCAACGAAGCTAGCAACCAAAGGTTTCTGAAACTCTAAACATTTCTCAAGAATCTGCCTAAGTGTAAATATCTGATCCACACATCCCCTACCACTTCTGAATCCACATTGCTCATCACGCAATTGACTGTCAATCAGATTCTTAATTCTATTAAGCACAATCATGGAAAGAACTTTACCTGGAACAGAGAGTAGGCTGATACCCCTATAGTTATCACAAGAACTGCGATCACCTTTTTTGAAAATAGGGATAATAATAGCTCTGGTAAAATCTTTAGGAACCATACCTTTATCATAAAAGTTATTCAAAATTTCAGTCAGCCAAGTGGTAACCGAAACATTCCCAGCTCTGAGCATTTCTGTAGTAATTTCATCTACCCCTGGGGATTTATGAAGTTTAAGTTTTGAAATAGCCAAAATAACTTCAGATTGTGTTATAGGGCCAACATTAAAGACGCCAATGCATCTATCATCATTACAAACAATGGGAGTAGAACTAACCACATTGTTTAGAACATCACTGAAATGCTCAGCCCACCTAGCCATGACAGAATCCTCACCTTCTATAACCTTACCTTGTTAATCCTGCAATCCTTGTATGCCTGTCCGTTTTCTACCACATAAAACATTAACTATCTGGTACAGCTCTCTGCTGTTGTGCTGCCTAACTGCTTCCTCAGCTTTGTCAGCCAAACTATCAAACCAAAGATTCTTATCAGTAGCTAACTGATCCTTTACACGTTTATTAAGCTCTCTCTAATCCTTTCTATTAGGACTACTAGGGTATTGATTAAGGACATTCCTGCAGTTCCTTCTTTCTGAAATAAGCTCAAGTGCCTTATCACTTAAATAATTCTATCTCCTCTGCTCCTTTTTTCCTAAAAGAGTACTGTTAGTTTCCAAAAAAGCCTGTTTAAAATGGTCCCATTGTTCCACAAATTCAGTATTAAGCAAACCATGACTGTCATAATGACTAAATAACCTATCATGGTAAGCTTTAGCTATAACTGGATCTTTCAGAGCTTCAGTATTAAAGGTAAATTTTTTAAATTTAACACAACACTTTTTAAGTTTAAGTTGCAAGACACTCTTAACAAGGTAATGGTCAGATCCAATTTCAGCTCCCCTATATGCCCTGGTATTTCTAACAGAACTAGCCCATTTGCTGTTGATTAATATATAATCAATCATATTCCTATGTAGCCCATAAGGTGAAACTCATGTGTACTTATGTATGTCGCGGTGTTTGTAATAAGTGTTAGTTATTCTGAAACCATTGAGTTTACTTACCTGTAGGAGACATTGCCCATTGCCATTGCAGCTACCAATACCAAAAGGGCCTATCACTCCTTCCCAAAGGTCAGAGTCAGTACCAACTTTGGCATTGAAGTCACCTAGAACAAGGGTAATATCTTCTTTCTTAACATAATTCAAAATATCCTGAAGTTGTCCGTAAAACCTATCCTTCTCATCCTCATCAGCATCCTCAGTGGGGGCATAACAGCAGATAACATTCAAGTCTTTAATGCTTGTCTGAAATTTTGCTGTAAGAAACCTTTCATTTAATGCACTCATATCCTAGAAGAGCATCATTAGCATGTCTGCTGAGCAGCAGACCCACGCCTTGGTGATGCTTTCCATCCTCCCTCCCTGTAAAGAGAAATTTAAAGTTATTTTTAAGTATCTCACCTTTACCTGTCCATCTGGTCTCTTGCAAGCCTAGAATATCTAGGTTATAGTGCTGGAATTCCTGCATGAGGACATCAAGAGAATAATCTCTATGTAATGTCCTCACGTTCCACGTTCCTGCAGAGAGAAAATGATTAGTAGGATTTTTAAAGAAATTAGGTTTATTGAGATTGGTAGGGCCAACAATATCAAACAGCCCCCTGATCGCAGGCATGGGGCAAAGACCTGTTCCTCCTCTGCTAAAGGCTGAAATCACCGATGCTGGTAGGAACTTCAGGCACCACCTTTTCAAGTGGACTTTTTCAAGAGCCACATGGCCTGCCTGAGACACATTACTCCAGTTTAGGCTTGACGATGCCCAACTAGCTAAGTAAGGTTCAGGTACCTGCGATGGCCTCTGATTAGGATTATCCACCAGCTGATATAAGGTATCCCATGCCTCTGTTCACTTAGGGCTGGCAACCCAGAACCAATTAGAAAACACAGCGGCAGATTCTTCCTCAGCAGAGGCCCACCAGTGCAGCAAGTTCAGGATCCATAAACAAGTCCAGTCTAGTAGGTATAAATGGTCAGCACCAGGACCCTCTGAAGTTGACCACTCCTCAGCAGGTTTGAAAAAAAAAGAAAAAAGTGGCCATAGATGACCAGATCAGTAGGCCATACTGAACTGGCAGCCCTCCCCTTCCGTTCCCTTCCAAAAGAGAATATCTCTTTTGAAAGGTACTAACGGCCTGCACCACGAGAAGGCGGGGTCGGACATTAGGTGCTAGACCTGGCCGGTTCTGTGCATCATCACTAGGGATTGGTACACAGCTCTCCTTCCAGTTTATGCCTAGCTACCATTTACAGGTTGGTACACTATTGGTTCTGAATTTGGGGTTTCGTTTCCAGTGCCTCTGTACAGCCAGTTTGTTAGACTTAGATCATAAAAACATACAAAGAAATAAGATAGTTTGCGTGTTAAAATTGCTGTCTAGCTTTTTAGTGTGATTGGACGAATTCCCAAGTTTTTTCCCCGCAAGTTGCCGCAATTAAGTAGGTGGTCTGCGATTCTACTGCAAAAAATCATTGAATTTGTGTCTTGTTTAATGTCAAGTCGGACGTTAATGTGATGAATGCATGTCTGAGAGAGAGAGTCACCAATGATGTCTTCCATGGTGATACCAGCAATGATATAGGTGAGAAACCAAACTCGGTTAACAATTCTACGTATTTGGCAACTCCGTGTTTTTTGATATTTTTGATATCTAAATTAAAGTCTCCAACTAGTATTTGATTGCGATGTTTATCTGTTGTTTCGAACCAGTTTTTGAGATTAGAAAGATGAGTGTTAATGTTCGAGCTTGGTGATCTGTAAATAGCAAGTAAATTGAAAGTTAAATTACCCTTGTAGATATTTATATTCAATGTTTCAGCAGGAATTATAAGTGAAGGTATCGTTTGACTAATAATGCGTCGCGGAAGAAAAGTAGAATCCCATGTTCAAACGCACCAGGAGTTCTCGTAAAAATTTGATTAAAATTTTCTAGATTGAACAATGGAGCGTCCGTGCTGAGGATGTTAGTTTCTGTCAATATAATAATATCTAAAAATTTCAAAATATCTTTAAGATAAACACAGAGAGTATCCCAGTTTTTTTTTTTTTTTTTCAGACTTCGAAAGTTCACATGCAGAAAGCTTAAATGTTCATCAGATTCATAACCTAATTTACTAGTCAAGAACCATTTCTTAACTTCTTCATAGTGGCACAGAACATTTTCGTTGTGATCAAATGTTTGTAAGTCATCAAAATGAAAAGTCGCCATGGCAAAACAAATAAGATGGAGCAAATAAGCAATCTATTTCCCGTTTAAAATTCATCGAAATTCGTCAGCATATCAATTCGAATTACGCTGTCACCATCGGTTTTTCTCATCATGATTTTCCCGTTCCGAAACCAGACTTATTTAAAATTTTTCTATTTGACCAGGCACCTCGCTTTCCAGAAAAGTTCTCTGTTTATTGGAATTAAATTTTCATTTAGATACACTGGCTTTTTTTTAGCGTCATCAATAACGTTACTGGCAAAGATTTTCGATTTCTTTTTTGACATCCATTGTTCACGTTCGTTTCTAGATTTAAATTCGGCAATAATCGCAGGTGTTTTTTTTTCTTATTCCTTGTTGGCAGTCTATGTAAGGCTTCAAGTTGATCAATGTTAAAATTATTTATATCCAGCGCTTTTGCAACATTGATCATTATCTGATTCAGATTTTCTTCCTCATCTTGGTCGTCCATTGGAATGTTATGTATCTCGATATTTCGGTTTCTGCCGTATTGTTCAAGATCATTAATTTGCAACTTTAGAGCCGTATTCTCTTGAGTGAGATCTGCACACGTAGTTTCTATGGTAGCCAGCTCACTCATAGTGTCTAGTTGCGTCGCTTCATATTCGTGAAATTTATTCAATAGTGTATCATATTGAGATGAGAAAAATTCTACTGAATGCCTTAAGTCTTTGATTTCGTTTCTTAAGTGCGTTATTTCATTTAGTAACGTTTGAAAGTTTCTAGCTTCTTGTTGCACCGAAGACGGGGCCGTATACTATTAGAGTTACATCCTTCTCCAGGTGTCTTAGAGGAGCGGTGACCCAAGGATGTCTCCTGGCTATAGTCACTGTTGTTATTCGATGTCGGTGAGTGGGATATACGTGTGTTATTCTTTAGAGGCGTATTGTCTCTGTTTTCTTTATCTGTAACGGGTCTGTTGTTTGTCCTGCTTAATTTGCAGTCAGTACAGAGCCACGTTTTTTTCCTTCTCTTGAGTCATCTTTTTATAGTTTCTCTCCGTTGTGCCAGAGCACCCAAAATGCAGTTTCCCTTTGCATCCACTGCATAGGATATGGTCGGCATTAGGAGCAATTGTTTCTCCACAGCTGTAAACACATTGAATTCATTGTGTAGAGAGTTTTGGCTCACAAGTTCAACGGCGGGAACCACTATTGGGAGATGCACAAATTGGGCCGTAAAGTTCTGGTGCTTAATTGATTTTAGGAACCTGTTGTGCTACCAGCTGAACCACCCCAGCACCTGCACAGATAACAAGGACCCGAATGATGAGTATTTGGAGGTCCTTGTGACCTGGGGTCTGTAAATGGTAGCTAGGTAGTCACTGGAAGGAGAGCTATGCACCAATCCCCTGTGATGATGCATAGAACCGGCCAGGCCTAGCACCTAATGTCCGACCCCGCCTTCTCGTGGTGCGGACCGTTAGTAACTTTCAAAAGAGATACTCTCCTGTGGAAGTGAACGGAAGGGGAGGGCTGCCAGATTAGTGTGGCCTACTGATCTGGACAACTATGGCTACTTTTCTTTTTTTCTACCCTGCTGAGGAGTGGTCAACCACACAGGGTCCTGGTGCTGACCATATAAACCCACTGGACTGGACAGATATATGGCTCTGAGCTTGATTATGGATCCTGATTTTGCTGCACTGGTAGGCTTCTGTGGAGGGAAAATCTTCCGCTGTGTTTTCTGTTTGTTTGTGGGTTGACAGCCCCAAGTGAATAGATTCACAGGATATGTTTATCAGCTGGTGGATAATCCTGAGCAGAAGTCATCGCAGGCACCTGAACTCTTTGCTTCTATTGGCATCGTCAAATTCTACATTGGAGGAAGTCTTCCAGTGTAGATGGCTTCAGCCTTTAGTAGTGGGGGAACGGGTCTTTGCCCCATGTCTGCGATTAGGGGGCTGTTTGATATTGTCGGCATTCCCTCTCTCAATAAACATAGTTTCTTTAAACATCCCACTAACCATTTTCTCTCCATAGGTAGTTGGAATGTGAGGACTCTGCACAGAGCTTTTTCTCTTGATGTCCTCACACAAGAATTCCACCGTTATAATTTAGATATTCTCGGCTTGCAAGAGACCAGATGGACAGATAAAGGTCGGATTCTTAAAAATAATCTTAAATTTCTCTTGTCAGGGAGGGACGACAATAAGCATCACCAAGGCGTGGGTCTGCTTCTCAGCAGACACGCTAGCGATGCTCTTCTAGGATATGAGTGCATTAATGAAAGGTTTCTTACAGCAAAATTTCAGACAAGCGTTAAAGACTTGAATGTTATCTGCTGTTATGCCCCCACTGAGGATGCCGATGAGGATGAGAAGGATAGGTTTTATGAACAACTTCAGGATATTTTGAATTCTGTCAAGAAAGGAGATATTACCCTTGTTCTTGGTGACTTCAATGCCAAAGTTGGTACTGACTCTGACCTTTGGGGAGGAGTAATAGGCCCTTTTGGTATTGGTAGCTGCAATGGCAATGGGCAACGTCTCCTACAGGTAAGTAAACTCAATGGATTCAGAATAACTAACACTTATTACAAACACCGCGACATACATAAGTACACATGAGTTTCACCTGATGGGCTGCATAAGAATATGATTGATTACATATTAATTAACAGCAAATGGGCTAGTTCTGTTAGGAATACCAGGTCATATAGGGGAGCTGAAATTGGATCTGACCATTACCTTGTTAAAAGTGTGTTGCAACTTAAACTTAAAAAGTGTTGTGCTAGGGTTAAAAATTTTACTTTTAATACTGAAGCTCTGAAAGATCCAGTTATAGCCAAAGCTTACCATGATAGGTTACGTAGTCATTATGACAGTCATGGTTTGCTTACTACTGAAGTTGAGGAAGAATGGGATCATTTTAAACAGGCTTTTTTGGACACTAACAGTACTCTTTTAGGAAAAAAGGAGCAGAAGAGACAAAATTATCTGAGTGATAAGGCACTTGAGCTTATTTCGGAAAGAAAGAACTGCAGGAATGCCCTTAATCAATACCCTACTAGTCCTAATAGAAAGCATTACAGAGACCTTAATAAACTTGTAAAGGATCAGTTAGCTGCTGATAAGAATCTTTGGCTTGATGGTTTGGCTGACAAAGCCGAGGAAGCAGTTAGGCAGCACAACAGCAGAGAGCTGTACCAGATAGTTAATGTTTTGTGTGGTAGAAAACGGACAGGCATACAAGGATTGAAGGATAAACAAGGTAAGGTTATAGAAGGGGAGGATTCTGTCATGGCTAGGTGGGCTGAGCATTTCAGTGATGTTCTAAACAATGTAGTTAGTTCTACTCCCATTGTTGCAATGATGATAGATGCATTGGTGGCTTTAATGTTGGCCGTATAACACAATCTGAAGTTATTTTGGCTGTTTCTAAAATTAAACTTCATAAATCCCCAGGGGTAGATGAAATTACTACAGAAATGCTTAGAGCTGGGAATGTTTCGGTTACCACTTGGATGACTGAAATTCTGAATATCTTTTATGATAAAGGCATGGTTCCTAAGGATTTTACCAGAGCTATTGTTATCCCTATTTTCAAAAAAGGTGATCGCAGTTCTTGTGATAACTGTAGGGATATCAGCCTACTCTCTGTTCCAGGTAAAGTTCTTTCCATGATTGTGCTTAATAGAATTAAGAATCTGGTTGACAGTCAATTGCGTGATGAGCAATGTGGATTCAGAAGTGGTAGGGGATGTGTGGATCAGATATTTTCACTTAGGCAGATTCTTGAGAAATGTTTAGAGTTTCAGAAACCTTTGGTTGCTAGCTTTGTTGATTTCAAAAAAGCTTTCGACTCTGTTGATCGTCATAATTTGTGGTTGATTGTGAGATCATATGGTATACCAGACAAGTTAGTTAACATTATGAAAGCTCTCTATAATAACACTTGAGTCATGTGTGAGAGTTGGTAAGTCTTGTAGCAATTGGTTTAGCATTACTTCTGGTGTTCGACAAGGGTGCATTTTGTCTCCTTTTCTCTTTAGCTTGGTTATTGATTATGTTATGCGAAATTCACTTCAAGGGAAAGATTTTGGCCTTAAATGGACTGGAGATACGAAAATTTCTGATTTAGATTATGCTGATGATTTAGCCCTTTTGGCAAATGATGTTGATGAGATGAACTCTTTCATTCGAGCTGTTGATGAGACTGGTAGTAGAGTAGGTTTGGTTATAAACAGAGAGAAAACTAAAGTGATGAAAATTGGTCAGGCAGGCTGTGATTCAGTTAATCTGAATGGTTGCAGTCTTGAGCAGGTGTCACAGTTTAATTATCTTGGGAGCTATGTAACAGATAATGGTGATGTGCGGCATGAGATTAACAGACGAATAGGGATTGCTGCCGGGACTTTTAAGAACCTATGGAGAGTGTGGAGAAATAGGCGTATACACCTAAAGACTAAACTTAGACTGTATAATAGTTTGGTTCTTTCTAGGGTTAGTTATGGTAGTGAAACTTGGACACTTTGTAAACAGGATAACAGGAAACTAGATGCTTTTGATTCCAGATGTTTACGCAGTATCTTGGGCATTAGGTGGTTCAACTTTGTAACTAATGATGAGATTAGGCAAAGGAGTTTGCAACCTCCTTTAAGCAGCATATTGTACAGAGAGAGACTCCGTTGGTTTGGCCATATTGCCCGTATGAATAATTATAGATTGGCGAATAGGGTTATGAACAGTGTGCCTAAAGGCCTCAGAAAGAAGGGGAGACCTAGGATGCGGTGGGCAGACAATGTCAAACAGGACCTTGTTAGAATTGGTGTGCAGTGGCCAGATGCAGTAGATGTAGCTCAGGATAGACTTGCTTGGAGAACTAAATTGCACGGTCTGGTTGGAGCTCCGTAGCCCATGGCTGCTTGAGGATGATGATGATGATGTGACCTGGCCATTTAGCCTGTAACTGAGCAGTTAACCATCCGAACAGCTGAGCATTTCGCAACTGATAGGACAGAGGTCATCCACCTTCAGTTTATCCAGCATGTTTTTCAGCATACATAAGATATGGCTCTCCTGAAAACTGAAACACAACTTAACATCTCATGGACGTACATATTTCCAAGTTCATTGGTGTCCCCTTTCTCACTGAGGGTAGTTTTATTTCATTCATTTCATTTAAGTATCTCCGCAAAATTCGCCGCCCTGCCCACGGTCAGTAGGGAACATTGATGGGCTTGGAAAGGCCGCCGTCCGTCGGATGGGACGTTAAGCCCTGGCCCCGTGTGCGGAACAGCCATACCCTATGCACATAAAAGAACACGCTGGATGGCCTTGACGGGAGGCTACCATCTGTCTCCCAACAGCTGTTCCAGTGGGGCCCCTTCCCCAACTTTCTCTGAGCCTTCGGGGTCCATGTGACCTGGCCATTTAGCCCATGGTGTGCAAAAAAGTGCCGCTCAGAGGTAAAACAACCCAACCCAAATTCATTTCATTTAAGAGAATAGAGAAATATCTAGAAGCTGCTCCTAGCTTTTGCAGGCCTTCTCATACAAAGACACCCGTACGAAGATTGAAGTCATTGCTGACAATTGCCTCAGTTAGAGCTAACACAAAGTTTTGCCCTGCTGCAACGGTAGCCAGCTCCCTAACCACACACTAGTTAAGACTTAGCAGAGAAAATTTAAAAACCGGCAGGACTCGCACATGAAAACGTCAAGTTACTAACCTCGTCAGTCCCGTGGCCGAGTGGTTAGCGCGCTTGGTTACTGCTCTACGGGACCTGGATTCGAGCCCCGGGTAAGGCATGGATGTTCGTGTTGTTTTTCTGCTGAGGTCCTGCCATCCTCTCAGATTTTCTACTGTGGCATATAAACTGACAGGCTCCTGTCAGACCTCTGTGGCAAGCAGCTGCTTGAGGGGGTATTTATTTATATATATTACTACAGAATAAAACAACTCTTCAAAAAGAAGAATGTAATTGAAAACAAATATTTAAAGATGCTGTGCAGCGATCTGATTGGTTTTTTCGAAATTGACGTTAAAGAACACGGTGGATGGCCATGACGGAGACTTCCATCTGTCTTCTAATAGCTTTCCAGTGGGTCTCCATTCCTTCAACTTTCTTTGAGCCGTTGGGGTCCTTGTGACCGGGACATTTAGTCCATCGTGGGCAAAAGAAATAAGCGCGGCTTGGATTGCTAAAAAGAAAGTGCCCCTCCCTTAACATCTTAAAAAATAAAAAAATAAATACCCCCTCAAGCAGCTGCTTGCCACAGAGGTCTGACAGGAGCCTGCCAGTTTATATGCCATAGTAGAAGGTCTTAACATCTTACCATGCCTTATTTTGATCAAATCCCGCGAAATTCCATAAATCAATGTCATGGCACTAGAATTAAAGCTAAAAGCGAAAAATACTGAATAAAGCGTTTCGGAGTGAGAGCTAGTTCCGACGAAAACAAAATCGTAGTGAGTGTTTGTGACTGAAATTAGACTTTCAACTCTTACTTCACTCGCGCCGGGCTTCTAATATACAATTCCCAGGTTTGAATCCTACCTGGGCCAGCTTTGAGATTTATCTCCGCAAAACTCCCCGCCCTGCCACGGCCATTAGGAGACACCGCTGGGCTTGGAAAGGCCGCTGTCCGTAGGATGAGTGGTTAAGCCGTGGTTCCATGCTCATGAGAGAATGCAAACTCGCTGGATGGCCTTAAACGGACGCTACCATCTGTCTCCCAACAGGCTATCCAGTGGGTTCCCTCACCTCAACCTTCTCTGAGACATTGCGGTCTTTGTAATCTAACCAATTTAACCCTTGTGTTCAAAAAAGTACAGTCCCTCAAAAAAGTATCCGAACACCATGGTTGATTACAGAATTCAGAAAAAATATCTGGCAAAGATTTTTTTAGAAATTAGTGATTTGGCAACCTTCGTGTCACGTGACTTTTTGAGTGATACTTTTTTGAGAGACTGTACCTTTCTTTGAAAGCGTTGGGTTGTTTTGAGTGGTTTTACCTCTGAGCGGCACTTTTTTGCACACCATGGGCTAAATGGCCAGGTCCCCAAGGCTCAGAGAAGGTTGGGGGAGGGGACCCACTGGAACAGCTGTTGGGAGATAGATGGTAGCCATCCAGCATGTTCTTTAACGTGTACAGGGTATGGCTCTCCAGCACACTGGCCATGGCTTAACGTTACATGCGACGGACGGCGGCCTTTCCAAGCCCATCGGTGTCCCCTACTGACCGTGGGCAGAGCGGGGAATTTTTCGGAGATAAATCTCAACGCTGACCCAGTTGGGACTCGAACCTGGGAACTACAGATTACGAGCCTGGCGCGCTACTGACTGAGCCACCCCCGCTCCGATCTTTGAAAGCAAGCATTCCCAATATTCCAGAGGTGATATGTTGTTATTCTTCTAATTATTTAGCATTTCCCAATATTCTATTTACTGCCATCAAATGTGAGAGATTCACAAACGGGTGCTTGCCACGGAGGTCTGACAGGAGCCTGTCAGTTTAATGCGCCATACAGAAGATCTAAGATGAGGAGGTCGAAAACTCAATACAAAGGCAACATAACAAAACATCCATGACTTAACTGAGACTCGAACCCGGTTGCCTTGATCAGGAACCAAGTATGCTAACTACTAGGCCACCTGGGATATCTATTATTTAGTATACAGAGAGTGTATGCGTGACTTTTTCAATCAAAATCTCCTCTTTGGCAGCAAGAAGCAAAACCACCAGATCCAATCAACAGCTTCCTCTTATAAAACAACGTGAAGATTTTGTCCCCAGTCTCCAAAACTTCCCCCTCCCCTCAAAAAAAAAAAGGATAAATGTGTAAATGATTGCCGGGGCATAACTAGTTATGTGTAAATAATAGCTATTATTTCCTCTCACCTAGATTTCTTTTAATAATGCATGAAAACTTAACACTCTCCACTGCTTTAACACGCCCCTTAGTGAAGCACCATTTGATTGATTGCAGTCGCTTTAGTTGTTTTTCTGACACCCCTGTAATGAAGTTCCCCATTGGCTGCCGAGTCTCAAATCTGGCATTCCTTTTCACCCGAAACAACACTGTATTCAAAATTCGGTTCTTCAACTATAATAGGGGGCGGGGGTGGCTCAGTCGGTAGCGCGCCAGGCTCGTAATCTGTAGTTCCCAGATTCGAGTCCCAGCTGGGTCAGCGTTGAGACTTATCTCCGCAAAATTCTTGCCAGATCACTAATTTCTAAAAAAATCGGTGCCAGATATTTTTTCTGAATTCTGTAATCAACCGTGGTGTTCGGATATTTTTTTGAGCGACTGTAGGTGGTCATATTATTTTGATACTAGATCGTGTGGGCTCACTCACGGAAATATTGAGCGTGTGCAGTTACCGTTCACAGAAAACTGGAGCGTGTGCAGTATCTGCACACGCTCCAGTTTGCTGTGAACGGCAACTGGAGCGTGTACAGTTGTTGTACACGCTCCAGATATTTTTCCTGAATTCTGTAATCATGTGACACGAAGGTTGCCAGATCACTAATTTCTAAAACAATCGTTGCCAGATATTTTTTCTGAATTCTGTAATCAACCATAGTGTTCGGATACTTTTTTGAGCGACTGTACACTTCACAGAACACGCTGGATGACCTTGACGGGAGATTACCATCTGTCTCGTAAGAGCTTTTCAATGAGGGGCCTCCTTCATTCAACCGCCTTTGAGCCCTTGGGGTCCTTGTGACCTGGCCATTTAGTCCATTGTGGACACAAAGTGTTGCTCAGGGTAAAACAACCCAACTCTGAACACAGACCCGCCTTAACACCTCATCCGACAGACGGCGACCTTTCCAAGCCCAATGACGTCCCCTTCTCCCCAAGGACGGAGGGGGGGGGGAGGGGGTTAGCGAAGATAAATCGCAACGCTAGCACAATTGAGACTCGAACCAGAGAACTGCACATTATAAGCCGGGTCCGCTATGGACTAAGCCAACCCCTAAAACAACTAAACTTTAAATTTTGAACTTTGATATTATCGTTTTTTTTTTTACATTGGCAAGTTAATGTCTATATTACTATAGATTCAATTTTTCACTGCATATATTTGTTTCTCATATTTTGTTTTGGAACATTACTTGCATCGTCATGCATTTAATCTTCAAAACATTTTCTTTCAGTACTGAAAACTCAGACACGAGATTACTCTTTTGGGCTCTTCATTATTCATTTATATATGTAATTGTCTTGTAAATAAATAAACTGCTGAAAAAAAAATTAAACGGTTCTATTATAGTTGGATTGGATTGTTTTACCTCAGAGCGGCACTTTTTTGCACACCACACATTGCCAGATATATATGAAATATATATATATGAAACTAATATTAACATGTTTAACACAGAAAATGTAGAATCCGAGCAACGGATGAGGCATGGACGCTAGTGTCGTTTTTCTGCTGAGGTTTCGTTCATCCTCACAGACCTTCTACTGTGGTGTATAAACTGACAAGTAACCTCTGTGGCAAGCAGCTGCTTCAGGGAGTATTTATTATTTATTTATTTACTTTGCATTAGAGCTGGAAACTGCTGAGAATTGAGTTCACATATTTAATACGTTAAAGGTACAGTTCTTTTTTTTTATTCTTCGAGCCCCGGGTAAGGCATGGATGAATGCATCGTTTTTCTGCTGAGGTCCTGCCATCCTCTCAGACCTTCTACTATGACACGAAGGTTGCCAGATCACTAATTTCTGAAAAAATCGTTGCCAGATATTTTTTCTGAATTTTGTAATCCACCATAGTGTTCGGATACTTTTTTGAGCGACTGTAGGTGGTCATATTATTTTTGATACTGAATCGTGTGGGCTCACTCACGGAAATATTGAGCGTGTGCAGTTACCGTTCACAGCAAACTGGAGCGTGTGCAGTAACTGCACACGCTCCAGTTTGCTGTGAACGGTAACTGGAGCGTGTACAGTTGCTGTACACGCTCCAGATATTTTTCCTGAATTCCGTAATCACGTGACACGAAGGTTGCCAGATCACTAGTTTCTAAAAAAATCGTTGCCAGATATTTTTTCTGAATTTTGTAATCAACCGTAGTGTTCTGATACTTTTTTGAGCGACTGTACACTACTTCGTGACCCAGAACTGGTCATGCAATTAATGCATTTAACCGAGACAATATACAGTTACTTCTGCATCAGAGATTGGAATTACTAATTCATATCTGAACATCCAGATCATACGATTAACACAGCAGATGGAGTTCCTTCCTCAACAGAACCAGGAACTAAATGCTAAAATCGGAGCTGAACATTCATTCGCAGACGTAGCAACAGAAAATGCAGTTTCTTCTGCACTACAGCTAGGAACTACTTGCTCTAGCTAGGAAATTTCTACTTTTAAAAACGCAAATATAGAATTGCTTTTATATCAGAGTTGGAAACTACACGCCATATAATAATGGAACACGATTAGGTTGGGTTGTTTTACCTCTGAGCGGCACTTTTTTGCACACCATGGGCTAAATGGCCAGGTCACATAGACCCCGAAGGCTCAGAGAAGGTTAGGGGAGGGGACCCACTGGAACAGCTGTTGGGAGACAGATGGTAGCCCCGTCAAGGCCATCCAGCGTGTTCTTTAACGTGCACAGGGTATGTCTCTCCCGCACACGGGGCCACGGCTTAACGTCCCATCCGACGGACGGCGGACTTTCCAAGCCTATCGGTGTCCCCTACTGACCGTGGGCAGGGCGGGGAATTTTGCGGAGATAAATCTCAACGCTGACCCAGCTGGGACCCGAACCTGAAACTACAGATTACGAGCCTGGTGCGCTACCGACTGAGCACCCCCCCCCCCCCCGCCCCAATGGAACACGAAAATCATTAAATATTATCATTAACACAACAAATATACAATCAGAGGGCCACTTTATTAGATACAGTTCCATATTATATCAATATTAAATCGGATAGGGAACTCAGTATCTTCTAAAATATACGTTTTATGAAAAAAAAAATGTGACTGAAGATAATTTAAAAGTCTGAGTCCAATCAATTTAAATCGCGATTGACAAAAATATGCGTTTAGTATTTTAAAGAGTTAAGACAGCGTAAACATTTAGCAAGTTAGCTCGTTCGGCAAAAAAAAAAACATTCAGATTTGGCGAAAATTAACGTAATCATTACGTGAAATGCTAAAAATACTCTTACATATGTTAGAAAAGTTTATTATAACGGTTAATGCTTTCGTTTTAACTTCTTTTGATTAACTTTTTAGATCAATTATTTAGAATAGGATTATTGCTGTTAAATATTCAAATTTCCTTAATTCTCTAAATACCGAATGAATACTGTTGAAAGTCAAGACTGAAATAGATTTGAAGATTTTTAAATTATCTTCACTCGCATTTTTTCATAAAAAGCTTTTTTAAAAAAGTTACTGACTTATGTATCTGGAATATTATTGAATTGTATCTAAGTTGGGTTGGGTTGTTTTACCTCTGAGCGGCACTTTTTTGCACATCATGGGCTAAATGTCCAGGTCATATGGACCCCGAAGGCTCAGAGAAGGTTGGGGTAGGGGACACACTGGAACAGCTGTTGGGAGACAGATGGTAGCCTCCCGTCAAGGCCATCCAGCGTGTTCTTTAACGTGTACAGGGTATGGGCTCTCCCGCACACGGGGCCACGGCTTGACGTCCCATCCGACGGACGGCGGCCTTTCCAAGCCCATCGGTGTCCCCTACTGGCCGTGGGCAGGGCGGGGAATTTTGCGGAGATAAATCTGAACGCTGACCCAGCTGTGATTCGAACCTGGGAACTACAGATTACGAGCCTGGCGCGCTACCGACTGAGCCACCTCCGCCCCCATTGCATCTTAAGACACGAATTGTATCTAATAAAGTGGCTTCAGAGTGCATAATTACCCCCTATATTATAACTAAGAACTACACGTCTAATGAAAACTGAACATGCAATTCATACGTTTAATAAAAGAAATGTATTGCTACATACTCATTATAGCTGGGAACCACTCAATAAATCAGAGCTGATGGTCCAGTTAACATACTTAATGCGGCAGATATTACAATTACACTAGAAGTTGGAATTGCACCTTAAATTAGAACTGACCATGCAATTCCTATGTTGAATACAACAAAATTAATTATGCAAAGCTAATTATGCATTGGAACTGGGAGCTATATGATAAATCAGATTGAAAGTTCAACTGATATATGTTTAACATAAAACTCGTATGTACAGTTACTCCTGCATAAAGAGGGAGCTACTTGCTAAATTAGAGTTCAACAGCTAATTCTTATGTTTAATAGGAGTTGGATTGTTTGGGTTGTTTTACCTCAGAGCGGCACTTTTTTGCACACCATGGGCTAAATGGCCAGGTCACATGGACCCCGAAGGCTCAGAGAAGGTTGGGGGAGGGGACCCACTGGAATAGCTGTTGGGAGACAGATGGTAGCCTCCCGTCAAGGCCATCCAGCGTGTTCTTTAACGTGCACAGGGTATGGCTCTCCCGCACACGGCGCCACAGCTTAACGTCCCATCCGACGGACGGTGGCCTTTCCAAGCCCATCGGTGTCCCCTACTGACCGTGGGCAGGGCGGGGAATTTTGAGGAGATAAATCTCAACGCTGACCCAGCTGGGACTCGAACCTGGGAACTACAGATTACGAGCCTGGCGCGCTACCGACTGAGCCACCCCCGCCCCTTTTAATAGGAGAAAGTTACACTGGTTTCCATAAATTAAGGAACAACCCTATGAAAAATGTGATAGCAGATAAAGATCTCAATCAAAGACCTAAATATCTAGATTTTTCAACAATATTCGTTCAATATTTATTGAGTTACGGAAACATTACCGACTGCCCCCCCCCCCCCCATGATGCAACTAAGTCAACAATATAAGTCGGTGGGCTTCCAGTTACGTGCTTCAAATAAGTGATTGTTAAAATGAACAATTTCTGGACCACTGGATTTATACTTGCACACACACTCTTGTTATACCTAGGGGCGGGGGTGGCTCAGTCGGTAGCGCGCCAGGCTCGTAATCTGTAGTTCCCAGGTTCGTGTCCCAGCTGGGTCAGCGTTGAGATTTATCTCCGCAAAATTTCCCCGCCCTGCCCACGGTCAGTAGGGGACACCGATGGGCTTGAAAAGGCCGCCCTCCGCCGGAGGGACGTTAAGCCGTTGCCCCGTGTGCGGGAGAGCCATACCCTGTGCACGTTAAAGAACACGCTGGATGGCCTTGACAGGAGACTACCATCTGTCTCCCAACAGCTGTTCCAGTGGGTCCCCTCCCCCAACCCTCTCTGAGCCTTCGGGGTCCTTGTGACCTGGCCATTTAGCCCATGGTGTGCAAAAAAGTGCCGCTCAGAGGTAAAACAACCCAACATTGAACATCAGCGCTACGAAGTACTCACTAAATCAGAGTTAAGTATACAGTAAACAATAAATAGAAAATTCTACTCATTCAAATGAAGATGAAAGCAGATCTGTATCTGAACAATAGTTTTAAGCTTCATATATTTGGAAAATATCTGATTCCAGCAACCGAAAATACCAAGTATTTACATATAAAGAATTTATCCTTTTTATATATCTCAGACCTTCAACTATGGCATATAAACTGATAGGCTCTTGTCAGAGGCCTCTGTGGCAAGCAGCTGCTTGAAGGGTATTTATTTTTTTCTTTTTTCTTTTTATACATTTCAAGAATTCAGATAGATGTTTAATTTATTAAATAACATTTAGAATTTTTTTTTGTTTTTTGTTTTAGGTACTTTCTTAACAGCGATCCAGTGAATTCCCTTTCCCCAACCTTCTGAGCCTTTGGGGTCCTTGTGACAGTGCAAAAAATTGCAAAAAATGTGTGCAAAAAAATGCTCAACCCTGAGCAGCAGCACTATTAAAAAAAGAATTCGTAAAATAAGGCTGACGGGAAGTCGATAATAAGATGCGGCTTCTTTATGTAGAATTCTGATATGCAAGCATTCAGTGTTTGGCAAATACTTTAGCGTTAAAATATATTTATATTTAAACAGAGGGTTCATAATTAACGTATGTGTCAATGCCTATTGTATACAAATGCTTACAATGTGACACCTGGAATATTTCGACAATATTCTTGCTCATTAAACAAATAAAAGTGAACTTTAAGGGCAAGAAAATACAAAAGATATGAAATTAAAGTCAAGTAACCATAGTGTACATTTCATCAAGTTCAAATTCGAGTTGGATTGTTTTACTTCTGAGTTGGGTTTTACTTCTGAGCGGCGCTGTTGTGCACACAATGGGCTAAACGGCCAGGTCACAAGGACTCCAAGGGTTCAGAGAAGGTTGTGAGAAGGAGACGCACTGGATGGTTGTTAGGATGGTAGCGTCCAATGAATACCATCCAGGGTATTCTTTAATGTGCACAGGGTATTGCTCTCCTGCACACGGGGGACAGAGGTGGCTCAGTCGGTAGCGCGCCAGGCTCGTAATCTGTAGTTCCCCGCTTCGAGTCCCAGCTGGGTCAGCGTTGAGAATTATTTCCGCAAAATTCCCCGCCCTGCCCACGGTCAGTAGTGGACACCGATGGGCTTGAAAAGACCGCCGTCCGTCGGATGGGACGTTAAGCCGTGGCCCGGTGTGCGGGAGAGACATACCCTGTGCACGTTAAAGAACGCACTGGATGGCCTTGACGGGAGGCTACCATCTGTCTCCCAACAGCTGTTCCAGTGGGTCCCCTCCCCCAACCTTCTCTGAGCCTTCGGGGTCCTTGTGACCTTGTCATTTAGCCCATGGTGTGCAAAAAACTGTCCCTCAGAGATAAAACAACCCAACCTGCACACGGAGCCATAGTTGAACTATCCGAGGAACAACGGGCATTCGAAGCCCAACTGTGTCCCCTTTCTCACCAAGGGCAGAAAAAAATTCGCAACAAGGTCCAGTTGGGAATCGAACCTGGGATAATCCCAACGTGACACGCTGTCTCGCAACACAGATAGGAAAAAAAAAAAATGTAAAATTAAATGAAATCAACAAGCATTAGGCTAAAATATTTTTAAATTGTATTATTCTGTTTTCCTATTTTTCACTTTAGCTAACTGCTTTCAAGAGCAGAATAAATGTTCCATAAGAACGTGCTCTCGTCCTCGTCTATAGAAAGTAAAAACTGCTGCGACATCTTAACATATTTCGTTTGAAAAAAAATTCTTCTTTTCAAAAAGAGGGCAAAGACCTCCGATGTTTGTTTCCCTCAAAAAAAAACGTCTACATGTAATGAAAAATTACATGTAGACGAATGAAAAAAAATAACGCCTCTCTCTTTCGTATCTTTAGCTTACTATTATCCATTCCTTGTTATATATTTCTTATTATTTATGATCCCTTCACTGTTTCATTCTTTACTACCGATTCTTTCAGTGTTATTTTTTTCCCTTTGCTATTTCCGATTCCATCAATTTTTTTTCTTCTTGTTATTGCCGAATACGCTAATGTTTCATTTTTCTCTGTTAGTGCTAATTCCTTCAATGTTATTTTTTCTTTGTTATTCCGAATTGCCGGGGGCGAGGGTGGCTCAGTCGGTAGCGCGCCAGGCTCGTAATCTGTAGTTCCCAGGTTCGAGTCCCAGCTGGGTCAGCGTTGAGATTTATCTCCGCAAAATTCCCCGCCCTGCCCACGGTCAGTAGGGGACACCGATGGGTTTGGAAAGGCCACCGTCTGTCGGATGGGATATTAAGTCGTGACCCCGTGTGCGGGAGAGCCATACCCTGTGCACGTTAAAGAACACGCTGGATGGCCTTGACGGGAGGCTACCATCTGTCTCCCAACAGCTGTTCCAGTGGGTCCCCTCCCCCAACCTTCTCTGAGCCTTCGGGGTCCATGTGACCTGGCCATTTAGCCCATGGTGTGCAAAAAAGTGCCGCTCAGAGGTAAAACAACCCAACCAAAATCCGAATTGCCGTCCTGTGGCCGAGTGGTTAGCGCGCTTGGCTACTGATCTAAGGGACCTGGGTTCGAGCCCCGGGTAAGGCATGGATGTTGGTGTTGTTTTCTGCTGAGGTCCTGCCATCCTCACAGACCTTCTACTATGGCATATAAACTGACAGGCTCCTGTCAGACCTCTGTGGCAAGCAGCTGCTTGAGGGGGTATTTTTTATTCCAAATTATTTTTTTTACGATTTCTTCACTGTTAATTTTTCCCATTGTGATTCCCGATTTCTTCTTTATTTTATTGTTATTGCCGATTTCCTCATTGTTCCGTTTCCGTTATTGCTATTCCTTCAATGTTACAATCTTTCCTTTGTTGTACGCATTCCCTCATATTTTTTTTTTCATTGTCGATTTCTTCATTGTTTTGTTTTCCTCTATTATTTCCGATTCCGTCAAAATTATATTTTTTTTTCTTTGTTATTCCCGATTTTTTCACTTTTTTTTCTCTTTTTTTTCATTGTATTCTTTCTTTTTCTTTTTATTGTCGATTTTTTTTTATTTAATGCCGATTCCTTCATTGTTTTATTTCTTCCCTGTTATTACCGAATCCTTCAAAAGTCATTAGGGTGGGGGTGACTCAGTCGGTAGCGCGCCAGGCTCGTAATCTGTAGTTCCCAGGTTCGAGTCCCAGCTGAGTCAGCGTTGAGATTTATCTCCGCAAAATTCCCCCCCCCCTGCCCACGGTCAGTAGGGGACACCGATGGGCTTGAAAAGACCGCCATCCGTCGGATGGGACGTTAAGCCGTGGCCCCGTGTGCGGGAGAGCCATACCCTGTGCACGTTAAAGAACACGCTGGATGGCCTTGACGGGAGGCTACCATCTGTCTCCCAACAGCTGTTCCAGTGGGTCCCCTCCCCCAACCTGCTCTGAGCCTTCGGGGTCCATGTGACCTGGCCATTTAACCCATGGCTCAGAGGTAAAACAACCCAACCCAAAATTCAAAAGTCACTTTTTTTCCTTAGTTATTGCCGATCGATTCATTGTTTAATTTCTTTTTTTAATGCTATTACCGATTTCTTAATTTTCTCTCTCTCTCTCTTTCAGGTTGCTACTGCGCAAGTCCTTTGATGCAGACGGTCCACGAGTCGTGCCTGCTCCACAAGGCTCTCACCTATCCGGCTCACCCGCACCTGCGTCCTTCTAGTCCACCGTACGCAGATGGGCTCTGCCCTTCTTGCCACCCACTGCAGGCTCACAGCTCGTGCTCACCCTCTGGAGATGGCACTCTCACGGGCCACGTGAAACACCAGTACAGCTTCACTTCTGGTTGTTCTCACCTACGAAGCTGGTGCAACTGCTATGAGCTGGAGAGCGCTCTCCCACAGCACGGCTGCATGTGTTCTTCTCCTAAGCCTCCGAGTTCGCCTCCGGGCTACCTCTCCCCCGAGTACCAAGCCCTGGTGCCTTGCGACCAGACCCCACTCGATCTGTCGCTAACCTCTTCGTCGGTATCACCCGTCGGCGAACTGAACAGTCCCGACCATCCTCAGACTCCGCTCTGTTGCGGGAGGGGCGACCTGATGCTCTTCCCCTCCGCCGCCGTTCGCCAGGCGAACGCCTTCAGCAGAAGAGCAAAGACAAAGGGACCAAAGTCCTGCTGTGGGTGTGGAGAGGGTCATCGAGAGCACAGTGCCGGACTTCAAGCGGGCGACCCTCCCTGCCTCACGCAGAGGAAAGTGAAGGGGAGGGGTCAGCCTAATGCGGGGGAATACGGAGCTGCCACGTGTACCATAGTGACGGACCACACCGAGGATAACGAGAAGCACCTGGTGAAGTTGACCAACAAGGCCCACAAGACCGTGCACATCATTCGACTGAGGCATCACCAGATGACAGAGACTGCGGCTGGGGAGGCATCGCCAGTGCCCTTCTCGATGAGCCAAGTGCAGAACGGAACGACGGTGGTGTCCCTGGCCGAGGGCACCACTTCGAGGTTCGTCCATCACATCCGCGGCACCGTGGACAGTGCTCATCACTTCGCCGCTTCCCTCAAGAACAACGGCGATGCGAAATGCAACGTGACGGCCGTGGAGCCTTTCTTCTCGGCTTCGACTATCACCAAGCAGGAAAAGATTCCTCGGCCCAGACTCCTGCTCGCCAAGAAGCCCACAAAGAGAAAATTCTTCCACGGCTGGTCGTGGGAAGGTGAGCCGTTCGAAAAGCTAATCACTTTAACGGTGAGTTTCCACTCTTGATGATTATCGACTCGCTAATTGATTTTTATTTTTAGGATATAAGAGTTGACACTGACTTTCGCTACTTAAATGCCTTTATTACTGTTTAGTGCATTAATTATATTAGTTTTCAAACCACTAATCTGCTTGTTATGTCTTTTAGTATGATTTTAACGATAAACAAAATTACTTTTAAGTATTTAAACTCGTGTAATAATAGGCCGTCCCGTGGCCGAGTGGTTTAGCTGTCTTGGCTAGTGATCTAAGGGACCTGGGTTCGAGCCCCGGGTCTCTCTTGGCTAGTGATCTAAGGGACCTGGGTTCGAGCCCCGGGTCTCTCTTGGCTAGTGATCTAAAGGACCTGGGTTCGAGCCCCGGGTCTCTCTTGGCTAGTGATCTAAGGGACCTGGGTTCGAGCCCCGGGTCTCTCTTGGCTAGTGATCTAAAGGACCTGGGTTCGAGCCCCGGGTCTCTCTTGGCTAGTGATCTAAGGGACCTGGGTTCGAGCCCCGGGTCTCTCTTGGCTAGTGATCTAAGGGACCTGGGTTCGAGCCCCGGGTCTCTCTTGGCTAGTGATCTAAGGGACCTGGGTTCGAGCCCCGGGTCTCTCTTGGCTAGTGATCTAAAGGACCTGGGTTCGAGCCCCGGGTCTCTCTTGGCTAGTGATCTAAGGGACCTGGGTTCGAGCCCCGGGTCTCTCTTGGCTAGTGATCTAAGGGACCTGGGTTCGAGCCCCGGGTCTCTCTTGGCTAGTGATCTAAAGGACCTGGGTTCGAGCCCCGGGTAAATCATGGATGTGTGTGTCGTTTTTCTGCTGAGGTCCTGTCATCCTCTCAGACCTTCTACTCTGGCATATAAACTGACAGGTTCCTGTCAGACCTCTGTGGCAAGCAGCTGCTTGAGGGGGTATTTATTTATCTTTTTATTATCTACAGATTTTTACATAATGAAGCAATTACTATTTAGTTCGTTACTTAATGATCTACAAAAATAGATTTTTAAAATCACAAAATTATTTATTATTCCTGCAAAAAATATTTTACTTTTAACAAGTTACTTTTGAATTGCGCCATAAAAATACTCCTCTAAATGACGTTCAAGCACCGTGGTAACAAAGGAAAAAAAAATCGAACGAAATCCGGAATCTTTGGCGTAATCCTCTTCGTGACACACGAACAGCTGATACTCTTAAGTTTCGCGCCATTTCTAAACACACGGTGGTCATGTTTATGGCGCGAAACGAAGTGCTCCACTCTCGTTTGCCACGAAGTCCCTTTTGCAGCAAACTCACAGGTGCACGAATTCGCCCCCTTAAAAAAACTTTTTTTTTTTGCATACATGGATGTCTCCATGATTAAGCGGTGGGGGGAGGGAAGCACAAAAAGCATTTGCTCTGAAGAGAAATTAAAAAAAAAACTAGAAAAGCGCATAACGGAATCTCGTTTTCAAAGACAATAACGTTTATCTTTTACTTTTTAACTCTCCTAAAGATTTTTATTCGAACTAATGGATGATGAGAAAGAGGGGGGGGGAGGAAATGCAAATAATGGTTTTTTATTAGTACTTAAACAAAATAAAACAAAAATTGCCTTTTATTTTTTTAAATTTGAAAAGTTTCTTTTCACACAACCTTCTTTCTCTCTCAACAGGTTGTTGATATCAGACCACTCTACAACTCTCTCTCTCTCTTGACCACTCTACAACTCTCTGTCTCTTGACCACTCTACACCTCTCTCTCTCTCTTGACCACTCTACAACTCTGTCTCTTGACCACTCTACAACTCTCTGTCTCTTGACCACCCTACAACTCTCTGTCTCTTGACCACTATACAACTCTCTGTCTCTTGACCACTCTACAACTCTCTCTCTTGACCACTCTACAACTCTCTGTCTCTTGACCACCCTACAACTCTCTGTCTCTTGACCACTCTACAACTCTCTGTCTCTTGACCACTCTACAACTCTCTGTCTCTTGACCACCCTACAACTCTCTGTCTCTTGACCACTCTACAACTCTCTGTCTCTTGACCACTCTACAACTCTCTCTCTTGACCACTCTACAACTCTCTGTCTCTTGACCACCCTACAACTCTCTGTCTCTTGACCACCCTACAACTCTCTGTCTCTTGACCACCCTACAACTCTCTGTCTCTTGACCACTCTACAACTCTCTGTCTCTTGACCACTCTACAACTCTCTCTCTCTTGACCACTCTACAACTCTGTCTCTTGACCACCCTACAACTCTCTGTCTCTTGACCACTCTACAACTCTCTGTCTCTTGACCACTCTACAACTCTCTGTCTCTTGACCACTCTACAACTCTCTGTCTCTTGACCACTCTACAACTCTCTGTCTCTTGACCACTCTACAACTCTCTGTCTCTTGACCACTCTACAACTCTCTCTTGACCACTCTACAACTCTCTGTCTCTTGACCACTCTACAACTCTGTCTCTTGACCACTCTACAACTCTCTCTTGACCACTCTACAACTCTCTGTCTCTTGACCACCCTACAACTCTCTGTCTCTTGACCACTCTACAACTCTCTGTTTCTTGACCACTCTACAACTTTCTCTCTTGACCACTCTACAACTCTGTCTCTTGACCACCCTACAACTCTCTGTCTCTTGACCACTCTACAACTCTCTGTCTCTTGACAACTCTACAACTCTCTCTCTCTCTTGACCACTCTACAACTCTGTCTCTTGACCACTCTACAACTCTGTCTCTTGACCACTCTACAACTCTCTCTCTCTTGACCACTCTACAACTCTCTGTCTCTTGACCACTCTACAACTCGTGTCTCTTGACCACTCTACAACTCTCTCTCTCTTGACCATTCTACGACTCTCTCTTTCTTGACCACTCTACGACTCTCTTTCTCTCTTGACCACTCTACGACTCTCTCTTGACCACTCTACTGCTCTCTCTTGACCACTCTATGACTCTCTCTCTTGACCACTCTACAACTCTCTCTCTCTTGACCACTCTACAACTCTCTCTTGACCACTCTATGACTCTCTCTCTTGACCACTCTATGACTCTCTCTCTCTTGACCACTCTACAACTCTCTGTCTCTTGACCACTCTATAACTCTCTGTCTCTTGACCAGTCTACAACTCTCTCTTGACCACTCTACAACTCTGTCTCTTGACCACTCTACAACTCTCTCTTGACCACTCTACAACTCTCTGTCTCTTGACCACTCTACAACTCTCTCTCTCTTGACCACTCTACAACTCTCTCTTGACCACTCTACAACTCTCTCTTGACCATTCTACAACTCATGTCTCTTGACCACTCTACAACTCTGTCTCTTGACCACTCTACAACTCTCTCTTGACCACTCTACAATCTCTCTCTTGACCACTCTACAACTCTCTCTCTCTTGACCACTCTACAACTCGTGTCTCTTGACCACTCTACAACTCTCTCTCTCTTGACCACTCTACAACTCTCTCTCTCTTGACCACTCTACAAATCTCTCTCTCTTGACCACTCTACAACTCTCTCTCTTGACCACTCTACAACTCTCTCTCTCTCTTGACCACTATACAACTCTCTCTCTCTCTTGACCACTCTACAACTCTCTGTCTCTTGACCACTCTACAACTCTCTGTCTCTTGACCACTCTACAACTCTCTGTCTCTTGACCACTCTACAACTCTGTCTCTTGACCACTCTACAACTCTCTCTCTCTTGACCACTCTACAACTCTCTCTCTCTCTCTTGACCACTCTACAACTCTCTCTCTCTCTTGACCACTCTACAACCGAAATTTCACTTTTCTACCTTAAAGAGATCACTTGAAACTCATATTTAGTGACCTCTAATAATGTAAATTAAAACTACCAAAGGATTTGAAAAATGCAAATTATATTTCATTACAATCCAACTTAAAAAAAGAAGAGTTTTCGAATTATTTCTTATTAAAATATATAATAATACATAAATATTAATTAGTTTCTTAAAACATCACTTATAAAAGAAGCCAAATTATTGTTGCCACAATGAAAACCATCACCGCTAAAATTTCTAGTATAAATGTATCATTTGCAATATTTGTTCAAAATTTTGGAAGTTCTCATTGTTTACGTCAATAGAGGGCACAATTATAGCTTTTGGTAGATTCGGAAATTTCGAAAGCAAAAAAAATTATCTCTAATAACAAAGAAATAGAATGTCTACAGACAGACGACAAAGTGAACGGATATATTTCGTCTTTTTTTTGACAAAGAGATAAAAAGAAAAAGTCTTAAACATGCATCGATGTTCTCAATGCATCGTACCCGCATTTCACTATACATAAATTTTGTACGCGCATTTTCACTATACATAAATTTTGTACCCGCATTTCACTATACATAAATTTTGTACGCGCATTTCACTACACATAAATTTTGTACGCGCATTTCACTATACATAAATTTTGTACGCGCATTTCACTCTACATAAATTTTGTACCCGCATTTCACTCTACATAAATTTTGTACCCGCATTTCACTATACATAAATTTTGTACCCGCATTTCACTCTACATAAATTTTGTACGCGCATTTCACTATACATAAATTTTGTACGCGCATTTCACTATACATAAATTTTGTACGCGCATTTCACTCTACATAAATTTTGTACCCGCATTTCACTCTACATAAATTTTGTACCCGCATTTCACTATACATAAATTTTGTACCCGCATTTCACTCTACATAAATTTTGTACGCGCATTTCACTATACATAAATTTTGTACGCGCATTTCACTATACATAAATTTTGTACGCTCATTTCACTATACATAAATTTTGTACGCGCATTTCACTATACATAAATTTTGTACCCGCATTTCACTATACATAAATTTTGTACGCGCATTTCACTATACATAAATTTTGTACGCGCATTTCACTCTACATAAATTTTGTACCCGCATTTCACTCTACATAAATTTTGTACCCGCATTTCACTCTACATAAATTTTGTACCCGCATTTCACTATACATAAATTTTGTACCCGCATTTCACTATACATAAATTTTGTACGCGCATTTCACTATACATAAATTTTGTACGCGCATTTCACTATACATAAATTTTGTACGCGCATTTCACTCTACATAAATTTTGTACCCGCATTTCACTCTACATAAATTTTGTACCCGCATTTCACTATACATAAATTTTGTACCCGCATTTCACTCTACATAAATTTTGTACGCGCATTTCACTATACATAAATTTTGTACGCGCATTTCACTATACATAAATTTTGTACGCTCATTTCACTATACATAAATTTTGTACGCGCATTTCACTATACATAAATTTTGTACGCGCATTTCACTATACATAAATTTTGTACCCGCATTTAACTGTACATAAATTTTGTACCCGCATTTCACTGTAGATAAATTTTGTACCCGCATTTCACTATACATAAATTTTGCACCCGCATTTCACTATGCATAAATTTTGCACCCGCATTTCACTATACATAAATTTTGTACTCGCATTTCACTATGCATAAATTTTATACATTTTTGTTGAATCTCATAAATCACAATAACGCTCGTATAATCTTCCGTTTCTCTGAGAAAGGGGGCGTGTCACAATTATTTCTCTTTCCTATAAGGCTGGAAAGGATTCAGAAACATCTTATTAGGTACAGTTGCTCAAAAAAAATATCCGAACACTTTGGTTGATTGCAGAATTCAGAAAAAATATCTGGCAACGATTGTTTTTAGAAATTAGTGATCTGACAACCTTCGTGTCACGTGACGGTAAGGCATGGATGTATGTGTCGTTTTTCTGCTGAGGTCCTGCCATCCTCTCAGACCTTCTACTATGGCATATAAACTGACAGGCTCCTGTCAGACCTCTGTGGCAAGCAGCTGCTTGAGGGGGTATTTATTTTTATTTTTTATTTTGGTTGATTGCAGAATTCAGAAAAAATATCTGGCAACGATTGTTTTTAGAAATTAGTGATCTGACAACCTTCGTGTCACGTGACACGAAAGTTGCCAAATCACTAATTTCTGAAAAAATCGTTGCCAGATATTTTTGCAGAATTCTGTAATCATCCATTGTGTTGGAATATTTTTTGAGCGACTGTACATTTCAGTTTTCTAAGAAATATCTTTTCAAATAGTGTGGCAGTCATATTTCTAAATTATAATCACTGATATTCTTTTTAATAAGAACAATAACATATCGTGGGATGCCCGTTTCCAAAGATAATTTTTTAGTTTCCACCTTTAGTACTGTCGCTCAAAAAAGTATCCGAACACTACGGTTGATTACAAAATTTTTTCTGAATTTTGTAATCAACCGTAGTGTTCGGATACTTTTTTGAGCGACAGTACCATCAAGCAATGTAAATTCGTACTAATGGATGATTGTAATGCAAATAGATTATTTGATTTTGATTAGTTCCTATAAACACAAAAGATTTACATTCGTCTCTTAAAACCGAAATGTTTCGTCTTTTACCCCCTATAGTTAGCTTAAGGAGCGAAATTCTTGCTGCCTTTGTATATTTTTTGGCATTCTCCCCTCCACTCGTTTGAATATTTGTTAAAAATTTTGGCATCGCTAAAGGATGTTATTAAAGCTATTGAAATATTTAAAAAATGAGGATGTGAATATTAATTTGTGATTTATCTGTAAAAAAGAAAAACTTTTAATGTCTACAAAGAGAACAAAGTGGAAATATTAGCTTGTATTTTCGAGAAAAAATAAAATAAATAAATACCCCCTCAAGCAGCTGCTTGCCACAGAGGTCTGACAGGAGCCTGTCAGTTTATATGCCACAGTAGAAGATCTGAGAGGATGGCAGGACCTCAGCAGAAAAACGACACATACATCCATGCCTCATCCGGGGCTCGAACCCAGGACGAGGTTAAAAAAGGGGTAATGTGAAAACTATTCTTAAGATACATCTCCAGAATGTGAATGACCAAAATAACGAGCTATGTGTCAAATGGAAGCTTGTGACGTGGGGAATGTCGTAGACTATTAAAAAATGACCCCCCGTGATTCTTTCCCCCCTAAAAAACAGGAAATGTGAAAGCCGTTCTGCTATATCTTCCGAACACGAGGGCCTACAGTTATGAGTTAGGTGTCAAATGAAAGTTCGTATAATGACTTGCCGTAACCTTTTTCGAATTTTGCTCTCACTGTTCCCCCCTGATAAAATGGGGCGGGGCGGATTTTCGCGGGGTTCGAGGGTAACGAGTCGTATCTCAAATTAAAGCTTGTGATGTCGCCAATGTCATGGGCACCAAACATGACTCCAAAAAAGGGTTAATATGCTCGAGTTGGGCTGTTTTACCTCTGAGCGGCACTTTTTTGCACACCACGGGCTAAATGGCCAGGTCACATGGACCCCGAAGGCTCAGAGAAGGTTTAGGGAGGGGACCCACTGGAGCAGCTGTTGGGAAACAGATGGTAGCCTCCCGTCAAGGCCATCCAGCGTGTTCTTTAACGTGCACAGGGTATGACTCTCCCACACACGGGCCACGGCTTAACGTCCCATCCGACGGACGGCGACCTTTCCAAGCCCATCGGTGTCCCCTACTGATCGTGGGCAGGGCGGGGAATTTTGCGGAGATAAATCTCAACGCTGACCCAGCTGGGACTCGAACCTGGGAACTACAGATTACGAGCATGGCGCACTACCGACTGAGCCACCCCCGCCCCAGGAAGATGGGAGGTATCACACACCATAGAGAAGTTTTATGAGGAAGGCGAGTCCTCGGCAAAAAGACAATATAGGATAAGAATACTTATTATTTTCGGGGGCTCAAATCAGATTCCTTTTTATCCACACTTAAGAATTCGAATCATCATTTTCCATCTTTTGCTTATCTTTTACTGAAATTCCAAAAAAAAAACTTAAAACAACTTAAAAGTCTTAAATATATGCAATTATTGAAACGAAAACTCTATCGTTCCCCGGAAGATTCCCTCCTTGATCCCAGAATTCGGCATTTATATAACATCGTTTTAGGTATTGCCACTCAAATGACCCTGCACTTAATTTCGAACGACTGCAATCCTAGTAACTTCTTTTCACTTGCTAAACCAATAAACATTTTCGCAAATGCCAAAGGTTACAAGTCGAGTGTCGCAATAAGAAGAGATGGCAAACGTTGCAGCATGGGGAGGAAGAAAGAATAACAAGGAACGGACTTCCTAAATGAACACCCTGCGACTGCATTTCCTGACTCCCCTCTGTAATCCATTGGACTCGACGCAACAAGAGAGTCCCTAGAGTCGAGAGTGCCACCTGCTGAAAAGCAACAGCTGCCGTCGTACGATGCGGGAGGGTGGAGAGAAGAAATGGCCACTGCACTGGAACTCTCGCAATGCTAATGAGCAATGCGTTAAAGGTGGTTATCTTTTGCGAAGTTAGGTTGGGTTGTTTTACCTCTGAGCGGCACTTTTTTGCACACTATGGGCTAAATAGACAGGTCACATGGACCCCGAAGGCTCAGAGAAGGTTGGGGGAGGGGACCCACTGGAACAGCTGTTGGGAGACAGATGGTAGTCTCCCGTCAAGGCCATCCAGGGTGTTCTTTAACGTGCAAAGGGTATGGCTCTCTCGCACACGGGGCCACGGCTTAACGTCCCATCCGATGGATGGCGACCTTTCCAAGTCCATCGGTGTCCTCTACTGACTATGGGCAGGGCGGGGAGTTTTTGGGAGATAAATCTCAACGCTGACCCAGCTGGGACTCGAATCTGGGAACTACGGATTACGTGCCTGGCGCGCTACCGACTGAGCCACCCCCTCCCCTTACCTGCCATTATCGAAGGCTCTGACATTTGATATCGGCATTTGGAGGATACGGCTCCATTACCATTATCACTTGGACAACTTTAGAGCGCAATTGCAGATGATCTCAATGCCTCAAAGACTCTCCTGAAACACCCTCGCCGTGCTTTCGATCAGTAAGTCTTTACCGTCAACAGGACAGGGAAATAGCAGGACAGGAGCTCTCCCGCTCAGAGAGACATGGCTTAACGCTCTATCCCACTGACGGCTCCCCCCCAACCCCATCGGGGCTCCCTACCTACCGAGAGCAGGGCGGGGAATTTTGCCGAGAAAAATCTCAACGCTGTCCCAGCTATGATTCGAACTTGGGAACTGCAAAGAACGAGCCTGGCGCGCTACCGACTGAAACATCCTCGTCCCTCATAGTATATGAAGTTAGATTGAACAGCAAAGATTTGCACAACAAAGACACACATAAACAGACGCTTTAGCTGATTATATGAGACAACTCAATAAGAAAGAATTTTGTCATACATTTGAAGATTGCTGAGAGTCGTTCTGATGAAATATGATCATATCAATGTCGATGTGTTCAAGAGCTTCTGCTAAGAACTTGACCCAGACATTATTTACAAATTCCTCGCTATTTTCAAGCGCAGGTTATTATTTAGACCCCAGAGTGTAATCAAATATATTGCAAAAAGTGTCCGGACACTTTCATGTTAAGTGAACGAATAGCCATATTCAAATCTACCTAACTTTGAAAATAAGTTTTTTACGGAAAAAAGTCGCTAGACTTAAATTGAAGATCTCGATCAGAGCTCTCTAAATCTCTATTTTATATAATATTAATTTAATATTTAAAGAGCTATGGAAGCTATAATATTTAACAACAGATGTTATCATACACCATATACTTCCAAAACATTTCCCCGCCAAATTGATGAAAACTTCAAAAATCCTTACACAAAATTCAAATATTGCATTTATATTGCGAACAACAGTTTTTTTTATACCAGTTGTGAATTAACTTTTTGACGTAAATTTTCAAAACTAACAAAAGTTTCACTTAAATGTTTCAGCTTCCATAACTCTAAATATTAGACTAATATCCCCCAGCTGTGTCTCCGCAAAACTCGAACGTGGGAACTGCAGATTACGAGCCTGGTGCGCTACCGACTGAGCCACCCCCGCTCCTCCAGGAACGTACAGAAAATCCAAGAAACAATAGTGCAATCAGGGGTCATTTACAGGGCGACGTCATGAAACGTTCTCGAAGGTATCAAAAAATGCTGAAATAATACTCACGACCACCCCTTCGAAAAAGTTACAACAAAATGGCGCAATCGACGATCACGTTACTGGCTGACATCATAGAACCTTAGAGAAAGTCTCTTCCTTCCTGGGGCGGGAGGTGGCTCAGTCGGTAGCGCGCCAGGCTCGTAATCTGTAGTTCCCAGGTTCGAGTCCCAGCTGGGTCAGCGTTGAGATTTATCTCCGCAAAATTCCCCGCCCTGCCCACGGTCAGTAGGGGACACCAATGGGCTTGGAAAGGCCGCCGTCCGTCGGATGGGACGTTAAAGTACGTGGCCCCGTATATGGGAGAGCCATACCCTGTGCACTTTAAAGAACACACTGGATGGCCTTGACGGGAGGTTACCATCTATCTCCCAATAGCTGTTCCAGTGGGTCCCCTCCCCCAACCTTCTCTGAGCCTTCGGGGTCCATGTGACCTGGCCATTTAGCCCATGGTGTGCAAAAAAGTGCCGCTCAGAGGTAAAACAACCCAACTCTTCCTTCCTTCTTTCCCCCCACCCCCCCATTTAGAAATGTCACAGAATTTTATGAAGCATTTTCAAGCATTTCTCACAATGTGGAAAGCGTTATACTCGGCGCTGATAACGAATTTTTCAAAACACTTTTTAAAGATGTTAAAAGGAAGGGGGAATGCTACAATGGAAATCTAGTCTCTTGCCCATTTTATTTTTTTTCGGCTTGTTTGGGTCATTTATTTTTTTTTTCTAGATCTGGGTAGGAAGGATGCATATTTAGAGTGTCTAAGTAAACAATGCGGTAGAATAAATACTGATCTGTTAAAAAAATAAATTTTCGGGGCATACTTTCTGAGTGATCCTTGTACTTTGAAATCTCAGAATTTTAAGAGCAATGTTGGGTTGTTTTACCTCTGAGCGGCACTTTTTTGCACACCATGGGCTAAATGGCCAGGCCATATGGACCCCGAAGGCTCAGAGAAGGTTGGGGGAGGGGACCCACTGGAACAGCTGTTGGGAGACAGATGGTAGCCTCCCGTCAAGGCCATCCAGCGTGTTCTTTAACGTGCACAAGGTATGTCTCTCCCGCACACAGGACCACGGCTTAACGTTCCATCGACGGACGGTGCCCTTTCCAAGCCCATTGGTGTCCCCTACTGACAGTGGGCAGGGCGGGGAATTTTGTGGAGATAAATCTCAACGCTGACCCAGCTGGGACTCGAACCTGGGAACTACAGATTACGAGCTAGGCGTGCTACCGACCGAGCCACCCTCGTCCCTTAAGAGTATTAATATGTGCGCCTATAGACATATATTCCTAAAATAATTTTTTCTTATTCACAGAACGACGCTGTTCCTTGTTTCCGGAAGTGCTATCCCTCCATGAGGCATACAGAAGGTGATATCATCAGCGAACGGGATTGTGTTTTGCTGAAGTCTGGACCCAAAGACACCGATCTGCCTTTTGTAGCCAAAGTGGCAGCTTTCTGGGAAAATCCTGACGACGGTAAGTAGAGCCAAGAGGTGCAATAAAAGGCACTTCGGCCTTGTGAGATTCTCTCCACGGGAAATTAAGCTGTTAACCTGAAGTACAGTGGACCCCCGATATAACGCGCATGTCGGGTGGGAAACAACACCCGCATTATAAGGTGAACCGCGTTATACCGAGCGGCGCGGTGGCGACACAATGAATTTACTCAGAACGATTTGAGCTATATACCGAAACATCTCATCAACTATATATATTATGTATTTTAATAAAAAAAACCAATTTATTTATTAAGTGTTTTATTATTTTATTTACGTACATAAGGTACGCTTGAAAATATGTAAAAACAAACACTATCTATAACTTATCGCGAACATCGCCCGCGCTATAACCGAGTGCGCGGTATAGCGAGCAGCGCTATAACGAAGGTCCACTGTAGTTCAAAATTTTTAGAGAGAAAAAAAGGAATGTCTCCACGTTTATTATTTTCATTTCCTTGTAAAAGCTTTCGATAGTCATTTAACGTTGGTTATTGAGTTATATTACTGAAATAAGAATTGTTTATTTAAATTTCTTGGGTTCGAGCCTCGGGGAAGGCATGGATGTGTGTGTTGTTTTGCTGCTGAGTTCCCGCCATTCTCACAGACACATACAACTGACAGGGACATAAACTGTGCCTGTCAGTTTATGTGCCATAAACTGACAGGCTCCTGTCAGACCTCTGTGGCAAACAGCTGCTTGAAAGGGTGTATTTATTTATATTTTTTATTTATGCTAAATATATGGAAAAATTTTTTTTTTTTTGGGGGGGGGGGGGGATTTGCATCCACGAAATTGAAGCTGTTTTGCAACCAAAATGTGATGTGGAAAACAACGGTTTCACATTTGCCCTGAATTGCCGATAATGTTTCCCTTTAGAGTTTTTTTAATTTTATGTTAAATTCAAATATATTTTCTGGGGACGATCCGAGTACTGACGGCTCACTACAGTCCGGATTGAGTACGATCCGGACTGTAGTGAGCCGTACTCACTATCTGCCATCGGCAGATAATAGAGAAAAAAAAACCATAAAGAGGAATCCGACATTGGATACAAATGACTCCAACTTATTCGTTATTAGACTAATTGCTAGGCAATGTGTATAAAGTAGAAAGATTATAAATTGTTTTCTATCAGCACTCATTTGGCTAGAAAGCCTGTCAGGAAACTGTCAGTTTAAGCCTTAGATAAGAGTGTGTGAAAAAAAGAGAGCAGAACAAAAAAAGCAAAACATATATCCGAAAGAAAATGTCTGTCTTTATCCTGGACTTGAATCCAGATTATTTTGCAATCATTCAGCTATCGCGAAACCAGAAAGTTTGTGTGATGAACCAGAAAGTGTGTGAGAAACCAGAAAGTTTGCATTTTGCATTGATACAAAGGCAGTTGAAACTTTGCATCAAGAACTGGTAGCTTGTAAATTTTCGAAACGAACCTTAGCTAATATTTTAAACAGTGGTATCAAAGGACCAATGAGAAGAATGTGGTTAACTCCATTCATTTGGAGAGAAAAAGGGTCTTTATTTCGAAAGAAATATTTCTAAAAAATAGAAATGTAAGAACAGTGTTCTGGTTTATTCTAATACTTTATTTTTTGGATATGACTCCACTATCCATCGTTTACCATTTCAAAAAAAATCACAGTCTAATTCACATCCTCGTTAGAAAAAACATTAGACCCTTCTACTAACATGTAAATGTTACGAATTTGTGCTATTTCACCTCTGAGCGGCACTTTTTTTGTACACAGTGAGCTCACTGTGTACAAAAATGGTCATGCCACAGGGACTCTAAAGACTTGGAGAGTACCACTGGATAGCTGCTTGGATACAAATGGTAACATCCTCTTCAGTGCCATCCATGTTCTTTAACTTACACAGGTTATGACTCTCGTGCACAAGGGGGCCATGGCTTTATCCTATGCAGCTGCCTTTCCAAATCTGTCGGTATTCCCTTTCTTACAGGGCGGGGGTGGCTCAGTCAGTAGCGCACCAGGCACGTAATCCGTAGTTCCCAGATTCGAGTCCCAGCTGGGTCAGCATTGAGATTTATCTCCGCAAAATTCCCCGCCCTGCCCACAGTCAGTAGGGGACACCGATGGACTTGGAAAGGCCGCCGTTCGTCGGATGGGACGTTAAGCCGTTGCCCCGTGTGCGGGAGAGCCATACCCTGTGCACGTTAAAGAACATGCTGGATGGCCTTGACGGGAGGCTACCATCTGTCTCCCAACAGCTGTTCCAGTGAGTCCCCTCCCCCAACCTTCTCTGAGCCTTCGGGGTCCATGTGACTTGGCCGTTTAGCCCATGTGTGCAAAAAAGTGCCGCTCAGAGGTAAAACAACCCAACCCTTTCTTACCGATGGTAGGATGGGATTAACAGAGATAAATCTGAATGCTGGCAAAGTTGGGACTGGAACTGGGAACCGAAGATTATAAGCCTGGTGCTCTACTAACAGCCAAACCTCTGCCCCGCAAACAGCCACTATTATATGTATAAATGAGAGTCATTAAAAAAATAATTGGGATTTTTATGCTGTTTGTTTTTTGGTATTTGCTAATATTTTTGATTCTCTGTATTCTGAACTTTGAAGTGAAAGAGGGTTGTTCTCTTTCGATTTCTGATTTTTCGTTAGCCTGCTTTTGCTCTTACTATGAACTAAGTGTAATACAGTGGCGTATCCAAGGAGGGGGTTCCAACACCCCCTTTAAGAGCTTGAATAACGTATATTTTATAAGATGTGGGTCAACATTTTACCATATATCCCAGTTTAGAATTTTCTAGGTACTCCACTGGTCTAGTGAACTTCTTGGGAATGACAGCTTCTGTTATTTGAAATTAATTCAAATTAAAAAACAACAAAAGAATCAGATTGTTAACTTCCTATGGTTCTGTCTGTCATGGTCACTTGAATAGGCAGTGATATCAAAGATTTATTTTCATGAAGTACAGAGGGGGCTCAGTCGGTAGCACGCCAGGCTGGTAATCTGCAGGTCCCAGGTTCGAGTCCCAGCTGGGTCAGCATTGATATTTATCTCTGCAAAAATCCCCGCCCTGCCCACAGTCGGTAGGGGACACCGATGGGCTTTGAAAGACTGTCGTCCGTCGGATGGGGCATTAAGCCATGGCCCCGTGTACGTGAGAGCTGTACCTTGTGCACGTTAAAGAACACACTGGATGGCCTTGACGGGAGGTTACCATCTGTCTCCCAACAGTTGTTCCAGTGGATTCCCTCATCCAACCTTCTTTGAGCCTTCGGGGTTCGTGTGACCTGCCCATTTAGCCCATGGTGTGCAAAAAAGTGCAGCTCAGAGGTAAAACAACCCAACACAACCCATGAAGTACAGAATATATCACTGCCTTTCAATATGCTGCAAATTGCGATTTTGCTATAGAATTGTAAACGCAAACTCTTTTGCATTTTCCTCAGGCGAAATGATGATGAGTCTGCTGTGGTACTACAGACCTGAGCACACAGAACAAGGAAGGAGGCCAGGTCAGATGGAGGATGAAGTATTTGCCTCTAAGCACAGGGATGTGAACAGTGTTGCTTGTATTGAAGACAAATGCTATGTTCTCACATTTGCTGAGTACTGCAGGTAAGACCTTTATACTTGCTTGAATAGCATCAATATAGTATCAATGACAGTTTTATAGTATCAAGTGCCCGAAACCAGTGCAAAGTAATTGGGGGGACACTTTATCATATTTAGACATTTTGCATCTGCATAACAAATGTAAAGGAATCCTTGTAAAGTTGCAAAAATTAAAGTTCCAAAAATTAAAGCAGACTAAAAAGAACTTGTTAGAAGGGACTCTGGACTTTCTGGGAGGGTTCAGCATCACCACCCTTGGTTATGTACTTGTGGCAACTGGAAAGGGCCGGGTTAGAGACAGACTAGGCCATGGGACTCTACACTTGCTGGGAGGGGTTCAGCCTCGCCACCCTTGGTTACGTACTTGTGGCAACCAGAAAGGGCCGGGTTAGAGACAGACTAGGCCATGGGACTCTACACTTGCTGGGAGGGGTTCAGCCTCGCCACCCTTGGTTACGTACTTGTGGCAACTGGGAAGGACCGGGCTAGAGACAGACAGTTTTATATGTACTACACAGTCTCATGAGGACTGTGCAGTACATTTAAGACTCAATAATAGAGAAAATGAGACTGTGCAGTACATGTAAAACTCAATAATAGAGAAAAGGTCTTAAATACCATCCTAGAATTATTCACATCTGTTTCTAGTCAAAATCCTTTTTTCTATATTAGAAAAATAAGTATTCCACAAGACAATTACTACCACTAAGAGTAACCAATGATATGAAAAAGTTCGGGCACTCTGGACTAGACTGTTTATTTTGTAGACGCAATTCTCAGTAGTTGATTGTAGTGAGCATTTTTCACTGTCAATAGATGAAGATGCAACTTCAGTCCCAAACTAAACGAAACGAGGATAGCTATAGTGATTTTACATAAGGATAAGAAACTTCATCTATGCTTTGTTTCATCCTACGTTATTCATTATCCCTTCTTACGTTGCAGGTATCGGGCCCATCTTAGATTGACAGATGAAGTGGCAGCATCCCATTCAAGCACTGTTCCTGATCTGAGTGGTGGGTATCCTCGACAAGATCGTTTGCCTCCAGGATGCGTCTCCCCAGAGATGGTGTTCTGCTGCAGAAGTGTCTACGACTTTCGTCAGAAGCGAATCTTAAAAAATCCCGCATGAGATATTCTGCTGGGAGGCAGAGTTATAACAAGTCATGGACTATATAAAGTGTATTTCATGGTGGCTGGCCCAAACTTCAAAACACGAGAGAAAATATTAAATCAACGATGGAATAATGTGAAGACTACATTTAACTTCATAAAGTGGCACTACAGGAAAAGAAATCCTGATTCTTAAAACCAGTGACATTAATATAAAAAAAACATTCATTTTTTCTCATAATGTAGCCAAATATAGGAAAAAAAATTCCTCACCACCAGACAAAATTCTTTTAGAATTGGCCAATATTTTACTACTTGCTATGGATTAAAAGAAGTTCCTAAATACTTTGAGAACAAATATGAATATATGGTTTTCTAAATGGAAATGCATACATTTTTTGCGTTTAACTAATAGCAAAACTAAATATTTTAAATCTAGCTGGTAATTATGAAATCCACTGGCTGTTTCTGAAACAAATAATCAGATTGTTGTAAAATGCAGAAACCTAAAACACTGAAACTATAGCACGAAACAAAGAAAGGAATAAAAAAAAAAGAATAATCTCCTTCATTAATCAATCATTAAGGATTTTTTGAATATCTGTAAAAGATATACTAGAAAACATGATTCACAGTTGGAGTACAAATGCCATTCAAATTTTTGTGCTTATAGTTTTAGATTTAATTCTGTGTGGCTGATTCTGTAAAGTGTTTTGTCTGGAGATGCACTTAGCGAGAAGTTGTGCCTCTGTCGTCATCACTTGCCCATGGTGCCTGGTAGATTACTTACATGGAACTCTCAATGCGGAATGGAAATATGAACTTAACGTTAGATATAATTGTCTTTCTTTTTTTTTACACTTACCGCATTTGTTGTTTTTGGTAACTTCATCGAGAAAAAGTCAAGTTACTTACTGTACTGGATCAAACAGGAGTTTAAAATTGTTCCATGTTCATTTCAGTACTGAATTTTTCTCATGTAACAGTCACTGAAAGATGTCTCTCTCTTAAGTTGCTTGTATATTTCCTCATTATCAGCGTTATTACGTCTAAAGTGTTTCGAAATTGAAAATGTTTTATCGAACGTTGAGTTTAAATCGACTTTTGTGCAATACTGAAGTGATAAACTTCAATTTGTAGTCCAAACGTGCATGCAGAGAACGTGAAACACGTTTCACGTTCTCTGTTCCAGTGCAGAAGTATTAAGTTCAAATTAATCAGGAACAGAAAGGTTTAAAAGTCATTAAGGGTTTTTAAATCATTCTTTAACCTTTAGAATGTCAGGATCGATTAGTTCAAAGCTAGGAAACTTTGAGTGAATTGTCAGTATCGATAAGTTTGATTCTCTGTGATTTTATACATCATTTCTTTTAAAACCAATGAATGGATAGAGCAGAGTTGAAACTATTTACCAACCATGATAGAAAAATTATGGAAGCTTTGTATCGATGCCATATATACAGTCGCTCAAAAAAGTATCCGAACACTATGGTTGATCACAGAATTCAGAAAAAAATATCTGGCAACGATTTTTGTTAGAAATTAGTGATCTGGCAACCTTCGTGTCACGTGATTACAGAAATTCAGGAAAAATATCTGGAGCGTGTACATCAACTGTAACGCTCCAGTTACCGCACAGCAAACTGGAGCGTGTGCAGTTACTGCACACGCTCCAGTTTGCTGTGAACGGTAACTGCACACGCTCAATATTTCTGTGAGTGAGCCCACACGATCTGGTATCAAAATAATATGACCACCTACAGTCGCTCAAAAAAGTATCCGAACACTAAGGTTGATTACAGAATTCAGAAAAAATATCTGGCAACGATTTTTTTAGAAATTAGTGATCTGGCAACTTCGTGTCACGTGACACGAAGTTGCCAGATCACTAATTTCTAAAAAAATCGTTGCCAGATATTTTTTTCTGAATTCTGTGATCAACCATAGTGTTCGGATACTTTTTTGAGCGACTGTACCTCACTTGGCACTCAACGGATTAATAAACAATAAAAAAATGTTTCTTATCAGGTACCTTAAATCATGATTCATCCTTTTTATTTCAGAGATGAGATAAAAATGGAAACAAATATACTTCGTTCAGTGACCCACATGAGTTCATTTGATCAGTCAGATCCATTGTTTTTGTGTAATCAGAAAATTGCTTCTTCGTGAAGGTGGACATATAATATCACACGTAAACAGCACATAAAGAATTCGATTTGAGCTTATTATCTGCCCTTAACATAAGTTTGATAAACACCAAAGTTTACATTTATTGCAATATGGAATGTACCCCATGCGAATTTTGTCAATCCCTTAACTATATTCGTCTTTTATGTGATTGACATTATTTTCCAGTTGATTTCACTGTAATGAGCGATGTGTTTTTGTTTTATGAAAAGTATTTTTTGCTTTTCTTGGTCTTACATTATTGGAAGCAATCGCTCAATATCGTAACTTGTATACAGATGACTACAAATCGATATTTCAAATAAGTTTGTTATTAATAAATTTTGGAACCACTGGAAAAGTAACTGTATATTAATAATCATGGTGCATGATACAAGATGATCACTATTATGCAAATAAAGAAAATAAATAAATACCCCCTCAAGCAGCTGCTTGCCACGCAAATGGTGTAATAAATTTCATAATAAATTCTTAAACGTTTGCTTTCCAGAATGTTATCAGTTGTTCTTATAGAGTTGTAGGAGATAATAATGTAAATGCTAGAATAAAGACCCCGCCCTGCCCAGGGTTAGTAGGGAACACCGATGGGCTTGGAAAGGCCGCCGTCCGTCGGATGGGACGTTAAGCCATGGCTCCGTGTGCGGGAGAGCCATACCCTGGGCACGTTAAAGAACACGCTGGATGGCCTTGACGGGAGGCTACCATCTGTCTCCCAACAGCTGTTCCAGTGGGTCCCCTCCCCCAACCTTCTCTGAGCCTTCGGGGTCCATGTGACCTGGCCATTTAGCCCATGGTGTGCAAAAAAGTGCCGCTCAGAGGTAAAATAACCCAACCCAACTAGAATAAAGACAAGGCAATATTAGCGGCAGATAAGAACCGAAGCTTTTACGGTCTGAAGTATAATTGACGAGAGCTGAAGTTATTACCAATCTCGAAAAAATTGGGAAAGGCCATATTACAAAGTTGAGGCATTTTGTGGAATTAAGCAGTCAGTGGCATTCACATAAATATCCCTGCTAAATTAATGGACCCAGGCATATGCCCCAATCGCATCATTATTACAAGAGTTTGTTCTACTAATGAAGATAATTAAAATATTGTATTTAAATTGGAACTTAGAAGATATCTGTATCAATTTTGCCAATGCACATTTTGGTGTAACCTTACTCATGATGGATTTGAGAATTGTTCTTGGAAAATTATTACCAGCTGAAATCAGAGTTCTTACCATAATAGCCAATGCCATACAGCCAAACCATACAACCAATGCTTTCGTGAAAGTTATAAAAATGTTCATACTCATAAATTAACTTCCTTCTTGGTAACTGTTGTATCGATGCTGTCAGAGTCCCCAATGCAAGGGTTGACTCAAACGGTAATGCGTGCCAGGCTTATAATATGATGTTCCCAGGTTCATGTCCTCCTCTGGGATTTATCTCCACAAAACTCCCCGCCCTGCCCACGGTCAGTAGGGGACACCGATGGGCTTGGAAAGGCCGCCGTCTGTCGGATGGGACGTTAAGCCGTGGCTCCGTGTGCGGGAGAACCATACCCTGTGCACGTTAAAGAACACGCTGGATGGCCTTGACGGGAGGCTACCATCTGTCTCCCAACAGCTGTTCCAGTGGGTCCCTTCCCCCAACCTTCTCTGAGCCTTCGGGGTCCATGTGACCTGGCCATTTAGCCCATTGTGTGCGAAAAAGTGCCACTCAGAGGTAAAACAACCCAACCCTGATGTTGGCTGCTTCCCAGTAAGTGTAATATCTGTGTTATAGGTACTTCCCCACTACTAAAGTATCTCCCTCCACTAGTAAAATGTGTATCTGTATTATAGGTACTTCCCCACTATTAAAATGTGTAAGGGGGGAGGCGGTTACCACACTAGCGTAGAACTGTTTTTACTGTTTCGTCACGTTTGATATATACAAATAGAAATGATATTTATGGCTTATTTTGAGCATAAAAAATGAGTAGACAAAAAAAAAATGCACAGACCAGAGTTGAAACTATTTACCAACGGTGATAAAAAAAAATTATGGAGGCTTTGTATTGATGTCATGTACCTCACTTGGCTAAAAAATTGCTTAGTGAGTTGGGGTTTTTTTTATTAGATTACGTTGGCTAGTTAGTTATAAGTTTCACTTGTTTACAATGGTATAACGATTTTGACCTTCGTATAGAAGAATATACTAATTACATAACCGCAAGTCCTTCCACATAAAAACACAGACCGCATTAACTATCCACCATGATAATAGCGTTTTCTAAGTGTCCTAAAATGCTCAACAGATAACTTCTACAACAGATCAAAAAGTGTTTGGAAGTCCGTCTCGAATTGAGCTTTGAAAGTTCCCACTGGAAACTCAACTTTTTGTTTGCCCTTGTATGCAAGAGGGGCGGGGGTGGCTCAGTCGGTAGCGCGCCAGGCTCGTAATCTGTAGTTCCCAGGTTCGAGTCCCAGCTGGGTCAGCGTTGAGATTTATCTCCGCAAAATTCCCCGCCCTGCCCACGGTCAGTAGGGGACACCGATGGGCTTGGAAAGGCCGCCGTCCGTCGGATGGGACGTTAAGCCGTGGCCCCGTGCGCGGCAGAGCCATACCCTGTGCACGTTAAAGAACACGCTGGATGGCCTTGACGGGAGGCTACCATCTGTCTCCCAACAGCTGTTCAAGTGGGTCCCCTCCCCGAACATTCTCTGAGCCTTCGGGGTCCATGTGACCTGGCCATTTAGCCCATGGTGTGCAAAAAAATGCCGCTCAGAGGTAAAACAACCCAACCCAACTTGTATGCAAGAGTGTTCTGTAGTGGTGCCAGTTGTTAGATGCATGGAGTTAGGAATTGTTCACTTAAATTTTGAGGGTGTACTTTATCTGGTATATTATACCTTGCTTTTAGTGTTACAAAGAGATATTAAATAATTTAACTGTTTCCTTTGGTATTCGTGTTCAAGACTGAACGTCTCCAAGAACTAGACACTAATGTTGTCAATGATTGGCGAAATGATAATATCAGCTTCTTAGCTACCGAAATCTGTTAGTGGAATCAGATGTCATTCACATTTTGCCCCACTACATTCAGGTATCTGCCACAGTTGCTTCCATCACAATTTTTTGGAATATCTACCAAAAAAAACCTTACTGTATTCAAATTAGCTACATTTTAAGGTGATTCGCATAAGAATAGCCTCTGTATATTGTGCACCATGATTAAGAAATATTTCACTACTTTTACAGTGAACAGGTTTAAAATCTATTAAAATACTGCATTTTACGTTATATTATTAAATTATATTAATCCAGTATATTGTTCTAGTTAGCCTTAATAACCAAATCTTACTACTCTAAATGTTTTGCACTAGAACAGAAGATGGCATACAAAATGGGCATTCCTGAAAAGTGAACTGACCATGTGTTCTATTCTTTTGTAAAGGTCCTGAAAGTTGCACTGGAAGTGCTTAAATTATTTTGTATAAAATATATTTATTATATTACCCATTATATTATTTAGTGATCAGTAAGCTCCAAACTGTTGTGTTGTTTTCTATCCGTTATTTCATGATAATCCATAAAAAAAAAACATTTAATATCTTAAGCATTAAAAATATGTTAATACTTTATGCAAATTTGTTTTAAAGAAGGAAGATAAATGTGTTCTACATTCATTTTGTGAGAAGAACGCCTATTTTCCTAAACGGACATCAGCTGTGAACGCAGAATTGTTCCTTTCAAACAACGGATTTCCTTTCATGTCGTCGCAAAGGTTCCTGAAGATATTTTTCCTTCACCAGCTGATGAAACTAGAGGCCTCGAGAACTGTTCCACGTGATGAGTAATCTACCGTTAATTGACTCCGCAATAGTACAGTGGATATCATCGACTGGCCTTCACATCCTTTTTGTACATAACTGTGTCTTTTCTGTGTTAGGATTCCGGAGCAGTTCACTATTACCTTAGTGTGCAATGACCTCTATATTTGCTACAAGTCACAGACTTCGACCTATAGTTGAACCAGTTCAATCGACTGGTGCCTATTTATTTAGAGTTCCTTTTAAATGCTTACCTATATTTGTATGGATGTGAACGAATAGCCAAGCCAATGTGTTGTGTGCATGAGCCGAAGAAGTTGTCGGGTCTTTAAGAAATTTCCTGAACAGACCTTGCCATTTCATTCTTTTGCCACATAGACTCGAAATACAAATTGATACTTTTCGATCATGCAATGCTATCGTGATTGCAGGATGAGTGGGAATTGAGCTTTGTGATACCTATTCAACAGTGTCAGCCCTAGGAATGTGTTGAATCATGTACAGCACCAGGTTTTTGAAGGATGCGTTACACAAGTGTATGCGAGGCACCTACGATACCAACTGCTAAGCATTTTCCAGCCTTATGGATTTGGAATAACGAGGTTAGTCGCCGACAGTCGCCTAAGGGGGAAAAGATACAAACTGACCAATTAATCCAAGTGCGAGCCATTTTGTTGACGAGGCCCATTCGACTGCTCTTCATTGAATCAAGTGACTCTGTGTTTGCACTGGACTCCATATCATTAGTGTGGCAAGTCAGTCAGAAAATAAAATTATATGGACCACTTTATCAGTTGTTGGCTTTCTTATTTCAGTCTTCAAAAACATTATTCGATGAAAATGGGAAAGTGATCTACCACTAGTCCCGTTAGTACTGGGGTGTTTTACCTCCGAGCAGACCACAAAACTCACTGTCCTGCCCTTGATCTTTAGGGAATATTGGTGGGCTTTGAAAGGCCTTGTCCATCATATGGACGTTAAGTCGTGGCCTATGTGCTACCCTGTGCACATATAAGAACATGTTGGATGGCCTTGACTGGAGACTATCATCTGTCTCGTAACAGATCTCTAGTGGATCCCTTCGCCCCAGCCTTCTCTGGGTCCTTATGACCTAGCCATTTAGCCCATTGTGTGCATAAAAATGCCACTCAAAGGTGAAAAACCCTCTGAGCAGCACCTTTTTGCACACAAGGGCTCGGAGAAGGTTGGGGGAGAGTACACAGTGAACAGCTGTTAAGAAACAGATGGACACTTCCCACCAAGTGTTACTGCAGTATTCTTTAAAGATGTGGGGCGGGGGTGGCTCAGTCGGTAGCGCGCCAGGCTCGTAATCTGTAGTTCCCAGGTTCGAGTCCCAGCTGGGTCAGCGTTGAGATTTATCTCCGCAAAATTCCCCGCCCTGCCCACGGTCAGTAGGGGACACCGATGGGCTTGGAAAGGCCGTCGTCCGTCGGATGGGACGTTTAGCTGTGGCCTCATGTGCTGGAGAGCCATACCCTGTGCACGTTAAAGAACACACTGGATGGCCTTGACGGGAGGCTACCATCTGTCTCCCAACAGCTGTTCCAATGGGTCCCCTCCCCCAATCTTCTCTGAGCCTTCGGGGGCCATTTAGCCCATGGTGTGCAAAAAAGTGCCGCTCAGAGATAAAACAACCCAACTTTAAACATGTACATGGGCCATGTCTTATCGTCTCAGCCAATGGGCAGCAACCTCTCTAAGCTGACCTGACCCCCTCTCTCATCGACGACAGAGTTGGGGTTAATGATGATCAATGAACATAGGTCCAATTGTTATTCAAATGTGGGAACTTCAGATTATGAGCCTTGCATGCTACCAACTGAATCAACCCCTGTCTCACTAATGTATGGGATTATTAGACTTAGATTATATTGCATCTCTCAAAAGCAGTCTGCTAAGGGTTCAGAATGACTGCTTTGAAAATTTAAATAATCTCTTTTGTCACAAAAAATCTGCTTATAATGTGAAAATTACTCAAGAACATTAAACAATCTTCAATCAATTACTGGTGTGTATGCCACGTGAGAACATACAAGCTCTGTTTTCATTAAATGCAGTCAATTACAGTGCTTGTAGAATTCGAGAATATTTTCTGCTTCTATCAAAGTACAGTGTCCAGTATGTCCCTTTACTCAAAGTTGGGTTTGGTTGTTTTACCTCTGAGCGGCACTTTTTTGCACACTATGCGCTAAAATGGCCAGGTCACAAGGACCCCGAAGGCTCAGAGAAGGTTGGGGACCCACTGGAACAGCTGTTGGGAGACAGATGGTAGCCTCCCGTCAAGGCCATCCAGCGTGTTCTTTAATGTGCACAGGATATGCCTCTCACGCACACGGGGCCACGGCTTAACGTCCCATCCGACGGACGGCGGCCTTTCCAAGCCCATCGGTGTCCCTTACTGACCGTGGGCAGGGTGAGGGAATTTTGCGGAAATAAATCTCAACTTTGACCCAGCTGGGACTCGAACCTGGGAACTACAGATTACGAGCCACTCCCGCCCCTTACTCAAAGTTCGTGAATTTATTATATGAAAGAGATTACAGTTATGTATCCAATGAGTACATGTATATATTCTACATATGCTGATACAGTTCACAACAGGTGTTGGAAATGCCCACCATTGTAGGCACACGCCTGCACATTTTCTGTGATATCAAGTGTTGCAACATTGTGGGAGTGATTGCATCTATTACCTGCTTCACATCATTCAACGTGCGAGGGTTATTTTTGAACGATAAGCGACTCTATAGAAAAAATCTGGTGGGATTAAATTAGGAGAGTGTGGGGAGGCAAAGGTTTTCAGACATAGGGTGATCGCCAAAAACGTTTTTCAGCATATCCATGGTCCTGTTAGCGGTGTCGCACCTTGCACCATCCTTCTGAAACCAAGCCATGTTGATTCGGTTCAAACAAAGCAACAATCAAAACAGGGGTCACACAATTCTACTAAATCATACAGCACACCAAATGCCAGCTTTCTCAGCAGGCTCGTAATCTGTAGTTTCAAGGTTTGGGTCAGCATTGAGATTTATCTCATAATTCCCCGCCATGCCATAGTCAGTAGGGGACACCGATGGACTTGAAAAGGGCGCAGTCCATCAGATGGGACGTTAAGCCGTGGTCCCGTTTACAGGAAAGCCATACTCTGTTCACGTTAAAGAACATGCTGGATGACCTTGACGGGAGGCTACCATCCATCTCCCAACAGCTGTTCCAGTGGGTCCCCTCCCCCAACCTTCTCTGAGCCTTTGGGGTCCATGTAACCTGGCCATTTAGCCCATTGTGTGCAAAAAAAGTGCCGCTCAGAGGTAAAACAACCCAACCGACTCTCATAATGAAGCAGTACCTCGTGTAAGGCATTGGGATTTTCCGCAGCCCAAATTCGCGTATTCTGGGAGTTGCTGTATTCATTTAGGTGAAACCATGTTTCATCTGTGAGGAAAGTCTTATTCAGAATGACCACATTGTTGCAAACGAATTTCGAAACCACTGGCAATAATGAATGTGCTTACCTTTACTCCTTACGCATGCAACTTCAACATTTTATAGCTTTACGTAAGGATTCATGTGACTCTAATTTGTTGTGACAAATGCCTCACAGATTTCTTAGGCGATCATAAAATTTACTGCTGGACATCCACCATTGAAATTGTCGCTTATCGTTCACAGATTCAGGGGGCGGGGGTGGCTCAGTTGGTAGCGGGCCAGGCTCGTAATCTGTAGTTCCCAGGTTCGAGTCCCAGCTGGGTCAGCGTTGAGATTTATCTCCGCAAAATTCCCCGCCCTGCCCACGATCAATAGGGGACACCGATGGTCTTGGAAAGGCCGCCGTCCGTCGGATGGGACGTTAAGCCGTGGTCCCGTGTGCGGGAGAGCCATACCCTGTGCACGTTAAAGAATACGCTGGATGGCCTTGACGGGAGGCTACCATCTGTCTCCCAACAGCTGTTCCAGTAGGTCCCCTCCCCCAACCTTCTCTGAGCCTTCGGGGTCCATGTGACCTGGCCATTTAGCCCATGGTGTGCAAAAAAGTGCCGCTCAGTGGTAAAACAACCCAACCCGTTCACAGATTCAGTGTCGTGAAACTGGCATACCAGTTGGTACAGTGTGACTTGGTGCCAGAAAACAGATTTTCGACTGCATTCAGCTCCCTTCCCCAAGTCTCCAAACAGGTTGTGCCCCCTACCCAAGGTTCTGAACCATTCTACAAGGTTGCCGACACTCTCCGAGTTAAGCATGGTTGCACAACGGATATAATAAAGTAATAGTACATTTTCAAACTTTGAGGAAAGGAGTTTTTGGAGCCTCTGTAATATAGGGTTGGGTTGTTTTACCTCTGAGCGGCACTTTTTTGCACACCATGGGCTAAATGGCCCAGGTCACATGGACCCCGAAGGCTCAGAGAAGGTTGAGGGAGGGGACCCACTGGAATAGCTGTTGGGAGACAGATGGTAGCCTCCCGTCAAGGCCATCCAGCGTGTTCTTTAACGTGCACAGGGTATGGCTCTGCCGCACAAGGGGCCACGGCTTAACGTCCCATCCGACTGACGGTGGCCTTTCCAAGCCCATCGGTGTCCCCTACTGACCGTGGGGTGTAATATTTGGTGTGTGTGGCCATCCAAAATCTTAAACAATCTCTACCTCCATCAAAGACAATCGACTACAAATGTCTTCAGTGGATGGCGCCATCCAGCGGTTGGATAGAACCGGTTCTTAGAAAGAATCTCGAATATAAATGATAAATGCAACTAGTTAATGATGAAACAAACGTCAACATTGAGAAATGCTGCTGTTGCTTCTTTTGCTGATATTTGAAAGGGCAAAAAATAAAAATCTCTAAATGCATTTCGTATCGTTTATATAAGATTAAAATTGAAAGGAACTGGTTGCTGCTAAATTCGGATGACACCACTGGGCACTCTGGAACATTAAACAATCTATTTCAGGCAAAGGTAATCTATTGAGATTATGTGGTGCATGGGAATAGTAAACTTTTCTGTGGTCGAAGGCAGTTAATTACAGCTGCATGGAGGTACAGTCGCTCAAAAAAGTATCCGAACACTCTGGTTGATTACAGAATTCAGAAAAAATATCTGGCAACGATTTTTTTAGAAATTAGTGATCTGACAACCTTCGTGTCACGTGATTACAGAATTCAGGAAAAATATCTGGAGCGTGTACAGATACTGTACACTCCAGTTATCGTTCACAGCAAACTGGAGCGTGTGCAGTTATTGCACAAGCTCCAGTTTGCTGTGACTGGTAACTGCACACGCTCAATATTTCCGTGAGTGAGCCCACACGATCTAGTATCAAAATAATATGACCACCTACAGTCGCTCAAAACAGTATCCGAACACTATGGTGGATTACAGAATTCGTAAAAAATATCTGGCAACGATTGTTTTTAGAAATTAGTGATCTGGCAACCTTCGTGTCACGTGACACGAAGGTTGGCAGATCACTAATTTCTAAAAAAAATCGTTGCCAGATATTTTTTCTGAATTCTGTAATCAACCATAGTGTTCGGATACTTTTTTGAGCGACTGTACTTGGGAACTTAAAAAAACTTCTGCTGTCGCCAAAGGTAGTCTATACAGGTGTGTGCGACACTTGGATACATTAAAAAATTTCCTTCAAATATAATCTATGTAATAAAGGTCAATTAAGGTCACCCTAACATTAAATAAACTATATCAATTAAAGCCAGTTTATTAGAGATGCTTGGGAATCTCAGGAACAAAATATCGCAGTTAAAAGCTACGAGTTTAAGATACTTGGGGCGGGGGTTTACAGTCGGTAGCTGGTAGGTAAGTTACACAGTCGGTAGCGCGCCAGGCTCGTAATCTGTAGTTCCCAGGTTCGAGTCCCAGCTGGGTCAGCGTTGAGATTTATCTCCGCAAAATTTCCCGCCCTGCCCACGGTCAGTAGGGGACACTGATGGGCTTGGAAAGGCCGCCGTCCGTCGGATGGGATTAAGCTGTGGCCCCGTGTGCGGGAGAGCCATACCCTGTGCACGTTAAAGAACATGCTGGATGGCCTTGACGGGAGGCTACCATCTGTCTCCCAACAGCTGTTCCAGTGGGTCCCCTCCCCCAACCTTCTCTGAGCCTTTGGGGTCCATGTGACCTGGCCATTTAGCCCATGGTGTGCAAAAAAGTACCGCTCAGAGGTAAAACAACCCAACCCTTAGGGACCAAACTTTAGTCGCCACCAGCAAAGAGAGAAATGATGATAACGGCCTTTGTTTTTAACACACAATGACAAGTTTAGACAAGCTTTCAAACAAGTCGTATGTCGTTAACTTCGCAGGAACGAGTGCAAATATGCAGACACATGTCAAGAACTTTTTAAACGCCATTCCGTACAATTACAAGTGTATGATACTTGGAAACAGTAAACAATATTACATGGGCCAAAGAAGTTTATCATCGGAGGTTTATAGAGTTATTTGGGGAACAATAAACGGCCTTTATTGATGCCAAAGTAGTCTATTACGGATGTGCTCCAAACTTGGAAGCATTAAAAATTTCCTTCCGTTAAAAGCAGTCTAATATGGTTGTGCAAGTTTCAGTGGAAACATGAATAAATGAAATCTAGATCAAACATGAACTGAAATTTCATAAGTGTCCAGTTCTTTTCCTCTGCTGCTGCAGAATATGGCGTGAGGTTTCATCTCATAGTGTGCAGATATAAAAATAAGTGCCCCAGATGTGGTTGTTGTTGTTGTTTTACCTCTGAGCGGCACTTTTTTGCACACCATGGGCTAAATGGCCAGGTCACAAGGACCCCGAAGGCTCAGAGAAGGTTGGGGGAGGGGACCCACTGGAACAGCTGTTGGGAGACAGATGGTAGCCTCCCGCCAAGGCCATCCAGCGTGTTCTTTAACGTGCACAGGGTATGGTTCTCCCGTACACGGAACCACGGCTTAACGTCCCATCCGACGGACGGCGGCCTTTCCAAGCCCATCGATGTCCCCTACTAACTGTGGGCAGGGCGGGGAATTTTTGCGGAGATAAATCTCAACGCTGACCCAGCTGGGACTCGAACCTGGGAACTACAGATTACGAGCCTGGCGCGCTACCGACTGAACCACCCCCGCCCCAGACGGTTGGGGAGGATAAACAGTTTCGATCCAAGATCAGATAATGAAAAAAGTACTTATTACAAAACGCTTTTTACTACTGGAGCATGACCGTGATTGGCTGACACTAGACGTGATCCGTGATTGGCTGCTAGACACACCAACCATCGCAGATGAAGACAGATATATTATCGATCAAGACATGACATCAAAAGAAGTCTTAGAAGCCATTAAGAGTCTAAAGCAACCAGAGAAGTCCAAGAGATGCTCAGTCGGAGCGTGCCAGGCTCGTAATCTGTAGTTCCCAGGTTCGAGTCCCAGCTGGGTCAGCGTTGAGATTTATCTCCGCAAAATTCCCGCCCTGCCCACGGTCAGTAGGGGACACCGATGGGCTTGGAAAGGCCGCCGTCCGTCGGATGGGACGTTAAGCCGTGGCCCCGTGTGCGGGAGAGTCATACCCTGTGCACGTTAAAGAACACGCTGGATGGCCTTGACGGGGCTACCATCTGTCTCCCAACAGCTGTTCCAGTGGGTCCCCTCCCCCAACCTTCTCTGAGCCTTCGGGGTCCATGTGACCTGGCCATTTAGCCCATGGTGTTCAAAAAAGTGCCGCTCAGAGGTAAAACAACCCAACCCAAGAGATGCTCTGTCGACAGATTTGCACTAAAATCTCAGCCAGGTTCTCAGCCAGTAAAAACCAACCAGACACAGTGCCCATAGTACCCATTGCATAAACCGATACAGCGACTAGGAGTTTATTGTTTTAAACTAATGATTTTTTTAAGAACAAAATTTCCCCACTCCTTCTGACTATACCATTGCTACAAGCTTAATAATTCAGCCGTGATTGAACTTAACTCAGTTTCTTCCATCTCAGAGGAAAATCATCTACATAATAAATACACGGAGACTTTGATTTGCATATTCATTAAAGTCTCTTTTGCAAAAGGCAGATGCTAACGGAATGCTGAAGACAAACTGAATTGTTTGTATATTGTTGTCTTTGTTTCCAAGTACAGTCGCTCAAAAAAGTATCCGAACACTATGGTTGATCACAGAATTCAGAAAAAAATATTTGGCAACAAATTTTTTAGAAATTAGTGATCTGGAAACTTCGTGTCACGTGTCACGTGCAGCAACTGCACACGCTCCAGTTTGCTGTGAACGGTAACTGGAGCGTTTACAGTTGCTGTACACGCTCCAGATATTTTTCCTGAATTCTGTAATCACGTGACACAAAGGTTGCCAGATCACTAATTTCTAAAAAAATCGTTGCCAGATATTTTTTTCTGAATTCTGTGATCAACCATAGTGTTCGGATACTTTTTTGAGCGACTGTACAGATAAATTTATTTTTTTGCTGTTATCTCTACGGTGTCGGTGGAAAAGTTGATTGAAAGAATAATTTATATTATAATAATAAAAAAAAATACCCCCTCAAGCAGCTGCTTGCCACAGAGGTCTGACAGGAGCCTGTAGTTTAAATGCCACAGTAGGAGATCTGAGAGGATGGCAGGACCTCAGCAGAAAAACGACACATACATCCATGCCTTACCCAGGGCTCGAAACCCAGGTCCCTTAGATTTGCAGCCAAGCGCGCTAACCACTCGGCCACGGGACGGCGCTTAATAATAGGTGCACCAAAAATTTAATGTCTTTTGACTTAAAGAAATGTAATCTTAATTTTTTTTAGGTTTGCTTTCCAGCTGCATTCCATTTATTTTTATACTCTGTTCCAGTTAAAGAATGGAGTGGTAAAATCTGGAGAGCAAAGAAAGCAATCAACCAATGAAAAGAGGCCACGCCCACATGAGTTCTTGCAAGAACAACTGGTATGTGTAATTCCGCCACAGCAAATAGTTCTACACCACCCACATGAGTTCTTGCAAGAACAACTGGTATGTGTAATTCCGCCACAGGAAATAGTTCTACACCATATGCGAGAAGTGCTTTTTTCTAACGTACTCGTGCATTATTAATATATATGAAAGTGAGCAATGAGAAATTTAAAAATGCTGCTATTAATTTCAGAATATTGCAAAGCACTCAATGACGTATAATTTCTTTAACACTGGTACAGTCGCTCAAAAAAGTATCCGAACACCATGGTTGATTACAGAATTCAGAAAAAATATCTGGCAACGATCTTTTTAGAAATTAGTGATCTGGCAACCTTCGTGTCAAGTGACACGAAGGTTGCCAGATCACTAATTTCTAAAAAAATCGTTGACAGATATTTTTTCTGAATTCTGTAATCAACCGTAATGTTCGGATACTTTTTTGAGCGACTGTATATAAGCGACTAGAAGAACTGCCATCTATTCAATCTATCGAGTTTTTATTTTGCACGATACATTATCATGCCACTTTTAATGGGGCGGGGTGGCTCAGTCGGTAGCGCACCAGGCTCGTAATCTATAGTTTCCAGGTTCGAGTCCCAGCTGGGTCAGCGTTGAGATTTATCTCCGCATAATTCCCCGCCCTGACCACGGTCAGTAGGGGACACCGATGAGCATGGAAAGGCCGCCGTCTGTCGGATGGGACGTTAAGCCGTGGCTCCGTGTGCGGGAGAGTCATACCCTGTGCACGTTAAAGAACACGCTGGATGGCCTTGACGGGAGGCTACCATCTGTCTCCCAACAGCTGTTCCAGTGGGTCCCCTTCCCCAACCTTCTCAGCCTTCGGGGTCCACGTGACCTGCCCATTTAGCCCATGGTGTGCAAAAAAGTGCCGCTCAGAGGTATATGACCTCTTGACGGGAGGCTACAGAGGTATATGACCCCAGAGGTATATGACCCCTTGACGGGAGGCTACCATCTGTCTCCCAACAGCTGTTCCAGTGGGTCCCCTTCCCCAACCTTCTCAGCCTTCGGGGTCCACGTGACCTGCCCATTTAGCCCATGGTGTGCAAAAAAGTGCCGCTCAGAGGTAAAACAACAACAACATGCTACTCTTAATCTTCTGCCAAAATGCAGAGGTAAAAAAACTCAACCAACTAAGTTCAAAAGGATTGATTACAAAGGGCAATCACAGCTCCAGTTCTACAAAACCGCGAGAATGAAATGACCAAACCTCGTGGAAGAGAAAATGACATCACTGAATGATCCTACGTCATTATTTCCTCAAAATATTTCATGTGGTGTTGTCATGCCATTATTACTTCACAATAGAGAGAGAGATTATTTGCAAGGATCCAATGAGAAACGTGTGAAGCAAAGCAACCGTTGAGGATCCTGCTGATGATGATACCGCCCATCTTCAGAATGCAGGAGAGAAGAGAGATCTTTCAGAACGAAGACGTCGAGGATGAAGATCCTACTGGCATAAGATACCCAAATCCTCTGGCATAAAAGACTTTAGGAATTTGCAACTCTTTGAAGAAATCCTGCTCGAAGTTTACTATTCCACGGTTACTATTCGGGCATCTTCTTTGCACACGTTTTATACCCAATAAAACGGGGTTGTAAAATAATTTAAAATATTAAAATATAAAATAAAAAAGCCTTGTCTGCTAATCAGATTCTTCCTCCAGCAGGCTAACATCAGAAAACTCGTATACAACTCGTTTCGAATTTCTGCTAATTCAGAGAATGATTAGTTTCTTTCTTAACTGTATGAGATAATTTATTTTTCGTTTTATCATTTCACTGTACAATAAACTGTATGTGATCCAATGCTTTCAAAAGCATCCGGTGTCTGAAACAGACGTGGTTATGAAATGGATTCAGCGAGGCAGAACTTAATCACCTCACACTCTATAAATAAACAAGAGGAGAGAGTGTTTCAGCGAACACCGCTGCAAGTGAGAATGGTTTTGTTAATGAAATGGCTGCTTCTCTAGTATAGGGCGAAGGAAAAAGTATGGTTGCGTTGTTTTACCTCTGAGCAGCACCTTTTTTTTGCACACCATGGGCTAAAATGGCCAGGTCACAAGTACCCCGAAGGCTCAGAGAAGGTTGGGGGAGGGGACCCACTGGAACAGCTGTTGGGAGACAGATGGTAGCCTCCCGTCAAGGCCATCCAGCGTGTTCTTTAACGTGCACAGGGTATAGGCTCTCCCGCACACGGCGCCACGACTTAACGTTCCATCCGACGGACGGCCGAATTTTCAAGGTCATCGGTGTCCCCTACTGACCGTGGGCAGGGTGGGGAATTATTGCGGAGATAAATCTCAACGCTGACCCAGCTGGGACTCGAACCTGGGAACTACAGATTATGAGCCTGGCGGGCTATCGACTGGCCTCCCGCACCCCTAAGAAATATGGTAGGATCGGATCAAGTAAATAGAGAGAGAGATTGTTATTGAAACAGTTGGTAATCTCTGTATGCAACGATGGGGCGGGGGTGGCTCAGTTGGTAGCGAGCCAGGCTCGTAATCTGTAGTTCCCCAACAGCTGTTCCAGTGGGTTCCCTCCCCCAACCTTCTCTGAGCCTTAGGGGTTCATATGACCTGGCCATTTAACCCATGGTGTGCAGAAAAGTGCCGCTCAGAGGTAAAGCAACTCAATCCTGTATGAAACGATGATTACCTCTGAGCGGTACTTTGTCCACACAATGGGCTAAATGGCTAGATCGCAAGGCTTCAGAAAAGATTGAAGACAGGACAGCTGCTGGAAGACATATGGTAGCCTCCTGTCAAGGACATCCAGCATGTTCTTTAACATGCACAAGGTATGTCTCTCCTGCGCACGAGGGGCAGGAGTCGCTCAGTCGATTGCTCGCAGGCTCGGAATCTGTAGTTCCCAGGTTCGAATCCCACCTGGGTTAGCGTTGAAATTTATCTCCGCAAAACTCCCCCGCCCTGTCCACTGTCAATGAGGGACATCGACGGACTTGGAAAGGCGATGTCCGTCGGATGGGACGTTAAGCCGTGGCCCCGTGTGTGGGAGAGCCATACCCTGTGCACGTTAATGAACACCCTGGAAGACCTTGATGGGAGGCTATCATCTGTCTCCCAACAGCTGTTCCAGTGGGTCCCCTCCCCCAACCTTCTCTGAGCCTTCGGGGTCCTTGTGACCTGGCCATTTAGCCCACGGTGTGCAAAATACTGCCGCTCAGAGGTAAAACAATCCAATGTTAAAGAACACGCTGGATGGCCTTGACGGGAGGCTACCATCTGTCTCCCAACAGCTGTTCCAGTGGGTCCCCTCCCCCAACCTTCTCTGAGCCTTCGGGGTCCTTGTGACCTGGCCATTTAGCCCACGGTGTGCAAAAAACTGCCGCTCAGAGGTAAAACAGCGCAATCCAAATCCTACGCATGGGCTACGGTCATCGGATGGACGACGGCTTTTTCAAGCCCATCGGTGTCTCCATTTCTCACCAAGATCAGCATGCGGTTTAACGGAGAAAAATATTAACACTGTCCCAGATTGGACTCGAATCGGGAACTAGAGATTACTGGCCTGGCGCCCTACCGACTGAGCCAACCCCTGCCCCAGGAACTCGCAATAACGAAAGTTCACAGTTGAATTAATTTTAGGTAAGCGTGAAGAAATGCCACCAATCAACACCTCCTATAACAGAAGGCCGGTGGACAGTTTATGACGTCACCATAAGTAGTCCCCCTCCTTTAGAAGAAAAATATTTGGATATTAGCAATTATCATAATGCTAATAAATAAGAATGATTTTTCTTCTAAAATAATGTATATTTTTAAATAAGCATTAGTACAAAAGTAAACCACTGATAATAACAGAAAGAGATGTATATGTATATATAAAAATTATCTACATTAGAGGACTACTTATGCTGACGTCATAACGTGGTCAACAGGCCTTCTGTTGTAGGAGGTGTTGCATCAATCCGCTAATGACTAAATGGCCAGGTCACAAGAGCTGAGAAATGAAGATCGGAGAAGCAGATCTGCAGGATAGATGTTAAGAGACAATGGAAACCTTCCATTAAAGCCATCCAGCATGTTCTTTAACGTGCACAAAGTATGGCTCTCCTGCATATGGGGCCATGGCTTAATTTCCCATCCAACGGACGAAGATCTTTCCAAGCCTTTGGAGTTTTTCTTTTCTCACCGAGACAGGGGGGGGGGGGGGGGTTGTTTTACCTCTGAGCGGCACTTTTTTGCACACCATGGGCTAAATGGCCAGGTCACATGGACCCCGAAGGCTTAGAGAAGGTTGGGGGAGGGGACCCACTGGAACAGCTGTTGGGAGACAGATGGTAGCCTCCCGTCAAGGCCATCAAGCGTGTTCTTTAACGTGCACAGGGTATGGATCTCCCGAACACTAGGCCACGGCTTAACGTCCCATCCGACGGACGGCGGCCTTTCCAAGCCCATCGGTGTCTCCTACTGACCGTGGGCAGGGCGGGGAATTTTGCGGAGATAAATCTCAACGCTGACCCAGCTGGGACTCGAACCTGGGAACTACAGATTACGAGCCTGGCGCGCTACCGACTGAACCAGCCCGCCCCGGGTGGGGGGGGGGGGAGTAGCGGAGAGAAAGAGAGGTAGCAAAGAGAGTTTGGACTCGAACCTGGGAACATCAGATTATTAGTCTGTCACTCTACCTATTGAGACAACTGCTGTTCCCCTAAGAACGAAGGGCGGGGGTGGCTCAGTCGGTAGCGCGCCAGGCTCGTAATCTGTAGTTCCCAGGTTCGAGTCCCAGCTGGGTCAGCGTTGAGATTTATCTCCGTAAAATTCCCCGCCCTGCCCACGGTCAGTAGGGGACACCGATGGGCTTGGAAAGGCCACCGTCCGTCGGATGGGACGTTAAGCCGTGGCTCCGTGTGCGGGAGAGGCATACCCTGTGCACGTTAAAGAACACGCTGGATGGCCTTGACGGGAGGCTACCATCTGTTTTCCAACAGCTGTTCCAGTGGGTCCCCTCCCCCAACCTTCTCTGAGCCTTCGGGGTCCATTTTGCACACCATGGGCTAAATGGCCAGGTAGCACATGGTGTGCAAAAAAGTGCCGCTCAGAGGTAAAACAACCCAACCCAACCTAAGAACCAAAAGAAATTGATATGTTGGTTGATCTAGGTTTCCTTGTATGTTAAAAACTTATCCCCCCCCCCCCTCGCAAAGAAATTTTTCTGGCTACGCCCTTGGTAAGGTTCGTGCTAGCTAGTTTGTCATCTGGGGCAAGGTAGAGGTGTTGTATATGCCCCCAAGCAACACAGAGTTTTTTTTGCGCGAAAATATTTTTTTTACATAGTAATTAAAATTGACTCTATAATAAATTAAAACTGCCCCAGGCTAAGTGCCGACTCGTTCCTACCTTGACACGACCATGTACACTGTTGTTGGCCAACGGAAAAAAATAATTTTTCCCGTGGCCGAGTGGTTAGCACGCTTGGCTACTGATCTAAGGGACCTGGGTTCGAGCCCCAGATTAGGCATGGATGTGTGTGTCGTTTTTCTGCTGAGGTCCTGCCATCCTCTCAGATCTCCTACTGTGGCATATAAACTGACAGGCTCCTGTCAGACCTCTGTGGCAAGCAGCTGCTTGAGGGGGTATTTATTTATTTTTTTTTTATAAGAATAAGAATATATACAATATTCTATTGTAAAAGTATGTCACTAGATGGCAGCACATGTTTTTTCACAATCCGTTTAACTTTTAGCAGAGTTCCACCAACTCTGGCTCAGAGTAGATACAAGGTGGAGGGGGGGGGAATTAGCAACTTCCAAAAACAGGCCTCAGTGAAAACTACTCAATAGTTTTCTCTTAGCCTTGAAGAAGGGGGTGGCGATCGCCTTACTGCCATGGGCGTCGGTAGAAATTTTTCTGGGGTGTACAGGGTGATCGGGAGAAGGGCAAATTTGTTTCAGAGAGGGGCAAAATATATTCAGCCCAGAAGGAGGGGAAGACAAATCAATGTTTCTAGATTTACGTTTATGCTAAGTTGTTCATCACTGAGTGCAAATAAGGAATCATCACACCATAATACAACTAAGATGGCCAAAGAAAAACAACGAAATTTATTGTTGAAAATAATTATTAAAAAATTTAAATACTTCTGACAGCAAAAGAAAACGTAAAAAATATGCCAAGATGTAATTTTTAAAGAAAAAAAAAGTTTTTTTTGTTTGGACACCTGAAATTATTTAATGTTAGTTATTTTTTCCGTCAATTTTTTTTCATGCGGGGGGGAGGGGGTCAACTCCCCCCATTTGGACATTTTCTCACTGGGCCAGGGCCATGGCAAGTGAGGCAATCGAACAGTAAAAAAGTAGCCAAGGGAACGAATGGACTGGCTTTCCATTTCAATATTACATTTCCTCCTCCTTTTTAAAGATCTGTAAAAAAAATGCGTGAAATATGCACAAGTTTAATAATTTTTTGCTTACATTTTCAAGGGGGAGGTGGTCTTATTCAAGCCCCCCCCCCCCCGGATTCAGCCCACGAATATCTCTGAAGCTATTAGATATTAGACTTTTTTTCAAGAAGTGTTGTGGGACTAGATTAAAAGCGAAGCCATTCCTACAGGGTTTACGATCAGATTTTTTTTCTTATAATTCCATTTTTTCTTCCATAAGTAAAGAAATGTAACAGTAGCCCTGATAAATGTAAATGAGACTCCTGCGCCGCGCTGGGATCCCATTTGTGACTTGTCTTCAGGGCCACCAAGTGCTTAGTTGGGTTGTTTTATCTCTGAGCGGCACTTTTTTTGCACACCATTAGCTAAATGGCCAGATCACATGGACCCCAAAGGCTCAGAGAAGGTTGGGGGAGGGGACCCACTGGAACAGCTGTTGGGAGACAGATGGTAGCATCCCGTCAAGGCCATCCAGCGTGTTCTTTAACGTGCACAGGGTATAGGCTCTCCGGCTCACGGACGGACCCACGGTTTAATGTTCCATCCGACGGACGGTCGCATTTTCAAGGTCATCGGTGTTCTCTACTGACTGTGGGCAGGGCGGGGAATTATTGCGGAGATAAATCTCAACGCTGACCCAGCTGGGACTTGAACCTTGGAACTACAGATTACGAGCCTGGCGGGCTATCGACTGAGACACCCGCACCCCTAAGAAATATGGTAGGATCGGATCAAGTAAATAGAGAGAGATGGGGCGGGGGTTGCTCAGTTGGTAACGAGCCAAGCTCGTAATCTGTAGTTCCCCAACAACTGTTCCAGTGGGTCCCCTCCCCCAACCTTCTCTGAGCCTTAGGGGTCCATATGACCTGGCCATTTAGCCCGTGGTGTGCAGAAAAGTGCCGCTCAGAGGTAAAACAACTCAACCCTGTATGCAACGATGGTTACCTCTGAGCGGTACTTTGTCCACACAATGGTCTAAATGGCTAGATCGATTCCAGCAGCTGTCCCGTCTTCAATCTTCAGAAAAGATTGAAGACGGGACAGCTGCTGGAAGACATATGGTAGCCTCCTGTCAAGGACATCCAGCATGTTCTTTAACATGCACAAGGTATGTCTCTCCTGCGCACGAGGGGCAGGAGTCGCTCAGTCGATTGCTCGCAGGCTCGGAATCTGTAGTTCCCAGGTTCGAATCCCACCTGGGTTAGCGTTGAAATTTATCTCCGCAAAACTCCCCCGCCCTGCCCACTGTCAATGAGGGACATCGACGGTCTTGGAAAGGCGACATCCGTCGGATGGAACATTAAGCCGTGGTCCCGTGTGTGGGAGAGACATACCCTGTGCACGTTAATGAACACCCTGGAAGACCCTGATGGGAGGCTATCATCTGTCTCCCAACAGCTGTTCCAGTGGGTCCCCTCCCCTAACCTTCTCTGAGCCTTCGGGGTCCATGTGACCTGGCCATTTAGCCCATTGTGTGCAAAAAAGTGCTGCTCAGAGGTAAAACAACCCAACCTTTCCCCCAACCTTCTCTGAGCCCTCAGTTCCTTGTGACCTGGCCATTTAGCCCATTGTTTGCAAAAAAAAGTGCCGCTCAGAGATAAAACAAGTTGGGTTGGGTTGTTTTACCTCTGAGCGGCACTTTTTTGCACACCATGGGCTAAATGGCCAGGTCACAAGGACCCCGAAGGCTCAGAGAAGGTTGGGGGAGGGGACCCACTGGAACAGCTGTTGGGAGACAGATGGTAGCCTCCCGTCAAGGCCATCCAGCGTGTTCTTTAACGTGCACAGGGTACGGGTCTCCCGCACACGGGACCACGGCTTAACGTCCCGTACGACGGACGGCGGCCTTTCCAGCCCATCGGTGTCCCCTACTGACCGTGGGCAGGGCGGGGAATTTTGCGGAGATAAATCTCAACGCTGACCCAGCTGGAACTCGAACCTGGGAACTACAGATTACTGAGCCTGGCGCGCTACCGACTGAGCCACCCCCGCCCCTCCAAGTGCTTAGTAAGGCCTTGGTTGTAAAGAAGTGCAGTAAGGATTTTCATAATGGCATTAGGGGCAGACTGACATTTTTTTTTAATGACGCAGATGTAGCAGAGGGACCCGGGCCGCGATAAAAAATTCGGTTTCCTTTTCAAGATTTCAAGATTTATTCTTTTTTGAGTTCGCACGTGAAATTTATATTAGGTTTTTCCACAATTCTATTGAATTTCTGTAAAATAACAATTATTATCATTAAAAAATTGCAGATATTTTAAGATTCCAGGGTCCCCGCGACACTAAGGGCCAGGGATGCTACAGCGCTCAGGGGTTGGTTCAGTCGGGAGCGCACCAGGCTCGTAATGTGCAGTTCCCAGGTTCGAGTCCCAGCTGCGTCAGCGTTGAGATGTATCTCCGCCAACTTAACTGCCATGCCTGCAGTCAAAGCACACCAATGGGCTTGGAATAGTCGCTGTTCGTCGGATGAGACTTTAAGCCGTGTCCCCATATGCGTGAGAGCCATACCCTGTGCACGTTAAAGAACACGCTGGATAGCCTTGATGAGGCTACCATCTGTCTCCCAACAGCTGTTCCAGTGGATCCCTCCTCCAACCTTTTTCTCAGCCTTCGGGGTCCTTGTGACCTGGTCATTTAGCCCATTGTGTGTAAAAAAAAGTACCCTCTGAGGTAAGACAACCCAACTGCAAAGAAATAACAAGCTAAAATCAGCATGGAGGTAAAGAAATAGAAGATAAGGGCAAACAGTACTGTGGTCAAAGGGCAAGGTTGTGTTTAACATTGGTAGATAGAGCCAGGCCGACCATGATTATGATCAGGGGTAGGAAGATTCTCAAAAATCTAATCAGCCAGCGATTCTTAACATAAGCTAAGGAAACGACATATATCAACATGCCAGATACGGGACCACCTTGTCGAGGTGGTGGCGGAGGGGGGGGGGGCTTTAGGGGCTTTAGGGCCTAAATGAAGTCGAAGGCTATGCTGACCGGATTGGGCAACGGTCGGACAGGCTAAGATGGAAGAAGTTGAGGGTCCTGCTGGCTGGATCCGTGTCACGTTGGACAGGACCCCGATGGAAGGGCCGGATTAAGAGTCCCAGTCATGGGAGCCGAGGCAACTTGGATTCTATATCCTTGTTTGTGGCGGTCCGGGACTAGGATTAAATTTAGGTTTTGACCGATGGATAAGCTTTACTCCTATAGTACTGTTCGCCATTAGGTGGTCGGAGATGAGCTGTATCTATATGGTACTGTCTTGCCCCTGACCGTAGTTAGTGGTGAATATGGCATTTCCCTATACTGGTAGTGCTTCAGAAGGAACTAGTGGGTCTTGTCATCATATATATATATCAACATGGGACGATGGACAAAATATGTCTCCTACTTCTACAAAAATGATGGACAAGATATAGATATGATATATATACAATATATATATAATATATATAATAATATACAGGGTGAATCTGAAAAAGTGGGCAAAACTTTACAGGGTGGTAGAACGCAGCTATACGAGCAATATTCGTCATAGAATGTATGGTCGGAACGCAAGCGGTGAGAAGTTAAAAGGTAGTTTTCCACTGTCACATTTAAAGAATGAACACAAGAAGGAGAGGAGATACTTCAGAAAACATTTTATTAACAGGAATGTAATTGAGGTACATGCTCAAAGAAATTGCTCAAAAGAGCTGCCACCAGCTGTAATGCAGGCTTCACACCTGCGGGATAGGGACCGACGCACATTTGCGAAGACACCAGGCATTTCCCGAATATCGCCGGCAACAACGGCGATCCTGGCGACTAGATCCATATCGGTTTCAATGGGGCACTCGTAGATTAGGACCGTACACAAAGTGCATATCCGCCATTTCGTGGTTAGTATAACCAGACATCCTCTCGGCAATCCACGGTAGAAATGCCGTTGGGTGCGAGGACCGACCCTTTTATACCATTTCCAACGCCACCTAGCGGCTCGCCGTTTGCGTTCCGCCCATACTTTCTATGTCGAATATTGCTCGTATAGCTGCGTTCTACCACCCCGTAAAGTTTTGCCCACTTTTTCAGATTCACCCTGTATATATAATAAATATAATAATAATATATATAATATATATATATATAATAAATATATATATAATAATATATATATAAAATATATATAATAATATATATACAATATAGACAAGATATAGATATGATATATATGATGATGGACAGATATGTCTGCTACTTCTACTTAAAAAAGAGCACGCATAGAATATAACGATACTGCGTTCAAAGCAATAATATGCAAAGTAAAAAAAAAAATCAGTGGTCAGAATGTAGACATGTATATAGACATAAAACAATAGACATGTATATAGTAATGTATGTGACGTCAGAGCTTCCAAGGTCCGATTTTATGCTCCCATCACAAATCGTTTTCCATTAGGCACCATTTGCAAGGTTAAAATCAGGACCAAATTTCGTGGGTGGACAAAATATACTATGCTGTCCACCTTGCTCACAACTTTCTCATGCTATTAATTGAAAGATAAAAGATTTCACTAAAAAAGTATTTTACTGTCAATGGCGTAAATCTCGCTTTCTCATCAGCAAGAAATTTCTCGGGGGGGGGGGGGGTCTTTTTGTAAAAAATTCATTAGCTTTCAATCATTGGAATTTTCTAATCAGATTTCGTGGAATTCTACGGAGAATATTAAATATTTGGTTTAATATTCTCCGTAGTTTTTAATAATTTCAATTTTTAGATCTCACAGATATTTTACGTAAAGATAAATTTTCTTCACTTTGCTGCATAAAATACAAAAGTGTGCGTTTTATTTTCAAACGATTATACTTACACTAAATACCTATCACCTACAGAAAAGTTATTCGTAAGAATAAATTTCATTCTTTATAGGAATGATCTCTAAAATGGGGTGCGCGACAAAAATTAATCAGTTTTTTTTTTTTAAGATTTTAATTTTCCAGGGTAAAATATGAAGGAAAAAAAATGGTAATACATTTCAATTTCTCGAATATTTTACACATGCTATGGCCGAGTGGTTAGCGCGCTTGGCTACTGATCTAAGGGACCTGGGTTCGAGTCCCGGGTGATCTAAGGGACCTGGGTTCGAGTCCCGGGTGATCTAAGGGACCTGGGTTCGAGTCCCGGGTAAGGCATGGCTGTTTGTGTCGTTTTTCTGCTGAGGTCCTGTCATCCTCTCAGACCTTCTACAATGGCATATAAACTAATCAGGCTCCTGTCAGACCTCTGTGGCAAGCAGCTGCTTCAGGGGGGATTTATTTTTATTTTTTTAGACTTCCGATTACTGCACAAGAATAGATAATTGATATCAGAGACACTTTTGCGAAACCGAATTTCTGCATCTCGTGGGATGATCTCTGCATCACTGGTGGATGTTTAATTTGTCAACAATGGATCCTTCCATTTGGGTTGGTTTGTTTTACCTCTGAGCGGCATTTTTTTGCACACCATGGGCTAAATGGCCAGGTCACATGGACCCCGAAGGCTCAGAGAAGGTTGGGGGAGGGGACCCACTGGAACAGCTGTTGGGAGACAGATGGTAGCCTCCCGTCAAGGCCATCCAGCGTGTTCTTTAACGTTCACTGGGTATGTCTCTCCCGCACACGGGGCCAAGGCTTAACGTCTCATCCGACGGACGGCGGCCTTTTCTAGCCCATCGGTGTCCCCCTACTGACCGTGGGCAGGGAGGAGAATTTTGCGGAGATAAATCTCAACGCTGACCCAGCTGGGACTCGAACCTGGGAACTACAGATTACGAGCCTGGCGCGCTACCGACTGAGCCACCCCCGCCCCGTTCTAGTAGGGGAAAACGTAGTTGATTTTTCCCCACCGTTATTATTCGTTGAAAGCTATAGGGAGAAAAAAATCTGAGCTATTTCTTTAACCCTTTCGGACTCTTTGTGCATAATTATTCTCAGTTATTTCAAAAGTTTGTACAAGTAATACAAACATAGATAAACGATTTCTAAATTCAGGTGATTAAAAAAAAACTAATATTCTCAAAAATCAGTCGAAATAAAAAATGTGAATTTTTTTTGTCTTATTTAGATCTTTGTAATTTATTTCTCATAAAAATAATTCAGGTCCGAATGGGTTAAAAAATTGTATATCAAATTTCCCGATAAATTTTACAAAACTGTTTTTGCAGAGGCTCCCTCTAACCGTGGGGTTTGTCTCAGCATCGAAATGTTGAGGGGGCCAAATACCTCTCTGTTTACTGCTTTACTCTTTCGTAGCTTTCAGAGTAGCACACAATGGGAAGAAATTTCTTCGCCATTGGCAAGTGGGTTCGGTACAGTCGCTCAAAAAAGTATCCGAACACTATGGTTGATTATAGAATTCAGAAAAAATATCTGGCAACGATTTTTGTTAGAAATTAGTGATCTGGCAACCTTCGTGTCACGTGATTACAGAAATTCAGGAAAAATATCTGGAGCGTGTACAGCAACTGTAACGCTCCAGTTACCGCACAGCAAACTGGAGTGGAAGTGCAGTTACTGCACACGCTCCAGTTTGCTGTGAACGGTAACTGCACACGCTCCAGTTTGCTGTGAACGGTAACTGCACACGCTCAATATTTCTGTGAGTGAGCCCACACGATCTAGTATCAAAATAATATGACCACCTACAGTCGCTCAAAAAAGTATCCGAACTGTACCAACGGATGAATTTCCGAAGTCTTTATGGTTTTTGCAAATTGACCAAATTTTCTTCTTCGAACAGTGGAGTATTATCGCACAGGCACATGGCATACAATCTGAACAGGAGTGTAATAAACTATTATTTCATTATGAATATTGCTAAATATCTTAGGATTAAATTAAATGATGCTAAATGTTTTATGTTCATGCTTAATATCGTTAAATGTTTTAGGTGCAAGTAAAATGCAGCAAAATATTTTATGCAAGGGTTAAAGTTAAATTTGTTATTAGGTTAAGTGTTAACATGGGCATCAGTAGTTTTTTTTTTTTTCAGGGAGATTTATCAATGCTGAAGATAATTATTTTCAATATCATCATCATTTTCCCCACAAAAGAAATAATCTATGACAGTGGTTGTCAACCTTTTATGCTTCACGTACCCCCTGGAAATGTGTATGTAACTGGCGTTGAAAACCCCTAGTGTATATTATTAATTATTAGTATTACTAAATATGTATTATTAATTAGTCTATATTATTAAATATTAGTATTACTAAATATTATTAATTAGAATATTATTAATATTACTAAACATTACTAATTTTTAATTATTACTAAATAATATTAGTTAGTCTATATTATTAATTATTACTAAATAATATTAATTAGTCTATATTTTTAATTATCAGTATAAATAAATATTATTAATTATTAGTATTACAAATATTATAAATTATATATTATTCATTATTAATATTACTGAATATTGTTAATATTAACATTAATAATTATTATTAATAAGTCTATATTACTAATTATTAGTATTACTAAATATTATTAATTAGTCTATATTATTAAATATTAGTATTACTAAATATTATTCATCATAATATTATTAATATTACTAAACATTGCTAATTATCAGTATTGCAAAATATTATTAATTAGTCTATATTATTAATTATTATTAAATAATATTAATTAGTCTATATTATTAATTATTAGTATTACAAAATATTATTAAATATTAACATTACTAAATATTATTAATAAGTCTATATCATTAATTATTAGTATTACTAAATATTATTAATTAGTCTATATTATTAATTATTAGTATTACTAAATATTATCAATTATTCTATATTATTAAATATTAGTATTGTTAAATATTAATAATTAGTATATTATTATTAATATTATTAAATATTACTAATAAATCTATATTATTAATTATTAGTATACTAAATATTTTTAATTAGTCTATATCAGTGTTCTCAACCTTTTATGCTTCACATATCCGCTGGAAATGTGTATGTAACTGGCGTACCACTTGAACAGATAGATAAAACTATAGTTATAGTATAACAATGGAAATAAAATAAAACATATATATCAGTGGTTCTCAACCTTTTATGTTTCACGTACCCCCTGGAAATGCATATGTAACTGGCGTCCCCCTTGTATAAATAGATAAAACTATATTTATAGTATAACAATGGGAATAAAATAAAACATATATATCAGTGGTTCTCAACCTTTTATGCTTCACGTACCCCCTGGAAATGTGTAACTGGCGTACCCCTTGTGTAGATAGATAAAACTATAGTTATAGTATAACAATGGGAATAAAATAAAACATATATATCAGTGGTTCTCAACCTTTTATGCTTCACGTATCCCCTGGAAATGTGTATGTAACTGGCGTACCCCTTGTACAGATAGATAAAACTATAGTTATAGTATAACAATGGGAATAAAATAAAACATATATATCAGTGGTTCTCAACCTTTTATGCTTCACGTACCTCCTGGAAATGTGTATGTAACTGGCGTACCCCTTGTACAGATAGATAAAACTATAGTTATAGTATAACAATGGGAATAAAATAAAACATATATATCAGTGGTTCTCAACCTTTTATGCTTCACGTACCCCCTGGAAATGTGTATGTAACTGGCGTACCCCTTGTATAGATAGATAAAACTATAGTTATAGTATAACAATGGGAATAAAATAAAACATATATATCAGTGGTTCTCAACCTTTTATGTTTCACGTACCCCCTGGAAATGTGTATGTAACTGGCGTACCCCTTGTATAGATAGATAAAACTATAGTTATAGTATAACAATGGGAATAAAATAAAACATATATATCAGTGGTTCTCAACCTTTTATGCTTCACGTACCTCCTGGAAATGTGTATGTAACTGGCGTACCCCTTGTACAGATAGATAAAACTATAGTTATAGTATAACAATGGGAATAAAATAAAACACACACATATATATAACATATATCTAGCGACTTTTGAGCTCTCACGGCGTACCCCAAAAATTTTTACAGCGCACCCCACGTTGAGAACCCCTAGTCTAAGATACAAAATTAATTTTTTGATAAAATATTCCAGGGGGTGCAACTGCATTTCCACAACGCTCATGAATGTTATTAAATGCTTTATGTTTAGGCCAAACGTTTCCAAGTGTTTTATTTTCATATTGAAGATTGCTAACTGTTTCTTTGACGCTCAGGGGGCTGTTGCAAAATGTTTAACATTAAATTCAAATACTGAAAAATGCTTTATAATCAGATTAAAAATAATTGCTAATTGTCCACGTTTAGCTTAAACAATCCTAAATGTTTTACATTATTATTATATTTTTCTTCTTAAATTTCGATTTTCAATTTGATTTATAATGATTATATTCCTCTAAACTAATGATCTGTAAATGTATGGAGAGTTCATGCACGAGAATATTCTCATGAGCTATCAAAATTTTTGTAAAAATTCACGTAATAGAAATAAAAGAATTAATAATATTTTTTGTGTAAACGTTGATACATGTTTAATGTAAAGAAACAAACTTCCATTAGTTTCCTCGGCTCACTTAGTTCAGGAAGTTAATATTAGTATTTATGTTACCGCTAAAGTGCAGAAATCAGTTATTCTACAGATTATCTAGGTATTGTGCAGATTAACTAGGGTGATCCGTTAACGTGCGGAAAATTGTTTCATTTCTCAAATTACCTAGGTAATCTGCAAATTACCTGGATAATCTGCACATTACCTACTAGGCACTCGTTAAAGTGAAAATAAGATCTTTGCTGGAACAACAGGAACGTTTCTGTACGCTTAAATTAACATAATGTTATTTATCTAGTGTCCGAGAGTAGAGTTGAAACCAGGGTCATCCCTCTGTCAACATGAATCAGTCGTCCGAATTTCCGAATTGTAAAAAACGCCTCCAAAATGAACAGGCCAAGTGAGAACGAATCATTTTAGTGATTCGTTATCAAGAATGAATCACTTTACCGATTCGTTCTCACTTGGCCTCCGCTCATCCGGGGCGTTTTTTATAATGCGGACGAGTGAATCACGTGACACGAAGATTCATATTCAAGAGATTCACGACTATGAGAGAAACAAACTTTTGAACTTTAACGATACGGAAGCCGTTAATGTGCACATTACCTAGGTAAAATGCGGAAAACTCTTGATTCCGCACGTTAACGGAGCAAATCAGTTAATCTGCAGATTAGCTAAGTAATGTGCACATTAACGGCTTTCGAGCTTTAGCGGTAACATTTACACTATTTTATATTTTGTAATGTTTTGGAAAAGATGTACGAGTTTTCATTGGTGAAAATAAGTAATTGATTATTATTTCTAAATTTCCTCAGATTGCACATTTCGATAATTTCACCTATACATCGCACCTTCTTTATAGCGCAGATCTCCTGCATCCAAACACGAATAACGCATCTTCCGATTAGCGTAGTTGCTTCCAAGAAAGATGGACGTATTTTAGTCTCCTGTTAGGAGTAAGATCTTTTACATCCGCCGCAGCTCGCTCCATTTCTCCCTTCATTTTCTCCCTCCATTTTCTTCTCACTGGACGGCGTCACCGACAGCTGGCGCTTCATCGCCCTCGCTCCTCAGCGAACGAGGCTTCCTGCTCACGCTCCACTGCCGCTACGTGGATCACTGCAGCGGCACAGGTGCTGCACGCTTCTTCGCCACTGGCTGGCGAAGAAGTGGTCGCTACTGGAGGGCATCAGGAGACGCCATCTGCCCGAAGTCTTCAGAAACTACGTCATGCTGGAGGAGGATTAGAAAAATGGAAATCATTCGATTATTATGTTTATGTTAAAAGAATGGGCTATGTCAGTTCCTTTGATAAGTATGAATTTTTGCATTGATGGTAGTGGAGAATTGTTTCTTTTACTGCGTTGCTCTCTCTATCACGTTGGAAATATTTCTCTCTCGCTGGTTGAGAAAAGTTTCTCCCACGGTCACTTCGAGAATGCATCTCTCATGGCCACTTCAAATCGTTTCGAAAATGCTTTTCTCATGGTCACTTTAGGAATGCTTTTCTCGAGGTCACTTTCCAAATGCTTTTCTCACTGATTCTTAGGAAAAGCTTCGCTCACAGTCACTTTGGAAATGCTTCTCTCATAGTCACTTTTGGAAATGCTTCTCTCGTGATTACTTTGGAAATGCTTCTCTCACTGTCACTTTGAAAAGCTTCTCTCACTATCATTTTGAAAATGCTTCTCTCACTATCATTTTGAAAATGTTTCTCTCATGGTCACTTTGGAAATGTTTCTCTCATGGTTACTTTGGAAATGCTTCTCTCATGGTCACTTTGGAAATGCTTCTCTCACAGTTTACTTAACAATCACTTCTCACAGTCACTTCTTTTACTATCACTTTGAAAATGCTTCTCTCATTGTCACTCCAAATCTCTTTGGAGACGCTTTTCTCACAGTCACTTAACAATACTACTCTCACTGCCACTTTGGAAATGCTTCTCTCGAGGTTACTTTGGAAATGCTTCTCTCACTATCATTTTGAAAATGCTTCTCTCACTATCACTTTAAAAATGCTTCTCTCATGGTCACTTTGGAAATGCTTCTCTCAGAGTTCACTTAACAATCACTTCTCACAGTCACTTCTTTTACTGTCACTTTGAAAATGCTTCTCTCATTGTCACTCCGAATCTTTTTGGAGACGCTTTTCTCACTGCCACTTTGGAAATGCTTCTGTCGTGGTTACTTTGGAAATGCTTCTCTCACTATCATTTTGAAAATGCTTCTCTCACTATCACTTTAAAATGCTTCTCTCATGGTCACTTTGGAAATGCTTCTCTCATGGTCACTTTAAAAATGCTTCTCTCATGGTCACTTTGGAAATGCTTCTCTCATGGTCACTTTGGAAATGCTTCTCTCATGGTCACTTTAAAAATGATTCTCTCATGGTTACTTTGGAAATGCTTCTATCATGGTCACTATGGAAATGCTTCTCTCACAGTTCACTTAACAATCACTTCTCACAGTCCCTTCTTTTACTGTCACTTTGAAAATGCTTCTCTCATTGTCATTCCGAATCTCTTTGGAGACGCTTTTCTCACAGTCACTTAACAATACTTTCTCACTGCCACTTTGGAAATGCTTCTCTCGTGGTTACTTTGGAAATGCTTCTCTCACTATCATTTTGAAAATGCTTCTCTCACTATCACTTTAAAATGCTTCTCTCATGGTCACTTTGGAAATGCTTCTCTCATGGTCACTTTAAAAATGATTCTCTCATGGTTACTTTGGAAATGCTTCTCTCATGGTCACTTTGGAAATGCTTCTCTCACAGTTCACTTAACAATCATTTCTCACAGTCACTTCTTTTACTGTCACTTTGAAAATGCTTCTCTCATTGTCACTCCGAATCTCTTTGGAGACGCTTTTCTCACAGTCACTTAACAATACTACTCTCACTGCCACTTTGGAAATGCTTCTCTCGTGGTTACTTTGGAAATGCTTCTCTCACTATCATTTTGAAAATGCTTCTCTCACTATCACTTTAAAATGCTTCTCTCATGGTTACTTTGGAAATGCTTCTCTCACTATCATTTTGAAAATGCTTCTCTCACTATCACTTTAAAATGCTTCTCTCATGGTTACTTTGGAAATGCTTCTCTCATGGTCACTTTGGAAATGCTTCTCTCACAGTTCACTTAACAATCACTTCTTACAGTCACTTCTTTTACTGTCACTTTGAAAATGCTTCTCTCGTTGTCACTCCGAATCTCTTTGGAGACGCTTTTCTCACAGTCACTTAACAATACTTCTCTCACTGCCACTTTGGAAATGCTTCTCTCGTGGTTACTTTGGAAATGCTTCTCTCGTGGTTACTTTGGAAATGCTTCTCTCACTGTCATTTTGAAAATGCTTCTCTCACTATCACTTTAAAAATGCTTCTCTCATGGTCACTTTGGAAATGCTTCTCTCATGGTTACTTTGGAAATGCTTCTCTCAAGGTCACTTTGGAAATCCTTCTCTCAAGGTCACTTTGGAAATCCTTCTCTCAAGGTCACTTTGGAAATGCTACTCTCACAGTTCACTTAACAATCACTTCTCACAGTCACTTCTTTTACTGTCACTTTGAAAATGCTTCTCTCATTGTCACTCAATGTCACTCGTGATGGGTGTGAATCTGTGATCACAAAGACCAGCTGTCCAATGGGGTCCCCTTCCCCAACTCTCTCCGAAGCCTTGCGGTCCTTGTGAACTGGCTTTTTAGCCCATTTTGTGCAAAAAATCGCAGCTCAGAGGTAAAACAACTCAACTTCATTATGACTGATTACGGTAGTTTGCTTTTGTTTTGTCTGACCAAAAGATGGCGCCACCGTTTAAAAATAGGAAATGACTCCGTGGCATTCGTTGCGTGACAAGCGTGCAACATAGACTTCCTGTTCTTTCTGTGTGGTAAGCAAAGTTGCAAAATGGCAGTATCGGCTTGTCGATCAGCTCCTCCCATTTCACTGCAGAATTACATTACTGAGGAGAGAGAATAACTGGCAATAAGTTTCGGTTGTAATAAATGACAAACGACAGCGTTTCATCTTCTGAAGCGCGAGCGTATGAAAATAGATCACAATGCAACGTCTGGTCAAGAGAAAAAATATTAAGATTTATTGATTTATTTCAAGATTCATCTGCAAAGCAATGAAGAACTTGCACCGCAACTGGCATGGTTTGCGCTCGTGCTAGGTTTGTTTGGCTGTTTCGAGATTTATGGCGCATTGGCAACTTAGGCCATAACAGAAGATAAACTTAGGCCATAACAGAAGATAAACTTAGGCCATAACAGAAGATAAACTTAGGCCATAACAGAAGATAAACTTAGGCCATAACAGAAGATAAAAGACACAAAAACTCACAACCAAAAATTTAAAGCATCAACACAAAAACACGAATATGGCACAAAGGTAAAAAACAACCAAAAAGAGTGTATAAATAATGTATAATAATGATGCAAAGAGAAATAAAAAAAAAATCTACCTAGGTGTAAAAGACCCGGGTTAAAAATATGGAAGGAGAACACGAATATAAAACTAGAATCTATTAAAATATCGAGTAAATCGTAAAAATGCAAAAACAGGTGGTTGGGTTGTTTTACCTCTGAGCGGCACTTTTTTGCACACCATGGGCTAAATGGCCAGGTCACATGGACCCCGAAGGCTCAGAGAGGGTTGGGGGAGGGGACCTACTGGAACAGCTGTTGGGAGACAGATGGTAGCCTCCCGTCAAGGCCATCCAGCGTGTTTTTTAACGTGCACAGGGTATGGCTCTCCCGCACGCGGGGCCACGGCTTAACGTTCCATCCGACGGACGGCGGCCTTTCCAAGCACGTCGATGTCCCTCATTGACAGTGGACAGGGCGGGGAATTTTGCGGAGATAAATCTCAACGCTGACCCAGCTGGGACTCGAACCTGGGAACTACAGATTACGAGCCTGGCGCGCTACCGACTGAGCCACCCCCGCCCCAAAAACAGGTGGTAAAATGGAAATATCGGATAAAAAACGTTCGAGTGCAAGAGGTTCGGACATAAAATCCTGAAAGCTAAGAAACATTCGGAGTTCAAAGTTAAAACATGGACAAGAAATTAAAATATGTTTAACAGTTAAAACGGTATCACAAAACTCGCCCTAAGTTCGTCGTCCATCCGTAGAAGAAAGGAATCTGTAATAAATGATGACCTAAGCGAGCCGAGCAAGTACAACTTCCTTCTTGCGATTCCTGCACAAACATGACTGCCATGGTTTGACAATAGGTTTTATCTCTTAGAGCTTGTTTGCAAGCACTCTTGATCAAGATCTCTGCCATTCTGTGCTCAGAGCTCGATGGTAAAACGCTGCCGAAAGACAAGATATGGGATCAGCAGTACCTTGCCGTCCAGTGGCCGAGTGGTTAGCGCGCTTGGTTACTGATCTGAGGGACCTGGGTTCGAGCCCCGGGTAAGGCATGGTTGTATGTGTCGTTTTTCTGCTGAGGTCCTGCCATTCTCACAGACCTTCTACTATGGCATATAAACTCTACAGGCTCCTGTACAGACCTCTGTGGCAAGCAGCTGCTTGAGGGGTATTTATTTATAGTGCAGAGCCGGACAGGTGCGTGACCGTCTTGGCAGCAGAATCTGCCAAGTCACTGCCCCTGATCCCGACAAGAACGGGCACCCAACAGAAAAGGATGTACGAGGTGGCTGCCAGACGATGGAACTGTTGGCGGATATTGGAAGGAACAAGGTGAGGCTGAGATCTCGCTGAGATCAACGCCTGTAGCAAGATAATCAAGGCGGTGTAGAGGGCACACTGACGATGATTCTTACCCACTATGTGGTCCAAGGTGAGGATGATAGCGTGTGACTCTGTAGTTCAGGCATAGGTTTGGGTTGGGTTGTTTTACCTCTGAGCGGCACTTTTTTTGCACACCATGGGCTAAATGGCCAGGTCACATGGACCCCGAAGGCTCAGAGAAGGTTGGGGGAGGGGACCCACTGGAACAGCTGTTGGGAGACAGATGGTAGCCTCCCGTCAAGGCCATCCAGCGTGTTCTTTAACGTTGGGTTGTTTTACCTCTGAGCAGCACTTTTTTGCACACCATGGGCTAAATGGCCAGGTCACATGGACCCCGAAGGCTCAGAGAAGGTTGGGGGAGGGGACCCACTGGAACAGCTGTTGGGAGACAGATGGTAGCCTCCCGTCAAGGCCATCCAGCGTGTTCTTTAACGTTGGGTTGTTTTACCTCTGAGCAGCACTTTTTTGCACACCATGGGCTAAATGGCCAGGTCACATGGACCCCGAAGGCTCAGAGAAGGTTGGGGGAAGGGACCCACTGGAACAGCTGTTGGGAGACAGATGGTAGCCTCCCGTCAAGGCCATCCAGCGTGTTCTTTAACGTGCACAGGGTATGGCTCTCCCATACACGGGGCCACGGCTTAACGTCCCATCCGACGGACGGCGGTCTTTCCAAGCCCATCGGTGTCCCCTACTGACCGTGTGCAGGGCGGGGAATTTTGCTTAGAAATCAGGAAATTTTCAAGTGCATATCGTATTATCTTCTTAAGAATTTATTTGTCTCGTGTTTAAGTAGTATGGCGCATATTTTTTTGTTTTAAAAAACATTAACGGATATCTTACCAACTATTCTGACAATTATAAATTCAGTAGAAAATGAAATAAATTACTTTTGTTAGAAACAGCGCTAATTGAGGTAGCGCTAAATGAGATTTCCCTGTATGCAGGAAACCTGAATTCAGCCTGTATGCAGGAAACCTGTATTTAGCCTGTATGCAGGAAACCTGTATTCTGCCTGTATGCAGGAAACCTGTATTCAGCCTGTATGCAGGAAACCTGTATTCAGCCTTATGCAGGAAACCTGTATTCAGCCTATGCAGGAAACCTGTATTCAGCCTGTATGCAGGAAACCTGTATTCAGTCTGTATGCAGGAAACCTGTATTCAGTCTGTATGCAGGAAACCTGTATTCAGCCTGTATGCAGGAAACCAGTATTCAGCCTGTATGCAGGAAATCTGTATTCAGCCTGTATGCAGGAAACCTGTATTCAGTCTGTATGCAGGAAACCTGTATTCAGGCCTGTATGCAGGAAACCTGTATTCAGCCTGTATGCAGGAAACCTGTATTCAGCCTGTATGCAGGAAACCAGTATTCAGCCTGTATGCAGGAAACCTGTATTCAGCCTGTATGCAGGAAACCTGTATTCAGCCTGTATGCAGGAAACCTGTATTCAGTCTGTATGCAGGAAACCTGTATTCAGCCTGTATGCAGGAAACCAGTATTCAGCCTGTATGCAGGAAACCTGTATTCAGCCTGTATGCAGGAAACCTGTATTCAGTCTGTATGCAGGAAACCTGTATTCAGCCTGTATGCAGGAAACCTGTATTCAGCCTGTATGCAGGAAACCTGTATTCAGGCCTGTATGCAGGAAACCTGTATTCAGCCTGTATGCAGGAAACCTGTATTCAGCCTGTATGCAGGAAACCTGTATTCAGCCTGTATGCAGGAAACCAGTATTCAGCCTGTATGCAGGAAACCAGTATTCAGCCTGTATGCAGGAAAGCTATTCAGGCCTGTATGCAGGAAACCGGTATTCAGCCTGTATGCAGGAAAACTATTCAGGCCTGTATGCAGGAAACCGGTATTCAGCCTGTATGCAGGAAACCTGTATTCAGCCCTGTATGCAGGAAAATTATTAGGCCTGTATGCAGGAAATCTGTATTCAGCCTGTATGCAGGAAACCAGTATTCAGCCTGAATGCAGGAAACCTGTATTCAGCCTGTATGCAGTTTGCCTGTATTCCTTTCGACTCGATCTAGTCGCATACCCTCTTCCAACCCTAATTTTTTCCTGGATTTTCACTTTAGATCGGGTCCTGTGTTAGACATCATTATAAATTTTAGGAGAAGAATTGTTTTCGATTAAAATGGGATGCAAAAACTTACAACTATAACCGATTCTCTACCGTTTCCTGCTCAATACAGTTTTTCTTCTACAACTAATATCGATGTGTAGAAGTTTTCGTGAATTCATTTCCGAAAAATTTCTTAGCAGTTGATGTTTTCTAGAGGATTTTAGTATATTTAAGATGTGAGGAGCTCAACTGGAGAATCCATTTCTGAAATTCGTTTCCATTCATTGATGCTTCAGACACTGAAGGAAAACTATTCCAGCTATTGGAAATTTAGTTCTTGTAATCTCTAAAAGGCACTGAATCAATTTGTCTATGAAAAAAACTCTGGAGTCATAGATATAAATTTAATGATATTTTTTATTGATTAACTAGTATTTCGCTTCTTTAATAAGTACAACAACATCGTATAATATTTAATAAAAGTATACATTTTCTTTTTCAATTTCTTTAATAATACTGTTAAAAAAAGTCTAAATTATGATGAAAAAGTGATCTTTTTCATCATAATTTAGACTTTTTTATGTTTTATTTAGTTAATGACAGCTAACTTTTTTCAAATTTAGTTAATGACTTAATTAAATTATAAAATCAACATAAAGTAAATTTGCTTATTATGATCATATCCTGAATATATGTTGAATCCCAAATTATCTACTCAAATTTCAGAATTGTTCTGTGATGCGCATTAAATCGCCTAGATGGTACCCAAATGAAAATGTTATTTTTTATTCCTAAAAAACAAACCTTAAACGATGAATTTCTAATAATTGTATTAAAACGTAAAACATTTGATGTCAAACATAAAACTCAAATCTTCAAAAATCTTATTTGGTATGATAATTTCATCAAATGTATGAAGTGCATACGACTAATTTTACTAATTTTACATTCTCCATAGATTCTTAAAAGTCCCGGCAGCAATACCTATTTGTCTGTTAATCTCATGCAGCACATCACCATTATCTGTTACGTAGCTCCCAAGATAATTAAACTGTGACACCTGCTCAAGACTGCAACCATTCAATTTAACTGAATCACAGCCTGCCTGACCAATTTTCATCACTTTAGTTTTCTCTCTGTTTATAACCAAACCTACTCTACTACCAGTCTCATCAACAGCTCGAATGAAAGAGTTCATCTCTTCAACATCATTTGCCAAAAGGGCTAAATCATCTGCATAATCTAAATCAGAAATTTTGAAATCTCTAGACCATTTAAGGCCAAAATCTTTCCCTTGAAGTGAATTTCGCATAACATAATCAATAACCAAACTAAAGAGGAAAGGAGACTCTCGCACACGACTCAGTGTTATTATAGAGAGTTTCATTATGTTAACTGACTATTCAGGTATGCCTTGCGATCTAACGATCAACAGAGTAAAAAGCCTTTTTGAAATCTACGAGGCTAACCACAGGATTTCTGGAATTCTAAACATTTTTTAAAAAAAACTTCCCAAGTGAAAAAATCGAATCTACATATCCCCTACCTCTTGAAGGTTGTTCCAAAAGTTAGTTTAAGGACTTTTCTAAAAAAAACTGATTTTAATTAAAGGAGAGAAATTATTGCAAATATTTAGACAAAGTACTTCGAGTTTTAAATATCATTTCCTAACAGACTGAAATGCTTGTCATAAGATTAAATTAAAACTTTTGAACACTTTCTTTTTGAATAACACTCGTACAATATTCGCATTAACTAACAAATTTTTATGCGTGTAATTAACAAATTGAACGTTTAGAAATTTTTATTCTTAAGCAATTGTCATATATTAACAATTGAAATTGGGACGGGGGTGGCTCAGTCGATAGCGCGATTAGGCTCGTAATCTGTAGTTCCCAGGTTCGAGTCCCAGCTGGGTCAGCGTTGAGATTTATCTCCGCAAAAATTCCCCGCCCTGCCCACGGTCAGTAGGGGACACCGATGGGCTTGGAAAGGCCGCCGTCCGTCGAATGGGACGTTAAGCCGTGCCCCCGTGTGCGGGAGAGAGCCATAGCCTGTGCGCGTTAAAGAACACGCTGGATGGCCTTGACGGGAGGCTACCATCTGTCTCCCAACAGCTGTTCCAGTGGGTCCCCTCCCCCAACCTTCTCCGAGCCTTCGGGGTCCATGTGACCTGGCCATTTAGCCCATTGTGTGCAAAAAAGTGCCGCTCAGAGGTAAAACAACCCTAAAACAACAATTGAAATTATTTCAGGTAGGTAAAACGTTATTCTAACACACCTGTGCAGCAGAAAGCTCTAACATAATCAGTATAATGCAGAGAATATTAGTATAACACTCCAAATTACTATTTTCTTAACAAATTATTATAAAATACTTAAACTCATTTTGTAATTTTAAAATAAACATCTACGTATAGTAATTTTGTTAACAAGTTTAAAAAGCCTTTTAACAAAATCAGATGTCCCAATCGAGTTAATACTCATCTATGAGATAATAATACTAACATTTTATTAGTTAAAGTAACTGCTTTTAAAAAATAACAGTTCTAAACTATAAGCAGAGTCATCCTCAGTTTTAAATGTTAATGGTTACATAAGATAAAGAAAAAAGCATTTTAGGGATCTTGGACATTAAAATCTTCAATGATCGAATTTCTTAAGGCAAAATAATATTCTTTAACATTATGTATAAGCTTCCGATAATTTGCCATCATATTAATTACAATGTCGTTTATCAGGAATGACACCAGAATAACATTTTTTTTTTCAGGAATCATTTTACAATAACTTTTTTAACAGAAATTACATTAAGAAATGTTATTTATCAAGAATTACTTTTTAAAAAAAAAACCTTATTTATCAAGCCAGAAGGGGAAAAAAACTTTGCAATTATTGCATGTACTTTGATCAATAAAATGCCTGCACTAAAAAATAAACTGTTCTGCAACAAAATTCAAAGTTAATAGTTTCCATTATGTGGCTAACTTTGTAAATCATCGCTGAAACGCCGAATCTGATGAATTATATTCCTCGGACTCTGAGTTCTATGTACCTTTTGATTTGTTTGCAATATAACAGAAGAGTGTTCTTTTCTAAGTGTTTTTTTAAACGGAAGTCCCTTGCCTTTGTAATAAGATGCTGTTATCAAAATGAAAATGAAAATCGTAGAATTCGAATCCTGCGAGACACAAAGGAATTGGCACCACGACTTACTTCTTGTTAGCAGTTGCCGTCGCGAAGTCATTCTTCTCCGGATTCCGCTTCTCGACGCAAAGAAGAATGGCCGAAAGGGAGATCTATTTGAATATCTACAATGAACACATTAAAGCACAAAATCCTACGATGTTAACATTACTTATGATGCCATTGTCTCGTTTAGAGCCGAAAGATTCAAAAGCATTGACAAAGTCGTTGCTACGAGCAGTTAAGAATTCAATCGTTGAGAAAAATATCCACTTGTTCCTTCTCTCCATCTGCATTCAGAGCTGCGATGTTTCGAAGTTCCTGTTGTGTATTCCGCTCTCTAACTTGCCTCTAGTCACGAAATGAGTCAATTCCTCCATCAAGCACTTGAAGCTCGACGCGGTGAGGTTTTTCGAGAGCAAGTACAGAAGAAACCAGTCACCGAGAGGAGCGTTATTGCTCACCACTTGGACGTCGACTCTTTCAACGAGGCTCGCGTGGGATAGAAGAACTCGATAACGAGCCAGCGGTGAGATGAGGGTCAAGAGACGGTACAGGATGCTCGCGCTGGACAGAGTCGCCAAGAAGATGAACCAGAAGAAAACGAAGATGTAGATCTTTTCGTGAACGATGTTCAGAGGCAGCATGCAGTAGAAGTCGTGTGTCTCGATGCTACCACCGCTGCCGAACTGATGAAAGAGACACTTGGTCATTCTGGGGAAAACACGAGACATGGCGTCGACGCGGTGCGATTGATTCACCCCGGCCGTCAGTTGCACGACTTCTGTGCCGTAGCTGGAGAATTCACCGCCGAGGAAAGTGTCGAGGAAGATTATCTGACAGATGACATTGATGAAGTTGATCACTTCGCAAATCACGAAGGCTAGGAAATAGAAGGAATGAGAGTTCCACGAAGCGATCAAGTATTGCACGAGAAGGCCGCTGCATTTGCGCTCCTCTTTATGATCTAAGGCATGGCAGTGGAGATTTTCGGACAGCTTCTTAACGAGGCCTTGCTCTTGGCTCTTCCACAAGTAATGAGGCAAGTAGAAGAGGGCGGCTTGTAGAAAGAGTGTCAGCCCCACCCACTGGTAGTAAGTGTGGTATTTCCGGTCTTTGCTGTCTTGAGAGTTATCAATACCTGGATAAGGAATGTGTGTGCCAACAGGCTTGTTCCAAGACGAGGGCACGGAAAAGGTTGTGTGGATCCAGCAGAAAGTCTCCACGGCGTGCTTGAAGACACCGTCGGTGCTGTGGGTGATGCACTGAATGGGCTCTCCGAACTGTTGCTTACACGTAACCAAGACGGTGAAGATGAGGAGGAAAATCACGGTCCAACGATAATGGAGCGCGAAGACCAAGTTATCAATGACGGTGACGCGGATGCGGAAGAAATCCTTCACAGGAGCTAGGATGATGTCGAGCATCGTGAGATTTGTCACTCTCGAATCAGAAGGACAAGAAGAGTTCTGAGCGTTGCAATCTGTCTTTCGCGAGACTCTCTCTACAGACAGGAAACGCTTCCCAGGTAGAGGCGTCGAGTTTTTCTTCAAAGTGGACAACGTCACCGAAAACGGAAGAGGATGCCCTTAGCAATCGATTACAGAGGAAATGGATTCTCGGAGAAACCTCGCTTCGGTTACAGATTGCTCCCAAGCGTTGTTGGGTAGAAATTCTTGGACTTCTCCTTGACGAGTCCGGATCACGAAGATAGACGTGACGTCAAAGGATGATGATTTAAATTTTGCAAGAATCGGAACGAGGAAGGAAGAGAGAATCAGGTTATCACGGATTGAGAGAGTTCTTGCGCAAGCAAAATGGCTGAATAAGGACAGAAAGGAAGTGACATCATTCGTTGGCTTGAAAGAGAAGGAAAATGATGGCCTTCTTCTTTAGTGCTGCCGTAGAATCGGCTTTTACAGCTTTATCCTTTTTTAACATTTCCAATTCTCACTTATTAATCTTTTATTTCGTTTTCAAAATTAAAAAAAAAAACGAGAGAATGTGTTCACTATGTCGTCTGTTCGTCTATAGAGTGTGACCTTTTTTGTTTATAGAGATAAATTAAAATTTCTTTTCGTATTCGAGAGGTATTGATGAAATATTACGCACTTTCGGAATTTCGCAATAGCTATAATTGCATTTTCTAATGGCGGAAAAAGTTGAAAAAAATTCGAAACAAATATTTCAAGCGATGTATCTACGTTAGAAATTCGAAAATTTGGTGGTGGAATATGAAGGTCGAGAAGTTTCCATCGCAACAATGAGATGACCCCTTAACCCCCACAGTGGGTAGGAAAATGCAACTTTTTTTTTGTTTTAGTAATACAGTAATTGATTGTTGTTAGGGGTAAATTAAAAAATCTTTTTTTGGGGTCGCTAGGTATTGATGAAACATTACGATTCCTAATCTCCCAAAAGCTAAAAATGCACTCTCAAATGGTGGAATTTTTTTTAAAATTCTAAACTTTTAAAACAGATATTGCAAACGATATGTCTGTGCTAGAAATTTTTATGGTGGGATGGATCTATCAAAGGCGCTTCATCCTGTGGTGCAGGTGGTGCGACAATACCAAGGCCCTGAACTCAAAGAGGAGATCAAAATTAAAAACATGAAAGTTTATCTCTTTTTTTTTTTAAATTCGGAAGAATATATAGCAAATAATTTTTTTCTTGTCATTTTTCAGAGCAGGGATAACATTCACAAGAGAAAAGCAACGCAAGTGGTGTCTAAAACACAGGGTTGGGTTGTTTTACCTCTGAGCGGCACTTTTTTGCACACCATGGGCTAAATGGCCAGGTCACAAGGACCCCGAAAGCTCAGAGAAGGTTGAGAGAGGGGACCCACTGGAACAGTTGTTGGGAGACAGATGGTAGTCTCCCGTCAAGGCCATCCAGCGTGTTCTTTAACGTGCACAGGGTATGGCTCTCCCGCACACGAGGCCACGGCTTAACGTCCCATCCGACGGACGGCGGCCTTTCCAAGCCCATCGGTGTCCCATACTGACCGTGGGCAGGGCGGGGAATTTTTGCGTAGATAAATCTCAACGCTGACCCAGCTGGGACTCGAACCTGGGAACTACAGATTACGAGCCTGGCGCTCTACCGACTGAGTCACCCCTGTCCCTCAGATAAATGGTGATTCAGATAAATGGTTTCAGATAAATGGTATACACAAACACATGGAGATAGACTTCTAGATATGTCAATAAACAAACAGAGAAAGTACCAACAATGGTGATTCAGATAAATATGTAGACTATGACGACATACATACACATATAGCATTCACAGATTCCGAAAAATATACGTAATATCAAAATATGTATCTAATCTAAATAAATCTTCCCTCATATAGGAAAATATATTTGTTATATCATCGCTTTGTTTAGAAAATATGATTTATCTAAATCTCTACATTGTTCATCTTATGCATATTTGATGACACACCCCAAACAAAGTCGTGTGTGTCATGATTTCATTTACTGAAAGAAGTTAAGTAGGGTTCGGTTGTTTTATCTCTGAACGGCACTTTTTTGCACACCATGGGCTAAATGGCCAGGTCACAAGGACCCCGAAGGCTCAGAGAAGGTTGGGGGAGGGGACCCACTGGAACAGCTGTTGGGAGACAGATGGTAGCCTCCCGTTAATGCCATTCAGCGTGTTCTTTAACGTGCACAGCGTATGGCTCTCCCGCACACGAGGCCACGGCTTAACGTCCCATCCGACGGACGGCGGCCTTTCCAAGCCCATCGGTGTCCCCTACTGACCGTGGGCAGGGCGGGGAATTTTTGCGGAGATAAATCTCAACGCTGACCCAGCTGGGACTCGAACCTGGGAACTACAGAATACGAGCCTGGCGCGCTACCGATTGAGCCCCCCCCCCCCCCCTAGAAGTTAAGTAATTTAAAATAATTGCATGCATTAAGTAATGACAAACCATAAATACCTTGCTGTAACTGAAAAGTGTTATTAAAATGGATAAATATAGACACCAAATAAAGTGAGAGTATAACCCAGTATAAGTGTAAGAAATGACACACACAGAGACTTCAAGATATGTGAATGAAAAAGGTAGAATTTATCAATATTACTGATTCAAATGAATCATGTAGACAGTGGTGACATGTACACAATGGAATAAACCGATAATTTTAAGTTCAAGAGCAATTTAAAAAACATTCAGCTGCTTTCCACCTAAACATTTTCACAGGAATTTTCTACCACTAATTCTGCCTAATTTATATGTATTTTGGACATTAATTCTACTGAAATCAATGCAAGGTAATTATAACATAATTAACAAATATTAAATAAAAAAATAAATACCCCCTCAAGCAGCTGCTTGCCACAGAGGTCTGACAGGAGCCTGTCAGTTTATACGCCATAGTAGAAGGTCTGAGAGGATGGCAGGACCTCAGCAGAAAAACGACACATACATCCATGCCTTACCCGGGGCTCGAACCCAGGTCCCTTAGATCAGTAGCTATATAATAAAATATTAATATAGTAATATTAATATTTTATTAATATTCATATTACATTATAATATAATATTAATACTAATTATAACAAATATTACTATTAATTCAGAATATATCTTTTATTTAATTTTAAATACATGCAAAATAAAAATAGTTATATATAATAAGATCGAAAAACGTAACACGTGAACACTCGGCATTACATTAAGTTTTATCAAAAGTACCAGAAACACAACATTTGATAAAATTAGTTTTCGGTGTTGTGAATTTTCAGAAAACTATTTGAATAATTGCAGAAACAATTTGTATAGTTCCATGTACTATTATTATTCACAGCTTTAAGACACAAAGACACTTAATTAATTTCTCTTAATTGCATTTAGCTACTGTAAATTCCTCTGCTCCATGAGCTAAAGTTATTTTAACCCTAGGTTTAAAACTTTATAAGACAAATTATACACGTTTATTTCTACACAATATCATACGAAAACTCGGTGTGTAAATTACTGAATAATTCAGTCTTACTTTTTATGTAGAAAAGTGTCTTAGTGGATGGGTATTAGAGTCGCTCAAAAAAGTGTCACGTGACACGAAGGTTGGCAGATCACTAATTTCTAAAAAAAATCGTTGCCAAATATTTTTTCTGAATTCTGTAATCAACCATGGTGTTCGGATACTTTTTTGAACGACTGTAGGTGGTCATATTATTCTGATACTAGATCGTGTGGGCTCATTCACGGAAATATTAAGCGTGTGCAGTTACCGTTCACAGCAAACTGGAGCGTGTGCAGTAACTGCACACGCTCCAGTTTGCTGTGAACGGTAACTGGAGCGTGTACAGTTGCTGTACACGCTCCAGATATTTTTCTTGAATTCTGTAATCACGTGACACGAAGGTTGCCAGATCACTAATTTCTAAAAAAATCGTTTAAAAAAATCGTTGTCAGATATTTATTCTCAATTCTGTAATCAACCATAGTGTTCGGATACTTTTTTGAGCGACTGTACAAACACGTGAATTACACGTGGTCTAGACTAAGCATCATTAAGGTAGCACACGAACCTGTGACGTTGCCTCTCGTTGCTTATTTTGTGACATGGCCCACTAGAGCAGCTATTCTTGTGACATAGTTCTAAGGTTGTTGGCTTTCGCTCTAGGTGATATCAAAGAAGGTTGGGGAAGAGAACCCACTGGACAGCTGTTAGTAGGCAGGTGTGATCGTCCTGTCAAGGCCATCCAGAGTGTTCTTTATCGTGCACAGAATAAGGCTCACCTGCACAGGAGTCATAGATTAACGTCCCATCCGATGGATGGCTACTTTTCCAAGCCCATTGGTGTCCCCTTTCTGACCAAAGGAAAGGTAGGGTGTAGGTAAAGAGCTTAAATCTTTAGCATTGTATCTGCCACCAGATCGCGCTGGTTGGAAAGGGCTAGGATTATGTCACTATCAGATCAAGCCCATTGAAAAGGACAATGATTATGTCACTAGCAGATCAAGCCCATTGGAAAGGGCCATGATTATTCAGTAGGTATATGTAACTAACAGGTTATGCCTGTTGAAACGGGCCATGATTATGTTACTAGCAGATCATGTCCGTTGGATTGGATTGTTTTACCTCTGAACGGCACTTTTTTGCACACCACGGGCTAAATGGCCAGGCCACAAGGACCCCGAAGGCTCAGAGAAGGTTGGGGGAGGGGATCCACTAGAACAGCTGTTGAGAGACAGATGGTAGCCTCCCGTCAAGGCCATCCAGCGTGTTACTTTAACGTGCACAGGGTATGGCTCTCCCGCACACTGGGCCACGGCTTAACGTCCCATCCGACGAACGGCGGCCCTTCCAAGCCCATCGGTGTCCCCTACTGACCGTGGGCAGGGCGGGTAACTCTGACCCAGCTGGGACTCGAACCTGGGAACTACAGATTACGAGCCTGGCGCGCTACCGACTGAGCCACCCCCTCCTCTCATATTCGTTGAAAAGGGCAATAATTATGCTATTAACATATCATGTCTGTTGAAAAGGGTCATGATTATGTTACTAGCATATCAAGCCGGTCAGAACGGGCAATCATTTTGTTGCTAGCAGATCAAACAAGTTCGAAAGGGCCATGTTTTTTTCATTACTAGAAAAGCAAGCTCGTTGAGAAGAGCCAGGATTTTTTGGTTTGATTAAACTTGCAGCAAATATTAAGGAAATTAAATAACCTTTTCCTTGTAAAACTTCATTCAAAATCTGTAATCTCCTAAATCTAATATCACATTATCATGAGGCAAACATTCCCTAGCCACAATGTTCCGTGTAAATACTCTGTGACCAGTCTTAATTTTCTCTTGATTCTCTTTGTATTTCTGCCTTCTGTATTAATGAGTGATTCATTGAATGATTAATCTAGGATTCATGGACCAATCTAGCAACTTATATATGTTGGAGTTACATAAACAGAAGATGAATGAGCAAAAGTGAACCGACTGCCGTACTTAGATATTTCGACATCGTGCAAAGAGCACATGAATGCTTAATGCATAAAGTAGCTTTCTTCTCGTCCCTCTGAGAAAAATGGGCAGATTATTGCTGTCAGTACCGAGTGGTTAGCACTCTAGGTTACTGACCTAAGGGACCTGGGTTCGAGGCCCTGGTAAGGTGGGGCGGGGGTGGCTCAGTCGGTAGCGCGCCAGGCTCGTAATCTGCAGTTCCCAGGTTCGAGTCCCAGCTGGGTCAGCGTTGAGATTTATCTCCGCAAAATTCCCCGCCCTGCCCACGGTCAGTAGGGGACACCGATGGGCTTGGAAAGGCCGCCGTCCGTCGGATGGGACGTTAAGCCGTGCTCCGTGTGCGGGAGAGCCATACCCTGTGCACGTTAAAGAACACGCTGGATGGCCTTGACGGGAGGCTACCATCTGTCTCCCAACAGCTGTTACAGTGGGTTCCATCTCCCAACCTTCTCTGAGCCTTCGGGGTCCATGTGACCTGGCCATTTACCCCATGGTGTGCAAAAAAGTGCCGCTCAGAGGTAAAACAACACAACACAACCCTGGTAAGGCATGGATGTTTGTGTGTTTTTCTGCTGAGGTCCCGCCATCCTCATAGACCTTCTACTGTGGCATATAAACTGACAAGCTCCTGTCAGACTTCTGTGGCAAGCAACTGCTTGAGGGGTTATTTATTTATTTTTATTTAGAATATATCTTGACACTCTACCATCGAAATTTCAAATTTTTACAATAAACAGCTCGCTTGCAACATTAGTTTAGAATGTTTCGCCGTTTCCTTATTTAGTGATTTCTAATGATATAAATTAAAACTATCTAAACATTTGAAAAATGAGAATTATAATATTTCATTAGTACCAATCCAACTAAAAAATAATCTCCCAATTATCTCTTAAATCAATTGCGTTTTCCCACCCACTGTGGCCAAAAAAGGTCGTTCCTACTAACGGCAACTTTATGGCCTTCGTATTCCAACACCAAAATCTCAAATTTCTAAACATAAATACATCATTTTCAATTTTCCATTTTTTTTTTTAGCGCTATAAGGTGCAAATATAGCTTTTGAGAGATTCGGAATTTGCAAATTGTAATATTTCATCGATACCTATTCGGTACAAAAAGAATATTTAATTCATCTCTAAAAACAAAAAACAAAGTTCGATGTCTACAGACAGATAGACAGACAGCAAAGAGAAACCATTCTCTAGTTTTCCTTTTTTTTGTAAACGAGATAAAAAGGGTCTTCTGTCTATTGCTTGAGAATATTCAATGTCTATATCGCATAGATAAATCAACTTCTTTGGATAGATAAAGCAATTTCCAATGCGCAAATTCTTCACAAAAAGGGCACGTCACGCTAAGACAATTATCACTGTCTCAGAGTCACACTTCATATTCAAACACAAAGTAGCTATGTTACTGATGATCATTCTAATTAAGGCTGAGGTAGATATATTAGGGAAAGAAAACTTTACATGTTACGAGGATAAATCCCTTCAGTTATTCTGAAATATTCTCAATATGTTAACTTCATTTCTTTCCTGAAAAAGTGCTGCAAAATGATTTTTGGTCAACGATATTTACACGTGGCAGTTTGAAATATTTTTCAGCTCTCCGATAGATGGCACCACCAACATGAAAGGTTCCGAGGATCTTCGCGACAAAAAGGGTTTCTCCGAAAGCGAAGAATTTTGATTTACAGTGACTACATGGGTTGTTTTACCTCTGAGCGGCACTTTTTTGCATAAAAAGGGCTAAATGGCCAGGTCACAGGGACCCCGAGGTCTCAGAGAAAGTTTGGGGGAAGGAGACCTATTGAACAGCTGTTGTAGACTGTTGGTAGCCTCCCCATCAAGGCCGTCCACCGTGATCTTAACGTGCACAGAGTATGGCTCTCCCTGCACACGGAGCCACGGCTTTACGTCCCATCCGATAGACTGAGGTCTTTCCAAGCCCTTCGGTGTCACCCACTGACCGAGAGCAGAGCAGGGGTTTTACTGAGATAAATCTCAACGCTGGAGCAATGGGATTCGAACCTGGGGACTGCAGATTATGGGGCGGCGGTGGCTCAGTCGGTAGCGTGCCAGGCTCGTAATCTGCAGTTCCCAGGTTCGAGTCCCAGCTGGGTCAGTGTTGAGATTTATCTCCGTAAAATTTCCCCGCCCTGCCCACGGTCAGTAGGGGACACCGATGGGCTTGGAAAGGCCGCCGTCCGTCGGATGGGACGTTAAGCCGTGGCCTCGTGTGTGGGAGAGCCATACTCTGTGCACGTTAGAGAACACGCTGTATGGCCTTGACGGGAGGCTACCATCTGTCTCCCAACAGCTGTTCCAGTGGGTCCCCTCCCCCAACCTTCTCTGAACCTTCGGGGTCGTTGTGGCCTGGCCATTCACCCCCATTATTGCAAAAAAATGCCGCTCAGAGGTAAAACAATCCAATCCAAACTGCAGATTACGAGCTAGGCGTGCTGCCCACCGAATACAATGGCGCACTCAAGGGGAGAGGGAAGGTTGTAATTCTCCTTTGAGGGCTTGAATAAATCTATTTTTTAAGGAAGTCCCTGAAAATCAGAGACTCACCCCCCCCCCCCCCCCTAGACACACATTGGAAGTTTCTGGATATGCTATTGGTGACTCAGGCATATAAGTATCCGGAAAATTAACAAGAGGTGGGGAGGTATAAAATATTAAAATTGAATTTACAGCAATGAAATTGTGTAATATATTTTTCATATATAACATCTGAAATATTTTTTTTTTTCGATAAGCTTACTTTTACCCTCCTCTCCTAGAAATAAACCTCATAAGAAACGAAAAAATGCGACGAATTCGATAATGTGGCGCGATTCTTCCTATACAAAAATACTCTTAGTACGGATGAGAAATAGGTGGGGGTGGCTCAGTCGGTAGCGCGCCAGGCTCATAATCTGTAGTTCCCAGGTTCGAGTCCCAGCTGGGTCAGCGTTGAGTTTTATCTCTGCAAAACTCCCCGCGCTTCCCACGGTCAGTAGGGGACACCGATCGGCTTTGAAAGGCCGCCGTCTGTCGGATATGACGTGGCCCCGTGTGCGGGAGAGCCATACCCTGTACACGTTAAAGAACACGCTGGATGGCCTTGACGGGAGGCTACCATCTGTCTCCCAACAGCTGTTCCAGTGGGTCCCCTCCCCCAACCTTCTCTGAGCCTTCGGGGTCCATGTGACCTGGCCATTTAGCCCATGGTGTGCAAAAAGTGCCGCTCAGAGGTAAAACAACCCAACAACAACGGATGAGAAAGGCGGGATTTGTAAACGCAATACTGCTCTAGCTGCAGGATATTAATGCCTTACGCCTACCATGAATGATACACGAATGAAAACGAAAGGAATGGAAATAACACGTGCTCGATATGCGCGCGACCTTTCTTCTACATAGCACTTTCCCTGTCATTAATAATGCTATGCTTATGGCCAGGTTCGAGTCCCACTTGGGCCAATGTTGAGATTTATCTCTGCAAAAGCGTACCAGTAAGGGACACCGATGGACTTGGAAAGGCCGCCGTCCGTCAGATGGGACGCTAATCCATGGTCCTATGTACAGGAGAGCCATACCCTGTGCATGTTAAAGAACGTGTGGATCGCCTAGACGAGGGTCTACCATCTGTCTCCTAACAGCTGTCCAGTGGGTTCCTTTCCACCAACCTTCTCTAACCCCTCAGTGTCCTCTAACCTGGCCATTTAACCCATTGTGTGCAAATAGTGCTGCTCCCGGGTAAAGTAACACAACCCTGGGTCGGTGCGACCCCATCACCAGCATTCTTTCAGAGAAGGCAAATGAACAAACGACCGTAGCTGGTAAAAGATAGACAGGAATAAATATGACTTATTTTTCAACAAAATAATTTTCAATTACTTTTAAATATTTAAAATGACATTAACTTTTGTTAAATCATTTATTAATAGATAAGAGCAGACGTGCAGAAAATGGCGTCGTTCAAGTTCCCTCCGGGGTGATAAAATAGGCTAGGCTTGATAATAGGGGATGACCAGACGTCCCCGTTTTCTGGGGACACTCTCTGGATGAAAATCTCGGTCCCCGGTGAATAAGTGTCACCAGAATTTGTTATTAGATAATTTTTTTAAATATTAAAATAACTTTATAATATGAGTAAAATTTTTACGAATAAATGGTAATGGCAACACTATCATAAAAATTTCGACTGATAATGGCCGAGTGGCTAGCGCTTGGCTACTCGTTAACAGGATCCAGGTTCGATCCCCTCGTAAGATGTACACATTTGTCTTTCTGTTGGGGTCTAATCTTCTTCACATATCGTCTATGGCGCATTAAAATGACAGGCACTTGTCAGACACCTACAGCAAAAAAAAAACTATTTAAGGAAATTTTTTTTATTATTACAATGCAGGTGACAGAAAAATCGAGCCTACAATTTCACAATGAAACCCGTCAGTTGAGAGCTCCCAAATTAGAATGACCATGTGTCCTCTTTTTCCTAGTACGTCTGGTCAATCTTTCAAATGGAAATTTTATAGGTTCCGGATCTTTTTCTTTAAATCTGGTCACCTGACTATACTTAGATATACAGGCTATAAAAAAAAAGGTTTCTGATAAGCTGAATATTTCTGAAGAGTATTTTGTTGAATATATGTTTAAAGAGAATGCCCTGGGAGCTTTTAGCTATAAATTATGAACGAAGAAGTTGCAGATAAAAAGGGTTGGGTTGGGTTGTTTTACCTCTGAGCGGCACTTTTTTTGCACACCATGGGCTAAATGGCCAGGTCACATGGACCCCGAAGGCTCAGAGAAGGTTGGGAGAGGGGACCCACTGGAACAGCTGTTGGGAGACAGATGGTAGCCTCCCGTCAAGGCCATCCAGCGTGTTCTTTAACGTGCACAGGGTATGGCTCTCCCGCACACGGGGCCACGGCCTAACGTCCCATCCGACGGACGGCGGCCTTTCCAAGCCCATCGGTGTCCCGTACTGACCGTGGGCAGGGTGGGGAATTTTGCGGAGATAAATATCAACGCTGACCCAGTTGGGACTCGAACCTGGGAACTACAGATTACGAGCCTGGCGCGCTACCGACTGAGCCACCCCAAATGATTCCATAGAAATGGCTATTATTAAAGGCAAACAGCACATGCGCGAGTCTTCCGTAGTGTTGTCAACTGGAATGTTTAGTGTGCCGCGAGCATTTATCATCATCATCATCATCCTCAAGCAGCCATGGGCTACGGAGGTCCAACCAGACCACGCAGTTTACTTCTCCAAGCATATCTGTCTTGAGCTACATCTGCTGCATCCGGCCACTGCACACCAATTCTAACAAGGTCCTGTTTGACATTGTCTGCCCACCGCATCCTAGGTCTCCCCCTCCTTCTGAAGCCTCTAGGCACACTGTTCATAACCCTATTCGCCAATCTATAATTATCCATACGGGCAACATGGCCAAACCAGCGGAGTCTCTCTCTGCACAATATGCTGCTTAAAGGAGGTTGCAGACTCCTTTGCCTAACCTCATCATTAGTTACAAAGTTAAACCACCTAATACCCAAGATACTGCGTAAGCATCTAGAATCAAAAGCATCTAGTTTCCTGTTATCTTGTTTACACAGCGTCCAAGTTTCACTACCATAACTAACCCTAGAAAGAACCAAACTATTATACAGTCTAATTTTAGTCTTTAGGTGTATACGCCTATTTCTCCACAATCTCCATAGATTCTTAAAAGTCCCGGCAGCAATACCTATTCGTCTGTTAATCTCATGCCGCACATCACCAGTATCAGTTACATAGCTCCCAAGGTAATTAAACTGTGACACCTGCTCAAGACTGCAACCATTCAGATTAACTGAATCACAACCTGCCTGACCAATTTTCATCACTTTAGTTTTCTCTCTGTTTATAACCAAACCTACTGTACTCCCAGTCTCATTAACAGTTCGAATGAAAGAGTTCATCTCATCAACATCATTTGCCAAAAAATCATCAGCATAATCTAAATCAGAAATTTTCGTATCTCCAGCCCATTTAAGGCCAAAAGCTTTCCCTTGAAGTGAATTTCGCATAACATAATCAACAACCAAACTAAAGAGAAAAGGAGACAAAATGCACCCTTGTCGAACACCAGAAGTAATGCTAAACCAATTGCTACAAGACTTACCAACTCTCACACATGACTCAGTGTTATTATAGAGAGCTTTCATTATGTTAACTAACTTGTCTGGTATACCATATGATCTCACAATCAACCACAAATTATGACGATCAACAGAGTCGAAAGCCTTTTTGAAATCAACAAAGCTAGCAACCAAAGGTTTCTGAAACTCTAAACATTTCTCAAGAATCTGCCTAAGTGAAAATATCTGATCTACACATCCCCTACCACTTCTGAATCCACATTGCTCATCACGCAATTGCCTGTCAACCAGATTCTTAATTCTATTAAGCACAATCATGGAAAGAACTTTACCTGGAACAGAGAGTAGGCTGATACCCCTGTAGTTATCACAAGAACTGCGATCACCTTTTTTGAAAATAGGGATACCAATAGCTCTGGTGAAATCTTTAGGAACCATGCCTTTATCATAAAAGTTATTCAAAATTTCAGTCATCCAAGTGATAACCAAAACATTCCCAGCTCTGAGCATTTCTGTAGTAATTTCATCTACCCCTGGGGATTTATGAAGTTTCAGTTTAGAGATAGCCAAACTAACTTCAGATTGTGTTATAGGGCCAACATTAAAGCTGCCAATGCATCTATCATCATTACAAACAATGGGAGTAGAACTAACCACATTGTTTAGAACATCACTGAAATGCTCAGCCCACCTAGCCATGAGAGAATCCTCACTTTCTATAACCTTACCTTGTTTATCCTTCAATCCCTGTATGCCTGTCCGTTTTCTACCACATAAAACATTAACTATCTGGTACAGCTCTCTGCTGTTGTGCTGCCTAACCGCTTCCTCAGCTTTGTCAGCCAAGCTATCAAGCCAAAGATTTTTATCAGTAGCTAACTGATCCTTTACACGTTTATTAAGCTCTCTGTAATCTTTTCTATTAGGACTAGAAGGGTACTGATTAAGGACATTCCTGCAATTCCTTCTTTCTGAAATAAGCTCAATTGCCTTGTCACTTAAATAATTCTGCCTCCTCTGCACCTTTTGTCCTAAAAGAGTACTGTTAGTTTCCAAAAAAGCCTGTTTAAAATGGCCCCATTCTTCCTCAACTTCAGTATTAAGCAAACCATGACCGTCATAATGACTAAGTAACCTATCATGGTAAGCTTTTGCTATAACTGGGTCATTCAGAGCTTCAGTATTAAAGGTAAATTTTTTAACTCTAGCACAACACTTTTTAAGTTTAAGTTGCAAGACACTTTTAACAAGGTAATGGTCAGATCCAATTTCAGCTCCCCTATATGCCCTGGTATTTCTAACAGAACTAGCCCTTTGCTGTTAATTAATATATAATCAATCATATTCCTATGCAGCCCATCAGGTGAAACCCATGTGTATTTATGTATGTCGCGGTGTTTGTAATATGTGTTAGTTATTCTGAAACCATTGAGTTTACTTACCTGTAGGAGACGTTGCCCATTGCCATTGCACCTACCAATACCAAAAAGGCCAATCACCCCTCCCCAAAGGTCAGAGTCAGTACCAACTTTGGCATTGAAGTCACCAAGAACAAGGGTAATATCTCCTTTCTTGACAGAATTCAAAATGTCCTGAAGTTGTCCGTAAAACCTATCCTTCTCATCCTCATCAGCATCCTCAGTGGGGGCATAACAGCAGATAACATTCAAGTTTTTAATGCTTGTCTGAAATTTTGCTGTAAGAAACCTTTCATTAATGCACTCATATCCTAGAAGAGCATCACTAGCATGTCTGCTGAGCAGCAGACCCACGCCTTGGTGATGCTTTCCATCCTCCCTCCCTGTAAAGAGAAATTTAAAGTTATTTTTAAGTATCTCACCTTTACCTGTCCATCTGGTCTCTTGCAAGCCTAGAATATCTAGGTTATAGCGCTGGAATTCCTGCATGAGGACATCAAGAGAATAATCTCTATGTAATGTCCTCACGTTCCATGTTCCTGCAGAAAGAAAATGATTAGTAGGATTTTTAAAGAAATTAGGTTTATTGAGATTGGTAGGGCCAACAATATCAAACAGCCCCCTGATCGCAGGCATGGGGCAAAGACCCGTTCCTCCTCCGCTAAAGGCTGAAGTCACCGATGCTGGTAGGAACTTCAGGCACCACCTTTTCAAGTGGACTTTTTCAAGAGCCACATGGCCTGCCTGAGACGCATTACTCCAGTTTAGGCTTGACGATGCCCAACTAGCTAAGTAAGGTTCAGGTACCTGCGATGGCCTCTGATTAGGATTATCCACCAGCTGATATAAGGTATCCCATGCCTCTGTTCACTTAGAGCTGGCAACCCAGAAGCAAACAGAAAACACAGTGGCAGTCTCTCCCTCAACTGAGGCCCACCAGTGCAGCAAGTCCAGGATCCATAATCAAGCTCAAATCCATAAACAAGTCCAGTCTAGTAGGTATAAATGGTCAGCACCAGGACCCTGTGAAGTTGACCACTCCTCAGCAGGGTTGAAAAAAAAGGAAAAAAGTGGCCGTAGATGACCAGATCAGCAGGCCATACTGAACTGGCAGCCCTCCCCTTCCGTTCCCTTCCAAAAGAGAGTATCTCTTTTGAAAGGTACTAACGGCCTGCACCACGAGAAGGCGGGGTCGGACATTAGGTGCTAGACCTGGCCGGTTCTGTGCATCATCACTAGGGATTGGTACACAGCTCTCCTTCCAGTTTACGCCTAGCTACCATTTACAGGCCGCGAGCATTTAAGGAGAAAAATAATGTCTCATGAGCAAAAGAAGTTTGAGAATCTCTTCTCTACACCCATTGCCATCATGATACTTAAACAGCCTAATAGTGATTAAATGCGTAGTAAATCAGTGATGTGGATTAATTTGTGTAATATAAGGTACTAGTGATCATACCAGGAGTGAAGCAGATTGAGATTCACTCAAAACAACTTATTGTCAGGCATGATGTGCTTGGCTAGTCATGTGCATATACTTGGAAAGCTCTGAAGGAGAGTCCATTCAAAAGATAGCGATTGACCCTAAGGTGTGCAGCTTAAGGGGCGGGGGTGGCTCAGTCGGTAGCGCGCCAGGCTCGTAATCTGTAGTTCCCAGGTTCGAGTCTCAGCTGGGTGAGCGTTGAGACTTATCTCCGCAAAAATTCCCCGCCCTGCCCACGGTCAGTAGGGGACACCGATGGGCTTGGAAAGGCCGCCGTCCGTCGGATGGGACGTTAAGCCGTGGCTCCGTGTGCGGGAGAGCCATACCATGTACACGTTAAAGAACACGCTGGATGGCCTTGACGGGAGGCTACCATCTGTCTCCCAACAGCTGTTCCAGTGGGTCCCCTCCCCCAACCTTCTCTGAGCCTTCGGGGTCCATGTGACCTGGCCATTTAGCCCATGGTGTGCAAAAAAGTGCCGCTCAGAGGTAAAACAACCCAACAACCCAAATCCATTCTTACTGTTTGGCAAAATGATAATTCCTTCTGCAACTTAGCATTAAGCACATCTCATTATTCCATGTTCAAAATACTTCCTCTCTTTGAATTCTATCAACGAAGTCTCAGTCTCATATACCTAGTGGCTAATCCATATCCTACTGGCTAATCCATTCTTCTATCTGTTTGCCAATTGCTTATTTCTTAAACATAAATCCCTGTTTCAATAGGTAAAGTATTTTCTGCTTCCATTGCATTCTTTAAAAGTCACATTCTCCTTACTTAATGATTAATCCAATGCCATTCTGTTTGGCAAATGCTTATTCTTTGAAAACTCCTCCCGATGAAATATCCAAAATCATCTTCTCATCTCCTGTACTAATTCATTCTTATCTCCTTATCTCCTTATTCTCTATACTAATTCATTCTTATCTCCTTATCTCCTTATTCTCTATACTAATTCATTCTTATCTCCTTATCCTCTACACTAATTCATTCTTATCTCCTTATTCTCTATACTAATTCATTCTTATCTCCTTATCCTCTACACTAATTCATTCTTATCTCCTTATCCTCTATACTAATTCATTCTTATCTCCTTATCCTCTATACTAATTCATTCTTATCTCCTTATCCTCTACACTAATTTATTCTTATCTCCTTATCCTCTATACTAATTCACTCTTATCTCCTTATCCTCTATACTAATTCATTCTTATCTCCTTATTCTCTATACTAATTCATTCTTATCTCCTTATCTCCTTATTCTCTATACTAATTCATTCTTATCTCCTTATCCTCTACACTAATTCATTCTTATCTCCTTATTCTCTATACTAATTCATTCTTATCTCCTTATCCTCTACACTAATTCATTCTTATCTTCTTATCCTCTATACTAATTCATCTTATCTCCTTATCCCCTATACTAAAAAATTCTTATCTCCTTATCCTCTACACTAATTCATTCTTATTTCCTTATCCTCTACACCAATTCATTCTTATCTTCTTATCCTCTAATTCATTCTTATCCTCTAATTAATTCTTATCTTCTTATCCTCTACACTAATTCATTCGTATCTCCTTATCCTCTATCTCCTTTACGACCTCATTCTTCTTATTCTTTCATCTCCGAAAGCAATCAATTTTTAACTTCTCTCATGTGCTACATCAAACCACTTTCACCTGAGAGCACGCCTGCTATTGGGCTCACCTTATCACTGCCCAACTACTATTGGGTTTATCTCGTCGCAGCATCCCAACTATTGGATTTACGAAAGGCGTTGGAAAAAGTTCTTGACCTTGATCTGTAGAACAAAAACCATTTAACCTACCTCAACAAAACTATTACTTCCTCCAAAGTACTCTCCTGCGGGCATCTATGCAGAGTTGCAGACGTTATGCAAATTCTGAAAGGCTTGGTGGCAATTTCTGAAATTCTGAAAATGCAAATGAAAAGGCAAATTCTGAAATTATTGGGAAATACTCCGCAAGTCTGAATGAATAATTTTTTGCAAGGTCTTGCACTCTTGAAAAAGGCTTCCCAGCAAGTTCCTTTTTCATTTTTTTAAACAACAAAGAACCCCACGGTGCAAGATCGGGTGAATATGCAAGATGGTGTAGCTGTTTGATTTTTTTTTTCTCTTCCAGATAGTCAGTAACTAGCAGGGTTTGTGAGCACCGACATGTCATGAAGAAGACTCTTTTACACGCCTATTGTTGGATGTTTCATCTCCTTAACCGTTTTGAGAAAACAATGTTAGTGTAGCATTGGCCATTTATTGTCATTTCTTCAGGTAAGGTGTCCATGGTTACCACTCCTTGGGAATTGAAAAATATTGTGATCATCCTCTTTCTTGAACAAAAGTCTTGTTGAAGAATTTGGGGACGTGATTGCTCTTCCTCAACCGAAACATGGTTGTGGATCTTTCTGGGAGATATATAGTAATAAAACCACATCTCATCACATATACCGTCGGATGGGACGTTAAGCCGTGGCCCCGTGTGCGGGAGAGCCATACCCTGTGCACGTTAAAGAACACGCTGGATGGCCTTGACGGGAGGCTACCATCTGTCTCCCAACAGCTGTTCCAGTGGGTCCCCTCCCCCAACCTTCTCTGAGCCTTCGGGGTCCATGTGACCTGGCCATTTAGCCCATGGTGTGCAAAAAAGTGTCGCTCAGAGGTAAAACAACCCAACCCAACTCCAATCCACGCTGATCTCTTCTCCTTCTGCAATGTGTTTTGATATTTTTTTCTCCTTAGCAATCCCTTTGGAATTTCTCCCATCTTCTACATTAACTCGTTTTTACCTCTTCATCTGATCTTACACAAAAATCATTTCCATCTTCTCCTTTCATCACTCCCAATCAAAGAACACTTTGGATGACCTTGACGGGAAGCAACATCTCCTCATGTCTGTCCAGTGGATCCCCTTTCCCAACCTTCTTTGAGCACTTTTGGTCCTTGTGACCTGGTCATTTGGCCCGTGGACAAAACAACTCAACACAATCTTTTACGAATTCAATTTGATCATCTCACTCATTTCCCATCCACTGATTCGTTTTGATATTCTCCTCATATCTCCCGTTATCAACTGCTCGTTTTATTTTTATTGATTTGTGTCTCAAAGTCTAAAGAAGGGGTCTCTGAAAGACCTCCTTTCCAATTAGAAAGAGTTATCATCAATCTTTTACATTTCCCTTTCCTTTCTTGCCACGAACACCAACCCAATACCTAAATTGAAAGATCTGTTGTTTCCCGACCCAACGAAAAACGATATGTGACTCACGCCCCTTAAGCAATTGCATTCAGGCACCAGTTGCTACCAAACTGCACCCCACTGAAAGCGAAGTAGCAGAAACAAATAGACTAGAACAGTGCCACACACGAATGGCGCAGATGCTTCAAGGCTGGCAATGCGACAGACAATTATTAACTCCTTAATCAGAATCACCGCCAAATCGAGTTCTCTTTTTCTCTTTAGCTTGGGCTTCGAGTCCATGTTTCCAACGTACATCTCATCCTTGTTAAAACACCACCCTTACTGAAAGTTTGAGCTGTTCCTGTCCAACTACCATAGCGTCTCGTATTGTGACTGCGAGCCATGACCCTTACAGGAAACGGCTTGGTGCACCCGCACGCAGAAGGGGACGATAACATCAGATAGAGATCAGTCGAACCGTAACGAGTCCTTCCGAAGCCGTTGGCCTTCCTCTGCTACCAACAAAATGTCCGCATCGATTGCATTCTGCCGTCGCCTCTTGGATCTAGTAAAGCATTGGAAAGCTCGCAAGGCTTCTCTGGTGAGGACTGCGAGGAATACAAAAAAAAAATTTTTGAGTTCTTGAACTGAGAAAAGAAAGGGTCTCTGAAAGACCTCTGGGTTGCAATTTATTTGTGCACACTATGTGCTAAGTGGCCTGATCACAAAGACTCCAAGGCTCAGAGAAGGTTGCGAGAAGGGAACCCACTGGACAGCTGTTACAGTATGGTTCTTCTGCACACGGGGACACGTCTTAACGTCCCCTTTACAGACGGCAGCCTTTATCCAACAGATACATTAGGCATGTGCCTTGTTTAGGATGGGGCGGGGGTGGCTTAGTTGGTAGCGCGCCAGGCTCGTAATCTGTAGTTCCCAGGTTCGAGTCCCAGCTGGGTCAGCGTTGAGATTTATCTCCGCAAAATTCCCCGCCCTGCCCACGGTCAGTAGGGGACACCGATGGGCTTGGAAAGACCGCCGTCTGTCGGATGGGATGTTAAACCGTGGCCCCATGTGCATGAGAGCCATACCCTGTGCACGTTAAAGAACACACTGGATGGCCTTGATGGGAGGCTACCATCTGTCTCCCAACAGCTGTTCCAGTGGGTCCCCTCTCCCAACCTTCTCTGAGCCTTCGGGGTCCATGTGACCTGGCCATTTAGCCCATGGTGTGTAAAAAAGTGCAGCTCAGAGGTAAAACAACCCAACCCTTGTTTAGGAGGGACTCCCGTGGGCAATATTATTAAGTGCTGCTCAGAGGTAAAACAACCCAACCCTTGTTTAGGAGGGACTCCCGTGGGCAATATTATTAAAAACCAAAAAGAATGAATAAATAAATAAAAATTTTTAAATAAGTAAAAATGCCGGTTTTGCTTATTCTAAGGAACTGCAGTACATTAATTAATACAATAATCTCTGCGTGTAATTTCTAAGACTCATTTAACTGATGCAGTCTATTTGTCCGTACACTACTCAGCTATTATGCATTTGGCTTCTGTTAGTGGAAAGCCCTAACGCATCCTGGCTGATGAATGGTGACAGGTTTTCATATTTGTTATTGGAATATTAAAAAGAAAATTTTCAGTATAATTCCATATATATATTTTTTTTAAATATCAGGCGAAGGCCTCCAAAGTCCTGGTACCAGAGTGTCTTAATCTGCCACTGCTGAGGGTTAAAGTTGTACAGAAATCGGTATTTTTAGAGAAATCGGAATTCTCCTTTCATCTCCTAGATCTATTATCAACCCTAGTTCAAAATGCCTATAACCATGATATGATATCTTAAATTCTGATATTAAATTTCTAATTTCCCCTTCTACAAATGAGTGCTATTTCCAAAAATGCATGAAGAGTTTAAAATCGAAAGATCTTTCTCAGAGGTGATCAGTAACTTCATCATTAAAATCTGAGAATGGGGATCCACAGTCATTTCTATCCCTATCCCCCCCACTGACTGGGGCGGGGGTGGCTCAGTCGGTAGCGCGCCAGGCTCGTAATCTGTAGTTCCCAGGTTCGAGTCCCAGCTGGGTCAGCGTTGAGATTTATCTCCGCAAAATTCCCCGCCTTGCCCACGGTCAGTAGGGGACACCGATGGGCTTGAAAAGGCCGCCGTCCGTCGGATGGGACGTTAAGCCGTGGCCCCGTGTGCGGGAGAGCCATACCCTGTGCACGTTAAAGAACACGCTGGATGGCCTTGACGGGAGGCTACCATCTGTCTCCCAACAGCTGTTCCAGTGAGTCCCCTCCCCCAACCTTCTCTGAGCCTTCGGGGTCCATGTGACCTGGCCATTTAGCCCATGATGTGCAAAAAAGTGCCGCTCAGAGGTAAAACAACCCAACAACCCCCACTGACTTAGATATTCGCCAATGTTTGGATTCTGTTTTCAGGAATCGTATGCCGCATGTTTGCGTCAAGGATAGACTGATGTACATTTTGGCAAAACTCCACTTTCGAATTCTCGAAACGTGATTGAAGCTTGGCGATTTTACATATCCAGGCAACTTTAAAATGGTTTCTTTTTTAAATTTATTTAGGATTTATTTATTGCTACTGATAAAATCCCCAGTCGGAAGTTTGGTAATTGTCCGTCCTATCAGTTCCAAATATTTTGGATTGGAGCATGGCCGAGTTGTTAGCGCGCTTAGCTATTGATCTCAGGGGACCTGGATTCGAGCCCGAGGTAAGGCATGGATGTTTGTGTTGTTTTTCTGCTGAGGTCCCATCATCCTCTTCTACTATGGCGTATAAACTGATAGGCTCCTGTCAAACCTCTGTGGCAAGCAGCTACTTGAGGGGGTATTTATTTTTTTATATATCTAAGACATAACCTAGAAAGGAAGTCAATTGCAACAAGAAGCCATTGAGACAGTGACGGTTTCAAGGGGTGGGGGTTGGGGGTGGGGTGCGGTGGAAGACTCCCCCCTAAAGACTAAGAGAGGGAATCGGAGAATCATAATAAGCATTTCTAGTTTTTTCCATTGCCCAATTTTTCAGTTGAGACGCATTTCGAAACGGCATTGACAATGCCTTCGCGTACATTTCCTTGAAGAGAACTGATCTTATACTCCTCATCAACACAAAAAAAGTGATATACTTTATTGAAGTTCAGTTAGCTGAAGTCATCATTACTACCATTCAGCACTAAAGCCACTCTACCCTTTTTATCTTACCTACCTTCCGATTGCTTTCGGCTTCTCGTTTGTCGGTTCTTTAGAAGGATGTCGGTTTATTTGTGGATTTTTCCCAAACGGATATTCCGCATTTACCTCACTCGCGAATCGATCGTAATGAGTTATGTATCAAATAAAATATTATTACTTGGGGGAACTATTTATGAAACAATTGCCCGCCAAAAGAAGAAACAAAGAGGGTTGGGTTGTTTTACCTCTGAGCGGCACTTTTTTGCACACCATGGACTAAATGGCCAGGTCACACGGACCCCGAAGGCTCAGAGAAGGTTGGGGGAGGGGACCCACTGGAACAGCTTTTGGGAGACAGATGGTAGCCTCCCGTCAAGGCCATCCAGCGTGTTCTTTAACGTGCACAGGGTATGGCACTCCCACACACGGAGCCACGGCTTAACGTCCCATCCGACGGACGGTGGCCTTTCCAAGCCCATCGGTGTCCCCTACTGACCGTGGGCAGGGCGGGGAGTTATGCGGAGATAAATCTCAACGCTGACCCAGCTGGGGGGCGGGGGTGGCTCAGTCGGTAGCGCGCCAGGCTCGTAATCTGTAGTTCCCAGGTTCGAGTCCCAACTGGGTCAGCGTTGAGATTTATCTCCGCAAAATTCCCCGCCCTGCCCACGGTCAGTAGGGGACACCGATGGGCTTGGAAAGGCAGCCGTCCGTCGGATGGGACATTAAGCCGTGGCCCCGTGTGCAGGAGAGCCATACCCTGTGCACGTTAAAGAACACACTGGATGGCCTTGACGGAAGGCTACCATCTGTCTCCCAACAGCTGTTCCAGTGGGTCCTCTCCCCCAACCTTCTCTGAGCTTACGGGGTCCATGTGACCTGGCCATTTAGCCCATGGTGTGCAAAAAAGTGCCGCTCAGAGGTAAAACAACCCAACCCAACTGACCCAGATGGGACTCGAACCTGGGAACTGCAGCTTACGAGCCTGGCGCGCTACCGACTGAGCCATCTCCGCCCCCGAAGAAACAAAGAAAAGAAAATTAGCTCTTGAAACGGTTATTTTACTAATACCCCTAACATAATCTAATAATATCTGTCTGTGAGACCACGTTAATTCCAATATCTGCTTCAGAGACCATGGTGACCTTAATATCTTTCTATGATATCGTTGATGACCCTAATATCTTCCTAGGAGACCGTTGTAGAACCTAATATCATCCTATAAGACTGTGGTGACCCTAATATCTTCCTATGAGACCGTTGGAGAACCTAATATCATCCTATAAGACTGTGGTGACCCCAATATCTACTTAGGAGATCGAGGTGACCTTAATATCTTCCTCCCCTCGGAACTAATCCTGGGTATTATCACTGGGAATATCTCAACGACTTATATCAAACATTAAATAAATAGCCTCCTACATCGACAAAATTTATCTACCGTCATGAAACAGCACTCAGGCTCGTAATCTGCAGTTACCAGGTTCGAGTGCCAGTTTTGTGATTTATCTCCGCTAACCCTTTTCCTGCCCTCGGTGAGAAAGGTGACACCAATAGGCTTAGAAAGGATTGAATGACACACTAAGACATAGGATCGCCATAATCCGATGGACGACGGCCTTTCCAAGTCCATCATTATCTCCTTTCTCACCGAGGACAGAACGGTGAGAAACGGAGTTAGAAGAGAAAATTTCAACGCAGGCGCAGTTGGGACTCCGACCTGGGAACTGCAGCGCTACCTATGAGTAAAATACCCGCCCCGACTAATTACGCGCATGTGAATCTAAATTCAAGCAACACAAAACTTGATTCAGCAATAACTTGAACCACTTGATTCAGCAATAACTTGAACCACTTGAGACAGAACAACTACACTGGCAGATAAATGAATTTTTTAGAAGCCGAACGAGATTATTTCACAGAAAATAATTCTCAAACAAAATAAATTTTTATTAAGAACATTTTAATAAATTTTTTCCATTAAAAATGGCTTTACCGGTTGGCTTAGACCAGGGGTGGGCAAATAGCGGCCCGCGGGCCACATTCGGCTCTCTAAGAGTTTTTTGTGGCCCGCCAAGACAGTCAGAAAAATCCGGCTTGAAGCGAAATTTCCTTCCCGTGCGCGACCGAAGATTCGTCTCGTATTTTCCACTAGGACGGCCACGTCAATACGCATGCGCAGTGTAGATACGAAAACAATTGCCCACCCCTGGCTTAGACTATACATTCTCTCAAGCAACTACTGTAACTATAACTCTAAAATTATAGTTACAGTAGACTCTCGATTATCTAGTATGAATGAGGAAAAAACAATCCCGGATAATCGAATTCCTGGTTAATCCGCCATCCATATAAAACGTACAACTTCAAAATCTTTAGAAAATATGATAGCCTGGACTTACTTTATTCATTTAAAATATGATAACAAAGAAATTTGCTTTTTCTCTTCATTCACCTTTAGGCGAATGTTTCTCTGCGTAAAACCTTTTTACTGCCGCATCGTATTTTAGATGCGGTGCCGAGTGGTTAGCGCGCTTGGCTACTGATCTAAGGGACCTGGTTCGAGCCCCGGGTAAGGCATGGCTGTTCGTGTCGTTTTTCTGCTGAAGGCCTGCCATCCTCTCAGACCTTCTACTATGGCATATAAACTGACAGGCTCCTGTCAGACCTATGTGGCAAGCAGCTGCTTGAGGGGGTATTTATTATTATTTATTTTATCAGTGGTTAGCACGCTTGGCTACTGATCTAAGGGACCTGGGTTCGAGTCCCGGGTAAGGCATGGATGTTCGTGTTGTTTTTCTGCTGAGGTCCTGCCATCCTCTCAGATCTTCTACTATGGAAGAAATTCTCTTCTACAATGGCTCCTGTCAGACCTATGTGGCAAGCAGCTGCTTGAGGGGGTATTTATTTATTATTTTTTCTCATATTATTTTCGGGCATGTATTAATTTTCTTTTTTCAACATCCCTGTTAATCGAGAGTCTACTGTATTTAGAAAATCTTATACTGAAAACCGATACCTTAACATTTCGACTTCTTTTTACGTTTTAAAGTCAAACTAGAGGCATTATAACCTATTAAAAAAACTAAATAATTTTTTTTGCAGTTACTATAACTGTAAGTTGATTGTGTGTCACACAACCACATAAATGTTGAGACATTCATGAAGATTAAGCTGCATTTCAAAATTTATACAGTAATCTCAGATTAACAGTGATGTGCCCCTAGCTACATTTGCTAATGAAATTAGAATGGTATATACTCCCTTACAGGACAAGATCTGGGGGGGGGGGGGGGGGGGAATGCCCACTGAAAATGCCAGTAAGAGGAATGGAAATCAAAAATGATTAAACTTCTGCATATTTCACACATTTTTCAAGATTTTTTTTTTTAAACTTTTAAAACGAATTGGAAAATGTTATACTGCAATGGAAATCCAATCTTTTGTCTCTCCTTCCACCTGTCTTTGTGGGTTCTATTGTGTCACTTGTCTCCTTCCTCCCCTATTAATTGGGGTGGGGGTGGCTCAGTCGGTAGCGCGCCAGGCTCGTAATCTGTAGTTCCCAGGTTCGAGTCCCAGCTGGGTCAGCGTTGAGATTTATCTCCGCAAAATTCCCCGCCTTGCCCACGGTCAGTAGGGGACACCGATGGGCTTGGAAAGGCCGCCGTCCGTCAGATGGGACGTTAAGCCGTGCCCCTCTGTGCGGGAGAGCCATACCCTGTGCACGTTAAAGAACACGCTCGATGGCCTTGACGGGAGGCTACCATCTGTCTCCCAACAGCTGTTCCAGTGGGTCCCCTCCCCCAACCTTCTCTGAGCCTTCGGGGTCCATGTGACCTGGCCATTTAGCCCATGGTGTGCAAAAAGTGCCGCTCAGAGGTAAAACAACCCAACCCCTATTAATTTTTTTCTAGATCCAGGCCTGCTTTCTTATATTCATGAGCAAAATGGAGATGAGATACACTCAACTGTAGATTGAGGATCTGTGTATCAATAACTATAAGGATATGAGTATATCCTAATAGTTATTGATGATCAGGGCTCCTATATCTGGCCCTGATCATCAATAACTTTGAGGCTAAATGATAGATTCATCCTTTAACACTATGCTGGTCTTGCAAGGTAATTATTTACCAAAGTTTCGGTTTGGTACCCCCAGTGCTGTTTAAGGTTTCTGAAGACCACAGCTGCAAAAGTTTTGGTAAACCTCCAACTATCTGAGGGGTGGGAATACTCAATCTACAAAACTTTTTACAATTTACAAATTGCTGCAGGTTAAATAAATTGAATTACAAAGGTGCACAAATAGAAAATTTAATATGCATTATATAAATTTGCACATATTGCAAAAATAAACAAGAAATCTGTTTTTAGTTGAATATTTGTCAAAAACCGCATTATATTTAGAATAACTGAAGTAAAAACACGAGATATGTATGTAAGTAGTTTATTACATTAATCGAGAAATATTTTACTAAATAAAACGAAAAAAAAAAAGGATATTTACTGTTTTGTGTCCCCTATGAATGTCTAAACCCCAGGCGAGCGCCTCATGCACTGTGTAGTAATTCCCAGTGTCTTTTGAAGGCTTTCATTTTTAGTTGTTCTGCATATTTTTAATTTTTTCCAGCATGCATTTTCTCATGCCTCAACATTTATGTGGTTGTGTGACACACAAACAACTTACAGTTATAGTAACTGCAAAAAAAAATATTTAGTTTTTGTCAAGTGAAATCAACCCTTGTACAAATTTTTCTAAAATCTTAATTTCTGTAAAAACGGACAATTTTTTCCTGTCTTGTAATTTCTTCCTTTCCATCTGGTCTAGCGTCCTCCCCTTTGATGAATTTTTGAAGACATCTTTAAACGGGTTATTTTCGTTTTTTGAAACATCCTAGATTAATGTTTGTGTTTTATCAAATTTAATTGGTTACTTTACTTGTAGAGAAAGGGCAAGGCTTACTGGCAGTTAAAAAAATACAACAGCGAAGCCCTGGTGTGGCCTCGACTACAGACCTTTTTGCAGATGTCTGTCACTTTTATTTTCTGAATCATAAGTTGCGATGTTCCTGATAATTGACGGCTTTATGAATTATACTTTTCAAAATTAGCTCTGCTAATCCTTTTGAATTGAAAATTTTACTCCTGAGTAGATGCTATCACAGAGGTTACTATAATACGCCATAACAGAGGAGGCTAATTTCACCATGATCTTACACACCTTGAACCTCGATTCAGTTTCATGCAATAATTAGACGAAAAATGTAAGAATCTACTTTCTTAGTATTATTAGAACTGTATCATCCTAAACGTTTCTATAACAGATGATTTTTTGCTTCACTTTGATGCAGACTGATATTAGAGGGGTTGTTATTGCTGTGCGTGTATTAAACGAAAGCCTTTGATTCTGCGCAATGCAGCACATCGGTTATTTCGATGCAACCTGTGCTCTATTTTGCTGTCTCCAGGCTAGGGAAAACAACGCGTTGGTCTGCCATTATTGTGAAGTCGAGCTGCATCAATAACGGCTGTTCTTCGTAACACTCGGCAGCCGCTCGTTTCTCCCGGGCCTGTCCATTTCGACGTACCTTACTTCCTGCGTCCGCCCCTCCCAGAGCTACAGTTAACTGCTAAATGCGAATTGCATGCTGGGAGCCACGCCGGTCCCTGACGTCACGGGCGTTGATTGTCGAACAAAGAAGATGGCGGGTGAGTATTTCTGATTTAGAGACACTTTTTAACTCGTAATCAGGATGCATTTTTATCTCTTATATGCAAAGTAGCATATTCTAATGATGTGCTTCTTTTATAGGTACCGTCCTGGGTTACCAGTGCAGTTACTGCTTCGAGAATGTAACAAGTGTACGAGTGAAATGCTCGGAATGTACAGACTTCGATCTTTGTTTACAGGCAAGTCACATGACCTTAGTCCATGCCCACTTTGGCCCCACGTTGATAACCCTGAAAGGCCCCTTTTACACAGTTAAGAGTTAATGTGCTTTTGAGCTATATAGATAGGGGTAGTTCGTAAACGAGACAAATGCATAGTAAATGAAGTTTGGTCGTTCAGTAATTTTCACCATAGAAAACAATAAAAAAAAGAAAACTAATTATTTTAATAAATTTATGCATTAAAAAAAATCTAAGGAAGATGTGATCACTTCAATAAACAATTAACATTTAATTTTTTTATATAAAATAATATAAAAGTTTTTGCACAACTAGGTTATATACAGTAAAATAATCTGTTAGCATTTAAAATTTCCAGAATGTAAATCATGGGCACCAAAAATGTATAATATGATTTGACAGTTTGGCTCCCTCCTTAGATATTTGTATAAAAGTTTTGTTATTTCCAAAAACTTCATTAAAAAGTTTAAATGGTTAATAATGAAATAATTTTTTAATATTTGTTGCTATTTTGTGGTGTAATATTTTCACTTATATTCATCATATCTCGTGATGCAAAATTTTTATGTTTATTATCACCAGCCCAGTGGTTAGCATGTTTGGCTGCTAATCAGAGAGATCTGGGTTTGAGCCCCAGATGTAGCATGGATATTTTAATGTGTTGTTTTTCTGCTGAGATCTAACAGATATCTGGTATATTATGTTGACAAGCATTTTCAGAGGGTTAATTTATTTTTGATTATTTCTTCTAAATATATATTTGACAAAAAAAAGTGGCATATGTTAAGAAAAACTTACTGGTGTTTTAAGGAGTTTTGGTATGTTTAAATTGTTGTAAATAAGTATTTCGGAGAAATAGTAATAAGCAGTTGTAATAGTAATAAGATAAAATTACTCTATAAACATTAGGTGTAATAATAGCATGGGGTATTGGGAAAAACAGTCTGCTCATTAACAGCTAATGGAGTAACTGATATCATATATTGGTGTGATAAATTCAGCTTAATTATTAATGAGCTGATTGTTTTTCCTGATACCATGTGACTAGTATAGCACCTACAGTATTTTATGGCATAATTTTATTTTAATTTAATTCTTCACACTGTGTTTATACTTTCAATTTTTATCCTTGTTATTGGTGGATTTTTCAATGAAATGAAATATCCTTGTTATTGTTGGTTTTCCCCTGAGCATGTTTTTGTGCACACAGTGGGCTGAAACCATAAATATATCTAGATTAAAGATATGACACCAATGACTAGTGAGTGTGTTACAGCTAATGGTACTCAGTTTGTTTTCTGACTGTTGATAGGGGCGGGGGTGGCTCAGTCGGTAGCGCGCCAGGCTCGTAATCTGTACTTCCCAGGTTCGAGTCCCAGCTGGGTCAGCGTTGAGATTTATCTCCGCAAAATTTCCCCGCCCTGCCCACGGTCGGTACGGGACACCGATGGGCTTGGAAAGGCCGCCGTCCGTCGGATGGGACGTTAAGCCGTGGCCCCGTGTGTGGGAGAGCCATACCCTGTGCACGTTAAAGAACACGCTGGATGGCCTTGACGGGAGGCTACCATCTGTCTCCCAACAGCTGTTCCAGTGGGTCCCCTCCCCCAACCTTCTCTGAGCCTTCGGGGTCCTTGTGGCCTGGCCATTTAGCCCATGGTGTGCAAAAAAGTGCCGCTCAGAGGTAAAACAATCCAATTCAATGACTGTTGATAATAGTAACTTATTCACTCAACGATAATCGCAGCATAACCTGATGCTCTTTTGGCATTGAAAAAGCAATAAATATTTAGCGGAAAAAATTTTCGCCGACATACGGGAATTGAATTTCTCCCACTCTCTGGCATGTTTCTGGAGAGATGCAGTTTGATTCCCGTATGTCATCGAAAATTTTTTCCGCTAAATATTTATTGATTTATGCACTTGTTCACTTGTAACTTTTTGATATTTTTGTAAGCAAGGATAACCTTAAAGTTAATTTTTAAAATATGTTTATTGTGATAGATTAAAAGAAGATGGTCGAGTTTATAGTATTACTAATCACATCATACTTAATTTAATTGCATTGAATGGATTCATTTCATATAGGGAAACTTCCTTATAGTATCACTAAACCTACTGTGTAAGTTGCTGTGAAGCATTCAAATAGCAAGAAACAAAAGCAGCCCAACAAAATAATGCTCTCAGTTGCTTTATAAAGTTTTTTAGTTTATGTGCATATCTAATAAATTATCAAACAAAATTTGAGAATATCATAACAATATTGGCATTGAGCATTTGTTTTTAATAAAAAATATTATAGTTTTAACATTTCTGCCAGTAAGCAGTCAGTAGCATAGGGGTGTGTCTCTTGGTTTCTAAGGAGGAGGTTCAAGGTTCATGCCCAGTGGGTAAACAATGTTTTTCCCATCAACTTTGCTTTTGCTTATGTTTTTGCCCTTGCGGTGTGTAAATATTTGCAAATATTTGATGTGGCATAACTTGCCAGGTTATTTTTTTGTAATAACTTGAAGACAGAAAGCATCCTTTAAAAATAATTGTAAAGCTGCTGCCATACATTGCTTTACATCATGTCTATAGAATCTGAAGCAGAGTAGCCCATGGTGCACATGTGTATTAATGACTGTTAGTTTCTGTTTGGTGTCCATAGTAGTGCTGAAAGCTCTGCTATTTTTTTATATAGCATATACTTAACTATGTGCTAAATAGCTGGATCCCAAAGATCCCAAGGGCTTAGAGAAAGTTCTAGTGGTCAGCTGGTGAAACAGATGGAAGCATTCTGTCAAGACCATCCAGTGTATTCTTTAGTATCATATATGCTATTTAATATATGCTCCTTGTGCTCTCCTGCACAAGGAGCCCCATTTGACAGATGGTAACCTTTTGCAGGCCATCTGTGTCCCCTTTCACAGTAAGGGCAGAATGGAAGTTAGCAGAAAATTCTCAGTGCAGACACAGTTGGACTTTGTCAAAGATCGAGTCGAAGTCGAAGCATACCAGACTTATAATCTGCAGTTCATGAACCTATGTTCATAAACTGCAGATTATGAGTCTGGTAAGCTAATGACTGAGCTAACATCTCCCCTTCATTAGTTATGGAATTAAAGAAATGTTTGTAGTGGATTCTTTTTGTTATACAAGTTAGTGTAAGGTGAAGTCTGTAGATAAATGATTCTCAAATTTATTTTTGTCATGGCACATTATTGTGGTGTAGTAAAAATTATATATACTTGTGGTATACTAAAAATTTAATTTCACAACACTGTGGGAGACTTGTGCATGAGATGTTTTGTCTTCAATTCTAGCCATTTCTGTGGAGTTGTTTGTTAATGCAGAGCTGTTGTGCTCAAGTTCTAATGTATATTGAGGTTAGTGTGTTCTCTGTATGTGTTATGGGCATATTTCATGTTAATTTTGGTTTTAAGATTTAACATGGATGTGTTTTTGAATAAATGGGAAAAGCTAAAGGAAAAATCAGTGGCAGAAAGCAGAAACAAAATGTACAAAATTAAATTTGAAACCCCAGCAATTATTAAAATACATTAAATATTTACATGATTATGCTGTCTAGGTGTTAAAATATTCTTGAGAAGGCCTTATAGTACATTTTTAGCTGTTTGATGTCAACTATATCTACACAGCTTGTGCTTGATGAGACTTTTTAACTCTTAAAATGTTCCAAAGGAATGGATGTTAAAGGAGTAATTACTATTCTTGTGAATTCTTCAGGCTGACTCAGATGTTCTTATTGTTGACGGGTTATGTTGTCGTTCTATTGTGTTGCCGTGTGGTGGTACTTGTCAGTAAAAATTGCTTCTTTCACTATTAGAGTGAGGCAATGTCCTTGTTGTTTACTGCTGTATATCAGTCCTTTCTTTGAAGTTTTGCGAAGTTCCAATGTGAAGATTGTTGTAGACACTGTTAGTCACCAACATTATTGAACAAACTTGCACTATTTTGGTTGGTAAAATTTGGAAGTTACTTTGCCATGTTTTAGTTTGGCTTTCTCTCAAGAAACTTTAATAACTTTTGACTGAACATTCTATTAAAACACAAATTTAACAAACTGAAATTTGAGAAAAGAATTTTAGAACATCAAGTCTAAAAATGGCTAGCTCTGATGACATGTTTTGCTTCCGTCCACCTGTGGGGCTTTTTATGGCACTTAAGTTTGCGATTTTAAGCTTTAAATAAGAGCTTTCCTTTGTGGTAATTTGTGCCATTACTGGTGTGCTGATGGTAGGGGTGGAATCTTATTAATGCATGTTATTTTTATGTAAATTAATCATAATGTTTTCTGTGTATTGTAATTGAAATTTAGTGTGTGGGGGGGAGGGGGTTCTTCTATAGGTTTAAAAGTTAAAACATCTATTTTTAAATCTTTTTCTATGATTACTTGAGCCAAAGTGGTGTTAGGTTTCTTGTTTTTTATATCTTGCTAGTGCTGTACAATTCTTTGTTCATATGTTCTGTTATGTTTTGCCTATCTATTGATTTTTCCTGTCCAGTTTGTTTTCTGAATCAAGGATTTCTATATTGTAGACTCCTCCAGTGCGGAGGAGTGCTCTGTCATTTATAATAAGTTTTTTAATGTTATTAGTTATTGTGTAAGGTACTCTGATTTCATATTTACCAGGAGGAGTCTATAATATAGAAATCCCAGATCCAGAAAAAAATCAGTATATAGGCAGAACATATGAGCAAAGAATCACAGAACACCAACAAGATATTAAAAACAAGAAACCTAATACTGCTTTAGCTCGAGCAATCATCAAAAAGTTTTAAAAATAGATAATTTAACTTTTAAACCTATAGCCTCACCCCCCCCCCCCCCCATTAAAATTTCAATTCAATACTCAGAAAACATTATGATTAATTTACATAAAGACAACATATACATTAATGAGATTCCACCCCTACCAGCAGCGTGGAATCTTTTGCTGCATGAGAACACTGGTAACAACCCAAATTAATACTAGGGAAGTTCTTATTTAAAACTTAACATCACAAACTTAAGTGCCAGATAAAACCCCCCAGGTGATCAGGAGCAAAACATGTCACTGGCCGCTTTCATGGCCATGTCGCTAGCCACTTTTAGATTTGATGTTTTAAAGTTCTTTTTTAAAATTTCAGTTTGTTAAATGTGTATTTAAATGGAATGTTCAGTCAGAAGTCAAAGTTTCTTGAGAGAAAGCCTAATTACAATATGGCAAAGGGTTATAGTAATGAACTTCCAAACTTTATGAACCAAAATAGTGAAAGTTTGTTCAGCAATGTTGATGAACAACAGTGTCTACAACAACCTTCACATCGGAATTCATGTGAAACTTTAAGGAAAGGACTGATATACAGCAGTAAACAACAAGGACATTGCATACTCTAATAGTAAAAGAAGCAATTTTGACTGATAAGTACCACCAAACAAGTGAGTGCCTGAGAAAGACAACATAATCTGTCGACAATAAGACTGTCTGAGCCAGCCTGCAGAAGAACTCACAAGAATGGTAATATGGTCCTTTTAACATCCATTCCTTTGGAACTTTTTAGGTTTAAAAGTCTCTTGAAGGTAAGTACAAATTGTGTAGATACACCTAACGACATTGCAAAGTACATCAATCAGCTAAAAATATAAGGCCTCAAGAATATTTTGATTCCTAGAGAGCATAATCATGTAAATATTAAATGTATTGTAGCAACAAAATGGTTTGTAAATTCCATTTTACTTGCAATATCTGAAATTTCATGGCCTTTCTGATTTTCACCCTTTGAGAACCACTGCTTTAGATGTAGGGTGCTGTTGGGGAGTTTTAATTTGGTGTATATATATGGATATGAATCATGCAGGATCAAATAATTGTACAATTAGTAATATCATGAATAGTATTTGGTAAATTTATGTTGGTTATGTATTTAGTGACTTGCAAGGGCATTTGTTCATTGCAACAGTATTCCAGAAAATTGTTAATAAGGCTTATAAGGCTTAGTGATTATTTTAGAATTATATCTTATGCCATTTTCCTTCTCAGTACTTTACAAATATGGTGTTAATTTCTTGACTTTTTAAAATACTTTTGCCATAATATAAAGCATGTAATATATTGTCAAGGCAATTATCACTCTTAGTTTAATATCGATATAATTAAGGCTAAAATGGAGGGAGTGAAAATTAGAGGAAAAAACCAGGTGGGATATGAACCCACAAGAAAAATATTTTGTATGAAAATGCTGAAGATTTTATTAAAAGATGTAAAATATATTCTTTCAATATAGGAAGTGTAGAAAGGTTTAAAAAATATTCACATATGATTGTGTCAAGCAGTGGTTTCCAACAGGGGCATTTTTTGTTTGAGTGTTGTGGTAGAGATAGAATTTTGAATAGTTCTTAGATTAACATAGTTATGCATGTTTTTATATCTGTGTTAAAAATTCATGGATGCCAAGTACTCTTAAGTTTATATTCACAGTAAATATTATTTCAACTAGTTGTATACTGTAAAAAATTTTGAATTCTGTGAAAGGGGCACTAGGCTGAAAAATATTGGGAACCACTGGTGTAAAGCAAACATAATCATCAATCAGCTAAAAACCTCCTGCAGAATACTAGCATTTTAATGCAGTATTCTGCAGAATACTATGCAGAATAAATGTAGTATTCTGCAGAATACTAGCATTTTAAAAAATGCTAGTATTCTGCAGGAGGTGGCTTATAGGCCAAACACAATGATACAGAAGAAAAAGCGATGTACTTACTTCCAGGTTAAAGTAAGATGCCTAAATCAACGTAGTTCTAAGTGCACTTGTATTTTGATGTTCCTAGATGTCAGTCCTAATTGTGTTGAGAATTTCTCCACTTACTCAAATTACCATCAATGAGAAAGTGGCACCAGATGGGGTTGGAAAGGCTGCCCTTCATTGGATGGGATATGAAGCCATGACCCCATAAGGAAGAAAGCCATACCTTGGGCATGTTAAAGAACATGCTAGGTGGCTTTGACAGAAGGCTTCCGTTTGTCTCCTAAAAGCTGTTGTCCTGTGTATACCTTTCCCTAATTTCTCTTTCGTAGTAGGTTAATGGCTGGTCCTTGTGACACCACTATTTTTTAGCCAATCAATTTATAAAACATTGTACAGTTAAATTGAATCAGTTGTTTTTTAGTGTAAAGAAAATTTTTCAACAAACACAAGAAAGCTTGCAAACAGACAGTATTACAGCTCATTTACTGAATGTGGAGTTACATGTCTTGATAAAACATTTGACAAATCATGCCCTTAGCAAATTTTATGTAGGGTACTCTCCTGGGGGAGGGGGGGAGTTTAAAAGGGAAAATTTGCCATAGTCCTTACAGATTGAAGAAGCTTTGTACTTACTCATGAGGGAAGCTTAAAATTATTTCATCATGAGCATGAGACACTTAAGATTCTTAAGACTGTGACACTGGTTTTAAGTTAAATATTAAATTTTAGCCAGTTTTAACAAGTGACCATGCAAGTTGAAAATGCATTTGGTAACAATATTTTCAGTTTCACTAACCAAATTAAAAGTTTTCCAATATAAGCTAAAATCTCTGCACTTGATGCTTTGATAGCTTATTGGATATGCATTTCTAAAATTCAAAAGTTCACTGTGGGAAAAACTCACTCATATTGACATTGCAATGGACATGAGTGAAATATAGTATGTAGGTTAGAGCACTGCAAAACAAATTTAACCTTTTATCAAGCAATTTTAACCTTTTCACTATCATAAAAAAAAATACCCCCTCAAGCAGCTGCTTGCCACAGAGATCTGACAGGAGCCTGTCAGTTTATATGCCACAGTAGAAGATCTGAGAGGATGGCAGGACCTCAGCAGAAAACAACACGAACATCCATGCCTTACAAGGGGTTCGAACCCAAGTCCTGTAGATCAGTAGCCAAGTGCACTAACCACTCGGCCATGGGACACCAGCCCAAAATGGCCAAGTATCATCATCTGACCACTGCTAATCCTTCCTTTTTACTACTTCCTACCTACAGTTTGGCTGGAATGGTAGTAAAAGGGTTAAGCTGGTCATTGCTAAAAGGAATAACCAAAAGCAGCCTGCTTGCCAAGAGGTCTGGCAGGAATCACAGTCAATTTCTAGGGCGTGAAGAATTTGGCTTGGGCCTCAAGCTCAAGAGACAGTTGAAATTTTAAGTAGACTTGTTTTAAAAAGATTTTTACATTTTTAAAATGCAAGGGCCTTAAAAACAAAGTTTTTGTCGGAGTTCAGAGACTGTTGTTATAATATACCATAGTGGGGTGATTAATCCTAAAAAGCACATAAACCTCCTGAAATAATATAGAAAAAAAAATGGCTTTTGATGAATTGTTTTACCTATTCAAAATTTTATTTATGTGTCATAAGAGGGGAAGTATATTTCCTCCATGCTGAAAGGCTAATATGAACATAAACCTAACTTTTCACTGTACCTGTGTGTTTCATTTACTGTGTTGAAACATGCACCATGTTTATACAATTTATTATATTAGAGGGATCACGTGACAGAATAACCTATAGAGATATGAGCTCAGTTCTGTACTCATTACTGTAGTGTGCATGTACCAAGATTTAATATGATTGCATGGCTCATCATAAGAACATGACCCAAAACTTTAAGAGTAATTGAAAATGGAAGTAGGAGGCTTTGAAATCATTACTTATTAGAAACCACTGTCAGACAGAATTTTTTTTCTTCAGTAAACAGAAAAGCTTCTGGTAAGATGCCATGATGCATTGAAATAGCAGTAAAAGAAAAAGATAATTACTATCAGTTTGATTACTAAGAAATCTTTTAATTTTGCACATACAGTCTGTCTTACTGTACTAAGAAGCAAGATCAGTATGAAGGTACACAGGAAAGTATTTCATAACTATCCTACACTAGAAGTCTTTTGACTTGTGATTGGAAAGTAGGTTCATATATGACCATTACCGAAGTTCCTCCTCCCACAAACTTTGCTTTCTCTGCTTCTTTTTTGCCTGTATTATTTTATATGGTATTATATCTACTACATGTTTGAGATACTTTTTTAAATAAGAACTTCTAATGATAAGAGATAGATACCAAACTTGGCATACAATTTCTTCTAATCATAACTTAGAGCAATATAAGGGTTTGGGGCCCCAAATTTATCCCCCCCCCACAAGCAGAAAAAACCACGGGAAAAGAGAATTTCTGCCATCGATGATGCCATGTATCCACCTGACCACCCACCCACCCACCCAGAAATTACAGCTATCATAAAAAAAGGTACAAACTACTTCTAAATGATAGCTAATGACCCTAAAAGATAGATAAGAATGAACTAGTCTAAAAGATAAGAGCTAGGATCACCAAATTTGGTATACAGCTTCTTTTCACTGTGGCTTTAAACAATATAAGGATTTGTTCCCCCAATGTTTCTTCCCATCCACTCAAAAAAAAAGGGGGAGATAGTAAAAATTATTGAGCCTAACAGGTTATATCTCAAATAAAAGCTACTGATGTGGGAAGTATCCAGTGGTGCACTGGCTGACTGACTGATGGAAACAAATATAAGAAAATTTCAAGTTAATACAATCGAAAGAAAAATTACTGACAGTTTATATATACCAATGTGTACCCTGTGTTGCCATGTCTTCTGCACAAATTTAATGCATACAGTTTCACATTAATGTGAATGCTGTTTTTGGACACTTTTTACCTACACTACTATAATGTAACTTTACAAAATAGCAAACATATTTGAAATGTATCTTTTTTGTTGTTAGTTTTAACAAATATTTGTATTTACTAGCACATCACTTGTCAAAATTTGGCGGAATAAAAATTCTTCAATAATAAAGTATCACAGGAAATGTCCTGTTGACAAGAGGTACTTGAAATAATTTGCTGAAAAAAAAAATTGGTTTTGGCCTGAGTGGGATTCGAACCCACATCTCCCACAAGCACACCAGGTATCATAACTACTAGACTATTCTTTTTGAAGATGGTAAAGTAACTATGATAATCATCGTATTTTATAATAACTGTAATTTCTGGGTGGGTTGGTGGACACACAACAGTGGCAGAAATTCTCTTTTCCCGTGATTCTGTAGGTATTTAAGAGATTGGTCCCAAATTTTGTGGGATGGTCCCACTTAGTTCTAGCCCTGTTGGGGTAAAAGATTGGGTTCCTAGCTGCTATGGATTGGGAGTTATCCCTCAAAATGTATCAGAAATTTCTGGGGGTGCTTTTATTGCCTATGTTGTGAATGGAGTTGTATGTTGTCAACGACAGTTGTGACTGGAGTAGTATGTTAACGGTGGAAATTGTGTGTTAACTGTGAATGAATTTGTTGATGGGAAGAGTTATCAATGAACATATATTTTGCTCCAAACTCTTGGCATGATTTTAACTAGTCATATAATAGCTGTAATTCTGGACAAACAAATGGTGGGCAAGTGAACAGATCGGCAGATGTGTGTGATGTCATTGCTGGCAGAAATCGTCAGTTTCCCTGTGGTTCCATGGCTATCTGAGTGATCATTACAAAATTTAGTGCGGTGGTCCCACTTAGCTCTAGCCTTGTTGGAGTAACTGATCAGGTTCCTAGCTGCTGTGGGTTGAGAGTGATTCCTCAAAAAAGTATCCGAAATTTTTGGGAGCACTGCCATTACCTACCTTGTGAATGGAGTAGTATGTTGTGAGTAGTACATGTGGAAACTGTGAATGAAGTTAGAGTTATCAATAGACATATGTTTTGCACCAAACTTTTGGCATGAGTTTAACTAGTATAGCTAATATATTTATATGCATTGCTATTTCTAATGAAACATATATTCTTAATGAATATGGTGAAAAATAGTTGAAAGATATTAGAGTGATCCATATATCTTTCAACTACTCAGCACAGAGTAATGTTAACAAACAAATTGGCAGTACCTTGTATAACTTCTAAGAAATGGCAATCAGATGGCTTTAACAAATTATTTGTCATAGTTTAATAAAATATGCATCAAATAAAAAAAATATTATTTATCAAGTTTAAATTACATATTTTTATAAGATATCTATTAAAAAAAATTTAAAATGGCAATTTTTATTTTTTTTTAAATTGTTTTCTTTTATTGTACTAAAACTGATATATACGTTCTGGACACTGGAAGGGTTAAAATTTGCAATTTAGGTTGTGTGGTCTACTATATATTTTAGATGAAGACCTGAACAATGCTGGTAAATATGCTAATTTATTTCAACATTCAATGTAACATTACATGCAAATTTTTTTATTGTAATTTGTTTAATAGTAAAAGTGTATTTTATGTTATGTTCTAAATGAGCTACATTTATTATGCTTGTTTGCAAAATATCTTACATTTTTTGGACTGGATGCATAATTTCACTATAAAAATTTCAAAGTAACTTTAATTTTTTTTATTGTTGGTTAGGCTGGTTGGCTTGTTTTACCTCTTAGTAGCACTTTTTTTTGCTAAATGGTCAGGTCACAAAGACCTCAAAGGATCAGAGAAGATTGGAAAGTGTATTCAGACTGTTAACTGCTCCGATTTTTTTTTGGACTTTATCCAAAGGAAATAATAAAGGAAAGAATTGTTTTCATTTTAGCTCTTTAACTGCAGTAAAGTGTGCCTCTTTCTGCAGGTTTAAAACCTGCACTGTCAACCAAAGATTAAGTTGACTTCTTAATCTTTGGTTGACAGTGGCTCCCCTTCACACCATAATACACTGAAGGTCAGATAAGACTTTGGCTGATCATTTCTGGACAAAACACTAGGCAAAGGTTTCACCTAAATTCTTTACAATGTTTTGAAGGCTGCAAATTTATTCTAAATGGATGTATACAACTTGGGTCTATCTCTCACCTTCCCCATGCTGGACAACTAATTGCAAATTAGATTACTTATAAACCCTGTCACAGCTTCAGAATGAGGGAAATCATATCCACAGTTTAGAAAACATCCCTAATCTGTGGGTCATGATTTGGCATTACAATGGGAATGTGTCTCATGCATGTCTGTTGTAAGCTATTTGGGATGGCTTATCTGCAGTTTATGCAGTTTCTATTCAGTTTTAAGACTTTATAATTTGAAGTTTGTGTCATCCATGAATGTACTTATAGGCAATTATATTCCTTAGTTTCTGCTGTTTTCTGTATTATCAAAGTATATATATCATAGACTTTGCTCATGGTTAGCCTCATGACAAGCTGCCACTGCCTGGGGTTGCAAGAACTAAACAAAAATCACTGGAAAAGGGGTGCACTGTGAAAAATGTGTTTTTACTCCCTCTGTATTCTAATGTTAATTTTTGCAATATATCAAATCTATTATTAATCATTGAATGATGTCTACATATTGGTTATCAATGATAAAATTTCATTAAAAATGCAATTAAAAAGACTAGTGTTCAGAAAATAATTAGAATAACTTAAAGGTCTCTGTTATTGAGAAGTAAAATTTTGAAGTTTATCCTTCAAACTCTTTGCATATAAAAAGCTTTTTAATATGCAAATAGAGTGAAGGATAAACTTCAAAATTTTGTTGCTCAACACAGAGACCTTTAAGTTATTTTAAATTTCACTAATACGAAAAAATATACATTTCTGCAGACTTTCTGCACTGCAAAACTATAAACAAACAAATTGTCTCCTTATTGTAAACTTTTGAACTTTAATAAAAATTAAGTTTTTTCTAAATTTTTTAGTCATGCTAATAGCACATTATGTCTAGATTTTCAGCATTTGACAAGTTCAAGACTAAGGAAGTACTGCTCCCAAAAAATTTATATTTCTTTAAAAATATATGGCTTGAAACAGGTAAAAAGTTTTGAAAAATTAAAAATATTTTTGAGCATATGTTAACATGCATAATGTTTAGAGCATTAAAATTGAGAATGACTCACTTTTGGCTCAAGTTATATTGCTACAAAAAAGTTAAATTTCAAAACAACAGCAAAAATTTTATTTAAAAATTGCAATTTCTTAATGCAAGTCATGAAATTGTTTGCAGTTAAAAATAGCACTAAAATGAGTCCTATATTTTAAAAATAGTTTTCCAATGTAATCCATAATCAGTGTCATATGATAGTGTAATATAGTTCCACTTCTGATAATTTCAAAATACCTATTTTGCCTTAATGACACTATGTATCTTAATAATCTTAATGACGCTATGTATTTGAGGAGCAATGAAAAATAATTCTAGAAGCAACACAGTGAAAAAAAGTTTTCAAAATCTAAAGTCTAGCAAAATATTGACCGAAAGTGATGCACATAATTCTGGATGATGCAATTTCTGGTAGTAATAAAAATCAATATCATATGCTAAAAGTTTAGGAAGCATTACAACTTTGCTAGATGCAAAATAGGTCAAATTCAACTACATCAAACCAATCAATATCTACATACAGCATAACAGTGGGAAGGCGTAATCTAACTCCTAATAATTCCTACTCCCATTGTAAATTAAAAATGTGGCTGATTGTTCACAATCCACCATATTTCATTACTGTAGGCATGGGAAGAATGCATTGGAGTGACCTCATAGTCATTAGATTGACTTTTTTTGTGTGTGACCAAATTGGTATATGTGGTGCTCATAATATTAAACAGAAAATTTTCCTTGGCTCATGGGCTTGCATTATAGAATGTTTTCACAGCAAATTGTCACTTGGTACATTGAGTTGTGTTGTTTTACCTCTGAGCTGCACTTTTTTGCACGTAATAGGCTGAATGGCCAGGTCACAAGGACTCTGAGGGCTCAGGGAAGGTTGGGGCAGGGGACCCACTGGACAGCTGTTAGGAGACAGATGGTAAGTCTATTGTCAAAGTCATCCAGCTTGTTCCTTAAATGTGCAGGGTATGACTCTCCCACACACAGGGCCATGGCTTAACATCCCATCTGACAGACAGTGGTCTTTCCAAGCCCGTCGATGCCTCCTACTGACTGAGGGCAGGGTAGAGAGTCTTGCAGACATAAATCTCAACACTGGCCCAGGTGGGATTCAAACCTGAGAATTGCAGATTACGATCCTGGCTTACTACTGACTGAGCCACCTCCATCCCATCACTTTGGTACAATATAGTGCATTATAACTTCAATAAATATTGTATATCTACTGTCATATTGACAATTGAAAAAACTGAAGGAACACAGTGAAACTCTTGGTTTGGGGAAATATGCACAAGCAATTTTATTGGTGTTGAGCACTTATGATGTTTAAAGAATTTAAGACTAGAATTTCTCAGTTTACAGCAATAATAGCTGAATATCTCAGGTTTATTTGTTGATCAGTGAGAACAAACAATTGAAGTGTGTATATATTATTAAGTGTTGCCAATATGTAATACTTAGGTGATGACTATCTATTTAGTTAAGTCAGGGCAATTTTTAATGAGAAATATCAAGTATTTGGTTTACTCATGCTATAGTATTCTTGATATGCCAAATGAAAATATAAAGGCCATTCAGCACCAAAATAATTAAACTTGAAAGAATCAAACCACCAAAGCTCTCTGTAAAATTATATTCAAGCTTAATTGCAGAGCTCACTAACTGCAAATCACTTTGGAACATTGTGTCCATTTTAGCATAATTATATGTATGCACAGCTAGCAGATGGTGTACATTTAACATTTTAGCAAATGTGAAAAATTCATCTAACATCTGGATTGAAACACTGGATTTCCTAGTTAAGATGCCAAGTTGCTCTAAACACTTGAGCTAAGACAGTGACACTTCATATTTTCGTATGTGATGTAATCTATAGTTTCCTTTTTAGGGCACTTCTCCATTGTGCTGTTTAAACTGACAGTGAAACTTGGTTGGTGAACACAACAAGTTTTTAACACCTACTAAGATGTTTGATTGAATATCACAAGTTTATTTTTCATTAGCATATCTTTTTATGTAGTAAGATGTGCATACTTTTATTTTTCTATTCTCACCAAAGAGTGAATAATGATCTTAAGGTATTCAGTTATTAATGTCTTTCACTTAAAACGTTTTTTTGTATTATTTGCAGTGTTTCTCGTGTGGTGCTGAAATTGGGAAACATAAAAGCAAGCATAAATATACAGTAGCGGTAAGTGCAACAATTGCTGTTTTTCTGTATTTCAGATTAACTTATTTGAAGGCAACCCAGGTTATAGATGCATTAATTTGTATATTCTTCCTCTGTTTATTTACTTTCACAAAATCCATTCAGAAAAAATATTGTTTGTAAATTATGTGCTAATCATTTGCTACAAATTTTCAAACATTCATGAGCAAACAGAATTGGGATGTGTCTAATCAATGTCCAGATTTCTTTCATTATTGTAAATTGATATTGCTAATGAATGTAAACAGTAGGAAAAACACCCTTTGATGAAATTTTCAGTGTTTCCCTGATGTGTCAAACTACTTAATTGCATTCTGAAGTATACGCTGCAATGTTATTTTTTCCAATATATATATTAAATGTGTCCGATATTTGAGTAATATAATTTACCTTTTCATAGTTGGTAATGCTGTCATGAAATTTAATCTATTTGCCTAAACATTTCTTAATATATTACAAGATAAATTGGAAGTAACACAATCCAGTGACAATCTTGCATTGATTATGTATTCCAAATCCTGTCGTGGCTGTTTACATGCTAAGGTAAAACCTCATCACACGAAGACAGACAGTAGAACAATATAGTTGCTTAACAATAACACTTATATGTTTACAACAGTTGTTGAAAGTGGGCTTTGTGTTCAGGAATATAAACGCACACTCTTTTGACTACATTTACAAATACTTTGCCCAGCATTGCAATAGTAATGCTTGGGTTTGGAATTATAGTTTTGATATTGATTTGATCTTATCCCCCCCCCCCCCCCTGTGTATGTGGGTTTGTCTTTGAATCACTCTCTCCTTTAAGATAGCTCCAGAGAAAGGAATTGGGGATTCCAAGTCCAGAGATTTTGGGCCACAGGTCTTTGAATATTGGAAAATTGCTGAAGAACTTGCAAAACCATCATGGTTTTGTTAGATATAGGTTACATAATGCTGTCTTGCTGAAACTAGCATTTCATTCATCCACTTCAAGGTGTGAAATAAACTAGGTATGGTATTCTGATATACATTAACATCAACTGTTGCCTCAATAAATAGGATTCATCACATGCTGACAAAACAGAACACACCATATTCATAGTTTTTCAGAACACAAGGGCACTTCATGGAACAAATGTTGATTTTTCACTAGACCAAATCCTGTTCTCTTTATCTGCCCACTAAGGGGTAGAACCTTGCTTTGTCACTGAAGAAAACAATATAAATAAGTCCATTCCATTTTTCTCATGATGAATGCCTGAAATCACCTGCAATGTTTTTAAGTGTTTTACTCTGTCCAACTCTCTCAGTTTGTGGGCTGCATGAATATGGTATGGTCGTATGTAATGTCTTTGCAGCTCTGCTGTTTGCAATGCAACTTTTCTAAGACTTATCTTTGGAAACTCTCTAAACCATATATGCACATCATCTAGTTTTCTTGGGTTCACAAGGACAGCTGTCCATTCCTTGTCCCAATTTCATGAAAATGATTAACTAGTTGTGAAATTGTCATAAAGGATAGGAGCATCAGGATATTTCCTCTGAAATGCTCCTTGTCTTTGCTTATGACTAAATTGTAAATAATGTATAGTTAGGTACATCTGCTTGCCTCAGAAAACAACGTAGCTGCATGCAAAGTACTACTGAATGGGACATGTGACTTACCATCAGTGACTTACACAATACACAGATGGTACAAATTGTTGCTAGCAGGAAAAATTCCAACACTCATGTATTACCAGATACTTAATTGCTGCATTGCATGACTTCTGAATCATCTAGTTCAGGCTGAAATATTTGAACCCAGACCTCATCTGTACTGTATATTTACAGTAAAATTCTGATAGTCCAGCATTTTATAGTTCAGCATCCATTGGGCTAGAAGGCCAATGGATGCTGAACTATAAGATGTTTGTTTATACCATTTACATCCCACAAAAAGTTGGAAGTGTTTAATTACATCACTTCTGCTCCTTTCTCAACTGCTTTCTCAGTTGACAACTTTTCACAGAACTTGAATATTTCATCATAGAAATGAAATGATATGTAGCACGTAGGAATGTACAAAAATTACATAGGGATTATCTTGTATTTACCATCTAGCAGAATTGCCAATAGCAGGATTACAAGGCTCACAAATACCATTGCAAACTGTTTACAGATCCCTAAGTCATAAAGCCATTCCTGGTTCTAAACTGTATCTGCATTCTATGACAAGGACTTGAATTTTTAATGCAACATGGGGAGGGGGGGGGGGCACAGGGGAGACCTGTATATGAAATTTGCAACCCATCAATCAAATATCTGGGGAATTGCAAGATGCCAAAAATGCTTTAACTGATAAAATTCAACAGTTTGTATAGTAATTAATCCATCAACAATGAGCCAGCATGCAATAGAGAGGAGAAAACGTCAGCATGCTCTAACTGACATCCTGACTGATGTCCATGTGTTTATCCACCCATTCACTCAGATAAACTAATTATTTACCCCTAACTGACAGGCTCCTGTCAGACCTCTGTGGCAAGCAGCTGCTTGAGGGGGTATTTATTTTATTTTTATTTATTATTATATTTTTTAACCCATCACACACAGTGACTTCTAATATGAACAGTAAGAAAAATGGTAAAGATGGAAAACGAAAGCATATAACCTGAATAAGACATCAGATTTTAGATATTATAAAGTGGTTTGAAAAAGGCAAGAATCAAAACACTATCATGAGTGAGTTCAACAGTAGATTGGGTACAATCAGTGATATTAAGAGACAAAAAGACCAATCAAGACAATTTGTAGCTGATTGAATACTAATGGTGTTGAAAAGAGACAAATATTGAAAAAGTCCAAATTTCATGTATTAGATTATGTTTTAAGTTTTGTATAAATGCCAATTAACTGCGTATCTTGATTAAAAAAGTGAAGGAGGTTTATTGTGAAATGAAGATAACTGAGCAGTGTATATTTTCTGAAGGTGGCTATCCAATTTTAAGACATATTATGGTATTCATAATATTTCCAGAGAGATTGTGTTAGCTGAATAGATATGCTTCAATGAAATACAGTGAAATTTTCAATGCATTGCATTAGTTGAGCTGCATGAATTGCCACCTTGATAAATTTATAATGCATATGAAACACAGCTCTTGTGGCATTTGCTCAACAGCACTTATGTTGGTGCTTTGAAAAATGTACTCGTGGCTTTAAGTTAAATAAGGATGGGATCACAGGTTTTGTTGTTAATGTGTCCAGTATGCATGATCTGAAAATTTTTGTTATCTATATATATAAAATAGAGTGTCTTTGTTTCTGTCTGTCTGTGTCACATCTCCTCCTAGATGGTCAGCGCTAGGACCACCAAACACTGTCTACAGCTTTATCTCACTGTAACTTAGTGGACTGTCAGGATTTTGACCACACAAAATCAGGCCCTTCCACCAAAGTTTGTCACAAAACATCTGTCCATTCATAATTTGATGCATCAATAGTATACTACTCTATTCATAACATTTGACTCTCCATTTATAAGGTAGGTGACAACAACCCCAGAGATTTTGTGCACTTCTGTCTAGTTCAAACGCAACCCACTGCAGCTAGAAACTTAATCTCTAAACCCTATGTAGCCAGAACTAGTGGAACCAATCAGTCAAGTACTTGCAGAATTATGAGAAGCCAAACACTTCCGTCACTGGTAACATCACTGGATGTGAGAGAGTGTCTGTGTATTTGTTACAAATACACCTTTTATTCTGAATCATATCGAGGCTTGAGCAATGCCTGGTAATTCTGCTAGTTAGTAAATACAAGAAGCCTAGAGCTTTTAAAGCAGCCTTGCTCATTATCTATGATACTGAACAAAATGATTGGATGAGTGAAGAATCCTTCATAATTGGGTTCTTTAATAATTTTGTGTCTGTGATGAAACAGAACTTTAAAAAGCAATGCTTGTCAGAATAGCAAAGCTATTCTCTTGTATGAGCTGTAGAGCTCATCCACCAGCATCAGAACTCATTTGTAGTAATATTTTTTGCAACACATATCTGATTACAAACATGATACTGAAACAATCTGGGGATCAAGAGTCACTATAGGGGATTTTCTTTGCAAATTAGTGAGTGCAGACTAAGAGGTACATGAATTTCAAGCTTCATTTAATCATAAAGATGTAGTTTATGCTGCTAATTTAGCATGGAAGAATGTAAAAATAATCTAGCAAAGAACTTGGTGAAGACTATGGGCAAGTGTTGTGTTGAGGGATTATTCTTCAGACAAGAAAGTGTCTGAATTTTTTGATGGATTTTTTTTCCTCTTTTTAGTTGAAATATGCACTTATTTAAAAGTTATAGGAACAATAATACAAGTTAATTTTGTTTCTAATTTTTGATAGAAGGCATATGTGAATACATATCTTGCACAGTTTTAAATGAAGTACTGCATCTGATTCAGTAGTGGAAGAAAGATGATTTACAGTGAAGCTGAAGCCTCACCAACATGAATCGGATCTGGCCTAGCTAATACTATCCAGATGCCAACATATTTCCAAATTACATGTTGTGTGCCACATCCTTAACTTTTCCTCTCTGTTTGGTTGACTCAGTCAGTATAGCACACTAGACTCTTAATCTGATGTTTCTAGGTAGTACCTGATGTTCGCAGCTTACGTGTACCTTTTCCAGATTGTACTTGATATTCCCAACTGTATCTGTATCGATATTTTTTTCACTAATTCTCACTTTGTCCTCATTGAGAAAGGAGAGCATCAGTGGGCTGGAAAATTCACTGTATTTGTTGGAATGTTAAACCATGGTTCTGGGTGCAGGAATGTCATGCCTGAACATGTTAAAGAACATCAGGGATTTTTGACAGGAGGCATCCATTTGTCTCCCAATAGCTTTCCAGTATCCCTTCACTAATCTTTTTCGAGCATTTTAAGCTTTTTTAAGCCTCATGACGACTATTTAATCCATTGTATGCAATAAAAGTGCTGCTTGCCCAGTGTGTTTGTAAGCCAGTGAATACATCTAAAACTTACTAATTCTGCCCACTTTAGGGAAAAATTTACACCTTGCATCAATGCTGCTTAAGAGCCCATGGTTTTGCATATTGTATTTTTGGCTGCTGCACTTATGCCAAGAAATACTGCCATTAGGCATCTTTCCGAATAGCTTTTCCTATGACTATGCTATACCCTTCTCACTGAAGGTGTATTCACAGGCTCTAATACAGCTCTGTATTAACTTTTGATTTTTATTTTATGCTTAAAAGGAAATTATAAAAGTGTATTATCCTGAATTAACTTCTTTATGTTTTTTTTTTTTGAGGTAGTGGGACATACTTGCCATTTTTTCTCTTAGCCGTGCCCATGATCAATGGTACTTTCAGTGTCATGATCAATGGTACCAGCATAGTCTAGAGATCTCATCACATCTTTATCCTCTCTTTGATATATTCTAGAAAGCCTGTGTTAGTTCTAGTTTTGCTTTATCTGTCACAATTTGGTGCTGTGTATTTTACTACTGCAATCTCTTCCCGTTCTTGATTGTGAATCCAGATCAGCCTCTCTCTCTTCAAAGACCATAACTCATCTGATCATTTTTTTGGCCAAGTCAAACTTTCTACCATATTCTATTGCAGACAACCTACATTATAGAGCTGACTTTTTAAATTTTTTACTGTCGGTGACATTCAAGGATGCCATAACTGCTAGTGCATACTGCAAGTATTTGCCTTATACAAGAGCCAGGATCATAACTTGCAACCCTTCTGGGATTTATTTATGTTGAAATGCCCTGGGATTTATTTACGTTTAATCTATCAAAAAAAAAAAGGTATGCCAATATTATCTGGCAGCTTGCTAATAAATGGGTACATAATGTAAGTAAGTCTGCTCACTTCTGCTTCTGTATTTTTTAAATTAAGGGGGGAGAGGGACAGTTGTGTGTAGCTGTCTTCATTATTCTTGTCTCCTTGTGAAGTTTCCATTCTCACTAATGCTTGTTAATCCACACCTTTTCATGCTGCAGCTCAAAATTACAAGCCTATATTTTCATCTACTTTAGTTCAGTCTGCATTCTTTAAGTTCTCATTGAGCTACTACTAACTAAGCCTTCACACTGATGGTTGTTAAATATAGTACGTACTCGCTATCAAATCCACTTTCCAAAAGCTTCTGTCAATCAGCCATGTCCTAGTTCTCACTTGCTACTATGGTACTTGTTTCAAATACCAGCATTTCCTTTTACACAATCATATATAATTAGTTCACCTATTTGTGATGTCTGAGCAGTCTGATCTCTAATCTCTTGTGGTCATTTTCATTCTATGTAATAAGCATATGATAAATTGAAACAGCAGAAACTAATCTTACCAATCCAAAGGATGGGGGGAACAGGCCTTTCCAGTACATAACTGCCAATGATTCTCAGGAAGATTCCACCACTACAAGGAAGTGCTGTTTCATGTAGATGCTTGCCATCTATATAGACTTTACACATTTGCATCCTCCATCCAAAGAACACAAGAGTTAGTCACTGTGAGCATCCTGTGTCATATTCCTATGCCAGTGTTGGGGACTTCTAATCTTTGATCAGATTTGAGTGCTAAGTGGTTGCACTCATTTGCACATGGGGGCTCATTGATGAGAGTAGAATGCACATCATGAATGCAAGTAATGAAGTGACACTCAATTACTTGCACTGTATTTTACCTATTATTTACATAGCTAAATTATGCAATGTATATATATATACAGTGCATGTATTAGTAATTCTATTGTCTTATTGAAGAAATGGAATATACAAGCTTTATTCCGCTTATTCTGCTTCCCCAGTTATCTTACGCAGCAGTTACCTTCATTGACTCAGAAATAAAAGAAGAGTTCAGTGATTCTCAGACCTGCAGCAGTAGCAGCCTTTGTGCAAAGCTTTCTATCAAGCACAGTATAGGGCTATGACCTACCATATTAACTATTGCATGTTCTCATCTTTTGTGAAGGCTACATGACCATCAAAAAAAATTTGGCCATACAATTTTGACCTCTCACATCAATATCTGATGCTGCTCCCAAACCACTTCATAAGTGCAAGGTGACTGCATGCATTTTGTGATGGTGGGAAATGGTGAGCTATCTTAGAGGGGGGAAATCGCCATCTCTGAGAATTTGAATAAGTGATTTAGTTGATGACTTTCTTTTCTTACTTTTAGGGTACATGTACGAAGCTAGGTTTTAAATTTTATTTATTTCACTCTAATAACTTTACAGGTGATGTCATTAGAAACATCAGATTTTTTTTCTGCTTTGCTGGAGAGACAATTTGTATATATCTTTGTTACTCTTTACTATAAAAGCATTTTTTTTCCATTCATAATTTTGTGCAATTAGCTACTTAGTTAGGGGAATTAATAAAACAACTGCTTAAATAAACTCACTGAACAAAAAAAAGTCACCCCCACCATAGACAGTAGTGTTGACTTGATACACCAGTAGATGTACCTGTAGTAATGCAGCATTCTGTAGAGGTACATGACCTTCCGCATGTTCTGTAGTTTCATCAGTCCCAGGAGAGTTTTGGTTACATGTTGTTCCTGTGTGAGTCATGGGTTAGAAGAAAGGCATTACCTAGTGGCAAAAAGGTGTTATTGCATTTGGTAGGGCTAAAAGACATGCCATGAAGGAAGTAGCCGAATTTGCTGGTGTTTCGAAACCAACAGTCTAATGAGTCTGTAAATAGTGGTGTACATCCAATTTGATTGCAAATCATGGTATCTGCAAGTGAGTGCTCACAGATAGGGACTGTCAAAGAGTATCATAACTAGTGACTGCAAATCAATTTCAAATCAGACAGGAATTGCTATGGACAGTGAATGAAGGACCACATCAGTCTGTTTCAGAAAGAGAATTGTGAAGGAAATTGCACCCCATGGGTATTTGGAGTAGAATACTTCAGAAGAGAGGGGGTGACTCAGTTGGTAGTGTGCCAGGCTTGTAATCTGCAGTTCTCAGGTTTGAATCCCTGCTGGGCCAACATTGAGATTTATCTCCGCAAAATTCCCCACCCTGCCCTCAGTAAGTACAGGACATTAAAGGGCTTTAAAAAGCCTCTATCTGTTGGCTGGGACATTAAGCCATGGTTCTGTGTATGGGAGAGCAATATGCTGTGCATGTTAAAGAACACTCTGGATGGCCTTGATGGGAGGCTACCATCTGTCTCCCAACAGCTGTTCCAGTGGGTCCCCTCCCCCAACCTTCTCTGAGCCTTTGGGGTCCTTGTAACCTGGCCATTTAGCCCATTGTGTACAAAAAAGTGCCATTCAGTGGTAAAACAACCCAACCTCAGACCCATGCTAACATTACGCACATAAAGCAGCCCAGTTGCAATTGACTAGGCACTATAAACATTGTACTGCAGATGACTGGAAAACTGTTATATGCTCAGATGAGTCATGTTTCTGTCTGTATTCCAACAATGCAAGGCAGAGAGTGCATCACAGGAGTAATGAAGACTTCCATCTGGACTGTGTCTAAGGTGTTATTCAAATTGGGGGTCGTTCTGGGGATTCTTTATCTACCATTAGATGAGGTATGACCCATTTAAATCAGGAATGCTATATACAGATTCTGGAAGGCCCTGTTGTTGCCTTTTGTTGTTCGCATGAAGGGTGAACACAATTTAGACACTCCAGTGTTCCAGGATGACATGCATTGCATACATGCTCAATGGGACTGAGGTCAGGAGATATGGCGATTCATTCACTCCAATTGGCGAATATCTTCCTCTTCAAGAAAATTGTCGACCACACGAGTTTGATGAGGGCAGGCATTATTGTCCATAAGAATAAAATCTGGACCAACAGCTCCCTGGAATGGCTTGACATATGGGTTCAGGAACTTGTCTCTATACTGCAAAGCAGTAGCAGAGCCATTCGGAAAGAGGTGCAGGTCTGTACATCCGTTCATCATGATTTCTGCCCCAGCTATGATGCCATGGCCACTGAGTAGTCCCTTTCTCTGATGTTCGAGGGACTGTTACAGGTCCCTAGTTCTCTCCAGATGCGAATCAGTACTTAAGCTGAATCGCGATTCATCTGTGAACATATCATGCACCCACTTGTCTGAACTCCAAGTGTGATGTTGGTGACTACATGTTAAGCGAGATCACCAAGCGGCGGGAGTTAGAGAGACACTAATAACAGGTCTCCTGGCATAAAAGCATTGCTCACAAAGTCTCCTGTAAACAGTATGCCTTGAAACCCTAATTCCTGTAGCTGTTGCAAGCTCCAAAAACAGTTGTCTAGTGGTCATCACTCTGTTCCTTGTGGCAGTAAGACTCATATAGTGATGATTTGCAGTAGTTGTGGCTCTGGGATAACCTTGTCCTGGTCGACACTGAACATCTGTCTTTTGAAACTGTTTTCAAAATCTTAACAAGACATTTTCTGGAACATTCAGTGCTCTGTGGACTGACCTGCTTCCATCCTTCCAATTGCTCTCCACTGCTGAAAATCATTCATACGATGTCTTTGGGACATAATCAGCGTGATGTGCCACTGAAGTGAAAGCAAGAGTTGTGCAGAACAGCTACAAGCTGCGAAAGACTCGCACATCTTTTTAATGAATTCCTAATTTTGCACATTCCAGCTTATGTGCGGCAACTGTAAATGTGGGATAGTTTTCCACGTAGCATATTTTCCACATAGGTTGCCCATTTTCACTGCATTCTTTTATATATATCGGTAGCTATATATGTTTTTGTCGATTATCCTTTCATTTTGAGCACCAGTGTATTTGACTTCAGCAGTTGTCTCTACTGTATACTTGCAAATTGCAATTTCTGACAGGCCATCCCACTTTTGACTTCACTTTTTCTCCAAGTGGGAAGCACTTTCACCATTTGCCTGAGTATCATTCATTCATTTAGTTGTGTCTCCAGTGCTGCTTGTGAGATATTAACACCAGTCTTATAATGTCACTCAGTCAACAGTTAAGCCACTTCCACCGTGGTTTGCGGTTTCTGCCCTTTTTTTCATTTTCCAGTTTGGAGAAAGTTTCTATGCTAGATAGTGTTTATCAACAAGACTTGAATCAGAAATTAACCCTTTCTATTTGTTTGTTTGGATGGGCCCAATGTTTCAGTTCCTATTTCCAGGTGGAGTTAACAGATGGGAGTTTCCTTTATAAAGAAAAAAGATGGAGTTCACTGTTAAGCTGGTTAAGAAGTAGCTGTGAGACTGTTTATAACTAGTATAATATGATTGGACTTTTTCATAAATGGAATTCATTAATTTCATTGTCCATAGCAACTAATATGTAGACAAATGAGAGTGTTAAAGGTTAAAATTTGAAGTAAAAAATTATTTATACTTTTACAATCTATATGACTTGCAGAATGTACTGAGTTAATATTTCACTTCTAAGCCTGTTGCTTAAAAAATGAAATATTAACATAGTATATTCCAAAGCTATGATATATTATTGCAAGAAATGTTCACATAGCTTCAGGAAAGTGGAAACTAAGTCAAAGCATTTATTTGCTAGGATTGTGGGAATTTCCCTCTGTTTCAAGTACCTAACACCAAATGGAGTGCTAAAGAAGAAACCCAGTTGTTATCTGCTATAGAAGAGTATGGTTATGGAAACTGGTAATTTATTTTTGATTTTGCTATTTATTATTCACTTTGCATATAATTGTAAGTAGTAATCCTATTCTGTAGTCATACACAGTGATAGAACACTATTTCCCAAACTTTTTCAAATCAAACTTAAAATTATGTAAAAGAAAGTAAAAAGAAATGGAGATAAACTATGTAGCATTTACTTTTAGTAAAACTTGAGCTATTAGAAGCAGAGGAACTCATGTTTAAAATAATCACAAGAATGCTATATTCATCAGCTGACAAGAACAAAATTCTACCAATCCATGAGGTACAAATTGTTGAAATGTTTTCCACAGAAAAACTCAGTACACAGTTTGTGTTAAATGTTCAATGATATATATGACATTGACTATGTTATCAATACAATCCATTGATAGATTTTTATTATTATTTCTAATTGGCATTTATTATCTAACTTGAAGCAGTTTAATTTTACAACCTTTACTGGTATTCAACAATAATAGAAACTACCTATTCTTTGAGTTATATACAAATTAAAAAAAATTGTATTATTGGATATTTTGTACTCAATCATTCTCTATATCCTCAATAGTGCCTTATTTTCTGTTTCAAAAAAATTTTTTGGGGTGGGGGACTCAGTTAGTACTGCACCAGGCTAATAATTTGCAGTTCCCATGTTTGAGTCCCAACTGGGCCAGAATTGGGATTTATCTCCGCAAAACTTTCCACTCTGCCCTCTGTCAGTAGGAAACACCGGTGGGCTCGGAAAGTCTGCCATCTATCGGATGGGGTGTAAATCTGTGGCTCCATGTTCAGGACAGCCATATCCTGTGCATGTTAAAGAACATGCTGTGGTAGACTACATCTGTCTAGTGGGTCCCTTCACCACAACCTTCTCTGACTTCTCAGGGTTGTTACCTGGCCATTTAACCCATTGTGTGCAAAAAAAGTGCTGCTCAGAGCTAAAACAACCCAACTTCCAAAATTTTTGAGATGTTTCTTGACATCTCACAAAAAATGACTTCAAGGCTGAAAACCAGAGAATAAAATTTTTCACTGAGTTTGCTCTGACCAAATATAATTTTTATAATTATATCACTAAGTATTCCTAATATTATACCTGTATGGCCGAATGGTTAGCACTCTTGGCTACTGATCTAAGGGACCTGGGTTCGAGCCCCGGATTAGGCATGGATGTGTGTGTTGTTTTTCTGCTGAGGTCCTGCCATCCTCTCAGATCTCCTACTATGGCATATAAACTGACAGGCTCCTGTTAGACCTCTGTGGCAAGTAGCTGCTTGAGGGGGTATTTATTTTTATTTATTTTATATCAACTTATTTTCCACCCTATTTAATTTTATGTAGAAACAATAGAATAACAATATAAATTGATAATAATTAAACAATAATGGTTAATGTTCAACTTAGTCTTTCCTACTTGCCATAGGCTTCTTTTATGATTTGTACAAACTGGGTAATTTTCCCAATTATCCATAATATGGTTTTGCAAAGAGACATTTATTAGAGTTAAATGTTATTTCACTCAAAATTATATTTTTATATGATTTTTTTGAAGTTCATCAGATGTTAAGTATTGTTGCATGTTAGTATTTACTGAGTTACTCTTTGTCATATCAAGCTTATTTTTTTTTCACAGGGAAGAAATTGCTCAGAGTGTTGGAAATGAATTTTCAGCAGAAGGTGAGTAAATATTTTCCAGAATTATACAGATATAATCTGTGAGCATGAATTTCATATATTTTTGAACATTTTATGATTTAAATTATTATATACTAGTTGAGAATAATTTATTACACATAGTTATTAATGTTGATTACAATACTGTTTGAGAAGTAATATTATTAGAAATAATTTAACATTCTTCCAACAGCCAAAAATTCCAAACAACCAAAATAAAGACCTCATAACTGTTCTTTATTAACACTGCATAAAATGTTAAATCCAATATACAGCTGTCCCATATCTATAAATTCAGTTTTTAAGTTCATATATCAAAGCCAACATTCCCAATTTTATGGTTACTCATTTGTGATTGGCAAACTTACCAGAGCATTTGATTGGTTGCAATGAAATCATGTTCAATTCTAATGTCACCTTGTGTTTGTAATTGTATGGTTTTTAAAGTATCTGAAGATCTATAAAAATATTTGAAAAGAGAAGAAAAAAAAATCAAATCAGTGTACAAAAACACTTCAGAAAAATGGTAAATGTTATAAAATGTTAGTAATTAGTAGGTAGATATTACCTGAAATAAATATAAGCTCACCGGACAAAAAAATTAGTCATCTCCCGCTGTAAGAGGGTTATGTCCATTTGACGGCAACAGAGGGCGCACCAGTAATAAACACAACTTGCAAATAGCTGTGCCGTGCACTATGGGTTCATACAGTGACAAGAAGTGGTTGTATGCCACTTGTGTTAGTCGCTCTGTGAAACATGGGTTGTGCCAAAGATGTGAATGAATGGCAAAAACGTGTTATTACGTTTGGCCAAGCCAAAGGGCATAGTGTACAAGATGTTGCTGCCTTTACAGGTGTATTGAAATGTACTGTCCAAAGGGTCTTCCAGCAGTGGCGTACATCACAGTTCACCGCTAATCATCGCCAGAACTGTGGCAGAAAGACTGTTCTCACCAATAGGGACTGCTGCAATGTGTCGTGCATTGTTAGGGCAAACTGCTTTGCAATGAGGCAGGAATTGCTCCAGTCAGTCAATGCAGGTCTACAACAAGCTGTTTCTGAGCTAACACTCCAAAGGGAACTGCATGCCATGGATATCTGGAGCAGAGTACCACAGAAGAGACCCATGTTAACAGCTCTGCACAAGGCTGCATGGCTACAGTGGGCATGGTGCCACAAAGACTGGATTGTCGACTCTTGGAAGTGTATGATCTGGTCGGATGAGTAACATTTTTGCTTGTACTCAAATGATGCGAGGTGATGGGTATGTCATAAGCTGCATGAAGCCTTCCATGCAGACTGTGTGCAAGGTTCTGTTCAAGCTGGAGGAGGCTCTGTGATGTTCTGGGGGTGATTCACGTATGAGGAAATGGGTCCTTTGGTTATGGTGACGTCACACTTGAACCAGAAAGGTTATATGGAGCTTCTGTATGACCACTTGTTGCCTTTTGTGCAGCATCTCCACAATGAACACCAGAAGGATAGATGCTGCACAAAAGGCAACATGTGGTCGTCCAGAATTACACATAGTTATTAATGTTGATTACAGTACTGTTTGAGAAGTAATATTATTAGAATATAATCTATAAATAACTCTCCACAATGAACACCAGAAGGATAGATGATTCCAAGACAACAATTGTCGTGTGCACAGAGCTCGAAGTGTGTCAAATTGGCATGACGAGCATTCTGAAGCCTTTGAACGTCTTGACTGGCTTACCAAATCCCCAGATTTGAATCCCATAGAAAATTTGTGGGACTATTTGGGACAATGAGTGGAGTGTCGTCCCAGCCATCTGGCCAATCTGGTTGAACTGTGTCATTTGCTGCTGGAAGAGTGGATGAATATTGATGTGCACTACATCTGCACATTGGTGGCATCCATGCCAGACAGGATTTCAGCTGTTCTTTGGTTGCACAGAGGCGTTATGTGCTATTAGGTGATATTCAGCCAGGGGTGACTAGTTTTTTGTCCAGTGAGCTTATATAAACATAGGTGCATTCAGAACTTTTTACCACCATTGTATATATATATATGTGTGTGTGTGTGTTCAAACCTAAGGGTTAAAGTGAATACTATGTATTTTTTCATATTATTTATTTGAGTGTTGTGTGTTTCTCCATTTTTTCTTTGTCTTTTCATGTGGGATATTTTAAATTAATTTTAAATTAGTGCTAGTGACTAATGGTGATTCTGTATTGCAGATGTTCAAGAGCACTACAATGATATGTATGTGCTGGGTAACACTGGAGAAGGTAAGCTGGTATTTTATTGTAGAAAAAAATGTTCAGCTTTATGAAATATATATATATGAAATATACTATATTTTGATATAAAATGTTTAAAGTAAGACATGGCAAACATTTTTTTTATATTATAATTGTAAAAAATAATGTTTGCCATTGTTTATATAAAAAACCAGTCAGGGATTCAGAGTATTAAACTCCAATTACATAATAAATTGGAGTTTAATATTCTAAATTTGGGGCTGCCATGACTTGACTTTTTAAATCTCCCCCCCAAAAAATACTAAGTAGTAAAGCAATTTTAAGTATAGTGGATATAAATTCATATTGACAATTGTACTGTGCTTTATAAGAAAAAAATAAGCTTAAGGCACAGATGAGTTTTTTTCATCTATGCCTTCAACTTTCCAAGAAAACATTAGGGAAGGAGATCTACTGGACAACTATTAGGCTAGGTGGGAATCTCACATCAAGTATTATCATCCAGCATATTTTACAATATGCACAGGGTGTGGTTATCATGCATATGGACGATTACTTAACCCTTTTATTACCATACTGGCCCAAACTCTAGGTAGTAAATAGGAAGGAATAGCATTGATTAGACAAATCTGTTTAAAATGTTGGCCATTTTTGGCTGGTACGATACTAAACGGGTTAAGACTGTATCTGTCAAAAAGCAGCTTTTTTATGCCCAGTGATATTGCCATACTCTCCAAGATTTGGTGGCAAAGAAATCTCAACACTTCTCTGTTTGAATATGGTATCCTTGAGTTATGAGCCTGGTTTACTATCAAGTTTGCTGCCTCATATCTTTAAAGGTATAGATACTATCCAAGTGAGCAAAATTTATACAGGCATATCGCACAAGAAGAAGTCAATCCTATTGAGAGAAATGTTGAACGTATTTCACCCTTTCTAACAAAATGTTTTCTACACAAATTATAACAGTGTAGCTCAAGTTCATAAAAATTGCAAATGCTTTGTTTTCTTTATCTGAAATTTTTTTCTTGAATTGGTTAATAAATTGATTTGGGACAATTTTAGAGTTTTGCATATTTTGAATTTTCTTTTGTGTGCTGTTATTTGCCAAGTATACTGATTTATGAAAAAAGGAAGTAAATTGAAGTATCAAGCTCTTTTTTGCATGAGTTCTGTAAATTTTAATAAATACTCAACCTTCTGGTGATGGATCATCACTTAATTTCTACTTTTGTTGATATGTGTCCTTAGTCATTTCAATTATACTTGCTGAAAAATTGCCTATTCCAAATGCTGGCCCAGCTGGGATTGAACCTGAGAACTATAGATTATAAGTCTGGCATGCTACTGACTCAGCCACCTCTGCCCCACAGCAGCAAGTCCAGGATCCATAATCAAGCCCAAAACCATAAACCAATCCAATGCAGTAGGTATAAATGATCAGCACCCAGGACCTTAGACATTGACCACTCCTCAGCAGGGCAGAAAAAAAGAAAAAGTGGCCACAGATGACCAGATCAGTAGGACAAACTGATTTGGCAGCCCTCCCCTTCTGTTTCCTTCCAGAAGAGAATGTCTCTTTTGAAAGGTACTAATGGCCTGCACCATGAGATGGTGGGTCAGACATTAGGTGCTAAGCCTGGCCAGTTTTGCACATCATCACTGGGGATTGGTACCAGCTCTCCTTCCAGCGTATGTGTAACTACCATTTACAGACCTAATAGACATAATATACATAGTAATTATTCTTTCTGCACCTTTATTTATGTCATGTAACATTGAAGATTCAATGTTGTTTTCCTGCATAAGCTTGCTCCTTTGTATTTTCTAGACTTCAAGGTTCAGGTTTTGTAAATTTTTGGTGAAATTAACCTCCAATAAGGGGCTCCCTACACCAGTTTCTAGACTTATAATTCCAGTTTTTTTAGCTAAATTAAGCATAACATGTTTTCTCTTCTGTTCACTTTTCACATCTTGATTTTTATAGCCATAATTTAAAGATAGGATAAAAATTTTGCAATAAAATAGCACAAGTAAAGTGAATGTTTTGGTAATGACTGATGATGATGATTGTTTACATCCAAAAGTGCAAATGTTTCATAGTGGTGAAAGGGAATTTTTTTTTTAAACAAAGGCAATTGTAGATGTGAGTGCTATGTTGCTTTCTTAATATTTATGGATTGTAAAATGTGCCAGATTTTTAAGAGTTTACTATACAATGATATTTTAAAGGAACATGACTAAAGAATTAAATGAAAAGAGTTAAATAATGTATTATATAATAAACTGATTTTATAAATATATATATTGATTCTATGTGAAATGATTTTAGTGACTTGGAAAATAGACGAACCATTAACAGTTAAAGATCACACAGGACCAGAAAATGGTATGTTATAGGGAGAAAGATTATTATTTAATATTGCTTTAAATTTGCTAATTCATTTTGTTTGCTTAGAAAAGTTTGCTTATGAATATACAATTTCTTTGAGAGAATGCCCTGTTTAGCAAAATTTGCATATAAAAGTAATCAGCACCACTTGTGTTGATGTTTTTCTTGATGTATACAGTCTAGAGTCCACACTACACTGAAATTTCATTTTTTACTTATTTTTTACATTATTTACTTTTTAGACACATCTGATAGATTGAATTGTAATTTTGCATAACACTGCTATGATGCCTGCTCTATATTATTTTGCTCATTCTTAATTTAAAAATGACATGATATTAAATTGATAAAACATTTACTGTTACAGTAACATTATATTAAAAAAAAAATCATCCCAAAGCTAAAACCCTTAACTATTAAAGTGCCTGAAAGCTCTCCTGTACATGGGGTCAAGGCTTAATATCCCATTTGACAGATGGCAGCCTTTTTAAACCCATTAGTGTCCCCTTTTTCACTAAGGGCAGGATGGCAATTAGCAGAGATAACTAGCAGCATTGACACTGTTGGGATTCGAACCTGAAAACTGCAGATTATGAGCCTTGCTTGCTACTGACTGAGGCAATCCCCTCTCTGCCGTGTAAGTAAATCAACAGCCATCATGTAATGAATGGGATTTATATATTGAGTCTGCTGTGCATTGAACTTTACTGTACAAATGAGGCCCCTTTTTTATTATTATTCCTTGTGCTGAGAACTCTATGGTAAAGCTGGTAACTATGCTCTTTAGTTACCATACAGATGGGATAGGAGCTAAAATAATTTTGCTCCCCCCCCCCCTTCAAAATATTTTACTATTTTATTAAAATTATTCAAACATGAACATTTTATATTTCTGTTGCTAAAATCCCTTATTATTAACCCTTCCAATGTCCACGTCATCTGTACACGTTCAGAGAATCCGAAAAAATATGCGGAGGACGTATGCACACGTTTTTAGTACAACAAAAATATATCGTTTTTTTTTTTAAATAAAAATTGCCTTTGTAATTTTTTTAAATATATATCTTATAAAAATATATACTTCAGGCTTGAAAAATAATATTTTGCTTTTTAATTTGATGCATATTTTATTAAACTACAATATAAATAATTTTATAAAGCCATCTGATTGCCATTTCTTAGAAGCATTTAACGGTATTGCCGATTTGCTTGTTAACATTCTTATTTGCTGAAGCAACCTTGTGATTTAAGCTCACAAGTTTGATTTGAGCTATTATCAACAAATTTTTCCCTAAATTTTCGAAAATCTCCTAAAAATTAACAAAAAAATGCTATTTTTAAAAACCATAGATTTTGGAAGTAATTGCAAAATACGTACAGCTATTTTGTTTTCCATTTCACACTCTTTTCTGTCAAAAACCTAGTCAGTATTCCCAAGTTATTTTTATCACTTTTCCCAGCATTCTATGCATCTTTCCTGCCTTCAAATCGAAACTAAAAGTAAATACATCCTTCTTAGAAATTCTGGTTGCACCTGCATTTAATTAGTTATGCTTCACTAAGGCAAACAAGACACAGATGGCTGATGCAATCTCCATTGCTTGTGCTTTGTGTTGTTTACAGTTTTGGTCCAGCACATTGGATACTCTTTGTCAAGTTAGTATTTTTTTTTATATTTAAACCTTAGTTAGTTTTCATTTCAGTAGATTTATTTTTGGATTTTAGCGATCTTTAGGCCGATCGATAAGTATTGAATTTTTCAAAGTTATGTTATATCATATGGCCAGCCTACAACTTGTGATAACATCGCATTAGGCTATATGTCAATTTTTATTTTATTATTTATTATTTTTCCGTAAAACTTTGAACTAGTATCATTTTCTGAAAATAAATGAGTTTTTGGATATGAAAGCAAATTCATTTCTATAGATTTACTTCCGTTAGTTAGCGATCTTACAATCGGCTGATTTATTAATTTTTTCGAGTTATGCTAGATTGGAGGCCGGTTAAATGCTGTTGCAGATATTTTATTTAACATTCCATTAGGTTATATGTAATTTTTATTTTATTATTTCTTGTTTTTTTAGTAAAAAAACTTTGAGCTTGTACAGTTTTCTGAAATTGAATGTCTTGTATACGAAAGCAAAATGGACTTCCATTGCTTCGGAAATCAGCCACCATTTGAGAGGGCAATTCGGGAAGGGCTTGTCATTGTTGCACAAACTTTTCTGCACTTAGCCAAGATCACCAAATTTCAACACCCAAAGAAAAAATTCATAATGTTTAGTTAAAAAAAAGCAGCCAAGAAAGTTTTTTTTCTATTTCATAACCATTTCAGAAAATTCCATAAATGTGAGAAGGGCCAAATCGCATTGTATAACACTGGCCGTGTTTAAAATATTGATTCAGAAAAGAATCATTAAAAGAAATAAAAATCATATTTCTGGTTGCATATTATATCATTTGGGAGGAAATTTCCTTTCGATAAATATATAATTTAATTATTTTTATTCAGCAGGTTTTCCAAAATGAAGCCTTAATTGTATAGTGCGATCTTGTTTTTTTCCATATCAATTGAAAAAGGCTTATTAAAATCAATATGCTTGCAAATTTGTTAATATTATTTATTTTCATAAAATTCGTAATTAAATTCTATTTAATTTGGTATATAACATGACCTATTTCTGTTGATTGGTTATTTAAAAAAAATAAGTTGGCTTGTTTATTTGACTCAGCACAGTTGGCTCAAAGCCTGGAATTTTCTCAAAGTATGGTACCGAGAAAAAAATTACAAAATGAAAAAAATATTTACTTAAAACCAAAAAAGTAATTTTTTTGTTATTCAGAAATATATAGTCATTCTATTCATGTGCATTGTAATCATTTCTGTTTATTAGTTTTTATTAAATAAATTTTTATTTGTTTTGCCAGATACATTTTTTTACTACAGACTCTAAAAAAGTCCTATTAAAATAAAACATATGGTCTTTTTTGTTGAATATTATAATTTCAGAAAATCCAGAATGAAATGTTGATTAATTTGGCATACAACATGCCATAATTCCTTTCATTAGTTATTTGGCAAAAAAGTTCTAAAGTTAAAGGTTTTTTTTTTGGCTGAGCATAGGCAGAAAATAGCTTGGCCCCTGGATAGAAACCTGTTTTTCAGGCTGGACACTGGAAGGGTTAGTTAAATATTTTAATTGTCTGAAAGAACTTTAGTTACTTTTGCATGTTATAGGTTATTAATTATAATTAACCACAAAGAAAAGAATCTTGCTAGAGTAGACTTGGTAAGGCTATGCAAAATTTATATTGCTTTAGGAACAAGATAATTTAAAACAAAAATATAAACTGTAAAAGAGCTGAAAAGACTAAAAATTTAAAAAAAATGCTGCAGCATATAAAGCTTAATTGAAACACTGAAATTGATTTGAAAACTGCTTGCAGATTATTTGAATTGCCACTACCAAAAAAGTTTTATATCAGAATTACAGAAAACATTTTGCTTAAAAACAATATAATTTATTGAAGGATAAATATTAAATTAACCATATTTAAATTGGAAAATATCAGGAAAATCTTTTCTGGTTTGCAGGTATTGGCAAATGATGCCCATGATTAATTTGTAAATTAAAAGTGAAACTAACCTACTTCCACATATTGGCCTTTTTTTCTGCTAGCTGTGAGGTTTTAAGACCAAACAAAATTAATGAAAGAAAAGGCTTAGGAGAATGGAGCAAATAACTTTTGTCACTGTATAAAATCATGATAATATCCCATTTGTATTGCTGATGTTTTCAGGCAGATTATATGTGTGTGATTTATCCACTTTTTTGATTAGCATAAAATTTAAATTTGATTTGTCAACTTTCATACTGAATAATTATTGCTCATACATATCTTTTGTTGCTAATTAATTTCTCTGAAATCACTAATTTAAATATTGTTTCTTTTCATGCAGTTTAACAATAAGAACAATTTGAACTTGCAGTTTTAAAACAATTCTTACTTTTGTTGTAATCTCACTTGTTTGTTCCTCCTTGTCTTAATATTTGGTCTACCCATTATTACTCTAATACCCTTGTGATCATTATGAATCAAGTTCGAAGAACAGCAACTTTTAAATCTTTAAAGTGTTTTAAGTAAATAAACTTGTTTTAATATGGATGTGCTTTAAACTGGATCAACTGGTCACAAACTAAAGTAATATGCAAATAAATTGTGCAAAAATTTGCGCAAGATACAAAGTAGGATTGCCAGAAAAGTAAGGACCTCTTTTTAGAATGATACCTTCAAATGATTGGCTATTTTTGTTGCTAAATTTACATAAAAAAGAAATGATATTTAAATTACTGATTTTGGAAAAAGGATTGGGAAATAGAACAGCAATAAACAATGTATAAGAATAGTGATAAGTGACTTTTATTTATAGAATAAAATATCATAACAGAATGTGAGTTTTATAGATAAGTTTTAGAATGAAATTTAAAAAAATGCCAAAGATATTAATTTTACTGGGATAAATATGAAATTTTAGCATAATGCTATGTAGTGATTTTAAGGTGAATTGACCATTGCTAATATAGAGAAAACAGAAAAGTGACTTCCAGAATGTTAGGCATTGAGTATGTGTAAATTTTGTTGAGATTTTAATACAAAACCATATTTGTAATGAAAATTACATATTGAAGAAAAAAGAGAGGGAATTAAAGATGTGAAAAAAAAAAATTGTAGCAGGAATGAATACACTGATTCTGCAGTTATGTTATCCTTAAGAAAAATAAAACAATTTGTTTCCCTATTGCTCTTAAACTGTTCCTATGCAGCATTGTATATTGGGTAAAATGAATCTTTTTATTTCATAATCACTGTGTTGAATTTTAGGGCCTTTGTCACCTAGTTTAACCAATCCCATACCTCCACTTGAATTGTCTTTACAAGAACAACAAGAATTGGGGTATATGCCATACAGAGATGATTTTGAAAAGGTATGTTGTTTAAGTTGATGGGATGTTTTACCAATAGTTTTAAGTAATTATTGTGTATATTGTCTATTGATCTATATAAATACATTTAAGCTGCTGATTAGTTTATATTTCTTGAATGCAATTATTGTGTATATTATTTTGTTTCTTGATTTATATAAATACATTTAAACTACTGGCTAGTTTTTATTTCGGAAACATCAAAATGCTGTCTAACTGATAATATATCTAATATTTCAAGCCAGGAATAGAGAAAGAAAATAGGCTTACAGAATCAAATGAAATTTATTGTACAGGAATATTCCTGAAAATTTCAATATGCACTGTTAGGCAGGACAATGTGAACAAGCTTTAATGTTAAATAAAACATTTAATCACAATCTACACTGTTAAAATCAAATGCCCTTAATGCTCTAAAGCATATTCTACATTACATTGTTGTACTTGACAACATGTAAGAGTTATTAACTTATTGCTATAATTACATAGAATGTTCTGCTTAGGGAAGATCTAAGTGCTAATTCTGCTTATTAATTGGAGTATTTAAAGTTCTTAATTAATACTCACAAGAAGGATGCTTTTAGTTAGTATTTTGTGCAGAAGACATCTTGCAAAAGCAAGCTGGTACACTCGACACTCTTGGTGGAGAAACACAGTCCATCTTATTTGCAATGCACTTGTTTATGTTGAATTCATGTTGACTTAGATCTTGTATTGTAGTTTGGCCACTAATCCATCTTCAGGATGTGTAGTAGTCACTGATGATCACATTTGTTACACGAGATCAAGTTTTCAGTTTGCAAATTCTTCGTTGAATTATTATCAGTAGCAGAATTTATTTTAAGGGCAAGATTTAAGATTTAAAGGCATTTGAATTAAAAAGAGTGAAGTTTCAATTCAATACATTTAAACCAGAGTTTAAAATATATTTACAGTTTAAAAACCACCATCCTTACATTGCAATGCTTTTCAATATATCTCATCCTGTGTCTTCATCAAGCAGCAACGAACTCATAGATCATAGATCGTTACATCTTAAAATGAAGTACCAGGTACAATAGTACCCTTAAAAATAGTTACATCTTAAAATGAAGTACCAGGTACAATAGTAATTCTTCATCTGGAAATATGCCTAATTGGCATCAGTTTGAAAAAACAAACTAAAGTAAACCACACAATGGTGGGCCCCAAAGGGCAAAAGAACATAAAACAAAAGAGTAGTAATGATGCACAAGAGATCTAAAATGGATAACTTTCTTTAGCGAAAGCCATCATCTTAGGCCTCTTGTATCTGTTACGGACTTCATGATCATAGTCCAGAAGGCAGGATATAATCTTGTGCAGGTTTCTCTGCATTGACTCGTAGAACCCTCACAAGACAAGCTTAAGATATGCGTAAATATGATCAATGCCCAGATCTTTATGCAATTGTCTATTGGTTACAAACCAGGGGGCATTGACCACACATCACAGGATTTTATTCTGCAAGACCTGTATCTTGTGAATGTTCGTGGGAGTGCAGCAACGAACTGAAGTGTGTGAATTATATATATAAGGCTGGCCCTCTGGTGGTGAGTAACGTTTCCCACCCGGTAATTATGCATAAGGATGTTCCATTCAGCTGGAGGGAGGTCACGTCTGTGTTACATAATGTTTCACAATGCAAATTTATCAATAAATTTTCCATGAAATTTAACTGAAATTTTGTAGTTGGGGAGGCAATTATTTATAATTTAATTTATTTACAATTAATTGGTTTTCAGTGATAGTTTGAGATAATGCAGTATGACCGTATTGCTGTTGAATATCTTGTTCATGTTCAAAAATTCTTTCTTCTATTGTCTTATATGTGCGTCCTATGTATTTATTTTTATTTCCTAAGATATTGGAAGGGTCATCTAGTTGTATTAAATATATTCCCCCAGAAGGGGTTATTTTATCACTGCCATTTATTGTTAACATTTTTATGGTATTATTAATAGTGCTTGACACTATTAACTTTTATGGTTTTAATATTTTATTAATGGTGTGCGAAGATCCGTTAAGATATGGGAAACTTATAGTGTATTTAGTTATGGTATTCTCAATATTTTGGGCGAGTGTAATTTGTGTATTAAGGAGTTTATATTTATTTCGATTTTGACTTTTTTTTTTATAAATTGTTTAGAATATTCAGCTTGAATGTCTCTATCGTATATAAATTTCAATTAACTATCTAGGAGTTGAGGTGTAGAACAGTATCGATAGGCTCTTAAAAAATAAGTATTAAAAGGAGCTCTTTTGTATTTTATAGGATGCGCAGAGTTTTCAGTAATAAGATTAGGGATATATGTGGGTTTCCTATATACTGTAGTATCATAATGTTTTTTCTTATGTATTAAGTTTATGTCTAAATATGGTAATGTTCCTTGTTTTTCAGATTCATGAGTAAATTGAATGGAAGATTGGACTGGATGGACTGCTGAGATAGCAATCCATCTCTTAGCTTAAAGTGATAATCGGAACTGTGCAAATGCTCATTTCTGCATGATAATTCTTTTAGAGGCGAGGCTTCTGTATGCCAACTGTCTTCTCCAGCTTGCTTTCTTCTAGCACTTTCATCGCACATACACTCTGCAAAGAACTACTGGTTTTGCCTTTCATGCTTTCTGCCATGCGCTTTGTGGTTGGGGGGCAGGGGTGACTCAGACGGTAGTGTGCCAGGCTCATAATCTGCAGTTCTCAGGCTCGAGTCCCAGCTGGGTCAGCATTGAGATTTATCTCTGCAAAATTCCCCACCCTGCCCACAGTCAGTAGGGGACACCGATGAGCTTGGAAAGGCCACTGTCCGTCGGATGGGATGTTAAGCCATACCCTGTGCATGTTAAAGAACATGCTGGATGGCCTTGACGGGAGGCTATCATCTGTCTCCCAACAGCTGTTCCAGTGGTTCCCCTCCCCCAACCTTCTCTGAGCTTTCGGGGTCCATGTGACCTGGCCATTTAGTCCATGGTGTGCAAAAAAGTGCCGCTAAGAGGTAAAACAACCCAACCCAAAGCTCTGCAGCTGTGACTCTGCCCTCTTGGTTTCACCTCTTTCTAGCACTCAGCTTGTTTTGTACCAACACCTATCAATTTGCTAGCCACTTCTCCTTCATTCTCAACAAAATCTGAGGTACATACATATTATTATGTAGTTTTAAGAATGTTATCCTTTATCTAACTTGTCTGATATTAAATATATATTGCATCATATGTAGTGTCTTATATATATATATTCAAATAATCTGTGCTAATAGGAAATGAATACAGAATCATATTGGCATTGTTCTCTTGTATTTTCAAGGAATATGACAATGATGCCGAGTCATTAACTAGCAGTCTTGTATTCGTCACTGATGATGATGAAATAGAAAAGGGTAAGAGAAATTATAAATTGGATAATCTCTAAAAAACACTTAGTTAAAAATCCTGTGATTTATGAAGATTATTTAGTTATGATGAAACATTGAAACTTGTTTTTTTTTCCTGGAAATCAGGGTCAAAATCAGTTTTGATACTGAAACCCCAATTTCAAGACATAATTGTTTTTTTTTTTATAAGGCATCAGATCTTCAGTAGAGGATTAATATTCAAAATATTAGAATTTACAATTTAGTTCTAAGAAGTCTTACATTAATTCATATTTATCCCAAAGTTACTAAACAGTAATCCTATTATTATTTCATTCAAATAGATTTTTACATTCATAGTAAATATTCTCAGAGCACCATAAGCTGCAATTTTACTAGCTTAAACACAGACTTTATATAAGCAAGAGAAAATATTTATTTTGCTGATTTTTGGAAAAGACCAATATAAAGGAAATTAAAGGTGTTATCTGTTTAGTTCATTTCTTAGATGCTTAAGAGATGCTAGCTGGTAACCTCTATTTCTCTTTCACAGGTTTGCAACTCTTTTTCTGATTATCAGCTACCAAAAAATTTTGAAAAGTTAGTGGGCACTAGTGTCATAACTTCAAATATGTTGCACACTTCTTTGTATAATAAAATTGTCTCAGCCAGCTGTTTATTTTCAGTATGCATAAGATTGTGTACTTCCGGAATCCTTAAAGTTTAGATCTTTCTCTATTTTACACCAGTGTTAGTCAACTGGTGATACTTATACTCCCATGGTACACAAATATATGGCACAAATATATAATAATGGCAAATAATGCATTTTTTCCCTTAAAATAGAAGCAGCCTTTAAAAATAATATGTGGACATTAATTTTGTGGTTTACTTACATCAAGGCTGCAGATCTCGTGCATTTGTTACAGAAAAGGGTACACAGCATGAAAAAAAAATGCTTAATTAGGGGTACATGATAAAAACTAATCTGGATTTTGGAACACAATAAGGTTGACTAACACTGTTTTACACTGTAGCATTACATAGTAACACATTGCACTGTACATTACACTAGCATTACATAATAGAAGAAATAAGTAGATACACTTATTATTTCTCTCTTGTTTTAATAATGTAAGGTTTATTTTAAATTAATACAATTTTAACAGCACATTTATAATGTTCATGCATGGCCAAGTGGTTAGCATGCTTGGCTATTGATCAAAGGGACCTGGGTTTGAGCTCCAGGTAAGGCATGGATGTTGGTGTCTTTTTGCTGAGATCTCATCTTCCTCACAGACCTACTATGGCATATAAACTGACAGCCTCCTGTCAGACTGTTATGGCAAGCAGCTGCTTGAGGGGATATTTATTTATTATTTTATATTTCATTTTGAATAGTTAAAAATAAAAAGCTAATAAAACCTGTATTTTTTTCTTCAAATTAATTCAGACATAATAACCTTTCTTGGACACTGTGTACGTCAATATTATTGTGTTGATTGTTATGTAAGATTTTCTGCTTTAATGAATCATCAGTTTGCAATCTAATAAGTTACTTTTGCATTTAAAATAGAAGTACCTATGTGTAAAAGCCATTTTTATAAGTTTCTTGTAATTCTATAAAATTATGTATAAAATTGCTGATTAACAGAAGAGTTTCAAGTTTCAGTATTAACATATTTTAGCTTCAATTCATCTGATATATGATTTGAAATAATCAGAAAATACTTATATGGGGCTGGCTATTTAAAAATTTAAGGCATTGCTTGACAAATCTGTTCCAAGATGCCATGGTACCAACAAATTGGATCATGCATCTATTCCTTGGTAATATTTTATCCATATTTGTTTTAAATATCTGAACTCTGAGGTATTCAAATTTTGAATCTTGCAACTAATGCTTTCTAGTTACATGAATAGTGGGCGAGCATAAACATATAATGTTGAATAACACCTAACCAAAGTTGAGAAATAACTGTTATTTCAACATTTTGCATTTGCATCTGTTTATTTTTAAGCAACTGCAGCATCTTTGTTGCTCAATGTAAACATGCATGATTTTGGATCTTAACATTTGTTGTATGTATTACTTAGCCAGTGGTTTCCAGCTTTTTTCAGATTCCAATTTGATATGTCTCTTGAGACTGCTGCAAGCCAAATATCTGTCTGAGACCATCACAACACTAGTCATTTTTGAAAATTCAGCAAATTGATTTCATTATGATAAGTCTTCAGTTTTTTTTGTTTAACTTTAAATATTTTAAATCCTTAACAAAAATTCTTTTTCCTCCAGCATGAACAAATATTAATCACCCTGTGGCTGAGTGGTTAACTGTTCGACTAGTGATCCTAGGGACTTGGGTTTTGAGCCCCAGATAAGGTATGGATGTTTGTGTTGTCTTTCTCTTGAGGTCTTGCCTTCCTAACAGATCTTCTTATGGTGTATTAAACTGACAGACCTCTATGGCAAGCAGCTGCTTGAGAGTTTTTCTTGCTGTTTCCGATACTTGTGGCACAATGCCAATCTAACTTAAACTGTCTTGTGTCTTTTTGTATATGGCAGTTTTTGATACTCATAACTGCTATATAGCCAGATTTTATTGAGAAAAACTAATGTACATTTATTGGTTTATTTTGCCACATTTGTTACAAATAAAGTCATATGGAAATATTAATTTCCAATCAATGATTACTGAACTTTCTTTTGATCAGTTCTGTAGTGACTCCATCAGAATCAAGCTGTGACACCAATGTTGGGAATTTCTGACTTAGTTACAACTACACAATTTATTTTGAAACTTATTAGCAGTTTTTTTTTCTTGCAAAAAAAAAACTCTTCAGAAGTATCTTACAAATTTCCTACAAACTAATAACCATAAATCAGCTTTTTAACCCATATTTAGAAATAGTTCTCCGGTGCATTTCACCAGAAAATAAAACTCTGGGATCTATCAAGGACTATAAATTTTGGTGGTGATATTTATATGGAACTAGATTTGTCAAGATCTGGTTATATGTATTGAATTATTTATATTCTTAGGGTTGTTATATTTTGTAATTTTTTTCAGCCTTGAAACTTGCTCAAGTTGACATGTACACAAGAAGGTTAAGTGAAAGAGTATGGAGGAAAAAAGTAGCTAGAGAGCATGGACTAGTCAATCTCTTCTTTAGTTCCTCAAATAAACAGAAGTCTCAAGTTTCTAGAAAAAAGATATCCAAAGATGAAAAGTATGTTTTCCTTGTTTAGTTTTCTTTCACAAAATAAATAAATATATTGGAGAAGATTGGAACAACAAAAAAGATATACAATATTGTAATATGGTAAAAAAAAAAACAAACAGATATACAATACATTGTAATATTGCATTTGGTATCTGTTTTTGTGTATATGATTAATGATGGCTGATGTACTATCATCACTAAGTGAGATGGCATGTTATGTAAATTAGTTAAATTACATAACCCATTGCACAATTTCTTTAGAAATACTGGGGAAACAAGTGAAAAGCAAATAAATATAAAGCTGACTCTAAAGAGCCAAATTTCAAAACAACTTGATCTGGTTACTGATTTAATTTTTTTTATGTTTTCAGCAGACAACATAAATAATTTTGGATTATTAACTCAAAATAACTAACAAATAGAAATAAGTAATGCTATGTAGCAAAGGAAGAGCAAGGTTAATTACCAGTCACTTAAAAAGAGGATGATTTCAACATTAAAAAATGTATTAATTTAAAAAGGGTGATTTCTTTTGCAAAAAAAAAAGAGTAACTTGTAAAATAATACTTTGGGAACTATGATGTCTTCCTGCTGTAGTCTTCTGGCATATTAAAGGTTAAGAAACTCTAAAACACTTCGAAAATCCTTGAAATGATTAGCTGAAAAAAATTGATTGACCTGAGTGGAATCCGAACCCACATTTCTCAGAAGCATTCCAGGCATCATAACCACTAGACCACCAGAGACTACCATTTTCTTCAACAATGTGAGATATAAGCATTCCTGCATTTTTGCTGATTTGCCACTGGTCCATCTCTGTTGGGAATCAGGCAGCCAAGCTGCCTCTGTTTCTTGTCTACAGGACATTTTCCTGTGATACTTTTATTATCAAATTATTTTTATATTGATGTGAGTATGAGTGACAAAAATTACTTCCATCATAATGAGGCAGCTTGGCTGCCCAGTCCTCAATGTAGATGGTGCCAGTGGTGAATCAGCAAAAATGTGGGAATGCTTTTATATCACATTGTTGAAGAAAATAGTTAGTTTCTAAAATAGTTAAAATTTCGTTTCAAAAATAGTTACCTATAATAAAGTTCTAAAGTTGTTAAAATAGTTAAAATTTCTCTTCTAATAGTGGTCTAGCTGTTATTTCATGCTTCTGGGAGAGGTTAGTTCAAATCCCACTCAGGGCAAAAATTTTAATCAGCTAATTATTTCAACTAATTATTTCTAGTGTTTCTTGTCTACAGGACATTTTCCTGTGATACTTTATTGCACTTCAGGAATTGTTTAGATTCAGCATATACATTGGTGCTCAAAATTAGAGGATAATGTCATGTATCAAAAAAGATATATTGTGAAGATAAATTTTGCAATATGAAAGAAAATGCAGGCACATTTAATTGACATTACCAGTGCAGCACACTTCATAGGACCTTGTGAACAATTGACAACACAAGATTCATATGTGTTGCAGCCACATTAGCAGATAAGTTCAATTACCTACTGTGCTATCAGTTGTTGCTGCAGTGATATCTCAAGAACATCATTAGAAAATGGTCACTTTCCTCTGCCATAATGTACTGAGAAACTTGTTAGATTCCTCAAACTTCCAGAACATTTTGCATAACCCATTTTGGAACAGAGGTTTACATTTCGATCTTGTCAGGTAACAGTATATATGAAGAACAGCCATGGCATTGCTATTGCTTTGTTCAAAATAAGCATAAAGGGTTATCTATATATTGTCCATGCCTGTTGAGACATTTGCCCCTTCATGAAGTCAGCAATGTGATGCTCTCGGTGTTCATAGAATGACTTTGGCTGTTGTTTGATGAATTCTGTGACCATGCACTGTATATCTGCTTCTGACTCAAACTTCCTTTAATGGCCTTTTTAAAGGGCCAAAAATGTGAAAAATCACACAGGGAGATGTCAGGATTGTAGAGAGGGTGTTCTAGACATTCCCAGTAATACCTGTTCAGAATTGTTACTGTTAATCGGGGCAGTACAGGGCAGGTATTGTCATTCAATGAAACAACCTTTCTGCTCAAAATTCGGCAGACTTTGTTGCCTGCCTAAATGGCTAAAAGTTTTGCAATATTGTTACAACTCAATGGTGTCACCTCAATCAACAGTGGATCCTGATAAAGAAAATCTGCATACTGCATGTTGTTTAACTTTGGATACCTCCTTGTGGGGTTTGTCTGGAATCCACATCTGTGACATTAATGCTGATACTTATGACTGATTCTAGTGTTAATGAGTTCCTTCTACTTATATCCATTTACTAATCTGATGTTTATGAATTCCTTCTCTATAATCTATATACTAAGTTTTTAATCAGTATTATGTTGTATAAGTATCCTGATGAAGTGTATAGAGATAAAATTGTCTTGAGCTGGGTGGGATCTAATCCGTGGCCTCCTGATGACATCTCAGGTGCTCTGACTTCTGAGTTACCAGCTGCAGATCAAGATTGCTATTGTTGATGTTAATTTTCCCATCACTGTAGAGTCAGCCACTAGCATCTGTCTTTTAACCACAAGTGAAGGCTCTATTATTATAGTTCTTCCCAGTTATTTGCACAAGATAGCCACACTTGGGAGGTCATGGGTTTGGATCTCACACAGCTCAAGGCAATTTTTGCCTCTATATCCTTGTCATTGGGATATTCATACAGTATAATAGTGGTTAAAAACTTAGTTAGTGTATAGTATTGTGTGTAGTATTGTATATATAGTATTGTGGATAAAAAAAAGTATCTACATTTCTTTATGTGAGACAACTATTCAGTCCATAAATTATTAGTTACTGTTAATATAAATTAATTATACTACCCAGATATAAGGATGTTCACTTTTCACTTGAATGACTCTTACATAAACATCACTTTATTTCTGTTCTAATTCTTATATCTTAATTGATTGAAATACCTTATTTTGTACATTATGATATTATAAACATATATGCATATTCCCATTACTTATTTTTTATGTCAGTATTTGGTGAAAGAGGCAGGGGGGGGGGGGGTCCCTGTCCTTTACTATCAGCTGAGTTGAAAAGACAAGCTTTGATATGTGGTTCTGTAATAAAGGTCAGTAGTTCCACCATGAATTATTTTTTTCCACACATTGTAGGATATTTTATTGACTAACTAATTGAATATCAATTCGGTGTTACTATAACTAATTGAATGGTAAGTATTAGGAACAAAAAATCAGATGAATTTAAAAAAAAAACGTGTACTCTTTATTGGGAATATCCATTATTAAGTTCATTTTGTTAACAACATAGTGCAATTTTGTTTTCAGTGTAAATATTGTACTTCTTTGCAGTTAATGAAACATAAGATATTAATGCTTTTCTTTTATTTTAGGGAATTTCAGGACAAAATGCAAACTTTTGCAAGGTTTTACACACAAGCTGAGCAAGAGCATTTTTTTGATGGCTTACAAAGTGAGTACATTAATCTTTAACCCTTTGCACTCCAGGTGTTTTTTTAATATGATTGTTAAATAGTGTTAATATGTCACTGTAGCAGTGCCTATGGAGTGCAAAGGGTTAATTTTCATTGCATAATCAGAGATAAATTGATTTTTGGTACTTAATCATTTCACTGCTACTGCTCCCTTTTTCGCAAAACAATTTCCATAAAATTAAGCTAAATCGCAATGTCAATAACAAAAATATATTTGCTGCTCTATCACATTGTAGATTAATTTTAAAATGAAAAGCCACTATAAAGATGTTATGCCATTAAAATGACACTAATAATTGCACGAGCATTTAATATCTACAATACATGCAAAAATATACTTATCAATACCAAAATACTGGCAGCATTTATGGCACAGCATATTAAATGACTTCCAGCTGAAGTATGGTGGTGTAAGCTTTCAGTTATGAAATGTCTGTAAAAAGTTATTTTACATGTTGTAGGTGAGTATTATGCACAAGTCACATAGGAATTTTGTAGTCAGATGAAGTAACCATTGAAAAGTGTTACATTTTTGTATTTTCAGAAATGGAGTTGATATAGTTTAGTAGTAACACAGCTGCAGTCAAGCTGCTCTGTCGATCTCTTCTAGAGCAAAAGGGAGGATGATGTAGATATTAGTACGGGGTAGAATTGAATATACAAATATCTCCTACTCTTTTTATGAACATAAGCCATTATCACTACTTAAAACCATGATATTACTTATAAATATATTGTAGGACTAACAATTACATTGAGACTATTACTCATTTATATTTATACAAGTTACATCTGTAAAATATTACTGCAATTAAAACTGACAAGTCAATTGGGCATTTGTTTGTGCAGTTTAAAAAACATGATGTTTCATGTTTTTGCCAATAAATATATCATCAGGTGGTCACATACATAAAGCACATATGTACCTATTTGGGCATGGAACTTGGTTAGCATAGTAATGCAATGGTTACATATTTTGGCAGGTGTCTTGGTAACAATGAATCCAGTGTCAGAATTAAAAAATTATAAGTTTACTTTTATTGTTTCAAGAAAATTGATACACTATGAAAAGGGTACCAAAAATGGGGGATGGATGGGTGTTATTTTAAGAATAAAAATTTAGAGTGATGTAATCTTCCCAAAGAGTTGATAATTATAGAATTTTAAAGACTTGTTTATCTTTTATAAAATATGGACATCGAAGATGGGGATACGGAAAATTCAGTTACTGTTTTTCTTCAGGATATTTTTTAAAGGTGTACTGTTTTATATTATTGAAAAATATCTGGCATAATATAAGAGAACTCCCAATTTTGTGAATTGGTCCAGCAGTATCAAAATAATTTTATAGCTTTTTATCTTTTTTAATAAGGGGAAAGGTGTGAAAGAAAAAGAATGAAAATCTTTGAAAGGGAGCAAATAAGAATGGGGAAGGGGTGTGGGTGGGAAAGGAAAAATAAAGTATTATATCCTTAACCCTCCAAGCATTATACATCTATTCTCTCTGTTGGGCTCTTAAATGCCACAGTAACTTGTAAGCAATGGCTATGTGTGGTACTGTCACTTATAGCTGGCAGGGAGAACCCATTCCAGCAACCTGGAGGGTTAAAGTCAGGAAGTATCTAATATTTTTATTATTGGTAAGGTATCTAATTCATCTAGTAGTTTGAGTTCCTTGTAAGTTCATTTATATTATAAAGTTTCCCATTGTGTTTAACTAAAATTTGGTAGAGGATGAAATAATTTTAGCAATTTGAAAATCATGAGCAAATTATTTTCCGCATTTACTTGGGATATGATTTATTATATTTCACAGTTATTGTTATACTCCCCCCCCCCCCGAATGATTAAATTCATCATATTGCTGTTCTTTCAGTCATGTCAAAAATTCTTATGGTTTTACCAATATACTCCTTTGTGTTCACAAATTACTTATTGTGTTAAGTGTTGTATTTGATAATGTGTTGTTATTGCATTTAATATGTTCTTTCATGTTTCAATAAATTTGAAAATTCTGTGAAAGTAAAATAATATACTATACAACTGGTTTTACATTGAATGTTTCATAATTGCAATTTTTTTTTCCAGAGGAGAAAGATCTTAAAACCAGGATAAAGGAACTTACAAAATATAGGAAAAATGGTCTAACAAAAATTGAAGGTAAGGGAGTATTATGGTTATAAAGGTACATAAAAATTATACATAGGCCACATTTTCATGTTTAAAATTCATGTTTTGTCATAAGAGGAATTTAGTACCTAAAATGCCTTTATATATAAAAAAAAAACCTCAAGCAGCTGCTTGCCACAGAGGTCTGACAGGAGCCTGTCAGTTTATATGCCATAGTAGAAGGTCTGAGAGGATCTTCAGACCTTCTTCAGCCTTCTACTGCCATAGTAGAAGGCTGAAGACCTCAGCAGAAAAACAACACAAATGTCCATGCCTTACCCGGGGCTCGAACCCAGGTCCCTTCCAACCCAGGTCCTTCCTTACCCGGGTCTTGAACCCAGGAAACCATTCCTGCATAAACTGCACTCTAATGAGATCTACATTAGTAATTATCATCATGTTCAAATATGAAAGAGTTTATTTATTTTGCACCATAACCATGGAAACAATGTTATTTATTATATTTTCACAGTTATTGTTAACATGAAATTTCTTTACCTCTAGTTATTAGCAGTTTAAAACATATGTTGGTGTCCAGTAATAATTTTAAATTGATTTATTTGATTGGCAAACCATATTCTTCATTATGCCAGTTAATGTACTTAAGCTCATCAGACCAAAAATTAGTCACCTCTGTGATTTTTCACTTAATAGTGTGTAACACCTCTCTTCACATGAATTGCAGCAGCAATCCCATTAGGTATGGACTCTTATCAGTTGTCAGATATAGTTTACATCCAAGTCCAATCCTCCAACAATAGCACTCATCTACTTACATAGCTATGCCTATTTCAGTGTTTTCCCCCTCTGTTCCAGATAGTCCAAAAGGGTTTCAATGGGATTTACATCTGGTACTCTGCGGGCCAGTTGAGGTGTTCCATTATTACCTCATGCTCCTCATTCCAGTCATGATCAGTTTGACTCTATGCATCCTGCAGTTATCATCTTGGAACACCATAATGTTTAAGCTATGTTCGTCTTTGACATGAAGCATTAAGGGCAACACCTGGTTTCCAGAATCTATTTATAGCCTTCATGATTCAAACGGGTTGATAACTCAACTATTGACTTATCTCGCAATAGATAAAGCATCCCAAAACACCACAGAATGACCTCCAGCTTGGAGACAGTCTGGATGGAAATTTTTGTTATTCCTGTGGTGCACTCTTTGCTTTGCATTGTTGTAATACATACAAATGCAACTCATATGACTAGATACCAGTTTTCCAGTCATCTGTGGTCCATTGTCTGTAGTGCTTAGTCCATTGCAATCGGGCTGCTTTTGTCAGCTGTTAGCATGGGTCTGTTTCGAGGTTGCAGTTCCCTTTGCAATGTTCTTTCTGAAATAGGCTGGTATGGTCCTTCATTGACTGTCTGTAGGAATTCATGATTGGTTTCAAATTGGTTAGCAGTCAGTAATCATAATTCTTGGTGGGTTCAAGTCTCAACTGGGACAGCATTGAGATTTATCTCTGCAAACCCCTGCCCTTGGTCAGTAGGGGACACCGATTGGCTTCAAAAGGCCACTGTCTGTCAGATGGGATGTTAAATTGTGGCCCTGTGTGCCAGAGAGCCCATATGCTGTGCACTTTAAAGAACACAGATGACCTTGACGGGAAGCATACACCTGTCTCCCAACAGCTGCCCAGTGAGTCCTCTCCTCCCAACCTTCTCTGAGCCCTTGGGGTCCTTGTGACCTAACCATTTAGCACATTGTGTGGAAAAAAAAGTGCCGCTCAGAGGTAAAACAACCTAACAACTTGTTGATGGTCCCAGTCTGTGAACACTGATTTTCAGCTGCAGTAACATCTATGATTAGCAGTTGAATTGAATGTACAGCACTGTTAATAACTTGTTGAACTGTTCAGAAGGCACCAGAAAATTCCACTACTTCACAGCGTGTCCTTTAGCTCTATCAAATGCAATAACATCCACCCAGTCATGTCTTTCTTCCCACCCATGATTCAAGGCAGAAACAACATGTAAACTTGCACTCCATTTGGAGATGACACGCACATGGAAGGTCACATGTCTCTGTATAGTGCTGCATTACTATAGGCATGATAAATAAAAAAAATAAATACCCCCTCAAGCAGCTGCTTGCCACAGAGGTCTGACAGGAGCCTGTCAGTTTATTATGCCAAAGTAGAAGGTCTGAGAGGATGGCAGGACCTCAGCAGAAAAACGACACAAACAGCCATGCCTTACCCGGGACTCGAACCCAGGTCCCTTAGATCAGTAGTCAAGCGTGCTAACCACTCGGCCATGGGATGGCTATAGGCATGATATCTACTGGTTTATCAAGTTGACATTACTGTTGATGGTGGAGGCGACTTTTTTTTGTTTTATATTCTTACATAAAGTTTGGTAACACATGCATATTATTTGAATAGAAAGCCACATTCAAAGCCATGAACTTTGAAAGTAAACTTTTTTTATAGAAAAGTTCACTGGAGAGTTGCTAAAGTTTTTGATCAGATATTTCTAAATATTTCAACAATAGTCATCAGCATCTATTGCACTATGAAAGCTGAGACATTCTACAGCAGTATAGCAAGTCATAATAATTTATCCTAAAAGTTAATTGAACAAATGATAATTGTTATAATTAAATTGCAAATCACAGTAATAAGAATATCATTTAACTTGCACATTTAACTAATTGAGGAATTAAATGATAAATGTTATATCAAACCATTTATTAAAATAAATATTTTTAGAATTGTGTGTGATGATTCTTTAAATGTTCAACAATTTTTAAGAACTTTATATTTAGAATAATATTGTTAACATAATTCTAAATATTGAATGAATATTGTTTAAAATTAAAATTTAGAGAACTTTGAAATTTTTAACTTATCCTCAATAGTATTCTGCATTCTTACTGACTCCAGATTACTGAATGCATCAATCAATCAGCTGAACCAGCATTCAGATTTATCTCTGCAAAACTCCTACCCTGCCCAAGGTCAGTAGGAGACATTTATGGGCTTGGAAAGGCCACCATCCGTAAGATGGGACATTAAGCTGTGGCCCTGTGTGTGGGAGAACCATACCCTGTGCACATTAAAGAACACTGGATGGCCTTGAGGGGAGGCTACCATCTGTCTCCCAACAGCTGTTCCAGTGGGGTCCCCTCCCCCAACCTTTTCGAAGCCTTCAGGGTCCTTTTGACCTGTCCACTTGGCCCATTGTGTGCAAAAAAAGTGCTCCTCAGAGGTAAATCAACCCAATCCAGCATCAGTCAATTATTGTTGAGCTAAGCTGTTTCAGACATCTGCAAAATAGTGATTACTTAGAGTTTAGGGTACAGTATTGCTACATATGGCCCTCTATATAGTGTAAATGCATTTGTAAATTATCCATGCAAAAATACAAGCAATCAGAAAAGTACTGCTACTAACTAAATTTTGTGGCATACCAATTATCTAATATTATTTGGAGTTTTCCTGGAAATTTTTTTAAATGAAATAATAGTGATCTTTTATAGGAATAAATGCAATGCAAGTAAAAGTGGTCTGTCCACTTCATATACCATGCCACACATCTGACAATCATAATAACAGGTGAATACATTATATTGATGTTTTTGTTAAAACAACTGTTATTAAATATAATGTTGTTTAAGTACAAACTCTGGGATATAATTATAAAGAAAAATTCTAATAAAAAGAATATTTGCTGTTTACTCATGAATTTGCACAATTAATGTTTTTGCAATCAATATTGACTATTTTAGAATTGCAGAATTCAGTTAACAAAAACTTCCACTTATGATTGTATGATATTTAATTTTTTCAATTTTGCAGTATCTTAGATATAAAGATATAAATCTTATTGTTTCCTATAGATGTAAATGATGCAGAACTAGGAAGGTACAAACCTGACAAAAAGGAAAATAAGAAGAAGCCAGTAAGTACCAAATCAATGACAATTATTTTTATTTAGTTATACAGTTAATAACTTACAAGTTTTCATGTACTCTTTCCCCCCCCCCCATTTTTTTTTGCTTCAAAACTAATTTAGCTAAGCAAATTTAGAATTTAGTTTAAGAATGACTTTGCTACCTTGAACCAAAGTGTCGTATCATATTGAATATTATCTTTTCAGAATTAGTAGGCACATAAATATATATATTTAAAGATAAACTTGTAATAATTTGTTCAATTAACTAATTATGGAACAGCTGTTGGGTGACAGATGGTAGCTACCCCTCAAATCATCTAGTGTTCTTTAGTGATGATACTGCATACCACTCTTTGAGATGTGTGTGTGTGTACCTTTTAGCTAGATACAACTACACTGAGATGCCAGTTTATTAGATATACCTACTAGTAGTGTGTTGTGCCTCCTTTGGCCTTCAGAACAGCCTGAATTCATCAGAGAATGGAGCATAAAAGATGCTGGATGCATTGTGCAGGAATGTTGTAGCATGTGGAAATGATTGTGTCACACTGTTGCTGCAAATTGGATGGTGACATACTCTGCTGCAAACAGTCATTCCACCTCATTCCAAAGAGGCTTGATAGGGTTTAGATCTGGGGACTGTGCAGGCCAATGAATAAAGAAAAACTTATTGGCATTTTCCTCGAACCATTCCTAGTGATGATACATGCCTTGGGAGCAGGTGCATTATCATGCTGAATATGTCCATCTAAACAAGGATAAACTGTAGCCATGGAAGGATGAACTTGGTCAGTAGTGATGCTCAAATATGTCATGGCATTCAGATATTCTTTGATGGATATCAGAGGGCCTAATGTGTGCCAGGAAAGCATTCCCCACATCATCACATTGCCACCACCGACCTATACTGTTGACAACAGACAAGATGGCTCCATGGCCTCATGTTGCTTGCACCAAATTCTGATCCATCAGCATGATGCAAAAGGAAACTTGATTTTTGTCTGACCAGGCTACCTTTTTCCAGTCCTCAACCATCCAGTGTCGATGCTCCGGCACCCATTGGAGACTCTCTTTCGTGTTCTTCACTGACAACATTGGGCAGCACACTTATAATTTTGATACAAATAATTGAATGATATGGATTTCTTAATTGTTACAGAAAATATCAAGTATAATTTATGCTGTCAGTAGAATGAATAATATCAGGCTAAAATTGGTTATTAATATAGAATTATTCAATGATTTATCATAAATTATGATGTTGAAGACTGATGAAATATCTATAATGGTAGATTTTAAAAGTTCATAAACAGGAATAATATATAAATTATATATTAAAAGTCAGACAAATATTTTGCTAAGTAAAAAGATCCACATACTATCTCAAATGGAAGCCAAACTGTCATTTATTAATCACTATCTTCTTGATGAACTGTAAAATACACTGGATAATTTGTAAAGTTCCAAAAGTACAAGGATAACAAAAAATTATTATTAAAATTGCCTAGAAGGTTCAAACTAAAATGTACTGAATCTTTAATAATTTATCTTAATATAATTAAATGTTGAAATTCTAACATACCCAGCTTGCAATAAAGATCATCTTAGAAAAATATTTATTGAATATAAAAACTCATTGCGTGCTTTATTCTAGTTCCAACATCACCCACAATAATAGTGGTTGTTTGTTTGGGGTTTTATGGTGCAAGGGCAACAAGGCCATATTGCACCACACTAATAGTGTTAAACCACTGATATTATATGATATCCAAAGCACTACGACATGCAATATTATTGCATTATCCAGTGCCAAGCAACTGTGGACAAAAATTGTTACAATAATCAATCTGTATGTACTTAACCATATGTTATTCATCTGGTGACAGAATGCTTTAATTTTTGAAATCATTATATTATTGTATTTGTTATTGAAGCATATTCTATTTTGATGAGTTTTAATTTAGGAGATTAGGTAAATTATATTTCTTGGCTATTCTTGTGCTCTTAGAACATTACAAATTATGATCCAATTGTATTCTGCTGTTAATTGTGAAGATTATGCTGAATAAATAACAACCTATTTTCATTCTACTGCAGCAAAATATCTTTGGAGCTTTCAATATATCATATACAATTTCATGTTTATTAACTTTTTAACTTTTTACTGATTTTAATTTTTACCAGTGTTTAGATTGCTTTTTAACATCATTAAAAAGTTAGCTATACATTTAGCAAGTAAGATTCAAATTTTGCCAACAGTAATTAGTATTGCCAATAATAAATTATTAGTTGTGAAATGTATTTCACTTATTTTTATTTGATATCTTTTGTACAAGAACTTTCAAGGGATAACTCTTTTATACTTCTATTTGCTTCACTAATTTCTAGTTGGTAACCTTTTATTTGTTTTTAAACAGTTCTCTTACTTTAATAAAATCATATCTCTTTTGGCTGCAAAATTCCACTGATTAAAGAAGCTTAGAATTTTTTAATTCATGGAGTCAATCATAGAATTAAACTCTGCTTCTGTTTCTGAGCCTATAATTTGTAATTATTGTCCAAAATCCAGATTATTAAAATTCTTTTTTCACTAATATATCCTCTTTCTCTAGGATAGTTCACATTAGTTCCACTAGATGGTAACATATTTTTCAAGCAGTAAGTCTTCAATAGTAGTGCCCACTGTTTATACAGACTAATCCTTTTTTTTTTATCTCATTTTCTTTGAAAATGAGATAGTTTCGCTTTATCAGTCTATCCATCTGTCTGCCCGCCCTCCCACCAACATCGAGCTTTTTTGTTTACAGAGATAAATAAAAAATTCTTTTTGTGTTGGATAGGTATTGATGAAATATTATGATATGCACTTTCCAAATCTCTCTAAAGCTATAATTATGCCCTCTAGTGGTGAAAAAAGCTAGAAATTCCAAAATTTCAAACGAATATTGCAAATGACGTATTTACTCTAGAAAGTTGAGATTTTGATGGTGGAATGTGAAGGTCATGAAGTTTCCATTGGCAACAATGAATTGACATCTTAGACCCAGGGTGGGTGGTAAAACACAATTTTTTGTTTTAACAGATAATTCTATTTAGAGATAAATGAAAAAATCTTTTTAGGGTTAGATAGGAATTGATAAAATATTATGATTCGCACTCTCAGAACACTGTAATTGCACCCTCTGATGGTGAGAAAAGATTAAAAGTTCAAAAATTTCAAATGAATATTGCTACAATGTACAAGGTGTTTCAAAAAGGATGCAACACTCTATTGTATTTTTCTATTTAAACTTGACAAAAGACACAAATTTCAAAAGATGCAAATTAGACATATACCTACCTTTACAACAGATGTTGAAAGTGATTTCCTGCAACCTGGATGCAGGTTCATACCCCTTTCATGACATTTGCAGCCACCTTCATAATGTTTGTTTTCTTATGTTTAAAATCTCTCTTTCAATGTTAGAATTTTGAAACACTACACATTTGAGATATCCCCAAAGGAAAAAATCTGGAGGAGTAAGATCTGGGGATCTTGGGGACCACAAATTTTTTGAAATCAAATGATCACCAAAAAATTCCTGCAACATGTACATTGTGTCATTTGCAGTATGAGTGGTCGCGACATCTTGTTGAAACCAATACTCTCGTTCATTCACATCTAATAGTGTAATAAACTGTTGGATGAGATCACAATAAACTTCACCAGTTACAGCTGAGTCAAACAATAAAGGCTCTATCACATGACGATGGGAAATTGTACACCAAACAGCAATTTTTCGTACGTGTAATGGTCATTCATGAAAAGTGAGGATTTTCACTGCTCCATATTCGACTGTTTCGATTGTTCACATCCCCTTTCAAGTGAAACCAAGCCTCGTCACTGAAATAAACATGGTCCAACACCTCAATTCCATTTTCATCAACAAAAGAATGAAACCAACAACAGTACCTAAACGTTTTTCATGGTCTGGTTCTTTCAGTTCATGAACGACACCAATGTTGTAGGCATGAAATTTTAATTTCTTTCTACCCCTAACAACAGTAGCTAGTGACAGTCCAACCTGTGAAGATAACTTTCAAAGAGATTTTCTGGGTGAGTGAGTTAAATGCTGAGACACATCATCAAGAACTTTGGCAGTTAACAGTGATGGCTGGCCTGGGCTCTGATCCTGTACAGACCCATTGTCATGAAATTTATCAATCAAATGAGATATTGCTGACTTGTTGGGAACTGCAGACTGAGGAAACTTCAACTCAAACTTCTCTCTCACACATTTGTACATACGATAAGTCTCTATAATAAATACACGTTCGTTTTTGGAAAACGACATAGCTGACACAACACAAAGGAATGAATGTTTGAATGAGACTAGCACATGACAAGGTCATTTCAACTGCGAAAGGCTGTTAACCTTGAGTACATTAATGCCAGCTAACTAATATTATGGCATAAAATGTGCTTGTGCGTAAATTCTACTCTCTTATGTTTAGGGTTGCATTCTTTTTGAAACACCCTGTATTAATGATAGAAATATGAAATTTTGTGGTGGAATGTGAACGTCATGAAGTTTCAATTGGTAACAATGGAAACTTTTTTTAGTTTGATTGGTACTAATGAAATATAATTTGCATTTTTCAAATACTTAATAGTTTTAATATTTATATTTTTACTAAATATGAAACAGCAGAGCTGTTATCAAATCTTACTAATAATATGTATAGAATAAAAATATGAAAACTTAGTGGTAGTTTTTAAGAGTTTTTCCACTGACAGAAATAATCTACCCACTTTTTGAGAGAGGTGTGGAAATGTAAGTTTTTAGATTTAAGAATTAAAAAACAAATACTTTTATGTTGTATAATTACCAATAAAATACTATTTGCATTTTCCCCATAATCCTCTAGCTCAGATTAAAACTTTTAAGGAATTAAACAGTAGGTAAAGGAAAAAACTTCATTCTCTTTGAAAACAAGATTTTCATATGCACCAGAGGTGATATGCATTCTTCTAGTTTTTTTTTGTAGATTTGACATAACCATTTACTACAGTGATGAAATGTCACATTCTTAAGTGCTTCTAATCTTATTCTAAAACAAGCACAAAAACTCTGTTGCTTTGTCCAAATTATATCCATTTTCAAATCATACAACTTGCATGTTGATTTTTGTTAATTTTTCTGAAATATTTTGCCTTGAGAAATAAGTAGAAAATGTGTTTTTAGTTCATTTTGAAGAAAAGAGTTATGGTTTTCACTTTGCTGTTCATCTATAAATAATTATATTTCTCATTTTTCTAATCTCTCGAGCTAAATCAAAATTTCATTTTGAGTTAGATACTAATGAAATGTTAGGATTTACAATTTCTGAATCCTTCCAGTTGTTGTTATTTCTACTGTTATAGGGCACTAAGGTTGTAAAATGTAAACCTTTAAATGAGTATTGTAAACAATCTTTATACTAGAGATTTGAAATTCTAGTGGTAGAATGTGACATTCAAAATGTGTATGTTGAAGCAGCAGTTTTCCTCCTAGAGGGATGAGAAAACAACTTTTTTTGAAGAAATAAGTGAAATGTTCTTTTTTTTTTCTTGTTGGATAAGTACTAATGAAATATAACTATTGGCATTTACCAAATAATCCATTAGTTTGAATTTTCACCGTTAGAAGGTGCTAAAATCATGAAATGACAAACTTAATTTTTTTGAAAATGAGCATTCCATATTCATCAGAGGCAATATGTTATTCTTGTAGTTTCTTAATAGATTATATGGTTTTAGAACTGGGCAGTAAGTTTGTGATCTGTTGAATGCAGTTAAAAACCTGAATATATAGAAAAGTTTGTAACAAAACACTTATAAAGTTTATTGACCACTTCAGTGCTGTGATCTCATGTAAAGCATAAGAAATCAAAATTATACTCTTCTGCAAAAAAAAAATCTTTTTTCTAAGTGAGAGTTGTGTGATTCTTAAAGGTTTTTTAGTGCAGACTTCAGATCTGTGCTTAGATGTTTTCTATTAGGGATAGTTTTCAAGTTAGACGATTTTTAATTTTTCATTTTATTCCTAGATTTTACAATGAATGATAGGGAAAAAAAGAGATTATTCTTAGCTTCCTTAGTATTAAAATGATTATAGATTGATACAGAAAATTTTGCTGAATATTATACAGAAATAAATTGAATACAGAATAATTAAATAACAAAAATACCAAACGTAAATAATTTTTTTCTTTTATGTTTATCTGTGCTGTCTCTTTTGTGATTTCAACAAAAATCAGCTAAATTGTTGGCATCCACTTCCCTTCATATTGCTTTTCAATTGTCTAAATATCTTTGTGAAACCTCTCACTGTGCTCATCAGAGATGTCGCTGCAGCTTTCCGGAAAGTAGTTCAGATGTGAATGCAGGAAGTGCACTTTCAAAGACATGTTACATCCTAAATCCCGATATGCATGTAGTATCGGGTTTACTATTTCTTTATAATCCTTAGACCTCTTTTTTCCAAGAAAATTGTGTGTAACCTTCTTAAAACATGTCCAAGCAAGTTTCTATGTTAAAGATTCGTCAAATTTCACATCTTTCTTCAACTGTCTTATTTGAGGGCCAACAAACACTCCCTCTTTTATCTTTGCTTCTGAAAGACGGGGGAATTTTGTTGTTAGGTAGGCAAATCCTCTACAATATTTATTCACTACCTTGACAAATTGCTTCATAAGTCCCAGTTTTATATGAAGGGAGGAAGGATCACGTCCTCATAAGCTTTATAAGTCTCTGCTTCTGTAAATTTTTTGCTTCCACTTTCCAATTACATATTGGCCAAGTTTTCTTCAAATAATGGGATGCTCTGTCATGACTGTCCCATTCACAAAGGAAACAAGGAAATTTTGTGTTCCCTTGTTGCATTCCCAGTATCATGGCAATGATTTTTAAAACCCCACATATTTTCCAATTGAAATCCGTATATTTAATGGATTTGAGCATGAAATCTAGAATCTCACGAGATTCTTTTGCCATACTAGTATAGGCAACTGGAACAGAAGGCATTAAATTACCATTATGTAGTAAAACTGCCTTCAAGCTAGTTTTCGATGCATCTATAAAGAGCCTCCAATTTTGTGGGTCATGAATAAAGCCTAAATCTGTCATCAAACCTGCAATATCATTACAGAAAGTCAATCAGCCATGATGTGAGAAGAATGAAACAAAATTCATTCTCTATTTCTATATAAAGTTATACTTGTTCTAGGTTGGAGAAGATTCCATTCTTGCAACCTAGAGCCCATTAGTTCTTTCGTTTACTTAGCCCTAGATCACAAACCAAAACGTTCAGATCTGCCTGTGTTAAAAAATGTGGAGTTGAATCCATGGTAGCTTTGTAGGGAGGATCACTTCTTTCTGGATGTGATTCACATGCCTCACTCTCTTCACGAGTACTTTCTTCATCTTCATTTCCTGACTTGGAGTTAGTGGAACTGGTAAAGTTTCAGAATGTGGTACTGGTTGTATTGCAGAAGATAAGTTGAGATAATCGATGTTTCTTTGATTTTCTGCTGATAAAAAAAAATGTCCTGGATACTAGTCATACAGAAGTAGCAATCTGTGGAATGGTCTTTTGGTTCCCTCCATATCATGAGTACAACAAATAACATGGTGCTACCTTTACCCTTCCACCAGTTTATTAATTTCACATAGCAAGTTGCACAACGTATGTGAGGGTCCCACTGCTTATCCTGATCCATTTTACATCCAAAGTAATGTTTGTCTGCTCTTTTTATTATAGGTGACATTTTTTTCTTGTGTCTTACAAAGGTGAACTCTGCAAATATAACAGAAGTTGTCTGTCTTATTTTAATATTTTCTAGAATACAAAGGAAAAAATAGCAGAATAGAAGTATTCACAAACTTATCATGTTAACTACACAAATATTCTCATAAAATATCTTTACATACCCTAGAATACAGTTTGAAAAAAATAATAGTAATTCCACAAATATCTTGTCACTTATACATTTTTAAAATAAACTTTACAGAGGCAGACTAGTAGTTATCTAAACTATGAATAGAATAACATTGTTGCCAACATGTGAATATAAACTGTTGCAAACAAATCAGTGTTGCCAACTTTTTTAATATAACATTTCTCGATTTTTCATTCCCCAAGTAATATGTATGAAATTGATGTGTGATATCTCCATAACTCTAAAACTAGCCCTGATAGGCCAATTCTGATGTCAGATTTCAATTTCCCACATCAAAATGCTTTAGGAACACATCAGTTAACAAAAGAAAATTTTCCCTTGTAGAACAGTGCTATTTATGCTTATTACTGAAAGCATTAGGATGTAAGTACTTATGATGTCTCTACAATGTACTTCTACTAGTCACATTTATTTGTACCTTGTCCAGATCATGGTATGTATGGCAACTGACATCTGTCAGAGATATGCATGTCATCAGATGTGTTGGCCATCTTTTGAATAAAATCATCCTTGAAGTCTGTGATTTTTCAAGAATATTTTTGGTACAAGTGTAACTTTGCCCCCCATTGGATGGTCCACCCATTCACTTTTACTTTTCCTTAACCAATTTTACTTTATTTACATTATATTTATCATTTGGGGATTATTTTTTTTTTGGACATCGCAATTCTCGTTTCCGAGCCATAGGAGTTGCACATGCGCAATTCTGACCTTTTGATTGTCATGACAATTTTGAGGACACGATCCCTCTTGCGTCATAGCTAGCATGATTGTCAGGTTATTCAAATGTTTCCCAGTGTGCAACAGACATGTGCTGGATTTGTACGCTTCATGTTATAACTAAGTGACATTAGGTCACAGAGTCAGTATTGAGAAATAGTAGAATTAGAGCCGGTTTTTTTGTGAGACAATGTAGTCAAAAGAGAGGTAGGAGTGTAGTCATAGTTAGTGGAAAGAGAGTGCTGTCAATGAGTATTGTCAGTGGAGATGTAGTACAGATTTAGATAGATGTGAGTTGCTAGTACTCCAACCTTTGTATTCATCAAAGGAGTTTGGTGAGTTTTGGAATTTTTTGGAAATAAACTTTGTTTTAGAAACTTGAATTTTTGCTATTTTTCTCTTGAGCAAAGATAATTGATTTTTAATTAGATTTAAACTTTAATTAAACCTGACAATCCTTTTTGAATTTTTGCTTATAAGTAATGCTAGACAAATATCTAATGAACCCTATTTCAACTTTATTTGGCAAATTGATATTGCCTGGCACCCAACAAAGCTATCTGGAAATTTTGAATAAATTTGGATCAGACAAAAGGTCCAACTTGAAAAGTTAATATTCTTTGGAGCATTACAACTCAACTATCCCTATAACCAGAAAACTACTGTTGTAATATCTTCTTGTTTGCAATAAGTTGTCATTTACATGGGAGTTAACATGAAATGATTCTGTCTTTAAAATGTTCTTCAAGATGCTACTTGATTATAAGTATGCACAAGGGGTACTTAATGTGCATGAAGGCCACAGCTCTGTTAAATGTATTCATATAGCAAAGGAATGACAAGAATTGACTTAAAGCTGTAGTGTTATGCAGGAGTAAACTAGGTTTTTTGTTTAGAAGGATCAATTTAACAATTGTACTAATAATAAAAATGCACATTTATAATTTTTTACTAATAATCACAAGTTATACTAACTGTAATACCTTATAGACATACATACTTTCATATATATATTTAAATAAGGAATTATGTATCTTAAAATTTTTATAATTTGTTATAAAAAATACTTGAGCAGCTTGCCTGCCACAGAAACCTGACAGGAAAATATAAGTATTATATGTCAAAGAGAATATTTAGGAGGAAGACAAGACCTCAAGAGAAAGTTAACATATACTGGAAAAAAATCTATGCTATGTACTTAAAGCAATAGTCTGCAGTTAAATATGCTAACCACTCTGCCATTAAAATATGAAATTGTAGGAATAAAAAACTATTGGACCAATTAGCTTTCTAATCACTCAAATAAGACTGACAGTTTCATTTGTGCAGTGACTGGACTTGCGTTTACACACTATTGAGGCAGCTATTTTCTTGAAAATAACTGCCTCAATAGTGAAAATGAAGATTTTAGTGAAAATCTCTTTTAGTGAAAATGAAGATTGAAAATCTTCATTTTTCACTTGATATCAAGCAGTGCTGACTACATATTCAGTTCCTCCTATCAGATAGTTCTTCAAAAAGGGGTGAACTGAAAAGGCCTGAAATGAAGTCACTGTTTTTCATGTGGGTATCACATAAATATCATATATATAATATGTTTGACCAAATAATACATATATATTTGCACTTCTAAATGAGATGAAATGCACCTAATATAGCTAGAGGATATTAGCAGGTGACTAGGATCCACTTCCAGCTGTGCCAAGAATAGCATGCAAACTTGAGCTTCACAAATTATATATAATCAAGTTGTATGAAAACCACTTCAGAGTTCAACAAGAACCTTATGAATGTTGGGTTGTTTTATCTCTGAGTGGCACTTTTTTGCACACTAATAGGCTAAGTAGCCAGGTCACAAGGACCCCAAAGGCTCAGAGTTTGGGGACCCACTGGACTGCTGTTGGGAGATGGTAGCCTCTTGTCAAGGCCATCCAGTATGTTCTTTAATGTGCACAGGATATGGCTCTCCTGCACATGGGGCCACAGCTTAACATTTCCATCCTGCTTGGAACAGCAGCCTCTCCGAGCCCATTGGTGGCCCCTACTGACCAAGAGCAGGAAGTTTTGTGGAGATACAAATCTCAACACTGGCCCAAGTGGGACTCAAACCTGGCAACTGCAGATTATAAGCCTGGTGTTTTTTGTTTAGAAGGAACAATTTAGCAATTATACTAATCCCATCCCCTTGTGAATGTTTAGATTGTCAAATCAAGCAGTTTTAACAACACCTAAACTTATTTTTGGTTATTCTTATTGTTTTAGATTCTATGGAATATCTTATTTCAGCAAGTGATAATATATATATAATGTCAGTGATGTGCTACTAAAAATTATACCACTTGTGCAACTTGTGTCTTCAGTGTTTTCATATGCTGTAAATCTTAGCCATAGATATATTGCAGTAATTATTCACAGTGCAGTATTCCATGATATAATGGCATTGCCATTTACTGAAAAAGCCAATTCACTTCTCTGCATAATTGGCAGCCACACACTTTTTAACTATTCTGTCTTGCAAGTGCTAGAATTATTTATCTTCATTTCATATATCATTCATACTGATCTTTTGGTGACAACTGTTGTATTCATGTCCCTATAATTAACAGCTGAATGTAATTTCACCTTTCTGTGCTCTGTTGTTTGTGAGGTAATGTATTAAAATGTCCATTTATTTTAAAATTACCTTATTATTGATGGTCTCAAAAATTTATTAAGAGCATTTTCTATAAGTTCTCAAAGAAAGGTTATTTATTTGACAATATTGAGTATAATATTCCTTTAAAAATGAATGGAATGATTGATGTATATAATCAAACTCAAGACGCATATTTTAGTATTAATTCTGTAAATTAGCCTAAATTTTTTGTCCAGGAAGTAAATTATATTTCAGTATATATGTTTATATAAATAAAATGATCCCTCCAATCAGAGAAAACTCAGGTTGTATCAGTTTGTTTTTCACTTAGGTCACCAGCACATCACGAAAAAAGTCATCAATGGCATTAAAAGGTCGAGAGTAAGTACCAAGTTTGATTATATTTTAATGCACTAATTATACCAGATCTTTGGATCACAAAATACATAATATTAAAATAACTATTAACTCTATTGCCATATTCTTACAAGGCCAGTGGCTTGCTATTTGTTATAAGAGTATAATTTATATTTATACTCTTATAAGAGTATAATTATTATTTATATTACATTGTCCACATTATTTGCCTGTTTTGTATTGTTTTCTAAGTGAATTTCTTTGAGTACACAGGACTTTTCATGACATTTTGTACATATTGGTGATTTTTCTATAAATTCTAATGTGATTTGCCACCATGAGGCAGTGATTGCCTGGATAACAAAACTTGGAAAAGATTTATTTTTACATGGTAGAATTAAGTAATATTTACGTTTATTTTTTAATCATGTTTAATAGTTTGGAAAAAACATATTTTTAAATTAAATTTTTACAAGGTAGAATTGAGTGATATCTATGTTCATTTTTTTAATTAAATTTTTACTATTATTTCCAAATTGAACTTTGATTTGACAATGTGACTTTGATTGCAATTTCTATATTCCAGTTAGCCTTATATGCTATGGAATAATTTTTTTACACATCCCTTTTTAGGTGTATATATGTTTAAATTTGTCTTGTTTGTTACACAAATTATTTTTTCTGTCCACTGCATTTGTTAGTCTTACAGATTGTTATTGTTAAAAATATAATCTTATGCATTATGCTGCAATGCATATGAATAAGAAAATTAATATAATTTTTTATTGAAGTTAAATTGAAAAACAATAAAATTAGCCTTTATTTAAAAGGAGACATAAAAAATTTAATTTTTGTCATTTTATTGCTCATAATCAAATGCCTTTTTGATGTGTAACACACCTACTTCTGTCTGTTGTTTCAAGATTAACAGTTTTCTTTTCTGAAAACACTTCAGAAGTAATAGCCACCAGAGTGAGTTCTGTTTTAGAAATTTACACTTTAAATATGTTTTGTAATTTTAATGCTTTTTGCATGTGTATTTATTTACTCATTCATTCTGAGCAAACATATTTTCAGAGATAAATCTTACAAGATGAGGGAGAAACACTTGATGTGTTTTATAATATACCACACTGAAAAGATTAATGTAAAGAAATAGAAATCATATTTCAGATAAATATTATTCGGGAAAAAATTTCCTTTCAATTAATATATAATTTAAATGTTTTTATTCATTACATATTCATTCAGTTACGGCTTGATTGCCTTGCCAGATCTTGTTTTCATGGGGGCGGGGTGTGGCTCAGTCAGTAGCGCGCCAGACTCATAATCTGTAGTTCCCAGGTTCGAGTCCAAGCTGGGTCAGCATTGAGATTTATCTCCATAAAATTTCCAACCCTGCCCATGGTCAGTAAAGGACACCGATGGGCATAGAAAAGCTGCCGTCCGTTGGATGGAAGTTAAGCCGTGGCTAGTGTGCAGGAGAGCCATACCATGTGCACGTTAAAGAACATGCTGGATGGCCTTGACAGGAGACTACCATCTGTCTCCCAACAGCTGTTCCAGTGGGTCCCCTCCCCCAACCTTCTCTGAGCCTTTGGGGTCCTTATGACCTGGCCATTTAGCCCATGGTGTGCAAAAAAGTGCCGCTCAGAGGTAAAACAACCCAACTCTTGTATTCATGTATCACTCTGAAAAAGTCTCATCGAAATTAATACATTTTAGTTAGGAGTCGAGTGTTTCTCCCTCATCTTAAAATCCAGAATTAAATGCTGTATAATCTGGTATATATCATGACCTATTTCTGTTCATTAGACAAAATTTGGCAAAAAAGTTCTAAAGTAAATGTTTTTGCTGAACACAGTATTAAAGAGTTGCTTGGGCCTTGGATTCATTCCAATTTTTCAGGCTGTTCATTGTAAGGGTTAAATCCTGTGGAAAGCCTGCAAAGTAAGCTGGCAAGTGAAGTTTCTACTAGGGGCAAACAGATTTAGTTCAGTAAATGAAAGGAAAGAAACTATTGCCTCCAAGTGACCCCAGTTGAAACTGATAAGCAATTCACAGTTTCATTAATTCCTTTAAAATTATTCAGAAAAAATAAATTATACAATACTGCATTATATTCCTTTATGCATATTTCTGTTTAGATGTATGTATCATATATATTTAATAGCAATGCAATGAAAATATTCTTAAATTTAATAATAATAACTAATACAACTTTTTACAGCGAAAAAGGAAATACAATTTCACTAGAAGAAAACGGTGAGTCTCCTTTTGCTTGAAATTTTTTTTTGTGTATAAATAAATATGTGTTTTCTATTGCTAAATATAGTATTGTACATTGGTGCTTAATAGTTAAGAATCAACAAAAACCAAAAATAGATTTTGATGAAATTATAGTGAAAGATGTGATTTAACAACACAAGGATTGAACAAATTCTTATCGAAAGTAAAGAGTAATGCTATTGAGTTTAGGCAAAAAAATGAGCAAGAGTAAATGGAAATGTACTATAAGGTGTGATCACCTCTAGTGGCAATGTAAACTTGACATTGATTACTCATGGTGAGAATGAGAATTTTAGTTGTGTTAGAGATAACAGTTCTTATTTAGGCTGAAGGGTTGACTCCAGCTCGACAAGGCTTATGGGAAAGAGGCTACAGTGGTGTTCCTTCTTCCTATAGATCAACCCAGACCTGCCCTTTAGAATTGAGGGCTGATGATCCTGCTTGCATATCCATATTGGAAATAACCCTCCAAAAACTGATCCACTAGATGAGATGTGGACAAGCATTATTGTCCATTAAAAGGACGTTTGGACCATTTTCTCCTGCAAATGTGCACCATGTGTACCATGTACTTCCATCTGTGAGGTTCATAGTCTAAAACTGAATGTGAAGTATTCTGAAGTATGAAACAGCAAAGAGATAATATAGAAGTAGTTTAAATAGTTTTTGAAAATCTAGCATTATTTGTATTATGCACCATTTGCATATCTTATTTAATGTTTAATGTGAGTATCAATTATCTTTTTTTGTAACATAATGTGAAAAAATTAATTTATAAATATATATTTGTAGGAGGAGATGACAACAAGAAAAAGCAAAAGCAACTGAAGTTTTCAGCCTTACCAGAATACAAGCTTTTATCACTACAGGAAAAAAAGGTTTTTGTTAACAAATTTTTGAACTTTTGAATATATATTTTATGATTTTACTACAGTCGATTGATACATTAGCTTCAGCTTCAAAAATTTGCTATAGAATTTTTTGCATTTAGTAATAATTTCAAATCTCTTTAATATTAATAAGATAGAAATTATAACAATTTAATCTTCTAAAATGATGCAACTTATATGTCAAAATTCCATGAACCCACAAAAGCTTATATGCTCATTAATTTACATATCATTATTAGCAGGACTTGTTCATTCATTTCCATTTAAGGAATCTGAATTCATGATAAAATTGTAGTAGAAGATTAAAATGCTAGAAAATACGCAAAGAACCAAAGTTCTATTAAGACCATGTCAGATGATTAGATTAACAATTTCTTACTGAAAGTTGCACCAATAATATATATATTTAATTCTTATAATTACAATGCATTGGTATCTACAGACTGCAGTGATATAAGCATCATTTGTAATGATTTATAATTGCCTGATGTAAGTTCATAAAAAAAAATAGGGCAGGAGTGGACAAAGTCTGCCAGTAGCATGCCAGGCTTGTAACCTGATGTTTCCAGATAAAAATCCTAACTGGATCTGTTTTTAGAATTTTCTTTGCTAACCCCTGTTCTGCCTTTGGTGAGAAAGGGGCACTATTGGACTTGGAAAAGCTGCTGTCCATAGGTGGCATGCTAATTCATGGACCTATTCACAGTAGAGCCCATACCTTGTGCACATTAAAGAAAATGCTGGATGACCTAGGCAGGAGACTCCCATCTATCTCCTAACACCTGTCCAGTGGATCCACTATTCTAACCTTCTCTGAGCCCTTAGAATCATTGTGACCTGGCTATTTAACCCATTGTGTGCAAGAAAGGTGCCACTCAGAGGTAGTAAACCAACCCAATCCATAAAATGCTGGAATAGGATTATTAGATTCTATGTGTAAATGACTGAGCAAAGTGAGGACTTATCCATAATAACTTTTGAACAGCTGCATAAATTATGTATAGTGCATACAATCTTTTCATAAAAGTATATTTCACATCCTTATTAGATCAGCTTCTTGAAATCAAAATGGCAGCTACAAGTAGCTGAGAAACATAACTAGCCAGTAATGAGCAAAAATTATATTATTTTTCTGTTTGTGTCTATATCATTCAGTTTTGCTGATTGGCAATGAAAGACCACTCTGAAAACAGCAAACTGAATGAGGTGTTGCCCAGTGACCTCTAGTAATAAATGACTGAACAAAGCAAGGTTTTACTCTATCTAATGTGTTTTTGGCAGTGTATGTTCTGCAATAACTCCCAAACAGTTGCAAAAATTATATTTAAATATAAATTATATGCATAAAAATAATTTTCAAGTTCAAATAATGATAATGATGATCAAGTTCAATAATGATAATAAATAAAGATGAACTAAGTTCATCTTTTGCAATTAAAAGCCAGCAATAATTTATCATGCACAAAGTCAGTAATTCATTCTTCAAGTTAGTAGGATGAGTATATATGCACCCAGTTGCAGTCTTACAGGCAGCAGTAGAAGGAGCATCTCATAACGGAATAAACTAATGTCAACAATGAAATGTCAATATGTGCATTTAAAAATCCATAAGTTTTCATTGATGTTTTGTATGATTCATCTGGAATAATAATGGCTTTTCTAAGCCTTTCATGTGCTTTTTAAATAATATTTGGATTTTTCATGCCACACAATCTACAGCACTACTGGCTTTATAATACTCATTTGTTTTTCATAGAAGTTTTATTGGTAAGCATTTGCATGTGACAATATCAAAGTTTTATTTTTGGGTAAGATCCAAAGTTTTAAGTTTCAATAATGCAGAGAATGGTTTGTTGTCAGACTTATAAAATTAATATTTTCATTTTCTGTTTATATATTTGTCTCTGTCAGTATTTATGTATTTTATTGTTTTTTTTTTCCTCTGTACATATTTTGGTTAGCCTTATTTTATGCTTTTATATTTTAGTGTAGTTTGGTATATTATAGACCAGTGGTTCTCAACCTTTCATGCTTCACGTACCATCTAGAAATGCATATGTAACTGGCGTACCCCTGGTATAGATAGATAAAACTATAGTTATAGTATAACAATGGGAATAAAATAAAACATATATATGTATACATTAAATTTTGTATTCATAAATTACATATATCAATAAACACAAAAAAAATGACATAAACAATTTAATGAATCTTATAAAATATAAACATTTTACTGGATAATCAGTGAAACAGCTCTCATGGCATACCCCAAAAATTTTTACCGTGTACTCCATGTTTAGAACCCCTGTTATAGACTATATATAGCCTAAGTAGCTGATGCACATAAAAATCTTAAAACAATTACCCCCACCACCACCACCACCAAAAAAAAAAATTAATTAAATGCTTATTTGGCTTTCAAGTCATAACAGATAACTTTTAAGCATGACTTTTATCTGCCACATACAGAATCAAGATGACATTTTAATAAATCAAATTTACATCATGTATGAAGCAAAACTGGTTCTGTCTGATGATCTAAGCAAATTTGTGTAAAATTGCATCAAATATTGGGGGTGGGGTGGCTCAGTCGGTAGCGCGCCAGGCTCGTAATCTGTAGTTCCCAGGTTCGAGTCCCAGCTGGGTCAGCGTTGAGATTTATCTCCGCAAAATTCCCCGCCCTGCCTACGGTCAGTAGGGGACACCGATGGGCTTGGAAAGGCCGCCGTCCGTCGGATGGGATGTTAAGCCGTGGCCCCATGTGCGGGAGAGCCATACCCTGTGCACGTTAAAGAACACGCTGGATGGCCTTGACGGGAGGCTACCATCTGTCTCCCAACAGCTGTTCCAGTGGTTCCCCTCCCCCAACCTTCTCTGAGCCTTCGGGGTCCATGTGACCTGGCCATTTAGCCCATGGTGTGCAAAAAAGTGCCGCTCAGAGGTAAAACAACCCAACCCAACAACCCACCAATTCTAGGGGTTATGTCCATAGAGATTTCCATGAATATTTTTGCAGAGAGTTGAGAAAAGTTCTCTCATCCAAATTTCAGATTAAATTGTCTTTGTTACATAACTAGTGAAGATCTTACACATTTTGTGTAATAAGATAGTGCTTCTTCAGTAAAGCTCTAAAAATGCTAAACAGTACTAATATGTCTGCTTCATATTTTTTAAAGTGTTATAACTGCATTTATGTTATAGCATTTAAAAAATTTATTTTTTTCATAAGCTTAATTTTTAAAAACTGTTGCAAACTAATTATGCATGCAGTAATAAATTAATGTTTTATTCTAGCTTTGTTCTGCCTTGAAACTAAAGCCTTCATACTATATTACATTTAAAACAACTTTGTTGAAGGTAAGTATGCTTTGAAATCTAGATATCTGTTCATTTTACGTACAGATCTTTTATAATCTTAGCTTATATAATTTGTTGTTGATATTAAAAAAAAAATCGAAATCAGCCAGCAGCTGCAGTGGTATTTTATTAATATTTTATCACTCCCACTGTATTGTAGTGGTATTGAATAATACAGTGGTATTTTAGCAATACCACTGTACTGCAATGTGTCCTGTACATATAGCACCATCAGAATCAGATAACAATTAAAATCACCGTTATTTTCACTTTTATAATTAAAATTTTGTTTTTATTTGTATAGATCTGTTATGATTTTATTTCCATAGATTTCTATTTTATTCCATGATTTCTATGGAACTTTTAGTTTTATGTTACATCACTAGGTATGAAAATGGCTGCCTTACAAATTTGTTTTTACTTCTATCGATTTATTGATTTTTATTCTCATAGATCTTTTAGAGTTAAGCCATTATTGCTGATTGAGCGAATGGCTGGCATATAACTTGTTTGTTTTTACTTCTATTGATTTATTGTTTTTATTCCCATGTACACTGGATTCCATAAATTAAGGAAAATCCGTATGTTAAGTAAATGGGAAGTTAACGTCAAAGCTCTATAACTTCTAAAATAAGTTTTTTGTTTTGAAAAATGTGATTGCAGATAAAGATCTCAATCAAATAAATCAATGACTCGATTTTCAACAATATTCATTCAGTATTTAATGAGTTATGGAAGTTTGAATATTTAGCGATAACAATGCCAGCTATTTCACTATTCTTCAGTTTTGTGTAGGTTTCTTAAGACTGGCATTGCTGTTGTTAAATATTCAAACTTCCATAACTCGTTAAATACTGAATGAATGTTTTTGAAAATTGAGATATTGATTTATTTGATTGAGATCTTTATCTGCAAGCACATTTTTCAAAAAAAAGAAAACTTATTTTAGAAGTTATAGAGCTTTGATGTTAGCTTCCCATTGATTTAACATAGGAATTTTCCTTAATTTATGGGTTGGGTTGTTTTACCTTTGAACGGCACTTTTTTTCACACCATGGGCTGAATGACCAGGTCACAAGGACCCCAAAGGCTCAGAGAAGGTTGGGGGAGGGGACCCACTGGAACAGCTGTTGGAAGACAGATCGTATCCTCCTGTCAAGGCCATCCAGCTAATTCTTAACCTGCACAGGGTATTGCTCTCCTGCACACATATACCATGGCTTAACATCCCATCCAATGGATGACCACCTTTCTAAGCCCATCGGTGTCTCCTTCAGACCGTGGGCAGGATGGGGAGTTTTGTGGAGATAAATCTCAACGTTGACCCAGCTGGGACTCAAACCTGGGAGCTGCATATTATGAGCTTGATGCACTGCTCACTGAACCACTCCCACCCCATTAAATTATGGAATCCTGTGTATTTATATGTCGTTATCGATCTTTCTGAGACATGATACATTGCTGGCTATGATGATAGGTGGCTTACAACTTTTTTGCTGTGGATTTTTTTAAACATCTAATTAGATTATATGTCTTTTTTTATTACTTCTTCATTTTTCAGTCACAAAACTGATCTTTTATCATTTCTTGAAAAATGAATGAGACCTGGGATAAAAGAAAATAAAAAATACCCCCTCAGGCAGCTGCTTGCCACAGAGGTCTCACAGGAGCCTGGCAGTTTATACGCCACAGTAGAAGATCTGAGAGAATGGCGGGACCTCAGCAGAAAAAATTACTACATCCATGCCTTACCCGGGGTTCGAACCCAAGTCCTTTAGATCAGCTTGACGGGAAGCTACCATCTGTCTCCCAACAGCTGTTCCAGTGGGTCCCCTCCCCCCAACCTTCTCTGAGCCTTCGGGGTCCATGTAACCTGGCCATTTAGCCCATGGTGTGCAAAAAAGTGCCGCTCAGAGGTAAAACAACCCAACCTTTAGATCAGTAGCCCAGCATGCTAACTACTCGGCCACGGGACAGCATAAGCAAAAAGCCTTGGCATAGAAATCAGCCCTAAGATTAAAAGGTAATTTCATCAATTGTGTTATTACTCTCCTCCCTTATTTGGCTATGTTGAGGGTGTTTAACCCTCCCCCGTCCCAATATCTTGGCTATGCCACCCTGAGGATATTTCCATTTTTTAGCCTTGGTGCAGCAACTTTTTAGCACTTTACCAAAGATCACCAAAATTCAACACCCAAAGAAAAAAAAATAAAAATAAAATTTAGTAAAAGAAAGCCAAGAAAAGTGTTCCTCAATTTCATAACCAGGACAGAAAATCCCATGAATGTGAGCAGTCCAAGTCATATTACATAACATTTGGCTGTGTTTTAAAATATACCATATTGAAAAGAATTGTTAGGAAAAAAAAAATCGGGTAAATATTATATTATTCTGGAAGTAATATTCTTTCAATTAATATATAATTTAACTGTTTATATTCACCAGGTTTTCCAAAATTAAGCCTTAATTGCATAGTCTGATCTTTTATTTTTTTCACTATTTCACAGTAAAAAAAAGTCTTATTAAAATCAATATTTGTAAATTTGTTTAAATTTTTTATTTTCATAAAATTCAGAATTGAATTCTGTTTATTAGGTTGATTGGTTATTTAAAAAAAAATTCTAAGTTAGCGTTAGCTTGTTGATATGACTTGCTGCAGTTGGCGAAAAGCCTGGACTTTTCTCAAGGTATGGTACCAAGAAAAAAATTACAAAATGAGAGTAATTCTTTTGTTTCAAGTAAAAATTTATTTTTTACTCAGAAATCAATACCTTTTTATTCATATACATTATAATTATTTCTCTGTATTAGTGTTTTAACAAATTTTTATTTTTATTGCCAGATGCATTTTTCCTATATGACTCTAAAACTGCCTTATTAAAGTAAAATTACTTGTCTTTTATAGTTAAATATTTTAATTTAAAAAAATACAGAATTAAATGCTGATTAATTTGGCATATAACATGTCATAATTCCTTTTATTAGTGATTTGGCAAAAAAAGTTCTAAAGAAAATTTTTTGGTTGAGCATATGAAAAAATAGCTTGGCTTCTGGATATAAACCATAATTTCAGGCTGGGCTCTGGAATGATTAAACTAGGCTGAACTACAACTGACAGCAGAGGAAACCTTATACTAAGAAATCATCTATTGGTGTGCTCTGAGGATAGCATACTGTGTAATTCTGAAATGCATTTGCTTTGTTCCTTCTAAATTTTCAACTCTGAAGTTCACCATTTATGTAGTAGTTTTGGTGTTAATAAATAAATCATTTATTTTCTGATTAATTTAAAGCAAGGCAGCATTTGTATGTATCTAATCAATGAAATAATCATGTTAATAAAAAAATAGTATATGATCATTTTGGCCCTTTTGCCATGTCAAAAATGAAAAACTAAAACTGTGATTTGTTTTTCCCTTAATAGTGAATATCTTTTTTAGTTACATTCTAATCACTTGGTAATTGCAGCTAACAAAGCTATTCTTTGACATCCTCAGTATCATTTTCAGAGTCACTCAAAGTTCGATCAACATTTCTTTTACAGATGGCAAGATAATAAGATTATTTATGAATGATTGTGGAAAGGGGGGGGGGGGGTATTTTTTTCTTTTGAAAAATAATTTCTTCTGAGAAGTAAGTTTTCAAAAATTTTCAAAATCTTGTATTTTTAACTAAACATTTAAAGTTCATTATATATTATCTGCTTATTACAGGCTGATCTGCGGAAGAAACAGGGTAAAACTGTAAAATCTCGCTATCCTGCAGGCTTGGAGAAATCTGATTGCCTAAAAATAGTGAATTTTATGATAAGTAGTGGATGGATTACTGCAGCTTCTCTGTGAATCTCCTGGGTCAGAAAGTATGTGATGGTGTATTATTTGGATATATATCCAAGACTGCATTGTTTTCAGCTGTTGGATATTCTTGCATGTGATTTTGGGTAGTGATCCCACTTCATCCAACTCTATTACATTATCAGCATAATGGCTTACATTCCGGACCACATTTTAACATGAATTGATGTGAAGATATTTTGTGGCTGGACCACAAATTATGAGGTGTAAATGTGTTAGCCAGCTTGTTGCAAGATATTATTCTCAAGGAACCTGAGCATCATAACTGTTCTGAAGAAAATTGCTCAGCTTATATGGCCTTTCAACTCTTAGACATGTGTGTTATGTCACTGCCCAGGTAAAAGTTTGATTCCTTACTGTGATTATAAGGTGTGAAGTTTATGTTAAAGTGTGTGGAATGGGGAAAAAGACATTCTTAAATTTTTGGAAAAATCAAAGATTGTGCAACTCTGACAATTTAGCTTATATCTTTTATTTTGTAAAAATAAGCTGTTTCAGATCTCTTCAGTGTTATGGCAACTGCAATATGGTTGGTACCTAGTAAACTGTCAGAATGCAAAAATTCAGCATGCATTTTTTCTCTGCAACAATAATATCGTGCGATACGAAACAAATTGGTGATAGTGATGTATTTTGAATAGGATGTCAGAAATGTCATGTATTCAAACCGTACAAATATTCCTACTGGTTGTAGTCAACAAATCTCACATAGTGTCCTCTGACCATTTCTTTGTTGTTGTTATTATTTGGTTTAATTTTATTATAGAGTACTGATTGTAAATGTGTGAGGAACATAGTTTAATAGAAATATGTGATAGCTATATATATAAAGATACACCTATTTTTGTCCTAAATACTGTTAGGTGGTATTCGAGTAATAACATGATAATGACCAAAAAAAGATATGAAGCAGTTTGTGTTTTTGTTCAGTGACATGTTACTCAACCATTAGTCACTTAAAATGACTTCTTAGCACTCTTACATAAGCCTTCAAATGAGTAGGCCAAGAATCAGTCATAGCATGTGCCATGTCCTTTGAAACGTTTGCTACTGTTTGCACCAAAGACCATTGGAGATTCTTAATATTGTAATGTCATTTGCTAAAGGCTATGCACTCTCTTTGGCCACAATTATAATTAAATGAGTTCTAAACCCAGCTTCCAGTAAACCAGTTAGAAGCATTAATGAACTCAATAATGTTTGTCATAAGCTATGTAGAAGGTTTTCTGCTTTGTATTCCATTGCAGAATTCTGCAAGAATATCCAGTGCTGCATACTAATAATGTTTCACTTAAAGATCACTCGAGAAATAGAGGTTTAGATTCCTCTAGAATGTTATATTATGATTTTGGAAGATGTCTTTAGGGGGATGTCTTAACCCCATTCAAAAAAATGCAACTTAATAATTCTGTTATGAGAGAGATTCCATCAAAACATGAAACCTGGCAAAGGCAGGGTAGACTTCACACCATTTTGTGGGTGACTTGAGAGCTGTAATCATAAACTCATGATTTGTGTAGAATTGTTTTCCAGTAATGATTTTATTTTATTTTCTTACCAAATAAAATGCAGCCACCATTGTTAGCTTACTGTTGAGTAGCTGCTTTGCTGTTGATGTTTAATTTTTTTTCAAAGATGGAGTCAAGATATGCCCAATCTCTAAGTTAGATTTAATCAATCAAAATATCCTCCTGGTCAAGATACTCGTCTTTTTTACCATTACTTTCTGTTTTAAAAGGGGATTTCACTGGATTCTACTACTTGACACTTTGACATCCTATAGAGCACAGATAGTGCTAACAACCAGCTCTTTGATGATTTTGTCTTCCTTGGGTACCATTGTGATGGCTAATAGTTCAATAAACCAATTGGTGGCTAATACCCAATTGCTGAAATATTTTAGGAAGAGTGCCAAGCATCTTACTAGTTTTTTCAAAGCAGTGAGGGGGCGGGGGTGGCTCAGTCGGTAGCGCGCCAGGCTCGTAATCTGTAGTTCCCAGGTTCGAGTCCCAGCTGGGTCAGCGTTGAGATTTATCTCCTCAAAATTCCCCGCCCTGCCCACGGTCAGTAGGGGACACCGATGGGCTTGGAAAGGCCGCCGTCTGTCGGATGGGACGTTAAGCCGTGGCCCCATGTGCGGGAGAGTCATACCCTGTGCACGTTAAAGAACATGCTGGATGGCCTTGACGGGAGGCTACGATCTGTCTCCCAACAGCTGTTCCAGTGGGTCCCCTCCCCCAACCTTCTCTGAGCCTTCGGGGTCCATGTGACCTGGCCATTTAGCCCATGGTGTGCAAAAAAAGTGCCGCTCAGAGGTAAAACAACCCAACCCAAAGCAGTGAGAGTGATAAGATTCTCTTTATCACCCTGCCCTATACTGATCATTGACTGCACACAATTCAACTGTCTATTTGCATATACTAAGGGTGAGATCTCATAGACAGTGCTGTTGTGAGATCAGCTTGTATCTATATGCTTGGCATGTATTCAATCATATGGCAGTGTTTATGATTCAACTGGATAAGTAAAATAGTGTTTTAATGAAACAGAAATTAATGTATTGATTTTCATACAGACTTGGATCCTATACCTATATTCAAATCACAGCTATTAATAAATGTTCCATCATTTACACTTAGGTATTTAATGAAATTTTTTAAAAATGTGTATTTAAGTCTTATACAGGATTTTAAGTTTATTCAACTCATTAATCACAGTCTATTATTATTGTGCAACTGTTAAACACTGAAGATTAAGAGATGTTTCAAACATTACCTGTTTCAGTTTCGTGAACTGTAAAATAATGGAAAATATTTGTTTTTCTGTACATTATCCATAACAGTATGATTTGTATATTTTAGATTTTATTTATTTGCATATTTGTTTCATCAGGTGTTTATAAAAGGAAAATATTTTCCTCGTGTCAATTATTTGTTTTTGGTTGTACATTAATTTCAGGTTTCACACAGTATATATATATTGATCCTTATCCTGGGGAAATTGAATCTTATCCCAGAGACTTAATCAAGCAATGGGTGTGTGGCTTGATTCTACCATAGTCACATTTTCCATGCTTGTAAATATTTAATAAACATGGAAATTATTCTTTGAATTTTTAATATTTGGCAATTCAATAACATTATTTGCAGATTAGTTTTAACAGATTTTTAATGCTACATCACACTCATATAAAAACTATCATATAAAGACTATATAGATTAGGATGGCATTCTCACAGGTATATGCTAGGAAAAACTCCTGATATAACTCATTTTATAGCCTTGTGAGCCCCCCCCCCCCACTCTTATTTTTTCACTTCAAGAGCTGTTAAATATTAATGGGAAATTTGGTAGTCATCCAGTAATGTAAAAAAATTCATACTTCTTATAAAAAATTACCTAGCTACAATTTTATGCCTACATTTTTTCAATCACAAAGTTTCATCCACTGTTAGTTTCATTTGAAAAATTTGATCACTGTTTGATTCCACATCATTGAAATTCTTTACACTTCATTACACCAATTTTGTGATGTTTCTCTAAAGTTACACAGAATTTTAATAAAGACCTTGGTCCAATATTCATAATGAATATTAATATAAAAAGTAATTCAAGGATATGTGGTTTCATGGCGGCAGAACTATTTTGCAAGTTGTATGAAACATACGAAATTGAAAGTACATAGACCCATACAGCTCGAAAGCTGAAAGAGTGCGAGGAAAAGTGTGGGTACTATATGGTCGTCTTGACTGTTTGTCTAAAGGGTTGTCAAATAATGGCAAATTATTAGACTTGGGATCTAACTGTTAAAAACAATTCTAATGTAACCAACCAGTAGTTATGCAGCTACCTGAGTCACAGTTTCCTTTCTTAAACCTGTAATGCTAGTTTATGGCAATTTCATGATGCAAAATGATTAGAAATCCATTTTTGAAAAGTATGAAACCGTTACTGACTAGAATATAATATATATTTTCCAGAAATACGCAGCTGTTAGCATAAATTCTCTTTATATGTTGGGCATATAAGTCCTGCTGAGTTTGTGGGTCTGTTCTTCATATGTTAGAAAAATGGCAAAAAACTACCTATGATTTTTCAACAATTAATATTCATGTATGGCTAAGGGTAAACTAGTATTCCAGGGTTAAAAAAAATCGTGTACTATTTTGCTTTTTGAATGAGGGTGTAATAACATTAGATTTCTGTTAATGCACTAAAATTACTAGTAAATGGCTGACTGAAAGTTCGTATGGTGCTAAGGTTGCTTTAAAAACTAAAAATATCTGAAATGCTTATAATCATTAGCTTTAATAAGTGTTTTTTTTTTAAGTTTCAAAAATCGTGCTTAAAACAAGTATTTTCTGCAACCTTTCTTTAACCTGTACTCAAAACAGTTTCAAAGTTGATATTTTTTCACTTCATGCTACATTGTACTGACTTCTTTTACAATATAGTTCTGTGCACATTATTTTGCATTTTTAGTGTATTATGGAAGTTGCCTAATTAAATTGGAAATACAGTGCTATAATCTCCATTTAATGTTTTTCATGGGACCAATAATTTAAAACATTAAATGAGAGAAAATGTTTAATATAGTATGGAAAACTTGTAGAATAAAGTGTCTGCTATTTACATTAGGAATAATATAGCAAGCATCAGTGTATCATTAATAGTTTTTTTTTTTTGAAAAAAAAAAAAACATCATAAGATTTTTTTTCTTTTGCCTAAATTTTATACTGTGGTGGTGCTGAGATATAAATTTAATTTTAGACCTTTACATTAGTGAATAGCTTAGGCTGATTTTTCAACATAAGAATCTTGCATCAATAGAAGTCATACATTCTGATTCAAATACTTTAAATTTCTAAATTAAAAGGCTCTCTTAAATAGGCTAAAAATTTGTATAATTTACAATGCATAATTGATATTAGGAAAGGCATATTAAAAAACACTAATCAGATCAAAAGAGTTTTAAAATATTCAAACCCATTATAGTGTAAAGAAACGTATGAAAAGACTTGTGTAATGCAGATAAGAAGGTAAGCCATGAAGCTGTCTATGTGGGACAAAGGTAGTGTTTTTTATTTATTTGCCAATTTATTGCAATGGTAAGTAATTGTGTTTCATGTGTCCATTCATCTGCTTCCATTTGAAAATGAAAACACTTGCATATTAACAGCTAGACAGTTAGCTGTCAGCAGAAGTTAATGCTCCTTGTATTAATAAGTAGCATAACCAAGTGGGTTTTAAGAATTCCCCCATTAAGGAAATTGTAATTTTAAGAAATCATTGGTTCACAGATATACCACAGTAAAAGTTATACAACAGAGTAAAAAAATTAGCCCCCCCCCCTCCGTACAAAAATCCTTGCCAAGCCAGTCGGTTTAATGAAGGTCAAGTAAAAAATGGCTTCCTAACTGTAACATTCAAAAAAGAAAGTTACATGACGTGAAGTAGAAAACATTTGACGTTTAGAATTATACTTTTTTAACTTAAGCTAATGCTAGTTCACAGGAAAATCCTTAATTTAATCCTTAAAAAATAAGTTTTTTTAAAGTAACTTCAGAACCTTATCAAAGTAAATAAAATGGTTGTTATTTTGCATGAAACAGAATGGAAATAGATTATAAGTTGCACTAAAACAAAAATTAATCCTTAACAGTAAAATATAAAATATTGAAGGTTAAAAAAAATTACATAAGCACGGGTTGTTTTACCTCAGAGTGGCACTTTTTTGCACACTGTGGGCTAAATAGCCAGGTTGCATGGACTCCGAAGGCTCAGAGAAAGTTGGGTAAGGGGACCCACTGAAAAAACTGTTGGGAGACAGATGGTAGCCTCCCATCAAGGACATCCAGTGTGTTCTTTAAAGTGCACAGGGTATGGCTCTCCAACACATGGGACCACGGCTTAACGTCCCATCCGACAGACGATGGCCTTTCCAAGCCATCGATTCCCCTACTAACCATGGGCAGGGCGAGGAAATTTGCAGGGATAAATCTCAATGCTGACCCAGCTGGGACTCGAACTTGGGAAGTACAGATTACGAGCCTGGCATGCTACCGACTGAGCCACCCCTGCCCCTACATAAGCATGAAAAGTATATTGTTGACTTTTGCATTTCAAATTGTAGAAACTTTGAAAAGCAATTTAGGGATTAATGTGAACTTACCCATCACTATACTGAAAGTATTTTCTTTCATCTTGTAGCTGATAACACTAGGATGTTATTCTTTAGATCAATAGCCACAAGATATGGCCCGCATAAACTTTTTAAATGGCTCATAGATCAGCAGTAAATAATCACAGGATAAGTCCTATAGACATGGAACTCATGAAATGATGAACTGAAAAAAAAATATTTCATGAGTTCCATATCTACAGGACGTATCCTGTGATTATTTACTACTGATTTATTGATTTAACGCCCTGAGTGTGAGTGACAAATATTAATTCCATCTCTAATGAGGCAACAGAGTTGTCCACTTCCTGGATAGATGGTGCCACTAGTGCGAATCAAATAAATAAAAAATCCGGAAGGTTTATAAGGTCACATAAGCTGAGAAAAGGTTAGCCATTGATGGTGTAGTGGTTAGCATAACAGGCATGTTTCCTGGAGACGTGGATTCGAATCCCACTCGACTCATAGATCATTTGGGCTTTATAACGTAAAATTGTTTTGCCAGCAATACTGGTAAAGAATAAGTTTTTCAGAGCAGTATTCCCCCCCCCCCCCCCCAATAAATTTGATGTACAAATAAAGAATATGTGAGTCATTTAAATCGGGAGCTAGTTCAGTTTTATGCAAGACTTTCAAATTCTGTATTTCCTCTTCTCAAACATTTCTCTCCCAGAATCATAACTGTGTTCACTAGCACATACATTTGTGAACATTGTTCTGAATGAATTTTATCCAAAGCAAATTTCAATCACAAATGACACAAACATTGCTTTTAACACTACTAGTATGACTGGCTTTGATTAATTTTACTAAATCAACAAAAAAATATTTTAAAATATCGAGCCTTTTATTTATATTTTTTCTTTGTATTTTTTCAATTTTCTTTTTATTTGTACATTTGCAAGAGTTTTTGGTACTTTTTCATCTATTCAAATATTTTATTTGAGATATAAATAATCATAAAGATTTGCATATAAATATTTATGTAATAATAAATCAACATAAAAAAAAGCATTATTAAAAGCAAGCTTATTTTTGCCCCCTCCCAATTCCTCTGGTGAAGCCCATTTACAAATTTCACAGTTTAATGTAACCTGCATTGATAAAAAGTTGCAATCCCTATTTTAGATGATCTTTATTAAAAGGTACAGAACTTAAGGTAGCATGTTTAATACCTCAAAAATTGTGCTTTTTTTTCTTAATTGGAAGCAGATATTTACATCAAGGATGGCTTCTGCCAGTTAAAAAAAATCTAACAAGCTATTCTCTATTTGGCCAAAATTTAAATTACAAAAATTGACCTTTGTTGACAGCTGACATATATTTTAGTTTTTCATGCTATCAGTGTGTGTTATCATTTTCAACTGAAGCAGATATATCAGGATGATGCCTTATCATTGCAAAAAAATTACATGCCTATAGACATAATTCTCAAGTAGCAATGGGTTATGGAAGCTCAATGAGACTGTTAAATTTAATCCTCCAGTCATGTCTATCTGGAGCTATAGCTGTTGCATTTGGTCACTGCAAGCAATTTTAAAGCAGTTCTAAAAAATCCTATCTGACATTGTCTGCTCACCAGATCCCAAGTCTCTCCCTTTTTCTAAGGTCTTTAAGCTAACTGTTCCTAACTATTCACTAATCTGTAATTTTGCATTTGGGTAACATGGCCAAACCAGTGGTCTCTTCCCCTACCATATCCCTATCTCTTTCTATGAAAGATGATATATAAGATGCTGCTTAAAGGTAGTTGCTAACTTATTCATCTAACCTCACCATTACTTATGTAATCAAATAATGTAAGAATCAAAAGCAATTTTCCTGTTATGTTGCTTGCGAAGAGTCCTGTACCATAATGAACTTTAGAAATGACACATATCTTGTAGCTTAACTTAAGTTTTTTTTTGTATATAGACCTATTTTTCCACAATCTCCACATATTCTTAAAAGTCCCAGCAGCAATGCTTATTCTTTTTATCTCATATTGTAGATCAACAGTATCTGGTTATATAACTCCCAATATAATTAAACTGAGAAATTCGCACAAGAGTAGGGCAGGGGTTGACCTAGACAGTAGTGTGCCAGTCTCATAATCTGCCATTGCCAAGTTTGAATCCTTATTGAAAGTTTGTTTCTGCAAACCCTTGTTCTCTCAGTGAGAAAAGGGACACCAATGTGCTTAGAATCCCCACTATCTATTGGGTAGGACATTAAGCCATGACTGTGTGCAGAAGAGCTATACCCTGTACTCATTAAAGAACATTCTAGGTAGCCTTGACAAGAGACTACCATCTGTCTCCTAACAGCTGTCCACTGGGTTCCCTTGACCCATTGTATGCAAAAAAGTGCCACTCAGGTAAAACAACCCAACTCACTCAAGAACACAAACATTCAAAACAAATGAAGCACCACCTGCATGATCTATTTTCATCTCTTTAGTTTTCTTTCTATCACCAAAACCCAACTACCAATCTCATCAACAGCCATAATGAAAGGGGGTGGGGGTGGCTAAGTCAGTAGCGTGCCAGGCTCATAATCTGTAGTTCCCAGGTTCGAGTTCCAGCTGGGTCAGCGTTGAGATTTATCTCCGCAAAATTCCCTGCCTTGCCCATAGTCAGTAGGTGACACCGACAGGCTTGGAAAGGCTGCTGTCTGTTGGATGGGACATTAAGCTGTGGCCCCATGTGCGGGAGAGCCATACCTTGTGCATGTTAAAGAACATGCTGGATGGCCTTGACGGGAGGCTATTATCTGTCTCCCAACAGCTGTTCCAGTGGGTCCCCTCCCCCAACCTTCTCTGAGCCTTCGGGGTCCATGTGACCTGACCATTTAGCCCATTGTGTCCAAAAAAAGTGCCGCTCAGAGGTAAAACAACCCAACCCAAAGCCATAATGAAAGAGTTCATCTCATCTACATCATTTGTCAAAATACCCAAATCGTAATCTAAATCAGGAATTGTCAGAAATTTAAACCATATATATCCCAATCTCACCCCCATGCAGTAGATTCCATTCTTGAAAATAGAGATAATACTTATAGTGAAATTCTTAAGAACAACACCTTTATTACAGATCAGCCATCTGACAACAGAATCATTTCCAGCTGTAAGCATTCCAGTAGTAATTTAATCTACCCAAGGAGATTTGTATAATTTTAAATTTGAGATAGCTAAAGTAACTTCAGATTGTAGAGTAGGACAAACATTAAAGCCAGTAACTTATCCATCTTCATTATAAACAATGGGAGTAGAACCTTATAGTTTGTGATGGATAACTGTTTTGGTTCTGGTCCCTGACTATATTGTATACATAAACTGTATAATATAGTAAGACTCTATAATATAGTAACGATAGTAGCAAATAGGATGTAGTTCAAGGCCACAGCAAAGGCTTTTTCTGGAGGGTGAGGCAGACAAAAATTTATTTCCCTTTGCATCAGTAGCTCAATTATGCTTTGTTATGAATTATTATTGCCAACTTTTAGTCATCAAATTTCCTGTACCTAGAACTTAAAAGTAAATTATTTGAATAAATATTTTAGTTCCCTTATAACATCTATGAAATTTGTTTATGTTATGGAAATTGAAAACTTATTTAATAGCATAAAACTGAAATTTTATTTCCTTATAGTTACTGCCTTGGAGATCATATGTATGTGTAGGTAGAAGGTTTCTTCTACCCTTAGTATAGTTTTATTTATTGTTTAGACCTTAAAGATGAATTTTGATTTTCAAGGAAGCTTAGTCCCAGTTATTTTGGATAATCAAGCTCTAGTGCAGTAGTTCTCAACCTTTTATGCTTCACGTACTCCCTGGGAATGTGTATGTAACTGGCGTACCCCTTGTATAGATAGGTAAAACTATAGTTATAGTATAGTATAACAATGATTATTTTTACTTTGTTACTAGATATAGCGACTTCTGAGCTCTCACAGGGTACCCCAAAAATTTTTACCACATACCCCACGTTGAGAACCCCTACTCTAGTGTATTCATAAATTGCTCTTCATATAACCTGGAGCTAAATTTCTGGTTTTAAAGTATGTTCAGGATTTTTTTTATATATATATATAAGGAAATTCAAAATTAATTTTCTTTTGAAATGACAAAGATTTAAACAAATAAAAACTTAAATAGAAAATGCAATGCTCATCCAGCACTTAAACATTTACATTTTTGGGAAGTCCATTGGTATTATAGCGTTGCATCCGTCCTCCCTCTTCCCACGAATTTTTGCGCATCTGCTAAGTGAACTACAAGTGCATTGCAGTTTTCTTTAGAGAAGTTAAAGCACCAACTTTTCTGAAACTCGCACTCTTGATACCATTTTTGTCTTTTTTTGGCTGAGAGGCAAAAAGCTTCAAAGGGAAAGCATGATCTTGATTAATATAAATGCACAAACAGCCATGTATGAATGTATTTAGCATTTAAATGGTTTAAGAACAAACTCATGGTATATTACTAACTTCGTAATTGAACTGTTGAGTCAACTATGTCACATTTGTTCTCACTACCATAGGACTAATGATAAATTAATAATTAGAATCTGTTAAGTTTCAGGTGGGTTCATATCAACCACCAACTTTTCTGTTTAACAACCATGCATTTCAAGGTGTATGTCATCACTGAATAAAAATGAGTTAACAATATTATCTTTAACTAAGTTTAGAGAAATGCAATTGAGTCTTACTTCCACATCTTTGTTCTCTGCCAAAAGTGCCTGAGCAACCTGAAATTTATATGAATGTGATTCAAGGTTATGAGTGAGAATTAGAGGTTTTGTATGGAAAGTGGGGATGAGAACTGATATATAGGAAATGAAAGCAATTTGTTACTGTTGCATGTATATTTCAGTTACTTCCATTGTCTAGATGAGTAGGGCATAGAACATGATCGGATTCCTTATATCTGTATTCTGGAATTTAGGAATGTAGTAATGAATATAATTTCATGCATACTGTCATCTCTCTTGAACTGACATTTGAAATGAGCTTGTACAGTTGAGCCAGTTGCAAACAATAGCTCCACAATGGCAATCTTTCTCAAATATTCTGGTGTCCAAAATTTAAGATATGACTTTCTGTTGTAAAAAAAAAGAGCTAAATATGAAGTTCTCTAATTTCAAGGATAAACTTTCTATTGAAAAATCAGACTGAAGATAAATTGAAATCACAATGAAACTAGAGCAGGAATTAGTCAATATTGTGCCAGGCCCATGGCCTGATGTTCTCAGGTTTTAATCCCTTGCTGCGTTGCGTTACAAATTTCCCTGCTAACCACAGTTCTGCCCTCAGCAGTGAAGAAGTGACTTGAAATTGTTGCTGCCTGTTAGTTGAGATATTAAGCCAAGACCCCATGTGTATGTGAGCCCACACTCTGTGCACATTAAAATGCTGTTGGGTTAAATGGCCAGGTCATAAGGGCTCAGCGAAAATTGGGATAGAAGATCCAATGGACAGTGGTTAAGAGACAGATCAGGGCCATACAGCATGTTCTTTAACATGCACAGGGTATGGCTCTTCTGCACATGGGGACACAGCTTAACATCCCATCTGAGAAGCAGCAGCCTTTCCAAGCCTTATGGTGTCCCCTTTCTCACTGAGAGTGGAATAGAAGTTAGCAGAAAAAAATCTCAATGTAGGCACAGTTGGGACTTGAATCTGGTAACTGCAGATTACCGGTCTGGCACACTGCTGACTAAGCTAACACCCACTCCCATGTTAAATGGTATGCTGGATGGCCTTGATTGGAGTCTTCCATCTCTTCTAATAACTATTCACTGGACCTCTTTTTTTTCTGCCCAGATCTGAGCTCTTGAGGGTACTTATAACTTGGCAATGTCTATTGTGTGCACAAAATTTATGCTCTGGGGCAAAAGAACCCAATGAATCTTCATATTTATTTCTCAGCAATATTCGTTTAGTATTGATAGAGTTATAATAGAAGCTGGAACATTTAATAACAGACACTTCTATTATTACAGTTGTTCAAAAAAAATTTCAAAAATTGAAGAGAACTGAATCACTGAAATGTTTTTATTTTGCATATTCATTTAATATAAATTATTCGTTTTAATTTACTTTTGAGAAAAATTTAAATGACCTGCAACTGCTATTTAATATTCCATTTGTCATAATTCTTTTAATGCTGAATGAATGGTTGAGGTCACAGATTTTGATAAATTTCATTGAGATTTTTAACTTTAGTTTTTTTTTCTCATAAAAAACTTATTTTAGAAAGAGGCTTTAATTTTACTTCCCCTTGAAATCATGTTGGTTATTTTGGACATCTGTGCAGTTTACTTATCCAAAGCCATTCAATCTTTAAACCTTACCTGATAACGAAATAATTAATATTAGTCATATATATGCAGCATAGTAGAAAAGCATTTATTTTTTTTTTAGTATTTTTATCCCCAGTATTATTAATGCTAAAAGCACCTTTAATATACGTTCTTATGTATTTAAATCAAACAAACCACTTCATTTTAAGACAAAGAATAAAAGTTATCAATAACTTTAAATAAATCATACTTTTTGTTGGTGTTTTGTTTTCTATACTAAGAGAGTAAAAAAAAATATATTTCTCGTAGTTTGCTTAGTTTTAATGATTTTATTTTGATATCAAAACGAGTGCCCACAGCATTGCTTCGGTGTGTTTCGGCAAGTGTGACCCTCACAACTTGAATTACTTGATTTTTCAATTGCCAGGTCTTCTCCATATAAAAGATGAAGTTATACACTTTGAAAACACATCGTAAGAAGTGTTTTCAAAGTATAACTAATAAAACATGGTGCGTTTAGAAGTGTTTTCAAGTATAACAATAAAACATGGTGCGTTTTGAAAATTAAAAAAACTTTTGATGTCATTTGTAAGCTGAAGTCAGCTAATAGTTTATGTGTTCTAAAAGCCAATATTGTGAAATCATGCCACTGGTTCCAAAACCAGCCTATTTATTGATAAATGAGTTGGTAGGAAAAAACTATGTGTGCTAGTGACTAGAATTAAGTGTTTTGCAATGGTTGATACAGGGGTAAATGGGCCACCACTGTAATTTAATAATTGTATTATTCATTTTATATTGTATAAGCAATATTGCAGAAATTCAAATTTAAAACTGTTGGTGTTTCCTTTGTTATGCTTTTATGTGTCTGGGCTGTAGAAAACACATTTTTAGGTAGTATGTGTTCTGTAAAGTCTTGAAAAGGTGCTGCATCAGCATCTTTGTATATTTGATTTGTCATAGATTACAGATGTCTCCTGATAACATATAAATGAAGGAAAAGAGTTCATAAGTAGAGGTAGGAGATCAGAACTTTGCCCTGTGTGACATTTCATGAAATGAAATTTTACAGAAGGCCTGTGACATTTCCTTTTACACCCAATTATGAAATATGTATAAAGGGTTAGTATAAGCTGTTAAAATTCTACAGCAGCTAATATCAAGGTTTTATATTTATAAAATTATGTGGTAATTTTTGTTATTAAATGGAGTAGAAAATGAATCACGATGTGATCTCACCAACATGTTCCAAAAATTTTCGTCTCATTGTCTGTATATAATTTATGTAAAAACTTCCGAATGTAGTAATTTATAAATAGTTTTTAGTAATCAAATTTGAGCCCTTAAAAGTACAGTTTTTCGGTTGCTCTTGCTATAAAATTTGCCTAGCTTTTTATTTTTCCTTTTGCTACTAACTTCATTATTAAATAAAAACAGTGTTTTTGGTTAATAATTTTTTTATTTTAAAAGTATGACTTACAATAACTGTTCTTTGAATGATCAAAGCAGAGCAATTTTTATCCATTATTGCCAGCTGTTTATTCAATTTTTTTTAGTGCGAAGTTACTATTACCTGATCATTTAATTCATATTTAGTGGCATAGATATCCATTCACAACATTGCCAAGAACCGAATAGTGCACTCCCCTCTCCCTCATGCCCCTAACAATCAAACTTTTGACAAGAAAATTTATTGGTGGAAATTTAGTAAACAATTAACAACTTGAGAGGATCACAGAAAATCTTTGAAGCTAGCAATTTTACCCGAAGACTGAAGAGTCAGGTAAGACTTAAAAGAAACTTGAGACGCAATTACTTCTCTTTCCGCACATGCAAACTTTGTTAGTAAAACATTGTGGCATGTTTCGATGCAACAATTTGTTTTGTAACTATGGGATTCGTGATTTGCATAGTTTCGTATTTTGTCTTTTATTTTTAACACCGGTTTCTACAAGCATGGTTTGTGATTTTGCAGTTATACGTTTTGACATAAACCAGCATTTCCTCTCAATTCAGTGGAGATAAAATACAGCCCGTATAACTGCGACACTGTTTGGCCTACTGCTTATAAACAATTTCTGCATTGTATAGTCTTCATGGTTTTACTCATCATTGGTTATCCTGGGACATCCTTTGCTCTTTACAGAACACTGCCCTAATATCAAATTTTTGCATCTCGGCCATTTAGCCCCTTTTGCGCAAAAAAGTGCTGCTCAGAGATGAAAAACCTAACCATCTCTGCCAGGCCATAAAGGTCATAGATCTTGGGCGTCGTAGGAATTTTGAAATGTGTTTTTATGCAAAGCAGACATATCCAGTTGTTCGGATAATATCTGCTTCTCATAATATTGTTTCCAAAATCGGGGATCCCGTGATTTCTAAAAACTGAAATTATGGAGGCTGTGGGTTGAATTCCAACTCCCGTGGAAAACGCGATTTTTTTTTTCTATAAATTCTTCAGTTTTGAAAAGCATGTTGGACTAGGCTCGTAGGAAAATCATGAATGTGCGACGAATAAATCCACTACTTTAGAGAATTCGTGAACCCATCTTCTAAAGTGGCAGTTGTGTTGAAGGAGAAGGGTTTAATATGTATTAAGATTGTACATCGTAGAGTTTATTCAATAAGAATTATCTGCTGAGATTTGGTGGATCTAATTTCAGATGCAGTAGATGTAGCTCAGGATAGACTTGCTTGGAGAACTAAATTGCACGGTCTGGTTGGACCTCCGTAGCCCATGGCTGCTTGAGGATGATGATGATGATGAATACATAAATGGGAGTGACGTGAACACCAAAATTATAGCTCGTCTTCGCAATATTAATAGCACTCGTATTTTGTGTAATAGTGGGCTGGTTGTTGGGATGCTTGAATAAGTTTCCTCATTTCTCTCATAAATTTAGGTTTGCGAGCTTTTTTTTTTTCAAAGAACGCATATGCTCACAAATTTGGGCGTACTGTACTGCTATTTTTATTCTTGAATTTTTGTGACATAGTTGTTTACAAATGGGTTTTTGCTTCCAAACGTTTTAAAATCCAGAAATTTAATAAGTAACATGGAGAATATATTTATTTGTATATAAATTAACCAGTTAGTAATATGGGATGATAGGCTTTTAAAACGAAATTGTTTATTTCAAATTGGATAATATTTATCACGTGCAAAAACTAAAAACTCGTATGTTTAACACTAAAATTATTAAATCAAAATTTGGAAATTTTACCAGATTAGGTTAATTTTGCTTTTATAAAACTGTTTTACATTAGAAGCTGTACTGCCAACAGTTAGTGGGGCAGAGGTGGCTCAGTAGGTAGCGCGCCAGTCTCGTAATCTGCGGTTCCCAGGTTCTGAGCCCCAGCTTTGGTAGCGTTGATATCCCTGCCCTCGGTTAGTAAAAGACACCGATAGGGTTAGAAATGCTGCCTTCTGCTGAATGGGACGTTAAGCCGTGGCTCTGTGTATAGGAGAGATCCATACCTTGTATACGTTAAAGAACACTGGATGGCCTCGACTGGAGGCTAACATCTCTGTCTCCTAACAGCTGTCCAGTGGATCCCCTCTTCCCAACCTCGTCTAAGCCTTTGGACCTCAGAGGTGAAACAACCCAGCAAATGGGGCGGGGGTGGCTCAGTCGGTAGCGCGCCAGGCTCGTAATCTGTAGTTCCCAGGTTCGAGTCCCAGCTGGGTCAGCGTTGAGATTTATCTCCGCAAAACTCCCCGCCCTGCCCACGGTCAGTAGGGGACACCGATGGGCTTGGAAAGGCCGCCGTCCGTCGGATGGGACGTTAAGCCGTGGCCCCGTGTGCGGGAGAGCCATACCCTGTGCACGTTAAAGAACACGCTGGATGGCCTTGACGGGAGGCTAACATCTCTGTCTCCTAACAGCTGTCTAGTGGATCCCCTCTCCCCAACCTCGTCTAAGCCTATGGACCTCAGAGGTGAAACAACCCAGCAAATAGTTGTAACTCAGTCTAGCGGTTCATATATAGAAACAGGTTTGTAAATTTGATACCTGATTTCTAGGAGGCGCCTGTGGCAAATTATCCTTCTACCTCCTTCTCAAAAGAAGTGCAAATAGTGTGAATTTCTGATTTATCACATTAGCTATTTGTTTGAAGGTAAAGAACGAAATGATCTCTTCAAGAGTCGCATTTCCCCATAAAGCACTTTCCTGGGAACACCAACATTCGGGTGTTGCATTTCGTTTATTTAAGAGAAAATTATGTCCTTTTCATTTCTTAGAAGGAATAGAAAATTAGCTTTAAAAAAAATCCATGGTTTGAGAGCCGTTCCAAGAACTTTTGCCAATCGAAAGTGAATTTTTAAAGCATATAGATTGTAAAGATACACATTATATCATGAAATATATTGGGACTCTTCCATGATAGCTGAATGAAAAACCACATTTAAAGTTCCACAACTTTAAAAATAAGTTTTTTTTTATAGGAAAAATGTTAGATTTCGATCAAAGTTATCCAAATGTCGATTTTTTTTAAAACAAAAAATATTTTTAATTCAAGCTGAAATATCTGATAGATACTGCCTTTATTCTTGTCCTAAACTTTCAAAATTAATGAGAGCTAAAAAACCATCACACAAATCTAAAATATATTTCAGTGTACAATTTGTTAAAACATTTGAGAAAATTCTTATGACTAGCAACATTGACGTTAAACATCTAAATTTCCTGAACTCTAAATAGTTAATTTTGCTGAAGAATAAGATACGGGAAATTATTTTGGTGGTTTCATTTATTTCCATCGATATATTGCTACAAAAGACTTTTTTCGTGGTAAGGAAGCTTTAAATATAGAATTTTATTCATACACCATGGAATTATCCCAATACTATGATAATATTCAATTAATCAGATGAGATTGTAAAGATGTGCATCCGGAGGGCAAAAAATTTGAAAGAGAAATACCTTCTAATTTGAGTTTTAAATGTAACTGCATATTGAATATTATGATTTATAGGCTATGTATAATATTTATTATATTAACTTTCACAATATTTGGTAATAAAACTTATTAAAATTTCGACGTCCATCACATCCATTTCGATTACATCATTTCCTTCATGGTTATAAAATGTACATTTTTGTATAGAAATTAAAAAAAAATCGACCATATATAAGGGAGCGTTATTGTTTTTGTGCCTAACAACACGCTAGATGAAAATCCGGTCTGTTGTCAACCTTTCTGGCATGTAAGAAAGATAAAAAAAAAAAGGGTTTTGGTCGTTTATTATAAATTCAGTTTATGAATAGAATATTTCGTCAGACCATATTTAATTATGGGTTTATTTCATGTATATGGAAAGTGCCGAATGTATATGCATTGGAAATTTTCTCATGCCAGTGAGCAAATTTATGAAGCTTATATATGAAATTATAGAGTGTAAATGCAACTACATGATCAGTGAATAATACTAAATACAAATCAACTCCATGCTCAGATAGTTTAAACATTCCTACATATTTTTTATATGTTTTCTCGAGATAACTAGTATTAGAATAAAGTTCAGATTGGTATTGCCTTCTGGGAGCATTAACACCATTTGGATTTATTGTAATTGAACCTAATTTGGGAAAACACGACAGCGTTGAATTGACACTTGATGTTTACAATCTTTTTTGCTTAACCAAAATTTGGATCAGTTTCAAAATGGATCACAGCATACGCGACATCCAAGAATGCTTCAAACATGCAACTGAGATTAGCATTGATGTGTTAATGTCCTAAATATTGAGCACTTTCCTCACCATCTGCAGTGTCAATTTTTTCTCTGAAACATTACTATTTTACTCTGAATCTGGTCAAGATCTTAAAAAAAGAGAAGGGGACAAGAGACTGAATTTCCATTTGCAATGTAGCATTTTCTCCTACGTTTGAGAGATGTTTAAAACTTTTGATGAAAAATGCGTGAAATATGCACAAGTATAATAATTTTTGGCCTCCATTACCCTTACATTCTCATCAAAGGGGAGCATACCCCCCCCCCCCCCCCCCAGATTCGCCCTTCTATGATTTAACCATTGCTCCCAAAGGCTAGATAACTTTCTATTCAGATTATTTCGGAACACTAGTTTCAAGTAGCAGAAAAAAATGTTGCTTTATTTCGAAATTACGAAGCAGCGATTGAACTCCACTTGCTGCATTTGTAATTTGGTATTATTTATATCAAAAGCATTTTAAAACTCTTTGCAATAGAATTCTGCAGAAAACAAAGGGCAGATTTCTGCCGAACATATGATGGCGTCTACGTTTTGTATGCATTTTCCCTTGTAGATCAATATATGTTTGAACAATCTGTGAATTTGTACAGTTTTGTATATAGTTTATCGAAATAAAAAATGAAAGGTTTTATTGTTTCTCTTTACTGTTAAATCAGATTATATCACTTTTATAAATAAATTTGTATTATTAGAAAAATATAATCACTTTTAATATGTTTTAATATATATCACTTTTATGTAACTGCTAACGCTAATCTGTAATGTTGCACGTGAGCAATATTGCCTAAACCAAAGCATTTTCCCCACACAAGATACTGCCCAATGGGGTTAGTTCGTGTAGATTAGTAGGATACCCAATGTGGATTAGTTCGTGTAACCCAGTGGTGGATGAACTTTTTTTTATATCCGGATCAACATTTTAGTTATCGTAGTGTAAGGAAAAAAAAAATAGGAAAAAAATTACCGTGTATTTTTAGCGTGATTCTATTAAACAAAGATTAATACTTATTAATGAATATTTAAATGTTAAAATTTTTATTTTAGAGTTTTATTGGATTCACAAATACTTTACCCACCAAGTTACATGCTTACGTACCTGTGCCTATTGTGTTCTATAATCTGCACATTATAGAACACAATGGATAACCTTAGCGGGAGGCTTCCATTTGTCTCTTAATAGCTGTCCAGTGGCTTCCCTACCCCAAACCTCTGTCTCCCATGATCAGGCGATCATCCTAGTTTTACAGCCCGCAATTCACTTTCATTTTTAAATTATATCCCGAAAATTTTCAGTCATCTTAATACCGGGAAAAATTTTTATATCAAAGTTGCCACTACTATTAGTAAAAGATACCTTGCTATACAATTGGTATCCAAAATTCCGTGGACATTTATTCGTCTGCAGACTCTTAATCTGTAGTTACCAGGTTCGAGTCCCAGCTCGCTCAGCGTTGAGATTTATCCGCAAAATTCCCCTCCCTGCCCACGGTCAGTAGAGGACACTGATGGACTTGGAAAAGACCATCCGTCGGATGGGACGTTAAGCCGTGGCCCCGTGTGCGGGAGAGCCATACCCTGTGCACTTTAAAGAACACGCTGGATGGCCTTGACAGGAGGCTACCATCTGTCTCTCAACAGCTATTCCAGTGGGCCCTTCCCCCAACCTCAGCCTTCGGGTCCTTTTGACCTGGCCATTTAGCCCATGGTGTGCAAAAAAGTGCCGCTCAGAGGTAAAAACCCAATTCGTCGGGAACGGCGCTGTTCCTATAACCATTTTTTAGGAAGAAGGCATTGAGCATCTTTCAGAATGAACCTCGAATTGAGCAATCTCTATTCCCCCCCTTCCCCTCACGGGCCGCCACTAGTTATAGACAGCTTTCATGCTCCGAAAACGGACATGGTCATCCTATCTTCGTATGAGGGGCTTTCAAAAAGATCGACGTATCTGCAGAACAAAAACATTGCACTTCCCTCAACAAAACTTTTATTGTCCTTCAAAGTAGTCCCTCTATGCAAAGTTGCAGATGTCTACGCAAATTCTGGAATGTTTGGTGGTACTCCTGTTTGAGAATACTCCACAACTCTGAATGAACTCGGTTTACAAGGTCTTGCATCCTTCAAAAAGGCTTCCCAGCAAGTTCCTTTTTTAATTTTTGTAAACAAAAACCCTATGGTGAAAGATCGAGTGAATATCCATGATGTGGTAGCTGTTCGATTTTTTTTCTGCTCCAGATAGACAGCCACTTGCTGGGATTTGTAAGCACTGGCATTGTCATGAAGAAAAACTCGACACTCCTGTTAGTGGACGCTGCTCCATCTCCTTAATCATTTTGGCCAAAGCAATGTTGGTGTAGTATTGGCCATTTATAGTCATTTTTTTCAGGTAAGGTGTCCATGGTTTCCACTCCTTGGGAATTGAAAAAAATTGTGAACATCCTCTTTCTTGAGCTAAAGTCTTGTTGGAAGATTTGGAGATGCGGTTCATCTTCCGCAACCTAAACATAATTGTTGATCTTTTTAGGAGCTGTATAGTAATAAAACCACGTCTTATCACCTGGACAATGTCTTAACCGTTTGAGGCCACTAAGTTCAAACTTTGCCAGCATTTCTTTGCAGGAGTCGACTCTAGCCCTTTTTTGCGTTATCTGTGGGGCTCATTTGACACAGATCTTTCGGAACTTTAATGGTGATGATTGTTTCTACACTGACATCTAAACTTTATTGCCTGAACGGTGATATGTGGATTTTCCTTGACGAGTTCATCAACAGCACCGATGGTTCACGGTCTCCTTCGGTCTTCGCGCATGTCTGCCGTCCTCTGAATTTGGGCATCCATCCCGTAATTCTGTCATAAGAACAAGCGTGATTTACATATACTTGTGATGGTATTCAGTCGTCCCCAACGAGACGTTTCCAGTTCCTTTTGTTTTCCAGAAAGTGTCTTCATCCTTGCACAAATGTAGTTCCCCCCCCCCCCCCCTTCTTTTTAGTAAGCTTCACATAACTCGTAGACCGAACTGGACGCGCCGCCAGCAAAGAGAAGTCTGATAAACCTCACCTGATAAAGCTCATCTGATAAACTATCGATTACATATTAAGTGGACAAGCTAAGTTAGGAACACTTGGCCATATATGACAATTGGGTCTGGCCATTACTAGAGGCCCTATATAGGTAGAGGTTGGCCATCTCAAAATTGACGCCATGTTTTGTTGTCTCTCGGATTCTTTAGCGTGCATAGCTGAATAGTATTGCACGGTTTTATAGATTCTGGAAAAGGGTAGGGAAATACTTGATACAGATTTCAGTGTTGATGATTGGAAACACTTTAGAAAACGGCTAAAAAATAAAATTTAGGGCTTTTTTTTTATATACAAAAATATAATTTCGCTTTGTTGTCTGTCTGTAGACATCGAACTTTTTTGTTTATACAGATAAATAAATTCTTTTTGTGTTAAATAGGTATTAATGATATAACTTATTACAATTTGCGTTTTTCGAACCTCTGAAGAGTTATAACTGAGCCCTCTAACGGTGGAAAAAGTTGAAATTTCCAAAATTTCAAGCAAATATTCCAAACGATGTGGTTATGTTAGAAGTTTGAAATTTTGGTGTTGAAATGTGAAGGTTACGAAGTTACCATTGGCAACAATCACTTGACCCTTTAGACCCAGGGGGATGTGAATGCAAGTTTTTTTTTTGTTTTAACAGAAAAGTATTTGCTATTAGAGATAAAAATTCTTTTTGGGTTGGTCATGTATTGATGAAATATTGCATTTTGCTAATTTCCCAAAAGCTATAATTGCGCCCTCTAACGATGGAAAAAATCGAAAAATCCCAAAATTTAAAACGAATATTGCAGACGATGTATTTACGCTAGAAATTTGAAATTTTGGCCATGTAATATAAGTCTTGAAAATTCCATTGGCAATAATGACCTAAGCCCAAGGTAGGTAAGAAACGGAACTGTTTTGTTTTAAGAGATAATGGAAATCTCTTTTTTTAGTTGGTTGCTATTGAAATGTAATTCGCATTTTCAAAGGTAGCTTTATATCATTAGAGATCACTAAATATCTAAATTGCAAAACTTTTAACGAATGTTTAAACTGATCTGTTTATGGTAGCAATTTTGGTGTGTAGAGTTCCGTTATGGTAGAAATTCCACTGACAGCAATGTTCTGCCGCCTATTTTCAGAGGACCTAGAGAAAAGCAACTTTTTAAATTTAAGAACTAAAAGACAAATACATTTTATGTTTTATAGTTACTAATAAAATACTACTGTGTGCATTTCCCACATCATACATTAAACAATAAATAAATAACCCCTCAAGCAGCTGCTTGTACAGAGGTCTGACAGTTAGTTTATACGCCATAGTTAGGTATACAGAGGTCTGACAGTTAGTTTATACGCCTGTCAGTTTATACGCCATAGTAGAAGGGCAATGATGATGGCGGGACCTCAGCAGAAAAACAACACGAAAATTCGTAATTAAAACTTTCGAGGAGTGAAAAAGTAGGCAAAGGAAGAATCTCATTCTCCTTGAAAATGAGATTCCCATATGCGCCAGAGGCGATATGCGTTCTTGTAGTTATTTTATATTTTCAGTACCCACTGACAGTAGTAATTCGAACTACTGTAAAATTGAAAAAATAAACTATTAATATTTTATTAGTACCTGTAAAACACAAAAAAATTTTTCATTTATCTCTTAAAGCAGAAAAGTTGCATTTTAACAACAGGACAAATCATTATTATTAGGGTAAAACCACTTGATCATTAACACTCTATGACCAAAAAATTTAAGTTTCCAGCAAAAATAGATCGTTTGCAATATTTATTTAAAGATTTCATATTTTCCAGCTTTTTTCCGCCGCTAGATGTCGCCTTTCTAGTTTTAATTTACTGCCTCTAACACTCTCTAACACTGGAAATTCCACTGATGGAGATTCGAAAAATGTAAGTATTAATATTTTTGTGGAAGAAAATTTCGCCGACATACGGGATTCGAACCCGCATCTCTCCAGAAACGTATCAGAATATTGTAACCTGTTGAATTAACACCGGCTTTTTTCACAACAAACATTTATTGATTTATAGACGTTTAAACGTCTACAGGTAACGCTGAAATTATCAAATATTGTTTAAATCATTAATATTTTCTTAGTGCCTGTAAAATAAAAAAGATATATTGTTTTGTTTATCTCTTTAAAAAAAGTTTCATTTTCGCACCCCCTTTTGGCTAAGACGGCAAAGCCTTGTTGCCATTGTAAACCTTCTGACCATAACACTATTACCAAAATTTCAGATTTCCAGTGTAAATAGTTTTGTTTGTAATATTCGTTCGAAATTTGAGCATTTTCCATCCTTTCCCATCGCTAGAGGGCGCTATTAAAGCTATTGAAAATTTTCAAAATTGTGAAACGCAATATTTGTTCGACACCTATCCAACCCAAAAAGAATTTTTCAATTAGCTCTAAGAGCAAAAAAAAAAATGATTGTCTATAGACGGACAGACAGGTGGAAAGACAGATGGACAGACAACAGTTAACAGAGAGACGAACAAGTATTGGCATAGACAGAAGACAAAGTGAAAACATTAGCTCGTTTTTCAAACGAATCTTAAAAGAAATACATTGTTGGTTTTCTGTTAGCTCATTTCACTTTTGCAGCCAATTTGCCGTCTTCTGATCGAGTTTCTCGGAAAATAATATTCATTAATTTATTTCTTTGAATGAAAATTTTACACCCAAATGCAGCGCAGTGAGGCATTTATAAAATATGACAGCTTTTATAGACAAAAAAAGGGTAGAAATGTATAAAACTGTAACAACCGAGAAGTTTTAACTTGGTACATACACTAACTCATAAGCTTTCGTCTCATGGTACAACAAAACATGGCGCCCCTAAACCACGTGACTCAATCAACCAATGGCAGTGAATCACCAAGATAGCCAGCCTCAAACCTACTATACTACCAGTCTCATCATCTCGAATGAAAGAGTTCATCTCATGAACATCATTTGCCAAAAGAGCTAAATCATTAAAAATAAAAAATAAATACCCCCTCAAGCAGCTGCTTGCCACAGAGGTCTGACAGGAGCCTGTCAGTTTATATGCCACAGTAGGAGATCTGAGAGGATGGCAGGACCTCAGCAGAAAAACGACACACACATCCATGCCTAACTCCGGGGCTCGAACCCAGGTCCCTTAGATCAGTAGCCAAGCGTGCTAACCACTCGGCCACGGGACGGTCCATTAGCATATTCTAAATCAGAAATTTTAAGATCTGCCGACCATTTTAGGCCATCCTTAATTGTAAGAGATTCGGGGCGATTTTGAATATTTACCTTGCACCCTTCTTACCAACTTCCGACCAACATGGGCCACACAGCGATCACACACGCTACAATTTTCACTCCCAGAAGAATTTTACTCCAAATCTCTCCCCTCCCCACCCCCTTTCCACAAAACTACAACGCAGCACTTCCTTGGCACGAAACTTCAACCACCTCCTTCATTTTTAGGCGGCCTACGGCCAAAAGCCTATCGCCAACATGCAGGGTCGCTAGCACTTCACTGTACTGGTCCCTACTTTTGACGCACACAAAAAAACTTTTTCTCGTGGACCAGATGATAAAGGGGCCAAGGTCCCTTTTACAAAATGGTCCAGTTTTTAAAGAAGGATGTTAGACTCTAACTATACAGGACCTCTAGCCATTACCTTCTTAAAAGTGTCTTGAAACTGAAGCTTAAGAAATGTGTTAAGTTTAAAAGAATTGCATTCAAAATAATATCTGAAAGACCCTTAACATACCCGAAGCTTACCATAAAAGGTTACTCAGCCATTTTGACAATCGTGGAGGTGAGGATGAATGGACTTGAAAGCAACGGTACTGTTCGTTACAAAAAAGGTAAAAGAGAGCTGGAGAAGTAGAGTTATTTCATGGAAATATTGTGCAGCTTATTCCTTTAGAAAGGAATAAAGTCCGTAGTGATAAAATTAATTAACATCTCAATAGTCTGTTGAAAGCTGATAAGAATCTTTGGCTTGGTAGCTTGGCTGGCTGAAAAAAGTACACAAGCGTAGAACTTTTCCAGAAAGTATCTGTTGTCACCTCCTAATTGACGGAAGTGTTTTAAAGTTTTCTGAACGTTCAAAACGCCACTAAAAGTGTTTCTAAGGATTTTTAGTAGAGCTATTATTACCTATATTTCCAAAAAAGGGGAATCGCAATTCTTGTGATAATGACCGGGTATTCAATTCTCTGTTCCAGGTAAAGTTCTTTGGATAATTGTATTTAATATAATTAACATTTGATTGACTGGAAACTGGATGAACAGTGGGACTTTATTAAATTGTAGGTGCTGCATAAATAATAAATTATCCTGTCAAGCAGCTCTTTGCCACGGAGGTCTGACAGGAGCCTGTCAGTGTAATATGTCATAGAGAAGGGCTTTGAAGAATGCAAGATCTCAGCGAAAAGACAATAGAAACATTCATGCATTGCCCTGGACTGGAACCCACCGGGATAAACAGAATTTTTGAATGTAAGGCATATAGTGCAAATGGCGAAAACAGCATCTTCTTTGAAGACAATAGACTAAATGGCCAGGTCACAAATATCCCAAAGGTTGGGGAGGAGGCCCATTGGACAGCTGTTTGGAGACAGATGATAGCCTCCCATCAAGGCCATTTAACGTGCACAAGGTATGACTCTCACGCACACGGAACCACGGCTTAACGTACCATCCGATGGAAGGCGGCCTTTCCATTCCCATCAGTGTTCCCTACTGACCAGAATTATGAATATTGTACCTAAAGACCACACGTGTAAAGGAAACACTTAGAATGCAGTGGGCCAAACTCTCCATTCTGCTCTCTGTCAGTAGGGAACATCGATGAGGTTTGGAAAGGCTGCCATCCGTCGGCTGGGATGTTAAGCCGTGGCATCGTGTGCGGGGGAGCCATGCCCTGTGCACATTAAAGAACACGCTGGATGACCTTGACGTCTTTTCATCTGTATCCTAACAGATGATCTAGCTGTCTAGTGGATACCCCTTTTCCAACCTCTGCGCCCTTGGGGTCCTTGTGACCTGGCCATTTTGCTCATAGAAACTTATTAGAAACGGCCTGCAGTGACCAAATGCAACAGCTATTGCAGATTATGTAAATGTATTTTTGTTTATAGTTCAATATAAAATCCCACAAACGAAAAGTTTCGGTCCATCCCTCCAGTGTGGAGCGAGTGTGTTCCAGCTCACTCCACAGGAGAAGGAATCGTTGTTTGGCTCTCGAAGTGATGCCTTTGAGATGCAGCGTGATCTTCTCTTCGCTGCGCGCAGCTTGGGCCTCCCAAGGCGCTGGTGCCCCCGAGCGGGAACTTCTGATTGGTGCAGGCGACGCTACGGAGTGTAGGGGGGTGCTGGATGCAGCACGTGGGCGCCACTTGCCCCTAGGACTGTGAGTGCTGCAAGTGAGTGACCATGGACGCCCGGCTCGTCATCAGGTGGGTGGTAAGCAGTTCACCCCTCAACGGGGCAAGACTGCAATTTTGCTTCCTTCTAGTCTTAGAGAAACGGAGAGTTTGATATTTTAGGTGATTGACTCGTAGATATTTCCAAAGTTTCAAATTCATCATTGCTTCCATGCAGGAAGGATTCTGAAAGTTGAATTTCAACAGTTGTCAAATATGGAAAAATTAAATATTTATTTCAAAGTCCGGGAACCCGTCCATCCCTTGACCTGAACGACACAATTGATTGGATGATTCCCACAGCATCCATTTTATTCGGAGGGTTTTGCATGAAGTAATAATGAAACGTAGGTTTACATACATGGATAGATTTCGTCGAGCGATTAGTATTGTAACTATGTATGGCATACGCATTGGAAACGAAACTTGGCAAGAGTTCTGTTGTTGTTCTTAATGAGAGTGTTTTTTTGCCAAAGGTATTGAAAACACTGATTGGGGTTTGGTAGAAGAGGGATTTTTCTTGACCAGTTTATCTTCTCCAGTTTCACTTACTTCAATGAATGTTATATTTTATTACAGTTGTCGCCATTCCAATTCTTCTGAAAAAATGTCTATGCAACCACAAACTCTGTCCGGGTTCGGGGGCGGGGGTGGCTCAATCGGTAGCGCGCCAGGCTCGTAATCTGTAGTTCCCAGGTTCGAGTCCCAGCTGGATCAGCGTTGAGATTTATCTCCGCAAAATTCCACGCCCTGCCCACGGTCAGTAGGGGACACCGATGGGCTTGGAAAGGCCGTCGTCCGTCGGATGGGACGTTAAGCCGTGGCCCCGTGTGCGGGAGAGACATACCCTGCGCACGTTAAAGAACACGCTGGATGGCCTTGACGGGAGGCTACCATCTATCTCCCAACAGCTGTTCCAGTGGGTCCCCTCCCCCAACCTTCTCTGAGCCTTCGGGGTCCATGTGACCTGGCCATTTAGCCCATGGTGTGCAAAAAAATTGCCGCTCAGAGGTAAAACAACCCAACCCTGTCCGGGTTCGAATCTTGCATAACAGCTTGTGCGAAAATGATAAGTAAGACTGTTCTACCACAAACACTAAAAAAAGTTCAATCTTGACTAATATTCGTTTCATATTTAAGATGATATATTAAGAAGATATTTAAAGACGTTCTTTAAAAAAATTGAGGATTATGGATAACAACGAAACGAATAAACTATGGATCTGGGGTGGTAAACTTTAGCAAGTGCGAGGGCGTAACTCGTCAAGCCCATAGCGACTGCAAACTCTGTTGTTCCTTGCACCAACATCAGAAGATTGAAGTTGCCGTGGCAACTTGGATACTTCATTCCTCTTATCACTGGTTGCTTGCTGGTTGATGAACGTGGATTTTCGAAAAGTTATTAAAGTTATTTTAGGTTCGTACTCGGATTCAATTGAGGAACAAATTTGAATTTTCAATGCAACGCTTGGAAAATTTATTAAAGTGATCAATTATTGAAAAGTTACCGACGGAAAGGGATTAGAAAATGTAAAACAAAATCTATTTCCAGTTGCAAGTCTTGATTGGCGTCTCAGTGGAGTTGTAAACAAGTGCGCAAACATGGAACCATGGGCTTATTGTCATCTGCATCGGGGGAGGAGTGGGAAGAAGAGCAGCCCCCCCCCCCCCGTAAAATTAATCGAAAAATTAATTTATGTTGAATAATATCAGATGTATCAAATTTAATGTTCTTCGTTTAACGAAATGCTAATCTTGATGTGCTTTTTACGTTTTGTTTTTGAAAGAATGCAAATTTTTTTGTTTATTATAATTAAAAGAAACATTTATTAGATATTCTTTCAGTAATAAGTTTCCTTTTTTTTGGATATCGTTATTTGTATTATGATATATGCATGATTGCTGCATTTGCAACTGCCCTCATTAATGAACGGTTCGACTTTAATGGAGGTGGGGTGGCTCAGTCGGTAGCGCACCAAGCTCGTAATCTGCAGTTTCCAGGTTGGAGTCCGCATCTGGGTCAGCGTTGAGATTTATCTCCGCAAAACTCTCCGCCCTGCCCTTGGTCAGTAGGGGACACAGATGTGCTTGGAAAGGCCGCCGTCCGTCGGATGGGACGTAAAGCCGTGGCCCCGTGTACGGGAGAGCCATAGCCTGTATACGTTAAAGAAATACTGGATGGCCTTGACGGGAGGCTACCATCTGTCTCTCATCAGTGGGTTTCCCTCCCCCAACCTTCTCTGAGCCCTCGGGGTCTCTGTGACCTAGCCATTTAACCCATTTTGCGCAAAAAAAAAATGCCGCTCAGAGGTAAAACAACCCAACGACCTCAATGATTTGAAACATTAATTATTTTTTTCCACTATCCCATAAAAAATTTGCCTCTTCCTAAGCAGCTGCTTGAGGGGGTATTTATTTATTTATTTTTCCTCCTGGAAAAGTTCTTGCCGACGCTCATGGTCATGTAGTGAAAAATGTTATTAATATAAATATTTGTAATGCTAACCGTTATTAAGGATCGCATTCGAATTCTTTTTTTTTTAGAAAATTCTGAGTACCTTGAAGACCTCCCCCTCATCTAATTCTCCCCCTTAAATTACGCCACTGAGCTGGAATAGTATTTAGCTCCTTAACTACTATTCCAATTGAGGCCTTTAAGACATCATGGAACATTTAACCTGCAACGTTACTGAGCAAATGGAGAGGCACATAATCTGGTCTGATGTATTCTGTGACAGAGTGGTTAACTCTCTTGGCTACTGATCAAAGGGATCTAGGTTCGATCCCCGGATAAGGGCACTTTTCTGCAGACAGTGGGCTAACTGTCCAGGTCACAAGGAACCCAAGAGCTCAGAGAAGGTTGAGGACGAGGATCTAATAGACAGTTGTTAGGAGACAGATGGTGAAGCCAAGGTACAAAACTCCCGCCCTGCCCACGGTCAGTAGAGGACACCGATGGACTTGGAAAGGCCGCCGTTCGTCAGATGGGACGTTAAGCCGTGGCTCCATGTGCGGGAGAGCCATACCCTGTGCACGTTAAAGAACACGTTAGATGGCCTTGACGGGAGGCTACCATCTGTCTCCCAACAGCTGTTCCAATGGGTCCCCTCCCCCAACCTCTGAGCCTTCGGGATCCTTGTGACCTGGCCATATAGCCCATTGTGTGTGCAAAAAAGTGCCGCTTATAGGTAAAACAACCCAAAGCCAAGGTACATTCAACCTATTCTACTATAAAAAGTTCATAGGGTATGTCTTTCTTGCACACGGAGTCTCTCGTTCGACTATCAGAGATATTTTCAAGCCCATTTGCGCCCTCTTTCTCATCGAGGGCAAACGGGAGTTAGCGGAGAGTTTTCATTTTCAAATAACCTAGATGAGAAAGATCTCCTGTGATATCTGATAAAAATAATCTATTAAAGGAATGTGAGGAAGCCGAGATCTCGACATCAAATCTCTTTAAACCACTATTTTCAACAACATTCGTTTGGTATTTAAAGGATTACTGAAATGCTGGTATTTAAAAGCAAAAATGACGTTTTTTTTTTATAAATTTGCAACACATAGGACACAGAATAAAACAATAAACACCTCCTCAAGCTACTGCTTGTTACAGACGTCTATCGGGAGACTGTCGGTTTAATTCGTCATAGTAGAAACTTGACACTTTGTAAACAAGATAACAGGAAACTAGATGCTTTTGATTCTAGATACTTACGCAGTATCTTGGGCATTAGGTGGTCTAACTTTGTAACTAATGATGAGGTTAGGCAAAGGAGTCGGCAACCTCCTTTAAGCAGCATATTGTGCAGAGAGAGACTCCGTTGGTTTGGCCATGTTGCCCGTATGGATAATTATAGATTTGCGAATAGGGTTATGAACAGTGTGCCTAGAGGCCTCAGAAGGAGGGGGAGACCTAGGATGCGGTGGGCAGACAATGTCAAACAGGACCTTGTTAGAATTGGTGTGCAGTGGCCGGATGCAGCAGATGTAGCTCAGGACAGATATGCTTGGAGAATTAAACTGCATGGTCTGGTTGGACCTCCGTAGCCCATGGCTGCTTGAGGATGATGATGAAGGTCTGTGAGGATGATGGGACCTCAGCAGAAAGACGACAGAAGCATCCATGCCTTACCCGGGGCTTGAACCTAGGTCCCTTTGATCAGTAGTCTAGTTAAATAATAATAAAAAAAATAAATATCCCCTCAAGCAGCTGCTTGCCACAGAGGTCTGACAGGAGCCTGTCAGTTTGTCAAAGCAGACGGTAGCCTCCCGTCAAGGCCATTCAGTGTTCTTTAACGTGCACAGGGTATGGTTCTACCGCACACGGGGCCACGGCTTAACGTCGCATCCGACGGACGGTGGCCTTTCCAAGCCCATCGGTGTCCCCTACTGACCGTGGGTAGGGCGGGAAATTTTGCGGAGATAAATCTCAACGATGCCGTCCCATGGCCGAGTGGTTAGCGCGCTTGGCTACTGATCTAAGGGACCTGGGTTCGAGCCCCGCGTACGGCATGGTTGTTTGTGTCGTTTTTCTGCTGAGGTCCTGCCATCCTCTCAGACCTTCTACTATGGCACATAAACTGACAGGGTCCTGTCCGACCTCTGTGGCAAGCAGCTGCTTGAGTGGGTATTTATTTTATTTTATTAAATCTCAACGATGACCCAACTGGTGACTCGAACCTGGGAACTGCAGATTACGAGCCTAGCGTGCTACCACCCCCTCCCCTGAGCCACCCCCTCCCCTTAGGTTTGGGTCCCAGCTGGGCAAGTGTAGAGATTTTCTCTGTCATACTCCTCCTCCTGTCCGCAATGAATAGTGGTCACTGTTGGGCTTGAAAAGGCTGCCGTCCGTCGGATGGGACGTTAAGCCGTGGCTCCGTGTGCGAGAGAGCCACACCCCACGCACGTTAAAGAATACGCTGGATGGCCTTGACGGGAGGCTGAAACCTTTTACCAACAGCTGACCAGTGGGTACCCTCAGCCAACCTTCCTCGAAACCACGAAAGCTTAAAACTTAGATATTTGTCTCAATTTTCTGATATTTAGGTAGCTATAATATTTTTTTTTACAAAAAAAGCTTGAAATTCCCCCTTCAAAAGCGGTGGACTCTCGGCTCAATTTATTTACAGAGTTAGTTACATAGTTACAGACCATATTGCTAACAAATCTTTTTTTTGGCAATAATTCCTTGGCATGGCTCAAAATTCGAAAAGTTTCCACTTTTCGATATGAGGAACTGACAGAATCAGATAACTTTTGTGTAATGCTGATCTTTTCGACACGTTCCTTCTCCGCTGATTTGCAGCATCACTGTCAGTAATCTTTTTTGCGTCGATCAGCACACGAATGTGACATATAGTGCCATCCAACAACATACTTTCCTGTATAGGGGAGCATCAGATGGCATCACTCAACCATATTTCCACCCTCACCCTGCCCTCGGTCAGAAAAGGGGCACCGATGGACTTGGAAAGGTCACCTTCCGTCAGATGGGGCGTAAAACCGTGGTCCCGTGTGCAGGAATGTCATATCCTGTGCACGTTGGGGCGGGGGTGGCTCAGTCAGTAGCGCGCCATGCTCGTAATCTGTAGTTCCCAGTTTCGAGTCCCAGCTGGGTCAGCGTTGAGATTTATCTCCGCAAAATTCCCCGCTCTGCCCACGGTCAGTAGGGGACATCGATGGGCTTGGAAAGGCCGCCGTCCGTCGGATGGGACGTTAAGCCGTGGCCCCTTGTGTGGGAGAGCCATACCCTGTGCACGTTAAAGAACACGCTGGATGACCTTGACGGGAGGCTACCATCTGTCTCCCAACAGCTGTTCCAGTGGGTCCCCTCCCCCAACCTTCTCTGAGCCTTCGGGGTCCATGTGACCTGGCCATTTAGCCCATGGTGTGCAAAAAAGTGCCGCTCAGAAGTAAAACAACCCAACCCAACCTGTGCACGTTAAAGAACACGTTGCATGACCTTGACGGAAGTGACCCCATCTGTCTACTAACAACTGTCCAGTGGGTCACCTCTTCCAACCTTCCCTGAACCCTTAGGGTCTTTATGACCTGGCATTTAGTCCATTGTGTGCAAAAAATTGCGGCTCAGAGGGAAAACAATAACAAAACCTAAAAGTCGTTCTTCGGCAAAATAAAAAGTTGGTAATCAGAAATCTCTTATTTTGAGGAGCATTATACTAACAGACTTCAGTTAAACCTCTGTGCCAAGCAGCTGCTTGAGGGGTAATTTTTTCTTCACCGTCAGTCACACTTTTTCGTAAAAAGCTTATTTAAGAATTTACAGAACTTCGAATTCAAATCCTTCTGACATAACACTCCTACCTTGACTTTTGGGCGGCGGTGTATTATGGTAAAGCGAATTAAAACTTAATCGAACGGAAAGGGAGAGCAGATATGAAAAGTGTGAAGAAAACTTCTTCCTCCTATTTTGTATTGATCGTGTCTTCTGTCGTCTTCAGCTGATGCTTTAGAAGGAATCATTTAACTGGAAACTATCCTCACTGCAACCGACGGAATTGTTCCAGGCACTCAGGTAATGTTCTTCCCTCTCTCCCCTCGTGCTAGTGGCCTCGTGTATAGGGACGTGCCCTCGCCACCAGCACAGCCGACAGCACTAAACTTGCCGCATTGTTGGCGGTCACGTTCCGAGGGCTCGCTGCCTCCGAACTGGGAGGAGAGCGAAGAGGGAAGGAGGAAGAAACGCGGCAGGTGTACACGGAGGATCCACGACGATGCAAATATATCGCATATCTTGTATCTGGGAATAAAGCACATCTCGAAGGATGGGAGGGGGGGGGGAAACACGGCGCATAGCAAAGTCAATGGCGTTGGATTTTCACGAAGAGGAAAAGATTAAATGATTTTTCAATCGTTGGAATCGAATCATGTTTTCAGTCGTCAGAATTTGATCTTGTTTCAAATCGTAAGAAATTAATCGTGCTTCCAATCATCACAATTTAATCATGCTACCTATCATCAGAATGTAATTATGCTTCCAATCGCGAGGACTTAATAATGTTTCCAATCGTCTGAATTTAACCATGCTTCTAATCATCATCAGTATTTCATCATGCTTCCAATTGTGAGAACTTAATGATGGTTCCATTTCGTCAGAATTTAATCATGGTACCATTCGCGAGGACTTGATGATGCTCTTAATCGGCAGAATTTAATCGTGATTTTAATCATCAGAATTTGATTATGTTTCCAATCGTGAGAACTTAATCATGCTAATCATCATCAGTATTTCGTCATGCTTCCAATTGTGAGAACTTAATCACGCTCCCACTCTGAGATCTGGGGCGGGGGTGGCTCAGTCGGTAGCGCGCCAGGCTCGTAATCTGCAGTTCCCAGGTTCGAGTCCCAGCTGGGTCAGCGTTGAGATTTATCTCCGCAAAATTCCCCGCCCTGCCCACGGTCAGTAGGGGACACCGATGGGCTTGAAAAGGCCGCCGTCCGTCGGATGGAACGTTAAGCCGTGGCCCCGTGTGCGGGAGAACCATACCCTGTGCACGTTAAAGAACACGCTGGATGGCCTTGACGGGAGACTACCATCTGTCTCCCAACAGCTGTTCCAGTGGGTCCCCTCCCCCAACCTTCTCTGAACCTTCTGGGTCCTTGTGGCCTGGCCATTTAGCCCATGGTGTGCAAAAAAGTGCCGCTCAGAGGTAAAACAACCCAACTCTGAGATCTGAGTGTTGTTGTCTGTCCATCTTCATCCATTCAAATCTTCCCAATGCCATTTTGCTCCCCACCTCCCCTCCCCTCAGAGTACTAGTTGGCCTTCTGCCCATCAGGTACCGCTAAAATTATATCGAATGGCCGCCGCCACCATCTGTGTTTGCCTTCTCCAGGTCAGCCTATTTTGACTGCTCTAAGCAATGCTAATTTAGAACGCCGCGGTTCACGTGGAATGCGACACATTTCTAGTGGCTGTCATCTCAACTGGGACTGTGTCGGCTCTCGGAGGCACTTGGCAGTCGATCCTTCCTTTGCTGAATACAATGATGGCAATGAAAAGTATCTTTAGAGGATTTCTTCGTCTGACAATATGAAAGGGTCAGTAGGGTTTGGAGAAAAGATGTCGAACTTCCGCAAGTTCATGTGTCGAAATCATCGAAGCCGTCTGGCAGATTTTTTCCATCTTTTTTTGGGTTGGGGAACAGCTGTAAATTATAGAGGGATATTTAAGGAGGGTTGGGTTGTTTTACCTCTGAGCGACACTTTTTTGCACACCATGGGCTAAATGGCCAGGTCACATGGACCCCGAAGGCTCAGAGAAGGTTGGGGGAGGGGACCCACTGGAACAGCTGTTGGGAGACAGATGGTAGCCTCCCGTCAAGGCCATCCAGCGTGTTCTTTAACGTGCACAGGGTATGGCTCTCCCGCACACGGAGCCACGGCTTAACGTCCCATCCGACGGACGGCGGCCTTTCCAAGCCCATCGATGTCCCCTACTGACCGTGAGCAGGGCGGGGAATTTTTCGGAGATAAATCTCAACGCTGACGCAGCTGGGACTCGAACCTGGAAACAGATTACGAGCCTGACGCGCTACCGACTGAGCCACCCCCGCCTCCAGGAACTAGGAAGCATCGAGGCGAAGTGAAGGTATTTTTCACACTTTCCTGTTCCCGTGGATTATTAGAATCGGCTTTCATATCATTTCGTTTTCAAACAACTTCTTTAAACACGAAATAAAATATTACCGAACTTTTGGAGTGGAGGTGTGGCTCAGCCAATAGCGAGTCAGGCTCTTAATCTGATGTTCCCAGGTTCGAGTCCTTCTCCGTCTAAACCCCGTTCTATCGTCGGTGACAGAGGACACACCTCTGGGCTTAGAAAAATGGCCGTTATCTGTCGGAGAGGACTTAAGCCGTGGTCTGTGTGCAGGAGAACTAGACCCTACGCATGTTAAAGAATACATTGGATGGTCTTGATGGGAGGTTTCCATTTGTATCCTCCTACAGCTGTCTGATGGATCTTCAACCTTCTCTGAGCTCTTGGGGTCCTTGTGACCTTGCCATTTAGCCTGTTGTTGTGTGAAAAAAAATGCCGTTCAGAGGTAAAACAATTCAACCTAACTATTTAAAAGTTTTCGACAAATTCTGTTTCTTGTGAAACTATTCCTTGGTTACTTTTATTGGAAAAACTGCACGATAGGACATCTTCATCGGGTGTTGTGACTTTCACTACTACCGAATCACTCTTTTGGCCTTTCAAGTGACAATTGTCACCAGCGACTGAGTTCAGAAGTCCTTGGATCATTCGGTTCACGGCAAAGGCACTGGCAAATGAAAGAAATCTCGGATGTCGGCCATGGAGAGGAGAAAGCTGGCCTCATCCCAACAGCTCCGAATGTTTCTGATGCAAGAGTGCACTTGAAGCAGGCAACTGGAACCTCGACTCCCATTGAGCGAAATGCGAATCGAGGAACAGTCCCAAATGCTTCGGATTGTTTTTTAATGACTATTGAACTTTCAGCGAATGCATTACGCATTCTTTTTTGGGATCACTTCCTCGATTCTACACCGCCTCCAACTGAGAGTAGAAATAAAGTGTCAGGCACAAAGCTCAATGAATTATGCTCTCGGTAGAAGGAGCTTCATAGGGATGTTATCACTCTGGAAGGAGAAGATGGGCTTCATAGGGATGTTGATATTTGTGGAGGAAGCAGAGCAGCTGCAATGAAACACGGTTATTTACAGAAGGAAAGAGTTTCTTGGGGCGTTGACATTCAGTTGAGGAAGCATATAGGCTTCGTAGAAATGTTTACTTTTAGAGGAGGAAATACAGGAGCTACACTGGACGTTTTCATTAAGAGAGGGCTTTATAGGAAAGTTATCATTCGGTAGAGAGAAAAGAGAGGGCTTTATAGGAAAGCTATCACTTGGTAGAGGAAGAAGAGAGGGATTTATAGAAAAGTTATCATTCGGTAGAGGAAGAAGAGAGGGCTTTATAGGAAAGTTATCATTTGGTAGAGGAAGAAGAGAGGGCTTTTTATGAAAGTTATCATTTGGTAGAGAGAAAAGAGAGGGCTCTATAGGAAAGTTATCATTCGGTAGAGGAAGAAGAGAGGGCTTTATACGAAAGTTATCATTCGGTAGAAGAAGAAGAGAGGGCTTTATAGGAAAGCTATCACTTGGTAGACGAAGAAGAGAGGGCTTTATAGAAAAGTTATCATTCGGTAGAGGAAGAAGAGAGGGCTTTATAGGAAAGTTATCATTCGGTAGAGAGAAAAGAGAGGGCTATATAGGAAAGTTATCATTCAGTAGAGAGAAAAGAGAGGGCTCTATAGGAAAGTTATCATTCGGTAGAGGAAGAAGAGAGGGCTTTATAGGAAAGTTATCATTCGGTAGAGGAAGAAGAGAGGGCTTTATAGGAAAGTTATCACTTGGTAGAGGAAGAAGAGAGGGCTTTATAGGAAAGTTATCATTTGGTAGAGAGAAAAGAGAGGGCTATATAGGAAAGTTATCATTCAGTAGAGAGAAAAGAGAGGGCTCTATAGGAAAGTTATCATTCGGTAGAGGAAGAAGAGAGGGCTTTATAGGAAAGTTATCTTTCGGTAGAAGAAGAAGAGAGGGTTTATAGGAAAGCTATTATTTGGTAGAGGAAGAAGAGAGGGCTTTATAGCAAAGTTATCATTCGGTAGAGGAAGAAGAGAGGGCTTTATAGGAAAGTTATCATTCGGTAGAGGAAGAAGAGAGGGCTATATAGGAAAGTTATCATTCAGTAGAGAGAAAAGAGAGGGCTCTATAGGAAAGTTATCATTCGGTAGAGGAAGAAGAGAGGGCTTTATAGGAAAGTTATCATTCGGTAGAGGAAGAAGAGAGGGCTTTATAGGAAAGTTATCACTTGGTAGAGGAAGAAGAGAGGGCTTTTTATGAAAGTTATCATTTGGTAGAGAGAAAAGAGAGGGCTCTATAGGAAAGTTATCATTCAGTAGAGAGAAAAGAGAGGGCTCTATAGGAAAGTTATCATTCGGTAGAGGAAGAAGAGAGGGCTTTATACGAAAGTTATCATTCGGTAGAAGAAGAAGAGAGGGCTTTATAGGAAAGCTATCACTTGGTAGACGAAGAAGAGAGGGCTTTATAGAAAAGTTATCATTCGGTAGAGGAAGAAGAGAGGGCTTTATAGGAAAGTTATCATTCGGTAGAGAGAAAAGAGAGGGCTATATAGGAAAGTTATCATTCAGTAGAGAGAAAAGAGAGGGCTCTATAGGAAAGTTATCATTCGGTAGAGGAAGAAGAGAGGGCTTTATAGGAAAGTTATCATTCGGTAGAGGAAGAAGAGAGGGCTTTATAGGAAAGTTATCACTTGGTAGAGGAAGAAGAGAGGGCTTTATAGGAAAGTTATCATTTGGTAGAGGAAGAAGAGAGGGCTTTTTATGAAAGTTATCATTTGGTAGAGAGAAAAGAGAGGGCTATATAGGAAAGTTATCATTCGGTAGAGGAAGAAGAGAGGGCTTTATAGGAAAGTTATCATTCGGTAGAAGAAGAAGAGAGGGTTTATAGGAAAGCTATTATTTGGTAGAGGAAGAAGAGAGGGCTTTATAGCAAAGTTATCATTCGGTAGAGGAAGAAGAGAGGGCTTTATAGGAAAGTTATCATTCGGTAGAGGAAGAAGAGAGGGCTTTATAGGAAAGTTATCATTCGGTATAGGAAGAAGAGAGGGCTTTATAGAAAAGTTATCATTCAGTAGAGAGAAAAGAGAAGGCTCTATAGGAAAGTTATCACTTGGGAGAGGAAGAAGAGAGGGCTTTATAGGAAAGTTATCATTTGGTAGAGAGAAAAGAGAGGGCTATATAGGAAAGTTATCATTTGGTGGAGGAAGAAGAGAGGGCTTTATAGGAAAGTTATCATTCGGTAGAGGAAGAAGAGAGGGCTTTATAGGAAAGTTATCATTCGGTAGAGAGAAAAGAGAGGGCTCTATAGGAAAGTTATCACTTGGTAGAGGAAAAAGAGAGGGCTTTATAGGAAAGTTATCATTTGGTAGAGAGAAAAGAGAGGGCTATATAGGAAAGTTATCATTCAGGAGAGAGAAAAGAGAGGGCTCTATAGGAAAGTTATCATTCGGTAGAGGAAGAAGAGAGGGCTTTATAGGAAAGTTATCATTCGGTAGAAGAAGAAGAGAGGGTTTATAGGAAAGCTATTATTTGGTAGAGGAAGAAGAGAGGGCTTTATAGCAAAGTTATCATTCGGTAGAGGAAGAAGAGAGGGCTTTATAGGAAAGTTATCATTCGGTAGAGGAAGAAGAGAGGGCTTTATAGGAAAGTTATCATTCGGTAGAGGAAGAAGAGAGGGCTTTATAGAAAAGTTATCATTCAGTAGAGAGAAAAGAGAAGGCTCTATAGGAAAGTTATCACTTGGTAGAGGAAGAAGAGAGGGCTTTATAGGAAAGTTATCATTTGGTAGAGAGAAAAGAGAGGGCTATATAGGAAAGTTATCATTTGGTAGAGGAAGAAGAGAGGGCTATATAGGAAAGTTATCATTCGGTAGAGGAAGAAGAGAGGGCTTTATAGAAAAGTTATCATTCGATAGAGAGAAAAGAGAGGGCTCTATAGGAAAGTTATCACTTGGTAGAGGAAAAAGAGATGGCTTTATAGGAAAGTTATCATTTGGTAGAGAGAAAAGAGAGGGCTATATAGGAAAGTTATCATTCAGTAGAGAGAAAAGAGAGGGCTCTATAGGAAAGTTATCATTCGGTAGAGGAAGAAGAGAGGGCTTTATAGGAAAGTTATCATTCGGTAGAAGAAGAAGAGAGGGTTTATAGGAAAGCTATTATTTGGTAGAGGAAGAAGAGAGGGCTTTATAGCAAAGTTATCATTCGGTAGAGGAAGAAGAGAGGGCTTCATAGGAAATTTATCATTCGGTAGAGAGAAAAGAGAGGACTATATAGGAAAGTTATCATTCAGTAGAGAGAAAAGAGAGGGCTCTATAGGAAAGTTATCATTCGTTAGAGGAAGAAGAGAGGGCTTTATAGGAAAGTTATCATTCGGTAGAGGAAGAAGAGAGGGCTTTATAGGAAAGTTATCATTCAGTAGAGAGAAAAGAGAGGGCTCTATAGGAAAGTTATCACTTGGTAGAGGAAGAAGAGAGGGCTTTATAGGAAAGTTATCATTTGGTAGAGAGAAAAGAGAGGGCTATATAGGAAAGTTATCATTCAGTAGAGAGAAAAGAGAGGGCTCTATAGGAAAGTTATCATTCGGTAGAGGAAGAGAGAGGGCTTTATAGGAAAGTTATCATTCGGTAGAAGAAGAAGAGAGGGTTTATAGGAAAGCTATTATTTGGTAGAGGAAGAGAGGGATTTTTATGAAAGTTATCATTTGGTAGAGAGAAAAGAGAGGGCTATATAGGAAAGTTATCATTCAGTAGAGAGAAAAGAGAGGGCTCTATAGGAAAGTTATCATTCGGTAGAGGAAGAGAGAAGGCTTTATAGGAAAGTTATCATTCGGTAGAAGACGAAGAGAGGGTTTATAGGAAAGCTATTATTTGGTAGAGGAAGAGAGGGATTTTTATGAAAGTTATCATTTGGTAGAGAGAAAAGAGAGGGCTCTATAGGAAAGTTATCATTCGGTAGAGGAAGAAGAGAGGGCTTTATAGGAAAGTTATCATTCGGTAGAGAGAAAGAGAGGGCTATATAGGAAAGTTATCATTCAGTAGAGAGAAAAGAGAGGGCTCTATAGGAAAGTTATCACTTTGTAGAGGAAGAAGAGAGGGCTTTATAGGAAAGTTATCATTTGGTAGAGAGAAAAGAGAGGGCTATATAGGAAAGTTATCATTCAGTAGAGAGAAAATAGAGGGCTCTATAGGAAAGTTATCATTCGGTAGAGGAAGAAGAGAGGGCTTTATAGGAAAGTTATCATTTGGTAGAGAGAAAAGAGAGGGCTATATAGGAAAGTTATCATTTGGTAGAGGAAGAAGAGAGGGCTTTATAGGAAAGTTATCATTCGGTAGAGGAAGAAGAGAGGGCTTTATAGGAAAGTTATCATTCGGTAGAGAGAAAAGAGAGGGCTATATAGGAAAGTTATCATTCAGTAGAGAGAAAGTAGAGGGCTCTATAGGAAAGTTATCACTTGGTAGAGGAAAAAGAGAGGGCTTTATAGGAAAGTTATCACTTGGTAGAGGAAAAAGAGAGGGCTTTATAGGAAAGTTATCATTTGGTAGAGAGAAAAGAGAGGGCTTTATAGGAAAGTTATCATTTGGTAGAGGAAGAAAAAGAGACTTAACAGGAAAGTTATCTTTCTTTAGAGGGAGCCGAGAGATCTTCATAGGAGAATTATCATTCAGTAGAGTAAGAAAAGATTGCTTCATAGGAAGAAGAGAGACGCATTCACATCTCATTTCTGTCTGCATCACCGTGTTAATCAGAGGAATCACTCTTTGATTTCTAATCTCGAATATTTTCTGCTTGGAACGAGATCTCCTCCGAATGACTCTCATTTCCGTCCATAAACTGAATCTGCGAAAAATGCTAAGAACAGTTTTCGTTCGAATTGGAAATCGCCATCTCATCCTCCCCACATTTGTTTCGTTTTGTGAGTTGCTTATGATTGTTTATCTTTGAGTTGCTTTCATTTCTTGCACACAATGGGTTAAAAGGCCAGGTCACAAGGGTTCAGAGAAGGTTGGGGAGAGGGGTCCACTGGAACAGCTGTTGAGAGACAGATTGTAGCCTCCGGTTAAGGCCATTCACCGTATTCTTTAACGTGCACAGTACAGTAGGTCAAAAAAGTATCCGAACACTATGTTGATTACAGAATTCAGAAAAAATATCTGGCAGCGATTTTTTTTTAGAAATTAGTGATCTGGCAACCTTCGTGTCACGTGACACGAAGGCTGCCAGATCACTAACTTCTAAAAAAAAAAAATCGGAAGAGCTCAATTTTTTTTAATTTGAAAATTTCTTGTAATCGTGGAAAAAGAAGAAAAAATGTAAAATATTTTTGATTATAATTTTAACTTTTAAATAAGCACAATGCGGCTTTTACTTATGTTTTTCATATTCTCTATAATAAATGAACGGCTATTTGCGTTCATAATGACGTTAACCACGAACTTTCAGTTTCTACTATAAAAATAAAAAATAAATACCCCCTCAAGCAGCTGCTTGCCACCGAGGTCTGACAGGAACCTGTCAGTTTATATGCCAAAGTAGAAGGTCTGAGAGAATGGCAGGACCTTAGCAGAAAAACGACACACACGTCCATGCCTTACCCGGGGCTCGAACCCAGGTCTCTTTAGATCAGTAGCCAAGCGTGCTAACCACTCGGCCACGGGACGGCTCAGTTTCTACTACTATTTCTAATATTTTTGATTCTAAATAGCATTAACATTTTAATTTTGTCATAAAAATGATTATATTTAATAATATGTGAGAAAAATATTATTAGAGACGTGCGTTGCTGTATATATGTCTTATGATCAGTCAAAAAATCTTTTTTCCCGATTCAGGCTCGGGCGGGCTCAGGTTCAACCATTGCCGAAATGGAATCTAATAACTCAATAACCGGGCTCGAAAAATTGAGCCCCAACTCATATTTAGCACGGAGGATAAGGCTCTTTTACACACGGCCCCCGGCTTTACGGCCTATCCGACGGACGTCAGCCTTTTCAAGCCCATTTGGGCCCCCTTTCTCACCAAGAGCAGAACTGAGTTAAGCGGAGAAAATTCCCAACACTGAAAGTTGGGATTCGAACCCGCAACCTTCAGATTGCGAGCCAAGATCGTTATCGGCTGAGAAACCACTGACCTCGGTTTTGCGAGAGGAATACTTTTCCCTGAGAGTGGATGGAATGGAGTGTGAGATGGGAAGGGAAGGTGACATTGGCGAAGAGTGGCCAAGACACCGGATATACGATGCCAAATGACCGTGCTGTGGGAAAGATGGGACACGTGACTCTCTACCGTTCCCTTTGAAGCGACGAGTGGACGGGAGGGGGGGGGGGGGGTGGAAGCTTCGGTGCTCTTTTTATGAGGTTCTGTACTGCACTCCGGAAGCAAGGAAAAGAAGCTTTTTCCTACGTACGGCCAGACAGAAAGAGGTTTAGCGTCGTAAACATCAGAAAACTCTTTTTTTTTAGTTTTAAAACCAATCCTTTATCAACAATGGAGGTGGTCTCGTAACAAACTGGGTTGGGTTGTTTTACCTTTGAGCGGCACTTTTTTGCACACCATGGGCTAAATGGCCAGGTCACATGGACCCCGAAGGCTCAGAGAAGGTTGGGGGAGGGGACCCACTGGAACAGCTGCTGGGAGACAGATGGTAGCCTCCCGTCAAGGCCATCCAGCGTGTTCTTTAACGTGCACAGGGTATGGCTCTCCCGCACACGGGTCCACGGCTTAACGTCCCATCCGACGGATGGCGGCCTTTCCAAGCCCATCGGTGTCCCCTACTGACCGTGGGCAGGGCGGGGAATTTTGCGGAGATAAATCTCAACGCTGATCCAGCTGGGACTCGAACCTGGGAACTACAGATTACGAGCCTGGCGCGCAACCGACTGAGCCACCCCCGCCCCTAACAAACTGGAGCGTGCGTAGTTATTGCACATGCTTCAGTCTTCCGTGAATCCACCTCCGTTGTTGGAAACAGTTTGCTATTAAGACGTCTGAAAGTTTGGAAACCTTAATAACGCCGAGCTCCATTTTTTCACGGTCTTTCTCAGTTACGGTTTTGAACACTTCTGACTTCCTGTGGTCTGAAGAAACTGCTGAATTCCCTGGCTCTGCAGACGAGAGAGACTGCTTCATCCGAAGAGATCGATGAACACATTGACTTCCCCGGGGGTAAAAAAAATATAAAAATTAATAAAAGACTTATCCTTTTGTATGCATCTTGAAAAGTAAAAGATGAAAGCAATGTGTGCGAATGATTAAATCACTCACAGAATTTGTATTCGGTTCAAAAAGAATTAAAAAAAAAATTTAAAAAAAAATAAAAATAAATCCCCCCTCAGGCAGCTGCTTGCCACAGAGGTCTGACAGGAGCCTGCCAGTTTATATGCCATGTAGAAGGTCTGAGAGGATGGCAGGACCTCAGCAGAAAAACGACACATACATCCATGCCTTACCCGGGGCTCGAACCCAGGTCCCGTAGATCAGTAGCCAAGCGTGCTAACCACTCGGCCACGGGACGGCTAAAAAAAAAGAATTTAGAGTATGAGCAGCATATCTTTTTGTGTCCACAGTGAGCTACATGGACAAGTCACGAGGACCGCTAGGGTTCAGGGCTCGGGAGGGAAGAGGTGGGTTGGATTGTTTTACATCTGAGTGGCACTATTTTGCGCACAATGCGCGAAAAGGCCAGGTTACAAAGACCCAGAGGGATCAGAGACGGTTAGGGGAAGCGAACCCACTGGACAACTGTTAGGGGAAATGAACCCACTGGACAACTGTTAGAGGAAAGATGGGAGCCTCCCGTCAAAGCCATCCAGCTTGTTCTTCAATTTAATGTGTATAGGTAAGGCTGTAATTAGGGACGGATCTGGAAGCGAGGGGGGTCAAGGCTTTTGCCCCCTCCTCCCACCAGATCCCCGTTTAGAACTCAGAATGTTAATAACCGAAACGAATGGAAAAAAATCTCAGTTTAGCCACATTTTATAAAAAAATAATAATAATCTCTTAAAATGAGGAGGGGGGGATACAATGGAACGGTGTTTTGGTTTCGTTCAGGCCTGATCCGTCACTTGCCTCTCCAACCCTAAATTTCTTCTATATTCGGATCTAGCTCTGCTACAAGGACCGTGTCTTAACACTCCATCCGACAGACGGTAGCTTTCCCAGCCTCATTAATATATCTTTTCTCACTAAAAGAAAGAGCTGGATTAGCGATAAAATCTCAGTTTAGGGAAAAGGAAACTCGAATATGGTAACGTATAGGTTAGACCAGGGGTGGGCAAATAGCGGCCCGCGGGCCACATTCGGCCCGCTAAGAGCTTTTTGTGGCCCGCCAAGACAGTCAGAAAAATCCGCCTTGAACTGAGATTTCCTTCCCGTGCGCGACCGAAGATTCGTCTCGTATTTTCCACTAGGACGGCCACTTCAATACGCATGCGCAGTGTAGATACGAAAACAATTGCCCACCCCTGGGTTAGACGATTGGTGGACATTGACCGAGTTTCTAACAGACTGGAAGAGGTAGGATTTGTCCTCGCCACTTTGATTGGTTGTTAACTGAGCTCGATTATCAAGTTATATTTTGTTAGGTTTTCTACGTGAGGGAATAAAAGGGGGGAGGGAGAAAACAAACAATAAACAATGGCAAGAAAAGATCCCATCTTAAAGCTAATAACAAGTTACAAATTAAGCGAATAGCAAGTTGTCCTTTGTTGGACAATTCCTGTTGACAACCACTGTTTAAAATTTAGCAATCAGGTGAGAGGTATATCAGACCATGACAGAAAACATATGGAAATGCGAAATACATAGGAATTGATGGCCAGGAATAATATCCTTGTGTCAAAAAAAGTCCTTCATTGGTGGTAGCAAAAATGCATGATGCTATTCATGTTGCACAATGATCATACCTGCTCATGACAAGATGGGGGCGGGGGTGGCTCAGTCGGTAGCGCGCCAGGCTCGTAATCTGTAGTTCCCAGGTTCGAGTCCCACTGGGTCAGCGTTGAGATTTATCTCCGCAAAATTCCCCGCCCTGCCCGCGGTCAGTAGGGGACACCGATGGGCTTGGAAAGGCCGCCGTCCGTCGGATGGGACGTTAAGCCGTGGCCCCGTGTGTGGGAGAGCCATACCCTTTGCACGTTAAAGCACACGCTGGATGGCCTTGACGGGAGGCTACCATCTGTCTCCCAACAGCTGTTCCAGTGGGTCCCCTCCCCCAATCTTCTCTGAGCCTTCTGGGTCCATGTGGCCTGGCCATTTAGCCCATGGTGTGCAAAAAAGTGCCGCTCAGAGGTAAAACAATCCAACCCAACATGACAAGATGGCAGATCAGATCGGATGGCAATAAGCGCCATTCTTCTATTAGAGCTGATCGTAGCTCCCGGAGGCTTCTGAAAGACTATTCGGTTATAAACGATGACGATTCGGTTATAAACATTCTGAGTTCCTTACCCAGCCCTGAACTTTGAAAGGGAGCTGAAGAGCATCAGTACATCTCCCCAGATCATCCCAGACATGCTTAACAGTATTAAGATCCAGAGACCTGGCTGGCCACTCTCCATCCAGTGGATATCCTCACTCTCGAGGTAATCATCGATCAACCGAGCATAAAAATAATCAGTAGGCCACCAGCCTACTGATTATTTTTATGAAATGATATTTTATTTATATGAAAAGCCGTACCTAGGCTCAAAGACCTCTTCTATGTACCTTTGAGTATACACGGCTCCATCCTCTGGAGTGGCATACGGCCATGCAGCATTATGCTGCCCCACAATAGAAGACCTCCTCTTCCATAGTGGAGGGGCGGGGGTGGCTCAGTAATTTCTGCACGCCAGACTCGCAATCTGCAGTTCCCACGTTAGAGCCCCAGCTGGGCCAGTATTGAGATTTATCTCCGCATAACTTCCCCCCCTGCTCTCGGTCAGTAGGGGACACCCATGGGCTTGGAAAAGCCGCCTTCTTTCGGATGGGATTTTAACCTGTGACTCGTGTGCAGGAGATCCATACCCTGCGCATGTTAAAGAACACGCTGGATAGCCTTGACGAGAGGCTACCATCTGTCTCCTAACAGCTCTTCAGTGGGTCCCCTCTCCCATCCTTCTCCGAGCCTTCAGGGTCCTTGTGACCTGGCCATTCAACCCATTGTGTGTAAAAAAAGGTCCGCTCAGAGGTACACCAACAACGCAACCTCCATAGCGCTCAAATTGTATCTCCATCTCCATTCATATCTTGGGGTTGGTTTCACTTTCCACTTTTTCTCCAGATGAGCACACTCGGGAATCTATAGTCATACTGAAACGATACTCATCCGTGAAGAGCACATGTGCACACTGCTGTTCGGACCAGGTGTGATGCTGTCTGCACCAAGTTATCCGGGCTTTCTATTGAGAAGGGTGTAAGGGGGAGGAAAACCATCGGTCTCCTAGCGTACAGACACCTCTCGCCAAGTCATCTTGACTATTTCTTTCCCTCTAAATGATTGTCTTCCTTTCACTTGCCTCTTATTTCTTTCCCTCTAAGTGATTGTCTTCCTTTCACTTGCCTCTTATTTCTTTCCCTCTAAGTGATTGTCTTCCTTTCACTTGCCTCTTATTTCTTTCCCTCTAAGTGATTGTCTTCCTTTCACTTGCCTCTTATTTCTTTCCCTCTAAGTGATTGTCTTCCTTTCACTTGCCTCTTATTTCTTTCCCTCTAAGTGATTGTCTTCCTTTCACTTTCCTCTTATTCCTTTCCCTCTAAGTGATTGTCTTCCTTTCACTTTCCTCTTATTTCTTTCCCTCTAAGTGATTGTCTTCCTTTCACTTGCCTCTTATTTCTTTCCCTCTAAGTGATTGTCTTCCTTTCACTTTCCTCTTATTCCTTTCCCTCTAAATGATTGTCTTCCTTTCACTTTCCTCTTATTTCTTTCCCTCTAAGTGATTGTCTTTCTTTCACTTGCCTCTTATTTCTTTCCCTCTAAGTGATTGTCTTTCTTTCACTTGCCTCTTATTTCTTTCCCTCTAAGTGATTGTCTTCCTTTCACTTGCCTCTTATTTCTTTCCCTCTAAGTGATTGTCTTCCTTTTACCTGCCTATTATTTCTTTCCCTCTAAGTGATTGTCTTCCTTTTACCTGCCTATTATTTCTTTCCCTCTCGGTGTTGCTTGTCTCCTTTCCCTTGCTCTGCTGCTTTCTCCAGAAAGAGTTGTCATTCCCGTCTGAACTTTGAATAGTGTCCGTGCTCATGCCTCGTCTCGATTCGTGGTCGCGTGCACATTTCCTGGATTATTGCCAGCAGTCCTTTTCTTTCTTCATCCTGCACTTCCGCTGTTGCCAACAGGCAGTAACTTCGCTTTCGAATAAGTCAAAAGCTACTTTGGCGAAGAGCTTTCATTGGCCATGGCCCCCACGAAGAAGAGAGTTGTATGATGATCTCTTCTTGCACAGCTGCAGTCTCATTAAATAATGTGACAATCACCTAGACATATTAATTATGCCATTTGATGGGAAGATAACGTCTGCTTTATCCATCCCGATTGGAACTTTAAAGTTGGAATCTTTTATCCTTGGGGATTTTGAGGTTCCCAGATAGTCACTGGAAGGAGAGCTATGCACCAATCCCCTATGATGATGCATAGAATCGGCCAGGCGTAGCAACTAATGTCCGACCCCGCCTTCTCGTGGTGCAGACCGTTAGTACCTTTCAAAAGAGATACTCTCTTGTGGAAGCGAACGGAAAGGGAGGGCTGCCAGATTAGTGTGGCCACTGATCTGGACAACTATAGCCACTTTTCTTTCTACCCTACTGAGGAGTGGTCAACCACACAGGGTCCTGGTGCTGACCATATAAACCAATGTTTCCCAAAGTGAGCGATACCGCCCACTGGGGGGTGCTGGAACGATCCAAGGGGTCGATAGTAGCTTCGAGTGCAATTGGGGGGTGGTGGAAGCATAAAGAAAGAAGGGTAGATAAGAAAATTTTGAAAAACCGTTCTTTCATGTTTCATCTGTTCTGTAACATAGAGTTAAAGTCGTAGTGATTACTTTATTTTCCAAATAAACACATAAAATTATCCTTCGTTATCTTAATTTTCTGTGTGTAATGCGAATGTTACTATGGTTGATTTTAATAAGTAATTTTATAATTTCAACCTTCAAGGTGTCTTATTTGCAACATCTTTCTTTGCTAGGTTGTAGGACGTAGGTAGAAATATAGATACATAAAAGAACGCAAATTTGTCACTGCACTTTCTGTTTGTTCGTTTAAAGAAGGTTGATTTCCAGGGGGGGGGGGGCGCTGAGTAAAATTTTTTTCTGAAAAGGGGGGCGATAGGACAAATAAGTTTTGGAACCTCTGAATAAACCTATTAGACTGGACTGAGTTGGGTTGGGTTGTTTTACCTCTGAGCGGCACTTTTTTGCACACCATGGGCTAAATGGCCAGGTCACAAGGACCCCAAAGGCTCAGGGAAGGTTGGGAGAGGGGACCCACTGGAACAGCTGTTGGGAGACAGATGGTAGCCTCCAGTCAAGGCCATCCAGCGTGTTCTTTAACGTGCACAGGGTATGGCTCTCCCACACACAGGGCCACGGCTTAACGTCCCATCCGACGGACGACGGCCTTTCCAAGCCCATCTGTGTCCCCTACTGACCGTGGGCAGGGCGGGGAGAGACTGGACTGAATTAAGGCTCTGATCTTGATTACGGATCCTGAATTTGCTGCATTGGTGGGCTTCTGTGGAGGGAAGACCTTCCGCTGTGTTTTCTGTTTGTTTGTGGGTTGATAGCCCCAAGTGAATAGATCCACAGGATACGTTTATCAGCTGGTGGATAAGTACTCGACACTACATAATTGCTTGCAATCAATACCTGACAATCCTAAATATCTGTATAATATACCCATTCATCGACAATCATTTAATAATTTCACGCAGGGATAGAAAACATGCCTGCATATTTTTCTTCCTTCATTGCGTAGAAGATTGAACGCTTCAACGGCTGTTGATAGCATTTGCCATCGTGACATGCACATCGTGCTGGGAATGCTTTGTGATTCATACAAGCATTTGTGATGTCACCTTCTGTGCTCCTATTGAGAAGTTATTCACCTAGAACAACGTTTCCCAATGCTGCCGAAAATCTGCCATTTCGCAGCATACCGAACTGAGGATGATTTTCTCAGGAGCAGATATCGACCACGCATCTGTCGCATTAGGGGCGGGGGTGGCTCAGTCGGTAGCGCGCCAGGCTCGTAATCTGTAGTTCCCAGGTTCGAGTTCCAGCTGGGTCAGCGTTGAGATTTATCTCCGCAAAATTTCTCCGCCCTGCCCACGGTCAGTAGGGGACACCGATGGGCTTGAAAAGGCCGCCGTCCGTTGGATGGGACGTTAAGCCGTGGTTCCGTGTGCGGGAGAGCCATACCCTTGCACATTAAAGAAACGCTGGATGGCCTTGACGGGAGGCTACGATCTGTCTCCCAACAGCTGTTCCAGCGGGTCCCCTCCCCCAACCTTCTCTGAGCCTTCGGGGTCCTTGTGGCCTGGCCATTTAGCCCATAGTGTGCAAAAAAGTGCCGCTCAGAGGTAAAACAATCCAATCCATCTGTCGCATAAGAGCATTTACAAGACCTGATAGATGAAGCTATAACCCATTAACTAAGCAGATAAGAACAAAACTGGTTCATACGGAGCAATTCATTACAAATACATAAAAAATAACTAAAAATATTTATAAGCAATGGACTCATTTAAACAAATCACACTGATATTTTTTCCTTACCGGTTTGCAAATATGAACGTAATGCTTTTACTAAATCTTTTAAGTCTATTTTCTCCCTCCCCCCATACATAAATGTGGGGAGGGGGGGGGAGCAGCAAAAAACATGAAGGTTTGCCTGGCAATAAAGTAAAAATAATTTCCCTTAGCAACTAACTAACTACAAAAGTTTGCAACCTGTCAGTATAATACGCTAACTGTTCAGCCACTGTGACTGTCCCATATTAGAAATAACCATTGATATTAAAGTTTCATAGACTCCAGGAATGAATTTATTCCACTGAAAAACTTTTCCCGAAGATTCTTACCTTATCACGATTATGGAGTTGGGTTGTTTTACCTCTGAGCGGCACTTTTTTGCACAGGCCAGGTCACGTGGACCCCGAAGGCTCAGAGAAGGTTGGGGGAGGTGACCCACTGGAACAGCTGTTGGGAGACAGATGGTAGCCTCCCGTCAAGGCCATCCAGCGTGTTCTTTAACGTGCACAGGGTATGGCTCTCCCGCACACGGGGCCACGGCTTAACGTCCCATCCGACGGACGGCGGCCTTTCCAAGCCCATCGGTGTCCCGTACTGACCGTGGGCAGGGCGGGGAATTTTTGCGGAGATAAATCTCAACGCTGACCCAGCTGGGACTCCATTACGAGACTGGCGCGCTACCGACTGAGCCACCCCCGCCCTTGTCATTCTCGTTAGCTGCTGCAGTTTAGTTTGTTAAACTAAACAGGTGCACTATAGCCATATGCTGTTTAGAAAAATCCTTTCCTTTCATTTAATGCAAATGGCTGAAAATTTTTCCACAGAGGTCAGGTTATAGCGAATGATTATCACAAATAACCATTTAAAAAAAAACTCTCATGTGCAGTCATTTTTCTGCGTTATTATGCCTAAAAAACTCAGGACAAATATGATGTTGTACAGTCGCTCAAAAAAGTATCCGAACACTATGGTTGATTACAGAATTCAGAAAAAATATCTGGCAACGATTTTTTTAGAAATTAGTGATCGGGCAACCTTCGTGTCACGTGATTACAGAATTCAGGAAAAATCAACCATAGTGTTCGGATACTTTTTTGAGCGACTGTAGGTGGTCATATTATTTTGATACTAGATCGTGTGGGCTCACTCACGGAAATATTGAGCGTGTGCAGTTACCGTTCACAGCAAACTGGAGCGTGTGCAGTAACTGCACACGCTCCAGTTGCCTGCACACGCTTGCAGTAACTGCACACGCTCCAGTTTGCTGTGAACGGTAACTGGAGCGTGTACAGTTGCTGTACACGCTCCAGGTATTTTTCCTGAATTCTGTAATCACGTGACACGAAGGTTGCCAGATCACTAATTTCTAAAAAAAATCGTTTCCAGATATTTTTTTATTTCTGTAATCAACCATAGCTTTCGGATACTATTTTGAGCGACTGTACAAGAGTGTTTTAACTCTTGCAATTACTAACTTATCCGTGGTTCCGTGCTTTCCCACAATGGGGGACATCATTTTGATCTTTTTCCTTTATTTTGCAAGTTTCTTTTACAAAACTTTTGCATTGTACAAATTACTTTACAATAAAAAGACATAATATATTTTAATATGTATTAAATAACGTTATTCATAATCAGGCTATCATCAATTATTTAATCAAATATTTAGTCAAATAAAAATTATAAAATTAATTAATTAATAATAAAAATTATAAAATTCAAATGTTAATAAGTATTGAATCAAATAGCATCGATTATTTAATATGTATTAAACATATTGAATTATGTTTAATACATATATTATTTCATAATCAAGTTATGCATAATAAAATTATTCATAATTGATTATTATTAATTATTCATAATCAAGCAATTATTATTATGAATAATTAATAATAATCATAATCAAGCTATTAATATTCAAGCAATTATTATTATGAATAATTAATAATAATCATAATCAAGCTATTCATAATCAAGCAATTGTTAATTAAAATTATTCATCAATATTGAAAATCAATATTGCAATAATCAAGCAATTGTTTCAAAATGAAACATAATCAGACTATCATCAATTATTTAATCAAATATTTAATTAAATGTGTGCCTAAAGGCCTCAGAAAGAAGGGGAGACCTAGGATGCGGTGGGCAGACAATGTCAAACAGGACATAGTTAGAATTGGTGTGCAGTGGCCAGATGCAGCAGATGTAGCTCAGGACAGATATGCTTGGAGAACTAAATTGCACAATCTGGTTGGACCTCCGTAGCCCATGGCTGCTTGAGGATGATGATGATATTTTCAAATATCGAATTCAATTTTTAACTCTGTTCAGTATTCGGCAAAAAATGTATTTCATGTGTGAGAGGAAGTATTATTATATATTTGGTAAGAGGAGGTTTTTCTGGAAGGAGGTATTATTTATTGTGAATAGCCAGGTCACAAGAACCCCAAGGGGTCCAGAGAGATTCACTGGACAGCTGTTAGGAGAAATATGGGATCCTCCCATCATTCACTGTCTTTACATCCTATCGGTGTCTTCTTTCTCACCGAAGGCACTGTAGGAATTTAGTGGAGATAAGTCTCAACACCTCCCCAGCTTCGACTGGAACCTGGGGACTGCAGATTACGAGCCTGGCGTGCCATTGAATGAGCATTGTTTACATTGCTAAGTGGAGATATTATTATGTATGTGGTTAGGAGTGTATATCGAGACAATGGGTTTAAACAATGTCATTCAAGTGCACATGAGTGTGAGGAGGTATTACTATGGATATGGCTGTAAGAAGTCTTCCATTATTCAGTGTTATATCAGAGAGATGATTCTTTTCAAATTCTCAGAATGAGTCTCATCGCATCTACGGATGATTCTGCTCGCATTTTCATGGTGATTCTTTTCGCATCCTCGGGATCATTATCATTGTATCCCTACCCTGCGCTTGGATGATTCTCTTTTTATCACCGGATGATTTTTATCGCATCCTGATTATCTTTACATCCTCGGGATGATTATCTTCTTAACTCCGGATCATTCTCTTCGTATCACCGGATGATTCTCGTATACAAGATGATTTCTTCGTGTCTTTGATGATTTTTATTGGATTATTGGTATGATTCTCATCGCCTTTCCGGGATGATTATCATGGCATCCCTGGGTGATTTTCTTCGTATCTCCGGATGATTCTCATTGCATTCGCACCCTCGGGTGATTCTCTTCGTATCTTCGAATGATTCTCTTCGCATCCTCTGATGACTGTCTTCGTATCATCGGATGATTCTCTTCACATCATTTGATGATTATCTTCTCATCCTCGATGAGTCTCTTTGAATGCAAGGATGATTTTCTTCGCATCCTCGAACGATTCTCTTCGAATCGTAGGATGACTGCCTTCGCATCTTCGGATGATTCTCTTCGCATCTTCGAATGATTCTCATTCCATTCTCGGAATGATTCTCTTCGCATCATCGGATGATTCTCTTCGCATCATCGGATGATTCTCTTCGCATCCTCGAATGATTTTCTTCGTATCTTCGGAATATTCTCATAGCATTCTTGGGATGAATTTGTTCGCATCCTCGTGATGTTCTGTTTGCATCCTGGAGATGATTCTCTTCACATCATCTGGATGAGTTGTACTACTGGCCTCGTTTCAGCAGGCCCGTTACTTGGTCCTCTAAACGGAAATTAGGCCGTCTCTCTTTCCCGCGCTCTGCCAGATGATCTCACGTGACCTGTGACTGATGGCGCGAATTGGTTCAGTTTAGTGTATCATTTAATTGCCTTCTTTCAATGCTTGGATGGCTATGGAAATCAAGTGAGACAGTTCTGCAACAGTGATTACGCCAAGTGTAAATATTCCGACATCAACAGAGATTAAGGAATTGGATCAAAAATGAGTAACTTTCAATATTTAATATTGAACAATTGCGTGTAAATTAAACTTTGTTTTCTTTAAAATGGATTGGGTTAAGTTTCTTGGATCGTTTTATCTCTGAACGACGCTTTTGTACACACAACGGGCTTAATGGCCAGGTCACAAAGACCCCGAGGGTTCAGAGAAGGTTGTGAAAGGTAACTCACTAGACAGCTATTAGGAGACAGATGGAAGCCTTCCACAAGGTCATCCAACTTGTTCTTTAAGATGTCCCTCCTTTACACGGATTATGGCTTAACATGCCATCCGACGGATGGCAGCTTTTTTGAAATCCATCGATATCCCCTTTTTAATTAAGGACAGGGGGGTGGGAGGTTAGCAGAAATAAATATCAACTCTGGCACTTCTTTAAACTGATAATAAGAAAAAAAACCACCATGCCTCGATGCCAACCATGCCTCGATGTTGCCCATAAAGACTCGTTTTTTCAACACAAAGAATTAAAAGAATTTGAAATCTGGAATGTGTACCGTGAACTGACCTTTTACAAATGGGCTTAGATTGGGTTGTTGGGTTGTTTTACCTCTGAGCGGCACTTTTTTTGCACACCATGGGCTAAATGGCCAGGTCACATGGACCCCGAAGGCTCAGAGAAGGTTGGGGGAGGGGACCCACTGGAACAGCTGTTGGGAGACAGATGGTAGCCTCCCGTCAAGGCTATCTAGCGTGTTCTTTAACGTGCACAAAGTATGGCTCTCCCGCACACGGGGCCACGGCTTAACGTCCCATCCGACGGACGGCGGCCTTTCCAAGCCCATCGGTGTCCCCTACTGACCGTGGGCAGGGTGGGGAATTTTGCGGAGATAAATCTCAACGCTGACCCAGCTGGGACTCGAACCTGGGAACTACAGATTACGAGCCTGGCGCGCTACCGACTAAGCCACCCCCGCCCCTAAATGGGCTTAGAAAAGCTGCCTTCCGTCGAATGGAAAGTTAATAGCTCCTCAACAAGAGAGCAATACTCTGTGTACGTTAAAGAAGACACTGGATGGCTTGACAAGATGCTTTCATATCAGGCAACCACAAACGCTATCGGCGTTTTTGGTACAGTCGCTCAAAAAAGTATCCGAACACTATGGTTGATTACAGAATTGAGAAAAAATATCTGGCAACGATTTTTTTTAGAAATTAGTGATCTGGCAACCTTCGTGTCACGTGACACGAAGGTTGTCAGATCACTAATTTCTAAAAAAAAAATCGTTGCCAGATATTTTTTCTCAATTCTGTAATCAACCATAGCGTTCGGATACTTTTTGGAGCGACTGTAGGTGGTCATATTATTTTGATACTAGATCGTGTGGGCTCACTCACTGAAATATTGAGCGTGTACAGTTACCGTTCACAGCAAACTGGAGCGTGTGCAGTAACTGCACACGCTCCAGTTTGCTGTGAACGGTAACTGGAGCGTGTACAGTTGCTGTACACGCTCCAGATATTTTTCCTGAATTCTGTAATCACGTGACATGAAGGTTGCCAGATCGCTAATTTCTAAAAAAAAATCGTTGCCAGATATTTTTTCTGAATTCTGTAATCAACCATAGTGTTCGGATACTTTTTTGAGCGACTGTACTCGTAAAAAAAAACACAATTCGTATTAATAACAATTTCATTCAGCGAAGTAATTTCCATTTGATTCAATCATATTTTCCCATTTTGAAACTAGCTTATAAGGTCCTATAGAAGGTCCTTATAAAGGTCCTTATGAGGTCTATAGAAGTCCCTGTTTTTGTAACAGAAGAAAGTTTCTCTAGTGACTTATACCTCCTTGTCGTTTTTAAACTCTTGTCCACACAGATTATTGTCAAGGGCCAATCCAAGTATAATAAGCCAATACAAGTTGTAATCCGAAGAAGAGATATCCGGTGAATAGGGTGGATGACACAAAGTCTCCCATTCAAGGCGCGGATTGTCTCTGCGGTCACTTTGGCAGTATATTTTTTTGATTTGCGACATATAGGACAGAGAAGAATCCTAGAAGCTACTCCTAGCTTTTACAGGCCTTCTCATACAAGGACATGCCCTACTAAGACCGAAGTCACTGCTGACCACTGCCTTAGTTAGAGCTAACACAACACACAAAGTTTGCCTTGTTGGAACAGTCGCTAGCTACCTAACCACTATGCCAGTTAAGGCTTTGGATCCTGGATCCCCATATCTCCTAGCAGCATCTTTAGTGCTTTCTCTAACAAACTCTGAGACTACGAGGTTCTAGTGATATGACCATTTAACCTTAAGCTGAAAGGTAAAATAGCCCAACATTCATTTCAGAAAAATCTATTGAAGACGTTTAAGAAGGGGGATTGTTTTACCACGTGTTGACTCCAAGTGTCACTTCCGGAGCGAGACCTTGACGTTCAGTTTCAGGTTGAATCTGAACTCTCGTTCCCAGGAATGCGCCGAGCCGAAAACACCGGCAACAGGTCGAAGGTCAAAGGTGACGTTTCGAAACGGAAGAGCTGGAGACTACGAATGACCTTTTTTGCGTCTCGAATGTGCGGGAGAGGAGCACGCGGAAGGAACCAGTGACACCCGTCTGCAAAAGAGGGAGAATCCAAGTGATGGGCAAAAGCCGAAGGAGATTGGCGCCCGCCAATTCACTGAAAAGTCTAAATTGCCGCTCTCGAGTTTCTGTTGGCAGCAGTCGAGAATCGTAGAGAAGTTGACCTTGAAAGAGACAAATTTGCTGACGAATCGTAATTATTCGTTTGCAGACTTAAGAAGTTGAAATTGGTAAAGCTGTCTCGTAAGAGACGGTAGTTGACGAAATCTGTGATATATTTATAGTCAGACTGCAAGATTCTCTAATTTCAGGGGCGGGGGTGGCTCAGTTGGTAGCGCGCCACGCTCGTAATCTGTAGTTCCCAGGTTCGAGTCCCAGCTGGGTCAGAGTTGAGATTTATCTCCGCAAAATTCCTCGCCCTGCCCACGGTCAGTAGGGGACACCGGTGGGCTTGGAAAGGCCGCCGTCCGTCGGATGGGACGTTAAGCCGTGGCCCCGTATGTGGGAGAGCCATACCCTGTGCACGTTAAAGCACACGCTGGATGGTCTTGACGGGAGGCTACCATCTGTCTCCCAACAGCTGTTCCAGTGGGTCCCCTCCCCCAATCTTCTCTGAGCCTTCGGGGTCCATGTGACCTGGCCATTTAGTCCATGGTGTGCAAAAAAGTGCCGCTCAGAGGTAAAACAACCCAATTCTAATTTCAGGAGATATACAAGCGGATTATAACAAAAGTACAAATGGTATCGGAGGAACAAAAAGTTGGAATGGTGCTCAATGGAGATTTGAAGGATAATTTATATTAATGAATAAAAAAAATCGAAATTGTTGATGTGATTGACTACTTAGGTATAAAAATCGATCAAAAATTGAACTGGAAACCGAGTGCGGATAAAATTAAAATAAAACTAAGATCAATGTTACACAAAATTTATTACTTAAACAAATTGGTAGATGCAGAAATTTAAACTCTAATTATATATAATTCATGAATTCAGTCTGTATTTCATTATGGATTGTTGTTGTGTGGCGGAACCTATATAACAATTCTCAAACCAATAATCGCTATAAACAGAATAATAAAAAGTCTAACAAAAAATATTAATAGGTCGTCTAATGTACATTGTAGATAAGTATATATAAATAGCCGTCACGTGGCCGAGTGGTTAGCGCGCTTGGCTGCAAATCTAAGGGACCTGGGTTCGAGCCCCGGGTAAGGCATGGATGTATGTGTCGTTTTTCTGCTGAGGTCCTGCCATCCTCTCAGACCTTCTACTATGGCATATAAAATTGTCAGACCTCTGTGGCAAGCAGCTGCTTGAGGGGGTATTTATTTTTTATTTTATATATAAATATATTGCCTTTAAGATATCTTTATGTATATAAAGCAATGATATACAGAGTCTTATGAGAATAATATGACTATCTACCATATATATACAGTATATACTATGATAGGTGTTCATATTATTCTGATACGACTGTGTATAGAAATAGCAATTACCTACAAGAAAAAATATGTGAACATCATTTGCGTACGGAGGGGAAGCAATATATTGTTCCATTAATTAAAAAAATAGATTGTACATAAACATTTAATGTATTTAGCCCCCAAAATTTTTAATAGCTTACCTTATAAATTAAAAAATTTCTCTGGTAATTTTTTTGTTTAAAATAATGTTACAGGTTTTTCTTATGGAGTTTGTAGACGTTGAATTTATGCATAATTACTTTAAGCTGCGAATTAGTTTTCATTTGAATTATTTAATATTTGAACATCGGATAGTTTGAATTTTTTCAAGTGTGTATGTGTACAGTCGCTCAAAAAAGTATTCGAACACTGTGGGTGATTACAGAATTGAGAAAAAATATCTGGCAACGATTTTTTTAGAAATTTGTGATCTGGCAACCTTCGTGTCACGTGACACGAAGGTTGCCAGATCATTAATTTCTAAAAAAATCTTTGCCAGATATTTTTTCTGAATTCTGCAATCACCCACAGTGTTCGGATACTTTTTTGAGCGACTGTACACGTTCATATTTTTAAATTTTTGACTCTTTTTATGTTATCATTTTATACAATGTAATATATAATATAACAACCCGGAAAAGTTTAGCTTTGTGGGTTGGGTTATAGGAAAAACAAATGTACATTTATTTTAAAATAAAGTTGAACTTGATAACGCAAGCTTCAAACTTCACGATATCTATAACATACACTATACTACAAAAAGTAACCATACACTTCAATGTTATGTGATGAAAAGTCATTACTAAAAACTTATTAACTCTGAAAACAAGTTTTTATCATAAAAAAAGTTCCTGGATATAAATCGAAGATCCCACTCAAATCTTTCGAAATATCTATTTCCAGCAATATTCGCTTCTTTGCTGCTAATGGTTTGTTTCACCACTGAGCGACACTTTTTATGCACACAATGGGCTAAATGTCCAGGTCACAAGGACTCCGAGGGCTCAGAGAAGGTTGGGGGAAGGGAAGCCACTGAACAGCTGCTAGGGTTGGGTTGTTTTACCTCTGAGCGGCACTTTTTTGCACACCATGGGCTAAATGGCCAGGTCACATGGACCCCGAAGGCTCAGAGAAGGTTGGGGGAGGGGACCCACTGGAACAGCTGTTGGGAGACAGATGGTAGCCTCCCGTCAAGGCCATCCAGCGTGTTCTTTAACGTGCACAGGGTATGACTCTCCCGCACACGGGGCCACGGCTTAACGTCCCATCCGACGGCCTTTTCAAGCCCACCGGTGTCCTCTACTGACCGAGGGCAGGGCGGGGAATTTTGCGGAGATAAATCTCAACGCTGACCCAGCTGGGACTCGAACCTGGGAACTACAGATTACGAGCCTGGCGCGCTACCGACTGAGCTACCCCCGACCCCTGGAAGTGAAAGATTCTTAAGGCAAATCGTAGATGCGCGAGCCATATTGCTTCCTCAATATTTCCCAATTGTAAAATGATAATGTTTTTGGTAAAGTGTGCGGAATCAAAAAAAAAATCTGAATTGTAAAGTGCCTTATTTTAAAGAGCTTACTATATTAATATTTATTAAGCCGAATATGAAAACAATTACTTCTTCTTTATAATTAAACATGCGTGTCAATTACTTTCGAGCCCATTGTGTCGTTGTCCTGTTGCTCCAACGTGAACCCAATCACCCATTCTTAACTGTCATATATATATTCAGCTCGTTCCAGTGACTCCAGACAGCCAATGTCATGGCCTCGGCACCCACGCTCACCACTGCAAGCGAAGAAATGATGCCAAAGTGACCTCATCGCTGTTAACGACGGCCTCATCTGCAATGTCAAAACTCCAACAAGGTTTGATTGACTCACCACCCCCACCTTCTCTCCACCCCTAAGTTTGGTTCATTGGCCCCGGTGTTGTCGAATGGGATCGACTCTTATGTGGATTGCAGACAGGAAGCGCAAAAACGACCTTTTCGTATTCTTCCCATCTTTTGTCGTTTTTCAGTCTTTTACTCCAATGACCGCCGTATACAGCGACCTGCACGAGCACGGGATTGTGTCTCCATCGCGTAGACTCGGCCGAACTCTCGTCGAAGAGAATCCGAACCGAAAAGTCAAGAAATATTATATTTTGAATGAATGTTGGGATCCAGAGTACATGTCGTAAACTATTATACAGCACAGATCGGAATTATGTTGTTGAGGGGAGTCGGTCGATAGCGCACCAATCTCGTTGGGTTGGGTTGGGCTGTTTAACCTCTGAGCGGCACTATTTTGCACACCATGGGCTAAATGGCCAGGTCACATGGACCCCGAAGGCTCAGAGAAGGTTGGGGGAGGGGACCCACTGGAACAGCTGTTGGGAGACAGATGGTAGCTTCCCGTCAAGGCTATACATCGTGTTCTTTAACGTGCACAGAGTATGGCTCTCCCACACACGGGGCCACGGCTTAACGTCCCATCCGACGGACGGCGGCCTTTCCAAGCCCATCGGTGTCCCCTACTGACCGTGGGCAGGGCGGGGAATTTTGCGGAGATAAATCTCAACGCTGACCCAGCTGGGACTCTAACCTGGGAACTACAGATTACGAGCCTGCGCGCTACCGACTGAGCCACCCCCGCCCCAACCAATCTCGTAATATCATTTGAGTTGTTCGGTTGTTTTACCTCTGAGCGGCACTTTTTTGCTCATAATGGGTCACAAGATGAACAAGGTTCAGTGAATGTTGAGAGGAGGGGACCCACAGGACAGCTGTCCATGAGGATGGTAGCCTCCCTTCAAGGCCATCCAGCTGTTCTTCAATCTGCAGGGTTTAGCTCTCCCGCACACGGAGCCACGGCTTACCGTCCCATCCGACGAACGGTGACCTCTCCAAGCCCATAGGTGTTCCCTACTGATCGAGGACATGTCAGGGAGTTTTGAGGAGATAATTCTCAACGCTGGCCCAGGTGGGACTTGAATCTGGGAACTACAGATTACGAGCCTGGCACTCTACCGATTTAGCAACCTTCCTTACCCCTTCTTAATCTGATGTTCCCAGGTTCGAGTCCCAGCTGCGTCAGCATTGAGATTTATCCCCTCTAAACCCCAACCTTGCGCCCGTTCAGAAAGGAGACACCGATGGTCTTAGAAAAACCGCCATCCATCATATGGGACGTTAAGCCGTGGTCCCATGTGAGGGAAGCCATATATTTTTCACCTAAAGAACACGCTGGATAGCCTTGACGAGAGGCTACCATCTGTCTTCCAACAGCTGTCCAGTGGGTTCCCTTTACCAACCTTCTCTGAGCCTCGTGATTTTGAAATTTAGCCCATTGTATGCAAAAACGTGCCGCTAAATGAGGAAACAACTGAACCCATATCAAGTTATAAGGTACCATTGAAAGCTCTTTTCTCCATGATGGCAGCCTTGCCGTTAAAGTGACCAACTAAAATAAGATCTTTCTATTTTAATGTCTTTGCACGGATGCCATTCTTTCTCTCTCGATTAATTAAATTGCATCAAAAAACGAATATCCAACGTTGTATCACTGAGCCGTGAAATCTGGGGAGAGGGACTCCCTGAAAGAAGATTTGTTTAACCTTTGGCTAACGGTCTCTGATAAGGAAGATGAAGAGGCCAATATCACGACAGAGCCCACATGGCCACGAGAGCTGGGAACGGAAAGAAAAGAAATGCTCTTCCACAAGTGGCAACAGATGAGAAAAGTTTCAGGAAAAGCTATTTCCTCCTTTTCCTGAATTTCATATCATCTTTGATTGCGATATTTAAGCTGAATTTTCCTATTATGACCATTGTTGATGGTTGAAAAACATACGAGGCAGTTTAGGCAAGCATTAAAAAAATTCTGATTAATCTAAGTTATTATTATCACCAGAAATTAAGTTGTGAGTATTATGGGTTGAGTTGTTTTACCTCTGAGATGGCACTTTTTTGGGCATCATGGGCTAAATGGCAGGTCACATGGACCCCGAAGGCTCAGAGAAGGTTGGGGGAGGGGACCCACTGGAACAGCTGTTGGGAGACAGATGGCAACCACCCGTCAAGGTCATCCAGCGTGTTCTTTGACGAGCACAGGGTATGACTCTCCCGCACAGGGGGCCACGGCTTAACGTCCCATCCGACGGATGGCGCGGCCTTTACCAAGCCCATCGGTGTCCCCAACTGACCGTGGGCAGGGCGGGGAATTTTGCGGAGATAAATCTCAACGCTGACCCAGCTGGGACTCGAACCTGGGAAGTACAGATTACGAGCCTGGCGCGCTACGGACTGAGCCACCCCCGCCCCCACCCTTGTTAGGAGAAACATAGAAGTCTACCATCAATACATATAATTTGCAGTTTAAGGGTGTACAGAATACACGACTCTCCTGCAAACTGGGCCAAGGCTTAACATTCCCTTCAAAGGAAGTTGGCTTTTCCGGAGATGAATTTCAACGCAAAGCGCAGTTGGGTCTGGAACATGGGAATTGATGATTACAGAATTGGAACACCATCAGCTGAAGAAAAAACTCCCCCCCCTCTCATCCTTATGATCAATCAAACGTTTTTGATGATATATTTATATTTGAGGTTTTGCATAACACAGATCTGGGCAAAATGGTTTAACCGTAACTGCTCATGAATTTCGTAGCCTGGAAGCGAATAACGTTTCGTAGCAATAACGAACGATATTGGTAAACACAAACAAAGGTTGGGTTGTTTTACTCTGAGCGGCACTTTTTTTGCACACCATGGGCTAAATGGCCAGGTCACATGGACCCCGAAGGCTCAGAGAAGGTTGAGGGAGGGGACCCACTGTAACAGCTGTTGGGAGACAGATGGTAGCCTCCCGTCAAGACCATCCAGCGTGTTCTTTAACGTGCACAGGGTATGGCTCTCCCGCACATGTGCCACGGCTTAACGTCCCATCCGACGGACGGCGGCCTTTTCAAGCCCAGCGGTGTCCCCTACTGACCGAAACACAAACAAACACACATAAACTTTCAACAGGTTAAATTTTTAACAAACCAAAAATATCATCTTTTTATCGTAAGGGAATTTTTTAACTTCTAAATCACACAGTTCTTTTAGTAGGTGGAGTGGCTCAGTCGGTAGCGCGCCAGACTCGTAATCTGTAGTTCCCAGGTTCGAGTCCCAGCTGGGTCAGCGTTGAGATTTATCTCCGCAAAATTCCCAGCCCACGGTCAGTAGGGGACACCGATGGGTTTGGAAAGCCCGCCGTCCATCGGATGGGACGTTAAACCGTGGCTCCGTGTGTGGGAGAGCCATACCATGTGCACGTTAAAGAACACGTTGGATGGCCTTGACGGGAGGCTACCATCTGTCTCCCAACAGCTGTTCCAGTGGGTCCTCTCCCCCAACCTTCTCTGAGCCTTCGGGGTCCATGTGACCTGGCCATTTAGCCCATGGTGCCCAAAAAAGTGCCATCTCAGAGGTAAAACAACTCAACCCATAATACTCACAACTTAATTTCTGGTGATAATAATAACTTAGATTAATCAGAATTTTTTTAATGCTTGCCTAAACTGCCTCGTATGTTTTTCAACCATCAACAATGGTCATAATAGGAAAATTCAGCTTCGGGTCCTTGTGACCTGGACATTGTCCAGGTCACAAGGACCCGAAGAGAAAGTGCCGCTCAGAGAAAGTGTCGCTCAGAGAAACAACAACAACAGCCTTTTAGTAGGTTGTCCCGTGGTCGAGTGGTTAGCACGCTTGCTACTGTTAAAGGGAGAGCTGGGTTCGATCCCTGGTTAAGCCATGTATGTTTGTGTTGTTTTCCTGATGAGGTCCCGCCATCATAACAGAACTTTTACTATGACGTATATAAACTGACAGTCTCCTGTTATACTTCTGTGGCAAGCAGCTGCTTGAGGGGATATTTAGTTTTAGCACACTAATTTGTATTCCTTTAATTTTATTTGATTCTGTCTTATAAGCCGTTCCAAAAAGTGTTATTCCGTAAAAAATAAAAATAAAAATGAATACCCTCTCAAGCAGCTGCTTGCACAGAGGTCTGACAGGAGACCTGTCAATTTATATGCCATAGTAGAAGGTCTATGAGGATGGCAGGACCTCAGCAGAAAAACAACACAAACATCCATGCCTTATCCGGGGCTCGAACCCAGGTCCCTTAAATCAGTAGCCAAGCGCGTTGACCACTCGGCCATGAGACGGTTATTCCGTGTCTAATTATATATTCAAAAAGTGCTTAATATACTAAAACAGTTAATTGTGTATCAACAAATAAGTGTCACCCGCAACTTTTTTCCTCTTCGAGACATGCGGTATGAACTTAAAATGTTCCGCGTTTACTAAAATAATTATCTTATCTAGAACTGCATGATCTGATATTGATCTTGATATTGATGATCTGACTTCGAAATTTAATGCCTTCAAACAAATATTTTTGAAAGAGTGGCCGAAAGAAGACTTTAGATTCGAACCAGGAACAATCTACAAGCTAGCAATGCGCAGTCCCGTATTCTCTAACTGTAGTTGCGACGAGTAGAGATTTCACATGATTGACCAAGACCCAATTTTTGTTTGAACAATAACAAAATTTTGAATTTATTTAAATTTCACACTTAACAAAGTTCCACCACTGGCTTATAAAGGTGGATGATTTTACATTACAATTGATTGACTAAGTACTCACTCCATTCAGGTAAGCTTAAGTTCGAACAACATTCAAAACAAAATAATGAAAGTAAAACTTAAGTGAAAGTGACAACAAGCAGAGTAAGTTAAATTAAAATGACTCTACCATGTTGAAGTTTCTCCGGAACGAGAACGGTATTCTGCTAAGTTATTGTGATGTGCACACGGCGTAAATTTTCATGAAACACCCACTCCAGATTTCTCTGATCGTGGTTTTTCCCAAGCAAAGCAAATTTCTTTAAATTTCGCCTAACGTATTTAGGTAAAAGTTTATCATCTCACTAATTTAAGAGATGTCTAATTTAACACTTTCCCTCCCTACATCATGGCCTAAAAGTCAGTCCAGTGAATTTCACTAAAGTTGGACTTAGCAAAGATAGCAAAAGAAAGATAGAAAAAGACCGAACCCTGGTCTGTTAGACTGATCAACCCACACCGAACTGTTTCTCCCGGGTCGAGCGTGACAATATCTTTCTGGCAACCCCGGGAACTCTCCGACTAAAAGGGCCAATCAGAAGCAAGCCCCGGGCAAAAACCCGATTCCACTTCCATATTTCACAAGTGGAACGGAGTCTTGTTGTCAGCCAGCACCCTGCATTCCTCCCGAAGATCAATGTTTGCTTTTGGGCGAGCTGCAATTGTTTCACAAGATACTTCCAGTCATTTCACACGAGCTAAGTTCTTTCTCGGAAATCATCAACGTAAACAGATGAAACGGAACCCTGAAAGATATTCGCAACCGAGATCTTGCACCCATTAACCTCCGAAGACATCTCCGTCAGACACAAAGTGGTTGCATCAGGATAGAAATGAAATAAAAAAAAAATTAAAGTTATTAAAATCAATAGGTCTGCAACCTATCATAAGTTAAGTTTCTTAATTTAAATACTACAAATCGTAATCTTGATCACATCCAATCAATATGTTTATTCCATTTTTGATGTCATTTTCGCGCCTAAGTAAATTATTTCATTTACTTCTATTTTAGAACAATTACATATATCAAGAAATAAACCACCCAACTTAGAGCAACTGATTCGATGTTTAGTTGGGTTTTTTTTACCTCTGAGCGGCACTTTTTTGCTCATAATGGGCTAAATGGCCAAGTCACATGGACCCCGAAGGCTCAGAGAAAGTTGGGAGAGGGGACCCACTGGAACAGCAGTTGGGAGACAGATGATAGCCTCCCGTCAAGGCCATCCAGCGTGTTCTTTAACGTGCACAGGGTATGACTCTCTCCCGTACACGGGGCCACGGCTTAACGTTCCATCCGACGGACGGCGGCCTTTCCAACCCATCGGTGTCCCCTACTGACCGTGGGCAGGGAGGGGGACTTTGCGGAGATAAGTCTCAATGCTGACCCAGCTGGGACTCGAACCAGGGAACTGCAGATTACGAGCCTGGGGCGCTACCGACTGAACCATCCCTGTCCCTTCGATGTTTAGTAATATTTCTTTTAAACGTACAATGTTAAAAAAAAACAATACATATAAATTTTATTACTCTTCTCAATTTGTTAAGAGCAAACCATTTAATTGCTTTATTAAAATCATTTTGCACATTGAAAATAGCGGTTTTTGAATCTGAATGAACGTTGACTAGCACTGTATCATCATCAGGACACATATACAATTTATCGTTGAAAATAATATTATCCAAATCATTTATGCATATTTGAAATAGCATAGGGCCAAAAATAGACAGGCTGATCAGCGATAAAAATCAATTACTGTCAAACAACTTTTTAAAAATTCCTCTCCGACACTTCTAGCATTTTTTCGTGCTCGTCCAACCACTCCTTTCCGCGAAGGATGTGTGACAACAAAACAGCACAAAAACCTTCGACTTTCTTTTTTTTTCTCTTTCCCTATGTTTAGACCAGGCGAGAAGCCAGAAAATATTTTCGAGGGTGTCTCAAACAAAATACGGAGGCAAGGGGGATCGCAAAGTAATAATTTAAAAAAAAAAGGTGAGGGAAGAAAATAGTCGACATAAGTGAAATATCTTTTACTTATTTCTGGTGATGAATACAGCAATGGATGCTTAGAAAGAGGAGCGTGACCAGGATTTGGGAAAGGAATTGACTCTGATTGCCAGGCGACGATGAACTGCAACAGAACTGCAACAGACATGGTACAGTCGCTCAAAAAAATATCCGAACGCTACGGTTGATTACAGAATTCAGAAAAAATATCTGGCAACGATTTTTTTTAAAAATTAGTTATCTGGCAACCTTCGTGTCACGTGACACGAAGGATACCTAGTGAGAGGTGGGATGAGTTGTTCTATTGTTGAATTTGGTTTTTAATTGTCAAAACAAGGTTGCCAGATCACTAATTTCCAAAAAAAAAACGTTGCCAGATCACTAATTTCCAAAAAAAAAACGTTGCCAGATATTTTTTTTTGATTTCTGTAATCAACCATAGCGTTTGGATACTTTTTTTGAACTACTGTACACGTCGTAAGCTTTCATTTGATGCATAACTCGTTACGATCTGTCACCGTTGTTTGAGAAAATAAGGTGGAGAGAAGAATATTTTTACCTCTGGAAAACTCTCCGCTCTGCGCACGGTCAGTAGGGGACACCGATGAACTTGGAAAGGCCGACGTCCGTCGGATGGGACGTTAAGCTGTGGACCCGTGTGCGGGAGAGCCATACCCTGTGCACGTTAAAGAACACGCTAGATGGCCTTGACGGGAGGCTACCATCTGTCTCTCAACAGCTGTTCCAGTGGGTCCCCTCCTCCAACCTTCTCTGAGCCTTCGGGGTCCATGTGACCTGGCCATTTAGCCCATGGTGTGCAAAAAAGTGCCGCTCAGAGTTAAAACAACCCAATCCAACTGATAGGCTCCTTCAAACTTCTGTGGCAAACAGCTTGCTTGAGGAGGGACGGTATTTAATTTATTATTACGTAAATCATTGCATATATTCCTTTAATATTTTGACAAATTTCTTAGACACATTAAATAAATCAAGCAGCTTGCTTGCCACAGATATCTGACAAGAGCTTGTCAGTTTATATGCCATAGTAGAAGTCGAAACTTCAGCAGAAAAACAATACAAACATCCACGCATTACTCGAGACTCGAACCCATGTCCCTGTGATCAGTAACCCATTCGGCTACAAGTACGGTATGGTGTTGTGAAATATTTAAGCCTCCATACCTGTTTAAATACTGAAAGCATATTGTTGAAAATCAAGAATTTGATAGATTTGATTGAGATATTTAAATTATCCTGAACCACATTTTTTCCCAAAACGCTTATTTGGGAAATTATAGATCGTCGAAATGAACTTCTCATATAATGACCATTGAGTGTATAAAGGGGGGCATTAATTTCCTTTTATTTATTGTATTTCTTATTAACATTTCTATTTTTAATTTTTCTTATTAACTTCTCCTCCCTCAAAGAGGTCCGGCCTGAATCACTATAAAAAAATAAATAAATACCCCCTCAAGCAGCTGCTTGCCACAGAGGTCTGACAAGAGCCTGTCAGTTTATCTCCCACAGTAGGAGATCTGAGAGGATGACAAGACCTCAGCAGAAAAACGACACACACATCCATGCCTAATCCGGGGCTCGAACCCAGGTCCCTTAGATCAGTAGCCAAGCGTGCTAACCACTCGGCCACGGGACGGCTGAATCACTATAGAAAATTGAAAATCACAGAAATAAGCATAAAATCTATTCTAATCACAGAAATCTATTCTAATCTATTCTAATCACAGAAATAAGCATAAAATTTTAGTATAGCACAGACTCCACCTTCCATTTCCATGCAACATAACACAACTTCTAAACACTAGTTAACCTCCTTTTTCTTCGAGGTGTTGCACAATTTCTGCACCACTCCCCATTACGAAAAGATATCGTCAAGTTAAGCAAATGGCCAATATGAACCTTCCGCTTATTTTGGCTTTTTGTAATTCAACAGAGCAATACTCCAACAATAAACTATCTTCGAATGTGAAACTTCACAATTCCTCTCAGCAGGTCTTAACGCAGACGAGGTTGAGAGTCAGAGATCGTCTCACCGCATCCCAGATGGCCATGAAAGGGACTCGGAGACAGGAGGAGGGGTCAGAGGTTACCGTAAAGTATGCTATGCAAAACATGACGCATGACGCCACCCTCCCTCGTCTCTGCTCCCCCCCCCCCATCTCCCGTTGCCCTTCGCAACCTCCTTCCCCATCCGACACCCGATCGGGTTACCTGACACGTGACTGTTTTGATGATGTCACAAATAGATGACCCTATTAGTTGAATTCGTCGAAGGTTATGCCTTTATGACGAGTGGAAGCCCTCCTCTGCTCTGCGGTCCGACATGAAAGGCGGCGGCCCGAAGCACCTGCCCCGTGAGAAAGTGATCGGGGCAAAGGAATGCGGCCAGCTGTGCCCCGCTGGCCCCGTTCCGTTGCTGCAGAAAAAGAAACTCAAAACAAGGGGGGAAAAAAATCGCACGTGAGTGAAGTGAGTGGCCTCCGGTGAGTCCTCTTTCCCTCCGAGTGAGGGAGCAAATGGCACGCTGCCCACTTGTAGATGCTCTCTTGGGGTGTGGCGTACCGGCTCCTTCTTTCTTTTGCGATGCATGAAGGTGTTGAAGCTGCGGTGAGAATAGAAAGGCAGCGAGAACAGGAATTATTTTCACTTGATTATCATCATATGTTTCTTTAACCCAAATTTTCCCAAACGGGAGTCCATAAATTATTCTTTTTGGAGTCAGCAATGTGTATTTTAAAATCTGGATTTTTATAACAAGCACACATGTTGACAAACCCGGGGAATTTATCTGTTTATTTGATGGTGAATTCCTCTTGAACGGGGAGGTGGGGGTGGCTCAGTCGGTAGCGCGCCAGGCTCGTAATCTGTAGTTCTCAGGTTTGAGTCCCAGCTGGGTCAGCGTTGAGATTTATCTCCGCAAAATTCCCCGCCCTGCCCATGGTCAGTAGGGGACACCGATGGGCTTGGAAAGACCGCCGTCCGTCAGATGGGAATACCATACCCTGTGCACGTTAAAGGACACGCTGGATGGCCTTGACGGGAGGCTACCATCTGTCTCCGAACAGCTGCTCTAGTGGGTCCCCTCCCCCTACTTTCTCTGAGCCTTAGGGCTCCATGTGACCTGGCCATTTAGCCCATGGTGTGCAAAAAAGTGCCGTTCAGAGGTAAAACAACCCAACCCTCTTGAACGGCAAGACTAGGTTGGGTTGTTTTACCTGTGAATGGCATTTTTTTTTTGCACATATTGGGCTAACTAACCAGGTCATAAGGATCCCAAAGGCTGAGAGAAAGTTGGGGGAAGGAGACCCAGTGGATAGGTGTCAGGAGACACAAGGCGACTATTCCAAACCTATCGTTGTCCGCTTTCTGACCAAGAGCAGGGCGAGAATTTGGCGGAGTGAAATCTCAACGCTGGTACTGGTGGATTTCGAATCTGGAAACTACACATTACGGCCCTAGAGCGCTATCGACTGAGCCAACCGCCCCCATTCTGGTTCTTTATTCTTTATCTCCGCAAAATTCCCCGCCCTGCCCACGGTCAGTAGGGGACACCGATGGGCTTGGAAAGGGCGCCGTCCGTTGGATGGGACGTTAAGCCGTGGCCCCGTGTGTGGCAGAGCCATACCCTGTGCACGTTAAAGAACACGCTGGATGGCCTTGACGACAGGCTACCATCTGTCTCCCAACACTGTTCCAGTGGGTCCACTCCCCCAACCTTCTCTGAGCCTTCGGGGTCCATGTGACCTGGCCATTTAGCCCATGGTGTGCAAAAAAGTGCCGCTCAGAGGTAAAACAACCCAACCCAACCCCCCAACCCCCCACTTTAATTTTACCCGGTCCCTTTATTTTTATTTTTTTCCCCTAGATCCTGTTCTGCATAAGACATTGCTCCTAACAACGCGTATTACGGAACCAATTAGCTTCTTTAAGAACTACTGTGTATGGCAGTTATAAAAAGTTTGAGCTCCTACAGCGATTCTTATTAAGACCACGCTCCTCGTTTGATGCTGAACGAATCTGTTTTAAAGGAACTGAATCGTCATCTCTTCCCCTCGTTTCCTTCCAACAGCTGACGCAGAGCGAAAAAGGGACCCTTTTTTTTCATTCCCTCTTTGCTCCAACCGAGAACTATTTTGGTGCGAAGAGAGCGAGCCACTGACCTAGACGTCTCAGGCTTTTTTCCAGCTCTGAAGTCTGTATATACAACCACGGATTAAACAGGAAAATAAAGAAACTCTATCTGGTGAGTTGGGATGAATTGCTTTCAACTGGAAGGTTTGCTCTTCACCTCTACACGGAAAGTTCTCGAACCACCGCAAAAGTCTCGTGAAGTCATCTTCGGAAGCCGACGTCTCATTCCACCCAATGAGAACTCAGTGACCAAGTCACGAGTTGGGTTGGGTTGTTTTACCTCTGAGCGGCACTTTTTTGCACACCATGGGCTAAATGGCCAGGTCACATGGACCCCGAAGGCTCAGAGAAGGTTGGGAGATGGAACCCACTGGAACAGCTGTTGGGAGACAGATGGTAGCCTTCCGTCAAGACCATCCAGTGTGTTCTTTAACGTTCAAAGGGTATGGCTCTTCCGCACACGGGACCAAGGCTTAACGTCCAATCCGACGGACGGCGACCTTTCCAAGCCCATCGGTGTCCCCTACTGACCGTGGGCAGGGCGGGGAATTTTTGCGGAGATAAATCTCAACGCTGACCCAGCTGGGACTCGAACCTGGGAACTACAGATTACGAGCCTGGCGCGCTACCGACTGAGCCACCCCGCCCCACCAAGTCACAAGACTTCAAAGTCATGAAAGGGAGTTAAACAAGCATAATCTCTTATTTTTTTTTGCATCAATGACCTGTTACCTTATTTTAATGCGAGTTGCACTCTTTTGCATACAATGGCCTAAATGGTCAGGTCACAAGTACCCCATGGTCTCAGAAAAAGTGTCTCTATCTACAGGGGTTCCTTTAGATAGTTTTAGAGAAACAGATGGTAACCTCCCGTCAAGGTCATCCAGTGTGTTCTTTAACGTGCAGACGTTAAGACGTTTCCGCACAGGTAGCTACGTCTTAACGTCCCATCCGACGGACCGGGGCCTTTCCAAGCCCATCGGTGTCCCTTACTGACCGTGGGCAGGGCAGATAGTTTTGGGAAGATAAATCTCAACGCTGACCCAGCTGGGACTCGAATCTGGGAACTGCTGTTACGAGGCTGGTGCGCTACCGACTGAATCGTTCAGCATCAAACCAGTAGCGTGGTCTTAATGAGAATCGCGTTAGGGTGCTCAAACTTTTTATAAATGCCATTCAGTAGTTTCTATCTTAACGAAGCTAATGAATTCATAATATGCGTTGTTAAGAGCAATGTCTTATGCACGACAAGATCAGCAAAAAAGTAAAGGAGAAGGGGGGCGGGTAGCAATTGATGCAATCGAGCAGGAGAAAATTAATGGCGGGAGGCAAGAGACTGCTCACAAAAATTAGGGGATATTTCAAAATGAATATGAAGCGATAATATATCCCCTAATTTTTGTGAGCAGTATATTTGCATTGAAGTATAATATTTTCTAAGGAATTGGCAGAAAAGCAGCAATACAAACGCGTCAACTTCCTTGCCAATGGAGGCGGGAGTGGCTCATTCGGTAGCGCGCAAGGCTCGTAATCTGCAGTTACCAGGTTCGAGTCCCAGCTGGGTCAGCGTTGAGATTTATCTCCGCAAAACTCCCAGCCCTGCCCACAGTCAGTAGGGGACACCGATGGGCTTGGAAAGGGCGCCGTCCGTCGGATGGGACGTTAAGTCGTGGCAGCCTGTACGGGAGAGTCATACCCTGTGCAAGTTAAAGAACACGCTGGATGGCCTTGATGGGAGGCTACCATCTGTCTCCCAACAGCTGTTCCAGTGGATCCCCTCCCCCAACCTTCTCGAGCCTTCGGGGTCCATGTGACCTGGCCATTTAGCCCATGGTGTGCAAAAAAGTGGCGCTCAGAAGTAAAACCACCCAACCCTTTGCCATTTCCATTGAAGGTTATTGGGCACGTGCCTGTGGCGATGTGAAAGATTTGCTGATTTTCCTTCTACCGATAAACGCTTACCCTTTCTCAAAAGTGTCACTTTTAAATCTTGCTCTTTATTTGTTAAGTAGAAGGCATTTTTATTATTATGGGTTTTTTTTGCTCTTCGAAATCGGTGCAGGAGGCTTAATCTGATTCCGACGAATCTGAGACTGCCGGAGAACAGTTGACAGGAAGTGGGAGTTAATTTCCCTCCCAACTTCCGTCCACCAAATAGGCCACCGAATAACACACTTCCGATGGTTGGTTAAGTCGGCCACACTTTAACTGCGCAGCTTGAAACTCGAAAAGGAGGCTATTAGGTTGTTGCATTTCTGAGTTGCACTTTCTTTGCACACATTGGACTAAATGATCGAGTCACAAGGACCCCAAGGGCTCGGAGCTGGAGCGAGGAAGGGATCCACTGGACAGATGAGAGCTTCTCGTTAAGACCCTCCAGTGTATTCTTTAACTTAGTGTGTATGGCTTGCTTGTACAGGGAGATATGGTTTTTAAACTCTCATCCAGTGTGTTGTTGTTGGGTTGTTTTACCTATGAGCGGTACGTTTTTTGAACACTACGGGCTAAATCGCTAGGGCACAAGGACCCCGAAGGCTTAGAATTTGTGGGAGGGAACCTACTGGACCTTATGTCCATTGGACAACTGTTAAGAGACAGATGGTAGCCTCCTGTCAAGACCATCTAGCGTGTTCTTTAACGTGCACATGGATGGCTCTCCCGCACACGAGGGCTTGGCGTAACGTCCTATCCGATGGACGGCAGCCTTTCCAAGCCATCGGTGTTGCCTACTGGCCGTGGGCAGGGAGTTTTGCGGAGAGAAGTCTCAACGCTGGTACAGGTGGGACTCGAACCTGGGAACTGCAGATTATGAGCCTGGCGCGCTACCGACTGAACCTCCCCCACCCCTCGCGTCCAATGAAATGCTTCTCCAACTCCATTGGATTCCTCTTTCTTAATGATTATAGGTGGTTTGGGTTGTTTTACTTCTGAGTGGCCCTTTTGTGCAGGCATTGGGCTAAATAGTCATATCCCAAGGGTCCCAAGGGCTCAGAGAAGGAAGTGGACTCACTGATCAGCTGTTAGGAGACAGATGGTAAACCTCCCATCAAACCATCAGGCGTCTTTAAAGTGTAGAGGGTATGGCTCTCCTGCACACGGAGCCAATGCTCTACGTCACATCCGGCAGACGGCGGTCTATTCCAAGTCCATCGGTGTGCCCTTTCTCATCGGGGGCAGGGTTTGGGTTAGGAACGATAAATATCAATACTGACACAGTTGGGATCCGAATCTTTTTACTAAGTGCAAAACGTACCAAGTGCTACCTCCCGTACCAAGTGCAAAACGGGTGGTAGAGGAGAAAATCTCAACGCCAGCATTGTAGGGAATTGAATGTGGGAATATCAGATGATGAACCTGGCGCCCTACCAAAAGCCAACCTTCTTTTTCTAAATTTTCTGGCGTCTAAAGCCATTGACTAACAATGGAAGTGGACTCATGAGAAAACTGGAGCGTTTGCTGCCGATTGAGGAGAACGTTCTACATTACGTGAAGACACGTCCATTGTTGGTGACTTTTTTTTATTTGAAGTCGCCTGAAACGTTTGTAAACATTGACAACGCTAGATCGTTCAAGACGCTTTCTGTGTAACCATACCCAAAATGGTTCCAAGTCATCTTGACTGAATGAACATTTGGAACAAAAACAGAACAGCACTTTGATGTTTACTACGATCTAGCTCAACCCAGGTATCTGTTTTTTAAATCAAAAGTTTTTTTCCCTTAGAGCTGAAGATCAGAAGGAAGACAACGAACTCTTTGTAAAAAAGTTGCCGAGAATAGAACAAATGGGCCGAAAATGTCAGCGCGCATTGCTTTGATGAGTCAAATGACCCGCTAACTTCTGAGTCGGAATCGTCAAGTCCCCATTCAGAAGCTCAGAGGTTATAATTAACAATTGAACAGAGTACCGAGTGAAAGAATCCATACCTTCATCTGGGAACTGCAAAATGTTTAGTGCCTTTAGGCATGACGAGTGACGAATTCAGATATAAATTAAAATATGAACCATACAAAATGGGGCACAATGGCTTTGTTAAGAAATGGTTACTGGAGATGTTAGGTGGTTGTTTTACTTCTGAGCGGCACTTTTTTGCACACAATGAGCTAAATGGCCAGATGACAAAGATCCCGAAGGCTCAGAGAAGGTTGGGGGAGGGGACCCACTGGAACAACTGTTGGGAGACAGATGGTAGCCTCCCATCAAGGCCATCCAGTGTGTTGTTTAACATGCACAGGGTATGGCTCTCTCGCACATGGGGTCACGGCTTAACGTCCCATCCGACGGACGGCGGTCTTTCGAAGTCCATTGGTGTCCCCTACTGACCGTGGGCAGGGCGGGGAGTTTTGCGGAGATAAATCTCAACGCTGAACCAGCTGGGACTCGAACCTGGGAACTGCAGATTACGAGCCTGGCGCGCTACCGACTGAGCCACCCCCGCCCTACAGGAGAGGTAAAAGGAAAGCGGCCGAAATACGTCATCAAAGCCCAAAGATACAAAAAGGAAGTGCAAACAAAAACGGAAACAGATGTAAATATCAAATCCTATCGATAAAGACAAACACGTTAATAAAAAAATGTTGACTCAGTTGTTACGATTGAGGGCGATGGGCAAGATTTTCATTTAAGTCTGCTTACTGGAAGAAGAGTGTTTACGAAAGCTTTCTTTCAAGATTGTGGAGATCAATTAATTACGAATCAATCAGGGTTGGGCCACAACGCAGGAATATATACTAATGGACACGGCTTGGACGTTTCCTGATGCTCGGGTTGATTCGGCAGATAGCGTGCCAGACTCGAAACCTCTAGTTCTAAGGTTAGCAACAGTAGCTGGGGAGGCTGTTGGCTCAGTCGGTAGCGCGCCGGGCTCGTAATCGACAGTTCGCAAGTCATTGTCCCAACTGTGCCAGCTTTTCCCGAAAGGGGACAACAGTGGTCTTGGAAAGGTCGGCATCCATCGGATGGGACGTTAAGCCGTGTCTCAGTGTGCAGGAGAGCCATACTCCGTGCATATCAAAGAACCTACTCTTATGGTCTTGATGGTAGTCTGTCTATTTCCTAACAGTTGTCCATTGGGTTCCTTTCTTTTCAACCTTCTCTTTCATTCGCTATGCATGAATCCCCTTAAAGGTATGGATGGGTTGGGTTGTTTCACCTCTGAGCCGCATTTTTTGTACACAGTGGTCTAAATGGCCAAGTCGCAAGGATCCCGAAGGCTCAGAGAAGGTTGGGGTAGGGGACCCACTGGAACAGCTGTTGGGAGACAGATGGTAGCCTCCCTTCAAGGTATCCAATGTGTTCTTTAAAGTGCACAGGGAATGGCTCTTCTGCACTTGGGGACATGGTTTAACGTCCCATCCGACGGACGGTGGCCTTTCCACGTCCATCGGTGCCCCTACTGACCGTGGGATTGACGGAGAACCAGTGGTAAACGTCATCCTTTCTGTGTTACCGCCTTCAGTCGCTCGCGAATGAATTCCGCCCGTCCTCGAGTTGCGGGATCGTAGAAGTGATTTCATTGTCCCATAACAGTTAGTAAGGTCGAAAGGAGACCTTGACCCATTAGACCCACCTCCCCCTCCCTTGAACTCCTCCCACCAACACACGCAGTAATAATTATACATTCGCCGCACTTAATATGCTAATTGCCACTTGCAGCGACGCAGCTACTGCTGGTGAGGTGGCTGGCAATTTCCTGTCCACCACGAGCAACTAAACATTGATCCCATTCACTGAAGAATCCGCTGAGGAATCTCCTCTCATGCTTTGCAGCGAAGCCTCGTACGGGTTGGGTTGGGTTGTTTTACCTCTGAGCGGCACTTTTTTGCACACCATGGGCTAAATGGCCAGGTCACATGGACCCCGAAGGCTCAGAGAAGGTTGGGGGAGGGGACCCACTGGAACAGCTGTTGGGAGACAGATGGTAGCCTCCCGTCAAGGCCATCCAGCGTGTTCTTTAACGTGCACAGGGTATGGCTCTCCCGCACACGGGGCCACGGCTTAACGTCCCATCCGACAGGACGGCCGTCTTTCCAAGCCCATCGGTGTCCCCTACTGACCGTGGGCAGGGCGGGGAATTTTGCGGAGATAAATCTCAACGCTGACCCAGCTGGGACTCGAACCTGGGAACTACAGATTACGAGCCTGGCGCGCTACCGACTGAGCCACCCCCGCCCCAGCCTCGCACGGTTATTCGAAACCAAATCTGTCGGTATGGAAAAACGTCTTCACTAGGTAGCAGGCCCGGATCTAGGAAAAAATAAAGGGAGGGGGGAGGTGAGAAACTGAATTTCCATTGCAGTGTGACATTTTCTTCTTCGTTTTAGGTTTATTTCTTAATACATATGAAAATGCATGAAAAATGTACAAGTTTAGTAATTTTTAAGTTTAATAGTTTTTTGGCCACAATTGCTCATTTTAACATTTTCAAAGGGGAAGGGCTGTATGGTCTACTACTCCACCCCCAGATCCGGTCTTGCAAGATCGCGTCATAATTTTCCCGGATCTAGTGGTCCTGTTAATTAAATTTACGGGAACCCTCCCGGAAAAAATTGATCGCAAAATTTATCTATGCTGAAAAATATAATTTATAAATTCAGATAAAATTTTAATTGAAAAAAAAAATATCAGGTATACCGAAAATTAACGTTTTTATCTTAACGAAAAGTATCCTTTATTTTTTTTCTTTTGTTTTCGGAATCATATAATTTTTTTCATTTATTAACATGAAAAAATAATTTTTAAGTGTATTTTTAATAATAAATTTCCCGTTTAATCGCCTTGTTTTCGGGCATCCTTAATTGTATTATGATGTGGTGCATGAACGATTGTTTTAATCGCAATTGCAATCGTTAATGAGTCTAAATATTTCTAACGTGAAACACTGATTTGGTTTTTTAATCATGTGTCAAATCATGGTCATGGTCCTCTCAAAAGAGGGGGACATTACCCTGTCCCTTCCACCCCCCCTCTCCTCCTCAACTGGATTCGATCCTGAACCTTACGGTTTTTTTGCAATTTTTTTGTTTATTTCAAACCAAAAAAATTATTCTTGTTTGTTCTCTCGTAACTTGATGGTAATTTTTCCGAATGTTATTATGAATTGCAAAAAAAAAGAACAGATAATGATATCTAATATGGTGACTAACAGATTATTGAACGATATTTTATTTTTTTTTTTGTTTCTTTTCCTCAGGTCACTTATTTTCGGCGTCATAATCGCAGCACTCGCTCGAACAGCAGAAGCCAGGAAACAGGTGAGTGGAAATCTGAAATCAAGCTTTCTCGATATATCTTAAACGAACTCGATCTATTCGAAATGTTCAAAATTCCTTTAAGATGCGCGAGGTTGTCATTTTCTTTCAAACGGTTGCAGCAAAATTGGGGTTTGACCTCTGAGAGACACTTTTTTTTGTCTACAGTGTGTGAAATGACCAGGTCACAAGGACCTTGAGGTTGAGGCTCAAAGAAGGTTGGGGAAAGAGGACCCATTGGCCAGCTATTAGGAGACAGATGTCAGCCTCCCATCAAGGCCATCCAGCGTGTTTTGACGGGTACATGATATAGCTCTCCCTCCCCCGTTCCCACGGCTTAACATCCTATCCGATGGACGATGGCCTTTCCAAGCCCATCGGTGTCCCCTACAGATCGAAGGCAGGGCGGAGAGTGTTCCAGAGATAAATCTCAACGCTGGCCCGTGTGAGACTCGAACCTGAGAACTGCAGATTACGAGCGTGGCACGCTAACTTCTGAGCCACCCCATTTGCAGAAAAAGTTTTCCTTTCTTATAAACAATACAAGCAATAATCGCAGAAAGAAATCCACTTTCATATTTGATTTTTGAAAGTCTGGTGACACTCACATCCAGAGAAGGGGGATTGGCTCAGTCGGTAGCACACCAGACTCGTCACCTGCAGTTCCCAGGTTCGAGTTCCAACTGTACCAGCATTGATATATATCTCTCCTAATCTCGAAATCGTAGTTTAGTGAGAAAGGGGACACCGATGGTCAATGAAAAGGCCGGCTGCGTCGGCTATGACGTTAAGCCGTGTATAAGAGAGATATTCTGTGCACGTTGAAGAGCGCGCTGGGTGGCTTTGACCGGAGGTTAATATTTGTCTCCTAACAGCTGCTCAATTGTTCCCCTTCCATAAACCTTCTTTGAGCCTTTGGGGTCCTTGTGAGTTGGCCATTTAGCCAGTTTGTACCAAAAAAAATGCCTTTCGGAGATAAAACCATCTCGCTCTCAAAACAGATGAAATGCGTAAACTGCTGAGCATAATAATTTAAATCTGAAATTAATTCCGATGTGGGGGGGGGGGATATAATGAGCTAGTTCAAACTATGATCCCTGTTTTTTCTACCCTCCTTAAAAGTAGGAAATGAATTTTACGGGGATCGATCCTAAATGTTTTATACAATTTTGTGAAGTAATAATGACCAATAAAACAATACCTCCTCAAGCAGCTGCTTGCCACAGAGGTCTGACAGGAGCCTGTCAGTTTAATACGACATAGTAGAAGGTCTGTGAGGATGGCGGGATCTCAACAGAAAAGTAACACGAACATCCATGCTTTACCAGGGCTCGAACCCAGGTCTCTTCGATCAGAAGAAAATTAAATATTATTTCAATTATTCCTGTATATATTTTTTCACTTTGAAGCACAAAGATGTCCGTTAAAAGTTTTCCCTCTTCGTAAAATATTTTCTATAAGGTTGGCAACCCTTGTGGGCAGCCACCCATTTTTCTCGACAATGCACGTGGCTGGCAGTCTCCCAATGAAAACGAGTGGTGCTTCGTTCAATGTTGGAACAGCTGAGTCTCTTTCTTAAAAAGTTTAGACTCCCCGTAATTCCCTAAATACGTCTCTTCCCAGTCCCAAATTCCCCAGGCCCACAGGGCATTGCGCTAAAAAATCGAGTCTCTCTCTCTGTCCGCCAGAACTCTAGAAGGAGTTTGAAACAACAAATTGTTTGCTATTCAAGATCCCATTGAATATCAACTGAAAAACTGCTGACATGACGTATTTTTCGGGGCGGGGGGGGGGGGGGGAGGGGGCTCAGTCGGTAGCGCGCCAGGCTCGTAACCTGTAGTTCCCAGGTTCGAGTCCCAGCTGGGTCAGCGTTGAGATTTATCTCCGCAAAATTCCCCGCTCTGCTCACGGTCAGTAGGGGACACCGATGGACTTGGAAAGGCTGCCGTCCGTCGGATGGGACGTTAAGTCGTGGCACCCTGTACGGGAGAGTCATACCCTGTGCACGTTAAAGAACACGCTGGATGGCCTTGACGAGAGGCTACCATCTGTCTCCTAACAGCTGTTCCAGTGGGTCCTCTCCTCCAACCTTCTCTAAGCCTTCGGGGTCCATGTGACCTGGCCATTTAGCCCATGGTGTGCAAAAAAGTGCCGCTCAGAGGTAAATCAACCCAAGCCAACGTATTTTTCAGAGAATTAAAAATAATAAAACAACCCATTGTAGGAGGAAGTTTTTGAGAATGAAAAATAAAACGATCCATTGCCGATGGAGTTTTTAGAAAATTAAAAAGAAAAAAATAGGAAATTTTAAAAAATTGTTATTAAAATGAAAGTGGATTTGTTTCTGATTCATCGGTAGTTTTCCCTCGGAAAAGGAAAATGCTCAACACTGTTTAATAAATAATATTTTCACCACCTAAAAGATAGCAGGTGCTTATATAAAGGAAAGAATCCCTTTCAATCAAATATTTAAGGACTGGGATTGGCTCAGTTGGTAGCGCGCCAAGTTCGTAATCTGCAGTTCGAATCCCGACTGTACCAGTCATTCTGTTCTAGGTGAGAAGAAATGCACTGATTGGCTTGGAAAGTCCACCGTCCGTCGGATGGGACATTAAGCCGTGGGCCCGTGTTCAAGAGAGCTATACCTTGCGCATGTGAAAGAATACTCTGAATGGCTTTGAGAAGAGGCTTCAATTTTGTCTCCTAACAGTTGTCTAGTGCAGGGGTGGGCAAATAGCGGCCCGCGGGCCACATTCGGCCCGCTAAGAGATTTTTGTGGCCCGCCAAGACAGTCAGAAAAATTCGCCTTGAACCGAGATTTCCTTCCCGTGCGCGACCGAAGATTCGTCTCGTATTTTCCACTAGTACGGCCACGTCAATACGCATGCGCAGTGTAGATACGAAAATAATTGTCCACCCCTGGTCTAGTGGATATCTAACCTCCTCTTAGCCTTTTGAGCCCATGTGACCGGGGTCTTTAGCACATTTTGTACTAAAAAGAACCGTTCAAAACAAACCCGCACAGACCACCAAATGTTTGATAGATACCAGTGACAGCTGTTACTGTTTTGATGGGGAAGAGGCTTGTTTGATTCGTGCACAAAATTAACCTCAATGAAAACAAGGCAGCACGAGAAAGAATGCGCCACAATCGTTTTGGTTGTAAAGGGATGCGAAAGCCTCATTTCAAAATGATGCTGCTCTTCCTCCTTGGGATAAATTGCTCGAAGTAAGTCTGTTAGATGTTGCTGAGTAACCGCTGTCTAGTTCGTCAGGTTTAACGGACTCATTAGCCTTAATCCGACCAATTAGGACACGACATGTCACTTTCGTTTCCATAGATATAGATGCGACGGAGGCACATCGTGAGACTTAAAAAGTTTTTTTAATGTTTGATGCTACATATAAGGTATGGCCACACAAGGAGCAATTGCAGCTGGTTAGCGTTATTAACATTAGAAAACTTTATGGCGTCTGAAAACAAAACCATTTCTGAAAACAGAGGTGACCTCATAGTAGAACAAACTGGGAAATTTCTGAAGTCTTAAAACGAAATCATTACCAGCAAAGGAAGTGGAATGTCCCCGTCCGTCGTATGGGACGTTAAGTCGTGGTCTCGGACAGTGGGAAGGGACATACCCTGTTCACGTTAATAAATACTCTGGATGACCTTGACGGGAGATTACCATCTGTCTCCTAACAGTTGACCAGTGGGTCCCCTCCCCCCAACCTTCACTCAGCCCTAGGGGTCCTTGTAACCTGGCCATTTAGCCCATTGTGTGACAAAAAGTGCGTCTCATCACCCAAAGGAGACGGCCTCACAGAATGGAAACTTTCTGGAGAGTCTCAAAATAAAATCATTCGCGAGAAATGATGTTAAAACACTTTCTGTTTCATCGTATCCATAAGAAAAGAGAAACTTGAACGCTTTTTGTGATTCATTCTACTTGAAGCATTCAAGCTCCCTCCCCCCCCCGGTGGAACCAACTGATTCGTCTCGAGCGAACGCGACTCATCTCTATTCCGGAAGTGACGAGGCAATGTCAGTTGCTAATATTTTTTTCCGCGCTGACATTGAATTGAATCAAAATCTATCTCCTTTTTAGTCGTGTTAACATTCACTGGCAGGCATTCCAGAACAAAGATGTCTGAGAACTTTAACTTTTTTTTTTTGAAAAGGAAACCGTTATAACAAATTAGAAAGTTTGTTCTTAAGAAAATGCTAAAGCTGAAGCTGTTGCATTTGGCACTGGGTACCAAGCGGCGTTCAAAACAAAAAGATGTTGATAAAGATTTTTTTATAGTTAGCAGTAAATAAAGAGTAATCTGTGTATTTATTATGGAAATACTGTTTAAAGGATTTTACTTTTGGGAAAATTAGAGGAATTGAACGTGCAAAACCATTAGATTGATTCGAATAGTTTTACTTCTGAGCGTCACGCTTTTTACACACAATTGGCTAATTATTGGCTAGATCACAAGGACCCCAAGGGTTCAGAGAAGGCAGCCAGGAGCATACTCCAGGCTGCCTTCTCTGCCTGGAGCATACTCTCTAATCTCTTCTCTTCTCATCCAGGAGCATACTCTCTAATCTCTTCTCTTCTCATCTAATCTCTTCTCATCCAGGAGCATACTCTCTAATCTCTTCTCTTCTCATCTAATCTCTTCTCATCCAGGAGCATACTCTCTAATCTCTTCTCTTCTCATCTAATCTCTTCTCATCCAGGAGCATACTCTCTAATCTCTTCTCTTCTCATCTCTTCTCTTCTCATCCAGGAGCATACTCTCTAATTTAAATTATTCCTTCGACCAATCTCAAATGGCAAATATTTCACGCAAAGGTCGTTATTCCTTTCGATTTCATCTCCATGAAGACATATTTTCGTGAACCGTTCTAATTTCGGCTGTCTAGGAGTAGGCGGCATGCGGTTGCCATGACTACGAAACGTCCCAAATACAGGCAATGGGACGGGGAAAGGTTTAATTCAATCCACGACCACTGACGAGGAAGAGAGAGATCTCTGCGAGGAGTGATGAACTCTCGCTGCTCTAGGATGCTCTTCATTCGAGAAACCTTAAATAAGCTAACGATTTAAAAAAAAATTTTTTTTTTACGAATAGTGACGCGAGGCTTCAAGAAGTTCTTTCAGTGACTTTCTTAGCGAGAAATTTACGAAAGTTGATTTATTATTTTTTTTTAAAAAAAGAACAGAAAGAAAATGAAAAGGTTCTTCGAAAGGAAAGTGCATGAAATTGCACATTGATGTGAAAAAACGTGACTCATCCTTTGAAGTCATAACAGTCCAGTTTAAGGAATAAATGTTTTTGAAGAGGAAACAAAAAGTTGCTTTCATCCAGTGATTAAGACTCTTTCTATCATACGGAAAATGGGTTTGGTTGTTTTACCTTGAAAGTGGCGCTTTTGTGCACCAATGGGCTAAATGGCCAAGTCACAAGGACCCTGAAAGTTGAGAGAAGGTTGGGAAAGTGGACCCTCTATACAGCTGTTACGAGACAGATGGTAGCCTCCCGTCAAGGCCATCTAGTGTGTTCTTTAATGTGCACAAGGTGTGGTTCTCCTGCACGTCATCCCACGGTTTAACATCCCATCCGACGGACGGCGGTCTTTCGAGGTCATGGGTATCCCTTTTTTGACATAGGGCAGGACGGGGTTTAGCGCAGATAAATATCACTTTTGGTCCAAGTGGGACTCGAACCTGGAAACTGCAGATTGGAGCAACTCGGCTCAGCCGATAGCCTGGTGCGCGCTACCGTCTGAGTCCAGCAGAGGTCTCAGGAACAAAATTTTGGTAGAACAAAGGGCAGCGAGCAACTATCAAAAACAGAACTCATTAGAGTTGTGTAATGGTTGCCTCTATCCTTTTTTACCCTTTGGCGGGCAGCGATACTCCCACCCCTTTGGGAACTCTCTTTGGGAACTCGATACTCCCACCCCTTGCCACTCGATAAGGTTGGGTTGTTTTACCTCTGAACGGCACTTGTTTTGCACACCATGGGCTAAATGGCCAGGTCACATGGACCCCGAAGGCTCAGAGAAGGTTGGAGGGGGGGACTCACTGGGACAGCTGTCGGGAGACAGATGGTAATCTCCCATCAAGGCCATCCAGCGTGTTCTTTAATGTGTATAGAGTATGGCTCTCCTGCACACGGAACCATGGCTTAACGTACCATCTGATGGACTGCGGCCTTTCCAAGCCCATCGGTGTCCCCTACTGACCGTGGGCAGGGTGGGGAATTTTGCGGAGATAAATCTCAACGCTGACACAGCTGGGACTCGAACCTGGGAACTATATATTACGAGCCTGGCGCGCTACCGACTGAGCCACCCCCGCCCCACACGATAAGGATATGCTAATGAAAAAGGTCTTTAATAATTGGAGTGAACATTTGGGAGCAGAAGAAGCCCATTCGTTGTGCGATGAGGTAAGCAAGGACGGAGAAAGTGCGATGAGGATTGGGGCCGGAATCGGGAACTTCCTTCTAGGAAGCGGAGGCACTAATGAGGAGAAGGGCAGACAGGATACGGAAGAATGAAGCAACAGTGCGCTCTCAATAAACAAAGAATCTCATTCATTCACAAAACTGTAAGAAACAGGACATCTGGTTCGAAAGTTTTAGAAGTTCACTTCGTAAAACTTTCACATGGGTCAGCCGGGTGGGGATGGCTCAGTCGGTGGCGCGTCAGGCTCGTAACCTGCTGTTCCCAGGTTCGATTCCCAGCTGGGTCAGCGTTGAGATTTATCTCCGCAAAGCCCCCATCCTACCCACGATCAGTAGGGGGGGCACTGATGGGCCTGTAAAGCCCGCCGTCCGTCGGATGGGATGTAAACCGTGGTCCCTTGTGCGGGAGAGCCATACCTTGTGCACGTTAAAGACCACTCTGGATGGCCTTGACGGGAGGCTACCATCTGTCTCCCAACAGCTGTTCCAGTGGGTCCCCTCCCCCAACCTTTTCTGAATCTTCGGGGTCCTTTGACCTGGCCATTTAGCCCATGGTGTGCAAAAAAGTGCCTCTCAGGGGTAAAACAACCAACCACCATGGGTCAGCTACAATGATAAGTTCTAAAACGAGCTTGCCAAAGGGATAAGGAAAATGGGTTGTTGTTTTACCTCTGAGCGGCACTTTTTTTTGCACAAAATGGGCTAAATTGCCAGGTCACAAGGACCCCAAAGGCTGAGAGAAGTTTGGGGTAGGTAGATCCATTGGACAGTTGTTAGTTTTTTAGTTGGTTGTTTTATATCTGAGTAATATTTTTTTGGCACACGATGAGATAAAAGGTCAGGTTACAAGGACCCAAAGGTCTCAGTGAAGGTTGCGAGAAAGAGATCCACTAGACAGCTGTTAGGAGAAAGATGTAAGCCTTCTGTCAAGGCCATCCAGCTTATTCTTTAACGTGTACAGGATACAGTTCTCCTGCAAACGTGCCATGGCTTAACCTCGCTTCGACGGATGACGTCCTTTCCAAGCCCATCGGCATCCCCTTTCACACCGAAGGCAGGATAGGGATTAACGGAGATTTATATGACTGTTGCCACACTTGGGACTCGAACCTGGGTACTGCTGATTACCAAAGTGATAAAGGAAATGGGGCTTTTGATGATGTGACCCCATTTCCTTTATCACTTTGATTTTTGATCTTTACACCAAAGATTTTTGATCTTTGGCCTTGACAGAAGGCCAAAGATGATGTGGGTTGTTTTACCTCTGAGCGGCACTTTTTTGCACACCATGGGCTAAATGGCCAGGTCACAAGGACCCCGAAGGCTCAGGGAAGGTTGGGGGAGGGGACCCACTGGAACAGCTGTTGGGAGACAGATGGTAGCCTCCCGTCAATGCCATCTACTGTGTTCTCTAACGTTGTTCACAGGGTATGGCTCTCCCGAACACGGGGCCACGACTTAACGTCCCATCCGAAGGAGCCCTTTCCATGCCCATCGGTGTCTTCTACTGACCGTGGGCAGGGCGGGGAATTTTGCGGAATGAAGATGTGCCACTTCTTGACACGTGATCTCGTGAAATGTTGTTTTTTTTTAAGCACTGCTTTCGCCAGCGATCTTATTTATTCTTTGCAGGTGCTTGCTAACGCATGGTTCTTAGTGCTGGTGTGTGGTTTTTACACTTTTCTAAAGTTGAACATCTGCAGAAATCTTTTTTTACTTTTCCCTTGTCATGGTCCGTTTGACAAGTCAACTTCACTGAAAGCCGCCATATGGGCATTTTTTTTTATGATCAGCAGAAGAGGGACTGTTTTTTCTTTATCTCCTTATTGCTTTTGGGGAGCATTTTTTAAGTTTGTCGGTTTGCGAATTTCTCAAAAGTGCTTCAAAGAGAAACCTTCCGAATGTGGTGGTCGATCTCTACGAGTTATTTACCAAGGAAAAGCTTCTAACACGAGGAGTCGTACAAAATATTTTCCTCTATCAGTCCCTTAAAAAAAGAAAATTTAATAAATTAGTAAGTTTTAACCCTCTTTCACATCGCTGCACACTAGTACTGGATTCACTTCCTCACTGAAACCTGGATTGGCTCAATTGGTAGTGCGCTAGGCTTCTAATCTAACGTCCCAAGATCGAGACCCATTTGTGTATGCTTTGAGATTTATCTTTGTTAATCCCCATCCTGCCTTCGGTAAGAAATGAGACACAGTTTGAAGCAGGGACACATGGTACAAAGACATGGTGCAGGCACACACACACACAGAATGGGATACAACATATCGCAGGCAGAATGGAGCACAGCAGAATGGGACACGATATGGCGCAGGCACACACACAGGATGGGGCACAACTTGGCACAGACAGAATGGAGCACAGCAGAATGGGACACAACATGGCACAGGCACACACACAGGATGGTGCACAACTTGGTGCAGGCGGAATGGGACACGACATGGCGCAGGCACACACACAGGATGGGGCACAACTTGGCACAGACAGAATGGAGCACAGCAGAATGGGACACAACGTGGCACAGGCACACACACAGGATGGTGCACAACTTGGTGCAGGTGGAATGGGACACGACATGGCGCAGGCACACACAGGATGGGGCACAACTAGGCACAGTTACAGATACAACTAGGAAGTACAGTCTACAGGCAGAATGGAGCACAGCAGAATGGGACACAACATGGCACAGGCATACACACAGGAGGGTGCACAACTTGGTGCAGGCAGAATGGAACACGACATGGCGCAGGCACACGCAGAAGATGGGGCACAACTTGGCGCAGGCAGAATGGAGCACAGCAGAATGGGACACGACATGTCGTGGGCACACACACAGCATGGGGCACAACTTGGCACAGGCAGAATGGAGCACAGCAGAATGGGACAGACATGGCGCAGGCACACACAGGATGGAGCACAACTTGGCGCAGGCAGAATGGAGCACAGCACAATGGGACACGACATGGCGTGGGCACACACACAGGATGGGGCACAACTTGGTGCAAGCAGAATGGAGCACAGCAGAATGGGACACGACATGGCGCAGGCACACACACAGGATGGAGCACAACTTGGCGCAGGCAGAATGGAGCACAGCAGAATGGGACATGACATGGTGCAGGCACACACACAGGATGGGGCACAACTTGGCACAGGCAGAATGGGACACGACATGGCGCAGGCACACACACAGGATGGAGCACAACTTGGTGCAGGCAGAATGGAGCACAGCAGAATGGGACACGACATGGCGTGGGCACACACACAGGATGGGGCACAACTTGGTGCAAGCAGAATGGAGCACAGCAGAATGGGACACGACATGGCGCAGGCACACACACAGGATGGGGCACAACTTGGTGCAGGCAGAATGGAGCACAGCAGAATGGGACACGACATGGCACAGGCACACACACAGGATGGGGCACAACTTGGCACAGGCAGAATGGGACACGACATGGCGCAGGCACCCACACAGGATGGGGCACAACTTGGCGCAGGCAGAATGGAGCACAGCAGAAATTTACACGACATGGCGCAGGCACACACACAGGATGGGGCACAACTTGGTACAGACAGAATGGAGCACTGCAGAATGGGACACGACATGACGCAGGCACACACACAGGATGGGCACAACTTGGCACAGTCAGAATGGAGCACAGCAGAATGGGACACAACATGGCACAGACACACACACAGGATGGTGCACAACTTGGTGCAGGCGGAATGGGACACGACATGGCGCAGGCACACACAGGATGGGGCACAACTAGGCACAGGCACACACACAGGATAGGGCACAACTAGGCACAGGCAGAATGAAGCACAGCAGAATGGGACACGACATGGCGCAGGCACACACACAGGATGGAGCACAACTTGGCGCAGGCAGAATGGAGCACAACTTGGCGCAGGCAGAATGGAGCACAGCAGAATGGGACACGACATGGCGCAGACACACACACAGGATGGGGTACAACTTGGCACAGACAGAATGGAGCACAGCAGAATGGCGCAGGCACACACAGTTAAGACTCGAACGAGCTAAAAAACTTCAGATTACGAGCCTGGCACGCTGCTGCCTGAGCCACCCAGGCACATCCTGTCTCTAGTACCGTATCTATAAAACTATGTGATTTATATTTGAAATTTAATTATCATTTACGAGATAAGGTACAATTAATTTAAAAGTTCTTTTCTTTTTCAGTATCCGAGGCAACAACAGAGGGTCAGAAGACAACTGGATCCGAGCCGATTCCTTGCACAGAATTTCACTGTAGGCCTTCATTCGAAAGGATTAGACTATGGACCTTGGGGACCTTGGACGGAAAGCAGCAGCTGTTCGCGAACGTGTGGTGGAGGAATTGCATATCAAGAGAGGATATGTATGAATCTCAGGTAAAGTGGCTGCGGTGTAATAGTCGTGAATATTGCCTATAAGCTTCATGAAGTACAGGGATGTTCTTTTAGTGTTTTTGTAACTAAACTTACGATTGATGACTGGAATGTTTGCTATGAAACCCACTGAGGACACGTTCTATGGACAACTTCAGTCTATCGAGAAAGGAGATAATACTTTTTCTGCTGGATTATTTCTCCTAAAAGAACATCAGAACAGATGATTTGGATTCTTGTTTCATTAAATGGTTGTAGAGTCATTGTTCCACAGACTTTGCAACCACGACTTCTTGGCTCTTACTCTGCACCTTGGCTCCTTACAGAGTTAAAAAATGCACCATTGGCTCCTAAGCTTGTGGTACAGAGTTAAAAAAATTCACCATTGTCTCTTAAGCCTCTAGTACAGAGTTAAAAAAAAAGCGCCATTGGTTCCTAAGCTTGTGGTACAGAGTTAAAAAAAATTCACCATTGTCTCTTAAGCCTCTAGTACAGAGTTAAAAAATGTGCCCTTGGTTCCTAAGCTTGTGGTACAGAGTTAAAAAATTCACCATTGTCTCTTAAGCCTCTAGTACAGAGTTAAAAAAAATGCGCCATTGGTTTCTAAGCTTGTGGTACAGAGTTAAAAAAAAATTCACCATTGTCTCTTAAGCCTCTAGTACAGAGTTAAAAAATGCGCCATTGGTTCCTAAGCTTGTGGTACAGAGTTAAAAAAAATGCACCATTGTCTCTTAAGGCTCTAGTACAGAATTAAAAAATGTGCCCTTGGTTCCTAAGCTTGTGGTACAGAGTTAAAAAATTCACCATTGGCTCTTAAGCCTCTAGTACAGAGTTAAAAATGCACCATTATCTCCTAAGCTTATGGTACAGAGTAAAAAAATGCACCATTGTGTCCTAAGCTAATTCACAGCTTAGAAAATGTAACGTTGGCTCCTAAGCTTGTGATACAGAGTTAAAAAATGTGCCATTGGCTCCTAAGACTGGTGCAGAGTTAAAAAATAGAAATGATGGCCACAGAAGTCTCAATCAATAGACAATACTGATATGTCAACTCTCCCCTTCAGGGGGGGGGGAATATCTGCCTGAAAGGCTCTAACAGAGAAGGCGAAGTCGGACTTTTACTCTCCATGCCAGAGCAATTCTGTGCATCGTCAGAGAGGAATAAGGCCCAGTTCTCCTTCCAGTGGCACAGAGTTACCATTGGAAGGTGAAGAACAGCATTAATGGTTTTATCACACGTCAAGGTGTTCCCCATCTACAGTCTCACTGAAATCAGCCAGCAGAAAAAGCGCTATCTCATTTCTCGATAGACTGATGTTGTCCATAGAACGTGTCCTCAGTGGGTTTCATAGCAAACATTCTAGTCATTAATCGTAAATTTAGTTATAAAAACTCTAATAAATACAATCATATCTTGAAAGAACATCACTGGTATTCTTACTAAGCAATAATCCAACGCTTTGCATATGATTATTATTACCTCAATTTTGAAACTGAAATTTCGGATTGTTTACATATCAGTGAAGGATCTGGAATTGTGGATCACATCCCACGTGCTCCGTATTTCACATTCCCTAAAGGAGTAGATCCGTGCCTTTTGTGTAAGTGGGCCACATTGAATCATGAGGGGGGGAGGGGGGCGCAGAAAGAGAAAATAAATGCAACACATGATAAATATAACTTTTCATTAATTTTATTATCACGGTTTGTAATTTATTTATACAAAAATGAGAATATGAATAAACCTGAAAATATAATACTAATGATCTTAAATATAGCTAGGTGGTCAATACGGAAATAAATATGAGAAGACTCCATTGCAATAAAAGAACTAAGAGTCATGTTAAATTACATTTAGGGCAACATGTGGTGGGGGGATACTTCCCTAAGGCAACAGCCACTTTTTTAGTTGGTGCTTTTTTAAAATGAGCTGTTGTTTTCATTTTGTAGTCTGTTTGTAGCCATTGAACTTTTTATTTTTCAACACCTAATGCATAAATAGCAAAACCAAAAGCTGATATGAAATCTTGAATAATTATCAAGGATAGCGAATTAGAATATTTAAATAGCAATACTTACATAATGTAAAAGTGCAGCACATCATATTTATATAAACACACATTTAAGAGGGAAAAAAGAACACATATTCTTTAATATGTATAATCAAGGAACTAATTATATTATTAAGGATTAGAAATGATTTTGATCTTGTATAGATATGATCTAACGCTTCACATTTCCTGACTTTTTCAGTAGTTTTAATATTCTCCGTTGGAGGGCGTTAAAGTTGCAGGAGTAGCGCACCAAACTCATAATCTGCAGTTTCCAGATTCGAGTCGTAATTCGCCTGCTTGGAGATTTTTTTCCGTTTCGCCTTCTCCGAGAAAGGAGATACCGATGGACTTGAAAAAGCCGCCATCCTTTTTATGAGACGTTCAACCTTATACAGAAGAACTTGACTGGAGGCTGTCTCTTAGCAACCATGCAGTGGATCTCCTTCTCCACCTGTGGAGTCCCCTGGGTCCTTGTGATCTGTACATTTAGTTCATTGTGAGCAATAAAAAAGCGCCACTCAGAGGTAAAACAACCCAAGCTGCAATGACAGACGAGAAAATGGTGCTGCCATCTAGTGACTACTTTTGCATTTAGGATTACGTAAACTTACCCTCCATAATCTAAATGCCTGCCGTAATTAAAAATTGTTGACAACAGAGTAAACTTCTATTTTTTCTGCTAAATATTTTTTTATGTCATTTAATAGTCTTTTTTTAGCTATCTTAACTTCTTGTCTTCTCCTTTAGAAGAATATACTTAAAAAAAGCTTTAGTAGCAATATCACGTGGATTGAAGAACATCATCAGTGGTTGTATCACATTGCAGGGTATTGCCTTGTTAAACAAAGGAAGAAACATTGATGTAAAATGTAATTTTTATTTTCCCTTAATAAAGAAAATGTCGAAACTAAAAATTTTTCCTAATCAATCCTTATCGTAAATGAGCTTTTATATTATTATAATCTGTAAACAAAACGCAATATACTCAGCTGTCTCTTGCACCACGAAACTCCAGAGAATCAACCAATTTGTAAATAATATCCTCACTCTTTTTGACTTGAATCTACTTGATAGGGGTTGATTTAGTTGTTATCACTTCAGGTATTCTCTGTATTGATGTGTGTGTGTTTTTAACCTACTTTATTTAGATAGTAATGGTTGGGGTTGTTATACCTCTGAGCGGCATTTTTTTGAACACCATGGGCTAAATGGCAGCTCACATGGACCCCGAAGGCTCAGAGAAGGTTATGAGAGGGGACCCACCGAAACAGGCAGATGGTATCCTCCCATCAAGGCCATCAAGCGTGTTTTTTAACGTGCACAGGGTATGGCTCTCTCACACACGAGACCACGGTTTAAAGTCCCATCCGATGGATGGCGCCCTTTAACAAGCCCATCAATGTCTCTTACTGACCGTGGGCAGGGCGGGGAATTTTGCGGAGGTAAATCTCAACGCTGTCCAACTCGGACTCGAACCTGGGAACTACAATAATAAATTGAGTTAATTTATCTCCGAGCGGCGCTTTTTTTTGTACACAATGGGCTAAATGGCCAGGTCACAAAGGATCCCGAAGGCTCAGAGAAGGTTGGAAGAGGGAACCAACTGAAACAGCTGTTGTGAGGCAGATGGTATCCTCCCATCAAGGCCATCCAGCGTGTTCTTTAAAGTGCTTGTCTTTAACGAGCCATTCAATGGTACGGCAGCCTTTCGTAGCCCATCGGTGTCCCTTACTGACCGATGCCAGGACAAGGAGTTTTGCAGAGATAAGTCTCAAGACTGGGCCCCTGGCTACCGACTGAGCTGTCTTCGCCCGAGATAGTCATGATACAAATATCACATTTTCAGTTGCTGGAAGACCGCAAAGCTAAAAACTTATCTGCAAGAGAGAGAATAAATAATTTGTAGGCGTTCTTATATTTCTTTTACACTTATGTGATTACATTTACAGGCAGTTGCATAGCAAAAATCAAATTTGGCACTTCTCATTTGAAAATAAGGAGACTTATTTTTGTTATGTATTTTTATTGTGCTAGTTCGGTTATTTAAAAAGTTTTTAAGTTCGTTTTTTATTTTACTATATAAAGATAGAGGTAAGAATTCCGGTAAAGGTTTGAAAATATAAGGGAAAATAGTTGCTCAAACATTTATCATAACTGTTTATGAAAGATGGTAATTGGCAATAATTGTTTTATTTTAGTCTGGTATTTTTATCATATACAATCGCTCAAAAAATATCCGAACACTATGGTTGATTACAGAATTGAGAAAAAATATCGCTGCCAGATATTTTTTCTGAATTCTGTAATCAACCACAGTGTTCGGATATTTTTTGAGCGACTGTAGGGGGTCATATTATTTTGATACTAGATCGTGTGGGCTCACTCACGGAAATATTGAGCGTGTGCAGTTACCGTTCACAGCAAACTGGAGCGTGTACAGTAACTGCACACGCTCCAGTTTGTTGTGAACCGTAACTGGAGCGTGTACAGTTGCTGTACACGCTACAGATATTTTTCCTGAATTCTGTAATCACGTGGCACGAAGGTTGCCAGATCACTAATTTCTAAGAAAAAAATCTTTGCCAGATATTTTTTTTCTGAATTCTGTAATCAATCATGGTGTTCGGATACTTTTTTGAGCGACTGTAGGTGGTCATATTATTTTGATACTAGATCGTGTGGGCTCACTCACGGAAATATTGAGCGTGTGCAGTTACCGTTCACAGCAAACTGGAGCGTGTACAGTAACTGCACACGCTCCAGTTTGTTGTGAACCGTAACTGGAGCGTGTACAGTTGCTGTACACGCTACAGATATTTTTCCTGAATTCTGTAATCACGTGGCACGAAGGTTGCCAGATCACTAATTTCTAAGAAAAAAATCTTTGCCAGATATTTTTTTTCTGAATTCTGTAATCAACCATGGTGTTCGGATACTTTTTTGAGCGACTGTAGGTGGTCATATTATTTTGATACTAGATCGTGTGGGCTCACTCACGGAAATATTGAGCGTGTGCAGTTACCGTTGACAGCAAACTGGAGCGTGTACAGTAACTGCACACGCTCCAGTTTGCTGTGAACGGTAACTGGAGCGTGTACAGTTGCTGTACACGCTCCAGATATTTTTTCTGAATTCTGTAATCAACCATAGTGTTCGGATACTTTTTTGAGCGACTGTACCAGTATAGTTTTATATGTGTTATAAAAAGAAAATAAAAAGCTCTTTCCTAATCCCCATGATACTAATCCCACTCTGCGCTCTGTGAGAAAGGACTGCATCAATGCAGAAAGGACTGCATTAATGGGTTTGGAGAGGCTGCTGTCTGTCAGATGGGACATTAAACCGTGGTCCCTGTAAGGGAGAGCCATACCCTGTGAACGTTAAAGAGCATGCTTGATGTGTTTGACAAGAAGCTTTCATCTGTCTCCTATCGGTTCAGTGGGTTCCCTTCCCCAACCTTCTCTGAACCTTCGGGGGTGCCTGTGACCTGGCCGTTTGGCCCCATCGTGGGAACAAGAGTGACACTCAGATGTTGTTACTTAGTTGTATTCACTGAGTTACGTTTTATATTAAAATATACAGTATACATGCAGCAATAGTTGAATAATGATTATATGTTTTTTTTTTAGTACCGAATTCTTCAATCCTTGTGGGCTTTTACGATAAATGTAATGTGAAATAAATTGTCTGCTGTATACAAACTGTCGTACATTAAAAACCGGAAGGAATATTGAGGAATAATTTATTTATAATGTTATATTCCAAAATGAAATAAACAATTTCTTTTTCAGAGCTGATGGTGTTCATTCCTGCGTTGGGTCTGCAAGAAGATATTATTCATGCAATATTCAAGTAAGTGTGAATGCAGAACAGAGTAAACTATGTTTTCCACAACGACTTTTAATATTTAACTGTGCAAGCAACAAAGAATCCAATTACTGTATATTTCCGCAGATAAAACGATAGTTGAATCATAAAAAAGGCCCCCAAAATCCGGATCGTCTTATAGGACAGATACAAAAAAAATTAGATTGAAATTTATATAAATTGAAACCATTATTACTACAACTTGTCGAAAAATCTATCATATTATTTAAATACGCTATATGATAATACATTACATTGTAACAGTAAATAATACATTACATTGTAATAGTAAAACAATACAAAACAAAATAAATATTAAAAGTTATGTTTATTGAGCTACTAAGAAAAAAACGGACAAATCGTAATTATTTACTAGTACAGAGTAGGGCATGTCCACAAAATAGAATAGCCCATACGACGCTTTTGAGAATAGTCAAGGTCATTACCCGAATGCCCGAATCAGTGCGAATGTTTGCGAATACGACATAATTCTGTATACGCTATATAGTATTATTATCCAGATGATGATCGCCTATCTAAACTAAATTCATAGGCCGTTGATAGTTTGGGGTCGTCTTATAGGACAGATATATGCTAAAACTATAAAACTTTGACGAAAATTTATACCTCGTCTTATCTGAAGGTCGTCTTATCTGCGGAAATATACGGTATATAAATAGAATTATTTTCATTTTACATGACAGAATAGAACTTATTGATTGTATTAATTTATCAATTGATTCGCAATTAATTTTATCAATATTCAATATAGCAGACACTAATAATTATAAGTAGATTATATTTATATATTATTAAGTAATGGTGCTTAGAAACTTATTCTAACTTCAGATTATTATCCCATTTTTACTCATATTTATCAATTTCGTGTTATTTTGCGTTACACTGAGTTTAGTGTAAACTAGAGATGAATTCAGTCAATGAAAATTCTAATTTTTCTCGTTGTTCTAGAAAAACGTGGCAATAAATAAATTTTCCCTCAAGCATCTGCTTGTCACTGAGTTCTGACACGAGCCTGTCAGTTTAATAAGCCATAAAAAAGATCTGTGAGAAAGGCGAGACCTCAGCACAAAGCATAACATGCAAAAAAGAAGTATCCATACCTTCTCTGGGTCCCTTTCATCAGTTGACAAGCACGCTAATCCTCTGCCACCAGGACGGCTTAGTAAAAAAAAATAATGAATTATTTTATTATATTTAATTTTTTTTATTTATTTTCCGGGCTTTAGTGAATAGGACTGCTACAGCGCCCCTTAATCTGCCTCTTTTTTGTGTGTATGTGAGTGTTAGGACAAACGGTTTCCATTTGATCTCGTGTCCTCAGAATTTCTTTACTCAACTGAGTTACGAATTTGAAATTTTTGTGATTGATAAAATAAAGAGCCATTCTGGCTGTTTACGAAGAATGAACAATAGGAACCTCTTCCCTCACCCGTAGAGCACTTCGTTTTCATACCCCTGAAAACTTAAAAAATATTGGTTATTAAAAGAATAAAAATCTTAAGGATGGGTTTGGGAGGTTTTATTTCTGATCGGCACTTTTTTTGCAGACAATGGAATAAGTGGTCGAGTCACAAGGATCCCGAGGGCTCAGAGAAAGTTAGGGGAAGGGGATCCACGGGAAATCTGTTAGAAGACAGATGGCAGCCTCCTGTCTAGGCCATTCAGTGTGTTCTTTAGCGCATATAGAAGATGTCAAGACCATCCAGCGTGGTCTTTAACGCGCACAGGGTATGGCTCTCCCGCACACGAAGCCAAGGCTTAACGTCCCATCCGACGGACAGCGGCCTTTCCAAGCCCATCGGTGTCCCCTACTGATCGTGGGCAATTTTAATGGGGTGGGCAATAAATAATAACCGTTGCCCGTGTGCAGGTGATATCTCCCTGTACACGGGGCACGGTTATTATTTATTTATTTAACATTATGCGCCTCTGGGGCGTTCAGTTGTCCACTTCTTACCCCAAATCAATTGAAAAACAGAAATACTTAGAATATGATTACTCAGTAATAACATTACATATATATACATAGAGGACTACACAATGTAGAAATTTTTATATAAATGACTCAGACAGACCAAGGAAAAAATTTAGAGCATATTCTTTGGCTGAATAAGAAAATTAGATCTCACAGCTATCGTTAAAAAATCGAAAGTCAAAACTATAGTCTATGATAATAGCATCGATTCTCTAATGAAATCAATTAAAAGTTGGTCGATAACCAATTTAAAAATCGGGATTCAGAATATTTTGTAGCGTAAATTCAGTTAAATTGCATTTTTGATATAATGCTTTCAAAAACTTGTTTTTCGTACTTCATCATTCTTTTGACAATTTAGCAAGATATGCGAAACAGTCTCTTTAACTTTACAGGTGTTGGCAAACATCAGACTGGGTTTTCTTGATTTTGAAAGGGGCGGCGTGGCTCAGTCGGTAGCGCGCCAGGCTCATAATCTGCAGTTCCCAGGTTCGAGTCCCAGCTCGGTCAGCGTTGATAGTTATCTCCGCAAAATTGCCCACGATCAGTAGGGGACACCGATGGACTTGGCAAGGCCACCGTCCGTCGGATGGAACGTTAAGCCGTGTTCCCTGTGCGTGAGAGCCATACCCTGTGCACGTTAAAGAACACGCTGGATGGCCTTGACGGGAGGCTACCATCTGTCTCCCAACAGCTGTTCCAGTGGGTCCCCTCCCCCAACCTTCTCTGAGCCTTCGGGGTCCATGTGACCTGGCCATTTAGCCCATAGTGTGCAAAAAAGTGCCGCTCAGAGGTAAAACAACCAACCTTTGATTTTGAAAAGGTAGTTATTTAGTGCAGCTGTACCTACACCCACCTTATGCTTTTAATGAAATCTTGTCTTGCTGAAATGAAATTGTTTAAAATATGAAATATTTTCATCAAGGTATAATCTGAAGTTGGTATTAATTGTCCGCGGCTTTTCCAATCCTATCGGTATCCCCTTTCTGACCAAGAAGAATGAAAAATGTAGTGGGGGATAAATCTAACGCTGCACAGCGGAAATGGAATCTGGAAACTGCTAATTATGGGCTTGGCGCTCTACCAAATGGGACAATCTCTTCCCAGCTCTTAAAGTAGTTGGAGTGAGTGTGAGCATTTGGTGTATATATTTTCCCTCCATGTTTGAGAGAGCATATTAACACTTCTATGAAATTTTTATTCTCTGTCTTTATAGCCAAACTAAAGATATTCAGTGTCTGCAAATATCTCTCAATTCTGTTTCCCATTTCCATACTTACATAAAGTGACTGGGGGGGGGGGGGGAATGACTCAGTTGGTAGCGCATCAAGCTTGTAATCTGTAGTTCCCAGGTTCGAGCTCCATTTGCTCCAATATTGAGATTTATTTCCGCAAAACTCTTCACCCTCTTTCTGTCAGTAGAGAATACCTATGGGCTTGCAAATGCCGCTGTCCATTGGATGGGACCTTAAGCCGTGAGTAGGGGGAAAAGGAGAGTTCTGAGCCAGAGGCGGATCCATGTTAATCCTATGGGATCCGCCTCCCGGTTCTAACTCAGAGGCGGATCCATGTTAATCCTATGGGATCCGCCTCCCGGTTCTAACTCAGAGGCGGATTAATGTTAATCCTATGAGTCCGCCTCCGTGTGTTTCAAAGCGGACGCGGGCCTTTCCACCACACATACAGGCCAATATTTCCCTCAATAATTCATATAATTTATTTTTTTTTTTAATCAGATATTTCTTTTCTTTTCACCTTTTTTTTCTTTTTTAATTTATTTTTATTTCTGGGTTTTTAAATTTTTTTGCCCAATAGCATTGTTTCTTTCCGTTTCTGCAGGACAGTCTTTTATTCCAGTTTCTGCGGGATAGTCCTTCCTGTATAAATACGACATCCATCAGTCAGATTACTCATTCTGTTGTCAGACGTTGATAGTAACGGTTCTCTGCTGCTGCGTCTCCGTGATTTTTCCAACGGCAATAGTGATAGTTCTCGGCGTCCTTGTATAGTATAAATCAGCTATTTTACAACTCACTGCTACATAATGTATCCATGCAATATATGTGAGAAAGCTTTCCCACTCAAGACAAATCTCATTCGTCATATGAGAAATCACGAAGGAAATAGCCTGTTTCATCATCATCATCCTCAAGCAGCCATGGGCTACGGAGGTCCAACCAGACCGTGCAATTTAGTTCTCCAAGCAAGTCTATCCTGAGCTACATCTACTGCATCTGGCCACTGCACACCAATTCTAACAAGGTCCTGTTTGACATTGTCTGCCCACCGCATCCTAGGTCTCCCCTTCTTTCTGAGGCCTTTAGGCACACTGTTCATAACCCTATTCGCCAATCTATAATTATTCATACGGGCAACATGCCAAACCAACGGAGTCTCTCTCTGCACAATATGCTGCTTAAAGGAGGTTGCAAACTCCTTTTCCTAATCTCATCATTAGTTACAAAGTTGAACCACCTAATGCCCAAGATACTGCGTACGCATCTGGAATCAAAAGCATCTAGTTTCCTGTTATCTTGTTTACAAAGTGTCCAAGTTTCACTACCATAACTAACCCTAGAAAGAACCAAACTATTATACAGTCTAATTTTAGTCTTTAGGTGTATATGCCTATTTCTCCACACTCTCCATAGATTCTTAAAAGTCCCAGCAGCAATCCCTATTCGTCTGTTAATCTCATGCCGCACATCACCATTATCGGTTACATAGCTCCCAAGATAATTAAACTGTGACACCTGCTCAAGACTGCAACCATTCAGATTAACTGAATCACAGCCTGCCTGACCAATTTTCATCACTTTAGTTTTCTCTCTGTTTATAACCAAACCTACTCTACTACCAGTCTCATCAACGGCTCGAATGAAACAGTTCATCTCATCAACATCATTTGCCAGAAGGGCTAAATCATCAGCATAATCTAAATCAGAAATTTTCCTATCTCCAGCCCATTTAAGGCCAAAATCTTTCCCTTGAAATGAATTTCGCATAACATAATCAATAACCAAGCTAAAGAGAAAAGGAGACAAAATGCACCCTTGTCGAACACCAGAAGTAATGCTAAACCAATTGCTACAAGCCTTACCAACTCTCACACACGACTCAGTGTTATTATAGAGAGCTTTCATAATGTTAACTAACTTGTCTGGTATACCATATGATCTCACAATCAACCACAAATTATGACGATCAACAGAGTCGAAAGCCTTTTTGAAATCAACAAAGCTAGCAACCAAAGGTTTCTGAAACTCTAAACATTTCTCAAGAATCTGCCTAAGTGAAAATATCTGATCTACACATCCCCTACCACTTCTGAATCCACATTGCTCATCACGCAATTGCCTGTCAACCAGATTCTTAATTCTATTAAGCACAATCATGGAAAGAACTTTACCTGGAACAGAGAGTAGGCTGATACCCCTATAGTTATCACAAGAACTGCGATCACCTTTTTTGAAAATAGGGATAACAATAGCTCTGGTAAAATCCTTAGGAACCATGCCTTTATCATAAAAGAGATTCAGAATTTCAGTCATCCAAGTGGTAACCGAAACATTCCCAGCTCTAAGCATTTCCGTAGTAATTTCATCTACCCCTGGGGATTTATGAAGTTTAAGTTTAGAAACAGCCAAACTAACTTCAGATTGTGTTATAGGGCCAACATTAAAGCCACCAATGCATCTATCATCATTGCAAACAATGGGAGTAGAACTAACTACATTGTTTAGACATCACTGAAATGCTCAGCCCACCTAGCCATGACAGAATCCTCCTCTTCTATAACCTTACCTTGTTTATCCTTCAATCCTTGTATGCCTGTCCGTTTTCTACCACACAAAACATTAACTATCTGGTACAGCTCTCTGCTGTTGTGCTGTCTAACTGCTTCCTCGGCTTTGTCAGCCAAACCATCAAGCCAAAAATTTTTATCAGCAGCTAACTGATCCTTTACAAGTTTATTAGGGTCTCTGTAATGCTTTCTATTAGGACTAGTAGGGTATTGATTAAGGGCATTCCTGCAGTTCTTTCTTTCCGAAATAAGCTCAAGTGCCTTATCACTCAGATAATTTTGCCTCTTCTGCTCCTTTTTTCCTAAAAGAGTACTGTTAGTGTCCAAAAAAGCCTGTTTAAAATGATCCCATTCTTCCTCAACTTCAGTAGTAAGCAAACCATGACTGTCATAATGACTAAGTAACCTATCATGGTAAGCTTTGGCTATAACTGGATCTTTCAGAGCTTCAGTATTAAAAGTAAATTTTTTAACCCTAGCACAACACTTTTTAAGTTTAAGTTGCAACACACTTTTAACAAGGTAATGGTCAGATCCAATTTCAGCTCCCCTATATGCCCTGGTATTCCTAACAGAACTAGTCCATTTGCTGTTAATTAATATGTAATCAATCATATTCTTATGCAGCCCATCAGGTGAAACCCATGTGTACCTATGTATGTCGCGGTGTTTGTAATAAGTGTTAGTTATTCTGAATCCATTGAGTTTAGTTACCTGTAGGAGACGTTGCCCATTGCCATTGCAGCTACCAATACCAAAAGGGCCTATTACTCCTCCCCAAAGGTCAGAGTCAGTACCAACTTTGGCATTGAAGTCACCAAGAACAAGGGTAATATCTCCTTTCTTGACAGAATTAAAAATATCCTGAAGTTGTTCATAAAACCTATCCTTCTCATCCTCATCGGCATCCTCAGTGGGGGCATAACAGCAGATAACATTCAGGTCTTTAATGCTTGTCTGAAATTTTGCTGTAAGAAACCTTTCATTAATGCACTCATATCCTAGAAGAGCATCACTAGCGTGTCTGCTGAGAAGCAGACCCACGCCTTGGTGATGCTTATTGTCGTCCCTCCCTGAAAAGAGAAATTTAAGATTATTTTTAAGAATCTGACCTTTACCTGCCCATCTGGTCTCTTGCAAGCCGAGAATATCTAAATTATAACGGTGGAATTCTTGTGTGAGGACATCAAGAGAAAAAGCTCTGTGCAGAGTCCTCACATTCCAACTACCTATGGAGAGAAAATGGTTAGTGGGATGTTTAAAGAAACTATGTTTATTGAGAGAGGGAATGCCGACAATATCAAACAGCCCCCTAATCGCAGACATGGGGCAAAGACCCGTTCCCCCACTACTAAAGGCTGAAGCCATCTACACTGGAAGACTTCCTCCAATGTAGAATTTGACGATGCCAATAGAAGCAAAGAGTTCAGGTGCCTGCGATGACTTCTGCTCAGGATTATCCACCAGCTGATAAACATATCCTGTGGATCTATTCACTTTGGGCTGTCAACCCACAAACAAAAAGAAAACACAGCGGAAGATTTTCCCTCCACAGAAGCCCACCAGTGCAGCAAAATCAGGATTCATAATCAAGCTCAGAGCCATATATCTGTCCAGTCCAGTAGGTTTATATGGTCAGCACCAGGACCCTGTGTGGTTGACCACTCCTCAGCAGGGTAGAAAAAAAAGAAAAGTAGCCATAGTTGTCCAGATCAGTAGGCCACACTAATCTGGCAGCCCTCCCCTTCCGTTCACTTCCACAAGAGAGTATCTCTTTTGAAAGTTACTAACGGTCCGCACCACGAGAAGGCGGGGTTGGACATTAGGTGCTAGGCCTGGCCGGTTCTATGCATCATCACAGGGGATTGGTGCATAGCTCTCCTTCCAGTGACTACCTAGCTACCATTTACAGATTTACAGATTACTCTGAATGCGAATCAACCTTCTCAAGGAGAGATGATGTCCGGCGTCACGAGTTTCTCACACCTCTAGAAAAACCTACAAATGTGAAGAATGTGCCATGGAGTATGGAAGAAAAGACAATCTTTTACGACATCAAAGAAAGCCCCACAATAATAAGCGAAAACGTTCTGAAGATGAAAGGATTCCCCAGAAGAAACAAAAACCAGACCCTCTCAGTTTACAGAAGAAATGAAAAGAACACTGTCAACACGTAAACTGATGGCAACGGATGAAACATCTGTTGACCTCACCTTTTTCCTTGAATCCTCGTGAGAGTCACTCCTAACTCATCTGAAAGAAGAATTGACTTCAAAAGGTAGCATTAAATGGTACCTTGTCGTGCAAGTGCGCTTCAGGCGAAAAGTTTCCCCTTCTACCTTTAAACACTGCACTCCATTTTTCCGAAGTAACTGTGTCACAAGTCTTCCTACATCATCCCTAAACAGACAACTGGATTCAGCGTGTAAAAAGATAAAGATCTCATTTGAAGAATTTGAAGGAGCACATAGTGGATGGACACTGGATGCTGTACTCCACGCTGAAATGAACATTGGGAAATATATATACCTCTTGCAGGATCTAGTTATATCCCTACTCCAAGAGAATTACTGTTAAAACACACTATTGTCAATGTATGTAATTCCGACCAAAAATGTTTTGTCTGGTCTGTTTTAGCCTCTTTGTATCCTGCCACAGATCATCCGCAGCGCCTTAACAACTATATACATTTAGAAGAAAAATTAAACACATCTGACCTAATTTTCCCTGTTACAATAAATCATATATCTAAATTCGAAAAAATGAACAATATTTCTGTTAATGTTTTTGGATATGAGAAAGAGGTGTTCCCACTCTATATCACGCCATTCAGATTTAAAGCGCATGCAAATCTCCTTCTGTTATCGGATGATGAAAAGCACCATTATTGTTCCGTTAAGAATATGAGTAGGCTACTTAGTCCTCTCACCAAACATAATGGTGTACGTTTCTACTGTGATTACTGCCTTCACCGTTTCGCAAATGATTCACTCTTGAAGGATCATATCTCCTATTGTCAAGAACATGGACCCCAGAGAGTAGAATTCCCAACTGAAGAAGGAAAATGGCTGAAATTCACAAATTTTAAGTTTCAGCAGCCCGTTCCATACGTGATTTATGCCGACTTTGAATCATTCCTAGTGAAAGTGGAAACTTGTATGCCTAATCCTGAAAAATCTCACACCACTATCACGGCAAATCATGAACCCTGTGGATTTGCATATCTTGTTGTTGGACCTGATGGCTGCAGCTATAAACCTCCAGTAGTTTATAGAGGTCCTAATGTGGTAGAAGAATTTTTAGAATGTCTGCTTAAAGAAGAAGAAAACATCAAAAATTTACTATCGATTATAAAGCCAATGCAACTCTCAAATCACGAAGAGGAATCATTTCGCAACGCTACTTACTGACTGTCATATTTCTAAGCGTGTCCTAGGAGCAGATCGTGTGAGAGATCACGATCATATAAGAGGTAAATTCCGAGGAGCTGCTCATAATTCCTGTAATCTGAACTTTAAGTTAACCAATAGGATTCCAGTTATCTTTCACAATCTAAAGGGATATGACAGCCATCTTATTATGCAGGGAATCGGTAGAATCAAAAATAAGAAGATTAATTGCATTCCAAATAACAAGGAAACATACATAGCCTTCTCCCTGGGGTCATTACATTTTATAGACTCCTATCAGTTTTTAAGCACATTCCTTGAGAAGCTAGTAAATAATTTATCACCATATGAGTTCCATATTTTAAAGGACCACGTTGAACCCGAAAGGCTACATCTGGTTTTAAGAAAGGGAGTTTACCCCTATGATTATATCGACAACAGTGAAAAGTTTGAAGAAATAGTATTACCACCACGTGAAGCATTTTACAACCAACTCACAGAAGAAGCACTAGGGGAAGAAGACTACACCCATGCAATAAGAATATGGAATACATTCAACATAAAAAATCTAGGCCAGTATCATGACTTGTACCTGAAGACTGACGTGCTCCTCTTAGCTGATGTTTTTGAAAGTTTCAGAAAACTATGCATCAGATACTATGAAATCGATCCCTGTCATGTTTACACGGCTCCTGGATTAGCCTGGCAAGCATGCTTAAAAATGACAAATGTAAATCTTGAGTTGATAACTGCCCTACAATGTACCTTTTCCTGGAAAAAGGCATACGAGGGGGAATTTCTGTGATATGCAATCGTCTTAGTACAGCAAACAACAAGTATTTGGACACCTATGATCCTCAGTTACCCTCTAAATACATTATGTACTATGATGCCAACAATCTTTATGGATGGGCAATGTCACAATGCCTCCCTCAAAGCGATTTTCGATGGCTTAATAAAGAAGAAATTGAATATCTAAATATTACGACAGTTGCTGATGATTCGAATAAAGGGTACATATTGGAAGTTGATTTAGATTATCCAGTTTCTCTGCACGACAAGCATAATGATTACCCACTAGCCCAGGCATGGCCAACTGTTTTTGCCCACGGGCCGGATTGGAAAAAAAAAATATTTTCACGGGCCGGACGAAATATTAAAATTGAAAAATGTTAAACAAAACACTTATTTCTTTAAGTAAACAAAATTTTATTATGAAATTTGTTTATGAATAATTTTAAGTAAATCAATACAACAAATTAACATAATAACTAATGCGACGTGTGAGGCGGTTTGCATCGCTTATTATTTTTTTAATATCTGATTCTATACTTGTAGTAGCTATTCTTAACACAGCCTCCAAATGTAAATCATTCAATCTTGATAATAATTTTTGATAATAATAAGATTTTCTTTATAACGGAATGTTTTTTAAACAATATAGAAGTATCGAGAATTCATTCGATTAATTACTAGAAGCTAAATGCTAATATTGAAAAATTGTTCGCGGGCCACATAAATTCATTACGCGGGCCGGATCCGGCCAGCGGGCCGTATGTTGGCCATGCCTGCACTAGCCCCTGAGAAACTTCAGATTACCAGCAGCATGCTATCCCCATATTGTCAAGAGGTTGCCCAGAGCCTTGGAATAAATACAAGCCAATCAGTCTTGAAATTAGCCCCAAATCTAAATTCTAAGGAAAAATATGTCCTTCATTATCGAAATCTCAAACAATATTTAGCCTTCGGTATGCAGCTGAAGGAAATACATCGTGTTTTAGAATTTAATCAGTCTTGCTGGCTAAAACCATATATAGAATTTAATACAGATCAGCGGAAGAAAGCTAGAAACGACTTCGAGAAGGACTTCTTCAAACTGATGAATAATGCTGTGTTTGGAAAAACGATGGAAAATTTGAGAAATCGAGTGAAAATTGAATTGACTCAGAGCCCGAAGAGAGTATGTAAACTCGTAGCATCACCTGCTTTTCACGCTTTTCGTGTTTTTGACAACGACCTTGCATGTGTGCAATCAAAGATAACTAAATTGAAACTCAACAGGCCTATTTATGCTGGTTTCAGTATTCTAGATATTAGTAAACTATTGATGTATAGCTTTCATTATGATTATATTAGTCCGAAATATGGAGAAAAAGCTAAATTATTGTTCACTGATACAGATTCACTGTGCTACGAGCTTCAAACCGAGGACGTGTATGCTGATATGAAAGCAGATATAGATCATTTTGACACGTCCGACTATCACATAGACCATGTTTTGCATAGTACACATAATAAAAAGGTACTAGGTAAAATGAAAGATGAACTTTCAGGAGTACCTATCAAACAATTTGTGGGCCTTCGTTCTAAAATGTATTCCCTTCAGAGTTTACATGAGGAGAAGAAGATGGGGAAAGGAGTCCCCAAATACATCGTAAAAAGAACCCTTCGTCAAAAGGATTACAGAGACTGCTTAATAAACAAATCACCTTGTCGAGTAGATTTGACAAGGATTCAGAGTATTGCTACTCTGAATCCTTGTCAAATCTACTCGACAAGAAGTATTGCTACTCTGAATCCTTGTCAAATCTACTCGACAAGAAGTATTGCTACTTGTATCTACTCGACAAGAAGTATTGTCGAGTAGATTTGACAAGGATTCAGAGTATTGCTACTCTGAATCCTTGTCAAATCTACTCGACAAGAAGTATTGCTACTCTGAATCCTTGTCAAATCTACTCGACAAGAAGTATTGCTACTCTGAATCCTTGTCAAATCTACTCGACAAGGTGATTTGTTTATTAAGCAGTCTCTGTAATCCTTTTGACGAAGGGTTCTTTTTACGATGTATTTGGGGACTCCTTTCCCCGTCTTCTTCTCCTCATGTAAACTCTGAACACCATCCACCATCTTCATACGTGAAAGGTGTGAAACTTGGTCTGTCACCATTTGACGATAAAAGATATATTTTAGAAAATGGTTATGACACCCTTTCGTACGATCACAACAAAACAATGAAAAAATAACATAACAGAAAAAAAAAGTATATTTCACTGTGATTTTTAATATGTTTGAGCTATTTATGTATAAAAAAAAAGTGATAATTTTATCCAAATGTGTGCATATAACCCCCTATATATGTAAAAATATTACATGTCATCATTATTATATGTAGATAACTGTATGTAAAAACCATTTCCTCTGTTAACCTGCATTTTTTTTTGTAAGCAGGCTGTAAAGTATAATCAATGTGAAAAAGCATCATTGTGAAATGTATAAAATTGTAAACCAATGGAAATCATTACATGTGCACGCATTGTCATTGTTTCACCTAATACTTTGAAATCAATAAAAAATTTTAAATGAAATATATGTGTCGTCTGAGTCTTATCCTTGGCAAGTGGAGCGATAAACAAGCGTTAGCCGCTTCTCACGTGACTTACTCCGCGTGCACTCGTGATGCTGACTCACTTCCACCCGCTCACATCCTGTTGGAACATCAGACCTCACTCACTGTGAGAAAGCTCTTCTAGGATCCATTTCTGGGATTACACTTATAATAAAAGGTGAGTAATTCTCTAAATTTTCATGGTTTATCTAACATTACTTATAATTTCGTGATGTAGTGACGTTCTCAAGTATTAAGAAGTGATGAAAACATAAGATTTCCTTTCAAAGTTATCGTAACTCGCTTGCTTGCTTGTTACCGGAACGAGCCTCCTAGAAATCAACGTCATTTTTTTTTTAAAGCAATCACCTCTCAAAAGCATCGGGACTTCAATAAATGCGCTGAATGCTGCTGAATGCTGTGTTTATGAAAAATATATCAATACGGGATGAAATTCTAATTTTTACTTTGAGAGACGAGAACTTTACGTAGATTTTTACAGAGAAATAATCGAAATTATTGCATCAGCCATTTAGCGATAAAGTGTTTTACTGAATATTAATACTTTAGAATAAAGGATAATTTCCGGTATATAATACAGAGGTGTACAGACGAATTTTATTTCCTATGAATAAAAAAAATAGGATTTTCATACCGTTATTCGAATTACTCAGTTAATTCACCACTTATTTCAACAGTAAAAAAAATACATTTAATCCCCAGATTTTTAACGACTGAGATAAAAAAATTATATGCTTACCTACATTAAATACAATGTAAAATAGTGAAAATTCACCACTAATTTCAGCTGCTTAATATCAAGAAATACAGACGATTTCCTGTTTTTTTTTTAGCATTGCACATAAGAAAAAAAAAGACTAGCGAACGTATCAACATGTACCTCTGATACTTAAATATGACATGCTCTGTGTTTCAATATTACACATTTTTTCAGTAGTTTACGCATTAATAACTAATTTTTTTTTCATTCAACAGTTAAGTATCCCAATTGGAAGTAATGTGAGCAATATTTCCTGTTTAAATGCATCTCTCTACAAAAAAAAGATTTCCTTTCAAAGTTATGGTTGACCCAAGGGGGTTCAAAGTACCCCCTTGGGTCGATTTCCGGTCGGTGACGTCATAGGGGGAAAGCACTGTGCAAAGGGGTACCGTATAGTGGCAATAAACTACTGAAAATCCCGCTAGGTGGCGCTCTGAGCAAAGGCTTCAAGTTTCTCTCGTCTGTCCCAAGGTCTAATAGTAACTGTGTCGCCATCTAGTGGCTGAAAATGTAATTAAAATTAAAGTATTGTTACGACAGAAGGAATCTGGCAACCGAAAGCAAAAAGTTTCAGCCAACGAATAAGAACTTTGGGAGAATTTGGAGAAGAAGAGTGGAGCGTTAACGGTCGTTTTGTATTGTAACGGTCGTTGTGTTGTAACGGTCGTGAGTTCGAAAATGGACGGTGAGCTGTTCTGAGACAGTGCGCGTAAGTATCAAGAAGTAACTTGATGTGTTGTGTATACGCGGAAGGATAAAAGTGGGATCTTTTATCGTTAAGTATCAAGAAGTAACTTGATGTGTTGTGTATACGCGGAAGTATAAAAGTGGGAACTTTTATGGCTAACTTCGAATGTCTACACGGACTGTCTTTTTGTTCGGCTAGTGTGTGAAAAGTTATTAGCACAGGACGAGAATTGGTTTACGAGTGAAGATCTTCGGGTGACCTGGTAAATCAAGTAAAAGGTAGTATTTAGTAAAATACACAGAGCTGATATTGTGTGCTCTACGCTGGAAGATTGATGACTTGTGCATGTTAATAGTTGATTTGTTGATAAGATACTTCATCCATATTTCCTTTGTAACAATTTACCTTTTGTATTGAATTTGGTTTTGAAATATAGCTTTTAATACTCACGCTCAGTGGCTATCCATTTTTGTGATCCGCAACATTTGGTGTCAGAAGTGGGATTATGATAATTTATTGAATGCCGTTAACTAGAAGTATGGATGAATTAGTAAAGTTGATAAATAGCTTGAAAGTCGATATGGCTACGCAGATGACTGATATGAAAGCCGATATGGCTACGCAGATGACTGATATGAAAGCCGATATGGCTACACAGATGAATGACATTAAAAGTCAAAATAATGACTTGAAAGCCGATATGGCTAACAAAATAGGTGACCTGGCCGCACAAAATACTGAGATGAGAGCTGAAGTGGCTTCTCAAGTTGGTAAGTTTATTGATCACTTCAAGGATCATAAAACCGAACTCAATAGACAATGCAATAGTTTAAATGTTGAATTTGTCAGTGAAAAAGATGATCTTGATAGTGTTAAGTTAGATTGTAAACATGGAAAAGAAAAAGAGAAAGGCAACGCATATAAAAATGTGGATCTGCTACTGGAAATCAAGAATCGTAGAGATAGCGCAGATAATGCCTTTGACCACGCAACTACTGGTAATGCATGGCAGAGTGTCTATGTCGCTGGTGACATGTCTAGGAACTGTGAAGAACAATCACACAGATCAGAGAGCTGCGAGACTATACAGTACGCTTTGCACTTCAAAATACCTAGGTATACAAGTCTGGCACGATCTGAAGAGAGATCCACACGAAAGGTATTCTATTCCTCGCTCTCAGCAAAATGCGTCATGGACAATTATCGCAAAGGCAGAGTAACGAGTGGTAATGAAGGGGAACGAAACAGAGTTTACGTTTCGCAGAGTGGTCCGAGTAAAGAAGAGGCGTCCGTTCATCATAGATACAAAGTGCCATTCGACTTTACCGCGGAAGTCGGAGAGATTTTTCCGAAGCATATAGCCACACTCGAATCGTTTATAGAAAGTGGGGATTTAAGGAAGAGGAATTCCGAAGGATGGCTTAGAAGCATAACAGGTGATGCTAGTAAAAGAGCTTCAGGCAGAGACAGTACTTCAAAGACTAACTTTCTGGATGAAACTAAGCCTCAGAGTTACGATCAGAGAGAAGTAAAGCCCTCAGACAATCTCAACGAAACCATGCTGAATTTCTTTTCTGAACAGTCAATGTGCAGATTTGGACATTATAACCATTTAGATTATAAGGATATAGAAAAGTTTTATCACGACTACAAGAGCTCTAAGGTGGACAATATCATGTTACAGAACTCGTCGCTGATCTCCAGAATGAACAATTTGGCAATCATGACTGATATTTCCCTGGCTAATTACAATGAGAGCTCCAAGAAAGTGAATTCGGAAGAAACAGCAAATATGACCTCCTCGGGTCATGTGTTTTGCTGGAGACCTGAGTGGCGCCATCGGATGGTAGATGAAAACAGCACAGGAGGTGTCGGCAACAAAGTGAGTCTTGTCTTGGCTCCTGCACTTGCTGCTTTAGGTCTCAAGGTCCCTATGATCTCCGGTCGTGCTCGCCAATTGACGGGAGATACTCTGGACAAATTGGAATCCATCCCTGGCTTCACAGTCGACTGCACTAAAGATAAAATCGAGCAGATGATGGAAGACGTCGGATGCTGCATCGTAGTACAGACAGAGGAGCTGGTGCCAACAGATAAGGAGATTTACCGCTGCAAGGATCTGACGGCTACCGTAGATAGCGTTCCTCTAAGGAGATGCTCAATTGTGTCCAAAAAGCTGGCTGAAGGAGTGTGCGCTTTGGTTTATGATGATGAATACGGAAAAGGAGCTATTGATCTCATCAGTACAGAAGATGTTGCTGTTGATTTAGTTAAGAAAATGGTTGCAGCATCACAAGCTCGTGGAATGAAGAGTTTGAGTTGTTCAGCTGTTATCAGCAACATGGATTCACCTCTTGAAAACTCTGTTGACAACTCTCTGGAAGTGATGGAAGCTGTTCAGTGTTTCCTTGGTAACGGATCCTTGGAACTGCAAGAGCTCGTCGAAGAGTTAGGAGGAGAACTTCTGCGTTTGGTGAACATTGTGGATAATAGGGTAGATGAAGCATCACGTGTCTGCAAGGTTCTGCATAACGGCAATGCTTTGAACAAGTTTCGTAACATGTTAATAGAACAAGGAGTATCTGAAGATGTTGCAAGCTGGCTATGTGAAGGTAAAACAGAAAAAATATTGCTAGCAGCCCGACACATCACTGATTTCACTTATACAGGAGAAACAGGTAAGGTTGTCGGATTAGAAGCTGCAGTTCTAGCAAGAGTATGGAAGGAGGAGATGGACCGAAGCGCTAAAAAGAATTATGGAGCTGATATAATTGTGAAGCACCTTGGGGATCAAATTGAATCAGGTGAAATATGGCTGAAGGTTCATCACGACAGTTCTGAATTAAGTGAAAGTCAACTGACAAAAGGGTCAGACTGGAGGATGAAACTCCTCCCTAGATTTTATGTCACTAATGACTTTCATTCCTTGTTACTCTTGATAGAAGTAAAAATCCAAAGAAGAAAACTTTCGACAAAGAAGAAAACTTTTTACAGGTTTTGCACGAAAACTCTTAGTCGATTCTTCTCCCTGCAGAGACATAAACGTGTTCACAAGGGCTATAGGCCTTACACGTATTATGTTTGTGGACGAGGCTTCAGTCAGAAAAGAAATCTACGTCATAATGAGATTCGCTTTCATTTTGACACAGACGTGGTATATCGCATTCGTCGACGTCCAGCTACAAAGTGCAAGGTGGTTCACGTGGATCGTTTGGCCCCGTTTCATCGAAGAACTGAAGAAACTTTGGAATCCAGAATTGTTCGGGACGAACAAGACCTAGGAAGGGGGCAGTGTTACGACAGAAGGAATCTGGCAACCGAAAGCAAAAAGTTTCAGCCAACGAATAAGAACTTTGGGAGAATTTGGAGAAGAAGAGTGGAGCGTTAACGGTCGTTTTGTATTGTAACGGTCGTTGTGTTGTAACGGTCGTGAGTTCGAAAATGGACGGTGAGCTGTTCTGAGACAGTGCGCGTAAGTATCAAGAAGTAACTTGATGTGTTGTGTATACGCGGAAGGATAAAAGTGGGATCTTTTATCGTTAAGTATCAAGAAGTAACTTGATGTGTTGTGTATACGCGGAAGTATAAAAGTGGGAACTTTTATGGCTAACTTCGAATGTCTACACGGACTGTCTTTTTGTTCGGCTAGTGTGTGAAAAGTTATTAGCACAGGACGAGAATTGGTTTACGAGTGAAGATCTTCGGGTGACCTGGTAAATCAAGTAAAAGGTAGTATTTAGTAAAATACACAGAGCTGATATTGTGTGCTCTACGCTGGAAGATTGATGACTTGTGCATGTTAATAGTTGATTTGTTGATAAGATACTTCATCCATATTTCCTTTGTAACAATTTACCTTGTATTGAATTTGGTTTTGAAATATAGCTTTTAATACTCACGCTCAGTGGCTATCCATTTTTGTGATCCGCAACAGTATTCAGGTTCTTTTAACCTTTAGGTAGAAAGCACTTCAACATTATGTTAATTTCCAGTAACTAAGCTGTATTAATTCGTTTTGTATATAGAATACGTTGATTACAATATATTAAGTATATAGTGTTAAAAGAAATTCAATTAAAATTCTTTATTTTCCCCTTAAATTATAAGAAAATGTTTTAAAGCAGATTTGGAGATGCATTTAAACAGGAAATATTGCTCACATTACTTCCAATTGGGATACTTAACTGTTGAATGAAAAAAAAAATAGTAATTAATGCGTAAACTACTGAAAAAATGTGTAATATTGAAACACAGAACATGTCATATTTAAGTATCAGAGGTACATGTTGATACGTTCGCTAGTCTTTTTTTTTTCTTATGTGCAATGCTAAAAAAAAAACAGGAAATCGTCTGTATTTCTTGATATTAAGCAGCTGAAATTAGTGGTGAATTTTCATTATTTTACATTGTATTTAATGTAGGTAAGCATATAATTTTTTTTATCTCAGTCGTTAAAAATCTGGGGATTAAATGTATTTTTTTTTACAGTTGAAATAAGTGGTGAATTAACTGAGTAATTCGAATAACGGTATGAAAATCCTATTTTTTTTATTCATAGGAAATAAAATTCGTCTGTACACCTCTGTATTATATACCGGAAATTATCCTTTATTCTAAAGTATTAATATTCAGTAAAACACTTTATCGCTAAATGGCTGATGCAATAATTTCGATTATTTCTCTGTAAAAATCTACCTAAAGTTCTCGTCTCTGCAAGTAAAAAAAATTAGATTTTCATTTCGTGCTGATAATTTTCTCATAAACACAGCACTCGGTGCATTTATTGAAGTCTTCCAATTCTGAGAAGTGATCGCTTCAAAAAAAAAAACGTTGATTTCGAGGTGGCTCGATTCGGGCCATGTAATGAACTAGCAAGCAAGCGAGTTACGATAACTTTGAAAGGAAATCTTTTTTTTGTAGAGAGATGCATTTAAACAGGAAATATTGCTCACACTACTTCCAATTGGGATACTTAACTGTTGAATGAAAAATAAAATTAGTAATTAATGCGTAAACTACTGAAAAAATGTGTAATATTGAAACACAGAGCATGTCATATTTAAGTATCAGAGGTACATGTTGATACGTTCGCTAGTCTTTTTTTTTCTTATGTGCAATGCTAAAAAAAAAACAGGAAATCGTCTGTATTTCTTGATATTAAGCAGCTGAAATTAGTGGTGAATTTCGCTATTTTACATTGTATTTAATGTAGGTAAGCATATTTTTTTTTATCTCAGTCGTTAAAAATCTGGGAATTAAATGTTTTTTTTACTAAACAGTTGAAATAAGTGGTAAGTGAGTAATTCGAATAACAGTATGAAAATCCTATTTGTGTTTTTTATTCGTAGGAAATAAAATTCGTCTGTACACCTCTGATTATATACAGGAAATTATCCTTTATTCTAAAGTATTAATATTCAGTAAAAATCTGCTCTAAAATACTTTATCGCTAAATGGCTGATGCAATAATTTCGATTATTTCTCTGTAAAAATCTACGTAAAGTTCTCGTCTCTCAAAGTAAAAATTAGAATTTCATCCCGTACTGATATATTTTTCATAAACACAGAACTCAGCAGCATTTATTGAAGTCCCGGTGCTTTTGACAGGTGATTGCTTTAAAAAAAATGACGTTGATTTCTAGGAGGCTCGTTCCGGTAACAAGCAAGCAAGCGAGTTACGATAACTTTGAAAGGAAATCTTATGTTTCATCACTTCTTAATACTTGAGAACGTCACTACATCATGAAATTATAAGTAATGTTTGATAAACCATGAAAATTTAGAGAATTACTCACCTTTTATTATAAGTGTAATCCCAGAAATGGATCCTAGAAGAGCTTTCTCGCAGTGAGTGAGATCTGACGTTCCAACAGGATGTGAGCTGGTGGAAGTGAGTCAGCATCACGAGTGCACGCGGAGTAAGTCACGTGAGAAGCGGCTAACGCTTGTTTATCGCTCCACTTGCCAAGGATAAGACTCAGACGACACATATATTTCATTTAAAATTTTTTATTGATTTCAAAGTATTAGGTGAAACAATGACAATGCGTGCACATGTAATGATTTCCATTGGTTTACAATTTTATACATTACACAATGATGCTTTTTCACATTGATTATACTTTACAGCCTGCTTATAAAAAAAATGCAGTTAACAGAGGAAATGGTTTTTACATACAGCTATCTACATATAATAATGATGACATGTAATATTTTTACATATATAGGGGGTTATATGCACACATTTGGATAAAATTATCACTTTTTTTTATACATAAATAGCTCAAACATATTAAAAATCACAGTGAAATATTCTTTTTTTTTTTCTGTTATGTTATTTTTTCATTGTTTTGTAGTGACCGTACGAAAGGGTGTCATAACCATTTTCTGAAATATATCTTTTATCGTCAAATGGTGACAGACCAAGTTTCACACCTTTCACTGTATGAAGATGATGGTTGCTACTTTGAATCCTTGTCAAATCTACTCGACAAGGTGATTTGTTTGTTAAGCAGTCTCTGTAATACTTGTGACGAAGGGTTCTTTTTACGATGTATTTGGGGACTCCTTTCCCCGTCTTCTTCTCCTCATGTAAACTCTGAAGGGAATACATTTTAGAACGAAGACCCGCAAATTGTTTGATAGGTACTCCTGAAAGTTCATCTTTCATTTTATCTAGTACCTTTTTATTATGTGTACTATGCAAAACATGGTCTATGTGATAGTCGGACGTGTCAAAATGATCTATATCTGCTTTCATATCAGCATACACGTCCTCGGTTTGAAGCTCGTAGCACAGTGAATCTGTATCAGTGAACAATAATTTAGCTTTTTCTCCATATTTCGGACTAATATAATCATAATGAAAGCTATACATCAATAGTTTACTAATATCTAGAATACTGAAACCAGCATAAATAGGCCTGGTGAGTTTCAATTTAGTTATCTTTGATTGCACACATGCGAGGACGTTGTCAAAAACACGAAAAGCGTGAAAAGCAGGTGATGCTACGAGTTTACATACTCTCTTCGGGCTCCGAGTCAATTCAATTTTCACTCGATTTCTCAAATTTTCCATCGTTTTTCCAAACACAGCATTATTCATCAGTTTGAAGAAGTCCTTCTCGAAGTCGTTTCTAGCTTTCTTCCGCTGATCTGTATTAAATTCTATATATGGTTTTAGCCAGCAAGACTGATTAAATTCTAAAACACGATGTATTTCCTTCAGCTGCATACCGAAGGCTAAATATTGTTTGAGATTTCGATAATGAAGGACATATTTTTCCTTAGAATTTAGATTTGGGGCTAATTTCACGACTGATTGGCTTGTATTTATTCCAAGGCTTTGGGCAACCTCTTGACAATATGGGGATAGCATGCTGCTGGTAATCTGAAGTTTCTCAGGGGCTAGTGGGTAATCATTATGTTTGTCGTGCAGAGAAACTGGATAATCTAAATCAACTTCCAATATGTACCCTTTATTCGAATCATCAGCAACTGTCGTAATATTTAGATATTCAATTTCTTCTTTATTAAGCCATCGAAAATCGCTTTGAGGGAGGCATTGTGATATTGCCCATCCATAAAGATTGTTGGCATCATAGTACATAATGTATTTAGAGGGTAACTGAGGATCATATGTGTCCAAATACTTGTTGTTTGCTGTACTAAGACGATTGCATATCACAGAAATTCCCCCTCGTATGCCTTTTTCCAGGAAAAGGTACATTGTAGGGCAGTTATCAACTCAAGATTTACATTTGTCATTTTTAAGCATGCTTGCCAGGCTAATCCAGGAGCCGTGTAAACATGACAGGGATCGATTTCATAGTATCTGATGCATAGTTTTCTGAAACTTTCAAAAACATCAGCTAAGAGGAGCACGTCAGTCTTCAGGTACAAGTCATGATACTGGCCTAGATTTTTTATGTTGAATGTATTCCATATTCTTATTGCATGGGTGTAGTCTTCTTCCCCTAGTGCTTCTTCTGTGAGTTGGTTGTAAAATGCTTCACGTGGTGGTAATACTATTTCTTCAAACTTTTCACTGTTGTCGATATAATCATAGGGGTAAACTCCTTTTCTCAAAACCAGATGTAGCCTTTCGGGTTCAAGATGGTCCTTTAAAATATGGAACTCATATGGTGATAAATTATTTACTAGCTTCTCAAGGGATGTGCTTAAAAACTGATAGGAGTCTATAAAATGTAATGTCCCCAGGGAGAAGGCTATGTATGTTTCCATGTTATTTGGAATGCAATTAATCTTCTTATTTTTGATTCTACCGATTCCCTGCATAATAAGATGGCTGTCATATCCCTTTAGATTGTGAAAGATAACTGGAATCCTATTGGTTAACTTAAAGTTCAGATTACAGGAATTATGAGCAGCTCCTCGGAATATACTTGTTATATGATCGTGATCTCTCACACGATCTGCTCCTAGGATACGCTTACAAATATGACAGTCAGTAGCGTTGCGAAATGATTCCTCTTCGTGATTTGAGAGTTGCATTGGCTTTATAATCGATAGTAAATTTTTGATGTTTTCTTCTTCTTTAAGCAGACATTCTAAAAATTCTTCTACCACATTAGGACCTCTATAAACTACTGGAGGTTTATAGCTGCAGCCATCAGGTCCAACAGCAAGATATGCACATCCACAGGGTTCATGATTTGCCGTGATAGTGGTGTGAGATTTTTCAGGATTAGGCATACAAGTGTCCACTTTCACTAGGAATGATTCAAAGTCGGCATAAATCACGTATGGAACGGGCTGCTGAAACTTAAAATTTGTGAATTTCAGCCATTTTTCTTCTTCAGTTGGGAATTCTACTCTCTGGGGTTCATGTTCTTGACAATAGGGGATATGATCCTTCAAGAGTGAATCATTTGCGAAACGGTGAAGGCAGTAATCACAGTAGAAATGTACACCATTATGTTTGGTGAGAGGACTAAGTAGCCTACTCATATTCTTAACGGAACAATAATGGTGCTTTTCATCATCCGATAACAGAAGGAGATTTGCATGCGCTTTAAATCTGAATGGCGTGATATAGAGTGGGAACACCTCTTTCTCATATCCAAAAACATTAACAGAAATATTGTTCATTTTTTCGAATTTAGATATATGATTTATTGTAACAGGGAAAATTAGGTCAGATGTGTTTAATTTTTCTTCTAAATGTATATAGTTGTTAAGGCGCTGCGGATGATCTGTGGCAGGATACAAAGAGGCTAAAACAGACCAGACAAAACATTTTTGGTCGGAATTACATACATTGACAATAGTGTGTTTTAACAGTAATTCTCTTGGAGTAGGGATATAACTAGATCCTGCAAGAGGTATATATTTCCCAATGTTCATTTCAGCGTGGAGTACAGCATCCAGTGTCCATCCACTATGTGCTCCTTCAAATTCTTCAAATGAGGTCTTAATCTTCTTATACGCAAAATCCAGTTCTCTGTTTAGGGATGATGTAGGAAGACTTGTGACACAGTTACTTCGGAAAAATGGAGTGCAGTGTTCGAAGGTAGAAGGGGAAACTTTTCGCCTCAAGCGCACTTGCACGACAAGGTACCATTTAATGCTACCTTTTGAAGTCAATTCTTCTTTCAGATGAGTTAGGAGTGACTCCCACGAGGATTCAAAGAAAAAGGTGAGGTCAACAGATGTTTCATCCGTTGCCATCAGTTTATTTGTTGACAGTGTTCTTTTCATTTCTTCTGTAAACTGAGAGGGGTCTTCAGGGTCTGGTTTTTGTTTCTTCTGGGGAATCCTTTCATCTTCAGAACGTTTTCGCTTATTATTGTGGGGCTTTCTTTGATGTCGTAAAAGATTGTCTTTTCTTCCAAACTCCATGGCACATTCTTCACATTTGTAGGTTTTTCTAGAGGTGTGGGAAACTCGTGACGCCGGACATCATCTCTCCTTGAGAAGGTTGATTCGCATTCAGAGCACTTAAACAGGCTATTTCCTTCGTGTTTTCTCATATGACGAATGAGATTTGTCTTGAGTGTGAAAGCCTTCTCACATATATTGCATGGATACATTATGTAGCAGTGAGTTGTAAAATAGCTGATTTATACTATACAAGGACGCCGAGAACTATCACTATTGCCGTTGGAAAAATCACGGAGACGCAGCAGCAGAGAACCGTTACTGTCAACGTCTGACAACAGAATGAGTAATCTGACTGATGGATGTCGTATTTATACAGGAAGAACTATCCCGCAGAAACTGTAATAAAAGACTGTCCTGCAGAAACGGAAAGAAACAATGCTATTGGGCAAAAAAATTTAAAAACACCGAAATAAAAATAAATTAAAAAAGAAAAAAAAAAGGTGAAAAGAAAAGAAATATCTGATTAAAAAAAATAAATTATATGAATTATTGAGGGAAATATTGGCTTGTATGTGTGGTGGAAAGGCCCGCGTCCGCTTTGAAACACACGGAGGCGGACTCATAGGATTAGCGTTAATCCGCCTCTGAGTTAGAACCGGGAGGCGGATCCCATAGGATTAACATGGATCCGCCTCTGCGTTAGAACCGGGATTCGAATCCCATAGGATTAACATGGATCCGCCTCTGGCTCAGAACTCTCCTTTTCCCCCTACTGCCGTGGGTCATGTGTTGGAGAGCCTTACACTGTACACGTTAAACAACACGCTTGATGGCCTTGATGGAAGCTCCCATAGGTCTCCTAATAGTTGTCAAGTGGACTTTCTCTTCCCAACCTTCTCTTAGAACGTCAGGGTCCTTATGACCTAACCATTTAACCCATTGTGTGCCAAAAAAGTGCTGCTCAAAGGTAAAATAACCCAATATTGCCCCTTCGAATGGCTTATCTGTTTTCTGATGACATCAACCTTTTAACTCAGAAATTTAAAAGATCTCGAAGTTACTCTTTAACTTTTCTCAGATTTCGCATTCTTTTAAATTAAAGACCATTTGCTTCAAAAATTCTCCGTAGTCACATATCTCTCTGCAAAAAAAATCACAAAAACCTCTCTGCAAGTAACACATCTTAAGCTTATTTCGTTAAACATTTTTGTTAAAAAATATTTTACTTTATCATAGCTAAAATATTCCCCTCAAGAATAAATATATGTCGATATATTTATAAAGAACCTGTTACTATAATTTCGTTTTTATGTTGCATTTTTTCTCCACAGGATTGCCCATCAGGATCAAAGGACTTTAGGTTAGAACAATGTGCAAAGTTTAACACCATTCCATACGAAGGGAAATACTACAGCTGGTATCCATATGAAAAAGGTTTGACATACATTTTCATGATCATTTTTTGCAACGTAGATTTACAAGTGGAACTGGACATAATATGCCAGCATAACTTAATTTCATTAACAATTTTATGTCTTATAATTCAGTTTGAAAAGAGTTTTTGCAAACTATAAATTATAGTTCTTTATACACTTAACTATGCAACATTTCCCTGCGATTTTATCATTTTCAAGCAAAAACCAAGAACAGAACAGGCCAGTCAACAAACATAAAATACGAACTCCTTTTTTTGCAGACTGATAATACATTTTAAAGGGGAACAGGGGATGGTTGAGGTGGTAGTGACCCAGGTTAGTAAGTAGATAATAGTTTCCAGGTTCAAGTGTGCCAGCGTTGATATTTATACTGTCTAACCAACAACATTTAGCCATCTGTAATAAAGGGGACACTAGTGGGTTTGGAAAGGCCATAGTGCAGCGAATGGGAGGACGGGAGTGACTCAGTCGGTAGCGCACAAGACTCGTAATCTGCAGTTCCCAGGTTCGAGTCCCGCCTGGACCAACGCTGAGATTAATCTCTGCGAAACTCCCAGCCCTGCCCTCGGTCAGTAGAGGACAACTATTGATTAGAAAGGCCACCATCCGTCAGATGATATGTTAAGCCATGGCCCATGTGCTTGAGAGCCATACCCTGTGCATGTTGAAGAATACGCTGGATGACCTTGATGAGTCTACCATCTGTCTGCTAACAGCTGTCCAATGGGTTCTATCCCCCAACTTTCTCTAAGCCCTCGAGGTCTTGTGACTTGGACATTTAACGGATTGTGTGAGAAAAAGCGGCGCTTTGAGGTAAAGCAACCCAATCCGTCGGATGGGACGTTAGGTGGTCCCGTACGCAGGAGAACCATGTTATACACAATAAAGAACACGCTGGATTGCCCTGACAGGAGGTTTCTGTCTCCTAATAGCTGTTTAGTGGATATTCTGCCCCAGCCTTCTTGGATCTAAATACAGTATTAAGTCCATTGTATGCACGAAAGAGTCGCTTAGAGGTGAAACAGCAGAACCCCTTTAAAGTAGATTCTCTAAAGAGGATGGCTGCCAGAACACTTTATCTTATAAGCTAAACTTCTATGAACACTATTAATTTCACCCTCCCAGATTGTCTAATGGCTTTGGGCATGACTATGAATCCTTGGCTTACTGTATTTGGTCCTTTGATGAGATGAATCTACCTCTGTTTTTATCATTTGTAGATTGACAGCTCAAATGAACAGATACAGTACACACGATATTTTATGACAGCTGATGAGTAATTGTGATAGAAGCTATTGGAAGTACCTGAACCCCTTGAATCTAGAGATATCGCTGATCTTTAACTGAAGCAATATATCTGACCTCCTGTTGCTAGAAACGTTTAGTGGGAAGGAACGGGTCATTGCCCCACTTATACATTAAAGAGTAGTTTCATATTGTTCCTACTTCTCTCAATGAACTCAATTTCCTTAAAAAGCTCACTAACTACATATATTCTTTCCATGAATTGAATGAATGAAGGGTATTCGGTAGCACTCCAGGCTCGTAATCTGCAGTTCTTAGGTTCGAGTTACAATTGTGCCTGCTATGAGATTTATCTATGCTTACTTCCGTCCTGCCCTCTGTCAAAAAGGAAACAGCGTTGAGCTTGGAAAAACTGCCTTTTGTTGGATGGGGCTTTAAGCCATGGTCTGATGGGCAAGACAACCATACACTGTGCAAAGAACATGCTGGATAGCCTAGAAGGGAGACTTCCGTCTGTATCCTTAGCAGCTTCCAGTGGATCTCCTTCCCCAAATATCTCTGAGCCCTTGGGGTCCTTGTGACCTGGCCATTTAGCTCATGGTGTGCAAAAAGTGCTTGAGGTAAAACAACACAATCCTTATTCTACAATCCCTGAATCAACGGGATCGCTGTGACATGGTCATTGCGTAGTTTAAAAATAAAACAGCTCAATAATTCAACCCATTTTTTTTGCCTCCCATTTATCAAATTTCCTTTTTGGATTAATTTTAATAGCAGTTAAGAAATGCCTTATAGATAAACTTTTCAAAATTCGTTAATGTTGTGATGTGTACTCGCATTAAACATCAAAAGTATCTTAACTAGTTTCTTTGATAATTTTGCAGCACAGAATCCTTGTGAGCTTAATTGTATGCCTCGAGGAGAGAGGTTTTACACTCGTATGGCGAGGAAAGTGATCGATGGAACACGTTGCTATAACGACGGCTCTTTAGACGCTTGCGTTGATGGAATTTGCATGGTGAGTAGCTAGAGCACAAGAAGTTTTGAAATTTGCAATGTGTAATACTTTAATATCTTAATTCCATTGGTATTATATTACCAATGGGCTTATAAAAGCCGTCGTCCCTCTAATAGGATGTTAAGCAGTGATCCGTGTGCAGGAGAGGCATGAACGCTGGAAAGCATACTCTGTGTGCGTTAAAGAACCCGCTGGATGGCTTTAACAATTGGCTTTAATCTATCTGCTAACAGTTGGCCAGTGGATCTTATTTCCCAACTGCGTCTGAGCGTTTACAGTACTTATGATTTGGCCATTTAGTCTACTGTCTGCCAAAAAAAGTGCCACACAGAAGTACAATCTTTAATATATGTGCAAGAAAAACTCAGCTATATGTGTTTTTCACCCAAAATATACAAGAAAGCATTGTAATTATCTTTAATATAGTTTCGAATAATTTTAGATTCAACTCATAGTGGAATCTCAATTTAAAGCTTTGCATTTCATATGCTGTATCAAGGAACTTTGTATAATGAATGCATTTCTCTCGTGAATTTTAAGGGGGAGGGATGGCGCAGTCGTTGGCGTGCCAGGATCGTAATCTGCAATTCCGAGGTTCGAATCCCACTTGGACAAGAGTTGCTATTTATTTCCACTAATCCCCCCCTTCCCTCTGTCAGAAAGGAAACACCGATGGGCTTTGAAAGACCGCCGTCCGTCGGATGGGGCATTAAGCCGTGAATCTGTGCATATTAAAGGACACGCTGGATGGCTTTGATGGGAAGCTACGATCTGTTTACTAACAGCTATCCAAGGGGTTCCCAACTTACTCTTAACCCTTGGGGTCCTTGCGACCCGGCCATTTAGCTCACTGTGTGCGAAGAAGTATTGTTCAGAGGTAAAACAACCCAATTTGGGAATTTTATATTTTATTTTCCATATTCGAATCTTCCTAAAAATGTGAGAAAAAGGCTCGGACCTAGAATGAAGTAGGTTAACAGTGTAAAACAGGATCTTACTTAGAACTGGCCTGAAGTGGGCGAATACAGAGTTATTGATCATGACGTTTTGCAATAAAAAAAAAGTTATAGTTTAAATGCACTTCAATAGGTTTGACTGCTTGATGTTTGTTGTATGTGGCTCGATAAATGGTATACGGCAACTATGAACAGTTTATTTTTTTAAATGAAATTTTCGAAAATTTATGCTTTCGTTAGTATAAATTCTTCGAATATTTTGTTTTATTTAGGATGAATTCTCTGAATGTTTATGTTTTAGTATGATCTCTCTAAATGTTTGTCTCAGCTAGTACGAATTCCTGGAATATTTATATTCCATTTATCACGAATTCTTTGAATATTTATGGTTCATTTGGTACATATTCTCTGAATATTTATGTTTAGTATGAGTCCTTTGAAAGATTTCTTTTTGTTAATATGAATTTTATTAATATTTTTTTCACTTATATAACTTCACTCCAACATATTGTATTTATGTTTTTAGTTACTATGAATTATCTGGATATTTATGCTTTTAATTATATGAATTCTCTGAATATTTATGTTTTATATATTATGAATTCTCTGAACGATTTATTTAAGTTTAGTTGATATTCATTCAATGAACATTAATTTCTTTTCATATAAATCCAAAACGTTTATGTTCCACTTAATATTTCTCTTTGAATTGTTTACATTTTTCTGGAAAAAGATTTTTTTTGAATTGCTTCCATTTCACTTGATATGAATTCTGTTTCCATAGCCAGTTGGGTGTGACATGGTCCTGGGCTCCGGTACCAAGGAAGACAAGTGCCGAGTATGTGGAGGAGATGGAAGCAGCTGCAGGTTGATCCAAGGCATCTCTGACAGCAATGATTTTCACGTGGGTATGTTACCATTAAGTCTTGATTCACGTGAAAACAAAAATTAAATGTTTATCCATGAATGTTTCAAAGTTGGTATAGGAGGGGCCAGAAAAGGACAGTCTCCTTCTTGGAATAAAAATCAAAGTAAATTGCAATCACAGTAAACCCTCGATTTAACGGACAAATTGAGGAAAATGGGAGTTCGTTTAATCCGAATATTCACGAAATGGTGAATGGGGTTTATAAAAAGCAGAATAATAAGTTAATATGTGCCTTTTATTATGTTTACTGATTTTGTACGAAATAGTGACAGATTCATAAAACTTAATTATGAATTTGCATAAGAACTGAAAGGTATAAATAATTATTACATGAGTACGATGGTATAGCCACTGTGATCAAGCATGCTCTTTAATTTCTTAAGTGTCTTTCTAATAATAATATAGAAATAAGAAAACAAATATAGAAATCCTGTTAAAAAATTCCTGCATTTCTGTATTCGTCAGAGATGCAAAAGCTGGTTCACAAAAATATGTTGTTGAAAATTGAAATTAAAAAATTGGATAGCCTTTTTTGGCAATTGCAGGATATCTTATCTCGGAAATCCAGACTTTTTGCAAATCCCCTGTTCGGTTGATTTGGGTTGGTTTACCTGTGAGCGGCACTTTTTTGCACACCATGGGCTAAATGGCCAGGTCACAAGGACCCCGAAGGCTCAGGGAAGGTTGGGGAGGGGACCCACTGGAACAGCTGTTGGGAGACAGATGGTAGTCTCCCGTCAAGGCCGTCCTGCACGTGCATAGGGTATGGCTCTCCCGCACACGGGCCACGGCTTAACGTCGGATCCGATGGACGGCGGCGTTTCCAAGCCCATCGGTGTCCCCTACTGACAGGGGGCAGGGCGAAGAATTTTGCAGAGATAAATCTCAACGCTGACCCAGCTGGGACTCGAACCTAGGAACTACAGATTACGAGCCTGGCGCGCTACCGACTGAGCCCCCGCTCCCCCCTGTTGGGAAACATTTATTTAAATCATTTGAAAACATTTATTACTTTTCTTCAACAAATGTGTTTTGTATGCAAGCAATATCCTTTGTTTCATTTATCGTTAATCTTAATTTTTTTTAACTGTTTTACACTGAAGTTTTTTCTTCCCTAGGCTACAATGATCTACTTTTGATTCCCGCTGGAGCAACATTCATTCATATTAAGGAAGTTCGGGCAACTAATAATTACTTGGGTAAGAAATTCTTTTTCAATGCAGCTATAGAATTTTTTTTAAAACTCTGTAAATATGTAATCTATAAAAGGTTTTATTCTGTATTCCTTTATTAGTTGATAAAAACGAGGATATTTCTAAATATAGTTTCAGATAATCGTGGAAGCTTTCCATTTTTAAATATTGATTATTAAATATTTTAAGTAATTTAGAATTTTAATTTCGTAATATATATTACATGCATGATGTTTAATACATATTAAATATTTATTTGCCTGTAACGTATCTGTTGCTCAATTTAAGGTTTTATAATGTTATAAACTGTTGAAGCCTTTGTTATTTATCCCAATTGAATTTTTTAACAAAGAAATTGTTTTATGTAGCTGTCAGGAACTTGGCTGGAAAGTATTACTTGAATGGAAACTGGAGAATTGAGTTCCCAAGGGAAGTGAAATTTGCAGGAACCCAATTTGTATACGAAAGGAAGCCTCAAGGATATCTGGCACCTGAGAGTCTAAGAGCACGAGGTCCTACAGCAGAACCCATATTCATTGTGGTAGGTAAAGCTCAAACTTCGTTTAAAAAAATTCCTTTGATGTTTCGCATATTTTAAAAAAATAACTTAATTAGTAGGTTTGTTAAATTAACTGAACACATACTTTCAACTCTTTGATGCTGAAAGTACTTCGGATTGGTAACTTTTGATACGTAACACCCAGAGGGACGAATTATCAGGCAACTGTCAAAAACAAAACTAATAATTTGGAAAAAACTGACATTAATCTTTAATTTAACCTGTTACTTTTTTGATAATTCTTCGAGCCCCGGGTGGATGTTTGTGTTGTTTTTCTGCTGAGGTCCTGCCATCCTCACAGACCTTCTACTACGGCATATAAGCTGACAGGCTCCTGTCAGACATCTGTGGCAAACAGCTGCTTGAGAGGGTATTTCTTTCTTTCCTTCCAATATTTTTCTTCATTCATTCTCATTTCGTTCCGCCATTTTTATAATTCCTTGGGCCACCTTCTATTCCCATTTAATTCTGTTATTTTTCTCCTTACAAATATAAGCTCGTGTCTTCGTTCGAAATATAATTCTTAATCCGTCTTCACTTCCCTAGTCATCAGATACGTAGACCCAAAACAAGCTGTTATTTAGTCTCATATGCATGGTTATCTTGATCAGCAGCTACTGAATTTGGCTACTGAAGCTCAATTTTAATAAGACCCTGCTTAATATTGTCCACCCACTTCATTCTAGGTTTTCCAGAGCATAATGTTTTCATATTTCTTTAACAGTTCCCCATTAACTGTGTAAAGAGCATTTGGAGCAGTCAGAATGAGCAGTCACTCTTGCAAATATTCGCCGTGTTATTCCAATATATTCCTCATTCAAAGAAATGCTTAAACGATCCTATGTACTCTGGAATCTTAACTTCATTACAGATAGACTATGCCACCTGCTATTCTGACATGTTTCGTTCCTTATGTTTGCTGAAAAAAACAATTGCCGCAATTATAATCTTCTCAAGATATAATAAAGTTCATTTTTATTTATCCTGATAATTATATTCAGTAAGCACCGAAAACTGAGCATCACAATCTTTTTTAACCCGTAATGTCTGTTTCAGCCATCCCATGGCAGAATGGTTAGCGCGCTTAACTACGACCATAATTACGAATGAAAGGTACCAGGGTTCCACCCCCAGGAGCTTTTCTTTTTGTATTGTGTTTCTACTAATCTCACCTCCTCACAGATCTTCTCTATGGTGTATTATACTGACAGTGTAACGCTCCAAACAATGTAGAATACTTAAAGTTTATTGCTCTGGATAGCTTTGACGGGCGCCAGGCAATCATTAACAAATTGCCAAAAATGTAGAATAAGTTGATTTAGGGTTCCAGTGCCAGTGAGCGTTCATAAGTGAGAGTCAAAATGATTCTCAACAAATAATAGTTAATGAAAAAAAAGATTCTAAATTCGCGTTGCTCAAGATAAAAACTATAGACTCAAAAGTTTGTAACATAACAAAATAGATTTATTTCCAAAAATAAGTAACTCACCAAGACATCAATGAAGAAACTAAAATCTGTGCTACGCACCTTACTACATCTCTCTGCTCTCAAAGCTCAAGTCCTAAAAACCTCCAAGTGCCTCGCAGGGCACGGTTTTGACAAAAGACCGGCGCATGCCGGGAAAGACATTTGCATACAATGACGGACGCAAGCTATGACGCAAGAGGGGGCGTGTCCTTGGCACGCGCTTTAACGGTTACGGTCGGAAGTTCGGAGTTGCGCGTACGCAACTCCTAGAAACTTGAAAACGAGTGCTGTGATGCCGAAACGGAAATAAAAATCCCCAAAATGATAAATATAACGTAAATTAAACAAAAACTGGTTAAGGTAAAGCAAAAGTGAACGATGGGGCATCACAACTCCCCCTTCCAAAGGGAGTCAAAATGATTGACCTAACAAATTTTGACGAGCAAATTTTGAATAAAGGACACATCTTACGTCATTTACACATGGCTAAACATAAATAAGTAGAAGTATGCTAACGCAAATTTGGATACGATGAACTATTCTTACTTTGACACAATTTTCCAGCACAACCAAAGGTACCTCCTCCCTTTTCCTCCTAACAAAAATATGTGTTACAGCTATCCTAGTGTACTTACGTACCAGTGGCTGTGACAGTTAACTGTATACTAGCATCATCGGTCTAACTAGTATCACATTCTGATACAAACTCGAAATTGGCATATCTTGAACTGTACAGTGAATCAGGTTAATAACTCCTAGCTTTTATAAGTCTAAAAAATGTTAAAAAGATGAAAAGAAAAAGTGATTCATTACATTTGTTGTTAGCGGGGTAATAACTTCCGCTTTTCCCCTAACCACAATAAACAATTCGTGAAAGCTAAATCTTCTCCTAAATCACATAGAAAAACGGGTATTCGAACACCGTTATCTCCTCCTAATTACATTCAAATACGCAAAGCTAAGAAAATTCAAAATTTACAAACAAGCGGGATTGTAATCATCCGCTAATTCTTCTCCTATTCACAGAAATCGCGATCTAGCTGAAATAAAAAATCATTAGTTACCTCCCCCTTCAGAGCTAACGTCCCCCTCCCAAAGGAGTTATGCTGATAACAACTCTGTTATCAGACTATGCCATTTGGGGACAGCTCCAAAAAGGTACACACAAAAAAAAACAAAATTCTGCAGTCATCATCATGGTCATCATCTATATATACCAATAAATACTGTCAATGTCATCCACAAAAATTACGTATCATTGACACATAAATATCACTGATGACACTGAACAGATTTAAACACATATACATAAATCGTATCTAAGAATAAAGAAAAAAGAGTGTAAATAATTTATAATATACGATGATCACATTTCATCCAATAACTTTTACATGAATCTCCTTTTTTTTTCATAAATTCACTTTGGAATGCACGTTATTTTACAATACAAATTCTTAAATCACTAATTCTCTTTTGTTTAACCAAAGTTTTAGGTCTAGTGTTATGGTTTGAAGCTTGACGTGGCAAAAAGTCTCTACTTCGTTCATATTCTATAGTTCTTGGCGCGTTCGGCGCAAATTGTCGGGACCGTGTAAATTGCGGTCGTGCGGGAGTCATTGTCATTCTACGCGACTCAACCTGATATCGCTGCTTTGGCGGGAATGGCATCCATTGTTGGTTATGTGTATTTGCTGCAGATTCTCTTCTTGCAGTGTATTGCCGAGCCAATTTGACTAAATTGGACACGGAATTTATGTTTCGTACTTCTAGGTATTCTCGGATGGGCAACAGTAATTGATACAATATGCAATTTACAATATCAATTTCAGCGGCATCAGCATCGTACAGCTGGTATAATTCTACTGTACCCCATATGAATTTTTCTATGTCATCTCTTTCCCTTTGTCTTCGTGAAAACAACTCTGTAGCTAGTTCTGTAAAATCATTATAAGCCGGATATATGTCCATGATTTCATTTTTAAATTCTTCCCAAAGTTCTATGCCATGACGACATCCTATGTTATTCCACCATTGCTTAGCACATCCAATTAGGCAAGATCTGCTAAAACAACTTTTTTGTTGCTTGGCACTTCATGTAAACGGAAGTGCTCCTCCATGGACTTGACAAATGTCCACGATGACGGACGTTTCGAACCGTCGAACCTTATCTCAGGTAAAGGCCAATTTACATAAGGACTATAGTTAATGGATGGGTTGGCAAATTGTCGTTGTGGCGGTTGAAAATACTCTGTTCTATCGCTTGCTTCTGACGGAACAGAAAATGGAACCTTACGTTCAAAGTTTCTTCGTTGGTGAACTGACGTAGCATTGTCAGCAAATTTAGGGGTTGTTGTCGTTCCCCTTTTCTCCCGATTATCATCAAGCAGATTCATTAGCACTTCTGCTTCCATCATTACATCTTTCAATCTACCCTTTTCTCTTTCTATGTCGGGAGTCATTATGGCGGAATCGGCCATACTATTAGCAGACATGTTTAGCGGTCTGCTGAAATTTGGAATTTTGGAAATTTTGAAAACGTTTTATCTTGAGCAGCGCTCAAAGGTACTGCTATACAACAATAATAAAGCTATAACTAAGCTTTACAAAAAATATAAATTTGCTTGTAAAAAAAAAATTTCTTATCGTCCTACGTACTTGTGTGTCCGGACACTTCTAATCATTACATACAACAATCTTAAATATTCAGCAATATCAAAGCTGAAACTTCAGTACCTTTGAATAATATACACAAACGTTAAGCTACTTGCTCAACAAAAATTCTCGGCTTAAGCTGCCGTTAAATCTACAACTAGTATATACCACTATTGAGCTCAAAAAAAATTACTATCTTTAAATACTGGCGAGTCCCTGTTCGTTGCGCCTCTTCTTTTATGCTACTCTGTAACGCTCCAAACAATGTAGAATACTTAAAGTTTATTGCTCTGGATAGCTTTGACGGGCGCCAGGCAATCATTAACAAATTGCCAAAAATGTAGAATAAGTTGATTTAGGGTTCCAGTGCCAGTGAGCGTTCATAAGTGAGAGTCAAAATGATTCTCAACAAATAATAGTTAATGAAAAAAAAGATTCTAAATTCGCGTTGCTCAAGATAAAAACTATAGACTCAAAAGTTTGTAACATAACAAAATAGATTTATTTCCAAAAATAAGTAACTCACCAAGACATCAATGAAGAAACTAAAATCTGTGCTACGCACCTTACTACATCTCTCTGCTCTCAAAGCTCAAGTCCTAAAAACCTCCAAGTGCCTCGCAGGGCACGGTTTTGACAAAAGACCGGCGCATGCCGGGAAAGACATTTGCATACAATGACGGACGCAAGCTATGACGCAAGAGGGGGCGTGTCCTTGGCACGCGCTTTAACGGTTACGGTCGGAAGTTCGGAGTTGCGCGTACGCAACTCCTAGAAACTTGAAAACGAGTGCTGTGATGCCGAAACGGAAATAAAAATCCCCAAAATGATAAATATAACGTAAATTAAACAAAAACTGGTTAAGGTAAAGCAAAAGTGAACGATGGGGCATCACAACAGGCTCCTGCCAGATCTCTGCTGCAAGCAGCTGCTTGAGTGGTAATTTACTTTCATGTGTGTTTGAAATACTACATCAAAATCTTTTCCATTTTCAGCTTCTATACCAAGAGAAGAATTTAGGGATCACTTATGAATATTCCATCCCTGAAGGAGTGAACACAGCGAAGCCAGACACATACTCTTGGACATTTGGGGATTTTGAAGAATGTTCACAGACGTGTGGGGGAGGTAACATGAATTATTTAAATTACAGATTTAAAAGTAGAATTTAATTTTACTTCGGTTATTCTATGAACATATACTGAAAAGCAATATTTGCATTCTTCATAAAATCTTAAATGTAGATTCAAATTTTAAGGGTGTTTAAATTTATGATTTCTGCTTTGTAAAAATCATGGGCCATAAGATCTTTTCCCTTTTTCTTAGGCACTCAAGTGCGATTGGTTCAATGCATACGAAGCAGTGACAGAGAAGTCTTGAGTAACGATCTTTGTGATCCAGTCTTAAAACCAGTGACAAATGGCACCTGCAATTCCCAGCCATGCCCTGCAAGGTTGTATAACATGAAATAAATTTTGTTTATATTGTTTAGCAACCATTTACACCAGACGCGTCCAACCAGCGGTTCATTACAATAGAACTTACAGTTCATGAAACTAACAATCAATGCACTTCGTCTGGCTCATTTCTTTCAATTATTTTGACCAAACAATTTTAAGTACTTAACTAAACGATTTTGCCACTTCATAATAGTCATTAAAATGTATATTTTATTTTTAATAAGGGATTTTATTGATTTGTTGCTTTACCTCTGAGCAGCACTTTTTTGCACAACATGGGCTAAATGGTCAGGTCACATGGATCTCGAAGGCTCAGAGAAGGTTGGGGGAGGGGACCCACTGGAACAGCTGTTGGGAGACAGATGGTGGTCTCCCGTCAAGGCCATCCAGCGTGTTCTTTAACGTGCACAGGGTATGGCTCTCCCGCACACGGGGCCACGGCTTATGGGCTTCGACTGCTAGATCCAATCGGGAATGAAACCTTCACTATCTTGAAAAGAGAAAATTCACAGCAGGAACAAACTGCGAGCCTCAGTGATATCTTAGGAGACCTTAACTTCTCTCTAGATAACTTTGCCCAGTCACCCCAAAGTCATTTGTGTTTCCCCTTCCTAGTGCCTTTCTCTTTCCAAGATGGGGAAATATTTTGCGCCCGACCTGAGTTTAATAGCAACTCTTTAAAATTCTTCCATTGTACGCAAATCCCCACTTACATACAGGGTTTGAAGCCTGACCTCACTAGGATCAAGCATAGCTTTGCTATGATATTCTCATTATGGACCAGAAAACATCTGAATGTGGCAACTTTCAGATATTTTCTGGCCTTTGCACCCTAAAAAATAAATACCCCCTCAAGCAGCTGCTTGCCACAGTAGATCTGACAGGAGCCTGTCAGATTTATATGCCAGAGTAGAAGGTCTGAGAGGATGGCAGGACCTCAGCAGAAAAACAACACATACATCCATGCCTTACCCGAGGCTCGAAGCCAGGTCCCTTAAATCAGTTGGGTTGGGTTGTTTTATCTCTGAGCGGCACGTTTTTGCACACCATGGGCTAAATGGCCAGGTCACATGGACCCCAAAGGCTCAGAGAAGGTTGGGAAAGGGGACCCACTGGAACAGCTGTTGGGAGACAGATGGTAGCCCCCCGTCAAGGCCATCTAGCGTGTTCTTTAACGTGCACAGGGTATGGCTCTCCCGTACACGGGACCACGGCTTAACGTCCCATCCGACGGACGGCGGCGTTTCCAAGCCCATCTGTGTCCCCTACTGACCGTGGGCAGGGCGGGGAATTTTGCGCAGATAAATCTCAACGCTGACCCAGCTGGGACTCGAACCTGTGAACTACAGATTACGAGCCTGGCGCGCTACCGACTGAGCCCCCCCCGCCCCCCTTAAATCAGTAGTCAAGCGTGCTAACCACTCGGCCATGGGACGGCCGTATAATTCAAATTTCAATAAGAACCTTCCTTTCATTTATACTTCAAAAGCTATCAAATAATTCAATAAGAAAAAAAGAAGACAAATGCCTTTCTATTCATTCGCTTTTATATTTCCCATAGACTGCATATGATTGTTCCGTTTGAAGCACAAAATACCCGGAACAAAATGAAACTAATCCAAACTGATTCTAACTATTACTAGATTTATTACAAAAATAGAAAGTAAATTTCAATATGAACAAACGTTGAGACTTTCTTTTTGTTCTTCAGGTGGCATATCGGAGAGTGGACTAACTGTTCTAAGCCTTGTGCAATTGGCACTCAGTATCGCATTGTGTACTGCCAGCAATTAACAGAGAAGGGCTCTTCGATATTGCTGCTCGATAACATGTGTCATGAGCCAAAACCTCTCTTTATGAGAACTTGTAATGAAGACATAGAATGCCCAGCTTGGTACAAAGAACCTTGGTCAGAGGTAAGAGACAGAGATTTGCTGAATTTCTCTCAGCTGTAGAGTTTAATTGGTTTGCAATTTTGAGTTTAAAACCACTTCTGAAAGGAAGTAAACAAAATGGATATTTTTTAAAATTAGTTTAGGTTTGGTGCATTTGACCAGTCAAAGTTTGACGAGGGTTAGCCTGGTTGGTTCTACTTCTGAGCAGCGATTTTGTGCACAAAAATGGGATAAATTGGCCAAATCATAAGGACCCCAAAGACCCAGAGAAGGTTGGAAAAGTGGATACAATGGATAATCGTTAGGAGAAATGTGGAAGCCTCCGTCAAGGCCATCTAGCGTATTCTTTAATGTTCATAAGCTACGACACTCCTATGCAGAGGTCAAGGCTTAACTATTCGACAGACAGATGCCTTTCCAAGTCCACCGGTGTCTCCTTTCCCACAGAGGGCAGAAATTAACGAAGATCACAATGCTGGCATAGTTGGGACTCGAACCTGGGAACTGAAAATTATGATCCGGGCGTGCTACTGATTGAATCAAATAAATGGTGACGAAAAAGATGAAGAAATATGTTTTATAATATTCAAAATCGTAAGACTAAGATTTTGTGAAGGTTAATCAGGGTTGAGTTGTCACACAATTCATGTGCAAATTACTTCAGGAAATTTCGGAACATGGCTGAAAAAGGGAGATCCTCGGGAGAAAAGTTTTATATGAAAGTCATTAAAGTCATTAAAATTTATTCTGCACAGAACTGAGCATGACATAACGCCTTTCCGTGCTTGCTAATTTTGCATTTATCAAGACAAGGCATGGCCTGTGAGAAAATATCTATACTGACCACGTCAACACTGAAGTCTTCGACTTGAGTTGGGTTGTTATTACCTCTGAGCGATACTCTTTTGCACACAATGGGCTAAATGGGCAGATCATAAGGACTCCAAGGAGTAAAAGAAGTTTGGGTTGGGTTGTTTTACCTCTGAGCGGCACTTTTTTGCACACCATGGCTAAATGGCCAGGTCACATGGACCCCGAAGGCTCAGAGAAGGTTGGGGGAGGGGACCCACTGGAACAGCTGTTGGAAGACAGATGGTAGCCTCCCGTCAAGGCCATCCAGCGTGTTCTTTAACGTGCACAGGGTATGGCTCTCCCGCACACGGGGCCACGGCTTAACGTCCCATCCGACGGACGGCGGCCTTTCCAAGTCCATCGGTGTCCCCTACTGACCCTGGGCAGGGCGGGGAATTTTGCGGAGATAAATCTCAACGCTGACCCAGCTGGGACTCGAACCTGGGAAGTACAGATTACGAGACTGGCGCGCTACCGACTGAGCCACCCCCGCCCCAAAAAGAAGTTTGGTGGGAGGGGACACGCTGTTAGGAAACACATGCAAGCCTCCCATCAAGGCTATCTAACGTGCACAGGGTATGGCTCTCCTGCACAAGGGGCCACGGCTTTACGTCCCATCCGACGGACGGCGTCCTTCCAAGTCCATCGGTGTACCCTTTCTCACCGTGGGCAGGCTTGGTGTTAGCTGATAGATGTAGAATTCTAGAGTTAGGAATGAGCTCACTTCGCAGTCCCTTTATATATCTCAGGTGTAACGTTAGAAAATTAAGAGGCAATAACTGAAAATTAATTATTCGAAATATTATTTTTAATTTCGAAGGGAAATAAAATTTCAGAAAACTTATATTTGATTAACAAAAAAAATTACAGTTGTGATTGATTTTATTGCAAAAAACTTTTAAATTAGCGTGTTTGTTAACACACTAATGATTTCCTTCTGACTGAAATGCACTCTAAAATTAATCACTTCAGGGCGTAACGGGGTTTGTAAGCACCTGGTGCACGTTTGTAGATAGGAAAGTTTTGCAGTTTCAACAATATTTCAGCAGTATTACAATCCGGTTAGTATGTGTATTAATATTAATTACTGCATAAATATCATTTCAGTGTGACAGATCCTGTGGTCTTGGTAACCAAACCAGAGAAATAAGCTGTCGAAACCGAGAACACGGAGAAGTCTTGGAAGATTTTCAGTGCAGCTCTTCAGCAAAGCCTGCAGAGTTTCAAGAATGTTCCCTTGGTCCTTGTGAAGGTGTTGAGTGGATAGTCTCTGACTGGAGTGGAGTAAGTAGTAGTTTTTTTCATCTTTTGAAACCAGAAAAAATAATTCTCAAACACGGATAATGTAAATTAGGTTTTTTCCAGTTTATTTATGACATTGACCTTTAGGGAGTAGCCAGAATTATTATGATAAAGCATTAAAGCAAAGTTTTGCTATTATTAATAACATTTAAAATGCAACCTTCTCAAATATTATATTCTCTATCAGTTATAATGCTGATTTTTGTGCACATACCAAATACCTTTAAGATTTTCGTTTCAAAAACTACTTTGTCAGCAATTTACACACACAATTAGTTGTATCAAGAAGAGATTTATATGTCTGTCTACGTACAAATGAAAGTTTACAAATTTTATAATCTTAAATGTTTGAAAGGTAATATTCTCATTTGAATAAATAGCAGTTTTGAAGATATAAATATATCAATTTTTACAATACATTGCACACGAAATAACCCTTTAGTGAGCTGATAAACTCTTAGACTTTCAGGGAGGAATAGAGTGATCTTGTTTTTTTGTGCACAGTGTGAAGGCTTATGCAGTCCTCAGATGGAATCCAGAGAAGCCTACTGCTCGAATGAAAATGGAACCATCTTCTCAGATGAAGCATGCGATCCGAAAAGAATTCCTGAAATGACTCGACCATGTCCAGAATCAGCTATCTGTGAACCCATGTGGCATACTTCGCAATGGACTAAGGTAGGAACATTTGAACCGCATTATTATTCTCATTTTAAAGGAGTAATGAAAGTTGTTCATAAATCAGTTTACACATCTAAGTCTGCACCTACCGATGAATAGCTATCGTATCATCAAGTTCCTTCCTCCTTAAGCAGTCACGAACTACGGAAGTCCAACTAGTTTGTGTAATTTAATTCTTACAAATTATCTTGAGCAGCTGTTATTTCATTTAGCAATTGCAGATCTATTTTAACAGAGATCTTTTTCACTTTGCCCATCCACCTCATCTTAGATTTGCCCCTTTTTCTCAGAAGCTTTTAGGGGCGGGGGTGGCTCAGTCGGTACACCGACAGGCTCGTAATCTGTAGTTCCCAGGTTCGAGTCCCAGCTGGGTCAGCGTTGAGATTTATCTCCGCAAAATTCCCCGCCCTGCCCACGGTCAGTAAGAACACCGATGGGCTTGGAAAGGCTGCCGTCCGTCGGATGGGACATTAAGCCGTGGCCCCATGTGTGGAAGAGCCATACCCTGTGCACATTAAAGAACACGCTGGATGGCCTTAATGGGAGGCTACCATCTGTCTCCCAACAGCTATTCCAGTGGGTCCCCTCCCCCAATCTTCTCTGAGCTTTCGGGGTCCATGTGACCTGGCCATTTAGCCCATGGTGTGCAAAAATTGCCGCTCAGAGGTAAAACAACCCAACCGAAGCTTTTAGGCACACTGTTCATAACTCTATTCGCTAATCTTCAGTTCTGATGTTGATTACGCCCATGGTGTGCAAAAAAGTGCCGCTCAGAGGTAAAACAACCCAACTGATGTTGATTACATAGCTAAACCAATGTAACCTCTCTCTATGTAAGATGTTACGATAAGACGATTGATAGCACCCTCTAATTTCACAATTATTTACATAAAAAATGAAATACTCGACATCTCATACAAGCATCTGCAATCAAAAGTGAGAAATTCCTCTTATCTTACTTATATAGGATCGAAGTTTCTTCTGAACCCTTTATAAGTCCCTACCGAGCATCTTAAGAAGAGGACGAACTATCTGTAGCCCAATTTCATTCTTTAGTTATATATGTCTATTTTTTTTCCATAACAAAAATTACCCCTCAAGCGGTTGCTTGTCACAGAGGTCTGACAGGAGCTTTTCAGAAATACCTATTCTCCTGTTTATCTCGCAATGCAAATTGTTAATTTCCGTCAAAAAGCTCCCAAGGAAAACTAAGAATTTTTTTATGAGTATACAGAGAGAATAATGATGAGTTAAAGACTGTACAATAATACCTCGATTTAGAAACTTAATTCATTTCCCCAAAACTATTTGTATGACAAAAACTCGTAACATGAAAATAAATTTCCCATTTCTACCCATTTTATAAATTTTAATGTATCCCAGAGATCAAAAATTTCTTACCTAACCTACACAGTTGACCTTAATACAAAACAGAATGGTATCTAAGTATGAAAAAATAACCCAAATGATCAATTGCTGTATTTAAATGACATTTTAATCATTACCTATGCATAAAGAATAGTTGCATCATTAAAGCTGTATGGAAAGTGTATGGAGATTGTTTGTCATCCTTATTATAAATATGAAATAACAAAAACAAACGCTTAGTACATATTAAGAAATTGAATTCGCGCGTTGTTGGACACATTTTTTCCCCAAGGTCAACTAAATTTTCGCTTATACGAGCTCCTTCCTCACGCAATGTAACGCTCCAAACAATGTAGAATACTTAAAGTTTATTGCTCCGGATAGCTTTGACGGGCGCCAGGCAATCATTAACAAATTGCCAAAAATGTAGAATAAGTTGATTTAGGGTTCCAATGCCAGTGAGCGTTCATAAGTGAGAGTCAAAATGTATCTTAACAAATAAAAGTTAATGCAAAAAAGATTCTAAATCAGCGTTGCTCAAGATAAAAACTACAGACTCAAAAGTTTGTAACATAACAAAATAGATTTATTTCCAAAAATAAGTAACTCACCAAGAACATCAATGAAGAAACTAAAATCTGTGCTGCTACGCACCTTACTACATCTCTCTGCTCTCAAAGCTCAAGTGACAAAATCCCAAGTGCTAAATCCTCCAAGTGCCTCGCAGGGCACGGTTTTGACAATTGGGCCGGCGCATGCCGGGAAAGGCATTTGCATACAATGACGGACGCAAGCTATGACGCAAGAGGGGGCGTGTCCTTGGCACGCGCTTTAACGGTTACGGTCGGAAGTTCGGAGTTGCGCGTACGCAACTCCTAGAAACTTGAAAACGAGTGCTGTGATGCCGAAACGGAAATAAAAATCCCCAAAATGATAAATATAACGTAAATTAAACAAAAACTGGTTAAGGTAAAGCAAAAGTGAACGATGGGGCATCACAGCAAGTCATCGGTTTCCGATAGGAAGGAGCTCGTTTAAGCGAAAACTGTGTCCTAAATCAAAAAACAGGTTTAATTTGTGCATTTTCTGTAAGCGAAAACTTGTCAAACAAGGGATTACAGTATATTAAATACGCACAAACAAATAAAAATCCCAAAGTATTAACAAAAGTATAGCCTAAAAAAGGAATATAATTTAGAAATATATTAATCAGGTTAGGAATCTGGAATGCATCTCCCTCAAATAATATTTTTTTATGAGATATTTGTATCCGCTAACACGATTTCATCTTACACAATTTTTCTAAAGAACTTATCTATCGAGTCATTTTGTGACAGGATTTGGGTTGGGTTGTTTTACCTCTGAGCGGCACTTTTTTGCACACCATGGGCTAAAGGCCAGGTCTCAAGGACCCCGAATGCTCAGAGAAGGTTGGAGGAGGGGACCCACTGGAACAGCTGTTGGGAGACAGATGGTAGCCTCCCCGTCAAGGCCGTGAAACGTGTTCTTTAACGTGCACAGGGTATGGCTCTCCCGCACACGGGGCCACGGCTTAACGTCCCATCTGACAGACGGCGGCCTTTCCAAGCCCATCGGTGTCCCCTACTGACCGTGGGCAGGGCGGGGAATTTTGCGGAGATAAATCTCAACGCTGACCCAGCTGGGACTCGAACCTGGGAACTGCAGATTACGAGTCTGGCGCGCTACCGACTGAGCTACCCCCGCCCCGTTTGTGACAGGATGCATTTATGCATAATGTATTGCACCAAACGTTGAAGCAGTTTTTTATTTCCTTAAAGTAGCGATTTGATTATTTTTAACACAGTCTTTCCTTTTTTCATTGCAGTGCTCTGCTAAATGCGGGACTGGTGTGGAGACCAGAGTTGTCTTCTGTGGTGTGTGGGAAGACAACGTTGTCATGAAGGTCGATGAATCCAAATGCAATTCGGACACAAAGCTTTCTGAAGTGCAAAATTGCAGTCACGCACCTTGCAAGGGAGTGTGGTTTCAAAGTCCCTGGAACAGGGTAAACTGTTTTACCTTATTTTAACTCTTTGAATTTTGCTGTAAAGTCTGTAATTATTTTATTTTTGTGACAATAATTTTGTTCTAAATGCGTGAAACAAAATGAAAAGCACAATTTTGGTGATGGTAAAAAAATAAGAGTTTATTTTAAGGAGCCATGGTTTTGTATTTAATTATTTGAAAGATGAATTCGAGTTCAATATAAAAAATCTTTCCTAGTTTGTTTTTCTTTTTTTTTTCTAAAAGAGCGAACATTTTCAAGCATGTAACTAAACTTATACTGCATTTTACTTATATAAAATAGCAACATGATATTGAAAATTCCTCTTTACAGCAACCCTGGATATTACTCGACAACTTGTTTTATTGATTTTACCCAGGGGTGTCAAATATAACGTCCACCAGACTATTTCATGATAATTTTTTAGATACGGATATTATACAAACCCTGGGTTTGTTTAACCGAGATTTCAGAATGAAAAATTGAAACCTCAATTTATGAAAGCCTTAGTAACTCTAACTATTCCACATCTATATATTATAACTGCCAGTGGTCTAATGAATATTTTTTATAGGAATGGGATTCTTATTTTTATTAATGCAAACTGATAAATTATTTCTTAAAAATAAAATTTCTTTCAATTCCTCGGCAGTGCCACCGAAAATAATAACCGTTTGTTTATGAGTCAACGATTCTCATGGTTAGGTGTTTGTTCGGGATGTTTTCTAAACATTTATGGATGATTATTTGATTTTTTTTTAGTTTCCCAAATCCGAGCTGGTGTACGAATTTAAATAAAAAAATTCCCCAGATATATAAAATAGGTTATATTTCGTTTCGACGCCGTCCCATAGCCGAGTGGTTAGCGCGCTTGGCTACTGATCTAAGGGACCTGGGTTCGAACCCCGGGTAAGGCATGGATGTATGTGTTTTTTCTGCTGAGGTCCTGCCATCCTCTCAGATCTCCTACTGTGGCATATAAACTGACAGGCTCCTGTCAGACCTCTGTGGCAAGCAGCTGCTTGAGGGGGTATTTATTTTTTATTTTTTCGTTTCGATATTTACGTTCAGATATTTCTATGAAATCAGACAGCTCTTTGACCCTGCGGAGTACTCAGAACATTTTAATTGAGGAAGAGGTTTGATATGTTCAAATCCAATGGAAGCGTTTTGATATGTTTGATTCCTATTGGGGGACGGAGGATTATTAGTCTAATTTTTTGGCCCTGCTTGAGTGTTCGACTTTCGTGGACTGCTTTGAAAATTAGTATTATTTACGCCTTAATTTGGGGGATTATAATTCCCTCTCACCTCCTTAAGAATGCCATCGATTTTATCCATGCGTTAGTGTAGAGTAGGGTTCTCAAAGTGGGGTACGCAGTAAAATGCTTTGCGGGTACGCCGTGAGAGCTCAAAGTCACTAGATCTAGCAACAAAGTCGCTAAATTGGCAACACTGCTATTGATTAATTTCTGAGAATTGGGTTACGAAGCACACGCTGTAAAATGTTTATAATTTTATAAGATTTGTTAAATTGTTTATCTTTTTTTGTGTTTATCGATATATGCAATTTTGAATACAAAATATAATGTGTATATATATATGTTTTTTTTATTCTCATTGTTATACTATAGCTATAGTTTTATCTATCTATACAATGAGTACGCCAGTTACATACACATTTCCAGGGGGTATATGAAGCATAAAAGTTTGAGAACCACTGGTTTAGAGGCTAACCGGCACACAGACTCTATATTATCTTGAAATAACTGTCCTAATATAATGTCCTTTCTATTTTCTTGGGAAAAAAATAGCCTTTCTTCCATGAAAACCATGGACGAATGAAAGTTCTATGGCCTAGTATGCATATGAAACCATGTTGCGCAACGAAAGGTGTTCCAAGTGTCGTTGCACGTAGGAAAACTGACTCATACGTAACTCTCTCATCATGTTTGCTCCAAACTACTGTTTGGCATAACTGCTTCATATGTAAAAGCGATTTCATGTTCGATAAAAAAAGTGGTCTTTTCAAAAGGTGGCCTTTCCAAGCCCATCAGTGTCTTCTACTGACTGAAGGCTGGGAGGGCAGTTTTGCGGAGTTAAATCTCAACAGTGGCCCAGGTGGAATTCGAACTTGGGAACTGTACAGTTGCTCAAAAAAGTATCCGAACACTATGGTTGATTACAGAATTCAGAGAAAATATCTGGCAAAGATTTTTTAGAAATTAGTGATCTGGCAACCTTCGTGTCACGCGACACGAAGGTTGCCAGATATTTTTTGTAATCAACCATAGTGTAACCAACCATTATGTAATCAACCATAGTGTTCGGATACTTTTTTGAGCGACTGTAGATTACGAGCCTGTCACGCTACTGACTGATCCACTCCTACCCCCAGTAATATATGCAACTCCCAAAGACGCCATGATTATAATGAAGCTATCACAGTGCCTTTTTTGTTCAGGTCCCGAACTTCCAACCATTTAGTAAAACTAAGGTTAACAAATTCCTTTAACGTTTCACTTAGAACGTAGCATTAGCGTGTAAATATTTTATAACACAATGAATATTAAAAAACGGTTTGGCAAGTGATAATAATTCATCGAATATTTACATTCCTTCAATTCACTAACGGACTGAATGTATGTGCTGAAATAGCATTACCCCCATACACATTAAAAAGAAATATTTATTAGAAAACCTATTATTCAGAATTGTAGCTAAAAATAACAATCATCCTATAATAGACAAAATTAAAGAAAACTACCCAGACATTACTTTAAATTCATCAATAAATAAAAATAAACTAATAAATATCATATGTAACAATCCAAGTGAAAACATTATTACTCAAATTCCTTACTGGACTTCTACATTTCCAATCCTAAATTCAAAAATACCTGGAGTTGAAACAAAAAAAGAAACTGACATATCTATATTAAAATCATTAGCAGATGATTATATAAATGATAAATATCCAAACTTTGTCCATATATTTACGGATGGGTCCCTCAATGTTGATCAGAAAACTCTTTCTGGAGCCTTTTGGTGTCCATCTGATAATTATGAATACCTTTTCAGACTTACTAATATATACCCAATTATCATTGATGAACTCACAGCTATAATTTTGGCCGTTAACTGGGCCCTTAAATTTGAAAAGAAAAATATAGTCATTCTGACTGACAGCAAAGCATCAATAGAAGCCCTTTACAATTTTAAAATCTATATTAGTGATATTTTAATCTTAATAAATCAACATATCAAAAAACAAAATATCATTCATATACAATGGATAACCTTCACTTGCTGGAATTAAACATAATGAAATAGTAGATAAATTAGCTAAAAAAAGCAAATCAGATCTCTCCAAACTTAGAAACACCTTTTTTCATATATATTTTTAAAAAAAAAACAACTCATAACAGATATTCAAAAATGGTATGACTACAACGCTTCTGTTTTTTATTAGAAAACCTATTATTCAGAATTGGTATGGTATTCAGAATTGGTACTCACAGATATAAAATTATATATTACAGTATTGGTATTCAGAATTGGTACTCACAGATATAAAATTCTCATAAAATTAATAAATTTAGTGCACATGGTTTTAAAAAAAAGAAATAAACTTAATATTTAAAATAAAAACAAACTCGGCCATCACTAAATCATTTCTTTATAGAATGAAAAAATATGAGAATCCAGTTTGTGACAAATGCTTAGTTTATGAAAATTTGGAGCACATTCTATTTCATTGTAAAAAATACACATTGGAAAGGAACTTATATTACATAAAATTAAAACAATTAAACGTTATAACTTTTGACTTCAAAAACATTTTAGAACCAACTAAAAATGCAGACAAAATTATTTGTTATAATTATTTGTTGACCTTTCTAACGTCTGTTAATTTGTTTGATTCATTATAAAAAAATGAAAGAAAGAAAAAGAGAAAAAGAAAAGGAAATGAATAGAAAAATATACAGCCAAAAAAAAGAGAGAAATAATAATACACGAAAAATATATATATAAAAAATAATAAGAATAATACATAGCAAAAAATATATTAAAAAAATTATCAAAATAAATAAATACAGAAATAAAGAAAAGATATTTCAACCTCAGAAAGTTTCACTGAATGAGTTTGTGTTCAGGAATTTTCCAGTTCACAAGAATATTCAAAGGGAGATATTTATAGCAAGCAAGCAAGCTCTCTGATTTTTCTGAATGAGTTTGTGTTCAGGAATTTTCCAATTCACAAGAATATTCAAAGGGAGATATTTATAGCAAGCAAGCAAGCTCTCTGATCTTTCTGACTGAGTTTGTGTTCAGGAATTTTCCAGTTCACAAGAATATTCAAAGGGAGATATTTATAGCAAGCAAGCAAGCTCTCTGATTTTTCTGAATGAGTTTGTGTTCAGGAATTTTCCAATTCACAAGAATATTCAAAGGGAGATATTTATAGCAAGCAAGCAAGCTCTCTGATTTTTCTGAATGAGTTTGTGTTCAGGAATTTTCCAATTCACAAGAATATTCAAAGGGAGATATTTATAGCAAGCAAGCAAGCTCTCTGATCTTTCTGAATGAGTTTGTGTTCAGGAATTTTCCAGTTCACAAGAATATTCAAAGGGAGATATTTATAGCAAGCAAGCAAGCTCTCTGATCTTTCTGAATGAGTTTGTGTTCAGGAATTTTCCAATTCACAAGAATATTCAAAGGGAGATATTTACAGCAAGCAAGCAAGCTCTCTGATCTTTCTGAATGAGTTTGTGTTCAGGAATTTTCCAATTCACAAGAATATTCAAAGGGAGATATTTATAGCAAGCAAGCAAGCTCTCTGATCTTTCTGAATGAGTTTGTGTTCAGGAATTTTCCAATTCACAAGAATATTCAAAGGGAGATATTTATAGCAAGCAAGCAAGCTCTCTGATCTTTCTGAATGAGTTTGTGTTCAGGAATTTTCCAGTTCACAAGAATATTCAAAGGGAGATATTTACAGCAAGCAAGCAAGTATAGTTTACTTTATCTCCTTCCTTGACAAACTTTGAAATATTTTTCAAAAGATCCATTATTTTAATGACTTTAGCCAGCACACTTCTGCAAGTTTAACCCCATTGGTGTATATACTTAATTTTTAACTACTTCTCTTTGTATAAAACTTGATGAACAAATATTGTTTTGCTTTGTTAGTGCTCAGTGCCCTGTGGAGGAGGTGAGCGGATTAGGAAAATTCTCTGTTTTCAAAACAACAGTGTCGTGTCGAACAGTCATTGCGATCCCAGCTCAAGACCATTTGAAAAGGAAATGTGTAACATGTCACCATGTGATGGAGGTGAGTGGATTAAAAGAGATCTGGAAGCCATTTATCTCTAACTTTCACTTTGAATACGATTATTAAATCTGAAGTTAAGTGGTTCGAGTTACATATCTTTAAATATATTTATGAGATCATTAAATAAGATTTTTAACAAGCAAAATAAATGTTTTTCATTAGTAGGGTGATTATATTAGCTGGGATAGTTCTGGATTTCGGATGTGTCCCGTCCGATTTCGATTTTGTTTCGGTTAAAAATTCATGTCATTTTCATTCATAAATGAGGAATTAAGAAATTTTCTGTTAAAAATTGATTTCTAAAGTAAGGTGTATTAAATGACTGAAATCGGAACATTTAGTAAACTGTCGCGGTTTCAGTAGCGGTTTTTACCAAACGAAATCTGGTCACTGTACTCGTAAGACATTTTAGCATCATGTAAACATTTTAAGGGTGGGGAAAGCTCAGTCGGTAGCGCGCATGTCTCGTAACCTACAGTCCCAGGTTCGAGTCACACCTGGGCCAGCGTTGAGATTTATCTCCACAAAACTCCCTGACTCTCCCTCGGTCAGTAGGGGATTTAGATGGGCGTGGAAAGGCAGCCGTCTGTCGGATGGAGCGTTAAGCTGTGGCCCTGGTGCATGAGAGTCATACCTTATGCACATTAATGAACACGCTGGATGACCTTGATGGGAGGCTACCATCTGTCCCTCAACACCTGCACAGTAGATCCCCTCCCCGAACCTCCTTTTAACCTTCGGGGTCCTTGTGACCTGGTTATTTAGCTCATTGTCGCAAAAAAGTGTCGCTCAGAGGTAAAACAACCCAAAAATATAACATTCTGTAAAATGTTTTAGTGTACGTTTGCATTTAGTACACGATACGACAAAAACGTTAATCCGATTTTGTTACTGAAAACTATTTTTATGTTCAGACTCTTTCTAACAAATGTAGGCCGTCTGTACTCCTATGAATGATTCACTTTCACCTGTGAGAGGAATTTTATTGACGTGAATCCCAGATATGTTTAAATTGCAGCAGTCAAAGCAGGAAAATGTTTATTACAATTCGTGGCATTAATAAGAAAATAATAAATGCAAACAAGCTGCTTTTTTTTTAAACACAAAACAGTTAAATGTATTAAATTACAAGTTACTTAACGCTATGCAATTTATAATAGTTGAATATCATCTGGACTAGTGGTTATCCTATTACAGGGTCGTAATAAAAATAATACCCTTATTTTAAAGTGTTTTTATTTAACAATTTAATAACAAAAGCATTCTTGACAATTTAATGTCAAAAAACTTTCAAAGTTTCGTTTTGTGTTCAACAGACTTCAATGCGTGGCGCCTTGAGTGGCGAGATTTTGAACTTTCGTCCAGACTTTGTTCAGAATGTCTGCTGTAACATTTGCAACAACTGCAATGATTCTTTCCATAAATGCTGGAAATTACGATTTTGTTTAAGAATAAATGATGCTTTTAACGCACATTCAAAAAAAGAGTTTAACGATGTCAAATCAAATCCTCTCGAACGTCAGATCAGTCCACTTCTCCCAATCTAGAGATTTGGCATTTAAGACATTACAAGTGCTACTGACTCCACGATGTCATAAGGAAGAAGAATCTGAGTTTCTTGATATTTTGGACACACAGTTACTTTTGTTACTTAACTATTAAATAAAATAAAACCCTTCAAAACATCGGTATTCTTACGTAGTGACTCTGTCATGTAATTTCAAGTGTTGCTCTTGGACAATTTTATAAAGGGTCATTAAAAGGTAATTACTGGCATTTAACAAAATTCTTATATTTATCCGATCTATAGTAATCAAAGAATCGATCTAAAAGCAAAGTTAACGAGGATATTCATTGATAATGTTTGTCAGATTCTCTAATAGTACAGATTATATTTATAGTCATTATTTTGGTTCATGATATTTGTGATAGAGTCAGTATTTTTCTGTCAGATGAATAATTACAAGGCAGTGAATGGGTAATCATGGTACAGTTCATGAATCAGGCTTGGTCGTGAAGTTAAGAATTGTCTTTAGTTTTCTCATCAGATTGCTTTTAACTTTTCTGAGTTAAATTCAGTATAATATTGTTCTCTATGATACTTACAGAAACAATGCCTAAATTTATATTTTCCATTCACGTTTAGTAACTGGAAAACTTTTATAAAAGCTAAATTATTTCGTTTCCCAGATGAAGTGATGGTAGTTGGAGGCTGCAAAGATTCCAAGTACGGCTGTTGCCCTGATGGGATAACTGCTTCTGGCCTTAATTTTGAAGGATGTCCGAAGGTAACTGCATCAGGAAATGACAGCTGTGATGAATCAGAATTTGGATGCTGTGCTGATGGAATCACTTTAGCTCTTGGACCGTTTAGGTAAGTAGTTATTTTCCGTAAAGAAAAAACGAGCAGAGTTTTCGTCGTTTTACATTATATAACAATAACTTTCCTATATAATGTTGTATAGTTGGGATGTTTTATTTCTGAGCGACACTTTTTTTGCACACAATGAGCTAAATGGCCAGGTCACAAGGACCCTGAGTGCTCAGAGGAGTTAGAGTGAAGTGGACTGTCATATCCCTCTAATTTATTTATTTTTATTTATTGTTGCATTTTATTGTATTTTTTATTGTAAATATTTTTATGTATTAAGTGTGTTTTTGGAAGTGCTTTTGTGGGGATGTGACTCATAGATGTTATTTTCGGGTTTGAACTGGCTGCCTGAATGGGTTGATGTGTCCGGAAAGCCTTTTATGGCCTTTTTACAACTCGTCTGGGGTGCGAGTGTGAGCGCAGGGGAGAGGAGCCAGGCAGGAAGGAAAGGAGAGTCTTGAGCGTTGCTGTCAAAAGGGAAGGACGTTTGAACACGTGTCAAGGGACGCAGCTCTTATCAGAACAAAACCCTTAAGGAGAGGGTTCGATTCTATGTGAGAATCAAGATTCTTGATGAATCAAATACAGTTCTGTGGAACTGAAGTGGATTCTGTGTGAACCACATTGTAGGCAAAGGTTAAATATCCTTTCGCCGAGTTTGAGGTCGGTAAAGCGAGAATCTGCAAAGTGCGGTTCTTCACCTCATTGCCTAATTGCTTGCAGCAGCAAAGCAACAAAGGCCTGAGGAGTCGAGAGCATCCCCAGCACGTGATTGTATATAAGTGTGAATAAACTGTGTCGTTCCTATACAACTCTCGTGCGTGTATTGTTGGACATATTTCTGTACATCACTTGACGCAGCAAGTCTGAGGCATACGTCGGTACGGGTGTAACAAACGGTGAACCTGTTATTTCATCGAAACTATTACGAGACAGATGGAAGTCTCCCATGAAGGCCATTTAGCGTGTTTTTTAATATGCACAGTAGGGTTGCCATTCGTCTACCAAAAGGAGAACATGTCCACTTTTTTATTTCGTGTCCTCCCGGAATTTAAAAAAAAAAACATGAAATGTCCCTCCTTTTTATAAAAATTTGAAGAGCACATGAATGCTTAATGCATAAAGTAGCTTTCTTCTCGTCCCTCTGAGAAAAATGGGCAGATTATTGCTGTCAGTACGGAGTGGTTAGCACTCTAGGCTACTGACCTAAGGGACCTGGGTTCGAACCCTGAGTAAGGCATGGATGTTTGTGTCGTTCTTCTGCTGAGGTCTTGCCATCCTCTCAGACCTTCTATTATGGCATACAAACTGACAGACTCCTGTCAGACCTCTGTGGCAAGCAGCTGCTTGAGGGGATATTTATTTTTTATTTATTTTTGCTCCTATGAGGGTTCGTGACGCCACAGTACTTATCGTCCCTTGCCAGTTTTGCGTCATGGTTGCACTACTGACAATACCTACCCCTCAACATTCAGACATTTCTAACATTAGGAACAGCCGTTTTTTAATCTCTAAAAGTTTAAAACCAATTTCTTCTTTTTAGAAATGCTATAGAGAAAATTCTTGAGATTTATAAACAGTTGTTTTACACGTTTAATGACGTCGTTTAATATCATATTAATTGCTCTTTTTCTATTCAATTTAGGCAAGGCTGTCCAAGTATCAGTTTCTGTAATGGTACCAAATACGGATGCTGCCCAGATGAAACAACTGCAGCTCAAGGTCCTGAGAATGAAGGTTGTCCAGAACCAAGGCAATGTGACCTCTCGTTGTTTGGTTGCTGTCCAGATGGAATTAGCGAAGCCGAAGGAGAAGAGTTCGATGGCTGCGAAATGAACTGTACTGTTTCAGAATTTGGTTGCTGTCTTGATGGCGTCACAGCAGCAAGTGGAGAGAATTTCACTGGATGCGAAATTTCAATTACTTCCTACACAGACGCTGATTTCTCCACCGTTGAGGCATCGGGTGAACCTTGTACAGAAACAGACTTTGGCTGTTGCCCCGATGGCGTCAGTATAGCATATAGCCCAAGTATGGAGGGATGCCCAGAAACTTATACACCTTCCGAGGAACCAATATACAAATGTAATAATTCGATTTATGGATGCTGTCCTGATAATATAACAATTGCCAAAGGACCAGATGGTGAAGGTTGTGACGAAATCGAAGGAAGCGGTGAAGAAATTGACTGTTTGTTTGCAATTCATGGATGTTGTTTTGACAATGAAACAGCATCGAAAGGACCTAATGGAGAAGGTTGTCCAGAAACCGAGGACTGTATGAATACTACTTTTGGCTGCTGCAATGATAATATCACAATAGCAACTGGACCCGAAGGTGAAGGTTGTGAAGAGACTGTCATGAATTGTGAAAACACAACTTTTGGATGCTGTCCTGACAATAAAACAATAGCAACTGGACCTGAAGGTGAAGGTTGTGAAGAGAGTATCATTGACTGTGAAAACACAACTTTTGGATGTTGTCCTGACAATAAAACAATAGCAACTGGACCTGAAGGTGAAGGTTGTGAAGAGAGCATTATTGACTGTGAAAACACAACTTTTGGCTGCTGCCCTGACAATACAACAATAGCAACTGGACCTGAAGGTGAAGGTTGTGAAGAGAGTATCATTGACTGTGAAAACACAACTTTTGGATGTTGCCCTGACAATAAAACAATGGCAACTGGACCTGAAGGTGATGGTTGTGAAGAGAGTATCATTGACTGTGAAAACACAACTTTTGGCTGCTGCCCTGACAATACAACAATAGCAACTGGACCTGAAGGTGAAGGTTGTGAAGAGAGCATTATTGACTGTGAAAACACAACTTTTGGATGTTGTCCTGACAATAAAACAATAGCAACTGGACCTGAAGGTGAAGGTTGTGAAGAGAGTATCATTGAATGTGAAAACACAACTTTCGGATGCTGTCCTGACAATACAACAATAGCAACTGGACCTGAAGGTGAAGGTTGTGAAGAGAGCATTATTGACTGTGAAAACACAACTTTTGGCTGCTGCCCTGACAATAAAACAATAGCAACTGGACCTGAAGGTGAAGGTTGTGAAGAGAGCATTATTGACTGTGAAAACACAACTTTTGGCTGCTGCCCTGACAATAAAACAATAGCAACTGGACCTGAAGGTGAAGGTTGTGAAGAGAGTATCATTGACTGTGAAAACACAACTTTTGGATGTTGTCCTGACAATAAAACAATAGCAACTGGATCTGAAGGTGAAGGTTGTGAAGAGAGTATCATTGACTGTGAAAACACAACTTTTGGATGCTGTCCTGACAATATAACAGTAGCAACTGGACCTGAAGATGAAGGATGTGAAGAGAGTATCATTGACTGTGAAAACACAAATTTTGGATGCTGTCCTGACAATATAACAGTAGCAACTGGACCTGAAGATGAAGGATGTGAAGAGAGTATCATTGACTGTGAAAACACAACTTTTGGATGCTGTCCTGACAATATAACAGTAGCAACTGGACCTGAAGATGAAGGATGTGAAAAGTTTGCTCAAACGGATTGCGCACTTACAACATTTGGATGTTGTCCCGATAATATAACATTTGCTTCGGGACCAAATAATGACGGTTGTGCTGATGGTATGATTACTTCATGCTTTAACAGTACATTTGGATGTTGTCCAGATAATTTAACATTTGCAGAAGGATACGATAATCAAGGATGTGAGAAAATTGGATTAACGGCATGTATCAATACAACATTTGGATGCTGTCCAGACAACCTCACAATAGCCAAAAGTTTTTCATATGAGGGTTGTAACATTACGAACTGCTCTGATAGTGAATTTGGATGCTGCCCTGATTCCATAAGCCCTGCATTTGGCCCAGATAACGAAGGATGCAAGGATCAAGTGCCAGATACAACGACACCAGAAACGTCATCAACGGAAGATCTTGCTGAATGTGTCAATACGGTCTTCGGATGCTGCCCTGATATGAAGACAGTAGCACGTGGACCTAACCTCCAAGGCTGCTGTTTTGGAATGAAATTTGGTTGTTGTCCTGACAATATCACAGCTGCTCTTGGACCCAATTTTCTTGGTTGTGGCTGTCAGACTTATCCTTACGGCTGCTGTCCAGATGGCATAACGTTTGCTCAAGGATACGGGTAAAATTATAAAATTGAATTTTTGAAGATTTTCACACGATTTTGAAACTTTTATTTCTAAGCAAATTCTTTTTAAGAATGTAGCTGATTAAAAAAAAGGAGTGTATGATGCAATAAATCTTATCTAATCCCTGCAGGTTGTTAGCTGACATTCGAAAGAAAAGAATCCGAAGTTAAATCAGTCAAAATTGTCAGACGTGTGAGCTTCAAATTTCCGTTTGCAAACAACTACATTTATTTACTTAATAAATTTCTCTACGCTTATTTCAACTGAATAGGAAATTGTTTACTCTTAGTTGACAATGCTTGATTTTAGAGGAAAAATGTGTCAGATGCTCTGACCGCTGAGCTACTGGCCGCCGATCAAGATCACCTCTATTTTGATGAGCCTGCTTTCAAAGTCAGCCAGATGAGCCATTTCACCCATCTCGCACTTGACTGTGTTTTAGACCATGCCTTTAAGGCTTTTATAGGACTTCCTAATGACGTAGATTACTAACGTCAGTAAAACATTTTGCCTACATTGGCATGTTTCATGGCACTTCGCGCACGACGTTTGTACAGATTTGTCCAGGCAGTGTATTTCAACTCTCTCAGAGGTTGATTTACCGATAAGCAAATTAAACGGTAGTTTAGGGCCCCGGCTACTGAGGGGCCCCCCAAATCGTTCTGTGAATTTATAATTATTTTTATAACTACATACCATAGGGTCCCTAATTTTTATTCCTCTTAGGTCCCCTGGACCTTTAAATACGCTACTGCGCTCTCAACATTGGTGAGTACTGATAACTAGTGATATCTTCTTCCCTATTCGGCAGAGAGTGACTCCGTTAGTTTGGCCATGTTGCCAGTATGGATAAATATAGATTAGCGAATAGGGTTATGAACAGTGTGCCTGCAGGCCTCAGAAAGAGGGAGAGACCTAGGATGCGGTGGGCAGACAATATCAAACAAGAACCTTGATAAAATTGGGCTACAATGGCGTATGTGTATAATATTCTTCTTCACTGTTTCTGGACCACTTTGTTAAAGGGGCCTTGGCCCCTTTAACATATGGTCCATGAGTTGGGTTGGGTTGTTTTACCTCTGAGCGGCACTTTTTTGCACACCATGGGCTAAATGGCCAGGTCACATGGACCCCGAAGGCTCAGGGAAGGTTGGGGGAGGGGACCCACTGGAACAGCTGTTGGGAGACAGATGGTAGCCTCCCGTCAAGGCCATCCAGCGTGTTTTTTAACGTGCACAAGGTATGGCTCTCCCGCACACGGGGCCACGGCTTAACGTCCCATCCGACTGACGGCGGCCTTTCCAAGCCCATCGGTGTCCCCTACTGATCGTGGGCAGGGCGGGGAATTTTGCGGAGATAAAGCTCAACGCTGACCCAGCTGGGACTAGAACCTGGGAACTACAGATTATGAGCCTGGCGCGCTACCGACTGAGCCACCCCCGCCCCTATGGTCCATGAGTTAAGGTGGGCTGTGATTTCTGTTATGAGACAGTAAGGTAAGTCCAACGCAGTGTAGCGCAGGCAACCTTACATGTTGGCAATTGGATTACTTGGGTAATTAATTAACGAGACAGTACGCGAGAAATCCATCCGAATCCTGAACATCACTACTTTGGAACTAAAGCAGCTCTCTTAGGTAGAGCATTTTCTACAACTGCCTGTAATTCCTGTCGTAGCGTTAGCCATAATCGTTTACGTGGAACGCTATCATAAATTCTCAGTTGATACATTTGGTTTTAAATTTATCTTTAACTCCCTAACAGTATTTTATTGTATTTCAAAAATTAATAAACGATTTTTCTCCACTTCTAAATAAATTATTTATCGTTTCTTTCAGCTATATTGGGTGTCGCTGTGAACATTATCGTTATGGATGTTGCCAGGACAATTACACTCCTGCTGCAGGACCAAATTTTGACGGATGCTATTGTAACAGAATGGCCTTTGGATGTTGCCCTGATGGCATCACCGCAGCAACTGGTAGAGATAACGAAGGATGTGGATGCCACACGGCACGCTACGGATGTTGCCCGGATGGACAGACAGCTGCCCAGTCTTCTGACTTCAGGGATTGTCCATGTGACGCACAGACTTACGGCTGTTGTCCTGATGGACGTACACCTGCTCAAGGACCACGATACGAAGGCTGCCCATGTGAAACAGGAGAGTTTGGGTGTTGTTCTGATGGCGTCACACCTGCACAAGGACCCAACTTTAATGGTTGCCCAGATGCTAAAGAACCAGAGGTTACAACCCATGGAGGTATAATAAACTATATTTAGTTTGAATCAATAGGTATAAAAGAAATTACTTTTTGAAAATTTTAACTATGAGGAATAGTCAATAAATAACGACAATTTTAGTATTTCTCTTAAAGTATGTTGTTTGCAATGGTGAGGTTGGCTACACTGTAAGGTCAACTCAATCAGCTGGGAGTGGTTGCATTTAAAATGGCTGCACCATTATTCAATTGCAGCAAAAAGTTGCTATCCGTTTTTATTTGTGTAGCCAGAAGCAGGCCACGTTCAGCAATTGGGAACGTGGAGCTAAGTTCTAACGAAGCACTCTATCCTTCCAAATTGAAATTTTGACAGCTTTTAATTTACAATGAAATATATCAAATTTTATTTAATAATAATATACACAAAAAATACATAAATTCTTGAGAAAAAAATCGTCAACAAACAAGCTTACATGTGCTTTCTTTGGAGCTTTAAATTTCCCATGCCGGTGGCCTCTGGAGTACGCCTTCAATTTGCCATGGTCAGAAGTAGTGAAAGCAAGAGAAATTCGCAGAATAATGTTAAAATATTCCAGTAGCAGCTGCTGTGGACAAAATCTACTGACAAAATAAAAGTAATATCGCAATTCATTGTTTAATGCAGCTTGAGGTAAAAGGCAAAAAAACTCGTCAAGTTTCGTTGGGTGAGGTGTGGCACCACTGTCCAGCACGCTGAGGACACAGCAGTTGTTTTTCCAAATTTGAATTGAATTGAATAAGTTTATTTCACCCAAACATACATATATTGGTAGATAAAACACAGACAAGTTCACAGGTGAAAAAGGAGAACATAATAAGCCGTAGCTTTTGAATAAATGTTTCCTGAAATACACTTAAATTTAAAACATTGCAGGTGACCTTAATTTATACATTTATTTGAGCACATGAATTTTTGTGGTCTGACTCTATCATTGACTTGATAATAAGTGTAGTTTATATTTATATTTAAAAGTTCTATATTGTTCCATTGCAGCAGTATCCTATGGAATCTCGTCATTCCAAATCTTAATGCCAATGTACCGTATTTATCTTTGGCCTATAGATTTCTTATAAAGGGGCAACATGATCGTGTTCTTAAGTCGAGTATCATAACTGAAAGTCTTCGTTCTTTCTAAGCAGCAGTAAAGTTCCGAGTACTCTATCATTTTATTCTTCACTCTGTATACAAATTCCCCATAACATACTTGTAAATATTATATATATTTAGTATTCCATTTTCTGCCATCAAATGTTGTACCGGATTTCTGTAATTTAATCTTAGAATATATCGCATAATTCTCTTTTGCAGACAAAATAAACTATTCGAATTGGTTGAATTAGTATCTCCCCAAACATTAATTCCATATATTAAATGTGGGTACACTAATGCATAATATAAATTTATCAAAGTTTGTTGATTTACATATTTTTTAATCCTCCCAATCGATCCAATATTTTTTGAAATAGTAGCTCTTAGCTGGTTAATATGATAATTCCAAGTTAAATTAGCATCTACCCAGAGTCCAAGAAATTTTATGCATTCACATATTTCATCTTTTGATCATTCATCAAAATATTTATTTCGTTATAATTCAGTTTTTTATTCTTGTTCTTAAAGACCATACACTTTGTTTTAGAAATATTTATAGCTAGTTTATTATATGTGATCCATTTATGCATAGTTCCAATTAAAGTATTTGTTTCTTCTACTAAAATTCGTACATCAGTATGGAAAGAAATGACATTTATATCATCTGCATACATAACTAGTTTAGCTGCTCCCTTTTGTGATTGAATATCATTTATATACAAAAGGAATAATAAAGGTCCCAGCACAGAACCCTGTGCCTGTGGCACTCCCCTATTAAATTTGATTTGTTCAGATATAGTCCTATTGACTTGTACAAACGCTGGTCTTTGAAATAGGTAGCTTTTAAGCCAATTATTTTTTTTCCCTCGAATCCCATAGTGTCTAATCTTTTCCAAGAGAATTTCAAGATCTACACAATCGAATGCTTTAGACAAATCTAAATATACAGCCAAGCCAATTCGCTGATGTTCAAAATTATTAACAATATAATCATAAGTGTCTATAATAGCACCTTGTGTAGATTTGCCATGTTGAAAACCATGTTGTTCTGGTATAATTAGCTTTCTGTTTGATATAAATTTATATATACATTTATGCATTAATTTCTCGAAAATCTTGGCGAAAACTGAGAGTAAAGAAATTGGTCTGTAATTCTTTATGACTTTCAGGATTTTACTCTTGTGAATAGGTATTATTTTTGCTAGTTTCATTTCATTTGGAAAAATTTCCTTCTGAAGTGACAAGTTGAAAATATATGTGAGGGGGACTTAAATTTCATTTTTAACATTTTTAATTACATTTATTGAGATATCATCAGGCCCACAAGACGTATTAGGTTTCATTATACTTATAACATGACATATGTCATCTTCAGAAAATGGTTCAATATATAAACTATCTGGAAAACTGTATCCATAATATTTATATTTTACTTGATTTTTTGTATTGAAATCAGTTGCTAGATCTTCTGCTATACTTTTAAAATACTGGTTGAAAGCTGTAGCTTTTTGCGCATCGTCTGTTAGTACATTTTCAGCCATCTCAATGTCCCCAATTCTAATATTTTTGTTTTTATTCCGAGACAATAGGTTATTTATCAACCTTCATTTCTGTTTCAGCGAAGTATCACCATATATATTAAATTTAGTTTCATAGTAGTTTTCTTTACCTTCTCTTATTAAACCAGTGACATAATTTTTGCAAATTCTGTGCCTTTCTTTGTCCATTTCATCACTTGAATTCTTATATATTTCAGCAAGTCTGTTTCTTTTTCTAATCTGATTTTTTATATAAGTATTTATCCAAGGTGTATAATCAGGGTGTTGTGATCTCTTCTTTCGAATTCTAGGAAAGCATACATTATATATATCCATAAAGAGTGTAAAAAAGTGATCATATGCCTGGTTCACATCCGTAATCTGTAGTAAATCCTGCCAATTAATATTGCTTATTTTTTCCTGAAAATGCAAAACACACTTATGTGTCATCTTCATGTTAAGTTATATCATTTTCTAAAAGTTTCCTTGAATTTTCAAGAAAGTAAATTACGGGGTAGTGGTCAGTTAAATCAGATTGTAGTATTTTACTTTTCCAAGACATATTAGTAATTGCATAATCAAGCAGTGAGCCATTCACATTTGTTAATCTAGTTAGTTTGTCATTTGGTGTAATCATGTAAAAATACAAATTAATTAAATCTCTAAAATCCAAAACATTCTTATCTGTACAATTGAGTAGATCTAAATTGTAGTCTTCTACAGTTATGAAACTCGAATTCATTTTCTGTAATTTATCAAAATTTGTTTCCATAACTTGTAAAAAATATTCAAAATTACCATCTGGTGGTCGGTATACTACTCCTATCACCATTGTATCAGTCTTAATACAAATCATTTCAATACTGTTGTGAAGTATCATCAGGGAGTCACATATGTCATAATTAATTCCATTCAATGAATAGATTGCTACGCCTTCGCCTCTTCTGTTTATTCTTCCTAGATTGGTAGACTGATATCCTTCTATATGTAACGACTCACCATTTGCTAACTAAGTTTCTGAAAATGCCAAAAAATTGAACTGATGTCCCATGATTTGCAGTGTAGACAAAATTCCATCTGAGTTTGCTTTTAAGCTTCTAGAATTCATGTAAAATAAAGTTGAGGTTCCTCTACACCAGGTCATCACTCTATTACAATCCTCTAAAGATATATACACATCATCCCCCATGTTGACAAGTAAAGTTAGTCTTCATCAATTTACTTATTTATTTTTAAATCTTATCGAAGTCTGATTCGTTGCTAATCTGGATACATTGGTCGCCTTGATTTTTTCTTAAAAATATTCGTCCGTTTCTTGTCCAGATGAACTTATATCCTTTAGCAAATTTTAGTTTCCTTTCTTTATGAAACAAATCTCTATAAAATTGTGTAAGCTGTTCATTGATGTATATATCATGCTTTTCATTAACTATGCCAGCTTCATATGTATTTAGTTTTTTTCTAAGTTTCATTTTGTCTAATAGATCATTTCTAATTCTTTGATTACTGAAATTTACAACTATTGGGCGAGGTTTCTTATTCTGCCTGTCTTTATTATTACCCACTCTATAGTTAGAGCTGATATCGGAAGGACCACTGCAAAGTGCAGAGGGTGTCAAATGCTTTCTAGGGGTGGGGGAGAGGTCGCAGTAGAAACAATGGTGGAAGGTCTCAGGTTCAAGGTCGTGTGCAGTGCTAAGCGTGGGTGATGTTGGATGCTGACTGCACAAAGGAAAACTAAATATCAAAAGTAACTGATCCAGCTGTAGATATCTGCCTTCAATTCATATAAAAAAATCTTACTAACTGGTAGTCCAGATGTTCATCAATCTCTGTCCACAGCGCAGCAGAAAGTGGAGCGCTGTTATCGGCTTGTTGAATTCGAGTTTCGGGTGACAACGCAGGGGAGATTCAAACAAAAATACCAACAAGAATCATGGGGAGAGTCATGGCACAAAAAGATTTTGAAACAGGGTCACTCGTAAAAGAAAAACAAGAGCGGTATTTAAGTATTATTCTGACGAACAAATTGATAACATTTGTGAAGATTTCCAATGCAGCATAAGGAACCCATTTTCCGTGCCAGCAGTTAACTGGGGATTGATAGGTCGACCTTCTACGATGTCGTTTACAAGTCTCTCTGCCTACAAAATCCAAATGTTACAGAAGTTTAATCCAAATAACGGCCCCAGAAGGTACGAGTTTGATTGACGATGCTGTATAGTATAAAAAATGACAACACATTTCTCCGGAAGGTTGTCACAGACGAATAGTCATGGCACAAAAGATTTTGAAACAGGGTCACTCGTAAAAGAAAAACCAGAGCGGTATTTAAGTATTATTCTGACGAACAAGTTGATAACATTTGTGAAGATTTCCAATGCAGCACAAGGAACCCATTTTCCGTGCCAGCAGTTAACTGGGGATTGATAGGTCGACCTTCTACGATGACGTTTACAAGTCTCTCTGCCTACAAAATCCAAATGTTACAGAAGTTTAAACCAAATAACGGCAGAAGAAGTACGAGTTTGATTGACGATGCTGTATAGCATAAGCAATGACAACACATTTCTCCGGAAGGTGGTATTCACAGGCGAATAGACACTTCATATTTTCGGATATTTCACCTTGTCCCAGCTAATAGCGGACACCGATGAACTTGGAAAGGCGCCATCTATTGAATGGGTATTAAAACAGTGGCACCGTGTGTGGGAGAGATGACCAGATGGGAGGCCATCTGCGTCCTAAAAGCTGTCCAGTGGGTCTGAGCCATTGAGGTCCTTGTGACTTGGCCATTTACCCCACTCAATAAATGCCAAAAAAGTGCAGCTTAGTGGTAAAACAAACCAACCGAATACCTGGCGAGTAGTACTGTTTATCTGTCATGACCCTAAGGGCGCTCATCTGAAAATTTATTGAAGTTCACTAAAAAAACTTGGTGAGTTCCTCTGTCTTTTACCACAGCTACATTAAACAGTGAATTGTGTTACTTTTTGTATTGGTAGGATTTGTCCCGGACACCAAAACTCGATGATTCTGTTAAGTTTTGTATATGTTATGAAATTTCTTTGCAGACTTTGTTTTTAAAAGAGAATTTTTCTTTTTCATAGAATTTAAGTCTCTTTTATTATTCTAGCTGTCTGCCATTTGCCAAAGGACCCAGGGCCATGCCGAAATTATACTGTGAAATGGTTCTTTGATTTAGTCTACGGAGGTTGCAGCCGTTTCTGGTACGGTGGCTGCGAAGGCAATGGGAATGTGTTCAACTCCCAAGATCAGTGTGAGAAAGTATGCGTAGCACCCGAAGGAGCAGGTAAGCGAAGCTTTTTTACCAAAATATACTCCCTACACCTTCTGTTTTCTCTATTAATTTAAAGGACTTACTGAACACTACTTGTGGGGGGGGGAGGACCTCAGTCGGTAGCACGCCAAGCTCGTAATTTGTAGTTCCCAGGTTCGTTCTTGGGTTAGGTTGTTTTACAGTCGCTCAAAAAAGTATCCGAACACTATGGTTGATTACAGAATTCAGAAAAAAATCTGGCAACGATTGTTTTGGAAATTAGTGATCTGGCAACCTTCGTGTCACGTGACACGAAGGTTGCCAGATCACTAATTTCCAAAACAATCGTTGCCAGATTTTTTTCTGAATTCTGTAATCAACCATAGTGTTCGGATACTTTTTTGAGCGACTGTACCTCTGAGCGGCACTTTTTTGCAGACCATGAGCTAAATGTCCATGTCACAAGGACCCCGAAGGCTCAGCGAAGGAGACCCACAGTAATAGCTGTTGGGAGACAGATGGCAGCCTCCCATCAAGGCCATCCACTATGTTCTTTAACGCGCACAGGGTAGGACTTTCCCTCACACGGACCATGGCTTAAACGTCCCATCCGACGGAGAAAATTTCAACGCTGACCCAGCTGGGACTCGAACCTGGGAACTACAGATTACGATCCTGGCGCGCTACCGACTGAGCCAGCCCCGCCCCTCTCAGGTTCGAGTCCCAGCAGGGTCAGCGTTGAGATTTCTCTCCGAAAACTTCCCCGCCCTGCCCTCGGTCAGTAGGGGACACCGATGGACTTGGAAAGACCGCCGTCCGTCGTTAAGCCATGGTCCGTGTGAGGGAAAGTCGTACCTTGTGCACGTTAAAGAACATGCTGGATGGCCTTGATGGGAGTCTGTCATCTGTTTCCCAACAGCTGTTCCTGTGGGTCTCCTTCGCTGAGCCTTCGGGGTCCTTGTAACCTGACCATTTAACCCATTGTGTGCAAAAAAGTGCTGCTCAGAGATAAAACAGCCCAACAATCAATCTACTGTGCAGAAAGAGCAATTGCATTCACAGGTCTTCGACTATTTTTTGCATTGATGAATCTGCCAATCATGTGTAACGGGTCACTCTGACTTCTAATTCATTGCTATTGTATTTCTGCGCATGTGTGTAATCGTCATCATATATAGTATTAAGATTACGAGGAACAAATTAATACAGGGTGAGGCACAGAAACTTCCTTTTCCTGACGGCACATTGTGAAGGGAGGTAAAGTAGTAGAAAAGTGGGGATGGACTTGGCGAACGCAGCAGTCACGGAAGTTGTTGTCTAGTACCCCTCAGTAGAAAACATGAGGTGGACGAAGGAGCAGAGTCATTTGCGGTCGAAGCCTATTTTTCGAACAACCGTTCTTCTGTGGCGGTGCAGCGTGCGTTCCGTACTCACTTCGGAATTCAGCCCAGAGGTCCGGTTCCTGACCGGAAATCGATTGTTTTGTGGGTAGAGAGCTTTAGGACAACCGGGAGTGTGGTGAAAAAAGCCCAGGACGACGACGGACCGTTACGACGCCAGAAAATGTGGAGGCAGTTCGACAGTCGATTTTGAGATCTCCGAGAAGCTCCGCTCGCAAACATGCAGTCGGCATAGGAATATCCAATCGATCAATGCGTCGAATTCTTCATGAACATCTTCATTTCCAACCCTACAAGATGTGTATTGCGCAAGAATTGCCACCACATGATTTTCAGAACCGAATAACGGCGTGCGAAACTTTATTGGAAACTGTTCCCCTTGACGCAATTGTTTTCTTTAGTGATGTGGCACATTTTCACCTATCCGGATGTGTCAATAAACAGAATATGCGCTATTGGAGTGGTAACATCCCTAGAGAGCTCCATGAGAGGCCACGTCACAGTGATAAGGTGACAGTATGGTGTGTTGTCGAGAGTTGGAATTATTGGTCCTTATTATTTTGAGGAGGACAATCGAGCAGTTACTGTCAATTCACAGCGGTATGTGGACATGATTCAAAACTTTCTCGAACCAGCTCTTGCAGAAATGAACCTAGGAAATGTCTGGTTCCAACAGGATGGTGCCACGGCCCACACAGCTCGAGCTTCGATGACAGTTTTGAGGGCAATGTTCCCCGGACGGCTCATCACGATTCGAGGTGACATCCCTCGCCCGATCTAACGCCCTGTGATTTTTTTATGGTGATACCTCAAGGCAGAGGTTTTTAAACATCGCCCAACAAACCTGCTTCAGCTGAAGAATGTTATTTGGCAGGAAATAGCCCGAATTCCGCTGGACATGTTGGAACGTGTAGAGGAAAACGTCAGAAATCGGTTGCATCAGTGCATAGAGAACGGTGGCCACCACCTTGAAGATATTTTGTTTAAAACAGCATGATTAGAAATTTGAAATTATGTTCTTTCATTATCAAAAAATAAATTTTGTTTATCAGCAACAATTTTTCTATTGTGTAAACTAAACGCTGAGTCCCAAAGTGAATGCTTTAATTGTCAGCACAACCCGCAAATAATGATGGCAAAACGAATATAAAAATTCCATTAGGTTTTTTTAGATAAGACAAGAAATAAATATTATACTTCACATTCATTTATTTCTTGCATTTTTTTTCAATGGGAGATCCCCAGGGTGGTTAAACGGATGAACTGTCTGTGATGTTGGTTTTCAGTGGGAGTACAGTCGCTCAAAAAAAGTATCCGAACGCTATGGTTGATTACAGAAATCAAAAAAAAATTCTGGCAACGATTTTTTTCAGAAATTCGTGATCTCCCAACCTTCGTGTCACGTGACACGAAGGTTGCCAGATCACTAATTTCTAAATAAAATCGTTGCCAGATATTTTTTTCTGATTTCTGTAATCAACCATAGCGTTCGGATACTTTTTTTGAGCGACTGTACATAATTACTTTCAGTGATGCGCGACTCACGGCTAAGAGTCAAATTGGTTGGGAATCCCTGTCACAAATCATTTCAGTGAGCTATCAGTCACTCATCAATCAACGATGACTTCATGGATCATCGGCTGATAGACAAGTGATGGATAGCTCAACCAACCAATCATCAGAATCGATACTGCACAGTCTGATTGTCTCAGTTGCTTTTAAATTTGCCATAAATGTTTCTCCACTGTCTAAAGTTATCTTTCTTAAATATGTTAATAGTGATATTTTAGTTTATCTTGTTTCATTTTGAATATCTCTCTTTTGCAGGTGTTTGCTTGCTCCCTAAAGTAGATGGTCCATGTGAAGGAAAATTTCCTTCGTGGTACTACGACGCTGCAACAGGGACGTGCTCCAAATTCACCTACAGCGGATGTCTTGGAAACAACAACCGATTCGCTAGCAAAGAAATCTGCGAAAAATCTTGTGCCAGCCAAAAGTCTTTGGGTAAGTGCAATTGCTTGTAGTTGAAAAAAAAGTCTAATATGAAGAAATGATCTATAGAATTTGGGTTGGGTTGTTTTACCTCTGAGCGGCACTTTTTTGCACATCATGGGCTAAATGGCCAGGTCACATGGACTCAGAGAAGGTTGGGGGAGGGGACCCACTGGAACAGCTGTTGGAAGACAGATGGTAACCTTCCGTCAAGGCCATCAAGCGTGTTCTTTAACGTGCACAGAGTACGGCTCTCCCGCACACGGGACCACGGGTTAACGTCCAATCCGATGGACGGCGGCCTTTCCAAGCCCATCGGTGTCCCCTACTGACCGTGGGCAGAGCGGGGAATTTTGTGGAGATAAATCTCAACGCTGACCCAGCTGGGACTCGAACCTGGGAACTACAGATTACGAGCCTGGCGCGCTACCGACTGAGCCACCCCCGTCTCTAGAATTTGGGGACTCTTAGTAATAACGACCCTACGTCTGGTCTAGTTGGTAATCAAGGCCTGCGCCGGTCGTAGTTTGTCCAGGCCTGCCCTAGGCACTTTTGTTTCATAAGCCCTTTGGTGGATTTTATGGTTATATTGATTTCAGTGGGTAATCTTGAACAGTTTTTCTCAGATAGTAAAACGGTGTGTAACAGATCATAACAGCTGATTTAATCACTCTTTATTCAAGGAGGGAACTTTGTTACAGGTTTTATCATAAAAAGCAAAGAAACCATGGTCGAAAAATTTTTTTGTAGGCTCTTTAATTTTCTTTGGCTTTAGGCACAGGACCTATTCACCTATTGAAAGTTATGTCCAAAATAAAGGGCGAATCATTTTCTGAAAATTCTCGTCTCAAAGAACATTATCAGGATATTCGCGTGGTCGTCAGCCTGGGTGACATATGTTGTGCTCAATGATAGAATCTAATTAATTGAGGAAAACCCTAACGATATCTACAGGTTCCAAGTATGTATTTTTTATCAGTACAGAAACATCACAACAACAACCATTATTATCAGGTTGAGGTAATAAGTTCTCTCGGTAAGCAATTATAAATTGCTAATTGCGTTAACACTAGCTAACCCTAATCCATGGACCCAGTTAAGAGGCATTACAGAATCTCCATCCAATTAGCGGTTTAAGCCAATTAATCCGAAGTCAACACAAGATCATCTTCATCCTACGAATTGTCATGAGGGACTTTATCGTACTCTTCCAGTTGCTATGCAAACCCACACATGTCGAGTCGAAACACTCATATCTGCTGCAATGCAAGCTCAGAGTGATATGTTTCATAGTTCTCACTGGACATTAAGGGGCATTCCTTCCGTTTCCTTGCGAGGTATGTATCATGTGACACCCTCGAGTGCTGGGTTATTTTACCTCTGAGCAACAAATTTTTTTTGCCCTTGGTAGGCTAAATGGCCAGGTCACAAAGACCCAAGGGATCAGAGAAGGTTTAGGGAAAGGGCTTCACTGTATAGCTGTTAGAAGAAACATGGTAGCCTGCCGTTAAGGCCATCCAACGGGCTCTTTAATGTGTACAGGGTATGGTTCTCATGCACACGGGATACGGCTTTACGTCCCATCCAACGGACGGTGGTCTTCCCTCTCTGTGAGAAAGAGGACATCGATTGTCCCCAAGACGATCGGTGTCCTCCTTCTCACCGAGAGAAGTGTCGGGGTTAGCGGAGACAAATCTCAACGTTTCCCGTAGTTGGGACTGGAACTTCAGAACATAAAATTATGAGCCTAGCGTGATACCGACTGAGCTGCCACATATCCTTGTGACACAGTCGCTGTTTAATCCGAGGGAGGGACGTATGCCACAAAGATTCGACCACGACACATATAATACTATGTAGGTTTCCCTGACGCGGAAGATGCATTTTTAATGTTGTATTCATTAGTTCGTAGATTAAATTTGAAATTGTTCCAGATGTCTGCGAGCAACCTCGTGTAGCTGGCCCCTGCAGAGCATCTTTCCCTCGATGGTACTATGATCAGCAGGAAAAGCAATGCAAGCAGTTCGTCTATGGAGGCTGCGACGGAAATCAAAACAACTTTGAGACCAAGAAGGAATGTCGTCGACGTTGCTCCGCACTCACAAATAAAGGTAAGGCCTAGGAACATTTTGATTACGAGTATGAGACGACACACGCAATTGTATCGTTATTAATCTTGCTGCGCAGGGATTAAATGGCTCAATAACTATAATTGGGTTACACACAATGGGCTAAATTGCCAGGTCACAAGGTCCCCGAGGGCTCATAGAAGGTTGCTGGGAGGGGAACCTACTGTACAGCTGTTAGGAGACACGTGATAACCTCCCATCAAGGGGAGTGGTGAAGTAATCTGCTTTAACATGTTCAGGGTATGGCTCTCCTGCATACAGGGCCACGGCTTAACGTCCCATCCGGCCGATGGCAGCCTTTCCAATCGCATCGGTATCCCGTACTGACCAAGTGCAGGGAGGGGAGCTTTGTAGAGATAAATTTCAAAGCTGACCCAGGTGGGACTTGAATCTGAGAACTATAGATTACAAGCCTGGCGCGCTACAATTTAATCATCCCTGCCACATAGTTGGGTGGGCGATGAGGTTTTAAAACACTATCTGGCATTCTCAACGTGTGGTCCTCTGATGTCCTAAGGGTCTGTGAAGGTACAGAGAGGGCGTTCAAAATGTTCTTGTCACATGTCTGTAGATTTGCACTCTTTCGTCCCAAGATAAGAGCTACGACTTGTTTGAAAGCTTGTCTAAACTTGTCATTATGTGTTAAAATCTAAGGTCATATCACCATTTCTCTCTTCGCTGATGTCGCTTAAAGTTGTTAAAGTCTGTGAAATCCGTGCGTTTTTGTTATGGAACCTACTAAAGACAGGGTTGTTGTTGGGTTGTTTTACCTCTGAGCGGCACTTTTTTTGCACACCATGGGCTAAATAGCCAGGTCACATGGACCCCGAAGGCTCAGAGAAGGTTGGGGGAGGGGACCCACTGGAACAGCTGTTGGGAGACAGATGGTAGCCTCCCGTCAAGGCCATCCAGCGTGTTCTTTAACGTGCACAGGGTATGGCTCTCCCGCACACGGGTCACGGCTTAACGTCCCATCCGACGGACGGTGGCCTTTCCAAGCCCATCGGTGTCCCCTACTGACCGTGGGCACGGCGGTACTAAAGACAGGGAAAGAGTTTACGTTTTTACAAGGATGCATCTTGGGAACAACGCGAAAAATATTCATACTGATTGATCACAAGTATATGGAGATCATGCCTGTTCATATGGCACTGTTACGGAATGGATGCGCAAATTCAGAAAAGAACAGCAGTGCGTCGAAGACCTCCTTCGTGCACGAGGACCGAAGGAGGCCGTGAACGAGAAAATCATCGCTGCTGTTCGTGAACTCGTTAAGGAAAACCCACACATCACCGTTCAGGTAATAAGCTTAGATGTCAGTGTATCGTTTGGCAGTGTGGAAACAATTATTCATCAACATTTAAAGTTCCGAAAGATCTGTGCCAAATGAGACCCCACATTCTGACAGAGCAGCAAAAATGGGCTAGAGTCGAAACATGCAAGGACATAATGGCAATATTTGAACCTAGTGGTCTCAAACGGTTAGAAGATATTGTCACTGGTAATGAGACATGGTTTAACTATTATTTTTTATTATTATGCAATTGAGAGAAAAATCTACAACTATGTTTGGGTTGTGGAAGATGAACAGTGTCTCCAAATCCTCCGACAAGACTTTACCTCAAGGAAGAGGATGTTCGAATTTTTATTTCAATTCCCAAGGAGTGGTCGCCGGGGACACTTTACCTGAAAAAATGACTATAAATGGCAAATACTATGCGATTTTTGGTTATTTCCAAAAATTAAAGAGGAACCTGCTGGGAAGTCTTTTTCAAGGGTGCAAGACCTTGCAAAATGCGTTCATTCAGGGTTGAGGAAAACCTAACAGAAGTCTCAAAGCCAAATATTCCAGAATCGGTGTATACATCTGCAATAATAGATGATGGAGGGGAGGACAGTAAAAGATCTGTTGAGGTAAGTATAATGGTTTCTGTTCTGAAAATATCAGGAACTTTTCGAACGCCCCTCGTAGTAAAGGAGCTTCTGAAATATATATTTATTTTATTAAATGGTTTGAAACTATACTCATTATTTAAGTCTTAATTCATTTCTGAGGTGAATTCTAATCAGACTTTAAAGTTGTTAAATATTCTAGATTCCATAATTCTTTAAATACTAAAGAAATATTGTTGAAAATCGAGATTTAAATAGAATGGATTTTTCTTTAATTTATCTTCATTCACATTTTCCCATTAAATGCATATTTTATGCGTTACATAGCTTCGTAGTTCGATTCCCATTGATATAAGGTTGATTTGATTTTATAAGGTGGAATTCTCTGACATTCTGGTAGAGTAGTGTACACAGTCGTATCAGAATAATATGACCACCTACCATAGTATATGTATGGTAGGTGGTCATATTATTCTGATACGACTGTGTATTTTTACCTTCGAATTTAACTCATTCGTGATCTCTCATTATATCAATTCAATGAAATTAACAAAATATATCCAATTTAAATAACATTTTTCATTGTACATTTTCAGAAATCTGCATCCTCCCAAAAGCTGAAGGTCATTGCTTAGATAACTTCCCGCGATGGTATTACGACTATGTTGACAAGAAATGCAAAGAGTTCACTTATACTGGTTGCCAAGGGAACAAGAACAAATTCATCAGTAAAGAGAAATGTGAAAAGATCTGCAATAGTACACACGTTCAAGGTATTCCTTTATTTTATGTAAATGAGAATTAAATTAATTTCGCTTGAAAATGCCTTCATCTGTAGCAGAGAGAAGAATTACGCATCAAAAAAGCCTATGACATAGATGGTGATGATCTTGGAAAAAACCTTGGTTTTTTCCAAGATCATCTTCTCAAGATTATCTTCCAAGATTTCTTCGATATTATAATCCCCATTCTTGGAAAAAACCTTGGTTTTTTCCAAGAATGGGGATTATAATATCGAAGTCTTTGGAAAGAGCTTTGGGTTGGGTTGTTTTACCTCTGAGCGGCACTTTTTTGTACACCATGGGCTAAATGGCCAGGCATATGGACCCCGAAGGCTCAGAGAAGGTTGGGGGAGGGGACCCACTGGAACAGCTGTTGGGAGACAGATGGTAGCCTCCCGTCAAGGCCATTCAGCGTGTTCTTTAACGTGCACAGGGTATAGCTCTCCCGCACACGTAGACACGGCTTAACGTCCCATCCGACGGACGGCGGACTTTCTAAGCCCATAGGTGTCCCCTACTGACCGTGGGCAGGGTGGGGAATTTTGCGGAGATAAATCTCAACGCTGACCCAGCTGGGACTCGAACCTGGGAACTACAGATTACGAGCCTGGCGCGCTACCGACTGAGCCACCCCTTTGGAAAGAGCGAAGCACATTAATGTTTAACTTTTCTTATTGAAAGTATAGAATAAAGAATTATATTTTGAAATGCATGCATGTCATAAGTGAATTATAATAAATGAAATAATTAAATAACTCAATGAAAGTTGAAAAGAACTAAAATTTTCTTTTGCGAGAATCCATGTCAATGTTATTTTACGTCTGTTCGTTCATCATTGCGAGTACTTTGTTGAAATTACATTTAATTATGTTAATTAAAAACTAAATGAAATAAAATGCACGAATATTAATTTTTTTATACTTAGTGTATCTTCTTCGCCATCTGCATTTTTCAGGGTCTAAGGCAATGATTCCCATCAGGCGCAACGCGAAAAATTTAAGAAAAACAATAACACTACATAGCAATTTGCACTTCAGTACTTTTTTTACCATTTTTTATTTTTTTTTTTGTGAAATGTTGATCTTAATAAGCGTTTTTAGTTAAATAAATTGAATTTTAAGATATACAGTAAAACAAAAAAACTGACCTTTTACCACAGATGTGTCGCTGTAAATGGACTATTTGGTAAATTTGCCGCCAAGAGAAAAAGGTTGAGAAAGATTATTCTAAGGCACTGATTCCCAGAGGTGTATCGCATCCAAAGTCCACGTGTGAGCAAAAATTTAAGAATAAACTAATACTACATAATAATTTGTAATTTAGTATTTTCCACAATTTCAATTGTATTTTTTGTGTGGAATAATAAGTTTAATATGCGTTTTAATTGAAATATGAGTTATTATAATTAAACTAAAAGAATTGACTTCTTAATACAGGTGTCGCTGTAAATGGACTATATCAGAGATTTAATGCCAAGAGGAAATGGTTGGGAAACAATGGTCTAAGGGGCGCGGGCATCGAAAAATGTTATTCTTCTTTTTTTTCCAGGCAGCCAGGAAAAAAGGTTAAAAATCCCGACCTAGACTTTCAAGGATGCTTACCAAACTTCATCTCCAGTTTTTATTATTTCATTCATTCCATGTTTGAGTTGGCAACACTCTGTGATAGCTCTCCTCTCAGGGAGCTTGTGTTGGGTTGTTTTTTTATGAGAGGCACTCTATTTTGCATACAGTGGCCTGAATGTCCGGATCACGAACACTCTAGGAGCTCAGAGAAGGAGATCTTGGAGACATTTTCTCCCGTCAAGGCTATCCAGCGTGTTCGTTAACGTCCATAGGGTATGATTCTCCAGATTGGGTTGGGTTGTTTTACTTCTGAGCGGCAATTTTTTGCACACCATGGGCTAAATGGCTAGGTCACTTGGACCCCGAAGGCTCAGAGAAGGTTGGGGGAGGGGACCCACTGGAACAGCTGTTGGGAGACAGATGGTAACCTCCCGTCAAGGCCATCCAGAGTGTTCTTTAACGTGCACAGGGTATGGCTCTCCCGCACACGTGGCCACGGCTTAACGTCCCATCCGACGGACGGTGGCCTTTCCAAGCCCATCGGTGTCCCCTACTGACCATGGGCAGGGCGGGGAATTTTGCGGAGATAAATCTCAACGCTGACCCAGCTGGGACTCGAACCTGGGAACTGCAGATTACGAGCCTGGCGCGCTACCGACTGAGCCACCCCCGCCCCCTGATTCTCCAGAACATGAGGCTATGGCTTTACATCTGATGTGACGGACCGCGGTCTTTCCAGGCCCATCGGTATCCTCTTTCTCACCGAAGATAGGGAAGTTTGGCAAGTGACCTTGAAAGTCTAGGGTTATATCAGGAGTAACCTTTTATAACGTAGTTAGTTATTATACCATTAATAAATCTTGGTACGGCTTAATAGCGTGATTCAACTTATAAATACAATTTTCCTTTTTCTTGTTTTTCGTCAGGATCACTTAAGTTTTGATTTGATTGCCGAAATTTCTTTTTAATCCCCTAGTTTCTGTTGATGTGTGTTCCCTGCCAAAGGAGGAAGGACCCTGCAAAGAGACTTTATTGCGTTGGCATTACAGCAGCTCGAGTGGAAGGTGCGAACAGTTCTACTATGGAGGATGCGAAGGAAACGTTAATAGATTCGAGACACGAAGCAGCTGCGAATATGCTTGTTTGCCAGTAACAGGTAATTGAATTTCACTAAGGAACCAGAGAAATTGCTACTGAATGCTAAATTAATACCAAATATTAACATAACGTGGAATTGAATTAAGAAAGATAGACAAGAAATAGCTTCTGAAAGCGTTTTAAACTTGTAGGAAGGTCTCACATTCCTCTCAAATTTTCTTTATGGTGTATTGTAACGACAGGCTCTTGTCAAACTTCAATTGCAAGCAGTTGCTTGTGGTATAATTCAGGGGCGCACCCAAGGATGGGGGGAGGGGGTTGTCGGGCTTCGTCTCCCTTCAGAAGCTCAAATCAAAATTGAGGAACAATTGTTGCACTCCCATTTTTGCAGGGAATATTTAGGGGAGAAAAGGTTTTGTATGTTGAGGAAATTATGTAGCTATTTATATTAAAATTATATGGCGTTTTCACATCTCCAGAGGGAAAAATTTCTAAACTGTTAACGTTTTTGTTTATTTTTGATACTAAATACATTTTTATTTTAAAATATGCGAAAATGACTTACAATACCGAAAAAATATGCTTAGAATACCGAAATTATCATAAATTTGAGTTTTGTGGTGGAATAATTTTAAAAATCTTAAGATCTCCCCCCCTCCATACACATCAACCAAAAAATCTGGATGCGTATACGGAATGGTTCTTTAATGAGGAATGAGGGTAACAAAACCATCTTCACAGCCTGGGGTGGGTTGTTTTACCTCTCAGCGGCACTTGTTTGCACACCATGGGCTAAATGGCCAGGTCACAAGGACCGCGAAGGCTCAGAGAAGGTTTGGGAAGGGGACCCACTGGAACAGCTGTTGGGAGACAGATGGTAGCCTCCCGTCAAGGCCATCCAGTGTGTTCTTTAACGTGCACAGAGTATGGCTCTCCAGCACACGGCTTAACGTCCCATCCGACGGACGGTGGCCTTGCCAAGCCCATCAGTCTCCCCTACTGACCGTCGGCAGGGCGGGGAATTTTGCAGAGATAAATCTCAACGCTGACCCAGCTGGGACTCGAACCTGGGAACTACAGATTACGAGCCTGACGCGCTACCGACCGAGCCACCCCGATCGTCTTTGTTCATCACAAGGATCTGAAATATTACTCTGCTTCTGCTTTTCTACGAAATGTTAGATTCAAATAGGGATTAAGGAAGTTTAAAAACTGCAAAGCACCTTAACACATTGGATGCCAATCCTATTACCTTTTATAGATGTTGGGCTACATTTTTGTTGGAGACAAATAAAGCCAGAGATCATAACAAACTAAAACTGTACAAATCCCACAAGTGGAGGTAGGATTGCCCTTCCAGTTAATATTCCAGAATATATTGTTAATTACATCATCCGTAAATTAACTGAATGCTGTTTTATTTTGTAATTTTACTCCCTTTCTTTTGATTATGAAGTTCTTTTTCATTCTTCCGCAATCGTGTCCCCCATGATTCCAAAAAATCTGCATAAAACTTAGAACGTGCGAATTACGATAATGACATGGAGGTTGAAAGACATGAGATTTTTTATTTTTTATTTTATTAAGCCTGTTTTTTTACATATATTTTCTAAGAAATCGTCCAACATTATTAAATAGGAGGTGTCAGGGAAATAATGCCTCTCATTGTTTGCTCTCCCCCAATAAGTGAACAGAAATAATAACTTTGATACATCACTCTCCCAAAAAAGATTGTGTTGAAAAAAATCTTTCCCATTTTTTGGAGCAACAATATTCTTGTATATTAATAACACATGGTGTCTTAACTCCGATTAGAAGTAATAATTTATTTTACAACACTTTAAAGAAAGGAAATGTTATTATTTCGAGTTACTAAACTTCTGTGCTTCGTATTTCATGTCCTTTACGTGTTCATTACCATCATAATTTTACAGAAATATAACTTCATTTATGTAATTTTAATGGAAATACAAACCCACATGTGTTAAATGGTATTCATTTTGCTTTCTTTTTTTAATTTTTCAGAAAAAGATATTTGTCATCAGCCTCAAGAAATGGGTAACTGCTATGACTTCAGAGAGAGATGGTTTTACGACTATGAAGCTGGCGAATGTCGTCGATTCTACTTCAGTGGCTGTGGAGGAAATGATAACAACTTTGGTTCTTTCTCTGAATGCGAAAGGCGATGTGGACAATCAGTCACAACGCAAGTAGCAGTAGACGAATTTAGGATTGGTAAGCTCTGGCAAAACTTACTCGTATGGGATAGATGAGTTGTTGGGTTGTTTTTACCTCTGGGCGCACCTTTTTTTTTTGCACATAATAAGCAAACTGACTAGGTCACAACCACTCAGAGGACTCAAAGAAAGTTGTGGAAATGGGATACACTGGACAGCTGTTAGGAAATCGATGGTATCCTCCCGTCAAGGTCATCTGGCGTGTTCTTTGACGGGCTAGATAGGTAGGGTATGGCTCTCCTGCATAAGGAATACAGCTTAAGTTCCCATCCGATGGAAGGCGGCCTTTCTAAGCACACCAGTGTTCTCTACTAACCTAGGACAGGGCGGAAAATTCAGCGGAAATAAATCTCAACACTGGCCTAGGTGGGACTCGAACCTGAGGAACTGTACATTAAGAGCCTGGCGTGCTACCGACTGAGCCACCCCCGCCCCTTTATAGATGAGAATCATCATCATCATCCTCAAGCAGCCATGGGCTAGAGAGGTCCAACAAGACCGTGCAATTTAGTTCTCCAAGCATATCTGTCCTGAGTTACATCTGCTGCATCTGGCCACTGCACACCAATTCTAATAAGGTTCTGTTTGACATTGTCTGTCCACCGCATCCTAGGTCTCCCCCTCTTTCTGAGACCTTTAGACACACTATTCATAACTCTATTCACCAATCTATAATTATCCATACGGGCAACATGGCCAAACCAATGGAGTCTCTCTCTGCACAATATGATGCTTAAAGGAGATTGCCAAGTCATTTGCCTAACCACATCATTACTTACAAAGTTGAACCACCTAATACTCAACATACTGCGTAAGTTTCTAGAATCAAAAGCATCTAGTTTCCTGTTTTCTTGTTTACAAAACGTCCAAGTTTCACTAACATAACTAACCCTAAAAAGAACCAAACTATTATACAGTCTAAATTTGGTCTTTAGGTGTATACGCCTATTTCTCCATACTCTCCACAGATTCTTAAAAGTTCCAGTAGCAATCCCTACATCACCAGTATCTGTTACATAGCTCCCAAGATAATTAACCTGCGACACCTGCTCAAGACTGCAACCATTCAGATCAACTGAATCATAGCCTGCTTGACCAATTTTCATCACTTTAGGTTTTTCTTTGCTTATCACCAAACTTACTAATCTAAGTATATAACTAATTGTTAGTGAGTGGGATGAGGGAAAGGGTGAATAACGATACCCTTTATCATCTTTATCATGGGATTCAGCTTTGGCACAGTAGGAATGTTTTTAGAGGGAAGGGAGGGGGGCTAAAATAGTTTTTAGGGAGCAAAACCTTTCCGGAAAGGGGGAAAAGCAATTCAGTGTTTCAAGATAGAAATATTTTGGTCAGGTAGTTCATTAATAAGTGCAGTTGTGAATAGAGCCATTTGACAGAGAGCTCCGAATATCCTGCCTTTTGACTATATATAATATTTTAAATCCCGTGGTGACATGGCGACCTTTCCCGATCATAGATGGTGCTACGAACGACTTTATCGGGGAAGTTTATAATCACAATTAGCTGAAACATGAGCGAGCAGCGATAGCTCAACGGTCAGCGCACCTGGCATGTGATCAAGTGGTAGTGGGTTCATATCCCACGGGCGGCAAAACTCAGTATTTTCAGCTAACGATTCAGTCATTCCATGTTTACAGAACATTTTCTCTCTTCTATTGAAACAGGGAGGGACTTTTCAGGAACTTTTGCGGCATATGCTTAAAAATAGAAAAAAATGAAACTGTAGTTTGAAGACATTAAAAACAAGAATGGAGCGTTAAATATCGGATAATATTTTTTCTTGTGTGTTTTGAAAAGCTAGTTCAGTACATTTGAACAGAACTTTCATATTTTGATTTCTTTTCCTTTCAAATTTAGAGTTTTGCTCGATGCCCAAAGATCCTGGACCGTGTTCTAAGAAGGAACAACTTTGGTTTTATGACGTAGCTGATGGCGTCTGCAAAGAATTTCAATATGGCGGTTGTCATGGAAATGGTAATCGTTTTAGAGCTAGGAAAGATTGTGAAAGAATGTGTGGAGCCTCACAAGGTATTTATTAATTCAAAAATTTCCACATTACAATTATTCACACATAATACCTGCTGCTAAGCCACATATTATTAGCAGAGAGTTTTATTTTATATAAATTAATAATTTTAATATTTAACTTAAGTTTTAAAAGCTACGATGTTGATACGTTGTAGTGTTCTTACAATTATGAAAGTACATTGAAATTTGTTACCTTGGTCTTATTTTAGCATTAATTGTTCATACCCTAGTATAATTGTATTTATTAAATACTTTTATTACCTGATTTTTATTTAAACAATAATTATAATATACTTGTTTATACAAGTGGCAAAAAATTTATTATTTTAATAACCAGCATGGTTTGTTATTGCCTTTTTTTTTCTTTTTTTAACTTCCTTTATTTATAGGTGTTGCTTTACAAATTGTTTTGCAAGTTTTGCTATTTACATTGTGTTCTCCTAAAACAATCATTGTGAATGTTATTCCAGAAAAAAGACAGAGTAAAAAAAAATCATTATTTTAATTAATACCAGACAGGCCCTGATCTAGAAAAAAAATTGAGAGGTGGGAAGGAAACACAATCGAACACGTGACCCCTTGCGTCCCCCCACCCTAAATCCGGCCCTGATCCCAGTAATGGTACTATGACCACCCAAATGAGGAGAGAAAGTGTTTATTACCAGAACGCCTTTTCAGTTAGTTACGGAGTAATCTAATCATTTGGCCCTCGTCTTAATTTTTTTTTTCAAGTTCCCTTATCAGCATATGATGAAGTTAGATACTTCATCGTTTGCTGATTTTTTTTCGTGTGATAAAATTAAAATAAGCAAACAGAAGAACATACAAATTGAACTAATTCTATATGATTATCGAAAGAAAAGGTCATACGATAAATAATCTTTACCTAGCTATGTACATCCCTACCACAAATTGGGACGAAAGAAGCTCCGATCTCCAACAATAACTTTTCCCACCAAAGGTTTGGCAAGTAATCCTCCATTCACAACTTTCCAACGCAGCCCAAGAAATGGCAGCGCCTTCAGATCTTTGGTATTCGGTAGGGCAGTGGTTCTCAACCTTTTTATGCCTCACGTACCCCCTGGAAATGTGTATGTAAATAGTGTACCACTTATATAGATAGATAAAACTACAGTTATAATATAATAATGCCAACTTAACGACTTTGGTACTAGATCTAGCGACTTTTGAGCTCTCACGGCGTACCCTAAAATATTTCACCGCGTACCCCACGTTGAGAACCCCTGCGGTAGGGGATCAATCTCGTCCCACCACAGATACGAACCCGATCTTTTCACCCAACACAGGACTGCACAAGGGGCACCAGCGGAAGAAATTTCGAACCAATCGGTTAAATAATTGTGAAGTTGCAGGACGTCGAAATCTGCCCATAACAGTTTCTCAATGCATGACATCACCACAGCCGTAGAAGAAACAGACGTATATTGGGTTCTTTCCCTTCCACTGAGTCATCCGTTCGGACACGCATATTTTTGTATATGATGATTCTCCTTTGGTATTTATATTGAGCTTAAATAATGCCAGTTGTTTTCAGTTTCTCTAGAGATTTGAATAACGAATACGTGTTGTTACAGATATTTGCAAGCTTCCAGTGGTCAAAGGCTCTTGTAGCAGTTCTTTCGTCCAATGGTACTACGATCATTCAGCAGATGAATGTTATGAATTCCTGTTTACTGGTTGCCATGGCAATGCCAATCGTTTCAACAGCAGAGAGAACTGTCAGAATCAGTGCAAGAAACAGATCATCGCAACACCTGAAGTACCAAAAGATGGTAAGCTAAATATTTCATTCTTCAGTTACGGATATAAAATAAAATAAAAACTAAATACCCTCTCAAGCAGCTGCTTGCCACAGAGGTCTGACAGGAACCTATTAGTTTATATGCCATAGTAGGTCTGTGAGGATGGCAGGACCTCAGCAGAAAAACAAAACATACATCCATGCCTTATCCGGGTCTCGAACCCAGGTCCCTTAGATCAGCAGCCAAGTGCGCTAACCATTCGGCCACGGGACGGCGAACGCATATAAGGATTCATGTTTTTCACAATGCTCATAAGGAACTCAATCAACAAGAGAAATATCTTTTTCAAAACACATTGACTTCATTCTACTTTACACATTTATTTTTTTAGAAGATTTCCAATGTAAGATTTGTAAGATTGACAAATAATGATATGTGCATCGGCAGTGGGGTATCCAAGGTGAGGTTCAGGTTATACCCCTATCCCCTCCCCCCCAACCCTCCGACACACACAAGACTTGAATAAAGTATACTGCTCACAAAAATTAGAGGATATTTCAAAATGAATATGAAGCGATGAAATATCCCCTAATTTTTGTGAGCAGTATATATATTTTAAAAAAGCTACAGGAAACCAGAGACTGAAAACACTAAAAAAAGCCTCAAACAAATAAAAAAATTGGAAATTTTAAGATACCATGGGGTCACCGGGGGTTGGGCGAGTGCAAGAGAAGCAATTGCCTTCCCTTGTAAAAATTGAATGAAAAATTAATTTCAGTTAGATAATACAGATGAATGAAAAATGAATGTTTTTTTTTAGTCTTTAATGAAACGCAATCTTCATTTTTTTCACGCTTTCTTTTGTTTTCAGAGACAAGTTATTTGATTTTACTAATATGAAAAATGTCTTTTTTTACGTGTATTTTCAATAATAATTTTCCCTTTTTTCTCATTTTGTTTTTGGATAACTTTAGTTGTATTATGATATGTCGTATGCATGATTGCTCTATTCGCTGCCCAGCTGGGTCAGCGTTGAGATTCATCTTCGCAAAACTCCCAGCTCTGCCATCGGTCAGTAGGGGACACCGATGGTCTTGGAAAGACCGCCGTCCGTCGGATGAGACGTTATGCCTTGGCCCCATGTACGGGAGAGTCACACCATGTGCACGTTACAGAACACCCTGGATGGCCTTGACGGGAAGCTATCATCTGTCTCCCAATAGCTGTTCCAATGGGTCCCCTCTCCCAATCTTCTCTGAGCCTTCGGGGTCCTTGTGGCCTGACCATTTAGCCCATTGTGAACAAAAAAGTGCCGCTCAGAGGTAAAACAACCCAACCAAAAAATCTATTCTCTGTGTTCACAACGTGCTAGTTAATTAACAGCTCTATTTCCATATTGAAACATTAATTTGTTTATTGACCTTCCTGAAGAAATTCTTGCTACCGTACAACAGAGCCAAAAACAGAGCCAAAATTTAAACCCATATTCCTTTATATCAAAGTTTCAATAAGTAATATTTCTTCTGAGCATGCGCATACATATATGCAAGCACCTGCATGTAGAAGACTGTTAATGAAAAGTAGATAAAATTTGGACCTTTAAGAAATGAAAAGCATGAAATAATATTGGCAGGACATGACGCCATACATCTCGTACACACAGCTTTAGCATGCATCCTCCACGTTGCACTAGAGCCATACCTCGTGCACGACTGGGGGCGGGGGTGGCTCAGTCGGTAGCGCGCCAGGCTCGTAATCTGTAGTTCCCAGGTTTGAGTCCCAGCTGGGTCAGCGTTGAGATTTATCTCCGCAAAATTCCCCGCCCTGCCCATGGTCAGTAGGGGACAACGATGGGCTTGGAAACGCCGCCGTCCGTCGGATGGGACTTTAAGCCGTGGGCCCCGTGTGCGGGACCTCGGCTTAAAGATACCCTGTGCACGTTAAAGAACACGCTGGATGGCCTTGACGGGAGACTACCATCTGTCTCCCAACAGCTGTTCCAGTGGTCCCCTCCCCCAACCTTCTCTGAGTCTTCGGGGTCCATGTGACCTGGCCATTTAGCCCATGGTGTGCAAAAAAGTGCCGCTCAGAGGTAAAACAACCCAACCCGTGCACGACTGATGGCCCTTGAACACAACTGATGGCCTTGGCGGGAGGATACCAGGTCTAGAGGGAGAACCAAGGGTACCATGCTCTCTTCCCCTTTCAGAATGCTAGTCATGAGTAAGAGAGGGAAAAATTATTAACTTTCTTTATATTTTATGCATTTTTCAAGAAATGTTTTGAAACACAACTGTAAAGAGAAGAGGGAAATGTTATAATGTATTAGAAACCCAGTCTCTTGCATCTGAAAGGGCAATAATAAATATAGGCCTTCCGATATTTTTACGGCTTGATTGTTGTATCCTCAAATTTTTTCCTAGATCCGAGCTTGGTACAGTGGTTCCCTTTCTTCTCTGAGCACTTTGGGTTCTTGTGACCTGGCCATTTAGCTCGTTTTCCGGAAAAAAGGGACGCACGGAGGTAAAATAATCCAACCCAATCCCATAAGAAAGTTAAAAATTTTTTAGCTTTAGTTAATATTCCTAATTATGCGTTATGCTTAAGGAATTATATTGGAAATTAACACTATTTGCGCAATATGTTGGCAGAATATCAAATGGGAATAGGTTTCGATTATTTGACGAAAGGGGTGAAACTGTATTAAAGCATCCTCAAAGGTGTACAGTCGCTCAAAAAAAATATCCGAACACTATGGTTTGTTATAGAATTCAGAAAAAATATCTGGCAGCGATTTTTTTCAATATGGCAGCGTGGTCACGTGACACGAAAGTTCTAAAAAAATCGTTGCCAGATATTTTTTTCTCAATTCTATAATCAACCATAGTATTCGGATATTTTTTTGAGCGACTGTACCACTGAAAATATCTAATAATGTTGTTCAAATATAGTTCATGTAAAGCTGTTTTACAATTATTATTATTCTTTACGAGAATGATATTATCAGCACATAAATAGATACTGCTTTTTGTCACAATATTGCTTATGTCATAATATGTAAATATTTAAAACAAGGATATAATTCAACTTTAAGGCAGCTTAAATTTAACCTTTTGAAAATCATTCTCAATGTTTTAATATAATCCGAAAATGCCAAATAGATGAATTTAAACCAATTATAAATTTTCTCTCATTTCAATAATAGTTTCTTGAGTAATATTTTATTACATAGCATGACATAAGTATGCATCATCATATATTTTTTTAATTGTATTGTGCTATTCTGCATTCTCTATATCAAGATATTGTTTATCGTTAAGTTTGTTCCTGTTAGGAGTGCAATTATAGTTTGTTTGGGTTTGTAGTTGGTTGTCTTACCTCTGAGCGGCAATTTTTTGCACACCATGGGCTAAATGGCCAGGTCACAAGGACCCCGAAGGCTCAGGGAAGGTTGGGGGAGGGGACCCACTGGAACAGCTGTTGGGAGACGGTAGTCTCCAGTCAAGGCCATCCAGCGTGTTCTTTAACGTGCAAAGGGTATGGCTCTCCTGCACACGGGTCACGGCTTAACGTCCCATCCGACGGACGGCGGCGTTTCCAAGCCCATCGGTGTCCCCTACTGACCGTGGGCAGAGAGTTTTGTGGAGATAAATCTCAACGCTGGCCAAGCTGGGACTGGAACCTAGGGATTGTAGATTACGAGCATGGCGCGCTACCGACTGAGCCACCCCCGCCCCATTTTGTTTGAGAAACCATTTGTCTTTTATCATTGTTAATATCACAGAAAACGATAAGACAACAACCAACCCAGAGCAATTTAGAAGAATTCAAACCAATTTTTTTCTATTTAAAGTTCATAAATTACTTAAAGCAAGTCCCTAATTATTACTTTAATTTTTAAATGTATCATCTACTTATTCATATAATTGAAGTTTCATAACTCCTTGCATTCACCCTCTTTTGTCATGACTTCGACCTTTTATCACATATGAAAAAAACTATAAACTTTTTTGTAATATAACAAGAAGGATAAAATCTGTGTTTTTTTCCCCCTACTTCTAGATGTATGCACTTTACCGGAAGAGCCAGGACCATGCCAGGGATATTATCACATGTGGTTTTATGACAGCTCAGACCACTCTTGCAAATCCTTTATCTATGGAGGTTGCGATGGAAATGAGAACCGATTCGAGACGAGGAAAGCTTGCGAGCATAAATGCTTGAAAGTAATAAGAGGTAAGCCACTATAGGTAATCTCATGGTTCTGCATCAGAGTCAACGCTCTATAGGAGGACTATCAAATTTGTTAATAAGAAATCAGAAATTTGATAGGGTTGGGTTGTTTTACCTCTGAGCGGCACTTTTTTGCACACCCTGGGTTAAATGGCCAGGTCATATGGACCCCGAAGGACTCAGAGAATTTTTGGGGAGGGGACCCATTGGGACAGCTGTTGGGAGACAGATGGTAGCCTCCCGTCAAGGTCATCCAGCGTGTTCTTTAACGTGCACAGGGTACGGCTCTCCCGCACACGGGGCCAGGGCTTAACGTCCCATCCGACGGACGGCAGCCTTTCCAAGCCCATCGGTGTCCCCTACTGACCGTGGGCAGGGCGGGGAATTTTGCGGAGATAAATCTCAACGCTGACCCAGCTGGGACTCGAACCTGGAAACTACAGATTACGAGCCTGGCGCGCTACCGACTGAGCCACCCTCGCCCCCAGAAATTTGATAACATGACAGTGTAAAACGTTTTAAAAGAATTAAAATCTCAACAAACATTGTAAAAATTATAAATTTAAGAGTTTATGGGGAAAATTGGTGCAAAACCAGCTAGCATAGAAAAAAATGGTTGCCAAGTTTGCAAAAATTGCAAATGCTTTAGTAAATCATTTTTTTTTAATTTTTTTATTTTTTTATAGTACAGAGTGATAATAAAAGAAGGAACTACTTTACAATGTTATACTTAAGTAAAAAAATGAAATAAATTGAACATGTAAGTGTGTTGCAAACTAACTGCTCTGAAAATCGCAAAATAGTATACGTAATTAATATTAATGATAAATAATAATAAATAATACCTAATGAAGTATAATGCCTTTCTTAGTTCTCAATACTCGACTCTGTGACGTTCATAATTCGAGATTTTTTTTTTAATCTGTGCTTCCAACCTCAAATCAGGACTTATTCGCTGTAATGATGCATGTAAGTATATTTACATGTATATCATCACAATTTCAATTATAAAGATATCAGTCACAATTTCAAAAAGTACAGGATCATTTTAAAACAATATAAGTGTACTTACATGCATCACCACAGTTTGTTTAAATGTAGTGATAAAACAGCATTGCTTCATTGTCTTTTATCATGCAAACTTTGTATCATTTGAAATAATGAGAGAACAACCAGTCCAGAACAGTTTAAGGTTACAACTGGGCAAGGGTTGAGATTTATCTCCGCTGAATCCCACCCTGCTCTTAGGGAGAAAGGGAACACCACTGATCTCGAAATGACTTCCGTCCGTCAAATGAGATATAAAGACATGGCCCATATTCAAACAAAGCCATATTTGCGCACTTTAAATAACGCTTTGGATCTACTTGATGGGAGTCTTTTATCTGTCTCTTAACAGCTTCCCAGTGAGTCTCTTTCTCCTACATAACTCTGAGCCTGTAGGGCCCTTATGACCTTGCAATTTAACTCATTATATACAGCAAAGTGCCGCTTAGAAGTCAGGGAGTTCAGCCAACCCAGTGTAGGCGCCATCATTGGATGCAGCCTAAGCAAAATGCGCAATCATGGCATTTAGTTACAGTGGAGTTTAACAAAAAGATTTGAAAAGCCACTAAAAAAGGTGGCTTTTCAAATAATAAGTGCAAAAATGTTAAGTAAGAACCCCAAAGTGTATTACAAAAAACATCGCAAATTACACAAGATAAACCCTTGCACACAAAAATTTTAATCTTTTTATTTTATGATTAGTATATATCGTGAAGAACACTGTGAAGCCATATAAACACCGTGAAGAAGATCATGAAGTCACATAAACACCGTGAAAAACATCACGAAGCCATATAAACACCGTGAAGAACATCGTGAAGTTCTATAAATTCTATGAAGAACATTGTGAAGTCATATAAACACTGTAAGGAACATTGTGAAGTCATATACCATGAGGAACATTGTGAAGTTACATAAATACTATGAAGAACATTGTGAAGTCATGTAAACACTGTAAGGAACATTGTGAAGTAATATACCATGAGGAACATTGTGAAGTTACATAAATATTATGAAGAACATTGTGAAGTCACATAAACACTATGAAGAACACCATGAAGTGATATAAATATCGAGTACCAGTTCCAGCAACAACTAGCGTGTTAAATTCGATTGAAATAGATAAAGAGGTAAAGACGGAAATAAAACAGATAATGGAAAGCATGTAGACCAGGAATGTTCAACCATTCCATCTTGAGCTACCAATCAATAGAGGCCCTGTATAGGTATTGTGTGTTTTTTCACTCAAAGGTAATTGGCCATTTCAAAATTGGACTCCATGTTTTGTCGTCTCTCGTCTCTCGACTTGTTTAGCGTGCATAGCTGAATGGTATTGCACCGCACTTATGGATTCCGAAAAAGGGTAGGGTAATATTTGATAAGCCGTCCCGTGGCCGAGTGGTTAGCACGCTTGGCTACTGATCTAAGGGACATGGGTTCGAGCCCCGGATTAGGCAAGGATGTGTGTCGTTTTTCTGCTGAAGTCCTGCCATCCTCTCAGATCTCCTACTGTGGCATATAAACTGACAGGCTCCTGTCAGACCTCTGTGGCAAGCAGCTGCTTGAGGGGGTATAAAAAATAATATAAAAAATATTTGATACAGATTTCAGTGTTCATGATTGGAAACACTTTAGAAAACGGTTAAAAAGGAAAATTAAATTTTAGGGCTTTTTTTTTTGTTAAAAAAAAAGATTATTTTGCTTTCTGTCTGTCTGTAGATATCGAACTTTTTTGTTTATACAGATAAATAAAAAATTCTTTTTGTGTTAAATAATATTACTGATATATTACAATTTGCATTTTTCGAATATTTCAAAAGTTATAACTGCGCCCTCTAACTGTGGAAAAAGTTGAAAATTCCAAAATATCAAACGAATATTCCAAACGATGTAGTTAGGTTAGAAGTTTCAAATTTTGGTGTTGAAATGTGAAGATTACGAAGTTACCATTGGCAACAATCACTTGACCCTTTAGACCCAGGGGGGGGGGGAGGTGAATGCAACTTTTTTTTTTCTTTTAACAGAAAAGTGTATGTTTTTAGAGATAAATTAAAAATTCTTTTTGAGTTGGACAGGTATTGATGAAATATTACAACTTGCATTTTGCGAATTTCCCAAAACCTATAATTGCGCCCTAAAACGGTGAAAAAAAATCGAAAAATCCCAAAATTTAAAACAAATATTGCAAATGATGTAGTTATGCTAAAAATTTGAAATTTTGGTCGTGGAATGTGACAGTCTTGAAAATTCCATTGACAACAGTGAATTGACCCTAAGCCCAAGGTAGGTAAGAAACGGAACAGTTTTGTTTTAAGAGATAATTGGAAATCTCTTTTTTAGTTGGTTATTAATGAAATGTAATTCGCATTTTCAAAGGCAGTTTTAATTTACATCATTAGAGATCACTAAATATTGAAACTGCAAAACTTTCAACAAATGTTTCAAGTGATCTGTTTATGGTAGAAATTTCGGCGTGTAGAGTTCTGTTATGGCAGAAATTCCACTGACAGCAATGATCTGCCCACTATTTTCAGAGGAGCGAGAGAAAAGCAACTTTTTAAATTTAAGAACTTATACAATACCTTTTATGACTTAATTTATACTTTATATTAATTATAAAACATTAAAGGACAAATACATTTTATGTTTTATAATTACTAATAAAATACTACTATTTGCATTTCCCCCATCATATATTAAAAAATGAATAACCCCTCAAGCAGCTGCTTGTGCAGAGGTCTGACAGGAGTCTGTCAGTTTATACACCATAGTAGACGGTCCATGTGGATGGCGGGACATCAGCAGAAAAACAACACGAACATGCATAATTAAAACTATTAAGGAGTAAAAGTAGGCAAAGGAAGAACTTCATTTTCTTTGAAAATGAGATTCCCATAAGCGCCAGAGGCGATAGGCGTTCTTCTATGTAGTTATTTTACACTTTCAGTACCCTCAGACAGTGGAAATTCGAACTACTGTATAATTGAGAAAATAAACTATTAACGTTTTATTAGTACTTATAATGTGCAAAATAAGTTTTTCATTTATCTCTTCAAGCAGAAAAGTTTCATTTTACCAAATCGACAAATCATTACTATTTGTCATTACACTCTATGACCAAAAATTTAAGTTTCTAGCAAAAATCGTTTGCAATATTTATTTAAAGATTTGGTATTTTCGAGCTTTTTTCCGCCGCTAGAGGTCGCCTTTCGAGTTTTTATTTACCGCCATTAACACTCTCTAACACTGGAAACTCCAACTGATGGGGATTCAAAAAAATGTAAATATTAATATTTTTGTGGAAAAAAATTTCGTCGGCATACGGGATTAGAACCTGGATCTCTCCAGATACATGCCAGAGTATTCTAACCTGTTGAACTAACTCCGGCGTTTTCCAAAAGGAAACATTTATTGATTTATAGACGTTTAAACGTCTATAAATCAATAAACACACAGGTAACGCTGAGATTATCAAATATTCTTTAAATCATTATTAACACTCTCTAACACTGGAAACTCCAACTGATGGGGATTCGAAAAAATGTAAATATTAATATTTTTGTGGAAAAAAATTTCGTCGGCATGCGGGATTCGAACCCGGATCTCTCCAGATACATGCCAGAGTATTCTAACCTGTTGAACTAACTCCGGCGTTTTTCAAAAGAAAACATTTATTGATTTATAGACGTTTAAACGTCTATAAATCAATAAACACACAGGTAACGCTGAGATTATCAAATATTCTTTAAATCATTAATAACTCTAAATAGGGTGATGTGACTTCATTATTTATTTGCATCTTACTCAGAGCACTAAAAAAGAAAGAGTTGCCATCCGAGATCATAGATGGTGCCAAAGGTGGCGCCCAAAATTCACGGGAAGTGTAATAGTCATTATTAGTGGAAAAAAGACTGAGACGACATTAGTTCAACAGATTAGAATACTCTGGCATGTTTCTAGAGAGATACGGGTTCGAGTCCCTTATGTCGGCGAAATTTTTTTCACCAAAACATTTATTGATTTATAGATGTTTAAACGTCTACAAATAATGCTGAGATTATCAAATATTGTTTAAATCATTGATGTTTTGTTAGGGCCTGTAAAACAAAAAATAAATAAATGCATATGTATTGTTTTGTTTATTTCTTAAAAAAAAGTTTCATTTTCGCACCCCTTTTCAGTTGAACTGCACCCCTTTTCAGACTTGTTGTCATTGTAAACCTTCTGACCGTAACACTGTACTACCAAAATTTTGGATTTTTAGTGTATATTGTTTATTTTCAATATTATTTTAAAATTTTAGTATTTTCCATCATTTTTCACCGCTATAGGGCGCTATTAAAGCTATTGAAAATTTTTGAAATTGCGAATCGCAATATTTGTTTGACACCTATCCAATCGAAAAAGAATTTTTCACTTAACTCTAAAAGTAAAAAAATTGATTTTTCTATAGACGGACAGACAGGTGGAAAGACAGATGGACAGACAACAGTCAACAGAGAGACGGACAGACAGACGAACAAATACTGGCATAGGCAGACGACAAAGTGAAAATATTAGCTCGTTTTTCAAACGAACTTTAAAAGAAATTATTTGTTGGTTTTCAGTTAGCTCATTTCACTTTTACAGCCGTTTCCCGTCTTCTGATAGAGTTTCTCGGAAAAAAATATTCATTAATTTATTTCTTTAAGTAAAATTTTTACACCCAAATGTAGAGTGAGACATTCATAAAATATGACCGCTTTTATAGGCAAAAAAAGTTGTAGAAATATATAAAACGATAATAACTGAGAAGTTTCAACTTGGTACATACACTAACTCATAGACTTTCGTCTCACGGTACGACAAAACATGGCGCCTATAAGCCACGTGATTCAATCAACCAATGGCAGTGAATCACCGAGATGGCCAGCCTCTAACTACACAGGACCTGATAAAATATTCCAAATTAATCATGGTGCTTTTTGGTCTATTCTACCTTCAAAGCAGATTTTTTTAAATATTAGATTTTTAATGCAATTAAATGTTTTTATCTGTTGTAATGTTTAATTGTTCAATTGTTTTTTTTTATTTGCAATTCAGACGAAAATATAACTGAATGCATGCGTTGAGGAAAAATATGACTTACTAAACACGTAAGAATTGTTTTTCAACACAATTAAACAACGAAAAACATGGACAAAAATCTTCAGCTGAATTGATACGGCATAGAGAAAGAACCACAAAAACACCAGCCCACAGGATTACAACAAACACTGAAACTGGACCATGGTACTAACATCACACCGTAGATAACGAAGCTGTGGGTGGAAAACAGCCAGTCTCTAAGGCAACGCTGAAAACTTTCCTCCCTGATGAGAATCCTATAGGGTTCTGATCTACCCAAGACAAGCACTTGAAAGGAGCTGTACAGTGCTGAAATAATAATTAAGAGTTATAATAGATGGGCACACATCAAATTTATGGCAAGATGACGGAAACCCAACTGCTGACAACACCCAAAAAGTAGGATTTTTTTATTTCATTTTCAAGTGTTTTTTAATGACACCTGGCCTTTGTGATGGTTTAGCAAAAAAAAAAAATTTTAATTAAATAGAGTTTGTGATCGTTGTTAACATAAAAGCATGGTGTTGTCAGCATGTTTTCTGAAATATTTTTTTTTTGAAGTTTAATAAGAATAATAATGAAAATTTAAAACGCATGCCTTTTTTTTAATTTATGAGTGTTGTAATAAAATTGGTGTGAATTTGCTAATAAAACTGAATTCTAATTGATGTTAAAGTTAGTTTGGACTGAAATGCTGTTTAGATTAATTTTACAGTGATTATTTTTAATGCGATGTATTTGAAATTAACCATTTGATGGAATGCTTTTAATCTAACTCTAAGCTGCATAACCTTTGCAGAGTTCACAACTCCCCAGCCTGAAGTGACACCTGGTAGCAACGAAGGTAGGTTGAATTGTTTGCAATTAATAACGATATTTATCTTCTGCTTATGTGATTAGTTATGATGATGCAAAGCCATGTATTAAGGCAGTGATTTCCTTGAGTAGAAACTTAGTTGCTGCACTAAGGATTGTAAATTTTCCCCTGCCAACCACACACAAGTCCGATTAATGTTAACCAGCAAATGGTTAACATTAGTCGGACTTCTGTCCAGCATCGGATTGGGAGCGATTTTGGACAGCAAATGTCCAAAATCTCTCTCAATCCGATGCTGGACCAAAACGAGGAAATAGCAAAGTCGGACTGAGTCCGGCAATGGGTACCAAAAAGGTTAATTATGGCGCCAAGAAAGGCTAAGTAAAGGTAAGACTTCATTTCAAATTCAAACAATAAAATAATACACTACATTGAGTTTTTCAAAAATTATTTTGATACAAGACATTCCAAATGTTATAATCAGATCTAAAAAACAAATCAATGTGTTTTGATGGGTGACTAGGAGTGGGGAGTGACTGGATCGAACCGAAATAGTTCCGAAATATAAATGTTTCCTCCACTTTAGTGGTTTTTAAAAACGTTTCTTGAAAAATATGGTTAATATGTACACATGTGTTTAACATTCTCTCGAGAGAAGGGAGGGGGTAGGAAGAAGATGGCCCACTAGCCGCAGCCTTGCTAAGTAACCATAATCTAGTCAGTAGATGATATGAAACCTAGCTGATGTTCCTAGGTTCTAGTCCGAACTATGTTTGCACCGGCGAGGCGGGGGTGGTTCAGTCAGTAACGCGCCAGGCTCGTAACCTACAGTTCCTAGGTTCCAGTCCCAGCTGAGCCTGCGTTGAGATTTATCTCCGCAAAATTCCTCGCCCTGCCCACGGTCAGTAGGGGACACCAATGGGCTTGGAAAGGCTGCCGTCTGTCGAATGGTACGTTAAGCCGTGGTCCCGTATGGGGGAGAGAGCCATACCCTGCGCACGTTAAAGAACATGCTGGATGGCCTTGACGGGAGGCTTCCATCTGTCTCCCAATAGTTGTTCTAGTGGGTCCCCTCACCCAACCTTCTCTGTGCCTTTTGGGTCCTTGTGACCTGACCATTTAGCCCATTGTGTGCAAAAAAGTGCGCTCAGAGGTAAAGCAACCCATATCTGCACCGGCTAACTCACGCCCTGCCCTCGGTGAGAAAGAGGACATCAATGACTTTGAAAAAGCTGCTCTTTGTCGAGTGAGTCGTAAAGCCGTGACTCCTCTGTGTGCAGAAGAGCCACACCGTGTTAAAGAACATGCTAGATGGCTTGTTCCATGGCATTGAGATTTCACAGACACGCACAGTTTTGAATCACTGAGATTTCTTCTGCACCATGTAAAGCAATCAGCTGTCTCATGTTGCTGCTTTTTCAAGGCTGGGCTGAATCTGCCATTCAGTGTTCTTTAAGAAACACGTGTGAAATTCTGAGACGTGCTTCTTAAAGTGAACGAATAAGTATAAACAAAAATGGTTCTTATTTCTCTTCGATGTCCATGTTATGCCTTCACCAGCTCGGAAGAAGTGTTCTGTAGCCACTTTTCTTTTCCTAAATGTATTTTAGAATTCTTCTCCTTCATTGTGAATGTATTAAGCTGTGGAACAATGAATGTTGGTCAATATTTTGCCTATTTCGTTGCACGCGACAATCCCTCTGCACTAACAACTCCAGGCTATTATAGGGGCGGGGGTGGCTCAGTCGGTAGCGCGCCAGCCTCGTAATCTGTAGTTCCCAGGTTCGAGTCCCAGCTGGGTCAGCGTTGAGATTTTTCTCCGCAAAATTCCCCGCCCTGCCCACGGTCAGTAGGGGACACCGATGGGCTTGGAAAGGCCGCCGTCCGTCGGATGGGACGTTAAGCCTTGGCCCTGTGTGCGAGAGAGACCTAACCTGTGCACGTTAAAGAACACGCTGGATGGCCTTGACGGGAGGCTACCATCTGTCTCTCAACAGCTGTTCCAGTGGGTCCCCTCCTCCAACATTCTCTGAGCCTTCGGGGTCCATGTGACCTGGCCATTTATCCCATGGTGTGCAAAAAAGTGCCGCTCAGAGGTAAAACAACCCAACCCAGGCTATTATCTATATCAATTGTTCCTTCCCCATACAGTTTTTCTGTTAAGTATATTTTTTAATAATGGTCAAGAGATTCGTTGTTCTTTGTGGATCCGTTTCCAAGCAGTTGGTCTATGCCTGGGACTGACACCAGTAAGGTTTCGTTCCCTCCTGATAATTGTTTTTCTGAATCCAACTTTGTGCATGTTTTTACAGTTGCTCATGGATAATAATTGCTCTGAAGTTGTGTTACTCACTAAACAAACAGGATTTTATGTGCAAAAAGAAGGCTAATAACTAAAAGAATTTTTTATTCCTTATGGAATATTTTATCAGAAGTTTCTTGTTAACTTCAAATTAAAAGTGGGTTGGGTTGTTTTACCTCTTAGCGGCACTTTTTCGGGACCCCAAAGGCTCAGAGAAGGTTGGAGACGGTAGTCTCCCGTCAAGGCCGTGAAACGTGTTCTTTAACGTCTCACGTCAAGGCCGTGAAACGTGTTCTTTAACGTAAAACGTGTTCTTAATGCACCATCCTACGGACGGTGGCCTCTACCAAGACCATCGGTGTCCCCTACTGACCGTGGGCAGGACGGAGGATTTTGCGGAGATAAATCTCAACGCTGACCCAGCTGGAACTCGAACCTGGGAACTACAGATTACGAGCCTGGCGCACTACCGACTGAGCCACCCCCGCCCCCAAATTAAAAGGGGATTTAGACTCTAAATCAGGTTCTACCAGAGAGTTTGACTCGAAGTTTTTAAGAAACACGAGGTTGTCAAAGGAAAACCCGCAAGAAATTTTGGATCGAGTGATTCAGTATTTGGATAGTTATTGGAGGGGGAGAAGGGATCCAAAAGTGTTAAATGAAGATTTTTAATCTATAAAATACAAAAATGGAGCAAAAGATACTCGAAGTTCTAAACAGTGTTCTGTTATGGAGAGGGAAAGGAATTTTAATGCAACGCGTGGTAACACAGAGGAAACACGTGTACGAAATTTGGGACAGAGCTGTCAAGAGTTTGAGGAATTACAGGAAGTCGAAATTTGTTTAAAATATAAAATTCGCCAAAAGTTTGGGAAATAATTAAATTTTCGCCAAGAATGAATGAAGCGGCATTTCGGAAAACTGACGTAAGACATCATTTTATGGAAGACATGCTTCAGTCAGAAAGAATACAAGGATAAGTTTGGAAAGGCCGCCGTCCGTCAGATGGGAAATTAAGCCGTGCCTAATGTGAGAGAGAGACATACCCTGAACATTGAAGAACACGCTGGATGGCCTTGGCGGGAGGCTATGGGGTCGTTGCCCAAGCACGTGCCTACCCAATCGGACACAGTATTTATAAATATAGATTGAAATATGTGTAAAATATAAAAACCCAATCGACTGCCATTACTAAGGTGTTCAATTTCGGTTGATAAAAACCGGGTTGGGTTGTTTTATGTCTGAGCTGCACTTTTTTGCACACAATGGGCTAATTGGCCAGGTCACAAGGGCCCCGCGGGCTCAGAGAAGGTTGTGGGAAGGAGCCCGCTGGACATCTGTTTGGAGACAGATGGTAGCCTCCCGTCAAGGCCATCCAGCGTGTTCTTTAATGTTCAGGGTTAGGTCAGGGTATTATGTGCAGGTATCTAATGTGTCACTGCTTAACTTCCTATCTGACGGACGGCTGCCTTTCCAAGCCTGTCCTTGTACTCTTACTGACTGAAGGGAGGGTGGGGAGTTTTGCGGAGATAAATTTCAACACTGGTTCAGGTGGGACTCGAACCTGGGAACTTCATATTACGAGCCTGGTACACTACCGATTGAGCTACCCCCGCCCCCGGATAAAACCGGGACAATTCAGTAAGTGTAATGTCCCTGTTTCAGAATGCTGAAATCGGGACACTTCAGTTATGGTTACGATTTCAATTTACTAGAAATGGGACATTTCTTCTCGGAAGCGTAACTTCACCGGAAACGTAACTAAATTTAAGTAAAGCAGTTATACATCGGAGAAATAGACGTTAGAAAAAATTTGCCGTAGGTGAAAGGATTAGTGCAGCAAAATCAGGATCCATAATCCTGGGACTCTGCACAGAGCTTTTTCTCTTGATGTCCTCACACAAGAATTCCACCATTATAATTTCAAGACCAGATGGACAGATAAAGGTCAGATTCTTAAAAATAATCTTAAATGTCTCTTTTCAGGGAGGGACGACAATAAGCATCACCAAGGCGTGGGTCTGCTTCTCAGCAGACACGCTAGCGATGCTCTTCTAGGATATGAGTGCATTAATGAAAGGTTTCTTACAGCAAAATTTCAGACAAGCGTTAAAGACCTGAATGTTATCTGCTGTTATGCCCCCACTGGGGATGCCGATGAGGATTAGAAGGATAGGTTTTATGAACAACTTTAGGATATTTTGAATTCTGTCAAGAAAGGAGATATTACCCTTGTTCTTGGTGATTTCAATGCCAAAGTTGGTACTGACTCTGACCTTTGGGGATGGGTGATTGGCCCTTTTGGTATTGGTAGCTGCAATAGCAATGGGCAACGTCTCCTACAGGTAAGTAAACTCAATGGTTTCAGAAAAACTAACACATATTACAAACACCGCGACATACATAAGTACACATGGATTTCACCTGATGGGCTGCATAGGAATATGATTGATTATATATTAATTAACAGCAAATGGGCTAGTTCTGTTAGAAATACCAGGGCATATAGGGGAGCTGAAATTGGATCTGACCATTACCTTGTTAAAAGTGTCTTGCAACTTAAACTTAAAAAGTGTTGTGCTAGGGTTAAAAAATTTGCTTTTAATACTGAAGCTCTGAAAGACCCAGTTATTGCCAAAGCTTACCATGATAGGTTACTTAGTCATTATGACAGTCATGGTATGCTTACCACTGAAGTTGAGGAAGAATGGGATCATTTTAAACAGGCTTTTTTGGACACTAACAGTACTCTTTTACGAAAAAAGGAGCAGAAGAGGCAGAATTATCTGAGTGATAAGGCACTTGAGCTTATTTCGGAAAGAAAGAACTTCAGGAATGTCCTTAATCAATACCCTTCTAGTCCTAATAGAAAGCATTACAGAGAACTTAATAAACGTGTAAAAGATCAGTTAGTTGCTGATAAGAATCTTTGGCTTGATGGTTTGGCTGACAAAGCCGAGGAAGCAGTTAGACAGCACAACAGCAGAGAGCTGTACCAGATAGTTAATGTTTTGTGTGGTAGAAAACGGACAGGTATACAGATATTGAAGGATAAACAAGGTAAGGTTATAGAAGGGGAGGATTCTGTCATGGCTAGGTGGGCTGAGCATTTCAGTGATGTTCTAAACAATGTAGTTAGTTCTATTCTTATTGTTTGCAATGATGATAGATGCATTGGTTGGTTTAATGTTGGCCCTATAACACAATCCGAAGTTATTTTGGCTGTTTCTAAACTTAAACTTCATAAATCCCCAGGGGTAGATGAAATTACTACAGAAATGCTTAGAGCTGGAAATGTTTCGGTTACCACTTGGATGACTGAAATTCTGAATATCTTTTATGATAAAGGCATGGTTCCTAAGGATTTTACCAGAGCTATTATTATCCCTATTTTCAAAAAAGGTGATCGCAGTTCTTGTGATAACTATAGGGGTATCAGCCTACTCTCTGTTCCAGGTAAAGTTCTTTCCATGATTGTGCTTAATAGAATTAAGAATCTGGTTGACAGTGAATTGCGTGATGAGCAATATGGATTCAGAAGTGGTAGGGGATGTGTGGATCAAATATTTTCACTTAGGCAGATTCTTGAGAAATGTTTAGAGTTTCAGAAACCTTTGGTTGCTAGCTTTGTTGATTTCAAAAAGGCTTTCGACTCTGTTGATCGTCATAATTTGTGGTTGATTGTGAGATCATATGGTATACCAGACAAGTTAGTTAACATAATGAAAGCTCTCTATAATAACACTGAGTCGTGTGTGAGAGTTGGTAAGGCTTGTAGCAATTGGTTTAGCATTACTTCTGGTGTTCGACAAGGGTGTATTTTCTCTCCTTTTCTCTTTAGTTTGGTTATTGATTATGTTATGCGAAATTCACTTCAAGGGAAAGATTTTGGCCTTAAATGGGCTGGAGATAGGAAAATTTCTGATTTAGATTATGCTGATGATTTAGCCCTTTTGGCAAATGATGTTGATGAGATGAACTCTTTCATTCGAGCTGTTGATGAGACTGGTAGTAGAGTAGGTTTGGTTATAAACGGAGAGAAAACTAAAGTGATGAAAATTGGTCAGGCAGGCTGTAATTCAGTTAATCTCAATGGTTGCAGTCTTGAGCAAGTGTCACAGTTTAATTATCTTGGGAGCTATGTAACAGATAATGGTGATGTGCGGCATGAGATTAACAGACGAATAGGGATTGCTGCCGGGAGTTTTAAGAACCTATGGAGAGTGTGGAGAAATAGGCGTATACACCTAAAGACTAAAATTAGACTGTATAATAATTTGGTTCTTTCTAGGGTTAGTATGGTAGTGAAACTTGGAAACTTTGTAAACAAGATTACAGGAAACTAGATGCTTTTGATTCCAGATGCTTACGCAGCATCTTGGGCATTAGGTGGTTCAACTTTGTAACTAATGATGAGGTTAGGCAAAGGAGTTTGCAACCTCCTTTAAGCAGCATATTGTGCAGAGAGGGACACCGTTGGTTTGGCCATGTTGCCCGTATGAATAATTATAGATTGGCGAATAGGGTTATGAACAGTGTGCCTAAAGGCCTCAGAAAGAAGGGGAGACCTAGGATGCGGTGGGCAGACAATGTCAAACAGGACCTTGTTAGAATTGGTGTGCTGTGGCCAGATGCAGTAGATGTAGCTCAGGATAGACTTGCTTGGAGAACTAAATTGCACGGTCTGGTTGGACCTCCGTAGCCCATTGCTGCTTGAGGATGATGATGATGATGAAAGGATTAACAAATCGCATACTCTAAGCGTGTCCAGAGCAAACTGCTTAGTTATTCTGCATAGATTGATGGTAAGTCTATGTCTCACAGAGAATTTCGTTGTTGCTGGGAACATGTTGGAGAAGTGTAACTTTTCTCGTGGAGCGGCTAACCTCGCAGACAACACTCAACTACGTCACCAGCATGCACCGAGTGTTCGGTGCTGAATGTAAACGCGCCATTCCACAAAACAAAAATGTTCCTGTAAATTTAGAGAGAAAGAAAGCATGAATACCGTGATCAATGTATTCCAAAAACGCGTTAATTAAATCAATGTAAATCGAGAAATGACACAAAATTCCGTCATAATATTGTCATAAAACACCTGGAGATTTAGACGTCGACGAAACCTCCCGTCAAGGTCGTGAAGCGTGTTCTTTAACGTGCACAGGGTATGGGTTTCCCGCTCACGGGGACACGACTTAATATACCATCCTACGGACGGTGTCCTTTTCAAGCCCATCAGTGTCCCCTACTAACCGTGGGCAGGGTGGGGGTATTTTGCGGAGATAAATCTCAACGGTGATCCATCTGGGACTCGAACCTGGGGACTACAAATTACGAGCCTGGCGCGCTACCGACTGAGCCACCCCCCGCCCCCAAGATACAGGGACAGTTTTCTAAAATCTGGGGTTTTAGAGACGTGGACGACGTAGCTGTTGCCTTAATTTGCAGAACATTTAATGTGAAAGTAGGCAAATATAATAACAAATCACACTACTGATTTATAGCTATTGAATAAATATTTTTATAGGCATGGATTAATAAATAAAATATTTTATAACCATTGAATACGTAACTGTTTCGATTTCATTCTAGATGTGTGCCGGTTACCTGTGGAGGCAGGGCGTTGCAACGAGGAGCACACCCGGTGGTACTATGACGTTAAGACGGAGAGTTGCTTGAGATTCGTTTACGGAGGGTGTGGAGGAAACAAAAATCGTTTTAAAACTCCAGATATTTGCATACGTTTCTGTACTGGCATTCAAGGTAAGGATATTTGAAAACTTTTTCTTTAACACTGATGACGAAATGTTTATGTACCTACTACTTGTTGTCATTTAAACCATCATCATCATCATCATCCTCAAGCAGCCATGGGCTACGGAGGTCCAACCAGACCGTGCAATTTAGTTCTCCAAGCAAGTCTATCCTGAGCTACATCTACTGCATCTGGCCACTGCACACCAATTCTAACAAGGTCCTGTTTGACATTGTCTGCCCACCGCATCCTAGGTCTCCCCTTCTTTCTGAGGCCTTTAGGCACACTGTTCATAACCCTATTCGCCAATCTATAATTATTCATACGGGCAACATGGCCAAACCAACGGAGTCTCTCTCTGCACAATATGCTGCTTAAAGGAGGTTGCAAACTCCTTTTCCTAATCTCATCATTAGTTACAAAGTTGAACCACCTAATGCCCAAGATACTGCGTAAGCATCTGGAATCAAAAGCATCTAGTTTCCTGTTATCTTGTTTACAAAGTGTCCAAGTTTCACTACCATAACTAACCCTAGAAAGAACCAAACTATTATACAGTCTAATTTTAGTCTTTAGGTGTATACGCCTATTTCTCCACACTCTCCATAGATTCTTAAAAGTCCCAGCAGCAATCCCTATTCGTCTGTTAATCTCATGCCGCACATCACCATTATCAGTTACATAGCTCCCAAGATAATTAAACTGTGACATCTGCTCAAGACTGCAACCATTCAGATTAACTGAATCACAGCCTGCCTGACCAATTTTCATCACTTTAGTTTTCTCTCTGTTTATAACCAAACCTACTCTACTACCAGACTCATCCACAGCTTGAATGAAAGAGTTCATCTCATCAACATCATTTGCCAAAAGGGCTAAATCATCAGCATAATCTAAATCAGAAATTTTCGTATCTCCAGCCCATTTAAGGCCAAAATCTTTCCCTTGAAATGAATTTCGCATAACATAATCAATAACCAAGCTAAAGAGAAAAGGAGACAAAATGCACCCTTGTCGAACACCAGAAGTAATGCTAAACCAATTGCTACAAGCCTTACCAACTCTCACACACGACTCAGTGTTATTATAGAGAGCTTTCATAATGTTAACTAACTTGTCTGGTATACCATATGATCTCACAATCAACCACAAATTATGACGATCAACAGAGTCGAAAGCCTTTTTGAAATCAACAAAGCTAGCAACAAAGGTTTCTGAAACTCTAAACATTTCTCAAGAATCTGCCTAAGTGAAAATATCTGATCTACACATCCCCTACCACTTCTGAATCCACATTGCTCATCACGCAATTGCCTGTCAACCAGATTCTTAATTCTATTAAGCACAATCATGGAAAGAACTTTACCTGGAACAGAGAGTAGGCTGATACCCCTATAGTTATCACAAGAACTGCGATCACCTTTTTTGAAAATAGGGATAATAATAGCTCTGGTAAAATCCTTAGGAACCATGCCTTTATCATAAAAGAGATTTAGAATTTCAGTCATCCAAGTGGTAACCGAAACATTCCCAGCTCTAAGCATTTCCGTAGTAATTTCATCTACCCCTGGGGATTTATGAAGTTTAAGTTTAGAAACAGCCAAAATAACTTCAGATTGTGTTATAGGGCCAACATTAAAGCCACCAATGCATCTATCATCATTGCAAACAATGGGAGTAGAACAAACTACATTGTTTAGAACATGACTGAAATGCTCAGCCCACCTAGCCATGACAGAATCCTCCCCTTCTATAACCTTACCTTGTTTATCCTTCAATCCTTGTATGCCTGTCCGTTTTCTACCACACAAAACATTAACTATCTGGTACAGCTCTCTGCTGTTGTGCTGTCTAACTGCTTCCTCGGCTTTGTCAGCCAAACCATCAAGCCAAAGATTCTTATCAGCAGCTAACTGATCCTTTACAAGTTTATTAAGGTCTCTGTAATGCTTTCTATTAGGACTAGTAGGGTATTGATTAAGGGCATTCCTGCAGTTCTTTCTTTCCGAAATAAGCTCAAGTGCCTTATCACTCAGATAATTTTGCCTCTTCTGCTCCTTTTTTCCTAAAAGAGTACTGTTAGTGTCCAAAAAAGCCTGTTTAAAATGATCCCATTCTTCCTCAACTTCAGTAGTAAGCAAACCATGACTGTCATAATGACTAAGTAACCTATCATGGTAAGCTTTGGCTATAACTGGATCTTTCAGAGCTTCAGTATTAAAAGTAAATTTTTTAACCCTAGCACAACACTTTTTAAGTTTAAGTTGCAACACACTTTTAACAAGGTAATGGTCAGATCCAATTTCAGCTCCCCTATATGCCCTGGTATTCCTAACAGAACTAGTCCATTTGCTGTTAATTAATATGTAATCAATCATATTCTTATGCAGCCCATCAGGTGAAACCCATGTGTACTTATGTATGTCGCGGTGTTTGTAATAAGTGTTAGTTATTCTGAATCCATTGAGTTTACTTACCTGTAGGAGACGCTGCCCATTGCTATTGCAGCTACCAATACCAAAAGGGCCTATTACTCCTCCCCAAAGGTCAGAGTCATCAAAATAAAACAGCTCAACACACGCGGAACCGAAAGAAGAAATATCTGAGCGTATTGTTTGAATTAATGTGAAAAATATTATTAAAATACTTATTACTTATATTATTAAAAAACCTACATACTCATGAAGCATTCATCAGAGACCACATCCATCTCCAATCTCTTTCACATACACTGCCTGGTTAAATTATTATCAGTACTGCATCGTAATCGAAGTATCACGAAACATGCCAATGTATGGAAATTTTTATGCTGGCTTAGGTATTCTACGTCAATACAGCAGCCGTATAGGCGTGGCGGAAAGCAAGTCAAGTGCGACATGGTTACAAAGGCTGATCTGAATCGAAAGGCGGCTCATCGTTGGAGTGCGACGGGCTTGTGTATCCATAATGGAGGTGGTGGGTTGGTTTGTTTTACCTCTGAGCGGCAATTTTTTGGACACCGTGGGCTAAATGGCCAGGTCACATGGACCCCGAAGGCTCAGAGAAGGTTGGGGGAGGGTACCCACTGGAACATCTGTTGGGAGACAGATGGTAGCCTCCCGTCAAGGGTATCCAGCGTGTTCTTTAACGTGCACAGGGTATGGCTCTCCCACACACGGAGCCACGGCTTAACGTCCAATCCGACGGACGGCGGCCTTTCCAAGCCCATCGGTGTCCCCTACTGACCGTGGGCAGGGCGGGAAATTTTGCGGAGATAAATCTCAACGCTGAGCCAGCTGGGACTAGAACCTGGGAACTACAGATTACGAGCCTGGCGCGCTACCGACTGAGCCACCCCCGCCCCAGTATAAGACGCAGTAGAGGTCGGTGAACAAGGTGAAACTTCAGCATAAAGACAACACAGGAAAAGAAACATTCAAGCTTTTATCCATCAGTTAAGAAATTATGTCTTTATGACAGAGAATATTTGAAATGACGGAATTTTTCAAGCTGACAGCTATTATGCAGATTCTGGAATTGTTCCAAATCCTTATACTGTTATTATTGAGAAGAGCTCCTTCAATAAAGACTTCTATTCTGTTTAGGATTATGGCTATAATTAAAGCCTTGCGAGAATGAGGATAACCTCGTTTGAAAGCACTTCGCTGATAAAAGTTTCATGTCAATGCGGATAAAATCTGTGGGAATATGGGAAAACATTACTGCATTATTGATGGTGATATGAATGAAAAAATATAATTTAGATATTAAAAAGACGTGAAATTTAATGATATTAATTATTTAAAAAATATTTTGATAAAGCTAAAAATTAAAAAAAAAACTATATGAAACAAGAATTATTTTTGCTGACAAAGCAAATATATGTTCAAAAAATTTATTCGAGTGTTGCGTAGAAAACTGAAATTAAAACTGTGAAAATTCGAATCTTGGAGATCACGAAGTTTACAAAATGAATTACTATTTTTATATAAAATAATAATAATACAATATAGAGGAGAGGGACTGGTTAATAAAGTATAGTGTCTTCTCTAAATCGGATATAACTGCATTTAAAAGAGCAAATTTTACTCAAAAGAATGTGCAAAATTACATTCAAATTAAGTTTTATCTAATATTTGCTAAAGTATATTTTCCCGAAATATTATTATTTTATCATGGTATATTTTAGGGTTAATTGTTAATCATTAATAAACTCTTAGACTGATTTCTTCTATTTCTGAAACATAATGAAACCTCAAACATTTGGAAAATTTCGTCGGTTATAAAGTTGCCAATATATGCGGATGTGGATGCGAGTTAGAACTTGAGACTGCGGGTTAAAACCTTTGCTCTCCGAACAGGGATCTTACTATAAGCCCTTTTAGGAATGAATAATGGACGACACTTTTCGCGAATTTTGCTTCCTTATATCGATGGTTTAATAAAGCGACATGTTGGCTTGGTATAATTGTTTGCAGCTCACGTTAATATAACTAGAGCGAACTATATTTTTAGCTTGTTTTGAAACAAAAACTGTGGCAATGCCCCCTTGCTCCAGAGGAATGGATTTTTTTTTCTTTTGAAAATGCAAGCAGTTTTTTTTAAATAAGCTTTAAATTTATGAAATGAAAATTTTTTTGTGATGTGTAGGCACAAATAAAATATTGCTATTTGCATTTTCCCCATTATCCGTTATTTCCAATTTCCGCTATTAGAGAGTGCAAAAGACGAGAAATAAAAACCTTTATTCTCTTTGAAAACGAGTGTCGATATTTTCCAGAGGCGATGTGGTAGTCTTCTAACCTTTTTTTTCCCTTTTACTCAAGAGTAAAACAAAAAGAAATGTAAAATGTTGTACTGATATTAACAATATACTTGCACAGACTGAACTTTTAAATTGTAGAAAATGTTTAGCAACTCATTTTTTTTCTAAGTATTTTATACATATATTTTTTTTAAACCAGCTGCTGTGTCACTTGACGTAGAAACACCTTATGTTCCGCCTCCTGTTTCCACCACCACGACTACGACGACAACCTCACCATCTCCAGTGTGTCCTCCTTCTAATTGTGAGCAACTGCTATGTCCATACGGATTTGACAAATCCTATGATGATCAAGGTTGCACTACATGTCAATGCCACAACCCTTGTAAGGTAAGAAAAAAACAGAGTTAGCATTTCAGTTAAGAAGTGTTAAACAGAGCATTTTTAACTGTACTACAGTATGTGTGTATGTGTATAATAAACCAAATTCATCTTTTGCGAATGTACTGTGGTAAAACAAGTGATGATGTTCTCTAAAATCTGAAAAAAAAAATAATAATTCCGCGACAAAAGATTATGAACATCGATATCAAATTTAGAGTAAAAAAATGTTTTCAGCCCCCGTGGTTCTCTAGATAATTTGTTCTCTAAAATCTGATATAGATGTTGAGAGTGGTTTTATTACTTTTCAAGTTAAGAAACATCGAAAGCGTTCTTAAGAAGGGACTGTATCTAGCGGGGAGGGGGGGTAGCCCTTCCTTCCTCTTTGAGAATATTAATAAGGGTACTGGAGGCAAAATATTATCAAACTTGTGCATATTTCACGCATTTTTCAAGAATTTTTTAAAGACCTATATAAAACGAAGGAGAAAATGCTGTAATGCAATAGAAATTCAATCTCTCCCTTCCACATTTCCTTTTTTCCATCTGGACTGCATTACGTACCTCCTTCCATTCATTTTTTTCTCTATCAGGACCTGTTCTTAAGTAAGTAATTCTCTCAATTTCAAAGCAATTACTGACGTCACCTGCACTTAAATCCAATGGTTATCCATTGATCACGATAAAACTCTCTGTTCAAAGTTTTTGCAGTCAGTTGTAAAGTGGGCTGTGTTGGGTTGTTTTACCTCTGAGCGACACTTTTTTGCACACTATGCGCTAAATGGCCAAGTCACAAGGACCCCGAGGGCTCAGAGAAGGTTGGGGGATAGGACTCACTGGAACATCTGTTGGGAGGCAGATGGAAGCCTCCCGTCAAGGCCATCCAACCTTTTTACGTGTTCTCAAACCTGCGCAGAGATGGCTCTCTTCCTCACACGGAACCACGGTTTAACATCCCATCCGACGGACGGCGTCCGTTCCATGTCCAGCGGTGTCCCCTACTGACCGTGGGCAGGGCGGAGAGTTTTGCGGAGATAAATCTCAACCCTGACCCAGCTGGGACTCGAACCTGCAAACTGCAGATTACGAGCATGGAGCGCTACTGACTGAGTCACCCCTTAAAGTGTGCTGTAGTCAAGTGAGAGGTATGTTTTGACTCGTGGGATGAAAAATTCACTTTCGGATGAACAGATGTGCCCTGCCAACCAATGACAGAACAGGAACAATAAAAATACCCCTTACTGTATGCAGATGATATTAAATAGATAATTCTCTATTTTCGTACTTAGGAGTTTACTTAAAAAGAAATTAAGTGGGTGGAAGATCAAATTTATATAGTTTATAGTTGTCATTTCCATTTTATGCCAATGCCAAAACATACTTTTTTGACTCCCCTCCCCCCCAAAAAAATAACCGTTTTAGGTTAAGTAAGTAGATGAATTTTTTAATAAATATTCAGGTGATAGGACATAAGATCTATATCCTCTATTCCTTTCAGTGCCTTGTGGGTAAGTAATGCTTACGTAAGTTGCTGACGTAAGTTTTTGTTGAAATTTAAAAAGCAAATCCTAAAACGTAAAATTGGTTCGTCCATAAGTTATGGAGCACGAGAGAGAGAGAAGAGGGAGGGGGCCGTCAGTGATTTTATTAGGCCGCTTTATATTGGGAAGAGGACGGCTTAGAGGTAAAATTATATAACGCTGAAATGTTATATTTAAATCTACAATTAGTCATTTTTTTCTGTTTCATGATGGATAAAAATCATATCGCTTTTATTGTTACTCCTCGCCCCGTCCACTTTCAGTAGGGGACACCGATGGGTTTATAAAGAGTGCAGTTCATCGGATGGGACGTTAAGCCGGGGCTCCGTGTGCGGGAGAGACATACTCTGTGCACGTTAAAGAACCCACTGGATGACTTTGACGGAAGGTTTCCATCTGTCTCCAAATTGCTGTACAGTGGATCCCCAACCTTCTCTGAGCCTTAAGGGTCTTTGTGACCTGGCGATATAGCCCAATGTGTGAAAATAAAGTGCTGTTCAGAGGTAAAGCAACCCAACTTATATCGTCACCTATGTTTAATTGCTACCGCCATAGTATTCACTTGTTAGACGATTTTGTACAAAAAATGAGGTTTCTGTTTTACCTTTCAGTCTGATTTTTTTGTATAGAACGGGCTAAATGGTCAGGTCACAAGGAATCAGAGAAGGCTGGAGAAGGGCATTCACTAAACAGATGTAGGAAACAAACTGAAGCCTCCCGTCCAGTACAGTGCGTTCCTTAACGTACATAGGATATGGTTCTCCTGCATACAGGGCCACGGCTTAACATCCCATCCGACGGATGGCAGCCTTTTCAATCCTATCGGTGTCTCCTTTCTGACTTAGGGCAGAGGGGGAGGGTTAGATATAAAACTCAATAGTGGCACAGTAGAACTCAAACCTGGGAACTGCAGATTACGATCCTGAGGCGGTACCGACTGAGTCAGCCCCCGACCCTCATTACCAAGGGAATGGGGGATTTAAATTGTTACTTTTTGGGGGCAATACTTTGATTCCATTTTGTTTTATAACTTTTTGTTGTAATCTTATTGCAGGGACACATTTGCGAAGAAGGAAGCAGGTGTGTTATTGAGATTTTCAGGACTGCTGAGGGAGAACCGAGCATAAGACCCATCTGCAGATTAGGTATGTAATTATGCCCAGTGATGAAGGGATTTCGTTTCTGGCTATTTAATCAGATTCATTTTGTGGCATAGAGATATTTTTGAACAATAATTCCAGAAGGTCTACTATGTGACAATTGACGTGGCATGAGACTGCTGCTTAGAGATAAAAATTGCTCTTTGTTTAAATCTGATGCTTTTCAACTTTTCTATTTAAATCTTTAATAGTCTAAATATTTTGACTGCAGTTATCATTTCCTAACAGTGTAATAATCAGAATTAGCTGGATTATTTGGAAGATTTAAGGAAAGCGTTTATAAATCGGCTATTGTAAATTGCGAAACTAATGATTTCTGAAGGAAATTTCCAAAGGGGGTGGGAATAATACTCCTCCTGACAGTTCCCCCTTTCTCCGGATAATAATAGAAATAAATGAGTAAATATTATATAAGGAGTAATTTCTATATATTTATAATCAGTTATTATTAAATGCAAGCCTGTTCATGAATTAAAAACTTATAGTTAACAATCGTCTTCACATCGGAAATGTATAGCATTACTTTTTACATGGAAGAGGCACTAGGGGGTTATAGTTAATTATAAATTGGGGAGGGGGGTTCAGTCCGATGTGAGGGCGTTTCTTGAATGAGATGTAATAAATGCTGCTGATAATTTGATCATGCCTATCAATTTTCTCTGTCTGCCATTTTCTATGAATTATGACCTGCATACTATCGTAATACACTGGACAAATGAAAAAAAGAAAACGCAATAGCGTAAAGCTCCGACGCTAGAAATGAACAAAAGTCATATATGATAATTAAAATACAACAAAGGATTCAAGTATGATATTCAAAACCCCCAGGGGGGACCACTATTTGGTGTTAGGGTCCTGGAGAAGCAGAATGCCAACACCACATCAATTGCGATCGGACCATGTAGCAGTGAGTGGAACAGCAATACTCTTAATACCAAGATGCCGAAGACTTCATGAGCTGTGCATCTCTGCAGGAGGTGGCCAGCGATGTGCGTCCTCCTAATGTTGGCCTAATGTCACAGGACATCGAAACTGGTGCAGACATCATGTCACTAGACCCACAAGCAATTGCGGTCCTTGCTCTTCAGGGATGAATCGAGATTTACCATGCATAGCGATTTAAAGCATCAGCGGATATGAAGACAATCAAGATCACGTTATCATACGGTGGTGGTTAATGTCACCATTTGGGGAGGAATATCTTAGACGGCATCACAGAGCTGCATTCCAACTGCCTATGTCACTGGTGGCAGGTAAAGGGCTGAAATATTGAACCCCTTTGTGTGACTATAAGCCTGTGCAATAGGCAATGCATTCCTTCTACGTGGCAATAACGCCTTCCACCAGAATTGGCTCCTTGTCGATTGCTATTTGGAGAATATCACTATTAACCGTAGGAGTGGACAGCCAAGTCTTCGGACCTAAATGCATGTAATTCTCCTGTGAATTCCTATCCCGCTCCCAGTATCCACACAGAGCTATGACGTGCTTTCGAGGAGCAATGGAAAGTACTACTCACAGCGCTGCTGGACGGTCTTTATCAGCAGCATGAGCCATCGCTGAGAGGCCACACTCAATATTGAACCACCTGAGCTATTTCAGTTGACCTTCACCTTTTGCTCTATTAGTATATACATTTCGAAATTAAAAGTGTTATTCCATTTTCCATCTGTTAATCATGCGCAGTGTTTATATGTATATCTATCCTCCGATTCACATGCAACAGAACCACTAGGTTTTCTGGTTGTTTCTTAATTTATGGAAACCAGTGTATTTTTGTATCAGGTAAGCAACTGTGATTCTTATTTCTTATCATAGTTTTTTCTTCCCTTTCTGAACGTGACGATATGATCTATTTATCTTTTAGTTAATAAACCCGGCGAGTGCCTTACCAACGTTCAACCTCTGTTAGCGGGATCGAATTCCGATTGTGTGGATCGTTGCAGAAATGATGCGGATTGCAGTGGGGATGACAAGTGCTGTCATAATGGCTGCGCCTATGTCTGTACAAAACCTGTTGGTAAGATATTTATTTTTAGTCTGTACTTTGCTGCTGGATGATAAGATTGTTGTCTTTAGAACATAAGTGCTTCCAAAAAGTATTATATTGAAACTTTCATAGAATTTAAATTGCTGAAAATTGTTACAAATCCCTGAATTATTCGTATCCTTTGAGTTATTCCATATAGCAATTTCATTGAATAGTGTTATTTTCAACCTTGATGAAAACTGATATATTAAGTACATATACATAATCCTCAAAAAGGTCATGGACTATGAGACAGTAATTTAGTTGGATTGGATTGTTTTACCTCTGAGCGGCACTTTTTTGCACACCATGGGTTAAATGGCCAGGCCACAAGGACCCCGAAGGCTCAGAGAAGGTTGGGGGAGGGGACCCACTGGAACAGCTGTTGGGAGACAGATGGTAGCCTCCCGTCAAGGCCATCCAGCGTGTTCTTTAACGTGCACAGGGTATGGCTCTCCCGCACACGGGGCCACGGCTTAACGTCCCATCCGACGGACGGCGGCCTTTTCAAGCCCATCGGTGTCCCCTACTGACCGTGGGCAAGGCGGGGAAATTTTGCGGAGATAAATCTCAACGCTGACCCAGCTGGGACTCGAACCTGGGAACTACAGATTACGAGCCTGGCGCGCTACCGACTGAGCCACCCCCGCCCAGTAATTTAGTTCTCTTAAACTTAAAACAATGAATTTTACTGACACCACACTGTAAGCATAGTTTAATCGTGCAGTGTGGAAGACAAGTAAGTAATACTTACAGTGTGGAAGATAAGTAACTAATGCTTACAGTGTGGAAGACAAGTAAGTATAATGCTTACGGTGTGGAAGACAAGTAAGTATAATGCTTACGGTGTGGAAGACAAGTAAGTATAATGCTTACGGTGTGGAAGACAAGTAAGTAATGCTTACGGTGTGGAAGACAAGTAAGTAATGCTTACGGTGTGGAAGACAAGTAAGTAATGCTTACGGTGTGGAAGACAAGTAAGTAATGCTTACGGTGTGGAAGACAAGTAAGAAAAGTGAAGTCAAAGGGAATTTAGTTTTCTATAGATGTTTTTCTTCAGCAACAACTACTATAATTGGCCACTGCTGATGAGTCCTGATAATATTCTGTTTGACATTGTCCACCTAACATTCTAAATCTGCCTTTTTTTCTCAAAACACATTGGCACACTTTTCCTTACTCTGTTCATTAATTTTTAGTCCCATATGCAAACAGCACGACCAAACCAATGCATTCTCTCCCTATACAAAATGTTGCTCAAAGGTGGTTGCGAGCTCCTTCGTCTAGCCTAATCATTGCTCACATAGTCTACCTACCTAATATACAGGATATTATGCAACATCTAGAACCAAAAGCATCAATTTTCTTGTTTACCCTGCTTAAAAAGGGCTCAAATATCACTACCATAGTCCTTAAATTGCGTTTTTTAAGTACTTCGTAGCCTAATATTAGTCCTGAATTGTATCCATGTTTTTTATACTGTCCATAATTTTTTAAATATACTTGTTCCATTTACCTAATTTTGCACTTTGTCGGTATGAGCTACAGAACTTCCAACACAAACTGAGAGATTTTCTCAAGAATAGAACGCTTAAAAAAAGAATTAGATCACACTTTCTAGACACGTACACCTGACTAATTCCATATGAATCACAAAACATTTCAAGCAATTTTTACGGGTGTTTTAACCAAAATATTCGAATTCTGTTTTTAAGCAATCGTAATTTAAAAGAGGATCTACATAAAAATACTGAAATACAATTTTTGTTTTCGTTTTACTGACCTCATTCCATCGGGTAATGCTCGACTAGACTAGAAAAAGCCATATTTGGTTGTTCAAAGTCTATGTCAGCAAAAGTGTAAATGCAATGATTCTAAAGTCTTAATTACTTCCTTGTCAAAAGATTTATTCATATGCAATTGTACAAAATGATTCATAAACGTTTGAGTGCAATTACGTACGTGAATTCATATTCAGTGTTACTACATTTGTTTAGATTATATTTGCAAAGATTTTCATATTATGTGTTAAGCATGTTCACACAATGTAATAAAATATTAGCAGCCTATAACAGTATATTTAAAACATATATTATTTCAGAAATAGAAGAAGCCACTACACCTGCAATAGCCGAAGGTAAATTTAAATTTTTTATTAATTAATATGTCATTTGAAAGCAATATATTAAAACTGCAAAAAAATTCCAAAATACTTAAGGACTTCGATGGTGTGGTAAAAAACGAGTTTGAATGGAAAAAAAGCATGTGATTGGCCCCTTTCATTACGAGTACAAATGAGATACAATCAGTCCACGGATGTTGGGAGGGGGATGATTTAAAAATGGTTCTGCAATATTTTCTAATCAACTTTATTTTTTGTTCTTTCTTTTATATTTCAGCAAATTGCGGTTTATCTGGCCCATATGATACAGGTGTCACTTAAAAGGTTAACAAACACAAATTCTTTATATATATACATATATACGTACAGTGGACCCCCGATATAACGCGCATGTCGGGCGGGAAACAACACCCGCGTTATAAGGTGAACCGCGTTATACCGAGCGACACAATAAATTTCACACTGTAAGCATTTCTTTTACTCATCATGCATACAATAATTAAACACTATTTAAAATACATGCAGAACTCAATACATACACAATTACTCAATACGCAGTAACAATAAAATGCGATACTCACTAACGCCACACGGACCTGTATAAACATGTTTGAACTTATCGGGAACATCGCCCGCGCTATAACCGAGTGCGCGGTATAGCGAGCAGCGCTATAACGAAGGTCCACTGTATTTCGAAAAAGCATAAATGATGCGTTAAACATATAATGTTATAAAACGTTGTATGCTTGAAGTCTCCGATTTACTAAATTCCTTCCGACTGCCTGACATATAATTTCTTACCTTTTACTGAAATCTGAAAGCTAGTGATTTTTTTTTTTATCTTTGTGGATCATTGCACAACAAATGCATCAACTTCTGCTCAGCCATAGAATTCTTTTAAAAGGAATGGATTCTGAAATGGATCTTGGCTACTTAATCTACTTAGCGCTTTCTAGTTTAACTTTCCAAGTTAGTTTTTCAGAAAACAAAGCCTGTTTGTTCCCCTTACCTATGATTGTCTATTATTCAACATAGCATTCTTACGATTGATTAAAAGCATGTTAGGTGGAAAAAAAAACACATGTCTATTGATGTGGCTGGTCGTGTGCCAGGATGGTTCCTTACAGACCACAGTCTTCAATTACAGTCAGATAGATTTCCAATGACTAACTCCATGGTATAATGCTCAAAGCCACCAATAGAGGAGGGTTGGGTTGTTTTACCTCTGAGCGGCGCTTTTTTGCACACCATGGGTTAAATGGCCAGGTCACATGGACCCCGAAGGTTCAGAGAATGTTGGGGGAGGGGACCCACTGCAACAGCTGTTGGGAGACAGATAGTAGCCTCCCGTCAAGGCCATCCAGCGTGTTCTTTAACGTGCACAGGGTATGGTTCTACCGCACACGGGGCCACGGCTTAATGTCCCATCCGACCGACAGCGGCCTTTCCAAGCCCATCGGTGTCCCTACTGACCGTGGGCAGGGCGGAGAATTTTTGCGGAGAAAAATCTCAACGCTGACCCAGCTGGGACTCGAACCTGGGATCTACAGATTACGAGCCTGGCGCGCTACCGACTGAGCCCCCCCGCCCCCCAATAGAGGAGAGATTGATTAGTGGCCGATAGCTCAGTGGTCATAGCACCTGAAATGTTATCAGGAGGTCACGGGTTTCGATTCCACCTGGCTAATGACATTTTTTCTTCTCGACTTATTTTAAGAAAACAAAGCTTTTTAAGAAGTTTTGTTAATATTAAATTTTAATAGGTCTGAATCAAAAAATTATTTCCTTTAATAATTGACTGATGGAGAATGATTTGTCTCTCTTCTTGTAGATGAAACAGTGTCTGTCCTGAATCTGTTTTCATACTTAATCATTTTATTATTTTGGTGAGCACGGTAACTAAAGCATGTGTAATGATGGTAACAAAATGATATTGTACTTACTAAACAAAATTCCATGTTAATTGCCATGCCAATGAAAATCCAAATTAGAAATTCAATATCTTGAAGAATAAACCTTTATGACGATGAGTCAGAAATAAATTAAAGATCTAAATTAAATTTATCTAAAATTTTAAATTTCTGTAATGTTTGTTCAGTATTTATTGAGTTATGGTAGCTAAAATGTTAAGAAGAAAAATCTGTTAGTCGTAAGAATTTATCCGAAAAGCTAATGAAAACAAAAATTGTTTGCTTTGCCTCTGAGCGGTACTTTTTTGCACACAATGGGCTAAATAGCCAGGTCACAAGGAACCCCAGGGCCCTGAGAAAGCTGGTGGGAGACAGATGGTAGCCTCCCGTCAAAACCATCCAACGTATTTTTAACGGGTACAGGGTATGGTTTCCCGCATATAGGGCCATTGCTTAACGTCCCATCTGACGGACGGCGATCTTTTCAAGCCTATCGGTGTCCCCTACTGGCCTAGGACAGGGTGGGGAGCTTTGTGGAGATAAATATCAACGCTTGTCTATCTGCGACTCGAACCCTGGAACTGCAGATTACAACCTGGCACCCTACCGACTTAGACATCCTATCCCCCAAAACTCAAATAAAGTGTTTCATGAGACCCTTTACTAAAATGTTGTTATTTTGAGTTAGGTTATTTTACCTCTGAGCTGCACTTTTTTTTTTACAACGGGAATATTTTTTCATAAGGACCCTAAGGTCTCAGGAAAGGTTGGGACAGCTGTTAATAGACAAACACACTGGACAGCTGTTAATAAACAAACACACTGGACAGCTGTTAATAGACAAACAGAAACCTTCTGTCAAGGCTATCCAGAAAAGCATGGATCTCCTGCACACGGGGCAATGGCTTTACGTCCCATCTCCAAGTTCTCACCTTTCTGACCGAGGGCAGGATGAGATTTTGACGGATTTGATTTATAATTTTAATTAGGCTTCAGTCTAGTTTCCGTTTAAAAAAATTACTCTTCGTGATATTGAGTTTCTAATTTGACTTTCGATTGACATAACATGCGAATTCTCCAATTCTCTGTCTATGTAGTGTAGTCAAGCATAATAATAAGTAAGATAGCAACACTGAACAACAGATGAAAACTTTCGATTAAAATAGCTGATTTATATACATTTTAATTATGATTGAGAAAATAACCTTGCATTTTGCTATCACTCATATGTCGTAAAAGTTTACCTGAGTCTACAGTGCCAATGCCTTAATATGTGTATAAGAAGCATTTGAAACTTCCTTTACCTGTGTCCAACAGTAACCAGCTACTTGATATGATTTATCCATAGCTTAAAAATCCTGACGAAATCATTTCCTTGCGCTCATCACCAACGATACGAATTGTCTTCAGGAAAAGGAATATATGAGAGTGTAGAAAATATGCTCTGAAGTATAACTTTCATTCTACAGCTTTGGAAGCCTTTTAGACACTTGTTCCATGATGTAGGAATAATTTTCAGGGTGTTTTACCTCTGAGCTCGTTTTTTTTGCACATAATGGGCCAAATTGCTAAATCACAAGGACCACAATTGCTAAGAGAAGGCTGGGGGAAGGAAAAACACTAGATAACTGTATAAATGGTAGTCTTTCGTCAAGGACACCCAACGTGTTCTTTAACGAGCGCGCAGGATATGGCTCTTCCCGCACATGGGCTTTGTTGGGTTCGGTTGTTTTTCCTCTAAGCGGCACTTTTTTTGCACACCATGGGCTAAATGGCCAGGTCTCAAGGACCCCGAAGGCTCAGAGAAGGATGGGGGAGGGGACCCACTGGAACAGCTGTTGGGAGACAGATGGTAGCCTCCCATCAAGGCAGTGAAACGTGTTCTTTAACGTGCACAGGGTATGGCTCCCCCGCACACGGGGCCACTGCTTATTGTACCATCCGACAGACGGTGGCCTTTCCAAGTCCCTGACCGTGGGCAGGGCGAGGAATTCTGCGGAGATAAATATTAACTCTGACCCAGCTGGGACTCGAATCTGGGAACTACAGATTACGAGCCTGGCGCGCTACTGACTGAGGTACCCACGCTCCATTACATGGGGGCCACGGTTTACTGATTTGGAAAGGCCGTCATTCGACGGACGGTGGGATTTCCAAGCTCATCGGTGTCTTTTTTCTGACAGAGAGAATGTTGGGAGTTAGCCGAGACAAATATGAATGCCGAGATAAACCTGAGAACTGCAGATTACGAGCCTAGCGCGCTACAGACTGAGCCAATACCAGTCCCGAAGAGTTTTCGGTTTTGGTGATGGAAATATGGTTTATTTTTAAAGTTTTATCTACTACTGTTTCACTTTATATCCAAAATATAATAGAACTAGCTATTTTGTACCACCTCTCTAATATTTCAGCCCACAAAAAACTCCTATGATTTTTGCTTCCTTATTTCTGAAAATTTCTTTTTGAAATAAATTTTTCAGTGCATTTAACTTCCCAATTTTCACAAAGTTCTTCACAGTTTGATGTGGACTAATGACGAATATATATATGCTATATATTTAGATCCACTAGCTGTTGTTGAGACATTGTCCTTAAACCAAAACTTGCAGAATTAATTCAAAAAGAAGAAACTCTCTAAAAAATGGCGAAAAAAAATCCTAACATAATCTTAATTTTTTTACATCATATTAATATTATTAACTCTATTTTCTTGAAACGAATGGGTGATAAAACAATTTCGAGGTCATTTTCATAAATCGAGCTCAAAATCTAAAAACCGCCTAATTTCACCAGAGGATAAACATCACTGTTGAACAGTGTAGTTAATTAAAAGCATGTATATCTTTAGTAACAGAGAAACTATAAAAACATCTTTTTCTTTCCTCTATTCTAACTTGCATGAAAGCCATTTACATGACATAGTTGTGTTGTAAGCTAATTTTCTTTGCATGTTGCATGTTGATCATTTTGTGTACATTTCCCTTAGCCCCTGTGAAGATCCTTCCAAGTCCTTCCATAGTCATTACCCAATTAGGCCAGCCGACTATTCTTTATTGCAATGCGGTGGGCTTTCCCAGGCCTGTGGTCACGTGGTGGCGAGGTTACACCATGTTGCCACTCACCAGCAGTCGTTACCAACAAGCCACAGACTATTCTCTGATGATTCGATCTGTTGTTTATGAAGATCACGGTATATACGAATGCCAGGCATATAATGGTGTCGGTCCAGTGGCCATTTGGAAAGTAAGAGTCATTCTGGAGTCAGATGATACGTCTGCTCTGTCTACTTATGATGATTCAAACGCAACTAGAGGAAATCAAATTGCTAATCAAGATCACGCATCAAACGCCAGAAGAGACAACTGGATACATTATGGTAGCGATGATTTGTCGAGTCCGACAGAAAATATTTTTGCTGCTACTACTAGTTCTGTAGACGACGAGGATAATCAATTTTTAAATGGTAATTATTCATTGAAAATTTTTTAAAATTTAAAATATTCTGTATTTAAGAATATGCTCGTTATTTAAGTCGTAAATATTTAAATTAAATCGTAGTCGTAAATATTTAAATTTAAATCGTAATGATGTGAACCCAATTCAATTATGACACGTTCTCTTCAAATGTATTTTTTTTATTTTACTATTATTATTTTTAACAAAAAACTGTAAGAAACGCATTTAGAAGAAAACTCTTTTTAAAAGTCATAAATGGTTCTTTCGTTTTACAGGGTGTTTCCAAAAGGTCTAGTCAAACTTTAGGAACGTGTTCTACTGTGCATAGAGATGAAAAAAAAATTCTTAGGAGCATTGGTGCAGAAACGCCTCCATTCTGAGTTATAGCACATTTTGATAGTGCAAGTAATTTCCCAAAGCACATTTCCAAAGTTTGACTAGACCTATTAGAAACACCTTGTATAGGGATATTTGTTTCATTTACCAAGAATTGCATTTAATAATGTTTTATTATTCCAAATTTTTTCAAATATTTTTAATAGATTTGGCGGCCAATAATATTTTTAACTGGTTCTTACTTTTGCAAACTGGCTGGATCACACTACTGCTCTAATTACATCCCTGTCTCTAGATAAAGCATCTCTAATATGAGTAAAAATTCAGTTATCCAGTATGATTGAGGAATAGGATCTTCCCAGTTATCCAGCCGGTTATTTGATTTTTGCGTGATATAAGCCTTAAAAGTTTCAGTAGCCAAACTATGAATTGCATTAACCAAGCCCAAAGCTACTTAAATGGTGGCCTTGAGACAAACTTTGTGGTCCAAGAAGAATGGGGAAAAACTACCTAACAGAGCAAGATATGCTTAAAAGTAAATACTCATTAATCATAGTTCCTTGAATACTAAACTCATCAATAGTCAGAGTCATCAATACATAGAGTTACTTGTTTGCACAGAAGTCAATAAATCAAAAATAGTTTTTGCATGTGTTGTTGCTCGAATCCACACATCTTTTCAGATTCATGGCCAGAGTGTTCTAACCACTGTAATAACACAGGCTCCGTTATTTATCCACTAATTTGACTTATAAATCTACACAAAAGTATCGCGCATCGCGCCATCTATGATTGGAAAAGACAACTTCTTTTTTCGATGTTGCTCTGAATAAGATGCAACTAAGGAATTCAAAGCAACATTGAAAAAAGAAGTTGCCTTCCCTGTTCGTCGATACGTTTGGATAGATTTATAAGTCCCTATTAGGGGATAGATAATATAGCTATTTAGTGTTAGTTTAGTGATTAGAACACTCTGCCATGAACTGGAGAGACGTGGGTTCGAATCAAGTGCATAGACAAAACTCCTTTCTCCTCCCCACAAAACTACTTATTCATATTAATCTCAATCTTAATCCTTAAAGGAATGTGATTAAAAAATCTGCTGCCGTTCCTACTACACAATCGTTTGTTAACCTAGAGGCAAGCGATTCAAATATCATATCAATTTTTTTTAATGAGACTTTTATACGTTATTTTAAGAGAAACACAAGGGATACCCTGGAAATATGGAACTCGTGAACAGTTAGATGAAAAAACTGAGTTTCGCCAAGAGTGGGATACGAATCCATGTAATCTCCTGATGGCTTACAGGTACTCTGACCGCTGAGCTATCGCAGCAACCTCATTTTTCAGCTAATTGTGAATATAACTTTTCCAATTGCAATCGTGGCTCCACATACGATCGGTAAGAGAATCCAAGCAGCCACGTGATGTTGAAACATCTGGCATGTTATCAGTAGGCGCGGTACTATCCCTCTCGCGGTAAAACTCGATTCTTTCAACTAACTATTCATGTTGTCTTAGTTCCATAAAACAAAAATTTCATACCTCAGAACACTGATAATTAGTGACGCGATAAATCATTGATTTAACTCTGTATGTAAGGAAAATAAATAAAAAACAAACTTGGTGTTTTTTTCTGAAACATGTTCTGATTGAACTGGAGAATTGCTTATGGAAGATCTATTGAATAAATTCGAACATGTGGTTGTGGAGATACTTATCGCTTGTTTACTTATACTTGCTTCATGAGAATTATATACGATGGTGTAGCCAGGTGTTCTGGAAGGGAGGGGGATTTAAACATCTTTTTTGAACGTTTTGAATCAACGGGTCTTAGGTTCCATCAATAAGAGAAATGAACAAGAAACAATCAATAAGAGGCATGGCCCTTTCATGTGTCACTTTCTGTTGAGGTGTTGCCTTCCTGACACGTCTTCCACATAGTGTATTATAATGACAGGCAAATAGAGGTATGTTACCTGTAAGAAACCATGTGGATTCTCCTAGGTAACTAGGCAACTTAGAATATACATGTACTAGGTCTAGATCCTTCATTATGACGTCTGGCAACAGTGCCCAGTTTCTAGGAGGCAGCAGGTGGCTCAGCAGGTAGCGTGTAAGGCTCGTAATCTGTAATTCCCAGGTTCGAGTCCTAATTGTGCCAGCTTTGAGATTTATCTCCACGTGAACTGCAACTTGTCCTCGGTGTGGAAGAATACATTAATGGGCCTTGGAAAGGCCATCGTCCGTCAGATGGAACATTAAACCAAGACCCCTATGAGCGTTAAAGAACACACGGATGGTCTTGAAGAAATGAAGTACCTTGAAGTAACTGCTTACAACAGAAATCTGACAAGAATCAGAATTCTGTTGGAAGCAGTTACTTCAAGAGTAATTTATTTTAATTTTTAAGTAATGACTGAATAATTTCTGAAGATTATGGGATGGGGGTGACCCAGTCGATGGCGCCCCATTGCCGTAATCTGATGTTGTTCTACTCCCAATCAAACCGAAGGTTCGAGTCCCAGCAGTGAGATTTCTCTTTGCTAAACCCCTATACTGCTGTCAATCAAAAAGGAATACCAATGGGCGTGGAAAGGCTACAGTCCATCGGATGGGACATTAAGTAGGACAGGCCTTTTGGGCAGGATGGACCCTGTGAGCAGGAGAGCCATCTCTCTGCACGTTAAAGAACAAGTTTGATGGCCTTGACGCGTGACTTCCATCTGTTTCCTAACAGCTGTTCAGTGATTCCCTTTCTCCCACTTAACTCTAAGTTCTTTGGGTTCCTGTGACCTGGTACTTAGTCCATAGTGTGTACAAAAAAACAGCTCAGACCTGGCACAATCTAAAAAATTATTTCTCCAAGAGAGGTGTACGAAGCAAAACTTTTCTACCATCCAAATTATGCGTGTTCTATGTATTAAATATTTTATAAATCCCTAAATCATTCCTTTTTGTCATTAACATAGATTTTCGAATTTCTAGCTGGGTTAGTTTGTTTTATCTCTGAGCGGCACTTTTTTTGCACACCATAGGCTAAATGGCCAGGTCACAAGGACCCCGAAGGCTTAGAGAAGGTTGGGGGAGGGAACCCACTGGAACAGCTGTTGGGAGACATATGGTAGCCTGCCATCAAGGCCATCCAGCGTGTTCTTTAATGTGCAAAGGGTATGGCTCTCCCGCACACGGGGACACGGCTCAACGTTCCATCCGAAAGACAGCAGCTTTTCCAAGCCCATTGGTGTCCCCTACTGACCGTGGGCAGGGCGAGGAATTCTGCGGAGATAAATATTAACTGTGACCCAGCTGGGACTCGAACCTGGGAACTACAGATTACGAGCCTGGCGTGCTACCGACTGAGTCCCCCCCCCTGTCCCCCGAGTTTCTAGTAATTTCTCATTTACGAAATTCCGAAAAGGGAAAATGATGACTTCATTAAGTACTAAAAACATTTATTCTCTTTTATTTCAGTTCCGTTATCCACTAGTGTATCATTAATTACAAACAACCCTCAGGTGGAGTCTGCAGTACAGATTGATTGCGAAGCTCAGGGACCATCTCCAGGTACAATTGTGACCTGGTTGTTTCAGGGAATTGAAATTCAGCACCATGATGAAAGAGTGCAAATCTTTGCCAACCACACACTTCTCATAACCAGGGCAAAAGTTTCGGATAGTGGAGAATATACCTGTACTGCCGTGCACCATGACAACGTTTCCTCTTCATCAGTAACAATAACGGTTACAGGTAAGTCATTCGTTTTAGTGTAAGCTCACTTGTAACAAATACTGCTTTTCAAAAGTATGAATACAACATTGAAAACCATGAATATATTTCGAGAACCCTTTGAAAAAAAATAGGTAATAGAAAACTGGAAAGGGGATATTAGTCAATAAAATTGGAAAGAGAGTATTTCTTTAAGGCTCTTAGGTAGAAAAAATAATGTTTGTGTGTGGTAGGAGGGGGCGGGGGAATTGACTGTCTCGCCAGTATAAAATTTTTCTCTCCGTTTTAGAAATGTTTAAAAATACGTTTTGTATACGTATGTTCAATATTTTCTCGCTTCCATTCTATTACTAGCATTTTCAGAGGACGGGAAGCTTCCCCGTAGATTCGGGCCTGTTGATGACCTCAAATTGATTGATGACCTCAGATAGATCGAAAATGTAATCTTGGATCGAATGTCGACTAATGATTAAGAGGCATGTTGTCTTCGCTTACACAAAGTGACTCACAGCGATGATACATGACGCTTATGAGTCTGTCATGAGACTAAGGTAGTAATGATTCTCGTTGTCATACTTCGACACCGAGTTATTATTTCCACCATAAAACTCACTGTGAGAACATTGAATCTTTCTGAAGCTTTAGCGGAGATATTGGAAGTGTTGCAGAATAGCGACATGCCTTCTTAGATTTCCAAAAATAAACCAAGTAAGGAGACCTATTAATGGAGGTGTGAGGCTACAATACATCGGTGCAAGGCTTGCAGGACCAGAAAAATGTTAGAACTCTTGCTCTGTAGGACATTGGAAGATCAAACTGGACACTCCATACAGATAACAGTGTTATACTCCTGATAGTGGCCCTATCAGCCTGGTTGCATGAGGTCGAATATTCTGTCCTCTACTGAACCTGCATTAGTCTGGCATAGTGATCCATGATGATATCTTATATTATTGAGAACTCATAGCACCCCCTAAAACATACAGATGTTAGTATATCTACCCAAAGAAATGGCTTTCTTCATACCATCATAATACACCACCATAGGTCCTGTATCAGTGGTGTTAGACTGTTTAGGTCGTATCTCTGGCTTTTAGCCGATTAGTGTACATACTGAATTACATGTAGAGCAAATTTGGACTCATTTGTAAACTTTAATATACATTGCCATTGATCTTGAATCCACTTAGCGTGCTGTCTACATCAATTCAGGCACTCTCTCCAGTGATATGGGATTATGAGGAATACACGCCATGTGTCTCCGTGCAGAGAGTTCAACCTTCTGCAACCTTCTGCATATGGCAGTAGGAGATAAGTTCCTGTGACTGCAATGAAATCGTGGTAAAGCTGATTATTGAATTGTTGTTACCTATTGTCGTATTCGATATCTATATACGCTTAATGTTGTATCCATAGATCTACATCCTTCGCCATGACGTCTGGCAACAGTGCCCGGTTTCTAGGAGGCAGGAGGTGGCTCAGCAGGTAGCGTGCCAGGCTCGTAATCTGCAATTCCCAGGTTCGGGTCCCAACTGTGCCAGCTTTGAGATTTATCTCCATGTGAACTGCACCTTGTCCTCGGTGAGGAAGAATATACCATCGTCCTTTGGATGGGACATTAAACCTAGACTTATATGAGCGTTAAAAAAACGCGGATCTTGACAAGAGGCTACTCCTTATCTCCTGACAACTGTGTGCTGATCCTTTTCCTCCAACCTACTCTGAGCCCTTGAGGTCCTTGTGACTTGGGCATTTAGCCCATTGTGTTCAAAACCAGTGTCTCTCAGAGGCAAAAGGACACAACCTGGCTTTTGGAATCTCGTTCAAAATCTGTGTACAACTGAAATATATACTGAGTCATATGGCAATATCTGCTATTTAACTACTGCAAACATTCCTTTGGCTCTCCATCTTAAATAATCAGGTAAATGAGTTTTTCAAGATATTTTTAACAATTTAGGTAATGTATAAGACTGGTTAGCCAAACAGCAACTGAGATGCCTTCTTGCCGTACAAACGGAGTTTCGTTCCCAATCTATCTCAGCTCTAATATCACTTGGAGTCGAGCAATCATAATTTACGTAGATTTCAAATAATTTTATTGCTGTTTAACATTGTGCACCCACCATAGCAAATTCTAAAAAAGACTAAACTATTACACTCCTCAAAGTGGAAATCACAGCGCCAAAAGGGAATGGAAGTTGAGATACGTCTATCGCAGGAGACACTCGATCATCAAAAATATGCAAATGATCAATGTTCCACAGCGAATGGACACGTGACACCCAGTAGAGCCATGGATAAATATTGGTGCCCACAAGCTCGTATCATAGCATGACTGACAGTGAGTTTGGAGTGAATGCTGCGCAAATGTTTCAAACATACCTTGGAGACGCAAGTGGGACCCTAATGTGCAATTGGCACCTTCTGAGAGAGAGCGAATCGTCGATATGTGAGAGCTCGGATTGAGCCTTCGAGTGATTGCTGCTCGCATGGAGTGCAATGTGAGCACAGTGCAACGGTTCATCTCACACAATATCATGAAGCACCAGATGACATGAAGGACAGGTATGGGAGCAGCACACCACAATCACAGCACAGAACGTGAAGATTGCATTCACCACAGTGACTATGCTACATGCCATTGATGCCATTTGTGGACCACTTCGGGTACCATGGTCTCCATACAAACCATTAGACAATGTTTGAATAACATAGAAATGAGCAGCAAAACGTCGATTACGGTAAAATACAGATATTGTAATGTCTGTATTTTACCGTAATATATTTTTTAAATAAAATATATTATTAAATATATTATTTTTAAGATAATGACTCAAATTTTAGTATTTGTTTGAGATAGAAACTCAGTATTATAGAGAAAGTGACTCTACATACATATTTAATACATATTTATTTATAAGATCAGTACTATATATCTTCCATTTATTTGTGTTCAAAACTTTTCGTCTTTTAGAGCCACCTTTTGCTTCATTAATCCATACCCCCCCCCCCCCCCACCTTCTCTCCATTCATTCGGATTAACGAGGGTTTACTGCATCATTTAATCAGTAACATAGCTTTAAGATTTTCGATGAAGAGAGGATACAGTGTTAATATTTTTTATGTAAAATATTAATCATTATATCGCCTCCTGGTAATGGACACATTATATCGCCTCCTGGTAATCACATTAATCACATTATATCGCCTCCTGGTAATGGAAATAACAAAAAAATGTAATTTATGATTTATATTATTTATGTAAAATATGATTTATTAATTATACTTTAATATGTAAATAAACTAATGATGCTACTATGTTAACACACATTCTAATGGAATCCATTTCTTACTACTTCGGAAAAATGATTACATTAATCTTTCAAGCATGATTATGTAGCAAATAGAGTTCGAATTACTATTATTTTATCTCATATAAATGTAAGTACATATTTCTTTTCAGATGAAGATTGTGTTGACAGTCCAAGTTTTGCCAATTGTGACCTTATTGTGAAAGCTCAATATTGCAACAATAGATATTACGGAAAATATTGTTGTGCATCCTGTACGAAAGCGGGACAGAAGTTACCATCGAAATAAAGACACATTTATTTTCATGAAGACAGTGAGACATTTATTTTCATGAAGACATAAACACTTATGCATCTCATACAAGAATAAGAAATTCGTATCCTTTCATTCCTTTCATTTTTATCATAATTTGATAGATGCATAAAAGCGTTTTACAAGACTTCTGGACCATAATTATTTAGTATTTTTATACCCAGAATCATATCTCTAATATTATCCCATTGTGGATTGTGAAAGAAAAAAGAAAAAAAATTAAATTGAAACTTCTGAAACCTAGCATGTAATGAAAGGAAACGTTTGGATTTCTAAATTAGCGACTCTGTGACTTCTAAATTAGCGTTTCTTAAGGAAATGTGGCTGGAGAGAAATTAAAAATCTCAGTCAAATCTAATGAAATCTCGATTTTTAACAATATTCGCTTTTTATTCACACAGTTATCGAAGTTTGAATATTTAACAGCAAGATAGCGTCGTAAGGGTTGGGTTGTTTTACCTCTGAGCGGCACTTTTTTGCACACCATGGGCTGAATGGCCAGGTCACATGGACCCCGAAGGCTCAGAGAAGGTTGGGAGAGGGGTTGGGTTGTTTTACCTCTGAGCGGCACTTTTTTGCACACCATGGGCTTAATGGCCAGGTCACATGGACCCCGAAGGCTCAGAGAAGGTTGGGACAGGGACCCACTGGAACAGCTGTTGGGAGACAGATGGTAGCCTCCCGTCAAGGCCATCCAGCGTGTTCTTTAACGTGCACAGGATATGACTCTCCCATACACGGGGCCACGGCTTAACGTCCCATCCGATAGACGGCGTCCTTTCCAAGCCCATCGGTGTCCCCTACTGACCGTGGGCAGGGCGGGAAATTTTGCGGAGATAAATCTCAACCCTGACCCAGCTGGGACTCGAACCTGGGAGCTACAGATTACGAGCCTGGCGCGCTACCGGCTGAGCCACTCCCGCCCCCCCGTCGTAAGGAAATTGGAAGTTATTAAAACAATTACTTACACAACCTTTATAAATATGCATTTCTTCAATTAAAAGGTTTGGAATAATGCTTGTTTTTCAAATTATTATTAACTTTTGATGTAAATTCCAATGTTTGGCATTGCTGTTGTTAAATATTCAAACTTCCATAACTCTTTAAACACAAAGCGAATATTGTTGAAATTGAAGATTTAGATAGGCTTGATTGAGATCTTTAATTTATTATCAATCGCGTTCTCTCATAAAATGCTTATTTTGGAAGTACCGAGCTTTGATGTTAGTTTCCACTGATATAACATTGAAAAGATGAGTCATAATTTAACGAGAACTGAGTGTATACGTAAAAACCATGTCTTCATTTCGATACTGTGGATATAACAGTGTGTTTTTTGTAATGCAAGAAGAGTTCTATTTATTCATTGAGCTTGTTCATAAGTTGATACTACCGCTCTGGGTGGCCTTGAAATTTCTTGTGACAAATTGAACTCTGAAGACTCAAAATCATCATGTTCTGAATGAAATAATTTCATTCAATATTTCTCACATTTCTTTTCTCTTGTAAATAAGAGACAAGATCGTATTTTGGTTGCTACAAACAAACACGGGTTCTCTTTATTTTGTGCGCCATAAAGAGAGAGTTCAGCTGATTTAAATGATCACGTGTGAAGCTGACCAGTACTCACCGAAATTCCACTCCAAACGTATCTCACAACATTTTGTGAAAGGACGTAACCTTTGAAAGGCATAAAAATAAGACTGCACCGCGAGAAAGTAGTTGTGGATATTAGGTGTAAGTGCCTGGACTGTTCTGTCGTTATAAGAGTAAAAACAATGCACAGTGTACTAGCTACCATTCGCTGGACTTGTTCCAGTATATGCCTAGCTACCCTTTACAGACCTACTTAAATGGACATGTTGTTGATAAGTTTAATTGTTGGTCGTTAATTGGTACAGTCGGTCAAAAAAGTATCCGAACACTGTGGTTGATAACAGAATTCAGAAAAAATATCTGGCAACGATGTTTTTAGAAATTAGTGATCTGGCAACCTTCTTGTCACGTGATTACAGAATTCAGGAAAAATATCCGGAGCGTGTACAGCAACTGTACACGCTCCAGTTACCGCTCACAGCAAACTGGAGTGTGTGCAGTTACTGCACACGCTCCGGTTTGCTGTGCACGCTCCGGTTTGCTGTGAACGGTAACTGCACACGCTCAATACCGTGATTATAAATATAATTTCCGTGAGTGAGCCCACACGATCTAATATCAAAATAATATGACCACCTACAGTAGCTCAAAAAAGTATCCGAACACTGTGGTTGATAACAGAATTCAGAAAAAATATCTGGCAACGATTTTTTTAGAAATTAGTGATCTGGCAACCTTCGTGTCACGTGACACGAAGGTTTTTTTGAGCCACTGTACCACCAAACAAAATTGTGATCTACAATTCGATAAGATTAGAAATAGTTTTTATCTAAGAAAAATATTATGTCAACTGAGATTCTCTGCAGTTAAAATGGCTAAAGTTAAATCACCTGTGTTTTAGGTTGAAGACGACAAACTCGATTGATTGAAGCTTAAATATTGAACATGTTAATAATTTTATTGTCTAGGTTTGTTGTCAAAATACCAAACTACTTTCCTACAACGTTTTTTAATCCTGGTAATCAGCAATTAGGCATTTGTAATGATGCAAGTGTTGACTTTCTAAGAAATGAGCTCCCTTTAAATGTCTCTCCTACGTTTAACTCTTCGGCATAGAATTTAATTTATCCGTTTGAATCATAAAATGACGATTTTGGCTGAGCATTATACTCATAGTTCTAAGAAATCGAATTTTGCCTGGAGGAAGGTTTAGAACTGGAAAATATTACTGAATAAATGGCGATGTAAAAGTTGAAACATTATGGCAACTATTACACCTTCATCTTGGAGCAAGAAATTTATCACCAAACTGTAGCAATAATTTGTACCTGGAGAAGAAGTTCACTTTTTAATAACAATGAAAATGTAATAATTCAGAAAATTTGCAAATGGATGATAAAAAGACACTTCCTGTGGAATTTAAAGCAAACAGTGGAATATAAGTAAAACTACGTTCAACAGTCAAAACAAATTCATGGATTTTTCAAATATAATAAAGCACAAAATGAATTCTACTTTTCATTGTTTAATATAGTGGCTTTATTCTGCTTCATGTCAGAAGAAATGTCTTTTTACTACCTGTGTTTTCACTGTTAAAAATGGATTAAGTCTGTAATTACAATTACACTGAGATATTTTAAGCAGAAACATGTTGCTCGCCGTCTTCGAATAGTTAATTCTGGATGAAAATCTTTTCGCACAAAATTAGTTTAACTTTTTATTGGTTATTTAATTCATTTAAATTTAATAATTTATTTAAAGTGGTTAGCACGCTTGACTACTGATTAAAGATCAACTAACCACTCCGGGTGGCCGAGTGGTTAGCACGCTCAAGAGTAAAATTATTTTTATTTCATTTTTTGTCTGCTGAGAAAGTAAATCTTTAAGAAGAAATATATTGCATATCTGGAGACTGCATGTTAAGAGTTAGCACTAAATTGTATTGCAATTAAAGTTGTAGTCTTTGTTGTAAAGTCAACTATAGGGGTATATACATTGCAAACGTCGACACTTAGTTCACGGTTTTGCTGCATTCTCAACTTTTATAAATCCTTCTTAAAAATAGTTTATATAATTGTTGTTGTTTTTTTCAAGTATTTACAAATATAATTGCAAATAAGCTAAACCCGAATATAGCTTGAAATATCTTCATTGTTTATAGATTCTTGAAAAGTATTATATGTTGATAGACACTCTCAGAACTTTCAGGAAGAAAAAACGAAACTTCCTCCCCCCATATGAATACGCACGAACACGTTCATGTAACCCACAAACACTAAAATATATCATCTAGTATGACGAGATCTCCAGGAAATGTTCCAAAATATGCATTTAGTCTCTCTGACAAAAGCTCTGCTTCTAATACTTTTCATACATAATGATAAAACTTATTTCCATAATAATCAAATTTGGATATATTGTACAATTATTGTGTTGGTTAACATAAAATATTAAGTCTGAAATATGTAAACCACAGTTATTTAACATTCTTCTTTAAATTAATTTGTTTCCTTCTTATAAATGGTTTTTTCGAACAGTATTCTATATTCCATTATCGATTATTTAAATTATCTGTCTTCTACCTTTCGACACGGTTCGTTGTTATGAACTGCAAGCGAAAGCGATTGTACATCATCATTATAAATCTTCTGTTCTTCTAAATGTGTATCATAGATCATTTTTAATCCAAATAAGTTTTTTCTAATGTCATGTCGCAATGTATCATGGTATGAATCACTAAACAGCGAAATAAATTATTTTGAAACGTTTGTGTGTACTCAATCTTTTGAATACTCAATATGTGCTTCTGTCTTTCATTGGATTGGATTGGATTGTTTTACCTCTGAGCGGCACTTTTTTGCACACCATGGGCTAAATGGCCAGGCCACAAGGACCCCGAAGGCTCAGAGAAGGTTGGGGGAGGGGACCCACTGGAACAGCTGTTGGGAGACAGATGGTAGCCTCCCGTCAAGGGCATCCAGCGTGTTCTTTAACGTGCACAGGGTATGGCTCTCCCGCACAGGGGCCACGGCTTAACGTCCCATCCGACGGACGGTGGCCTTTCCAAGCCCATCGGTGTCCCCTACTGACCGTGGGCAGGGCGGGGAAATTTTGCGGAGATAAATCTTAACGCTGACCCAGCTGGGACTCGAACCTAGGAACTACAGATTACGAGCCTGGCACGCTACCGACTGAGCCACCCCCGCCCCTCTGTCTTTCATTGTGTTTTCGTTTTAGAATTCGTAGACCATTCTTCCTCAGATTTGGATATTTAAGGAAACAAAATGTCTCCGCTCAATCGAAAACAAAATAATTTCATGCTTAGTGAAAGAAGCTTCTGTAAATAATGATAGGCGTCTGCAGGGGGGGGAGGGGGGGTATAAGAGGGCAACTTACCTCACACCTGAAAAACCGATCGAAAAATATGTGTTGACTAATACAGGTGTACCAAAAATTAATATCGTTTTCATCTTAACGAAATATAATCTTGAATTTTTTTCTGTTTTTTTTTTTGTTTCAGAAGCATATTATTCATTTTTATGCATTAATATGAAAACGTGTATTTTAATAATAAGTTTCCCTTTTTTCCTTTTTGTCGGTTACTCGTAATCTGCAGTTCCCATATTCGAGTCCCAGCTGAGTCAGCTTTGAGATTTATCTCGCAAACTCCCCGCCCTGCCCACAGTCAGTAAGAGACACCGATAAGAGACACCGATAGGCTTGGAAAGTCCGACGTCCGTCGAATGAAACGTGTGCGGGAGAGCCATATCTTATGCACGTTAAAGAACACGCTGGATGGCCTTGACGGGAAGCTACAAACTGTCAACAGCTGTTCCAGTGGGTCCCCTCCTTCAATCTTCTCTGAGCCTTCGGGCTCCTTGTTACCTGGCCATTTTTGAAAAAAAGTTCCTCTCGGAGGTAAAACGACACAACACTAACGACCTAAATATTTCTATCTTTAACATTCCGCTGACTGCCTTTGCTTTTCCCCCTTCCAAAAACATTCCTGCCACGTGGAACGTGAGGAATCCACTGGCTGTTCTGTATTAAGAGTTCATAAAAGCTAAGACTTCAAGGGGCTGAAAAATACTGGGCCCTTGGTTTTAACAAATTTTGAGCTCCTTTTAAACACTAATCTTTGATTGTAAAAGATATACGCTAAGTGTCACGTAATGTATTATGAATTTGCATATCCGTTTCTGTCCCTCGCAGACTCAAATGATAGAGGGCACACAGCATATCTCTGGTAACGAACAGACACTTCAATAATGCGGACTCGATGGCCTAGTGGTATCACGTTGGCTCGTGACGTGACGATACTCCATCGCTTCCAGTGTCTGGACACAATTGTTTCATGTCTGCTCAAAACACTATTTTTTTAATTTCTCTCTTTGATATCGGTGGTTTTTACGTTCCATCATCGAAAATTCCAAAGAACTTCATTTTCCGTGTGCCGATGAGGTGGAGTTAGGTTCACCTCGCTGAAACAAGCTGAGTCGTTTATATTATATTAGATTTTCTCTTATGTATTATTACTCGTGCCTTACACACTTTAAAGAATATGCTGCATAGACTTGACAAAAGTATCCACCTGTCGGTGGGGGGCGGGGGTGGCTCAGTCGGTAGCGCGCCAATCTCGTAATCTGTAGTTCCCAGGTTCGAGTCCCAGCTGGGTCAGCGTTGAGATTTATCTCCGCAAGATTCCCCGCCTTGCCCACGGTCAGTAGGGGACACCGATGGGCTTGAAAAGTCCGCCGTCCGTCGGATGGGCGTTAAGCCGTGGCCCCGTGTGCGGGAGAGCCATACCCTGTGCTCGTTAAAGAACACGCTGGATGGCCTTGACGGGAGGCTACCATCTGTCTCCCAACAGCTGTTCCAGTGGGTCCCCTCCCCCAACCTTCTCTGAGCCTTCGGGGTCCATGTGACCTGGCTATTTAGCCCATGGTGTGCAAAAAAGTGCCGCTCAGAGGTAAAACAACCGAAAACTTAATTCGGTGGATTGAACCAATTTGGATTGCTTCTTTATGACCTGGCCATTTAGCCCAGAACTCTTGAAACTTTCAAATCAGAAACATTTATTGGTCCAGAGACAATGTTTTTTTGACTTACACATGGCAAGTCCAGTTTGGATTTGTTTGTTTTTTCTTCAAGAAATCTTGTCTACTTTTCGAGATTTTCGAGTTCGAATTTTAAAGTACATCTAAAAAATGTTTTAATGCTAGAACACTATGTCGAATGAAACAATGCAAAGTCCACAAAAAAAACAAAGCAAACTTTCAAAATATCACTAAAACGATGACCTTGAAATTCGTATTGATTTTTAACATCGAATTGAGGTATTGAATAATCCCTTAATGAAGCCAAAAGTCAAGTGCAAGAGCACAGAATATTATGTAATCTATGTATTCGACAAAATTTAATGAATTAGAAGAAATTAATTTAATTTTACTCACTCTATTCAGTTTGAATCTATTGAATTTAACTGATACTATTGAAATTGATCGAATCTATTAATTTCCACTGATGTTATTGAAATTGACTGAATCTGTTGAAAATTCTCTTGTTGATATTACATCAGCATTGATACGAGTGATACGTTGTATCATCCTTTGACGCAACCGACGCAGCACTCATCTTAGAAGAACACCTGCAATTGTTCATAGGAATAGAAATGTATTTCTTCCTCATAAGTTAAACGGGTGGTTTTCCTACTGAGCTGCCTAGTTTCAGCTACACATAATTTCTAAAGGTGTAAGAATTTCCTTGCTAAATAGCTCTTTTTAAGTTACGAGTTCAAAATGACGTAGTAATCCAATTCTGACCTTCGCCCCCAATGCGATAGCCTCAGTAAGAGGGCTACGACATCTGACTGGCTAGAGTACTTATTCTGTTGCCTAGGTTCAACAGATTCCTCTTAACCCTTTCAGGACCATAAGGTTTCTAAGAGTAAATATTAGTATGTAACTGTTTATTTTAGTTTGTTTAGACGTAAAATAAATAAAAATCATAAGAAAAATACATAACAATGTGTAGTTTTTTTGGAATTTTATGAGAAATATTTTTCCTAATGGACTATAAAGGTAACACAAATTATAGTTAGGCTTATTATGCAATGTCTTTTTTTTATTGGTTTATTAGAACAAAATGTTAACTAAAATAATACAAAATTATGAAATAAAATTACTATACAAAATGATGTGCTAATTATGATATTCTGCGAAGCAATTTCTTTTGGTAGTGAGGCAAAGATGGACATTGCACATAGTACATATATTATGCGTCCTGACAGTTCTGTTTTTGCTTTCTAAACGTTCCCGTTTACGTAATTGCGTTCGGCATACGTTCTATTTTGACATTCTGTATAAAAATGCAGATAAGGTTATAATTAAATACGACAATCACCAATTTTAAAATGGGAAAAATGTTTCCCTTAGTCGTGACAGGGTTAAGAACCGCTCGCTGTACTAGTACAGGGTATTAGGCATTTCTACGAAAAGCTAATATACATTTTTATCAGTTATGTATTTAATTTGTTTATTCCCATTCGTAACGTTTTAAATTTTATAATAAATTTTAGGAGGCAAAAAACTTATCTATCTATGCAGCAGACTAATCGATGCAGGTGTACTTGTTCGATACGCTGTCAGTTGAATTTTTTAAACCTCAGTACATTCCGTACTGAGATTTCAAATCTCACAATTTGTGAGGACTCCTTACGAAATCTCATTCTTTCTTTCTGTAGACCAGTGGAGAAGTGACAAACACCGATGAGTTGGGAAAATTCGAAACGACTTGATAAAATCCAGGTGAGTTGTGAAAATCGATATTGCTTTTGTGAAATCAAAGCAACTTGGAGAAAAACGATCTCAGTAGGCACAAACTTTGTTCTTTCAAGGCATAATATCAAAACACTACTTTGGTCGACCATCGACTCTTATCTTTCTTGTAGCCGAGAGTTTAAATAACCGTCCACAACGCTACTTCTTATTTATAGCTCCAAGAAGACTAGAACGTTTACTTTCGAGAAACTAGCTAGAGGCAAAAAAAGAATGGTCCTAAAATACAAATATTAAGAAAATGTACATTTTGCAGAAAGAAACAGGAAAAAGGCTAAATGATGAAAGCCTTTCATTATATTTGCCTACTTGACTATTTATCGTTTTATCAGAAGTTTCACTATTATAAATTAGTTTTATTTTTAAGAATTTTGGAAAACCATATATCCACAAAAGTGACCAAGGCCCACGTATAAAGGTTCTTAACCCTTTAACTACCACAGACCTTGGAAAACGAAGTACCTCAGAATACCAAACCGGCCGAGTTTTGAAATGGACTCTTCCTAGTTTGTCGTCCCCCCTTCCTTCACCCGAAGGGCGAAGGAGTTAACCGCAGCCAAGCCAGGCAGAGCTCCCTTCCACTCCGTAAATTGCCTCTCATTAAGCTGAGCATCCCTCACCTCGAAACCCATATGGTCATGAGCTACTACCCATTGAACACGAGATATCAGACTCCTGTGACATTTACTCTTAACTCCTTTCCCAAAACAGTTTTTAAAACGCATGCATGTTTGTCGATATTTGTAAAGTTTTTTCATTATTATTTTTTAATAATAACTTTTAAAAGCTATTTAAATTTGTTTTTCTACTTAAAAACTGGCATAAGGTTGTAATTACTTGGATTACATCTTTTTACATAAAATAGATGTCATGATTTGAAATTTTTCAAAGAAAAAAGTTTCCAATGTTTCCATTTTTTGGATTCTGATGTCAGTTTTCTAACACCCAGCAAAGAGAAAGATGTTATTAATAGTCGAATGTATGATGAAAAAAAATTAAAGAAAGATTATTAAAATAGAAGACCAAAAATAGAAAGCAGTAAGAGTGCTGAATTGATTTTTAAAGAATAGATTTTAATACAATTGTAAATAGTACTCTAACATAAGAATCAAAAATAATTTTGTGAGAAAGGTTTGCATCTGAGATAAAAGTAATCGAAGTGGATATTGCAAAAGATATCCGAGGAAGCAAAGACTAGATAAAATGGGAAATAAAGAAACTAAAGCAATCAGAGATTACATAAAAATATTGGAGGTGTAAAAAATATTATCAAAATGAGAAAGACTTATGAATATGATGGATAAAGGAAGAGGGCTAAATTTAATATGGAAATTAGAACCCGCAGGAAGAAGACGGTGAAAGAGATGGAAAAATGGTATGAAAAAAAGAATGCCGAAAAGAGGACTTCAAGAGCAAGACTGCAAAGATAAAAATAAGTGGATAGAGAGAGATGACTGGGACCACACAGCTTAAACTTTGGAGGGTGAAAAGAATAAAATTTTCTATCATTATACTTTTTATAGAATACATTGTTAAGTAATTGAGTAAGTGATTCAATTCAGCAAATGATTAAATCAAAAGTAGTCTGTTCTATTTTACATTTCAGATATCAGTAATATGCCTAAAAAGTCTTATAGGTGGACATACTCGAGTCCATGGACAAGATCTAGGGAGGGGGGGGGGGCATCTCCTATTCCTTTCAGAATCATAGTAAGGGTAATAGAAATAAATATTACTAAACTTATTTATGTTTCATGGATTTTTCAAAAAAAAATTTAAAGATTTAAAAAACAAGGGGGAAATGATATATTGCATTGGAAATACAGCCTCTTGTCCCCCCCCCCCCTTTCCGTTTTTTCTGCTCGATTGTGTTTCTTGTTTCCCTCTCTTCTCGATTTTTTTTTTCAGATCCGGGTCTGCTCATGTCTATTGGGGTGAGGAGGATGGAATGATGCTTGAGTTAACATATTTCATCTGAGCGGCTCTGTTTTCTGCATAATGGGCTAAATGTCCTGGTCACAGCAAAGACCCACTGTACAGCTGTTATGAGACAGATGGAAACCTGCCTCAACCTTAGTGTTTTAATGGCACAGGCTATAGTTATCCTGCACAGAAGGCTAAAATTTTACTTCCCATTTAACTGACGTCGGCCTTCCCAATCCCCTCAGTGTCATATTTTCTCCCCGAGGGCAGGGTAGATATTATCTATATACCCTCGTCAAACAGCTGCTTGTCACAGAAGTCTGACAGGAGTCTTTCAGTTTAATAAGCCATAGTAGAAGGGATTTGTGAGGATGGCTGGTCCTCAGCAGAAGAACAACACAAACATCCATGCCTTATCCGGGCCTCTAAACCTAGTCCCTTTGATTAGACAAACATGCTAATAAATAATAATAATTTTTTTTTAGTTTATTTTTAATCTACTTTTAGTGTTCCAAATGCAACTCTATCTATTTTTAGTTCCAAATACAAATGTTTTGGATTTCAAAGCAGGTAGAGAAGTCTGAGATATGAATAATACAAGACCAAGATTGCAAAGATAAATATAAGTGGAGAGAGAGAGAGTTGATCTGGACCACACAACCTGAACTTGGGAGGGTGAAAAGAATGAAATTGTGTATCATTATTTTTGAATTACATTGGAAAGTAATTCAGTAAGTGATTCAATTAAGCAAATGACTAAAACAAGCAGAGAGGATGGAAAAGGACAAGAGCATGGCCCATGCCTAAAGCCAGTAACCATGGCAGAGTGTGTGTAGGGGAGGGGGAGAGTCAGCGTGTACCAACCTAAGACCAGGGACCACGGAAAACGGAATGGGTGGATAACAATACAAATTTGTACGCACAAAACAATACAATATTCCGAGCCCCCTGGGTATGTCCCTGTCTCTCTCGTTACACAAGAAGCTAGTCAAAAGTTGTTGATGTCTCCATCTTCTAACCACATCATTATTTGCTTAGTCAAACCACCGACACTTCAGCATCTATAGTAGTAGTCAAGAGGAGATATTTTCTCGTTGTCGCATTACAGCGCGAACAAATGAGCTGCAGCAGCATTAAGAGAAAAACGAATAAAATTGTAAGGTAAACTCAAATAGGAAAAGAAATTCAGGTAACAAAAGTTTCCGCCTTTCCTCCCACCCAATTTAAAAGTGTCTTTTTCTACTCCGCATTTTATCTCGCTTTCCGCGCCTGTGATTCCCCAACCAACCGGCAAAATAAAATCAGCTTTATCGTTGCCACTGGGCGCAATGCTGGTTATACTAACACCTTTACCAATAGAATTCTTCACAAAGCTAAGCATAAATTTCATAATCACTCTCCATCACCTCTGTAGCCACATCATAAATTCACCGCCTCCATTACCTTCCTCAATATTGAACCCTTTGTTATACCAACCTAAAACCATTTAACCTAAAAGTTCCTTTCAAAACACCAGCGAATCTATTTAAATTCTTAAGCATGGCAAAGATCCCATTTAAATTCTTAAGCAGGCGGAATCTACTTCATTCCCCTAATCTCCATTTCACCCCCGATGTCCCCGCTCTCTATATCGGCTGCACTAAACGCACCCTAAAACACAAGATAGACGAGCATAAACGGGACATTAGAAACACAATTCCACGAATCGCCCTTGCTAAAATTCTCCTTGAACGCTTGGCTACTGATCTAAGGACCTGGGTTCGAGCCCCGGGTAAGGCATGGCTGTTTGTGTCATTTTTCTGCTGAGGTCCTGCCATCCTCACAGACCTTCTCCTATGGCATATAAACTGACAGGCTCCTGTCAGACCTCTATGGAAAGCATCTGCTTGAGGGGTATTTTTTTATTGCTGCTGTTCAAATGCCGATCTTTAATAATTCTTCAAATATTGAAGTAATATTGTTGAAAATTAAAATATACACCAAAGAGCCAAAACATTATGACCACCGAGTCTTTATGCAAATCGAAGCAACTGCAGGTAAACGACGGCGCGTGTGAAGGTCATGAAACGGTATAAATAACACCTGATACTGAGCTCTGTTAATCAGTGCTATTCGTATTCTTCAGATGAGAAAAACAGCAGATAAAAGTGATTTTGACAAATGCCAAATTGTAATATACAGACGACTGGTCCAGAGTATTTCTGAGATGGAAGTCTTGTTGGGTGTTCACGGTCAGCCGTGGTTAGTACCTTCAGAAATTGGTCTGAGGAGGGAAAACCCACAAACCGCCAGCAAGGTGTGGGTCAACCACAGCTCATCGATGCTAGAACTGAGCGAAGGCTAGCCCATATGGTACGAGCCAACAGAAGGGATACTGTGGTGGAACTCATCCGTAATTCTAATGCTGGTGCCGGGAGTAATGTGTCACAAAACGCAGTTCATCGAACCCTGCTGAAAACGGAGTTGCGTAGCCGCTGGCAGCTCCGAGTGCCCATGCTAACTTCAGTTTACCATCGAAAGCGCCTACAATGGGCAAGCCAGCATCAAAACTGGACCTTGAATGATTGAAAGAAGGTTGTAGGATCCTATAAATCTCGTTTCCTGTGGCACCATGTGGACGGCGGTGTAGGTGTGCATTCGTTTGCCTGGGGAAGTGTTGGCACTTCCCCAGGTAAACGATGCACACCAGTGGAGAAAGCTTTGGGCAATATTCTGCTGGGAAATCCTGGATCCAGTCATTCATGTACAGGAAACTATGACGTCTACCATCTACCTTAACATCATTGCAGACCAGGTACATGCTTTCATAGCAACGGTATACCCATCTAATAGTGCCTTTTTTCAGCAGGATAATGCACCATGCTGCACTGGCCGAATTGTTCAAGAATGGTTTGCGGAACATGAAGAAGACTTTCAGGTACTGCCCTGACTTCCAAATTCCTCAGACAGCATCTAATCGAGCATCTGTGGTTTGTGTTGGAACAGCATATCCGATCTGTGGTGGCTAAACCATGTACCTTACAAGAGTTAAAGGATCTGCTGGTAACGTGTTGGTACCAGATACCACAAGACACCTTTAGAAATCTTGTAGCGTCCATGCCTTGCCGGGTAATAGCTGTTTTAGCGGCACATGGAGGACCAACATCATCAGCAGCTGTTCATAATACTTTGGCTCTTCGGTGTAAATATATTAGACAGATAACTTTATATTACGTCAAAATTTACCATAAAATGCAAATTTTAGAAGCTGTGGATAATCTAATTTGGCTTTCTTGTGATATGACAAAAATTCGTTACTTTGTTATCTAGGCAATATATATCAACTGAAACGCTTAAAGCTAGGGGTATGGCCGCTAAAGCTATAGGTCAGGAGGACTGTTTTGGTAATGCAACAAGTTGCATACTGATAAAAAAGTTTAAAATGCCTTTCTTGTCACAAAACCATAAGATGAAAGAGACCTGATTTCATTGATTGTGGTTTCATTTTCGGCTGAAGGTGAATATATTCGCGTGAGATCATTATAGCAGCTGCCTTGATTACGATGAAACGTATTGCTTGTGAACTACAAAAATGACTTCATGAGCCATATGTCCGAGAATCCCTACCCCACAGTATTTAAATAAGTAAATAAAATATAAATACCCCCTCAAGCAGCTGCTTGCCACAGAGGTCTGACAGGAGCCTGTCAGTTTATATGCCATAGTAGAAGGTCTGAGAGGATGGCAGGACCTCAGCAGAAAAACAACACATACAACCATGCCTTACCCGGGGCTCGAACCCAGGTCCCTTAGATCAGCAGCCAAGCGCGCTAACCACTCGGCTCAAAGAATTTGAAAATCTGGCCCTTGGCGCTCCACCGTTTGGTGATCTTTGTCTTGTCCTTTGCGACTCATGCCATTTATTGGACACCCACAGACGGAGAAGGTTAGGGTTTTTTTTATCCTGTTACTTCGAAAAATCATAGTTATGCTACACGCTGGAATTTGAGAAAAGTGCAAACAGGGAAAGATATGGGAATTCCTTTAATACCAAATTAGAGTTCATGTTTAAGTTTCAATTTGATGCCAAAACACTCGATTAATTACATGGCGTGAATGAGTGATCAGATATGATCTGCTTAGGAATAGGCTAATGAGGAAACCACCTCAAACTCCAAACGTAGAAGGCTTCCTATACGATTCTTTTTATTTACAATACATAAAATAGAGTTACACGATGTACATTTTAGAGAAGTATTTTAAAAAATCCGATAAATAGTGCATTAACGTATATTATTATTTAACTAAATGAAACAAAATCGTAAATAATAAGCAGGATGAACAATTCTAAGCATAGAGGAAATATTAACTTGATCCGGGTGGAGTACGAACCTACGACGTTCTGATGGCATGTCAGGTACTCTGATTCCTCAGCCACCAGCTCTTCACCGAGATATCTTCTATTGATTGCTTTATACCACGGAGTCAGTCATTGCAAGTTGCCTTAACTACAACTGAAGATGCTGGTCGACAAAACACCTTCCAGATATAACCCTGAGGTAGTTGCGATGAGTCTCATGTTTACAGGTCATTTTCTGTGCTTCTTCTAATATTGAAAATTACATTCCCTCCATTTGTAAAACATGAAACCTTAGGTTTTATGTAGTGCTTCAACAGTGATTTAAAATGTATAAATTTCGTATATTTCTTATATCCACTAAGTTATTACTTAGTGGATATAAGTTTTTTTTTGGGTCACTTCATATATAAAGATAAAGGGACATAGTTTAGAAAAAATAATATTTTTTATTTTATTCTGAGCTGATCAGTGTAATTATAAAGACAATTTCATAACTTTTAACTTACCATAAAAATTTCAGATATTTCTGTATATCATTAAATGAAACACTAAAATTTCGTTTTATGTTATGCTTTCAGTTAAAGAAAGATCATTAAAAGAGGAGTAAAAATGGCTACCAGTACAAATCATAGCATTTTTTAGTGTAGTTTTATACCTCCGTTTAATCACATGCACTTTCACGATGTTCAAATCGGATTCTAGTTCAGTGACTTTCAGTGTAAAGTCGCTACAAATTAACATAAAAATATATCACTAATAATTTTCATAGCAAGTCTTCCGTAACTTAAATAATGTCGCATCAGACTAATTTAGCATCCCAATCAAAACTGGATCGTCACTTTCATTTACGTAACATATGTATTTTGTGTAAGAAACCTTTTGTACTGATTTAAGCATATCAAATCATTGTTAAGGTAGTAACAGTTAATTACAAGGGATAATATATGTAAAAAACTGATTTTTGTAATCGGAGACTTCAAAAATACACTAATCGCAAAAATAAATATAGCATTTTAAAATTATTTTATTTTTTTAATTAGTAATTTAAAATTATTTTAATTAAAATTATTTTTATAAATAAAGCATTTTAATTATTTATTATTTTATAGACATTAATGTCTATAACATTAAAAACAGTAATATATTTATATTAAAAGGTAAGGAGTTCCACATTGGAACATATCCTCTTTCCTAAAATCATTACGAAATTTGCAGACGAGTCCCTAAAGAGCGCATGTACACTAAATAATACATGCACTATTTATGAACTCGTTCATGAAAAGACTAAAGGTCGTTTCATTAAGCATGTTAGGCTATGTTATGTCAATAGTAACTCAGATGCAGAACTCATCATCATAATCAACCAACCATGGGCTATATGGAAGTCCAACCAGAACGTGCAATTTAGGTTTCCATGCATTTCAGTCCAGAGCTACATCTGCTGAATCTGGCCACTGCACACCAATTCTAACAGGGTACTGTCCGACATTGTGTGTCCACCCCGCTATCTAGGTATCCCCTTCTTTCTGAGGACTTTAGACACACTGTTGATAACCCTATTCGCCAATCTATAATTATCCATACGGGCAACACGGCCAAACCACGGGAGTCTCTCTATGCACGATAATGCTGCAGTGCTTGTCTGATTTGAATTTTGAAGGTCTTAATAGAATTAAGAATCTGGTTGACAGGCAATTGCGTGATGAGCAATGTGGATTCAGAAGTGGTAGAGGATGTGTGGATCAAATATTTTCACTTAGGCAGATTCTTGAGAAATATTTAGAGTTTCAGAAACCTTTGGTTATCAGTTTTTTGATTTCAAAAAGGCTTCCGACTCTGTTGATAGTCGTAATTTGTGGTTGATTGTGAAATGGTATGGCATACCAGACAAATTAGTTAACATAATGAAAGCTCTCTATAATAACACTGAGTCGTGTGTGAGAGTTGGTAAGGCTTGTAGCAATTGGTTTAGCATTACTTCTGGTGTTCGACAAGGGTGCATTTTGTCTCCTTTTCTCTTTAGTGTGGTTATTGAATATGTTATGCAAAACTCACTACAAGGGAAATATTTAGGCCTTAAATGGTCTGGGCATACGACAATTTCTGATTTAGATTATGCTGATGATTTAGCCCTTTTGCGAAATGATGTTGATGAGATAAATTCTTATGATGATTTCAGTGACAACTCCCTATGGTGATATGCAGTCTCCGTATTATTGCGGTGCACCGGGATTGTCACGTATTATCACGTTGTTGATGAGACTGGTACTAAAGTAGGTTTGTTGATAAACAGAGAGAAAACTAAAGTTAGTCAGGCAGTCTGTGATTCAGTTAATCGTCTTCAGTATGTGTTATAGTTTAATTATCTTGGGAGCTTATGTAACAGATAGTGATGATGTGCAGCATAAGATTAATAGACGAATTTTGATTGCTGCCGGAACTTTTAAGAATTTATGGAGAGTGTGGAGAAATAGGCGTATACGCCTAAAGACTAAAATTAGTCTCTATAATTGTTTGGTTCTTTCTAGGGTTAGTTATGGTAGTGAAACTTGGACACTTTGTAAACAAGATAACACAAACTTGATATCTTTGATTCTAGATGCTTACGCAGTATCTTGGGAATTAGGTGGTTCAACCTTGTAAATAATGAAGAGGTTAGGCAAAGGAGTCGGCAACCTACTCTGAGCCGCATATTGTGCAGCGAGAGACTGCCGTTGATTCTCCCTTGGCAATATTGCCCGTATGGATAATTGTAGATTAGCAAATAGGGTTATGAACAGTGTCCTAAAGGCCTCAGAAAGAGGGGGAGACTTACGATGTGACGGACAGACAATGTCAAACAGGACCTTGTTGGAATTGGTGTGCAGTGGTCCGATGCAGCAGATATAGTTCAGGACAGATATGCTTGGAGAACTAAATTGCACGATCTGGTTGGACCTCCGTGATGGTGTTGATGATGTGGATGAACAGTAAACGAAGGAAACTTTTCAAATAACCTTTGAGAACTTTCTTACTTAGTACGATATATCTCAAACTACAGAAAATATCGTTTGGAATGAGATATCAACTTTTGAATTGTAGCATTAGTTTGTTCAATGGAGAATGTGTACGATCTCGCAGAAGCTGTGCATGGTTAAATTTTAAAATTTTGCCTTTATTTTGTTTACTAATAGACAGATTTACTCCGTTTCTCATACACCTTTCCATGATTTCATCCAAATGTTAATGGGCTTTGTTTCTGATCCAGAAGGTCAGTGAATCATTTCTTATAATAATTAATTTTTAAGGAGGGTGGAAAATTCATGTTGAGGTTCTGCGCATTGGTATAAGAAGGCTCAGTGCAAAGAGAAGTCTGGCATGAGCAGTTTGAAAAAAAAATAAAGTGTTTTTTGAAACGGATTCTGTTTATTTTAACATACAGGGTGGTTATAATTAAACTGACATTACTCAGAGCGATTTGCGTAATGATGAAGAAATATTTGCGTAATGATGAGATAAGGATCTACTCGACGGATCAAGCAACAAGTGCTGGATATCTTAATAAGAACATGGGGTAGAGAACTGCAAATAAAAAAAATAGTTATAGTGTTAGTGCCATCAGGTGGTGTGGACGCGCTAAAAGCGTAGTAGAACATGCCAATTTCTCGTGACATTGCAATAAATTACATGTGAGAGCCGCATGAGGCACACTATAAAATGCGATGTCTTCCCTGTAATCGGTAAAAGGAACAATAGGTATCTGCAATAAGGATCGAGCTTTGCTAGTGAAACTCTTTTACCAAAACGGCAGTAATGCCGCCGCTGCATTACGTGAATATCTCGTCTGAAAATTATGAGAAAAGTACCTTTGTCGCTAAACGCTGAAGAATATGATACAGAAATTCGAAGAAACAGGCGTTGGTGTGGCAACCGGCAAGGTTGTGGCTCCGACAGGCAAGGGTGTGGACCAGGACGAACAGGCAAGGGTGTGGCTCCGGGTAGAGGCTGGTGACCTGTTGCAAAAAGCAATATGGAAGACGTCGCACTTACCGTTGCAGAAATCCAGTCACAATCGGAACTATCCGTAGTTTGTGCAAGACAGGTATCCCGGCAACTGCAACTTCCGTGGTCAACTGTCTGTAAAGTTATACGGTTCATCTTGAAATGGTATCCTTTAAAAATGTATAGGGTGCAGCAGCTGCAACCACGTGACAAAAAACAAGGCGCCGACTTCGCTTTGCGATTTCTGGCGAGGATGCAGGTGGATGAAATGTGCCCTTCGAAAGTCTTATGGACCGATGAGGCGCATTTTTTCGTACATGGAACAGTGAATACGCACAACTTTCGAATATGGGGACCTACACATCCGCATGCTGTGTATGATGTGTCCCTATATTCCGACTATGTAACTGTATGGTTCAGGTTTACCGCAAAATCGAGTCATTTTTCGTTGAGGAGATCACGCCTTAAGCCTCCGTGCGTCGATCGGTGAGTGGATCACGTGACACAGACCTTCTCCACCGCAAGATTATTCCGGCTTTGTAAGAAAGAAATTCACCCATAGAAAAGCCACCCCATACTGCACTTACGGCAACGCAATTGTTGCGTACCACATTTGGTGAAGACTTCCGTGGTCTTCACCAAATGAAATAATTTTTCGAACTTTTTCCAATGCTTGGCCACCACATTCCTCCGACATAAACCCATGCGATTTTTGGTTATGGGGTTATTTGAAAAGACGAATTTACTAAAGCAATGTTGAATCGCTTGCTGAAATTAACGAAAGAATAGCAAAGCATGCTGCAACCAATGTTTCAAGCAACTGTGGATCATGCCGTATAACGTTTCCAGCACATGTTGCATACGAAGGGTTCACATTATGAGAATCTTGATTTTTAAAAAAGGTTATGTTTGTTCAACTTCGTATGTTCTTTATTTTAGCACACCCACGCCACCTGGTGGCATTAAAATAACTATTTTTTATTCGAAAATTCTCTACTCTATGTTTTTATTAAGGTATCCACCACTTTTCGCTGTGATCAGCCGAGTAGATCCTTCTCTACATCGCTCTGAGTAATACCAGTTTAATTGTAATCACCCTGTACATTGCTATAACCCATTTAGAGAAGAAAACATGATGTAAGAAATTGTTTAAGACCTGACTTACAATGGATGGTGTATCTGACCAAAAACAACAATACGAAATCTATGACAAGTGACACTGTTGAACAATAAGTGGAATACAAAAACTTCAATTTGGCAAAGAAATGGAGCATAAGATAAATTCAAGAAGAGTTTGGAACGTCCAGTAAGAATAATTCTTATCTGGAAACGTCCAGATAAGAAATGCCAAAGATTGTGAAAGAGAAATGATTATGTCATGAAAATAAAGGGGCTGGTTGGCTCATTCAATAGCACGTGAGGCTCGTAATCTACAGTTTCCAGGTTCGAGTGCCACCTGGGCCAGCGTTACCCCCCCCCCCCTTTCCCTAAGTCAGAAAGAGTACACCGATGGGCTTGGAAAGGCCGCCCTCCTTTGATGAGACCCAAAGATGTGGCAGGAGATTCATTCACTGTGTGCGCTAGAGAGCACGGTGAATGACATTGACAGGCGCTTCCATCTGTCTCTTAACAGCCGTCCAGTGAGCTCCTTTCCAACATTCGTTGAACCCTTGCGGTCCTTTTGACCTGCCATTTAACCATTGTGTGCAAAACAGTTCTAAGGGTAGCTTTAAAGGTAAAAGCAACCCAACAACCATGAATGAAGAAACTCTTTTGTATTTATTAGAAAGGAAGGTAAAATACAGTATGTTTAGAAAAGCTTGCTTTAAATAACTATATGCATTCTTTAAATTTGTTTTTTTTTTACCTCTGAGGGGCACTTTTTTTTTACACACAATTGGTTAAATGGCCAAGTCACAAGGACCCCGAAGGTTCAGAGAAGGTTGGGGGAAGGGGACCTACTGGACAGCTGTTAGGAGACAGATGGTAGCCTCCCGTCAAGACAATACAGGGTGTTGTTTATCGTGCACAAGGTATGGCTATCCTGCACACGGAGCCAAGGTTTAACGTCCATCCGATGGATGGCGGCCTTTCCAAGCCCATCGGTGGACCTTACTGATTGTGGGCATGGCGGTGATAAATCTAAACGCTGGTCTGTTGGGACTTGAACATGGGAACTGCAGTTTACGACCCTGATGCACTTTCAACTGAGCCATCCCTGCCTTCTGACCACTCTTTAGAAAGAATAATCCATATCTCTCTGTTGGATTTAAATTCAATATAGGTAACACTTAGCAAATAACTTTATTCACTTGTGAACAATTACTCCTTATATTCCTATCCCCGACTGGCATCGCTTTCCGAGGAATTTCAGTCTTGTTGGAAGAAAGAAGAGAGTTCCAACAGGACTGTAACTTCCTCGGAGAACGATCACTGTCAGGGATAGAAATCACAAGTAAATAAAGTTATATTTTTCCTGTATTGAATTTAAATACTTATTCTAAGAGTGTTATGAATTCAACTGTTATTTCTATTGGATTTTCGAAGTTTGCTGAGTTGCAGTAAAAAAAAAACTATTTCAGCTCGGGAAATGGAACACATAGCGTTTGCGGTTTTTCTAATCCATTAAATATCTGCTCATTGCATCTAAACTGCCAGTAATGATAGTTACGGCTGACTATCCAAGGATCTCATATATGACCCTTTTCACCTAAGATGCCTTCTTGAAGAATGTTTACTGTGCCCAAGACTTACAGATAATTTTAATTGAATGCATTCAACGTATAACGTACAACAGTCGACAGATCAACGCTTAAAACCATTAACCAAAGATATCAAAAAATTTTTCAAAATCAAGGAAAAATTATCAACTCTGATAGGTCATTCATTTATTGCCATCGAACAATCATTATTTCAAGCAGAACAGAGAAATGCATTTCAGATTAACGATCATTATTTTAAATAGCATCATAATTTGCGACTTCTTAAAATTCCTCATTCATATTATGAGACGAAAAGGAATCCTCTGGAATAATGCACAGGCCACAATGCACCTTTTCGTAGTTTACTATTAGTAGGAACTAAGAACATTTGTCATGAAAGCTTTGTTATACTATCCCATTATTTTCATCATAATCATTCACAACAGTTCATTCTGTTCATTAACATTTAATTGATTTTTTAAACGAAGAAGTTCAAATTAAACCTGAGTAATTGTATACTTTTCGGACAGGTCAGAAAGACAATATGTATAAAAGTTGCAAACAAAGCAACAAAACATTAATCCATTTCTCCAAGCTCAAAAGCAGAAATCATTACATAGTATGGTGATTTGGAACTTTAAATGATGCGAGTTTTGAATATAGAAAGCAGTGGTGGATAGAGAGTATTGCTACGACAGATGAACGCGCTACAGTGACTTCACGAGTTAACGTGATTGTAACCCTCGTGTGTGCTTCTACGTGAGATTCAATTAGCCAACGATTTGGAACTTAGAAGAGTTGAGAAGAAGAAGAATGAAAATATAGCAGTGTGCAGTGTGTTAAAGTTCTGAGATCTGAAAGGTTGTTCAGATGGTTTGAGTCTGTGCGCGATAAGTAAAAGTCAAGAAGTATCTTGTATTGGTGTGTGCACGGGCGGTAGTTATGTTTTGCTAGAGGATACGTCTAGTGATCTAACAAGAAGAAGGATTCTTTATACCTGGTATATAAGGTATTCAAGAGACACGACAGACAGTATAGAGGTAAAAGTTTAGTAGTATAGACTGAGCTGTGTTGTGTACTCTGTGCAGGAATGTTAATGACTTTTGCATGTTAGTAGTCGATTTGTTTATGAAAAACTACATCCATATTTTCTTTGTAACGATTTGCATTGTATTACATTTGGCTTTAAAATATAGTTATTATTACTCACGTCCAGTGCATATTCGTATCTTGTAATTCGCAACATTTGGTTCAGGAGTGGGATCATTTAATTGAATGCCTTTCACTAGAAGTATGGATGAGTTAATAAAGCTGATGACTGACCTGAAAGCCGATATGGCTACACAGAAAACATACATTAAAGGTGAAATAGCTGCCCAGAGAAGCGAAATGGCCGCACAAAATAATGAGTTGAGAAATAAAATAGGTGACCTGGCCGCACAAAATAATGAGTTGAGAACTGAGATAGTTTCTCAAAAAGATGATTTGAAAGCCGAAATAGCCGCACAAAATACTGAGATGAGAGCTGAAGTGGCTTCTCAAGTTGGTAAGATTATTGATCAGTTCAAGGATCATAAAACCGAACTCAATAGACAATGCAATAGCTTAAATGTTGAATTTGTCAGTGAAAAAGATGATCTTGATAGTGTTAAGTTAGATTGTAAACATGGAAAAGAAAAAGAGAAAGGCAACGCATGTCAAAATGTGAATCCGAAACCAGTAGGTGAAATTTGCGAAACTAACAGCACTGGAGGTAACAGTATAGATGAACAATGTTTTAAAGATGCTAACCATAAGAATATTGCTGGGCAGTATAAAAATTATAGGAACAAAATTATGCAAGAAGCGAGAGCTGGTAGAGATGTTGTTACAGTTAAGACAACGAAATTGGTTGAAGGTGAATATATCTCCAGCAGTGGGAGCTATAGTACAGATGAACATAATGCTGATGCGGGAAAGAAACGATGCGGAACCAGAAAACATTCCAAGATCCTTCGCTATCTGAAAAAGAAGCAATTTAAGAAACGATGCGGAACCAGAAAACATTCCGGGATTCTTCGCTATCTGAAAAAGAAGCAATGTAGATTCAATTCGTTTTTACAAAATTCGACTGACAGGAGAAGCTTGCTGGGGCAGCGGCGTTCTGATGAAGCCTTCATATGGATTGAAGAGATCTCAAGAGAGATGGCGAAAGTGCGAGAGGACTGCGAGAGGAAGACTACAAAAGAATCGAATCTTCGCAAGAAAGGAGAATCTCGAAATGTGGATCTGCTACTGGAAATCAAGAAACGTAGAGATAGCGCAGATAATGCCTTTGACCACGCAACTACTGGTAATGCATGACAGAGTGTCTATGTCGCTGGTGACATGTCTAGGAACTGTGAAGAACAATCACACAGATCAGAGAGCTGTGAGACTATACAGTACGCTTTGCACTTCAAAATACCTAGGTATACAAGTCTGGCAGATCTGAAGAGAGATCCACCCGAAAGGTATTCTATTCCTCGCCGTCAGCAAAATGCGTCATGGACAATTATCGCAAAGGCAGAGTAACGAGTGGTAATGAGGGGGAACGAAACAGAGATTACGTTTCGCAGAGTGGTCCGAGTAAAGAAGAGGCGTCCATTCATCATAGATACAAAGTGCCATTCGACGTTACTGGGGAAGTCGGAGAGATTTTTCCGAAGCATATAGCCACACTCGAATCGTTTATAGAAAGTGGGGATTTAAGAAAGAAAAATTCCGAAGAATGGCTTAGAAGCGTAACAGGTGATGCTAGTAAAGGAGCTTCACGCAGAGACAGTACTTCAAAGACTAACTTTCTGGATGAAACTAAGCCTCAGAGTTACGATCAGAGAGAAGTGAAGCCCTCAGACAATCTCAACGTAGCCATGCTGAATTTCTTTTCTGAAAAGTCAATGCGCAGATTTGGACATTATAACCATTTAGATTATAAGGATATAGAAAAGTTTAATCACGACTACAAGAGCTCTAAAGTGGACAATATCATGTTACAAAACTCGTCGCTGATCTCCAGAATGAACAATTTGGCAATCATGACTGATATTTCCCTGGCTAATTACAATGAGAGCTCCAAGAAAGTGAATTCGGAAGAAACAGCAACTATGACCTCCTCGGGTCATGTGTTTTGCTGGAGACCCGAGTGGCGCCATCGGATGGTAGATAAACACAGCACAGGAGGTGTCGGCGACAAAGTGAGTCTTGTCTTGGCTCCTGCACTTGCTGCTTTAGGTCTCAAGGTCCCTATGATCTCCGGTCGTGCTCTCCAATTGACGGGAGATACTCTGGACAAATTGGAATCCGTCCCTGGCTTCACAGTCGACTGCACTAAAGATAAAATCGAGCAGATGATGGAAGACGTCGGATCAGATGATGGAAGACATCGTAGGATAAAATCGAGCAGATGATGGAAGACATCGTAGGACAGACAGAGGAGCTGGTGCCAACAGATAAGGAGATTTACCGCTGCAAGGATCTGACGGCTACCGTAGATAGCGTTCCTCTAATGAGATGCTCAATTGTGTCCAAAAAGCTGGCTGAAGGAGTGTGCGCTTTGGTTTATGATGTTGAATTCGGAAAAGGAGCTATTGATCTCATCAGTACAGAAGATGTTGCTGTTTATTTAGTTAAGAAAATGGTTGCAGCATCACAAACTCGTGGAATGAAGAGTTTGAGTTGTTCAGCTGTTATCAGCAACATGGATTCACCTCTTGAAAACTCTGTTGACAACTCTCTGGAAGTGATGGAAGCTGTTCAGTGTTTCCTTGGTAACGGATCCTTGGAACTGCAAGAGCTCGTCGAAGAGTTAGGAGGAGAACTTCTGCGTTTGGTGAACATTGTGGATAATAGGGTAGATGAAGCATCACGTGCCCGCAAGGTTCTGCATAACGGCAATGCTTTGAACAAGTTTCGTAACATGTTAATAGAACAAGGAGTATCTGAAGATGTTGCAAGCTGGCTATGTGAAGGTAAAACAGAAAAAATATTGCTAGCAGCCCGACACATCACTGATTTCACTTATACAGGAGAAACAGGTAAGGTTGTCGGATTAGAAGCTGCAGTTCTAGCAAGAGTATGGAAGGAGGAGATGGACCGAAGCGCTAAAAAGAATTATGGAGCTGATATTGTAATTGTGAAGCACCTTGGGGATCAAATTGAATCGGGTGAAATATGGCTGAAGGTTCATCACGACAGTTCTGAATTAAGTGAAAGTCAACTGACAAAATGGTCAGACTGGAGGATGAAACTCCTCCCTAGATTTTATGTCACTAATGACTTTCATTCCTTGTTACTGTTGATAGAATTAAAAATCCAAAGGAGAAAACTTTCGACAAAGAAGAAAACTTTTTACAGGTTTTGCACGAAAACTGTTAGTCGATTCTCCTCCCTGCGGAGACATAAACGTGTTCACAAGGGCTATAGGCCTTACACGTATTCTGCTTGTGGACGAGGCTTCAGTGAGAAAGAAAATCTACGTCATAATGTGATTCGCTTCCATTTTGACACAAACATGTGGGATAAACTGAGGAAACACGTGATAATGAAATGTTCTTTTTATCACCAGAAGCAAAACAAAAGCAATAAACTCGTCACCTTCCTAAAGAAGACAGCCGTCCGTATTTTGAATACAGTGGAACAAAATACGTGTTCACCTACTGCTGTAGAGAAAATAACTCCACGTGGAAAGAGGAGACATTCACCGAGACACCAGAGACCTTGGGGAGGTCCTGATACAGTAGTTAACATGATTAACGACGTGATGTATCGCATTCGTCGACGTCCAACTATTCCACGTGGAAAGAGGAGACTTTCACCGAGACTACAGAGAACTTTGGGTGGTCCTTACACAGTAGTTAACAGGATTAACGGCGTGATGTATCGCATTCGTCGACGTTCAACTACAAAGTGCAAGGTGGTTCCCATGAATCGTTTGGCCCCGTTTCATCGAAGAACTGAAGAAGCTTCGGAATCCAGAATTGTTCGGGACGAACAAGACCTAAGGAGGGGGCAGTGTTACGACAGATGAACGCGCTACAGTGACTTCACGAGTTAACGTGATTGTAACCCTCGTGTGTGCTTCTACGTGAGATTCAATTAGCCAACGATTTGGAACTTAGAAGAGTTGAGAAGAAGAAGAATGAAAATATAGCAGTGTGCAGTGTGTTAAAGTTCTGAGATCTGAAAGGTTGTTCAGATGGTTTGAGTCTGTGCGCGATAAGTAAAAGTCAAGAAGTATCTTGTATTGGTGTGTGCACGGGCGGTAGTTATGTTTTGCTAGAGGATACGTCTAGTGATCTAACAAGAAGAAGGATTCTTTATACCTGGTATATAAGGTATTCAAGAGACACGACAGACAGTATAGAGGTAAAAGTTTAGTAGTATAGACTGAGCTGTGTTGTGTACTCTGTGCAGGAATGTTTAATGACTTTTGCATGTTAGTAGTCGATTTGTTTATGAAAAACTACATCCATATTTTCTTTGTAACGATTTGCATTGTATTACATTTGGCTTTAAAATATAGTTATTATTACTCACGTCCAGTGCATATCCGTATTTTGTAATTCGCAACAGTATTTTAAACACCAATGATGATACAGAACAAGTAAAAATAAGCATTTTACGCACCGGTTATAAACCATAAAGGCCATCTGCTTCTTGCTGTTCCTTGGCAGCACCGGATATTTCACTGATACATAGAAGAGAAGGGTCTCTCAGTCGGAAGCGTGTAAGCCTCGTTATCTGCACTTCGTAGTTTCGACTATGAGAGCATTCAGAATTATCTTTGCTAATCCTCCCCCTCCCCAAGGTGAGAAAGGGGACATCGATGGGGTTGGAAAAGCCGCCGTTCGATGGGTCGGATCTAAAGTTACGCATTAGAAGTTAAACCACGCATTAGAAGCTAATAATCTTCCAAGATTTATCCAGGTCTCCTCTATAGGTCTTAAGGACCCCAATGGCTCCGAGAAGGACACCGGACAGCTCTTAGGAGACATATGGAAGCCCCCCGTCAAGACGGCGTGTTCCTTAACATGCACAGGAGATGGCTCTCTTGCTCACAGGGCCACCATATGTCTTCTAAGAGCTGTCTGGTGTCCTTCTCGGAGACTTTGGGGTCCTTAAGACCTATAGAGGAGACCTGGATAAATCCTGGAAGATCATTAGCTTCTAATGCGTGGTTTAACGGTAGAGCGCTCTGGCATGTATGTATCTAGAAAGTTACGGGTTAAATCCACCCCCCCCCCCCGCGTGACCGATAATTTTTTTTTTTCAGATGAAAAATTACTGAAGTTTATTTCTACAGGCAATCTATGGTGTGTACTAATGTTGCCTATCATTATTTCAATAAGCTGCTCTATCAATCAGTAGCAAATGCAGAGATTTCCTGTTGCAATAGAATTCAAGGAATATTTTTGCGGAAGAAATTACTTCTGAGGATGCATAGGACCCGTACCAATCATTAGCAAAATATATTTGGCCGATGGCAATGGTTATACCATCATGCTTCATAACTATTGCATGAGATATCTGCAGGCTCAACGTCCGATAAATCAGATGATCTTTGATGGGTGTACACACGTCAATACATTGTTCAACTGATAACGAACATAATGATGTTCGTTATCAGTTGAAAAATGATAGGTCGGAACGTTGTGAAGGGTTTTATAGTTAAATCCATGTTGCGCGCAACTCCGCGAGCTGTGAAATTACATCACCAGAATAACCTGTGTGGCCATTTGCATATTGTTATGTACAGGGGCGTAGCCACGGGGGGATGGGGGGAGGCTCCACCCAAAATAACTCGGAGTTGGTAAAATTCGAAGCGACTTCGTAAAATCTAGATGAGTTGTGAAAATTTGTGATCTTTTTTTGCAAAATTAAGGGGACTTGTCAAAATCGAGGCAATTTGGCAAATCTAGGGAGTTTGGAAAATGGAGAGACGTCAAAATTTAGAGCAGTTGGCAAAATTCGAAGCCACTTCGTAAAATACAGGTGAGTTGGAAAAATTGGGACAACTTGACAAAATCTTAAGGAGTTGGCAAAATTCGGAGTGACTTGGCAAAATCGTGGAGAGTTGGGTTGGTGGGTTGTTTTACCCCTGAGCGGCACTTTTTTGCACACCATGGGCTAAATGGCCAGGTCACATGGATCCCGAAGGCTCAGAGAAGGTTGGGAGAGGGGACCCACTGGAACAGTTGTGGGAGACAGATGATAGCCTCCCGTCAAGGCCATCGAGCGTGTTCTTTAACGTGCACAGGGTATAGCTCTCCCGCACACGGGGCCACGGCTTAACGTCCCCTCCGACGGATGGCGGCCTTTCCAAGCCCATCGGTGTCCCCTACTGACCGTGGGCAGGGCGGGGAATTTTGCGGAGATAAATCTCAACGCTGACCCAGCTGGGACTCGAACCTGGGAAGTACAGATTACGAGCCTGGCACGCTACCGACTGAGCCACCCCCGCCCACAAAATCGTGGGAAGTTGGCAAAATTCAGGTGAGATGTAAAATTGGGATTTTTTTCTGTAAAATTATGGCGAGTTGAGAAAACTTAGGAAGTTGGCAAAAATCTATGAAAAGTTGGCAAAATTCGGAGCGACTTGGCAAAATCGTGGGGAGTTGGCAAAATTCAGGTGAGATGTAAAAATTGGGATGTTTTATGTAAAATTATGACGAGTTGACAAAACTTAGGGAGTTGACAAAATCTAGGGGAAGCTGGCAAAATTCAGAGTGATTTGGTAAAATCGTGGGGAGTTGTCAAAATTCGGAGTGACTTTTCAAAATCGTAGGGAGTTGGCAAAATTCAGGTGAGCTATAAAAATAGGGATTTTTTTCTGTAAAATTATTGCTAGTTGGCAAAACGTAGGGAGTTGGCAAAATCTAGGGGCAGTTAGCAAAATTCGGAGTGACTTGGCAAAATCGTGGGGGATTGGCAAAATTCAGATGAGATATAAAAATTGCAATCTTTTTTTCTATAAAATTATGTCGTGTTGGCAAAATCGAGGCAACTTCGCAATATTTAGGAGAGTTGGCAAATCTTGGGGGAGCTGGCAATATTCAGAATGACTTTGCAAAAATCAGGTGAGATGTAAAAATTTGAATTTTGTTTTCTGTACAATTGTGGCGAGATGGTAAAATCGAGGAAACTTGGCAAAATCTAGGGCAGTTGACAAAATTCGAATCCACTTGGTAAAATACGGGCGAGTTCCGAAAATTGGGATTGTTTTTGTGAAACTTAGGAGAGTTGACAAAATCGAGAAAACTTGGAAAATTTTTGGGGAGTTTGAAAAATTTGAAATGATTTGGCAAATTCAGGAGAGATGTAAAATTGGGATTGTTTTGTGAAATTAAGGAGAGGTGCTAAAACCTAGAACTCTTGGCAAAATTCGAATCCACTTGGTAAAGTACAGGTGAGTGGTAAAAATTGGGATTGGTTTTGTGAAATTAAGGAGAGTTGGCAAAATCGAGAACTCTTGGCAAAATTTAAGGGAGTTGGCAAAATTCGAAGCCAACTTGGTAAAATACAAGGGATTTGTGAAAATTGTGCCTTTCTTGTGCAATTAAGGAGAGTTGATAAAATTCGAAGTGACTTGGCAAATACAGGGTAGATGTAAAAATGCGATTTTTTTCTGTAAAATTATGGCGAATTAGAGGAGTTGGCGAAATTCGAATCCACTGGGTAAAATATAGGCGAGTTGGCAAAATCTAGGGTAGTTGGCAAAATGCGAATCCACTTGATGAAATATAGGCGAGGTATGAAAATTGGGATTGGGTTTGTGAAATTAAAAAGAGTTGACAAAATAGAGAAAACTTAGCAAAATATTGGGAACTTTGAAAATGTTGAAGTCACTTGACAAAGAAGGAGAGATACAAAGATAGGACTGGTATTAGGTTTGTGAAATTAAGGAGATTTGGCCAAATCAGGCAAAATTCACACTGGCTTGCTACAATTCCGACGAGATATGAATATTGGGATAATTTCCGTGAAATTATGGCTAGTTGGCAAAATTCAATAGAGTCGTGAAAATTTCCCCCCACCCCCACCGAGCGAAAATCTATACATTATTTGCTCAGTTGGCAAAATTTGATTTCCGAGTTGGAATTTTTTTATTTCCATCCCCTCCCTACAACCATAGTCCTTCGCTATGCCCCTGCACAATAACACTGAGAGAAAATCAAAACAGTCAATAAAACTAAGCTTAACTAGTCTCGCCCAAACTTTCGACCGAGGTGATGCACTGCAACAGCTGACGCTGATCGCTGTCGTCTATCGAAGTTGTCCTCCGCTCCAAGGCGAGGTCATGATTCTTGCAGAATGAACTGTTCAATTTGCCGAAAGCCTCTTAGTTCCGGTCCTTTTTTTCCCTCATACTATAATTTAGGGAAGAATTGGCGGTTGGTGTCCCCCTTCGACTATATGTTCACTCATAGTAGAATTTTTTTTATGATTACAGCTCTCACTGCAACATTTATCTGCCGGATGGTTTAGTGAAAAGCTCTGACGCCACGTCAAGGCACCATCCATGTCAGAGTGTTTTGCTCTAACCCAGGAGAAAACCCCTCCACACATAGGCAGCTGATGTGGAAGGAAAAAGAGGGATCCGGCTGCATTAAATTTCATTACTGACATGTCAGAGTGTTTTGCTCTAACCCAGGAGAAAACCCCTCCACACATAGGCAGCTAATGTGGAAGGAAAAAGAGGGAACCGGCTCCATTAAATGTCATTACTGATATGTCAGAGTGTTTTGCTCTAACCCAGGAGAAAACCCCTCCACACATAGGCAGCTAATGTGGAAGGAAAAAGAGGGATCCGGCTCGATTAAATGTCATTACTGATATGTCAGAGTGTTTTGCTCTAACCCAGGAGAAAACCCCTCCACACATAGGCAGCTAATGTGGAAGGAAAAAGAGGGATCCGGCTGCATTAAATTTCATTACTGACATGTCAGAGTGTTTTGCTCTAACCCAGGAGAAAACCCCTCCACACATAGGCAGCTAATGTGGAAGGAAAAAGAGGGAACCGGCTCCATTAAATGTCATTACTGATATGTCAGAGTGTTTTGCTCTAACCCAGGAGAAAACCCCTCCACACATAGGCAGCTAATGTGGAAGGAAAAAGAGGGATCCGGCTCGATTAAATGTCATTACTGATATGTCAGAGTGTTTTGCTCTAACCCAGGAGAAAACCCCTCCACACATAGGCAGCTAATGTGGAAGGAAAAAGAGGGATCCGGCTCCATTAAATGTCATTACTGATATGTCAGAGTGTTTTGCTCTAACCCAGGAGAAAACCCCTCCACACATAGGCAGCTAATGTGGAAGGAAAAAGAGGGATCCGGCTCCATTAAATGTCATTACTGATATGTCAGAGTGTTTTGCTCTAACCCAGGAGAAAACCCCTCCACACATAGGCAGCTAATGTGGAAGGAAAAAGAGGGATCCGGCTCCATTAATTGTCATTACTGATATGTCAGAGTGTTTTGCTCTAACCAGGAGAAAACCCCTCCACACATAGGCAGCTAATGTGGAAGGAAAAAGAGGGATCCGGCTCCATTAAATGTCATTACTGATATGTCAGAGTGTTTTGCTCTAACCCAGGAGAAAACCCCTCCACACATAGGCAGCTAATGTGGAAGGAAAAAGAGGGAACCGGCTCCATTAAATGTCATTACTGATATGTCAGAGTGTTTTGCTATAACCCAGGAGAAAACCCCTCCACACATAGGCAGCTAATGTGGAAGGAAAAAAAGGGATCCGGCTCGATTAAATGTCATTACTGATATGTCAGAGTGTTTTGCTCTAACCCAGGAGAAAACCCCTCCACACATAGGCAGCTAATGTGGAAGGAAAAAGAGGGATCCGGCTCCATTAAATGTCATTACTGATATGTCAGAGTGTTTTGGTCCTGCCAGCCTCTCAGATCTCCTACTGTAGCATATAAACTGACAGGCTCCTGTCAGACCTCTGTGGCAAGCAGCTGCTTGAGGGGGTATTTTGTAATTTTTTTTGCTCTAACCCAGGAGAAAACCCCTCCACACATAGGCAGCTAATGTGGAAGGAAAAAGCGGGATCCGGCTCCATTAAATGCCATTACTGATATGTCAGAGTGTTTTGCTCTAACCCAGGAGAAAACCACTCCACACGTAGGCAGCTAATGTGGAAGGAAAAAGAGGGATCCGTCTCCATTAAATGCCATTACTGATATGTCAGAGTGTTTTGCTCTAACCCAGGAGAAAACACCTCCACACATAGGCAGCTAATGTGGAAGGAAAAAGAGGGATCCGGCTCCATTAAATGTCATTACTGATATGTCAGAGTGTTTTCCTCTAACCCAGGAGAAAACCCCTCGACACATAGGCAGCTAATGTGGAAGGAAAAAGAGGAATCCGGCTCCATTAAATGTCATTACTGATATGTCAGAGTGTTTTGCTCTAACCCAGGAGAAAACCCCTCCACACATAGGCAGCTAATGTGGAAGGAAAAAGAGGGAACCGGCTCCATTAAATGTCATTACTGATATGTCAGAGTGTTTTGCTCTAACCCAGGAGAAAACCCCTCCACACATAGGCAGCTAATGTGGAAGGAAAAAGAGGGATCCGGCTCCATTAAATGTCATTACTGATATGTCAGAGTGTTTTGGTCCTGCCATCCTCTCAGATCTCCTACTGTAGCATATAAACTGACAGGCTCCTGTCAGACCTCTGTGGCAAGCAGCTGCTTGAGGGGGTATTTTGTAATTTTTTTTGCTCTAACCCAGGAGAAAACCCCTCTACACATAGGCAGCTAATGTGGAAGGAAAAAGCGGGATCCGGCTCCATTAAATGCCATTACTGATATGTCAGAGTGTTTTGCTCTAACCCAGGAGAAATCCACTCCACACGTAGGCAGCTAATGTGGAAGGAAAAAGAGGGATCCGTCTCCATTAAATGCCATTACTGATATGTCAGAGTGTTTTGCTCTAACCCAGGAGAAAACACCTCCACACATAGGCAGCTAATGTGGAAGGAAAAAGAGGGATCCGGCTCCATTAAATGTCATTACTGATATGTCAGAGTGTTTTGCTCTAACCCAGGAGAAAACCCCTCGACACATAGGCAGCTAATGTGGAAGGAAAAAGAGGGATCCGGCTCCATTAAATGTCATTACTGATATGTCAGAGTGTTTTGGTCCTGCCATCCTCTCAGATCTCCTACTGTAGCATATAAACTGACAGGCTCCTGTCAGACCTCTGTGGCAAGCAGCTGCTTGAGGGGGTATTTTGTATTTTTTTTTGCTCTAACCCAGGAGAAAACCCCTCCACACCTAGGCAGCTAATGTGGAAGGAAAAAGCGGGATCCGGCTCCATTAAATGCCATTACTGATATGTCAGAGTGTTTTGCTCTAACCCAGGAGAAAACCACTCCACACGTAGGCAGCTAATGTGGAAGGAAAAAGAGGGATCCGTCTCCATTAAATGTCATTACTGATATGTCAGAGTGTTTTGCTCTAACCCAGGAGAAAACCCCTCCACACATAGGCAGCTAATGTGGAAGGAAAAAGAGGGATCCGGCTCCATTAAATGCCATTACTGATATGTTAGAGTGTTTTGCTCTAACCCAGGAGAAAACCCCTCCACACGTAGGCAGCTAATGTGGAAGGAAAAAGAGGGATCCGGCTCCATTAAATGCCATTACTGATATGTCAGAGTGTTTTGCTCTAACCCAGGAGAAAACCACTCCACACGTAGGCAGCTAATGTGGAAGGAAAAAGAGGGATCCGTCTCCATTAAATGTCATTACTGATATGTCAGAGTGTTTTGCTCTAACCCAGGAGAAAACCCCTCCACACATAGGCAGCTAATGTGGAAGGAAAAAGCGGGATCCGGCTCCATTAAATGCCATTACTGACATGTCAGAGTGTTTTGCTCTAACCCAGGAGAAAACCCCTCCACACGTACGCAGCTAATGTGGAAGGAAAAAGAGGGATCCGGCTCCATTAAATACCATTACTGATATGTCAGAGTGTTTTGCTCTAACCCAGGAGAAAACCCCTCCACACATAGGCAGCTAATGTGGAAGGAAAAAGAGGGATCATAAATAAGCTTTCTTAACAGTTTTCTTTCCTTTCTCCATCCCATTTATTCGATGTCTTCATCATGGAGTCAACCGCCTTAACTGGAGCAAAGAGAGTTTCCTTCTTTTTTAATCTAGGAACCGGCTGGGACTTTCCTTTCAAGGGCACTGGGACGAATATCGACTTATAGAGTGCATTATAGTCCATTTCACTCATCTTACTTGGCCGTTTGACCTGTCCTCTAGTATAATTGTCTGAACTTTCCTGTCCTTTTCCCCACATATTCATAATTTTCTCCTTGGCACTCATTCTGCTGTATTCTGGGGTAGGAACTTCTATCATACCAGAAGGTACCTTTGGGAACTGTTGTGGAGGCGATTTAATAGGTCTCTTCGCAGAAGGGATTTCTTGGCAATGTTTCTCCGCTCCAGCTCTTTAAGATCTTCTCCTTGGCACTCATTCCTTTGTTATCACAGGCAGGAACTTTTATCGTACCAGGATACACTTTTCCAAGCTTTGGAGGAGGCTGTTTAAGAACTCTCTTAGTAGAAGGATCTGTTGACAATATCTCACTTTTCCAACTCTTCATAATCTTATCTTTTTCACTGTTTACACTGTTTTATGTTGCAGGACTTTGAATCCTACCAAGATGTCCTATTTCCAAATGTGGTGGTTTAAGAAATGTCTTGGTAGAAGGATCTGGCGACAATTGCTGTAATCTCCAAGTGTTCATTATATTCTTCTTCTTGTTTGAGTTTTCAAAAGGGCGGTGTTGGAAAGGTTCGATAGTGAGGCGCCATTAGCCAGCCGCCTACACAAATTCACAAGCTGTCAGCAAACGGCGAATGAGAGTGTCCGGGAGTATGCTGCCCGCATTCGGACCTGGGCCTATCAGTTTTTGGGAACAGCAGGAAGAAACATGGACAGCGAGGATCAGGGAATAGGCGATCAGATGCGCCTTGCCCAGTTTTTGGCGGGCCTGGCCCCGCGGCTCCAGCGGTTCGTACTGTCTCATAACCCCCGCACATTTGAGGAGGCTTTAGCAAAAGCTACACTGGAGGAGAGCAATGAGCGTGCCTCCGGACGAACGCCAGCCATACGAGCACTTGACGAGGAAACCCCTGCTAGGAACACAGAGTCGAACCCTTGCCCCAGCTACAGGATCTGTTGGCAGCCTTTCCGCTGTGCCAGATCCAGGCAGATCTAGTACGTTTGGGGGAGCGCCTCCACCAGATTGAGGGACAGCGAGAGAGGAGCCATACCAGTCAGCCCCAGCAACAGCGGCACCCCTGGGCGGATCGCCAGGGTGTCTCGTGCTTTGCGTGCGGTGGAGTGGGCCATTACGCCTGTCAGTGTGCGTCGCCCCCGACCCTACGCCCACGTGACCCGCAATACCAAACAGGACGAAACCGGCAGCAAAATCGAGACTGAGCAACTCCACGGATTCCAACCTCGGACTTCAAGATAGTAAGACGTGTTCGCTAGTGCTCTCTGTTTTCCACATGTTTGTGAATTCAGCTAACAATGGATATCAATAAGGACTCCAGATTAAATCGTTGTTTCAAGTTTTTACATCGTGATCTCAGCTATGAGACTTTCGTGACTATATTGGTCAACAATAAGGACCCAGCTGCTATTGAAGTCGCACAAAGTATTTCCAAAGATATCACCATTATTACTTTTGCCTCTGAAGACGCTGCGGATGATTTTGCCGCTGATCCGAACCTGGTGTTTCCCACGGACCAGCCCATCACATTCAAGCGCCTAGGATATCCCCAGAAAAAAGTTTTCATCTCTAAACTACCATTCTTCATCCCTAACTGTGACATCGTGGACGCCCTCAAGCCATATGGCATTGTAAAAAGCATTGCAGAAGAGTTCCTGAACCTCCCGGGATTGGAATCCATCCTCACGGGTACGAGGGTAGTCCACATGGAGATGAAGAAAATGGTACCCAATTTCCTCCACATCTCTACCTTTTCGGCTACAATTAATTACTCTGGCATGATCCGGCTTTGCAAGTGGTGCAGGCTCCCAGGCCACATCATAAAGGACTGCGAAGCATTCGCCAAGAAGAACCTGCCACCTCCCGCATCAAAATCGGTCATAATTTCGGACTCTATCTCGACCACCAACTCTTCGCAACTGCTGGCACCAACCTCCATTCAAAGAGAAGAAGTTCAGGATGCTTCAAAAGAAATTCCCGCTCCTGAAGAGTCAGCTCCTTCTACTCCCCTTCAACAAAAAAGAAAGCACCTTCCCTCTCCATCGGATTCACCTTCTGCCTCTGAGTCTACTGCCCATCAGAAGAAAAAACAGCCAGCTCCTGACTCGCCTTCCTCATTAATAGGTAATATTCAAAATTTCATCATAGATCGATCCACCTCCCCTTCTATTACTCTAAATTCTGACCCCCCTGATTTTCTTGAAAACTTTGAGGACCTCCTTGATTTTCTAAAATTTCTTATTAACCCTAAATTAGCCTCCTCCGAATGGGAAATCCCCCCCCCCACCTTAAAGCTCTTAAAAAAACGCTATCCAAGGGCGGTTGCATTTTGCCGAAGTATCGAGACCTTTACCTCTCTGCTTTAGGCAAATGCCCGCAGAGAGAGTGCTTTTCTATTTGGGACTTCCTCCAATTAGTAAAGAATCTCCTCCCTCTTTTTAAAAAATTCACTGTTCTTCCGTTTTTAAATTATTTTCCGTTCAAAATTAGCCCTTTTCCATCTTTTTTACTCATTTAGCGATCAAAATTCTGCTTAAACATAAACCTATTCCATCATATCTGGACCACTTTGTACCACATTCCAGTGGAATTAGGATCATCTGGTCCATATGCAAGGGTCGTCAGAGGAGGCTGAATGGAATGCAAGACAGAAGCTAGCGTAGCGTAGCACAGTGTACTTACATTTTGGCGAAGGCGTGATCAAAATTCTGCATAAACATAAATATCTTCATTCATATCTGGACCACTCTGTACCATATTCCAGTGGAATTAGGATCATCTGGTCCATACGCAAGGGTCGTCAGAGGATGCTGGATGGGAATGTAAGACAGAAGCTAACGTAGCATAGCACAGTGTACTTACAATCTGGCGAAGGCGTTTGGCCGCAGGCCGCCTATAGATGAAGGAGAAATGGCAACAGGGATGTGAAAAGATGACTCAGGGCCAATGAAAAAGGGAAGGAGAAGAGTGTCCAAAATCAAAGGAAATTCATCTCACAAGAGGAGTGGGAGGGTGAGCAAATGGGTTAGGGGTAAGAGGGGGCAGGTATCAAAATTCTGCCTCCTCTCCATTCCTCACTCTCAGCCAATCCCTAAATTCCTATATCCTCATTGGCTGAGACCCCTCTTGCCCACTCGTCTCCGTTAGCGTCAAACCTAACCAACTTCCAGCTCCCGCTCTCAGCCAATGCCAAAATTCCTTCAATCCCATTGGCTGTGACGTCAGCGATCGATTTCCATCATCTCGCTGCTCTGACGCTACTTTTCGCTTTATATCTCCCCCCCTTCAAATTATTGCTCCCCCGTCCACAATTTTAATGTTTAGCCTACTTAACACTAAATTATCACTAAATTATACCCTTCTCCCCCTTTTTTCTCTCTCATTCCACGATTTTCTCGACACTTACCAACTTTGGAGCAAAATAAGCTCTGTGCAAACTTTCGGCCTTTCCTTTCACCCTTGACTCTAAAAATTAAAATTCGAATTTTTAACATCTTCTCCATCACTCTATCACCCACAGAAGACATTGGCTCGTGGTCCTGATGATAAGCAGGCCGAGGCTTGCTTTACAAATAGGACCAGCATTTAGAAAAAAAGAAAGAAGAAGAGCAACTCCACGGAGTACCCGCTGGACGAGAGAGAATGGATTACCCTTTACCCCCCCCCCCCCCCCCCCCTCAGCGAACTCGAGATCAGGGTAGAGAAGAGTTACGACAAGCCAACCACCATACGGCTCCTTTAAACTAGAACGGGAGGGAAGCCCCGGATGCACTTCCCAGAGTCCCCTCGAAGCGTCAGCCGTCCGCATTGCCCCGTGTGACATATTATGCAGTGATGAAAATTCACCTATTGTGTCTGGCCGCATGGAGGACACGGAGGTGTCGGCCCTTGTCAATACCGGCGCCACTCTGTCCGTCATGAATAGCCAGTGTTTTCAGCGCTTGAGAAGCCGAATCCTGCACAAAACGGTCCCCCTCCAACAAAACTGTAGATGGCCACCCCCTTCCAGTGATAGGCAGATACATGGTGACCCTCACATTTGACGCGCTAACGCTACCGCGTTAAATATATAATTGAAATCCAAAGTGAATGCACAGTATTCCCTGTTAAGAAACAATAATTAATAGATTCTGAAAAAAATTCATCGCCGCCACGGCGGGAATCGAACCCGCATCTCTCCAGATTCATGCCAGAGCGTGCTAACCATTTGCACCACGCGTCGGACAACGAATATTTTCAGAATTTGACTTTTTAAGTTTTTCTTCTTGAGACGTGACTGAGACAGCGTGTTTCCGGGGGCTTCAATTTCCGACTGGCGTAAGCTACCGGATGACGGAAACCGTCGTCCGTCTCCTGCTCGAGTACGCCGGCTACCGCAATATCCGACGCATCGGTTTACAGGAAAAATTTCCGTCCAAAGTCGGGGTACAGGAGAAGGGGCTCGGTCATTAATTTCCTCTTCAGTACTTCGAACGCTTCCTCCGCTTCTGGAGACCATCTAAAAGGGGTGTCCTTCTTCACTAAATGGACCAAGGTGGCTGTAAGATCGGCGTAGCGATCGATAAAACGCCGGTAGTAGCCGGTTAGGCCTAGGAAGGCTCGAACGTTCCGGACACTACGGGGGCGAGGAAATTCTTCAATGGCCTGGACGTTCCACGGTCCGGCTGGACACCTTCTGCGGAAATAAAATGTCCCAAGTAAGTGAGGGATTCCTTCGTGAATTGGCACTTTGCTGGCTTCAACTTTAAATTGTAGGCCCTTAGGCGGTCAAATACCCTCTGTAACCGTTCTGTGTGTTGTTCAAATGTCTGGGAGGCCACCATTATGTCGTCGAGGTAGACGAGAACTTGCTCTTGTCGCATTCCCATTAATACGGGTCCAATAAATGCTGGAACGTAGCGGGACTGTTCTTCAGTCCAAATGGTAAGTAGTTAAATTCAAATAACCCTTTCCTGCTGATGAACGCAGTTTTCTCCACGTCACGTGGGTGAACGGGAACCTGCCAATAACCGGATACCATATCCAGTGAGCTAAAATATTTGGCGTGAGCTAGTTGGTCGATAATTTCGTTTATGAGGGGGAGGGGGTACGAATCTGGGACTGTTTTCGCATTTAGGGCCCTGTAGTCGACGCAGAATCTGTAGGTGGAGTCTTTTTTCTTCACTAAGACGATGGGTGACGCAAAAGGAGAGGCGCTGTCTCTTATTATTCCTTGCTCTAACAACTCATCCACTTGTCGGTCCAATTCGCCCTGCAGCGCGAACGGCACCCTGTATGCCCGCTGCCTCGTCCTTTTTCCTGTGCAGTGTGCCTGAATGACAATCTATGATGAATCGGTGCTTTTTGCTGATATCGTGTCCCATTATCATGTCGTATCGTGGAGTGTCTATGTCAAGGGCTACTATGGGGTGTTCAAATCTAATCCCGTCAAATTTGAGGGTCACCATGTATCTGCCTATCACTGGAAGGGGGTGGCCATCTACAGTTTTCAAATTATGTTGGAGGGGGACCGTTTTGTGCAGGATTCGGCCTCTCAAGCGCTGAAAACACTGGCTATTCATGACGGACACAATGGCGCCGGTATCGACAAGGGCCGACACCTCCGTGTCCTCCATGCGGCCAGACACAATAGGTGAATTTTCATCACTGCAAAGTATGGCACACGGGGCAATGCGGACGGCTGACGCTTCGAGGGGACTCTGGGAAGTGCATCCGGGGCTTCCCTCCCGTTCTAGTTTAAAGGAGCCGTATGGTGGTTGGCTTGTCGTAACTCTTCTCTACCCTGATCCATTCCTTACTGGACAACATCTTTTCCGCCAATGTTTCATAAAATCCCAGGTTTCTCTAATAAAAAATCACATGACTCCACAATTATAAAAGAATGTCGCGGTGTTTGTAATATGTGTTAGTTATTCTGAAACCATTGAGTTTACTTACCTGTAGGAGACGTTGCCCATTGCCATTGCAGCTACCAATAACAAAAGGGCCTATCACCCCTCCCCAAAGATCAGAGTCAGTACCAACTTTGGCATTGAGGTCACCAAGAACAAGGGTAATATCTCCTTTCTTGACAGAATTCAAAATATCCTGATGTTGTCCGTAAAACCTATCCTTCTCATCCTCATCAGCATCCTCAGTGGGGGCATAACAGCAGATAACATTCAAGTCTTTAATGCTTGTCTGAAATTTTGCTGTAAGAAACCTTTCATTAATGCACTCATATCCTAGAAGAGCATCACTAGCATGTCTGCTGAGAAGCAGACACACGCCTTGGTGATGTTTATTATCGTTCTTCCCTGAAAAGAGAAATTTAAGATTATTTTTAAGAATTTGACCTTTATCTGTCCATCTTGTCTCTTGCAAACCGAGAATATCTAAATTATAATGGTGGAATTCTTGTGTGAGGACATCAAGAGGAAAAGCTCTGTGCTGAGTCCTCACATTCCAACTACCTATGGAGAGAAAATGGTTAGTGGGATGTTTCAAGAAACTATGTTTATTGAGAGAGGAAATGGCGACAATATCAAACAGCCCCCTAATCGCAGACATGGGGCAAAGACCCGTTCCCACACCACTAAAGGCTGAAGCCATCTACACCGGAAGACTTCCTCCAATGCAGAATTTGACGATGCCCGTACAAGCAAGAGTTCAGGAGCCTGCGATGACCTCTGTTCTGAATTGTCCACCAGTAAACAAAATAGGTTAAAAATAATACTTATCTATAGCTTAAAAACATACCACTAAGACAATATACACTTGGTACAAATGCACACTGAAATAATTTACCCTTTTGAGAGAGAAACAAAAACTCAAAAAAACAAAAACTCAGCAGGGTACTATACCATCATTAATACTATACCATCTATTTAACTTAATTCAGATTCAAAAAGCCTCTGAATGAGTTTGCTTTTATAAAGCAAGAATATTCAATTTATGTTATGTGTTCTACTACTACTACCCTGATCTCGAGTTCGCTGAGGGGGTGTAAAGGGGAATCCATTCTCTCTCGTCCAGCGGGTCCTCCGTGGAGTTACTCGGTCTCGATTTTGCTGCCGGTTTCGTCCTGTTTGGTATCGCGGGTCACGTGGGCGTAGGGTCGGGGGCGACGCACACTGACGGGCGTAATGGCCCACTCCACCGCACGCAAAGCACGAGACACCCTGGTGATCCGCCCAGGGGTGCCGCTGTTGCTGGGGCTGACTGGTATGGCTCCTCTCTCGCTGTCCCTCAATCTGGTGGAGGCGCTCCCCCAAACGTACTAGATCTGCCTGGATCTGGCACAGCGGAAAGGCTGCCAACAGATCCTGTAGCTGGGGCAGAGGGTTCGACTCTGTGTTCCTAGCAGGGGTTTCCTCGTCAAGTGCTCGTATGGCTGGCGTTCGTCCGGAGGCACGCTCATTGCTCTCCTCCAGTGTAGCTTTTGCTAAAGCCTTCTGCTCTACATCTCTTCCCGTTCTTATCTTTGGCACTGCTTTCCCTGCTTTCTGGGCCAGGAGCTTGTATCTGCACTTCTTCCTTCACTCGATCGAAAATCTCATAAAGAACGTCCAAAGTGTGTTGCGGATGAAGTGAAGCATCGCTCGGATTGTTTCAATCCCAAACCTCTGGCTGATGGTAGGGATATTATAGCATGGGAAGTTTCTATTGGAATCCATTGTATCTGTGGACAAAATGGCAGTTATTAAGGACTGAGATCGACGTGGTTCCCTTTCAAATGGTAGTCATGATCACGTCCATATTTCAACTGGTCATGAGTGATTTCGGGAGAATCCCAGTGATCTGCTGTATCTATCTTGGCAGTTTCAATCCTTGATTCCAGTCTTATGGAATATATTTCAGATTGTTCTGAAGAAATTTAACCTGCACAGAATGCCATTCCTATCAACCCTTGTGGATCTGTAAGTGATAATTGTAAAACGAAAACAGGTAACTCATCCCAAGATATAAATTCTAAGATTTTATTGTCTCCATATGGTAACGTGTTGGTAGAGTACGCAAGGATTAGGATACAAGTTGTAATTCTCTATTACCCACTTAAATATATACTTTATGCATATTAAGAGAAGTATTTATGGAATATGGTAGCTCCTAGTCGCCAAAGTATCAAAACCCCTCAACTTTTCTTACATGAGAAGATGTTGAGTACGCACTACAGTGTATAAACAGTCGTGAGGTAAACTAACTTGTTATTAAACGCATTCTCTAAAAAATTAATCACATGGAATTTGTGTATTAAATCATATTTGAAAATCATCTTAACACTGTATTGTACTAAAGCTGTTAAAGTTTGCACGCAATAAAAAGTAAATAAAAATAACGTATTCTTTATGTGAAACACAAAGGCAGTTTGCATGATAACTTGGAATTGAACCGTGTTCTCGGATTGCAACGAAATGGCCAGCTCCATGTCTTTCGAAATATATCTTTTACACTTGAGAATGACCACCTTCCGGAACTGCCAAAACATATCGCCATGTTTTATCTGAGTTACGTCATTATTCATTATTTATCAGGTGTTAATGGGTTTTTAATTGGTAACCTGGTACTTGATGTTACTTTTTTTGTCTCTTATAACTACTAAGCTATATAAATACTGCTTTGAATTTTATCATGTAATTTTCATAAATCTCGGTACCCTGTAGGTAAAAAGAGTAAAGTCATAGCACTGCGATCAGCTTAAAGATCATCAGTGTATTCGCTGACATTCGATGTCAATTTAACCAAACTCAGCTCAAGGAGCGATCTAGAGAGTTTAAACTCTCAAAATGAAAGACAATTTTGGTGTGTTGAATGGGCCAATCAGAGAGCAGATAACGCTGATTATCTAGCTAACCCGATTGAAGGGAACAAGCTATTTTGAAGTCTCCTGAACAGAAGCATAAACTGAAACTTTGGTACCTGAGGTAGCCACCATGTCTTGCCTGAATCATAATCACCAGCACCAGACTAGTAATGCGATATTCCCAATTTCGAGTTCCCACTGTATCAGCGTTGAGATTTATCTCCCATAAGCTCCACCCTACTCTCGGTGTGAAAGGGAACACCGATGAGATTACAAAGGTCGCGGTCATTCTGATGGGTTGTTGAGCCCTGACCATGTATGAAGGAGAGCCATACCCTGTGCACGTTACAGAACATGCTGGAAGGCCAGCTCTCATCTGTCTGCCAAGTGTAATCCAGTGGGTCCCCTTCCCCAACCTCCTCTGAACCTTTGTGGTCCTTATGACCTGGCGGTTTAGCCCATTGAATGCACAAAAGTGTCACTTAGAGGTAAACAACCCAAACCACAACAAAATTCAGCTTCAGTTAATTCTTTCAGTTTCTCTGTCAGCGAGGTAAAACTCTGGCTGGACTTTAAGGCTATTCATTTTTTTCACCTAATTGACGGGAAAAAAATTAATACTGTAGTCTTGTCCCTAATAGCAGTTGAACATTAGACCGAATGACTCCAGCACATATCGATTACCGTCACTAATAAGATCATTTCAGTGAAAATGAAACGATGTAAATTAAAGCCTTTTGAAGGGTTTGAAAAATATGAATCATCATATTTCGTTAGTACCTGTTCAACTCAAAAAGAACTTTCATTAATCTCTTAAAACAAAACGTTTCGTCACTCCCTGCACCCCCCCCCCCTCCCGAAGTGAAGGGACAAATCGTTGCTGCACGTGTTAAGTCCTTGATTGTGATATTTTATCAGTAAAACATCATATCTTTAGCAATATATGTTAAATGTTTGAAATTTTGGAATTATTCCACCGTCAGAGATTGCAATTAAAACTTTTGGGAGATTCAAAAACTATGAATCATAATAGTTTATCAAACACCTATTCAACGAAAAAATAATTCTTTGCTTTTGGAAATAAATATTATCACTAAAAACAAGAAAAATTGTGCTTGTGCTGATGGTGAAATGTTACCATTAATATTAAAAATTTCTAATATAATTACATCGATTACAATATTGAAATGTTTGCCATTTTCAACTTTTTTCGCTGTTTGATGGTGCAATTAGTTGCATGGAGATTTCGCAAGTACGAATCGTACTATTTCACAATACCTAACCAACACAAAAGAATTTTTGATCCGTTTCTAAAAACAAAGAATTTGACAGACTGACGACAAAGTGAAGCATTCGCTCTTTTGTTTCTGAAAAGGAACAAAAAAAGTCTCCCAGAGGAAGCCTTTCGCTTATGACTCTGTCAAAAGCAAATTATCCTTTGGACGCTACTATAACCTTTCAGTCTGGGCCAGATGACTCTTACTTGAGACCCAAAGCTAGGATATCTTTAGGTCCTCTGCCTTATTTATATATAACCTTTTGTTTATTGTAGAACTTCACATTTTCGTGCATTATGATTAACAAGCAAATTTATCTTCTGTTGCTCGGGTTTTTCTCTTTCTTTAAAGCAGTGATACTCAAACTTTTTTTTTGCTCACGGCACATCGTATATTTCGCCGTGAATACTGATGGCACTAAAAATTTGGTGGTAATACTACGGGAAATTCGCACATGTGCAATTTGTCTTCAATAATAGCCATTTTTGTGGAGTCGTTTGTAAACGCAGAGAACTTTTTTTTAAGTTCTGACGTGTATTAAGGTTAGTACTACGCTGTGTGTATTAACGGTATGCTTTGTGTAAGGCCCGTATGTAGAAAAAAATCGAGGCAGGCCCCAAGGAACAAAATCGAGTCAAAAAAAGAAATGTCAAAGGGGAGGCCAAGAGACTTCATTTCCAATGCACTCTAACATTTCATCCTCTACTTGAAGGTTTTTAAAAAAAATCTTCAAAAATGCATAAAATATAAATGAATTTAATAAGTTTTCCCTCTTTTACCCTTATTGTATTCTGAAAGGAAGGGGGGGGGGGGTTGGTCCCTTTGCACCCCCTAGATCCGTCCCCGCTTTGTGCCCTGCATGTTATCCCATTTTCATATGGATAAGTTTTTTATTAAACGGAAAAAAGTTAAATGAAGAATCAGTTTCAGGAAGGAGCAACAAAATGGTTTCTAAATTTCCTTTTATCTACAATTCCATCCCAAATTTCTCGGCACATCCTTTGAGAACCACTGCTCTAAAGTATATGGGATTTCACTCTCCACGTCGCAAGCTTTCATTTCGCATAAAACGCTTACGATTGATTCTCCTCTACTAATAAAATTTTGTCTCCCCTCTTTTTGGGGAGGGAAGAAGTGGATGTATTTTGGGATTCCGAACATAGTCTCCACGTCAGAAGTTTCTAAACCCGAAAAAACAATATTGTCTCATTCACAAAATGGAATTTTTCAAATAATTTCGTATTTCAATTCAAGTTCCAGCACTTGGATACAATTTGTCAGTCATAGAAAATTCTATAACGAAATAAAATTAAATATGGGCAAATTGTGCTATGGTGGGTTTAAGTTGTGCAGAAAATTTGTACGTACTCGACCTCTGTGGCAAGCAGCTGCTTGAGGGGGTATTTATTATTTATTATATTTAATAATGTAATATACAATGAAAAGGAAAAGCATTATTTACAGGTTAATGCAATTTTATTAATATTAATGTAAATATTATTAATACTAATATAATTAATGCAATTGTTATTAATGTAATTTGCCATAATTGAATATATTTCGAAACATTTGGTAAAAAATAATTGGGCATTTTTATCTGTTGTTAAATGATAAAGAACAGAAAGATGTTTAAAATAATTGAAACCCGATTTCCAGACCAGATGTAATGAAATATCGATTTCTGTGAATGGAGGGTATAAATCAGATCCACCTGGGTTACTACAAATCGACCCGAATATATTTACTTACTATTTAGTATATTGAACGTCTTGTTAACCGGCTAAACGAAGGTTGGATTACCAAGGGTGTAAGCCTTGCACGTCTCCGTCTACTCGGTTAACACATAGATATAACATGTAACTGAACACATAACAAATAACTCCTGAGCTAAAGTATACTTAAACAATAACAGAAATCTTATTCCCCATTTAACTCCCAATATATTACCATTTCTTACCACCGCGATTTTACAGACGTCCGCACTTAATGCGGTGCAACCAATCTTCTGAGCGTCCAACGCTCGACAAACAGCAAGGATATTGGCTAAAAGAAATACAACAAGTATGCACTAACATAAATTCACTACTGCATAAACACATAAGTTCCCTAACTAGATAAATGGTATATTGAAGTTCAGACCTACTTTGATTAGATGAGGATGCGAAGGAGAACGACCTCGACGACGAGCAGTTGTAGGCAATTCTAACAGAGAGATATGGCCTCTTCTCCAACGTTAACGTATTTTTCATTGTTTCGTAATGAATTATTCTGTTGCGTACAACACTATTCTACGACTTGGTTTGTTACGTATAACAATAGTGAAGTCAACGCAATTGATGTCTTAGTTATTTACAAAGTCTTATCTGCGTTGCCAAAGGTATACTCAGAAACTTTCAATGAGAGTTAACATGTTTTGGTCTATTTGTAATTTCTTTTATTGTATGCTTGAGTGTTTCATTTCTGGAGACTCCATTAAAAAACGTATGATACTCAGATCCACAACCTTAACACCCCCCAACATAAGCACACTTGGGTACGCCTAGTGTTGCCAACTGTCCCGCATCATCAATATTTATCCTGCTTGTCGTACCAAAGCCATATGGGACACCGCATTGACTGATCCGAGAATACTGTCGATCACATGACGTGCATTAGATCTAATATGAGAAATGAGCCTTAGGGACAGTTCAAACTCCACTTATCTGTGCAACCCTACTCTTTAAACAGCTGAGACTCTCTCGAAATTCAGATGAAGAATCATCTAACTAATTTTGGTCAACTGCTCAAAGAGTGATTTTTGCTGTTTATTCATAAGTAGCATGTGCCGACGCAAACTTCTCATCACAAAGATACGATATTCTGACCTGGAAATTATAATTGATATATTGAATTTGAATGGAAAAATTGAATGATAAGCCATTTGTGGAATGTTGCATTTTTGAGAACAATACATTTCAAATAAAAAAATTACAAAACTAAATAATTGGTACCAGTTCCATAAAATATTAATCCAAAATCCTCCCAATCCTGACACTATTAATTATAACATTTTTTTCAATCATATCGAAAAAAGTACTAAATCTTGTTTTACAGAAATTATTAATAAAAACCCGAAAATTCATAAAAATATATGGCATATGAATAAAATTACAACCATCCGTAAAAAAGCCGAGAACAAATCAAAACGCACCAGAGATTTTAACGACATTAATTACTTCAAAAAAATTAAAGCCCTTGTTAGAAAAAAATGAAAAGAATTGTATCGTGAAAATTGGAAAATTTTTTCTAGTTCCCTAAGTCCTCATTCTTCAATTACAAATATTTGGAGAACCTTTAAGAAACTAAATGAAACTCCACATCAATCATGCCCTTTAGCAGAAATCGCATTGGATAAAAATTTAACTTTGTCGCAAACTGCAGACCTTATGGGTTCCAACTTAAAAATTACTCAAAACATCAATCGTACTCATAAAGAAAAAATCTTAGAATTTCATGTTAATAAAATAATTAACTCGGGAAAATCGGACATTCCTATAATGGATGCTAAATTTTCTTTAAATGAATTTGAAAATGCTATTAATAAATTAAACAAAAATGCCACTCCTGGTCCCGACAAAATTTCAAACAAATTTTTTCTTAATCTCCCAATTACTTGGAAATCTAAATTACTTGAAATCTATAATTTTATCTGGTCAAAACACAATTTTCCACTTGCCTGGACAAATTATTATATAATTTTCCTCCAAAAACAAGGAAAACCTACATCAGATATCAAATCCTACAGACCCATTTCGTTATTATCTAACAGCTTAAAATTATTTGAAAAACTAGTATTTCGACGTCTAAATTGGTTTATTGAAAGTCAAAAAATTTTTCCTAGCAACTTTTTTGGTTTCAGAAGAGGTATGTCTTCTAAGGAATGCGTCTCAACCTTAATAACAGATTGTCAAATTGCAAAAAATAAAAAAAAAATATTTCGTAGCTATCTTTTTCGATCTATCCTTAGCATTCGATTCAATTTGGCAGAAGGGCTTACTTCACAAAATTATTAAATTAAATATTAGTGGTAATACCCTCCAATTCCTTCACTTTATTTTAACTAAAAAATTCTTCCAGGTTAAAATCAATAATGAACTTTCTTCCACTTTTAAAATGACCCAAGGAATAGCTCAAGGCTCAATTTTGAGCCCAATTCTTTTCAATATTTATTTACATGATCTTTTTATTAACTTTGACCCTGATATTAAATTTGCCACCTTTGCCGACGATATCGTTATTTGGGGACACGATAAACATATTCCAATTCTCATCCACAAACTTCAATCTCACATCAATCTAATAATAAATTTTTGTAGCACCTGGCATTTATCTATTAATCAAGAAAAAACTTATTGTCTACCCTTTGCTTATTCTAAACGCCCCCCACCTGAAGTCATATTATATTTAAATAATCAACAAATCAAACAGGTTTCCACATTTAAATACTTAGGCATTGAATTAGATTCCAGACTTAATTGGAATGACCACCTTTCTTACCAATATAGCAAAGGCTGTAAGCTCCTAAATTTTTTCAAATGTTTATCTACTACAAATTGGGGAACTTCTCCCGAATTCTTAATATCTCTTTACAAAAACTTAATCAGACCTAAAGTCGAATATGGCTTAGAATTCGCTCTTGGAACTAGCGACAGTAAACTCAAAAAATTCACAACCCTACAAAATCAATTTTTAAAATCAGCTTTAGGCCTCCCTAAACTAACACCTTCAATTGCCTTAATTGGCGAAACAGCCATTGCTCCATTTAACATTAGAATAAAAATCTTATTAATAAAATATCTTTCTAGATTACACTTCAAAATTCCTAATCATCCTTTCATAACATACTACAAACGCAACTCAAAAATTTTCAAAAACTATCATACCACTTTGGATAATGACCCGTTACTAAAAGTTATTTTTAACACCTCCACCTCTGGTGATACATTTTTTCATATCGCGGACTGGAGCTTTCATAAACCTGAAATTCACGATAACCTTCCGCTCATAAATTCTAAAAAAGATTTTGTTCCTGAAATATTAAAAATCTTGACTAATTCATATTGCAAGCTAAAATATAAAAATTGCATTAGTATTTATGCTGATGGCTCGCTCCAGTCTAATGCCGCTGCAGCTGCCTTTTACATTCCTGAGTTTTCTGTCTCTCACTCTTTCAAATTTCCGTCAATTATTCCTATTACGCACGCAGAAATCATCGCCATAATAGAAGCACTAATTTATATTACACAAACCTTCTCAAACAAATCATTTATTATTTATACAGACTCCAAATGCGCTCTTGAAATATTAAATCAAGATTATTACTACTCAAATCATACTCAATTTATATACCAACTTTTAACGTTAACTAACTTTAATGTAAGATTTTTAAAAAATGATATTACTCTTCAATGATTCCAGCTCATTGTGATATTCTTGGTAACGAAAAAGCTGACAAATTGGCTAAAAACGCAATTAATTTCCCTAATTTTACAAAAACTATTTATTTTTATAACCAATTTAAAAATTTAATAAACAAACACGAATTTCATTTAACTAATATTTACTTCAAAGTTAACGGTTGCCTTAGAAATATCTTCAGATTCAATCTTAACCCCAATATTCAATATATATTCAAATATAAATTGCATAGACAATTAATGTGTAAAATCTACAAACTAAGAACAGATGCTAACCACACTTAACCCTTTCTTATTCAAAATTAAAAAAGTCACGTCACCAAATTGCCCCCATTGCAATACTTTAGAATCCATCAATCACATCCTACTAAATTGTCCTAAATATACTCTTGAAAGATCTTTTTTATTTAAAAACCTAATTTTACTTGGAATTGATGATTTTACTATTACTAATTTGTTAGATTTTTCAAACTCAATTATAAAGCAAAAAATTTTTTGCCTTTTAGAACGATTTCTTAAAGATACGAACCTTTGGAAAAAAATATAAAAATTTTTCCAACCTAATTAAATATTCACAAAACTCTAATCTCAACTAATATATTCAGAAAGTTTGCAAACATTATCAAATGAAGTTTCTTCTCTTGGGCTTAGCTCCGCCCACTCCTCCTCGCACAGATTTAGAGAATATTGATTGGAGAGATGAGAAAGCCGGCAATGGACGTCTCAGAAAACCGTAACGTCAAGCAAGCAAGTATTCAACATACTATTGATATGGATTGGAAAATATTAATGGAAAATGAAGGTCTTTGCTATTTTTTGAAATTTGTGGTAAAAATATGTTCTAAACCATTTTACATTATTATTATTTTATATTAAGTATACCGGGCCCCAGGCCGGATCTATGGGACGGCGGAGGAGGGAGGGGAGAGATGTATAGTCCAACCAGGCAGGTGGGCAAGATTAAGTTTCGGTAGGGGGGTCCGAGAATTCAGTTTGGGGGAGACTCCGGGAATTTAACTTCAGTGGAACAGAAATGTTTAGATTAAAGTTTATGGTTAAATTCTACCTTAACTGTGTATTACCGTATTTCTTCGATTCTAAGACGCCATCGATTCTAAGACGCACTTTAATTTCAGCACCACCAACAGACAAAAAGTTTTGATTCTAAGAAATAAAAAATAATAAATTGCTAAAATATATCTAACAAATATTTTTATTATAATAGAATTCAATTTACTAACAACAATAGTACTTATTTATCAGTAAGTATTCTATTCATCACTTCCTTCTGAATCAATATCAGAGTCTGATTCTTCTGAGCTGTCTTTTCTGCGATTCTAAGACGCCATCGATTCTAAGACGCACCCCGTTTTTAGAGACGTTTTATGTGGGAAAAAAGTGCGTCTTAGAATCGAAGAAATACGGTACTCTCTTGGGATAGGAGGAGCATATCGAAATAACATAAAGCCTTTGATATTGTTACAAAGTCATATAATTAAACGAATTAATAAAAACAAAAACATGCACGTGTAATAAGCAAATGTCATGATGCAAATATTTTGCCTATAAGGAATTAAAAAAATTAATTGCTTGTAATGTACCTATGACGTAAGCGGATGTGTGACGTCATAGATGACGTCTTACGATTTTATACGTCGTCTGCATCTTTGCCATGATGTATTTTCCATAGTTTTCTGATGCGAAATACAGGGGTGCCCTCTGCGTCGCCCAAATCCGATAAGGAAGTACCAAGTCGCGTCCATAGGTCAGATAATAAGGGGATTCTTTGGTGGAAGTATGAGCTGCGCTCCGATAAGCCAATAATATAAAGGGTATAAACTCATCCCAGTGTACTTGCGCGGAATCTAATCATAATGCGATATTATGTTGAGAATGTTTGCATTCATCTGTTCGCATAATCTATTGCTTTGGGACCGATATGGAATTGCTCGGCACTTGCAAATGCCTAGCTTTTCATAAACGGAAGTCATTACTTTTCCAGTGAAATTTCTTGCATTGTCACTGATGACAAACTGCGAGATGCTTTTGACGACGTAATCTTCCACGAATATTTTCGCTACCCCTTTTGCTGTCTGAGCCGGCATAGGACAGACTTCGGGCCATTTCGTAAAATAATCAGTAATTACCAGTATGTATTTATTACCCTTTTCCGTCATGGGTAACGGCACTAGGAAATCCATTGCAACTCTTTCGAATGGACGGGAAGCAAGTGGAACTCTTTCTAGATTCGACTTTCGCCTGGCCACGTAGCCTCGTCGCTCGAAGCAGGAGGCACAAGTCTTCCGTACATCTGCATACATTCCCCGCCAGAAATATTGAGATCGAATGTGTTGTAGCGTCTTCAGTTCCCCCAAATGACCAGAGCATGGCAGGTCGTGGCAGAGTTCTAAAATCTGTCCAGCTAAACTCTTGGATATAACTAGTTGTTGTGCGAGCTCATTTCTGACATCCTTCCTGTGTGGCCTGAATAATGGAAAAGCATCCCGTCTTCCAGGTAAATCAGGCATCTTTTGCTGAAGCTTGCTGCTAGCTCCCTCTAAAAATTCTGTTAAATCCCTTATCTGGGTGTCTTCCCTCTGTAGATCCCGAAGCTGTTGCTTGTCTGCGAACTTGTTAGACAAAATTACATTCTCCTCATTGGTATTTTTATTACGAGGTAATATATCATCGGGGATATTATGTTTCCCAGGCCTATAAATAATATAGAAGACATAGCCCTGAAGGGCTAAATTCTACTTTGCGAACCTGCTTGACGTGTCCTTTAGTTTCAAGAGGTATGACAGTGGGGCGTGGTCACTGATGATTGTAAACTTCTTCCCATATAAATAAGTTTAAAATAATTTATGCCGAATTTAACTGCCAGAGCGTCCTTTTCAATGGTGGAATATCGGGTTTCTGCTGCCTTTAATTTCTGGCTAGCATAGGAAACTGCTTGTCTAACTCCGCTTTTTCATTCCTGCTCAATTACTGCAGCCCCAGCTTCTCCGCTGGCATCAATGGATAAAAAAAATCTTTTCGAAGTTGAGATAGATCAACACGGGTTCCGTCATCAGTTTTAATTTCAGTTCTTAAAAAGTCCTCTCTGCGTCAGCGGTCCACACAAAGGATCTATCTTTCTTTATCAAGCTTATCAAAGGTAGGGCGATCTCAGCATACTTGTCAATAAACCTGCGGTAGTAGCCCGTCAAACCCAGGAAGGCTCTCACCTTCTTCACTGACTTCGGAATGGCGAAGTTTTTGATTGCATCAAAATTTCGCGCATTGGGTTTAACTCCCTGGGAGGTAATCAGGTGTCCCATATAGGATACAGATTCTCTTAAGAATTGACATTTTTGAGGCTTGAGCTTGAGCTTAAATTTTCGCAACGTATCAAAGACGGTCTGTAATTTAGACAAATGTTGCTCGAATGTTTTTGATGCCACGATGATATCGTCAAGGTATATCAAAATCTGATCACTTTTCAGTCCAAGAACATCGCATTGATAAGCGCTGAAAGCTGGTGGGTGCACATTTAAAGCCAAACGGAAGTCGTGTAAATTCATACAGACCATTTTACTGATGAATGCTGTTTTTTCCATATCCCTTGGATGTACAGGCACTTTATAATAGCCAGATGTCATGTCTAATGAGCTGAAATAGCTCGCATCTGCTATAAATCAATGCCCTCATTGATCAAAGGTAAGGGGTAGGAGTCTGGGATGATTTTGGCATTGTGGGCTCTATAATCAAACGCAAAATCAGTAGCTTCCATCACGTTTCTTTACTAGCAGGATAGGCGCAGCATATGGCGAGACACTTTCACGAATTATGCCATTGTCGAGGAGTTCCTTTATTTGTTCATCCAATACTGAATGCATGGCATAGTGCACTCGATATGCAGAGCGTCTAACAGGTCTATCATCCTCTAAATGTATCTCATGATAGATAACGTCTGTGCTACTAAGCTCACTTATATCTCCAGCGAAAACATCTCTATTTCTCATTAGAAGGGCTCCCAAGGGTTTGCGCATCTTGTGTGAGACATGTGTTAAATCAAAGTCATCAATGAACAGGGGCTCAGACTTAGTTTTCTCAATTGCATTTACATATTTCACCTGCATCGCCTGCAGGGTTTCTGAAGTTGCCAGTTTCATACCCCTGTTTATCCACACTGGCTGCTGCGAGACATTCGCGACTCTAATGTTTAGTAGTCCATTGTTATCCACAACATTTAAGGACCTTGCTAATCTTATTGTTTCGTTTCTTATTCCTTCCCATTGCTGTGCTAAGACTGTTTTGGAAGCGAGGTCTCCTTGAGTGCTCCTCACCAAAACAATCCTTTCAGTAGGAGGGGCTATCATTATCTTATTTACAGCTCTTTCCATCGTGGCCGAAATGGCTTCACTATTAATTCCGTGACTCATTTTCCAAATTATGACAGGGTAGATCTCCCTTGGGCTCAGGGGCATAGCGAAGGGGGCATGACTCGCTCTCTCTTTCTAACATTTGATTCTTCAAATCCCACACAAAACCTTGAGCTCTCAACAAATCATAACCAAATATGGCTTCATATTTTCCACTAAATTCCTTGTCTACTGCTATGAGAGAGTATACAAATTTTGCTCCTATCACTTAGATTGCCAGTTCAAACTTGTCCAAGATGGGTAGATTTACTCCATTGATCCCTTTCAATCCGACATTAACTGATACCATCGCAATTTTGCGCTTATTTTCTTAACCTTTTGAAAGCCATTCCGTATATTGGCCGTCATGCAAAACGCCGGTCCGGCCGACTGCCGCCTCAACTCTCTCCTGCTTGTTTCCTTGCCCCCGATCATAGGCAGCCGCTAATTGAACCAACCGCAACGCCACTCCTTGTGTCCGACCTTCAGGCAGAAATCTTCCCGTCTCCCCTTCCCATCCTTTTCGATATACAGAGAAGAGCAGTGTCACCTCTAGTCTTCAAAACTGCTCTGATGTGTTCAATAGTTTTCTGTTTTAAAACCTTTGCTTGCTATGGTAGATCTCAGTGCTTATTTCAAAATTATTTTCATATTTAAATTATTATTTGACGAAATCAAATAAGTGATTATCGCTTTGTTATGACTTTTAAAACGAAAAACAGGTTTATTAGAAGTTCAGATTCATAATTTATTTTTAGTCATTCTCATATGTCAGATTCTGAAACTATGCTAGATAAATCTCAAACATATATCCAAAGACCTTAGTGGCTGAAATAGAAGGCAAATATTTTCCCTGCAATTCTGTAAAGATTCACACATATCAGAATAAAATGCTCTGATGTATCGTTAAACGATATCTAAATTCGCAGACTCATCTGCTAGTTTGAAAACACAAATGTAATCTTACTCTCCTTAAAACCTACCTTACAATAACATGATAATGGGTGTCTGTTTTCTTTTTTCGTTACTAGAAGATTGTCTATAAAATAAAAATATTTTTAACTCTCAAAAGTTTTGCTACGTTGAGGAGATTAAAATTATTGTTCTTACTCTAATAACGAAAAAAAAAATCATAGAAATCTTAAAAAAACACTAAGTTAATAAGTATACTTAGGATGTATAAAAAAAGCTTAATAGAGCAACTGAAAAATTACTCTGATTCAGGTGGGAGCAAACTACAGTAATGTGTTCGATATATGGCCATATCTTCACCCTTTGAGAATGAGTATGTGTAATGGATGCAAAAAAATTATTAAACTTATCTATATTTCATTGCATTTTTTACGAAATTTTTAAAGACTTGTAAAATAAGAGAAAAATCTTATGCTGCATTAGAAAACCAGCTTCCTGCTCCCTCTTTACGTTTGTCTGACTCGATTGTATTTCCTGCTCCTTCCCCCTTTCCTAGATCAGAGCCCGTATGAGCATATTTCACACATTTTTCAAAAAATTTTAAAGACCTCTAAAGCGGAGGGGAAAATGTTATACTTCAATGCAAAGCCAGTCTCTTGTCTTCCCCCCTTTTTTTTTTACCTTTTTCGGCTCCGTTGAGTCACTTGCACTCGCTCCCCCCATTTTTTTCCATCCTTATTATATTTTTTCAGATCCTGGCTTGAATGATACTGATATGATATCTCGTGATTTATATGTGTACACTGCAAAATTAAATTAAGAAAACTATAAAACAAAGTGTTTCTATTTCATTAAAAAAAATGATTTCCTAATTTTTTTTTCCAAAATATGTTTTTAAGGAGGGGGAAGGGGCTCAAAAAATAAGTATCGCGAGAAGGCCCAGTCACCTTGCTACGTCACTGTTAGGAACGCTGTCACTGAGTTAAGACACCATTATCACGGAATACGAAATACTATCAAGGATTTAGAAACCATTGCGCGGAATATGCATTAAAAAGATTTTAAGTCAGGATGTATCATTTGCTTAGTCAAAAACCTTTCACGGATATTTAGTTCATGGTGTAGTCTTTCATCTCGAACAATTGTATTTAATTTTAACAATAAACAACGTAGGTAAAGCAAAATAACACGGAATTAGGTAACCTTGCCTCCAATTCCTTTACACTGTCAAGCATTGTTTTAGTTGTGATTGATGCAGTGGTCAAACAAACTCTAAAGTTTGATGAGCATAGTCAGTATGCTTTGTATACACTTGAAAGTATGCTTTGTATATTTTGAACAGTATATAGTTAATGATAGGGCATGTCCTTGTACTGGAAGTCCTAGAAAATCTAGGAGTAGGATTCTTTGTCCGAAGTGTTGCGAATTATTAGAAAACCAAAGTCGGCAATCCAATGAAGCTTTTTGCAAAATTTAATTACCAGAATTAACGTCCAAGAGCAAAAAGGAAGTTCTATAATACGTTGTTTTTAATAACGCTCTAGACAGCCATTGCAAACTACCGTTCAAATGGAATTAGCGAAAAATAAAGCAAGATTAGAAATAGTTCGCCTTACGTAATAACGTGGAAAGATGATACTATGTGGCACACAAAAACCATAATATTGACCAGTGGTTCTCAACCTTGTATGCTTCACTTACCCCCTGTAAATGTGTATATAACTGGCGTACAGTCGGTCAAAAAAGTATCCGAACACTGTGGTTGATTACAGAATTCAGAAAAAATATCTGGCAACGATTTTTTTAGAAATTATTGATCTGGCAACCTTCGTGTCACGTGATACGAAGGTTGCCAGATCACTAATTTCTAAAAAGTCGTTGCCAGATATTTTTTCTGAATTCTGTAATCAACCACAATGTTCGGATACTTTTTTGACCGACTGTACCTCTTGCATAGAAAGATAAAACTATAGTTATAGTATAACAATGGGAATAACGTAAAACATATATACAGGGTGTCCCTGAATTCATGGCCCAAACGAGAGGGGATGGTAGTACACACCGAACTCACCAATATTTGTCATGGAATATGCGGCCGCAAATGCAGCCCAGTGCTGGTAGTGGGCGCAGACAAGGCGGCATGGCTTAAAAGCGCTGGATCCGCCAAACCCCAGCATTCTCAGCCGCCGATGTGCGCGGCAAGCCCGGTGTTTACAAGCAGGTACGCCGATCACTACTCCGCCATTGTGCCGCCTGTATCAACGTTGGTGGGCGGACATTTGAGCATTTGTTGTAATGATCTCCAATAAATGTCACACTGGAAACCTCTGTGTCTGTCCTTCATTTCTGACTCCTCACTGCGTTTGCGGCCGCATATTCTATGGCGAATATTGGTGGGTTCGGTGTGTACTACCATCCCTTCACATTTGGGCCATGAATTCAGGGACACCCTGTATATATAACATATATCTAGCAACTTTTGAGCTCTCACGGCGTACCCCAAAAAATTTTACTGCGTACCCCACATTGAGAACCCCTACTTTAAACCAAGCTAAAATACATAATAAAATACAATCCAAGAACATGCAAGTGGAAACACAAGTTTAGTCAACCTTTAGGTCATAAAAGAATAGGGGAAGCCATACATAGGGGAAACCATACGTAGGGAAAAATGAGAATACCGAATAAAAATTAGAATTTTCCTGCTTAGGGTATATGGAGTTCCCAAACCTCAAAATAGCAGAAAACATCTTGGATTCCCAAATGGTACTGTGGTATTTGCACTTTACAACTGTACCAAAGTACAAATTCTTGCTTAAGGTATCCTTGCTTAAGGGATTATTCATGACATACATCTGCTGCATATGGCCACTGCACATCAATTCTACCTAGGTCCTGTTTGTCATTATCTGCCCATCGCATCCTAGGTCTCCCCATCTTTCTGAGGCCTTTAGCACACTGTTCATAACCCTATTCGCCAATCTATAATTATCCATACGGGCAACATGGCCAAACCAACGGAGTCTCTATCTGTACAATTTGCTCCTTAAAGGAGGTTGCCGACTCCTTCGTCTAACCTCATCATTAGTTACAAAGTTGAACCACCTAATGTCCAAGATACTGTGTAAGCATCTAGAATCAAAAGCATCCAGTTTCCTGTTATCTTGTTTATAAAGTGTCCACGTTTCACTACCACAACTAACCCTAGAAAGAACCAAACTGTTATATAGCCTAATTTTAGTCTTTAGGTGTATACGCCTATTTCTCCACGCTCTCCATAGATTCTTAAAAGTCCCGGCAGCAATCCCTATTTGTCTGTTAATCTCATGCCGCACATCACCATTATCTGTTACATAGCTCCCAAGAAAAATTAAACTGTGACACCTGCTCAATACTGCAACCATTCAGATTAACTCAATCACATCCTGCCTGATCAGTTTTCATCACTTTAGTTTTCTCTCTGTTTATAACCAAACCTACTCTACTACCAGTCTCATCAACAGCTCGAATGAAAGAGTTCATCTCAACAACATCTTCTGCCAAAATGGCTAAATCATCAGAATAATCTAAATCAGAAATTTTCGTATCTCCCGCCCATTTAAGACCAAAATCTTTCCCTTGAAGTGCATTTCCCATAAAATAATCAACAACCAAACTAAAGAGAACTGGAGACAAAATGCACCCTTGTCGAACACCAGAAGTAATGCTAAAACAATTGCTACAAGCCTTACCAACTCTCACACACGACTCAGTGTTATTATAGAGAGCTTTCATTATGTTAACTAACTTATCAGGTATACCATATGATCTCACAATCAACCACAAATTATGACGATCAACAGAGTCGAAAGCCTTTTTGAAATCAGCAAAGCTAGCAACCAAAGGTTTCTGAAACTCTAAACATTTCTCAAGAATCTGCCTAAGTGAAAATATCTGATCCACACATCCCCTACCACTTCTGAATCCACTTCTGAATGCCACAACAGCAATGCTCAAGAGCCTTACTCACGCAAATAGCTGTCAACCAGATTCTTAATTCTATTAAGCACAATCATGCAAAGAACTTTCCCTGGAACAGAGGGTAAGCTGATACCCCTATAGTTATCACAAGAAGTGCGATCACCTTTTTTGAAAATAGGGATTATAATAGCTCTGGTAAAATAGGGATAATAATAGCTCTGGTAAAATCCTTAAGAACCATGCCTTTATCGTAAAAGATATTCCAATTTTTAGTCATCCAAGTGGTAACAGAAACATTCCCAGCTCCAAGCATCTCCGTAGTAATTTCATCTACCCCTGGGGATTTATGAAGTTTAAGTTTAGAAATAACCAAAATAACTACAGATTGTGTTATAGGACCAACATTAAAACCACCAATGCATCTATCATCATTGCAAACAATGGCAGTAGAACTAACCACATCGTTTAGAACATCACTGAAATGCTCAGCCCACCTAGACATGAGAGAATCCTCACCTTCTATAACCTTACCTTGTTCATCCTTCAATCCCTGTATACCTGTCCGTTTTCTACCACACAAAACATTAACTATCTGGTACAGCTCTCTGCTGTTGTGCTGTCTAACTGCTTCCTCGGCTTTGTCAGCCAAACCAAAAAGCCAAAGATTCTTAGCAGCTAACTGGTCCTTTACACGTTTATTAAACTCTCTGTAATACTTCGTATTAGGACTAGTAGGGTATTGATTAAGGACATTTCTGCAGTTCTTTCTTTCTGAAATGAGCTCAAGAGCCTTATCACTCAAATAATTCTGTCTCCTCTGCTCCTTTTTTCCTAAAAGAGTACTGTTAGTTTCCAAAAAAGCCTGTTTAAAATTGCCCCATTCTTCCTCAACTTCAGTAGTAAGGAAACCATGACTGTCATAATGACTAAGTAACCTATCGTGGTAAGCTTTAGCTATAACTGGTTTTTTCAGAGTTTCATTATTAAATGTAAATTTTTTACCCTAGAATAACACTTTTTAAGTTTAAGTTGCAAGACACTTTTAAGAAGGTAATGGTCAGATACAATTTCAACTCCCCTACATGACCTGGTATTCCTAACAGAACTAGCCCATTTGCTGTTAATTAATATATAATCAATCATATTCTTATACAGCCCATCAGGTGAAACTCATGTGTACTTATGTATGTCGCGGTGTTTGTAATAACTGTTAGTTATTCTGAAACCATTGAGTTTACTTACCTGTAGGAGACGTTGCCCATTGCCACTGCAGCTACCAATATCAAAAGGGCCTATTACTCCTCCTCAAAGGTCAGAGTCAATACCAACTTTGGCATTGAAGCCACCTAAAACAAGGGTAATATCTCCTTTCTTGACAGAATTCAAAATATCCTGAAGTTGTCCGTAAAACCTTTAATAAATTAAAGATCTCAATCAAGCCTATCTAAATCTTGATTTTCAACAATATTCGCTTTGTGTTTAAAGAGTTATGGAAGTTTGAATATTTAACAACAGCAATGCCAAACATTGGAATTTACATCAAAAGTTAACAATAATTTGAAAAACAAGCATTATTTCAAACCTTTTAATTGAAGAAATGCATATTTATAAAGATTGTGTAAATTATTGTTTTAATAACTTCCAATTTCCTTGCGACGCTATCTTGTTGTTAAATATTCAAACTTCGATAACTGTGTGAATAAAAAGCGAATATTGTTAAAAATCGAGATTTCATTAGATTTGATTGAGATTTTTAATTTCTCTCCAGCCACATTTCCTTAAGAAACGCTAATTTAGAAGTCACAGAGTCGCTAATTTAGAAATCCAAACGTTTCCTTTCATTACATGCTAGGTTTCAGAAGTTTCAATTTAATTTTTTTTCTTTTTTCTTTCACAATCCACAATGGGATAATATTAGAGATATGATTCTGGGTATAAAAATACTAAATAATTATGGTCCAGAAGTCTTGTAAAACGCTTTTATGCATCTATCAAATTATGATAAAAATGAAAGGAATGAAAGGATACGAATTTCTTATTCTTGTATGAGATGCATAGGTGTTTATGTCTTCATGAAAATAAATGTTTCACTGTCTTCATGAAAATAAATGTGTCTTTATTTCGATGATAACTTCTGTCCCGCTTTCGTACAGGATGCACAACAATATATTCCGTAATATCCATTGTTGCAATATTGAACTTTTACAATAAGGTCACAGTTGACAAAATTTGGGATGTCAAAACAATCTTCATCTGAAAAGAAATATGTACTTACATTTATATGAGATAAAATAATAGTAATTCGAACTCTATTTGCTACATAATTATGCTTGAAAGATTAGTGTAATCATATTTCCGAAGTAGTAAGAAATGGATTCCATTAGAATGTGTGTTAACATAGTAGCATCATTAGTTTATTTTCATATTAAAGTATAATTAATAAATTATATTTTACATAAAAAATATTAACATTGTATCCCCTCTTCATCGAAACATTTTAGCTATGTTACTGATTAAATGATGCAGTAAACCCTCGTTAATCCGAATGAATGGAGGGAAGGTGGGGGTATGCATTAATGAAGTAAAGGGTGGCTCTAAAAGACGAAAAGTTTTGAACACAAATAAATGGAAGATATATAGTACTGATCTTATAAATAAATATGTATTAAATATGTATGCAAATGTAGAGTCACTTTCTCTATAATACTGAGTTTCTATCTCAAACAAACACTAAAATTTGAGTCTTTATCTTAAAAATAATATATTTAATAATATATTTTATCTAAAAAATATATTACCGTAAAACACAGACATTACAATATCTGTATTTTACCGTAATCGACGTCTTGCTGCTCATTTCTGTGTTATTCAAACATTGTCTAATGGTTTGTATGGAGACCATGATACCCGAAGTGGTCCACAAATGGCATCAATGGCATGTAGCACACTCACTGTGGTGAATGCAGTCTTCACGTTCTGTGCTGTGATAGTGGTGTGCTGGTCCCATACCTGTCCTTTGTGTCATTTGGTGCTTCATGATATTGTGTGAGACGTACCATTGCACTGTGCTCACATTGCACTCCACGCGAGCAGCAATCACTCGAAGGCTCAATCCGAGCTCTCACATATCGACGATTCGCTCTCTCTCAGAAGGTGCCAATTGTACATAAGGGTCCCACTGGCGTCTCCAAGGCATGTTTCAAACATTTGCGTAGCATTCACTCCAAAATCACTGTCAGTCATGCTATGATACGAGCTTGTGGGCACCAGTATTTATCCATGGACCTACTGAGTGTCACGTGGCCATTCGCTGTGGAACATTGATCATTTGCAATATCTTTGATGATCGAGTGTATCCTGCGATAGACATATCTCAACTTCCATTCCCTTTTGGCGCTGTGATTTCCACTTTGAGGAGCGTAATAGTTTAGTCTTTTTTAGAATTTGCTATGGTGAGAAATTCTAAAATGTGTGTGCACGGCAGTACAGGTATATTCTCCACTATCCGAAACTTTTGCCCTGGTTATGAGAAGTGTGTGGTTGGCAAAGATTTGCACTCTTTCATCATGGTGCTGAATTTCAATTCCCTGAAACAACCAGGTCACAATTGTACCTGGAGATGGTCCCTGAGCTTCGCAATCCATCTGTACTGCAGACTCCACCTGAGGGTTGTTTGTAATTAATGATACACTAGTGGATAACGGAACTGAAACAAAAGAGAATAAATGTTTTAAGTACTTAATGAAGTCATCATTTTCCCTTTTTGGAATTTCTTAAATGAGAAATCACTAGAAACTCGGGGGGCGGGAGGGGGCTCAGTCGGTAGCGCGCCAGGCTCGTAATCTGTAGTTCCAAGGTTCGAGTCCCAGCTGGGTCAGAGTAAATATTTATCTTCGCAGAATTCCTCGCCCTGCCCACGGTCAGTAGGGGACACCAATGGGCTTGGAAAAGCTGCTGTCTTTCGGATGGACCGTTGAGCCGTGTCTCCGTGTGCGGGAGAGCCTTGACGGCAGGCTACCATATGTCTCCCAACAGCTGTTCCAGTGAGTTCCCTCCCCCAACCTTCTCTAAGCCTTCGGGGTTCTTGTGACCTGGCCATTTAGCCCATGGTGTGCAAAAAAAGTGCCGCTCAGAGGTAAAACAAACTAACCCAGCTAGAAACTCGAAAATCTATGTTAATGACAAAATTTCTAGGAAACGGACGAAAATCTCTACGAAATCTTCGTCCGTTGTTCGACGTCATGAATCATCATGAATATATACGAAAATCATGAATATATACGAATATCATGAATATGTCGTCATGAATATATACGAAAATTTCTAGGAAACGGACGAAACAGACGAAAAGGACGAAAAACTATGTTAATGACAAAAACGAAAAATGATTTAGGGATTTATAAAATATTTAATACATAGAACACGCATAATTTGGATGGTAGAAAAGTTTTGCTTCGTACACCTCTCTTGGAGAAATAATTTTTTTAGATTGTGCTAGGTCTGAGCTGTTTTTTTGTACACACTTTGGACTAAGTACCAGGTCACAGGAACCCAAAGAACTTAGAGTTAAGTGGGAGAAAGGGAATCACTGAACAGCTGTTAGGAAACAGATGGAAGCCACGCGTCAAGGCCATCAAACTTGTTCTTTAACGTGCAGAGAGATGGCTCTCCTGCTCACAGGGTCCATCCTGGCCAAAGAGTTTTCTTCTAAATGCGTTTCTTACCGTTTTTTGTTAAAAATAATAATAGTAAAATAAAAAAATACATTTGAAGAGAACATGTCATTATTGAATTGGGTTCACATCACTAGCTTAGAACCTACGATTTAAATTTAAATATTTACGACTTAAATAACGAACATATTCTTAAATACAGAATATTTTAAATTTTAAAAAATTTTCAATGAATAATTACCATTTAAAATTGATTATCCTCGTCGTCTACAGAACTAGTAGTAGCCGCAAAAATATTTTCTGTCGGACTCGATAAATCAACGCTACCATAATGTATCCAGTTGTCTCTTCTGGCGTTTGATGCGTGATCTTGATTAGCAACTTGATTTCCTCTAGTCGCGTTTGAATCATCATAAGTAGGCAGAGCAGACGAATCATCTGACTCCAGAATGACTCGTACTTTCCAAATGGCCAGTGGACCGACACCATTATATGCCTGGCATTCGTATATACCGTGATCCTCATAAACAACAGATCGAATCATCAGAGAATAATCTATGAATTGTTGGTAACGACTGCTGGTGAATGGCAACATGGTGTAACCTCGGCACCACCTGACCACAGGCCTGGGAAAGCCCACCGCATCGCAATAAAGAATAGTCGGCTGGCCTAATCGGGTAATGATTATGGAAGGACTTGGAAGTATCTTCACAGGGGCTAAGGAAAATGTACACAAAATGATCAACATGCAACATGCAAAGAAAATTAGCTTACAACATAACTATGGCCCCGCCAGGCTCGTAATCTGTAGTTCCCAGTTCGAGTCCCAGCTGGGTCAGCGATGAGATTTATCTCCGCAAAATTCTCCAACCTGCCCACGGTCAGTACGGGACACCGATGGGCTTGGTAAGGCCACCGTCTGTCGGATTGTACATTAAGCCGTGGCCCCGTGTGCGGGAGAGCCATACCCTGTGCACGTTAAAGAACGTGTCACAGTTTGGGGGAGGGTCCAGTGGGTCCCCTCCCTCAACCTTCTCTGAGCCTTCGGGGTCCTTGAGACCTGGCCATTTAGCCCATGGTGTGCAAAAAAAAATGCCGCTCAGAGGAAAAACAACCCAACAAAGCCCATGAACGGGAAGAGCCATATCCTGCGCGCTCGTTAAAGAACACGTTGAGTGTCCTTGACGGAAGGTTACCATTTATACAGCTATCTAGTGTTTTTCCTTCCCCCAGCCTTCTCTTAGCCATTGTGGTCCTTGTGATTTAGCAATTTGGCCCATTATGTGCAAAAAAAAAATGAGCTCCGAGGTAAAACACGCTGAAAATTATTCCTACATTACGGAATAAGTGTTTAAAAGACTTCCAAAGCTGTGGAATGAAAGTTATACCTCAGAGCATATTTTCTACACTCTCATTTATTCCTTTTCCTGAAGACAATTCGTATCGTTGGTGATGAGCGCAAGGAAATGATTTCGTGATGATTTATAAGCTATGGATAAATCATATCAAGTAGCTGGTTACTGTTGGACACTGGTAAAGGAAGTTTCAAATGCTTCTTATAAACGTATTAAGGCATTGGCACTGTAGACTCAGGTAAAATTTTACGACATATGAGTGATAGCAAAATGCAAGGTTATTTTCTCAATCATAATTACAATGTATATAAATCAGCTATTTTAATCGAAAGTTTTCATCTGTTGTTCAGTGTTGTTATCTTACTTATTATTATGCTTGACTACACTACATAGACAGAGAATTGGAGAATTCGCATGTTACGTCAATCGAAAGTCAAATTAGAACTCAATATCACGAAGAGTAATTTTTTTAATGGAAACTAGACTGAAGCCTAATTGAAATTATAAATCAAATCCGTCAAAATCTCATCCTGCCCTCGGTCAGAAAGGTGAGAACTTGCAGATGGGATGTAAAGCCATTGCTCCGTGTGCAGGAGATCCATGCTTTTCTGGATAGACTTGACAGAAGGTTTCAGTTTGTCTATTAACAGCTGTCCAGTGGGTCTCCTCCCAACCTTTCCTGAGACCTTTGGGTCTTTATGAAAAATATTCCCTTTCTAAAAAGAAGTGCAGCTCAGAGGTAAAATAACCTAACTCAAAATACCCACATTTTAGTAAAGGGTCTCATGAAATATTTTATTTGTGTTTTGGGGGGTAGGATGGCTAAGTCGGTAGGGTGCTAGGTTGTAATCTGCAGTCCAAGGTTCGAGTCGCAGATAGGCAAGCGTTGATATTTTTCTCCACAAAGCTCCCCACCCTGTCCTCGGCCAGTAGGGGACACCGATGGGTTTGAAAAGATCGCCGTCCGTCAGATGGGACGTTAAGCAGTGGCCCTATATGCGGGAAACCATACCCTGTACACGTTAAAAATACGTTGGATGGTCCTGACGGGAGGCTACCATCTGTCTCTCAACAGCTTTCTCAGAGCCCTGGGGTTCCTTGTGACCTGACTACTTAACCCATTGTGTGCAAAAAGTACCGCTCAGAGGTAAAGCAAACAATTTTTGTTTTGATTAGCTTTTCGGATAAATTCTTACGACTAACAGTTTTTTCTTCTTAACATTTTAGCTACTATAACTCTATAAATACTGAACAAACATTACAGAAATTTAAAATTTTAGATAAATTTAATTTAGATCTTTAATTTATTTCTGACTCATCGTCATAAAGGTTTATTCTTCAAGATATTGAATTTCTAATTTGGATTTTCATTGGCATGGCAATTAACATGGAATTTTGTTTAGTAAGTACAATATCATTTAGTTACCATCATTACACATGCTTTAGTTACCGTGCTCACCAAAATAATAAAATGATTAAGTAGGAAAACAGATTCAGGACAGACACTGTTTTATCTACAAGAAGAGAGACAAATCATTCTCCATCAGTCAATTACTAAAGGAAACAATTTTTTGATTCAGACCTATTAAAATTGAATATTAACAAAATTTCTTAAAAAGCTTTGTTTTCTTAAAATAAGTCGAGAAGAAAAAATGTCATTAGCCAGGTGGAATCGAAACCTCCTGATAACATTTCAGGTGCTATGACCACTACGCTATCGGCAACTGATTAATCTCTCCTCTATTGGTGGCTTTGAGCATTATACCATGGAGTTAGTCATTGGAAATCTATCTGACTGTAATTGAAGACTGTGGTCTATAAGGAACCATCCAGGTTAACGCACACGACCAGCCACATCAATAGACATGTATTTTTTTTCCCAGCTAACACGCTTTTAATCAATCGTAAGAATGCTATGTTGAATAATAGACAATCACAGGTAAGGGGAACAAACAGGCTCTGTTTTCTGAAAAATGAACTTGGAAGGTTAAACTAGAAAGCGCTAAGTAGACTAAGTAGCAAAGATTAATTTTAGAATCCATTCCTTTTAAAAGAATTCTATGGCTGAGCAGAAGTTGATGCATTTGTTGGGCAATGATCCACAAAGATAAAAAAAAAATCACTAGCTTTCAGATTTCACTAAAAGGTAAGAAATTATATGTCAGGCAGTCAAAAGGAATTTAGTAAATCGGAGACTTCAAGCATACAACGTTTTATAACATTATATTTTTAACGCATCATTTATGCTTTTTTGAAATACGTATATATGTATATATAAAGAATTTATGTTTGTGAACCTTTTAAGTGACACCTGTATCATATGGGCCAGATAACCGGATTTTGCTGGAATATAAAAGTAAGAACAAAAAATAAAGTTGATTAGAAAATATTGCAAACCATTTTTAAATCATCCCCCTCCCAAAATCCGTGGACTGATTGTATCTCATTTGTACTCGTAATGAAAATGGCGAATCATATGCTTTTTTCCCATTCAAACTCGTTTTTTACCACACCATCGAAGTCCTTAAGTATTTTGGAATTTTTTTGTAATTTTAATATATTGCTTTCAAATGACATTTTAATGAATAAAAAATTTAAATTTACCTTCAGCTATTGCAGGTGTAGTGGCTTCTTCTATTTCTGAAATAATATATGTTTTAAATATACTGTTATAAGCTGTTAATATTTTATTACATTGTGTGAACATGCTTAACACATAATATGAAAATCTTTGCAAATATAATCTAAACAAATGTAGTAACACTGAATATGAATTCACGTAGGTAATTGCATTCAAACGTTTATGAATCATTTTGTACAATTGCATATGAATAAATCTTTTGACCAGGAAGTAAATAAGACTTTAGAATAATTGCATTTACACTTTTGCCGACATAGACTTTCAACAACCAAGTATGGCTTTTTCTAGTCTAGTCGAGCATTACCCGATGGAATGAGGTCAGTAAAACGAAAAAAAAATTGTATTGCAGTATTTTTATGTAGATCCTCTTTTAAATTACGATTGCTTAAAAACAGAATTCGAATATTTTGGTTAAAAAACCCGTGAAAATTGCTTAGAATGTTTTGTAATTCATATGGAATTAGTCAGGTGTATGTGTCTAGAAAGTGTGATCTAATTCGTTTTTTAGGCTTTCTATTCTTGAGAAAATCTCTCAGTTTGTGTCGGAAGTTCTGTAGCTCATACCGACAAAGTGCAAAATTAGGTAAATGGAACAAGTATATTTAAAAAATTATGGACAGTATAAAAAATATGGATACAATTCAGGACTAATATTAGGCTACGAAGTACTTAAAAAACGCAATTTAAGGACTATGGTAGTGATATTTGAGCCGTTTTTAAGCAGGGTAAACAAGAAAATTGATGCATTTGGTTCTAGATGTTGCATAATACCCTGTATATTAGGTAGGTAGACTATGTGAGCAATGATTAGGCTAGACGAAGGAGCTCGCAACCACCTTTGAGCAACATTTTGTATAGAGAGAGAATGCATTGGTTTGGTCATGCTGTTTGCATATCGGACTAAAAATTAATGAACAGAGTTAGGAAAAGTGTGCCAATGTGTTATGAGAAAAAAATGCAGACTTAGAATGTGTTAGGTGGACAATGTCAAACAGATTATTATCAGGACTCATCAGCAGTGGCCAATTATAGTAGTTTTTGCTGAAGAAAAACATCTATAGAAAACTAAATTCCCTTTGACTTCACTTTTCTTACTTGTCTTCCACACCGTAAGCATTACTTACTTGTCTTCCACACCGTAAGCATTATACTTACTTGTCTTCCACACTGTAAGCATTACTTACTTGTCTTCCACACTGTAAGCATTACTTACTTGTCTTCCACACTGTAAGCATTACTTACTTATCTTCCACATTGTAAGTATTACTTACTTGTCTTCCACACTGCACGGTTAAACTGTGCTTACAGTGTGGTGTCATTAAAATTCATTGTTTTAAGTTTAAGAGAACTAAATTACTGTCTCATAATCCATGGCTTTTTTGAGGATTATGTATATGTGCTTAATATATCAGTTTACATCAAGGTTGAAAATAACACTATTCAATGAAATTGCTATATGAAATAACTCAAAGGATAGGAAAAATTCAGGGATTTGTAACATATTATCAGCAATTTAAATTCTATGAAAGTTTCAATATAATACTTTTTGAAAGCACTTATGTTCTAAAGAAAACAATCTTATCATCCAGCAGCAAAGTACAGACTAAAAATAAATATCTTACCAACAGGTTTGTACAGACATAGGCGCAGCCATTATGACAGCACTTGTCATCCCCACTGCAATAGGCATCATTTCTGCAACGATCCAAACAATCAGAATTCTCTGTGTGGGCTACTGGGAGCGGGATCGGGATTCACAGGGGCATCCCATTCATTTAGGTCCGAAGACCTGTCTGTCCACTCCTACGGTTAATAGTGATATTCTCCAAATAGCAATCGACAAGGAGCCAATTCTGGTGGAAGGCGTTATTGCCATGTAGAAGGAATGGATTACCTATTGCACAGGCTTATAGTCGCACAAAGGGGATCAATATTTCAGCCCTATACCTGCCACCAGTGACGTAGGCAGTTGGAATGCAGCTCTGTGATGCCGTCTAAGATATTCCTCCCCAAAAGGTGACATTAACCACCACCGTATGATAACGTGATCTTGATTGTCTTCGTATCCACTGATGCTTTAAATCGCTGTGCATGGTAAATCTCGATTCATCCGTGAAGAGCAAGGACCGCCATTGCTTGTGGGTGTAGTTGACATGATGTCTGCACCAGTTTCGATGTCCTGTGACATTAGGGCAACATTAGGAGGACGCACATCGCTGGCCACCTCCTGCAGAGATGCACACCTCATGAAGTCTTCGGCATCTTGGTATTAAGAGTATTGCTGTTCCACTCACTGCTACATGGTCCGATCGCAATTGATGTGGTGTTGGCATTTCGCTCCTCCAGGCCCCTAACACCAAATAGTGGTTCCCCCTGGGGGTTATTTCTTGAGCATTCATTTGAATATCATACTTCAATCCTTTGTTGTTTTTTACTTATCATATATGATTTTTGTTCATTTCTAGCGTCGGAACTTTACGATATTGCGTTTTCTTTTTTTCATTTGTCCAGTGTGTTACGATAGTATGCAGGTCATAATTCATAGAAAATGGCAGACAGAAAAATTGATATTCATGAACTAATTATCAGCAGCATTTATTACATCTCATTCAAGAAACGCCCTCACATGGGACTGAATCCCCCTCCCCAATTTATAATTACCTATAACCCCCTAGTGCTTCTTCCATGTAAAAAGTAATGATATACATTTCCGATGTGAAGACGATTGTTAACTATAAGTTTTTAATTCATGAAAAGGCTTGCATTTAATAATAACTGATTATAAATATATAGAAATTACTCCTTATATAATATTTACTCATTTATTTCTATTATTATCTGGAGCAAGGAGGAACTGTCAGAAGGATTATTATCCCCCCACCCTTTTTCAAATTTCCTTCAGAAATCATTAGTTTAGTAATTTTCAATAGCCGAAAATATAAGAGTAAAATTTATAAACGCTTTCCTCTGTCTTCCAATTATCCAGGTAATCCTGATTATTACACTGTTAGGAAATGATAACTGCAGTCAAGATATTTAGACTATTAAAGATTTAAATAGAAATGTTGAAAAGCATCAGATTTAAACAAAGAGGAATTTTCATCTCGAAGCAGCAGTCTCATGCCACGTCAATTGTCACATAGTAGACCTTCTGGAATTATTGTTCAAAAATATCTCTACGCTACAAAATGAATCTGATTAAATAGCCAAAAACGAAATCCCTTCATCACTGGGCATAATTACATACCTAATCTGCAGATGGGTCTTATGCTCGGTTCTCCCTCAGCAGTCCTGAAAATCTCAATAACACACCTGCTTCCTTCTTCGCAAATGTGTCCCTGCAATAAGATTACAACAAAAAGTTATAAAACGAAATGGAATCAAAGTATTGCCTCCAAAAAGTAACAATTTAAATCCCCTATTCCCTTGCTAATGAGGGTCGGGGTCTGACTCAGTCGGTACCGCCGCAGGATCGTAATCTGCAGTTCCCAGGTTTGAGTCCTACTGTGCCACTATTGAGTTTTATATCTAACACTCCCCCTCTGTCCTCAGTCAGAAAGGAGACACCGATAGGATTGAAAAGGCTGCCATCCGTCGGATGGGATGTTAAGCCGTGGCCCTGTATGTAGGAAAACCATATCCTATGTACGTTAAGGAACGCACTGTACTGGACAGGAGGCTTCAGTTTGTTTCCTACATCTGTTTAGTGAATGCCCTTCTCCAGCCTTTTCTGAGTCCTTGTGACCTGACCATTTAGCCCGTTCTATACAAAAAAGTGAGACTGAAAGGTAAAACAGAAACCTCATTTTTTGTACATAATCGTCTAACAAGTGAATACTATGGCGGTAGCAATTAAACAAAGGTGACGATATAAGTTGGGTTGCTTTACCTCTGAACAGCACTTTATTTCCACACATTGGGCTAATCGGCCAGGTCACAAGGACCCTGAGGGCTCAGAGAAGGTTGAGGATCCACTGGACAGCAGTTAGGAGACAGATGGAAACCTTCCGACAAAGTCATCCAGTGTGTTCTTTAACGTGCACAAAGTATGTCTCTCCCGCACACGGTGCCCCGGCTTAACGTCCCATTCGATGAACTGCACTCTTTATAAACCCATCGGTGTCCCCTACTGAAAGTGGACGGGGCGAGGAGTAACAATAAAAGCGATCTGATTTTATCCATCATGAAACAGAAAAAAATGACTAATTGTAGATTTAAATATAGCATTTCAGCGTTATATATTTTTACCTCTAAGCCGTCCTCTTCCCAATATAATGCGGCCTAACAAAATCACTGACACCCCCCTCCTTCTTCTCTGTCTCTCGTGCTCCATAACTTATGGACGAACCAAATTTTACGATTTAGGATTTGCTTTTTAAATTTCAACAAAAACTTACGTCAGCAACTTACGTAAGCATTGCTTACGCACAAGGCACTGAAACGAATAGAGGTTATAGATCTTATGTCCTATCTCTTGAATATTTATTAAAAACGTCATCTACTTACTTAACCTAAAACGGTTATTTTTTTGGGGGGAGGGGAGTCGAAAAAGTAATATGTTTTGGCATTGGCATAAAATGGCAATGGCAACTATAATCCATATAAATTTGATCTTCCACCCACTCAATTTCTTTTTGAGTAAGCTCCTAAGTACGAAAATAGAGAATTATCTATTTAATATCATCTGCATTCAGTAAGGGGTATTTTTATTGTTCCTGTTCTGTCATTGGTTGGCAGGGCACATCTGTTCACCCGAAAGTGAATTCTTCATCTCACGAGCCAAAACATACATCTCACTTGACTACAGCACACTTTAAGGGCTCGTAATCTGCAGTTTCCAGGTTCGAGTCCCAGCTGGGTCAGGGTTGAGATTTATCTCCGCAAAACTCTCCGCCCTGCCCACGGTCAGTAGGGGACACCGCTGGGCCTGGAACGGACGCCGTCCGTCGGATGGGATGTTAAACCGTGGCCCGTGTGAGGGAGAGAGTCATACTCTGCGCACGTTTGAGAACACGTGACTAGGTTGGATGGCCTTGACGGGAGGCTTCCATCTGCCTCCCAACAGATGTTCCAGTGAGTCCTATCCCCCAACCTTCTCTGAGCCCTCGGGGTCCTTGTGACCTGGCCATTTAGCCCATAGTGTGCAAAAAAGTGTCGCTCAGAGGTAAAACATTCCAACACAGCCCATTTTACAACTGACTGCAAAAATTTTGAACAGAGAGTTTTATCGTGATCAATGGATAACCATTGGATTTAAGTGCAGGTGACGTCAGTAATTGCTTTGAAATTGAGAGAATTACTTACTTAAGAACAGGTCCGGATAGAGAAAAAAATGAATGGAAGGAGGTAAGTAATGCAGTCCAGCTGGAAAAAAGGAAATGTGGAAGGGAGAGATTGAATTTCTATTGCATTGCAGCATTTTCTCCTTCGTTTTATAGAGGTCTTTAAAAAATTCTTGAAAAATGCGTGAAATATGCACAAGTTTGATATTTTTTTGCCTCCAGTGCCCTTATTAGCCCTTACTTTCTCAAAGAGGAAGTAAGGGCTAACCTCCCTTCCCCCCGCTAGATAGAGTCCCTTCTTAAGAACGCTTTCGATGTTTCTTAACTTGAAAAGTAATAAAACCACTCTCAACATCTATATCAGATTTTAGAGAAAAAATTATCTAGAGAACCACGGGGCCTGAAAACATTTTTTTCCTCTAAATTTGATATCGATGTTCATGATCTTTTGTCGCGGAATTATTATTTTTTTTTCAGATTTTAGAGAACATCATCACTTGTTTTACCACAGTACATTCGCAAAAGATGAATTTGGTTTATTATACACATACACACACACTGTAGTACAGTTAAAAATGCTCTGTTTAACACTTCTTAACTGAAATGCAAACTCTCTTTTATTCTTACCTTACAAGGGTTGTGGCATTGACATGTAGTGCAACCTTGATCATCATAGGATTTGTCAAATCCGTATGTACATAGCAGTTGCTCACAATTAGAAGGAGGACACACTGGAGAAGGTGAGGTTGTCGTCGTAGTCTTGGTGGTGGAAACAGGAGGCGAAACATAAGGTGTTTCTACGTCAAGTGACACAGCAGCTGGTTTAAAAAAATATATGTATAAAATACTTAGAAAAAAAATGAGTTCCTAAACATTTTCTACAATTTAAAACTTCAGTCTGTGCAAGTATATTGTTAATATCAGTACAACATTTTACATTTCTTTTTGTTTTACTCTTGAGTAAAAGGGAAAAAAAAGGTTAGAAGACTACCACATCGCCTCTGGAAAATATCGACACTCGTTTTCAAAGAGAATAAAGGTTTTTATTTCTCGTCTTTTGCACTCTCTAATAGCGGAAATTGGAAATAACGGATAATGGGGAAAATGCAAATAGCAATATTTCATTTGTGCCTATACATCACAAAATAATCTTTCATTTCATAACTTTAAAGCTTATTTAAAAAAAAATTGCTTGCATTTTTACATGAAAAAATTCCATTCCTCTTTAGCAAGGGGGCATTGCCACAGTTTTTGTTTCAAAACAAGCTAAAAATATAGTTCGCTCTAGTTATATTAACGTGAGCTGCAAACAATTATACCAAGCCAACATGTCGCTATATTAAACCATCAATATAAGGAAGCAAAATTCGCGAAAAGTATCGTCCATTATTCATTCCTAAAGGGCTTATAGTAAGATCCCTGTTCGGAGAGCAAAGGATTTAACCCGCAGTCTCAAGTTCTAACTCGCATCTGCATCCACATATATTGGCAACTTTATAACCGACGAAATTTTCCAAATGTTTGAGGTTTCATTATGTTTCAGCAATAGAAAAAATCAGTCTAATGGTTTATTAATGATTAACAATTAACCCTAAAATATACCATGATAAAAAAAAACAATATTTCGGAAAAATATACTTTAGCAAATATTAGGTAAAACTTAATTTGAATGTAATTTTGCACATTCTTTTGAGTAAAATTTGCTCTTTTAAATGCAGTTATATCCGATTCAGGGAAGACACTATACTTTATTAACCAGTCCCTCTCCTCTATACATTATTATTATTATTATTTTATATAAAAATGATAATTCATTCCGTAAACTTCATGATCTCCAAGATTCGAATTTTCACAGATTTAATTTCAGTTTTCTACGCAACACTCGAATAAATTTTTTTTAACTTATATTTGCTTTGTCAGCAAAAATGATTCTTGTTTCATATAGTTTTTTTAAATTTGTAGCTTTATCAAATATTTTTTTAATAATTACTATCGTTGAATTTCACATGTCTTTTTAATATCTAAAGTATATTTTTTCATTCATATCACCATCAATAATGCAGTAATGTTTTCCCATATTCCCACAGATTTTGGGGCGGGGGTGGCTCAGTCGGTAGCGCGCCAGGCTCGTAATCTGTAGTTCCCAGGTTCGAGTCCCAGCTGGGTCAGCGTTGAGATTTATCTCCGCAAAATCTCCCCGCCCTGCCCACGGTCAGTAGGGGACACCGCTGGGCTTGGAAAGGCCGCCGTCCGTCGGATGGGACGTTAAGCCGTGGCCCCGTGTGCGGGAGAGACATACCCTGTGCACGTTAAAGAACACGCTGGATGGCCTTGACGGGAGGCTACCATCTGCTCCCAACAGCTGTTCCAGTGGGTCCCCTCCCCCAGCCTTCTCTGAGCCTTCGGGGTCCATGTGACCTGGCCATTTAGCCCATGGTGTGCAAAAAAGTGCCGCTCAGAGGTAAAACAACCCAACCCAACCCACAGATTTTATCCGCATTGACATGAAACTTTTATCAGCGAAGTGCTTTCAAACGAGGTTATCCTTATTCGCGCAAGGCTTTAATTATAGCCATAATCCTAAACAGAATAGAAGTCTTTATTGAAGGAGCTCTGCTGAATAATCACAGTATAAGGATTTGTAGCAATTCCAGAATCTGCATAATGGCTGTCAGCTTGAAAAATTCCGTCATTTCAAATATTCTCTGTCATAAAGACATAATTTCTTAACTGATGGATAAAAGCTTGAATGTTTCTTTTCCTGTGTTGACTTTATGCTGAAGTTTCACCTTATTCACCGACCTCTACTGCGTCTTATACTAACAAGTTCCTGTTGGGGCCTCTGTGGAAAGTGACTGTTTAGAGGGTAAATATTTTATATTTATTTTGGAAAATTAGAACTGAAAATGTTCTTAAATAATAATAACAATTATCATTTTGTCTGCTGCCTTCAATAGTTGGAAATGGCACAGGCTTTTCTGGACCTTTGAGGACGCTCTGTCAAGTACGGACATCCTCTTTCAATAATAATGAAAATTTTAATGGCAATGCAAATAGCGAAATTTATTAATCAGTGGTTTCCAAGATTGTGACCTGATCTCTACGGAATTTCTTAGTGGCAGTACTTATAAGAACATTTAGATATTCTTTCTAGGTGATGCTTCTTTTGCATAAAATTCTACAATATAGGGCAGTATCCATTATTTTTTCATTAAACTTTTTTTGAACGAAACCTGATTACATGGCAATTGCAAAGTTCCAAAAACTTGTCGTAAGCGGATAATAATTTCTGTTAGGTCGACGTCATTTTATAAGCCTGAAATTTAAGGTGATCACTTTATCAACCTATATCACCATATTCAAAACTAAACAAATCAACGAAGATTAACAATGAAATGAAGTGTTCAAACTTTCGAAAATGAGAAAGAGGGTTTCGGACGGTCTCAGATATTGGATCTCGGATCTGAAACCACTGCTCTAGATACACTGCATGGCCAAAATAAATATTTATTTATAATAATAATAAAAATAATAAATATTTGTCACAGCATTTGCCTCCCCGCATTGCCCACAATGGCGGACGTTTTATGAGATTGTTTCCGTTCCCATACACTTCGGATATTGTGACCCTTGATTTTCCGCTGAGTTCCACCACCTCCGTGGGGCGGGGGTGGCTCAGTCGGTAGCGCGCCAGGTTCGTAATCTGTAGTTCCAGGTTCGAGTCCCAGCTGCATCAGCGTTGATTTTTATCTCAGCAAAATTCCCGCCCTGCCCACTGTCTGTAGGGGACACCGATGGGCTTGGAAAGGCCGCCTTCCGTCGGATGGGACGTTAAGCCGTGACCCCGTGTGCGGGAGAACCATACCCTGTGCACATCAAAGAACACGCTGGATGACCTTGACGGGAGGCTACCATCTGTCTCCCAAAAGCTGTTCCAGTAGGCCCCCTCCTTCAATATTCTCTGAGCCCTCGGTGTCCATGTGACCTGGCCATTTAGCCCACGGTGTGCAAAAAATTGCCGCTCAGAGGTAAAACAACCCAACCCACCACCTCCATTATGGATACACAAGCCCGTCGCACTCCAACGATGAGCCCCCTTTCGATTCAGATCAGCCTTTCTACCCATGTCGCATTTGATTTGCTTTCCGCCATGCCTATACGGCTGGTGTATTGACGTAGAATACCTAAGCCAGCATAAAAATTTCCATACATTGTCATGTGTCGTGATACTTCGATTACGATGCAGTACTGATAATAATTTAACCAGGCAGTGTATGTGAAAGAGATTGGAGATGGATGTGGTCTCTGATGAATGCTTCATGAGTAGGTAGGTTTTTTAATAATATAAGTGATAAGTATTTTAATAATATTTTTCACATTAATTCAAACAATACGCTCAGATATTTCTTCTTTCGGTTCCGCGTGTGTTGGCTGTTTTATTTTGATACTTGGTTTAAATGACAACAAATAGTAGGTACGTAAACATTTCGTCATCAGTGTTAAGGAAAAAGTTTTCAAACATCCTTACCTTGAATGCCAGTACAGAAACGTATGCAAAAATCTGGAGTTTTAAAACGATTTTTGTTTCCTCCACACCCTCCATAAACGAATCTCAAGCAACCCTCTGTGTTAACGTCATAGTACCACCGGGTGTGATCCTCGTTGCAAGGCCCTGCCTCCATAGGTAACCGGCACACATCTAGAATGAAATCGAAACAGTTACGTATTCTATGGTTTTGAAATATTTTATTTATTAATCCATGTCTATAAAAATATTTGTTCAATAGCTATAAATCAGTAGTGTGATTTGCTATTATATTTGCCTACTTTCACATTAAACGTTCTGCATCCCGTGGCCGAGTGGTTAGCGCGCTTGCTACTGATCTACGGGACCTGGGTTCGAGCCCCGGGTAAGGCATGGCTGTTTGTGTCGTTTTTCTGCTGAGGACATGCCATCCTCTCAGATCTTCTACTATGGCATATAAACTGACAGGCTCCTGTCAGACCTCTGTGGCAAGCAGCTGCTTGAGGGGGTATTTATTTTATTTTTTTAAATGTATACTAAATCATGGGCAATAGCTACGTCGTCCACGTCTCTAAAACCTCAGTTTTTAGAGAACTGTCCCTGTATCTTGGGGGCGGGGGGTGGCTCAGTCGGTAGCGCGCCAGGTTCGTAATTTGTAGTTCCCAGGTTCGAGTCCCAGCTGGGTCATCGTTGAGATTTATCTCCGAAAAATACCCCCATCCTGCCCACGGTTAGTAGGGGACACTGATGGGCTTGAAAAGGACACCGTCCGTAGGATGGTACATTAAGCCGTGGCCCCGTGTGCGGGAAAGCCATATCCTGTGCACATTAAAGAACACGCTTCACGGCCTTGACGGGAGGTTTCGTCGACGTCTAAATCTCCAGGTGTTTTATGACGATATTATGACGGATTTTTGTGTCATTTCTCGATTTACATTAATTTAATTAACGCGTTTTTGGAATAACTTGATCACGGTATTCATGGGTTTATTTTTCTCTAAATTTACAGGAACATTTTTGTTTTGTGGAATGGCGCGTTTGCATTCAGCACCGAACACTCGGTGCATGCTGGTGACGTAGTTGAGTGTTGTCTGCGAGGTTAGCCGCTCCACGAGAAAAGTCACACCTCTCCAACATGTTCCCAGCAACAGCGAAAGTCTCATCTCTGTGAGACATAGACTTACCATCAATCTATGCAGAATAACTAAGCAGTTTGCTCTGGACACGCTTAGAGTATGCGATTTGTTAATCCTTTCACCTACTGCGAATTTTTTGTCCCACCTATTTCCCCGCTGTATAACTGCTTTACTTAAATTTAGTTACGTTTCCGGTGGAGTTACGCTTCCGAGAAGAAATGTCCCATTTCTAGTAAATTGAAATCGTAACTGAAGTGTCCAGATTTCAGCCTTCTGAAACAGGGACATTACACATACTGAATTGTCCCGGTTTTTATCCGGGGGTGGGGGTAGCTCAATCGGTAGTTTACCAGGCTCGTAATCTGAAGTTCCCAGGTTCAAGTCCCACCTGAACCAGTGTTGAAATTTATCTCCGCAAAACTCCCCACCCTGCCTTCAGTCAGTAAGAGTACAAGGATAGGCTTGGAAAGGCAGCCGTCCGTCAGATAGGAAGTTAAGCCGTGACACATTATATACCTGCACATAATACCCTGCACATTAAAGAACACGCTGGGTGGCCTTGATGGGAGGCTACCATCTGTCTCCCAACAGATGTCCAGCGCGTTCCTTCCCACAACCTTCTCTGAGCGCTCGGGGCCCTTGTGACCTGGCCAATTTGTACATTGTGTGCAAAAAAGTGCAGCTCAGACGTAAAACAACCCAACCCGGATTTTATCAACCGAAATTGAACACCCTAATAATGGCAGTCGATTGGGTTTTTATATTTTACACATATTTCAATATATATTTATAAATACTGTGTCCGATTGGGTAGGCACGTGCTTGGGCAACGACCCCATAGCCTTCCGCCAAGGCCATCCAGCGTGTTCTTCAATGTTCAGGGTATGTCTCTCTCTCACATTAGGCACGGCTTAATTTCCCATCTGACAGACGGCGGCCTTTCCAAGCTAATCCTTGTATTCTTTCTGACTGAAGCACGTCTTCCATAAAATGCTGTCTTACGTCAGTTTTCCGAAATGCCGCTTCATTCATTCTTGGCGAAAATTTAATTATTTCCCAAACTTTTGGCGAATTTTATATTTTAAACAAATTTCGACTTCCTGTAATTCCTCAAACTCTTGACAGCTCTGTCCCAAATTTCGTACACGTGTTTCCTCTGTATTACCACGCGTTGCATTAAAATTCCTTTCCCTCTCTATAACAGAACATTGTTTAGAACTTCGAGTATCTTTTGCTCCATTTTTGTATTTTATAGATTAAAAATCTTCATTTAACACTTTTGGAACCCTTCTCCCCCTCCAATAACTATCCAAATACTGAATCACTCGATCCAAAATTTATTGCGGGTTTTCCTTTGACAACCTCGTGTTTCTTAAAAACTTGGAGTCTAACTGTCTGGTAGAACCTGATTTAGAGTCTAAATCCACTTTTAATTTGGGGGAGGGGGTGGCTCAGTCGGTAGTGCGCCAGGCTCGTAATCTGTAGTTCCCAGGTTCGAGTCCCCAGCTGGGTCAGCGTTGAGATTTATCTCCGCAAAATTCTCCGCCCTGCCCACGGTCAACAGGGGACATCGATGGGCTTGGTAAAAGCAAAATCCGCATGATGGTACATTAAGCCGTGGCCTCGTGTGCGGGAGAGCCATACCCTGTGCACGTTAAAGAACACGTTTCACGGCCTGGACGGGAGGCTACCATCTGTCTCCCAGTGGGTCCCCTCCCCCAACCTTCTCTGAGCCTTCGGGGTCCCGAAAAAGTGCCGCTAAGAGGTAAAACAACCCAAACCACTTTTAATTTGAACTTAACATGAAACTTCTGATAAAATATTCCAAAAGGAATAAAAAATTCTTTTAGTTATTAGCCTTCCTTTTGCACATAAAATCCTGTTTGTTTAGTGAGTTACACAACTTCAGAGCAATTATTATCCATGAGCAACTGTAAAAACATGCACAAAGTTGGATTCAGAAAAACAATTATCAGGAGGGAGCGAAACCTTACTGGTATCAGTCCCAGGCATAGACCAACTGCTTGGAAACGGATCCACAAAGAACAACGAATCTCTTGACCAATATTAAAAAATATACTTAACAGAAAAACTGTATGGGGATCGAACAGTTGATATAGATAATAGCCTGGGTTGGGTTGTTTTACCTCTGAGCGGCACTATTTTTGCACACAATTTGCTAAATGGCCAGGTCACAAGGACCCAAAAGGCACAGAGAAGTTTGGGTGAGGGGACCCACTGGAACAACTATTGGGAGACAGATGGAAGTCTCCCGTCAAGGCCATCTAGCATGTTCTTTAACGTGCGCAGGGTATGGCTCTCTCTCCCACACGGGGCCACGGCTTAACGTCCCATCCGACAGACGGCAGCCTTTCCAAGCCCATCGGTGTCCCCTACTGACCGTGGGCAAGGCGAGGAATTTTGCGGAGATAAATCTCAACGCAGGCTCATCTGGGACTGGAACCTAGGAACTGTAGGTTACGAGCCTGGCGTGTTACTGACTGAACCACCCCTTCCCGGCCGGTGCAAACATAGTTCGGACTCGAACCTAGGAACATCAGCTAGGTTTCAAATCATCTACTGACTAGATTATGGTTACTTAGCAAGGCTGCGGCTAGTGGGCCATCTTCTTCCTACCCCCTTCCTTCTCTCGAGAGAATGTTAAACACATATGTACATATTAATCATATTTTTCAAGAAACCTTTTTAAAAACTACTAAAATGGAGGAAAAATTTATATTTCGGAACTATTTCGGTTCGATCCAGTCACTCCCTACTCCTAGTCACCCATCAAAACACATTGATTTGTTTTTCAGATCTGATTATAACACTTGGAACGTCTTGTATCAAAACAATTTTTAAAAAACTCAATGTAGTGTATTATTTTATTATTTGAATTTGAAATGAAGTCTTACCTTTTCTTAGCCTTTCTTGGCGCCATAATTAACCTTTTTGGCACCCATTGCCGGACTCAGTCCGACTTTGCTATTTCCTCGTTTTGGTCCAGCATCGGATTGAGAGAGATTTTGGACATTTGCTGTCCAAATTCGCTCTGAATCCGATGCTGGACAGAAGTCCGACTAATGTTAACCATTTGCTGGTTAACATTAATCGGACTTGTGTGTGGTTGGCAGGGGAAAATTTACACTCCTTAGTGTAGCAACTAAGTTTCTGCTCAAGGAAATCACTGCCATAATACATGGCTTTGCATCATCATAATTAATCACATAAGCAGAAGATAAATATCGTTATTAATTGCAAACAATTCAACCTACCTTCGTTGCTACCAGGTGTCACTTCAGGCTGTGGAGTTGTGAACTCTGCAAAGGTTATGCAGCTTAGAGTTAGATTAAAAGCATTCTATCAAATGGTTAATTTCAAATACATCGCATTAAAAATAATCACTGCAAAATTAATCTAAACAACATTTCAGTCCAAACTAACTTTAACATCAATTAGAATTCAGTTTTATTAGCAAATTCACACCAATTTTATTACAACACTCATAAATTAAAAAAAAGGCAGGCGTTTCAAATTTTCATATTATGATATTAACAATGATAAAAGACAAATGGCTTAGCATGATAAAAGACAAATGGTTTCTCAAACAAAATGGGGCAGGGGTGGCTCAGACGTTAGCGCGCCGTGCTCGTAATCTGCAATCCCTAGGTTCCAGTCCCAGCTGGGCCAGCGTTGAGATTTATCTCCACAAAACTCTCTGCCCACGTTCAGTAGTGGACACCGATGGACTTGGAAAGGCCGCCGTCCGTCGGATGGAACATTAAACCGTGGCTCCTTGTATTTAAGAGCCATACTCCGTGCACATTAAAGAACACGCTAGATGGCCTTGACGGGAGGGTACCATCTGTCTCTCAACAGCTTTTCCAGTGGGTCTCCTCTGCCAACCTTTTCTGAGACTTCGGGGTCCATGTGACCTGGCCATTTAACCCAAGGTGTACAAAAAATTGCCGCTCAGAGGTAAGACAACCAACTACAAACCCAAACAACTATAATTGCACTCCTAACAGGAACAAACTTAACAATAAACAATATCTTGATATAGACAATGCAGAATAGCACAATACAATTAAAAAAATATATGATGATGCATACTTATGTCATGCTATGTAATAAAATATTACTCAAGAGACTATTATTGAAATGACAGAAAATTTATAATTGGTTCAAATTCATCTATTTGATATTTTCGGATTATATTAAAACATTTAGAATGATTTTCAAAAGGTTAAATTTAAGCTGCCTTAAAGTTGAATTATATCCTTTTTTAAATATTTACATATTATGACATAACCAATATTGTGACAAAAAGCAGTATCTATTTATGTGCTGATAATATCATTCTCGTAAAGAATAATAATAATTGTAAAACAGCTTTACATGAACTATATTTGAATAACATTATTAGATATTTTCAGTGGTACAGTCGCTCAAAAAAATATCCGAATAATATGGTTGATTAGAGAATTGAGCAAAAATATCTGGAAACGATTTTTTTAGAAATTAGTGATCTGGCAACTTTCGTGTCACGTGACACGAAGGTTGCCAGATCTCTAATTTCTAAAAATCTCGCTGCCAGATATTTTTTCTGAATTCTATAATCAACTATAGTGTTCGGATACTTTTTTTTGAGCGACTGTACACCTTTGGGGATGCTTTGATACAGCTTCACCCCTTTCGTCAAATAATCGAAACCTATTCCCATTTGATATTCTGCCAACATATTGCACAAATAGTGTTAATTTCCAATATAATTATTTAAGCATAACGCATAATTAGTAAAATTAACTAAAGCTAGAAAATTTTTAACTTTCTTATGGGATTGGGTTGGATTATTTTACCTCCGTGCGTCCCTTTTTTCCGGAAAACGAGTTAAATGGCCAGGTCACAAGAACCCAAAGTGCTCAGAGAAGAAAGGGAACTAGTGTACCAAGCTCGGATCCAGGAAAAAATTTGAGGATACAACAATCAAGCCGGAAAAATATCGGAAGGCCTATATTTATTATTGCCCTTTCAGATGCAAGAGACTGGGTTTGTAATACATTACAACGTTTCCCTCTTCTCTTTACAGTTGTGTTTCAAAACATTTCTTGAAAAATGCATAAAATATAAAGAAAGTTAATAATTTTTCCCTCTCTTACTCATGACTAGCATTCTGAAAGGGGAAGAGAGCATGGTACCCTTGGTTCTCCCTCTGGACCTGGTATCCTCCCGCCAAGGCCATCAGTTCTGTTCAAGGGCCATCAGTTCTAGTGCAACACGGAGGATGCATACTAAAGCTGTGTGTACGAGATGTATGGCCTCATGTCCTGCCAATATTATTTCATGCTTTTCATTTCTTAAAGGTCCAAATTTTATATTCTTTTCATTAACAGTCTTCTACATCCAGGTGCTTGCATATATGTATGCGCATGCTCAGAATAAATATTACTTATTGAAACTTTGATATAAAGAAATATGGGTTTAAATTTTGGCTCTGTTGTGTAACATAGTACTGTTGTACGGTAGCAAGAATTTCTTCAGGAAGGTCAGTAAACAAATTAATGTTTCAATATGGAAATAGAGCTGTTAATTAACGAGCACGTTGTGAATACAGAGAATAGATTTTATGGTTGGGTTGTTTTACCTCTAAGCGGCACTTTTTTGCTCACAATGGGATAAATGGTCAGGCCACAAGGACCCGAAGGCTCAGAGAAGATTGGGAGAGGGGATCCACCGGAACAGCTGTTGGGAGAGATGATAGCTTCCCGTCAAGGCCATCCAGGGTGTTCTGTAACGTGCACAGGGTGTGGCTCGACTGTACATGGGGCCAAGGCATAACGTCCCATCCGACGGACGGCGGTCTTTCCAAGCCCATCGGTGTCCCCTATTGACTGATGGCAGAGCTGGGAGTTTTCCGAAGATAAATCTCAACGCTGACCCATGGATGGGCAGCGAATAGAGCAATCATGCATGCGACATACCATAATACAACTAAAGATATCCAAAAACAATATGAGAAAAAAGGGAAACTTATTATTGAAATTACACGTAAAAAAAGTCATTTTTCATATTAGTAAAATCAAATAACTTGTCTCTGAAAACAAAAGAAAGCGTGAAAAAAATGAAGATTGCGTTTCATTAAAGACAAAAAAAACATTAATTTTTCATTCATCTGTATTATCTATCTGAAATTAATTTTTCATTCAATTTTTACAAGGGAAGGCAATTGCTTCTCTTGCACTCGCCCAACCCCCGGTGACCCCATGGTATCTTAAAATTTCCAATTTTTTTATATGTTTGAGGCTTTTTTTAGTGTTTTCAGTCTCTGGTTTCCTGTAGCTTTTTTAAAATATATATACTGCTCACAAAAATTAGGGGATATTTCATCGCTTCATATTCATTTTGAAATATCCCCTAATTTTTGTGAGCAGTATACTTTATTCAAGTCTTGTGTGTGTCGGAGGGTTGGAGGGGAGGGGATGGGGGTATAACCTGAACCTCACCTTGGATACCCCACTGCCGATGCACATATCATTATTTGTCAATCTTACAAATCTTACATTGGAAATCTTCTAAAAAAAGAAATGTGTAAAGTAGATTGAAGTCAGTGTGTTTTGAAAAAGATATTTCTCTTGTTGATTGAGTTCCTTATGAGCATTGTGAAAAACATGAATCCTTATATGCGTTCGCCGTCCCGTACTGAGTTTTGCTGCCCGTGGGATATGAACCCACTACCACTTGATCACATGCCAGATGCGCTGACCGTTGAGCTATCGCTGCTCGCTCATGTTTCAGCTAATTGAGACTATAAACTTCCCCGATAAAGTCGCTCGTAGCACCATCTATGATCGGGAAAGGTCGCCATGTCACCACGGGATTTAAAATATTATATATAGTCAAAAGGCAGGATATTCGGAGCTCTCTGTCAAATGGCTCTATTCACAACTGCACTTATTAATGAACTACCTGACCAAAATATTTCTATCTTGAAACACTGAATTGCTTTTCCCCCTTCCCGGAAAGGTTTTGCTCCCTAAAAACTATTTTAGCCCCCCTCCCTTCCCTCTAAAAAAATTCCTACTGTGCCAAAGCTGAATCCCATGATAAAGATGATAAAGGGTATCGTTATTCACCCTTTACCTCATCTCACTCACTAACAATCAGTTATATACTTTGATTAGTAAGTTTGGTGATAAACAAAGAAAAAACTAAAGTGATGAAAATTGGTCAAGCAGGCTATGATTCAGTTGATCTGAATGGTTGCAGTCTTGAGCAGGTGTCGCAGGTTAATTATCTTGGGAGCTATGTAACAGATACTGGTGATGTAGGGATTGCTACTGGAACTTTTAAGAATCTGTGGACAATATGGAGAAATAGGCTTATACACCTAAAGACCAAAATTAGACTGTATAATAGTTTGGTTTTTTAGGGTTAGTTATGTTAGTGAAACTTGGACGTTTTGTAAACAAGATAACAGGAAACTAGATGCTTTTGATTCTAGATACTTACGCAGTATGTTGAGTATTAGGTGGTTCAACTTTGTAAGTAATGATGTGGTTCGGCAAATGACTTGGCAATCTCCTTTAAGCATCATATTGTGCAGAGAGAGACTCCATTGGTTTGGCCATGTTGCCCGTATGGATAATTATAGATTGGTGAATAGGGTTATGAATAGTGTGTCTAAAGGTCTCAGAAAGAGGGGGAGACCTAGGATGCGGTGGACAGACAATGTCAAACAGGACCTTATTAGAATTGGTGTGCAGTGGCCAGATGCAGCAGATGTAACTCAGGACAGATATGCTTCGAGAACTAAATTGCACGGTCTGGTTGGACCTCTCTAGCCAATGGCTGCTTGAGGATGATGATGATGATTCTCATCTACAAAGGGGCGGGGGTGGCTCAGTCGGTAGCACGCCAAGCTCTTAATCTGCAGTTCCTCAGGTTCGAGTCCCACCTAGGCCAGTGCTGAGATTTATTTCCGCTGAATTTTCCGCTCTGCCCTAGGTTAGTAGAGAACACCGATGTACTTAGAAAGGCCGCCTTCCATCGGATGGGAACTTAAGCTGTATTCCTTATGCAGGAGACCCATACCCTGCCTATCTAGCCTGTCAAAGATCACGCCAGATGACCTTGACGGGAGGATACCATCGATTTCCTAACAGCTGTCCAGTGTATCCCATTTCCACAACTTTCTTTGAGTCCTCTGAGTCCTTGTGACCTAGTCAGTTTGCTTATTATCTGCAAAAAAAAGGTGCGCCCAGAGGTAAAAACAACCCAACAACTCATCTATCCCATACGAGTAAGTTTTGCCAGAGCTTACCAATCCTAAATTCGTCTACTGCTACTTGCGTTGTGACTGATTGTCCACATCGCCTTTCGCATTCAGAGAAAGAGCCGAAGTTGTTATCATTTCCTCCACAGCCACTGAAGTAGAATCGACGACATTCGCCAGCTTCATAGTCGTAAAACCATCTCACTCTTAAGTCGTAGCAGTTACCCATTTCTTGAGGCTGATGACAAATATCTTTTTCTGAAAAATTAAAAAAAAATCAAAATGAATACCATTTAACACATGTGGGTTTTTATTTCCATTAAAATTACATAAATGAAGTTATATTTCTGTAAAATTATGATGGTAATGAACACGTAAAGGACATGAAATTCGAAGCACAGAAGTTCAGTAACTCCAAATAATAACATTTCCTTCCTTTAAAGTGTGGTAAAATAAATTATTACTTCTAATCGGAGTTAAGACACCATGTGTTATTAATATACAAGAATATTGTTGCTCCAAAAAATGGCAAAGATTTTTTTCAACACAATCTTTTTTGGGCGAGTGATTTATCAAAGTTATTATTTCTGTTCACTTATTGGGGGAGTCGTCCAATAGCCGAGTGGTTAGCGCGCTTGGTTACTGATTTAAGGGACCTGGGTTCGAGACCCGGATAAGGCATGGATGTATGTTTTGTTTTTCTGCTGAGGTCCTGCCATCCTCACAGACCTTCTACTATGGCATATAAACTAATAGGCTCCTGTCAGATCTCTGTGGCAAGCAGCTGCTTGAGGGGTATTTAGTTTTTATTTTATTTTATATGCGTAACTGAAGAATGAAATATTTAGCTTACCATCTTTTGGTACTTCAGCTGTTATGAAGATCTGTTTCTTGCACCGATTCTGACAGTTCTCTCTGCTGTTGAAACGATTGGCATTACCATGGCAACCAGTAAACAGGAATTCATAACATTCATCTGCTGAATGATCGTAGTACCATTGGACGAAAGAACTGCTACAAGAGCCTTTGACCACTGGAAGCTTGCAAATATCTGTAACAACACGTATTCGTTATTCAAATCTCTAGAGAAACTGAAAACAACTGGCATTATTTAAGCTCAATATAAATACCAAAGGAGAATCATCATATACAAAAATATGCGTTTCCGAACGGATGATTCAGTGGAAGGGAAAGAACCCAATATACGTCTGTTTCTTCTACGGCTGTGGTGATGTCATGCATTGAGAAATTGTTATGGGCAGATTTCGACGTCTTGCAACTTCACAATTATTTAACCGATTGGTTCGAAATTTCTTCCGCTGGTGCCCCTTGTGCAGTCCTGTGTTGGGTGAAAAGATCGGGTTCGTATCTGTGGTGGGACGAGATTGATCCCCTACCGCAGGGGTGCTCAACGTGGGGTACGCGGTGAAATATTTTAGGGTACGCCGTGAGAGGTCAAAAGTCGCTAGATCTAGTATCAAAGTCGTTAAGTTGGCATTATTATATTATAACTGTAGTTTTATCTATCTATATAAGTGGTACACTATTTACATATACATTTCCAGGGGGTACGTGAGGCATAAAAAGGTTGAGAACCACTGCCCTACCGAATACCAAAGATCTGAAGGCGCTGCCATTGCTTGGGCTGCGTTGGAAAGTTGTGAATGGAGGATTACTTGCCAAACCTTTGGTGGGAAAAGTTATTGTTGGAGATCGGAGCTTCTTTCGTCCCAATTTGTGGTAGGGATGTACATAGCTAGATAAAGATTATTTATCGTATGACCTTTTCTTTCGATAATCATATAGAATTAGTTCAATTTGTATGTTCTTCTGTTTGCTTATTTTAATTTTATCACACGAAAAAAAATCAGCAAACGATGAAGTATCTAACTTCATCATATGCTGATAAGGGAACTTGAAAAAAAAAATTAAGAGGGGGCCAAATGATTAGATTACTCCGTAACTAACTGAAAAGGCGTTCTGGTAATATACACTTTCTCTCCTCATTTGGGTGGTCATAGTACCATTACTGGGATCAGGGGCCGGATTTAGGGTGGGGGGACGCAAGGGGTCACGTGTTCGATTGTGTTTCCTTCCCACCTCTCAATTTTTTTTCTAGATCAGGGCCTGTCTGGTATTAATTAAAATAATGATTTTTTTACTCTGTCTTTTTTCTGGAATAATATTCACAATGATTGTTTTAGGTGAACACAATGTAAATAGCAAAACTTGCAAAACAATTTGTAAAGCAACACATATAAATAAAGGAAGTTAAAAAAAGAAAAAAAAAGGCAATAACAAACCATGCTGGTTATTAAAATAATAAAATTTTTGCCACTTGTATAAACAAGTTTATGATAATTATTGCTTAAATAAAAATCAGATAATAAAAGTATTTAATAAATACAATTATACTAGGGTATGAACAATTAATGCTAAAATAAGACCAAGGTAACAAATTTCAATGTACTGTCATAATTGTAAGAACAGTACAACGTATCAACATATTAGCTTTTAAAACTTGAGTTAAATATTAAAATTATTAATTTATATAAAATAAAACTCTCTGCTAATTATATGTGGCTTAGCAGCAGGTATTATGTGAGGATAATCGCAATGTGGAAATTTTGGAATTAATAAATACCTTGTGAGGCTCCACACATTCTTTCACAATCTTTCCTAGCTCTAAAACGATTACCATTTCCATGACAACCGCCATATTGAAATTCTTTGCAGACGCCATCAGCTATGTCATAAAACCAAAGTTGCTCTTTCTTAGAACACGGTCCAGGATCTTTGGGCATCGCGCAAAACTCTAAATGGGAAGGGAAAGAAATCAAAATATGAACGTTCTGTTCAAATGTACTGAACTAGCTTTTCGAAACACACAAGAAAAAATATTATCCGATATTTAACGCTCCATTCATGTTTTTAATGTCTTCAAACTACAGTATCATTTTTTTCTATTTTTAAGCATATTCCGCAAAAGTTCCTGAAAAGTCCCTCCCTGTTTCAATAGAAGAGAGAAAATGTTCTGTAAACATGGAACGACTGAATCGTTAGCTGAAAATACTGAGTTTTGCTGCCCGTGGGATATGAACCCACTACCACTTGATCACATGCCAGATGCGCTGACCGTTGAGCTATCGCTGCTAGCTCATGTTTCAGCTAATTGTGATTATAAACTTCCCCGATAAAGTCGCTCGTAGCACCATCTATGATCGGGAAAGGTCGCCATGTCACCACGGGATTTAAAATATTATATATAGTCAAAAGGCAGGATATTCGGAGCTCTCTGTCAAATGGCTCTATTCACAACTGCACTTATTAATGAACTACCTGACCAAAATATTTCTATCTTGAAACACTGAATTGCTTTTCCCCCTTTCCGGAAAGGTTTTGCTCCCTAAAAACTATTTTAGCCCCCCTCCCTTCCCTCTAAAAAAATTCCTACTGTGCCAAAGCTGAATCCCATGATAAAGATGATAAAGGGTATCATTATTCACCCTTTCCCTCATCCCACTCACTAACAATTAGTTATATACTTAGATTAGTAAGTTTGGTGATAAGCAAAGAAAAACCTAAAGTGATGAAAATTGGTCAAGCAGGCTATGATTCAGTTGATAAAGGGTATCATTATTCACCCTTTCCCTCATCCCACTCACTAACAATTAGTTATATACTTAGATTAGTAAGTTTGGTGATAAGCAAAGAAAAACCTAAAGTGATGAAAATTGGTCAAGCAGGCTATGATTCAGTTGATCTGAATGGTTGTAGTCTTGAGCAGGTGTCGCAGGTTAATTATTTTGGGAGCTATGTAACAGATACTGGTGATGTAGGGATTGCTACTGGAACTTTTAAGAATCTGTGGAGAGTATGGAGAAATAGGCGTATACACCTAAAGACCAAATTTAGACTGTATAATAGTTTGGTTCTTTTTAGGGTTAGTTATGTTAGTGAAACTTGGACGTTTTGTAAACAAGATAACAGGAAACTTGGACGTTTTGTAAACAAGATAACAGGAAACTAGATGCTTTTGATTCTAGAAACTTACGCAGTATGTTGAGTATTAGGTGGTTCAACTTTGTAAGTAATGATGTGGTTAGGCAAATGACTTGGCAATCTCCTTTAAGCATCATATTGTGCAGAGAGAGACTCCATTGGTTTGGCCATGTTGCCCGTATGGATAATTATTGATTGGTGAATAGGGTTATGAATAGTGTGGGTTGGGTTGTTTTACCTCTGAGCGGCACTTTTTTGCACACCATGGGCTAAATGGCCAGGTCACATGGACCCCGAAGGCTCAGAGAAGGTTGGGGGAGGGGACCCATTGGAACAGCTGTTGGGAGACAGATGGTAGCCTCCCGTCAAGGCCATCCAGCGTGTTCTTTAACGTGCACAGGGTATGGCTCTCCCGCACACGGGGCCACGGCTTAACGTCCCATCCGATGGCCTTTCCAAGTCTATCGGTGTCCCATACTGACCGTGGGCAGGGCGGGGAATTTTGCGGAGATAAATATCAACGCTGACCCAGCTGGGATTCGAACCTGGGAACTACAGATTACGAGCCTGGCGCGCTACCGACTGAGCCACCCCCGCCCCATGAATAGTGTGCCTAAAGGTCTCAGAAAGAGGGGGAGAACTAGAATGCGGTGAACAGACAATGTCAAACAGAACCTTATTAGAATTGGTGTGCAGTGGCCAGATGCAGCAGATGTAACTCAGGACAGATATGCTTCGAGAACTAAATTGCACGGTCTGGTTGGAGCTCTCTAACCCATGGCTGCTTGAGGATGATGATGATGATTCTCATCTACTAAGGGGCGGGGGTGGCTCAGTCGGTAGCACGCCAGGCTCTTAATCTTGGTACGAACGAGTGCAAATCTACAGACATGTGACAAGAACATTTTGGACGCCCTCTCTGTACCTTCACAGACCCTTAGGACATCAGAGGACCACACGTTGAGAATGCCAGATAGTGTTTTAAAACCTCATCGCCCACCCAACTGTGTGGCAGGATGATTCAGTTGGTAGGCAGGATATTCGGATCCTGATCTAATAGTTCTCAGATTGAACTCAGATTGATTGATTCTCAGATTGATTGATCGTAATCTATAGTTCTCAGATTGAAGTCCCACCTGGGTCAGCTTTGAAATTTATCTCTACAAAACTCCCCTCCCTGCACTTGGTCAGTACGGGATACCGATGCGATTGGAAAGGCTGCCATCGGCCGGATGGGACGTTAAGCCGTGTCCCTGTATGCAGGAGAGCCATACCGTGAACATGTTAAAGCAGATTACTTCACCACTCCCCTTGATGGGAGGTTATCATGTGTCTCCTAACAGCTGTACAGTAGGTTCCCCTCCCAGCAACCTTCTATGAACCCTCAGGGACCTTGTGACATAACCCATTGTGTGTAACCCAATTATAGTTATTGAGCCATTTAATCCCTGCGCAGCAAGATGAATAACGATACAATGCGTGTGTCGTCTCATACTCGTAATCAAAATGTTCCTAGGCCTTACCTTTATTTGTGAGTGCGGAGCAACGTCGACGACATTCCTTCTTGGTCTCAAAGTTGTTTTGATTTCCGTCGCAGCCTCCATAGACGAACTGCTTGCATTGCTTTTCCTGCTGATCATAATACCATCGAGGGAAAGATGCTCTGCAGGGGCCAGCTACACGAGGTTGCTCGCAGACATCTGTAACAATTTCAAATTTAATCTACGAAATAATGAGTACAACATTAAAAATGCATCTTCCGCGTCACGGAAACGTACATAGTATTATATGTGTCGTGGTCGAATCTTTGTGGCATACGTCCCTCCCTCGGCTCAGTCGGTATCACGCTAGGCTCATAATTTTATGTTCTGAAGTTCCAGTCCCAACTACGGGAAACGTTGAGATTTGTCTCCGCTAACCCCGACACTTCCCTCGGTGAAAAGGAGGACACCGATCGTCTTGGGGACAATCGATGTCCTCTTTCTCACAGAGAGGGATGATCGCCGTCCGTTGGATGGGACGTTAAGCCGTATCCCGTGTGCAAGAGAACCATTCCCTGTGCACATTAAAGAGCCCGTTGGATGGCCTTAACGGGAGGCTACCGTGTTTCTTCTAACAGTTATACAGTGAAGCAATTTCCCTAAACCTTCTCTGATCCCTTGGTCTTTGTGACCTGGCCATTTAGCCTACCAAGGGCAAAAAAAAAAAAATTGTTGCTCAGAGGTAAAATAACCCAGCAACTCGAGGGTGTCACATGATACATACCTCGCAAGGAAACGGAAGGAATGCCCCTTAATGTCCAGTGAGAACTATGAAACATCTCACTCTGAGCTTGCATTACAGCAGATATGAGTGTTTCGACTCGACATGTGTGGGTTTGCATAGTAACTGGAAGAGTAGATAAAGTCCCTCATGACAATTCGTAGGATGAAGATGATCGTGTGTTGACTTCGGATTAATTGGCTTAAGCCTCTAATTGGATGGAGATTCCGTAATGTCTTTTAACTGGGTCCATGGATTAGGGTTAGCTAGTGTTAACGCAATTAGTAATTTATAATTGCTTACCGAGAGAACTTATTACCTCAACCTGATAATAATGGTTGTTGTTGTGATGTTTCTGTACTGATAAAAAATACATACTTGGAACCTGTAGATATCGTTAGGGTTTTCCTCAATTAATTAGATTCTATCATTGAGCGCAACATATGTCACCCAGGCTGACGACCACGCGAATATCCTGATAATGTTCTTTGAGACGAGAATTTTCAGAAAATGATTCGCCCTTTATTTTGGACATAACTTTCAATAGGTCAATAGGTCCTGTGCCTAAAGCCAAAGAAAATTAAAGAGCCTACAAAAAAAATTTCGACCATGTTTCTTTCCTTTTTATGATAAAACCTGTAACAAAGTTCCCTCCTTGAATAAAGAGTGATTAAATTAGCTGTTACGATCTGTTACACACCGTTTTACTATCTGGGAAAAACTATTCAAGATAATTTTGATTATCCATCTACCCACTGAAATCAATATAACCATAAAAGCCACCAAAGGGCTTATGAAACAAAAGTGCCTAGGGCAGGCCTGGACAAACTACGACCGGCGCAGGCCTTGATTACCAACTAGGCCCCTAAAGACCAGACTTAGGGTCATTATTTTTAAGAGTCCCCAAATTCTATAGATCAGGGGTGGGCAAATAGCGGCCCGCGGGCCACATTCGGCCTGCTAAGAGTTTTTTGTGGCCCGCCAGACAGTCAGAAAAATCCGCCTTGAACTGAGATTTCCTTCCCGTTCGCGACCGAAGATTCGTCTCGTATTTTCCACTAGGATGGCCACGTCAATACGCATGCGAAGTGTAGATACGAAAACAATTGCCCACCCCTGCTATAGATCATTTCTTCATATTAGACTCTTTTTTTCAACTACAAACAAATGCACTTACCCAAAGACTTTTGGCTGGCACAAGATTTTTCGCAGATTTCTTTGCTAGCGAATCGGTTGTTGTTTCCAAGACATCCGCTGTAGGTGAATTTTGAGCACGTCCCTGTTGCAGCGTCGTAGTACCACGAAGGAAATTTTCCTTCACAGTGACCATCTACTTTAGGGAGCAAGCAAACACCTGCAAAAGAGATATATTCAAAATGAAACAAGGTAAACTAAAATATCACTATTAACATATTTAAGAAAGATAACTTTAGACAGTGGAGAAACATCTATGGCAAATTTAAAAGCAACTGAGACAATCAGACTGTGCAGTATCGATTCTGATGATTGGTTGGTTGAGCTATCCATCACTTGTCTATCAGCCGATGATCCATGAAGTCATCGTTGATTGATGAGTGACTGATAGCTCACTGAAATGATTTTCGACAGGGATTCCCAACCAATTTGACTCTTAGCCGTGAGTCGCGCATCACTGAAAGTAATTATGTACAGTCGCTCAAAAAAGTATCCGAACGCTATGGTTGATTACAGAAATCAGAAAAAAATATCTGGCAACGATTTTATTTAGAAATTAGTGATCTGGCAACCTTCGTGTCACGTGACACGAAGGTTGGGAGATCACGAATTTCTGAAAAAAATCGTTGCCAGAAATTTTTTTTGATTTCTGTAATCAACCATAGCGTTCGGATACTTTTTTTGAGCGACTGTACTCCCACTGAAAACCAACATCACAGACGGTTCATCCGTTTAACCACCCTGGGGATCTCCCATTGAAAAAAAATGCAAGAAATAAATGAATGTGAAGTATAATATTTATTTCTTGTCTTATCTAAAAAAACTTAATGGAATTTTTATATTCGTTTTGCCATCATTATTTGCGGGTTGGTTGTCCGATTGGTTGGAACCGTTTTGGTCCGAAACCAAGAATTGGTTTTGATTGGTTGGGAATCCCTGTCATAAATCATTTCAGTGAGCTATCAGTCACTCATCAATCAACGATGACTTCATGGATCATCCATCGGCTGATAGACAAGTGATGGATAGCTCAACCAACCAATCATCAGAATCGATACTGCACAGTCTGATTGTTGTGCTGACAATTAAAGCATTCACTTTGGGACTCAGCGTTGCATCATCCGCTTTAGTTTACACAATATTATTAATTTGTTCCTCGTAATCTTAATACTACATATGATGACGATTACACACATGCGCAGAAATACAATAGCAATGAATTAGAAGTCAGAGTGACCCGTTAGACATGATTGGCAGATTCATCAACCCAACAAATAGTCGAAGACTTGCTCTTTCTGTACAGTAGATTGTTGGGCTGTTTTATCTCTGAGCAGCACTTTTTTGTACACAATGGGTTAAATGGTCAAGTTATAAGGACCCCGAAGACTCAGCGAAGGAGACCCAGAGGAACAGCTGTGCGGAAACAGATGGCAGCCTCCCATCAAGGCCATCCAGCGTGTTCTTTAACGTGCACAGGGTATGGCTCTCCCGCACAGGGGATCACCGCTTAACGTCCCATCCGACGGACGGCGGTATTTCCAAGTCCATCGGTGTCCCCTACTGACCGAGGGCAGGGCTGGGAATTTTTCGGAGAGAAATCTCAACGCTGACCCAGCTGGGACTCGAACCTGGGAGGGGAGGGCTGGTTCAGTCGGTAGCGCGCCAGGATCGTAATCTGTAGTTCCCAGGTTCGAGTCCCAGCTGGGTCAGCGTTGAAATTTCCTCCGTCGGATGAGACGTTTAAGTCATGATCCGTGTGAGGGAAAGTCACACCCTGTGCGCGTTAAAGAACATGCTGGATGGCCTTGATGGGAGGCTGCCATCTGTCTCCCAACAGCTGTTCCTGTGGGTCTCCTTCGCTGAGCCTTCGGGGTCCTTGTGACATGGCCATTTAGCTCATGGTGTGCAAAAAAACGCCGCTCAGAGGTATAACAACCCAACAACGAACCTGGGAACTACAAATTACGAGCTTGGCGTGCTACCGACTGAGTTCCCCCCCCCCCCCAAGTAGTGCTCAGTAAGTCCTTTAAATTAATAGAGAAAACAGAAGGTGTAGAGAGTATATTTCGGCAAGAAAGCTTCGCTTACCTGCTCCTTCGGGTGCTACGCATACTTTCTCACACTGATCTTGGGAGTTGAACACATTCCCATTGCCTTCGCAGCCACCGTACCAGAAACGGCTGCAACCTCCGTAGACTAAGTCAAAGAACCATTTCACAGTATAATTTCGGCATGGCCCTGGGTCCTTTGGCAAATGGCAGACAGCTAGAATAATAAAAGAGACTTAAATTCTATGAAAAAGAAAAATTCTCTTTTAAAAACAAAGTCTGCAAAGAAATTTCATAATATATACAAAACTTAACAGAATCATCGAGTTTTGGTGTCCGGGACAAATCCTACCAATACAAAAAGTAACACAATTCACTGTTTAATGCAGCTGTGGTAAAAGACAGAGGAACTCACCAAGTGTTTTTAGTGAACTTCAATAAATTTTCACATGAGCGCCCTTAGGGTCATGACAGATAAATGGTACTACTCGCCAGGTATTCGGTTGGTTTGTTTTACCACTAAACTGCACTTTTTTGGCATTTATTGAGTGGGGTAAATGGCCAAGTCACAAGGACCTCAAGGGCTCAGACCCACTGGACAGCTTTTAGGACGCAGATGGCCTTCCATCTGGTCATCCAGCATGTTCTTTAACGTGCACAGGGTATAGCTCTCCCACACATGGTGCCACTGTTTTAATACCCATTCAATAGATGGCACCTTTCCAAGGTCATCGGTGTCCGCTATTAGCTGGGACCAGGTGAAATATCCGAAAATATGAAGTGTCTATTCGTCTGTGAATACCACCTTCCGGAGAAATGTGTTGTCACTGTTTATGCTATACAGCATCGTCAATCAAACTCGTACCTTCTCTGGCCGTTATTTGGATTAAACTTCTGTAACATTTGGATTAAACTTCTGTAACATTTGGATTTTGTAGGCAGAGAGACTTGTAAACGTCATCGTAGAAGGTCGACCTATCAATCCCCAGTTAACTGCTGGCACGGAAAATGGGTTCCTTGTGCTGCATTGGAAATCTTCACAAATGTTATCAACTTGTTCGTCAGAATAATACTTAAATACCGCTCTGGTTTTTCTTTTACGAGTGACCCTGTTTCAAAATCTTTTTGTGCCATGACTCTCCCCGTGATTCTTGTTGGTATTTTTGTTTGAATCTCCCCTGCGTTGTCACCCGAAACTCGAATTCAACAATCCGATAACAGCGCTCCACTTTCTGCTGCGCTGTGGACAGAGATTGATGAACATCTGGACTACCAGTTGGTAAGATTTTTTTTATATGAATTGAAGGCAGATATCTACAGCTGGATCAGTTACTTTTGATATTTAGTTTTCCTTTGTGCAGTCAGCATCCAACATCACCCACGCTTAGCACTGCACACGACCTTGAACCTGAGACCTTCCACCATTGTTTCTACTGCGACCTCTCCCCCACCCCTAGAAAGCATTTGACACCCTCTGCACTTTGCAGTGGTCCTTCCGATATCAGCTCTAACTATAGAGTGGGTAATAATAAAGACAGGCAGAATAAGAAACCTCTCCCAATAGTTGTAAATTTCAGTAATCAAAGAATTAGAAATGATCTATTAGACAAAATGAAACTTAGAAAAAAACTAAATACATATGAAGCTGGCACAGTTAATGAAAAGCATGATATATACATCAATGAACAGCTTACACAATTTTATAGAGATTTGTTTCATAAAGCAAGGAAACTAAAATTTGCTAAAGGATATAAGTTCATCTGGACAAGAAACGGACGAATATTTTTAAGAAAAAATCAAGGCGACCAATGTATCCAGATTAGCAACGAATCAGACTTCGATAAGATTTAAAAATAAATAAGTAAATTGGTGAAGACTAACTTTACTTGTCAACATGGGGGATGATGTGTATATATCTTTGGAGGATTGTAATAGAGTGATGACCTGGTGTAGAGGAACCTCAACTTTATTTTACATGAATTCTAGAAGCTTAAAAGCAAACTCAGATGGAATTTTGTCTACACTGCAAATCATGGGACATCAGTTCAATTTTTTGGCATTTTCAGAAACTTAGTTAGCAAATGGTGAGTCGTTACATATAGTAGGATATCAGTCTACCAATCTAGGAAGAATAAACAGAAGAGGCGAAGGCGTAGCAATCTATTCATTGAATGGAATTAATTATGACATATGTGACTCCCTGATGATACTTCACAACAGTATTGAAATGATTTGTATTAAGACTGATACAATGGTGATAGGAGTAGTATACCGACCACCAGATGGTAATTTTAAATATTTTTTACAAGTTATGGAAACAAATTTTGATAAATTACAGAAAATGAATTCGAGTTTCATAACTGTAGAAGACTACAATTTAGATCTACTCAATTGTACAGATAAGAATGTTTCGAATTTTAGAGATTTAATTAATTTGTATTTTTGCATGATTACACCAAATGACAAACTAACTAGATTAACAAATGTGAATGGCACACTGCTTGATTATAGAATTACTAATATGTCTTGGAAAAGTAAAATATTACAATCTGATTTAACTGACCACTACCCCGTAATTTACTTTATTGAAAATTCAAGGAAACTTTTAGAAAATGATATAACTTAACAGGAAGATGACACATAAGTGTGTTTTACATTTTCAGGAAAAAATAAGCAATATTAATTGGCAGGATTTACTACAGATTACGGATGTGAACCAGGCATATGATCACTTTTTTTACACTCTTTATGGATATATATATAATGCATGCTTTCCTAGAATTCGAAAGAAGAGATCACAACACCCTGGTTATGCACCTCGGATAAATAATTATATAAAAAATCAGATTAAAAAAAAGAATCAGACTTGCTGAAATATATAAGAATTCAAGGGATGAAATGGACAAGGATAGGTATCCCTCCATACTTGGGCTATATGCTACACTGACGCCATCGGGGCAACAGCCAAAGTCTGCTTCTGTATAAGGTTCACCCGATGCCTCAATAGTGGAGAAATCAGCGTCTGTGTAGGAAGTAATTGAAATTTCGCATCCAGTGAAATTCTCTCCACTTGCTGTTGTGATGCCATCAAGACAGCAACCAAATTCTGAAACAGTACAGTTCATTTCGCAGCCATCGAACTCTTCTCCTTCGGCTTCGCTAATTCCATCTGGACAGCAACCAAACAACGAGAGGTCACATTGCCTTGGTTCTGGACAACCTTCATTCTCAGGACCTTGAGCTGCAGTTGTTTCATCTGGGCAGCATCCGTATTTGGTACCATTACAGAAACTGATACTTGGACAGCCTTGCCTAAATTGAATAGAAAAAGAGCAATTAATATGATATTAAGCGACGTCATTAAACGTATAAAACAACTGTTTATAAATCTCAAGAATTTTCTCTATAGCATTTCTAAAAAGAAGCAATTGGTTTTAAACTTTTAGAGATTAAAAAACGGCTGTTCCTAATGTTAGAAATGTCTGAATGTTGAGGGGTAGGTATTGTCAGTAGTGCAACCATGACGCAAAACTGGCAAGGGACGATAAGTACTGTGGCGTCACGAACCCTCATAGGAGCAAAAATAAATAAAAAATAAATACCCCCTCAAGCAGTTGCTTGCCACAGAGGTCTGACAGGAGTCTGTCAGTTTATATGCCATAATAGAAGGTCTGAGAGGATGGCAAGACCTCAGCAGAAAAACGACACAAACATCCATGCCTTACTCAGGGTTCGAACCCAGGTCCCTTAGGTCAGTAGCCTAGAGTGCTAACCACTCCGTATTGACAGCAATAATCTGCCCATTTTTCTCAGAGGAACGAGAAGAAAGCTACTTTATGCATTAAGCATTCATGTGCTCTTCAAATTTTTTAAAATTTATAAATTTTTATAAAAAGGAGGACATTTCATGTTTTTTTAAAATTCCGGGACGGCACAAAATAAAAAAGAGGACATGTTCTCCTTTTGGTGGACGAATGGTAACTCTACTGTGCATATTAAAAAACACGCTAAATGGCCTTCATGGGAGACTTCCATCTGTCTCGTAATAGTTTCGATGAAATAACAGGTTCACCGTTTGTTACACCCGTACCGACGTATGCCTCAGACTTGCTGCGTCAAGTGATGTACAGAAATATGTCCAACAATACACGCACGAGAGTTGTATAGGAACGACACAGTTTATTCACACTTATATACAATCACGTGCTGGGGATGCTCTCGACTCCTCAGGTCTTTGTTGCTTTGCTGCTGCAAGCAATTAGGCAATGAGGTGGAGAACCGCACTTTGCAGATTCTCGCTTTACCGACCTCAAACTCGGCGAAAGGATATTTAACCTTTGCCTACAATGTGGTTCACACAGAATCCACTTCAGTTCCACAGAACTGTATTTGATTCATCAAGAATCTTGATTCTCACATAGAATCGAACCCTCTCCTTAAGGGTTTTGTTTAGATAAGAGCTGCGTCAATTGACACGTGTTCAAACGTCCTTCCCTTTTGACAGCAACGCTCAAGACTCTCCTTTCCTTCCTACCTGGCTCCTCTCCCCTGCGCTCACACTCGCACCCCAGACGAGTTTTAAAAAGGCCATAAAAGGCTTTCCGGACTACCATTTCAGGGACAACCCATTCAGGGAGCCAGTTCAGACCCGAAAATAACATCTATGAGTCACATCCCCACAATAGCACTTCCAAAAGCACACTTAATACATAAAAATATTTACAATAACAAAAATACAATAAAATGCAACAATAAATAAAAATAAATAAATTAGAGAGACATGACAGTCCCCTTCACTCTAACTCCTCTGAGCACTCAGGGTCCTTGTGACCTGGCCATTTAGCTCATTGTGTGCAAAAAAAGTGTCGCTCAGAAATAAAACATCCCAACTATACAACATTATATAGGAAAGTTATTCTTATGTAATGTAAAACGACGAAAACTCTGCTCATTTTTTCTTTACGGAAAAAAACTACTTACCTAAACGGTCCAAGAGCTAAAGTGATTCCATCAGCACAGCATCCAAATTCTGATTCATCGCAGCTGTCATTTCCTGTTGCAGTTACCTTCGGACATCCTTCAAAATTAAGGCCAGAAGCAGTTATCCCATCAGGGCAACAGCCGTACTTGGAATCTTTGCAACCTCCAACTACCATCACTTCATCTGGGAAACGAAATAATTTAGCTTTTATAAAAGTTTTCCAGTTACTAAACGTGAATGGAAAATATAAATTTAGGCATTGTTTCTGTAAGTATCATAGAGAACAATATTATACTGAATTTAACTCAGAAAAGTTAAAAGCAATCTGATGAGAAAACTAAAGACAATTCTTAACTTCACGACCAAGCCTGATTCATGAACTGTACCATGATTACCCATTCACTGCCTTGTAATTATTCATCTGACAGAAAAATACTGACTCTATCACAAATATCATGAACCAAAATAATGACTATAAATATAATCTGTACTATTAGAGAATCTGACAAACATTATCAATGAATATCCTCGTTAACTTTGCTTTTAGATCGATTCTTTGATTACTATAGATCGGATAAATATAAAGAATTTTGTTAAATGCCAGTAATTACCTTTTGATGACCCTTTATAAAATTGTCCAAGAGTAACACTTGAAATTATAATACAGAGTCACTACGAAAGAATACCGATGTTTTGAAGGGTTTTATTTTATTTAATAGTTAAGTAACAAAAGTAACTGTGTCTCCAAAATATCAAGAAACTCAGATTCTTCTTCCTTATGACATCGTGGAGTCAGTAGCACTTGTAATGTCTTAAATGCCAAATCTCTAGATTGGAAGAAGTGGACTGATCTGACGCTCGAGAGGTTTTGATTTGACATCATTAAATTCTTTTTTTGAGGATGCGTTAAAAGCATCATTTATTCTTAAACAAAATCGTAATTTCCAGCATTTATGGAAAGAATAATTGAAGCTGTTGCAAATGTTGCAGCAGACATTCTGAACAAATTCTGGACGAAAGTTCAAAATCTCGCCACTGAAGGCGCCACACATTGAAGTCTGTTGAACACAAAACGAAACTTTGAAAGTTTTTTTACATTAAATTGTCAAGAATTCTTTTGTTATTAAATTGTTAAATAAAAACACTTTAAAATAAGAGTATTATTTTTATTACGACCCTGTAATAGGATAACCACTAGTCCAGATGATAAATTGCATAGCTTTAAGTAACTTGTAATTTAATACATTTAACTGTTTTGTGTTTTAAAAAAGCAGCTTATTTGCATTTATTATTTTCCTATTAATGCCACGAATTATAATAAACATTTTCCTGCTTTGACTGCTGTAATTTAAACATATCTGGGATTCACGTCAATAAAATTCCTCTCACAGGTGAAAGTGAATCATTCATAGGAGTACAGACGGCCTACATTTGTTAGAAAGAGTCTGAACATAAAAATAGTTTTCAGTAACAAAATCGGATTAACGTTTTTGTTGTATCGTGTACTAAATGCAAACGTACACTAAAACATTTTACAGAATGTTATATTTTTGGGTTGTTTTACCTCTGAGCGACACTTTTTTGCGACAATGAGCTAAATGACCAGGTCACCTGGACCCAGAAGTTTAAAGGAGGTTCGGGAAGGGGATCTACTATGCAGGTGTTGAGGGACAGATGGTAGCCTCCCATCAAGGCCATCCAGCGTGTTCATTAACGTGCATAAGGTATGACTCTCTTGCACAAGGGGCCACAGCTTAACGCTCCATCCGACGGATGGCTGCCTTTCCACACCCATCTAAATCCCCTACTGACAGAGGGCAAGTCAGGGAGTTTTGTGGAGATAAATCTCAACGCTGGCCCAGGTGTGGCTCGAACCTGGGACTGTAGGTTATGAGACATGCGCGCTACCGACTGAGCTTTCCCCACCCTCAAAATGTTTACATGATGCTAAAATGTCTTACGAGTACAGAGACCAGATTTCGTTTGGTAAAACCCGCTACTGAAACCGCGACAGTTTACTAAATGTTCCGATTTCAGTCATTTAATACATCTTACTTTAGAAATTAATTTTTAACAGAAAATTTCTTAATTCCTCATTTATGAATGAAAACGACATGAATTTTTAACCGAAACAAATTCGAAATCGGACAGGACAGCATCCGAAATCCAGAACTATCCCAGCTAATATAATCACCCTACTAATGAAAAACATTTATTTTGCTTGTTAAAAATCTTACTTAATGATCTCATAAATATATTTAAAGATATGTAACTCGAACCACTTAACTGCAGATTTAATAATCATCCATGGCCGAGTGGTTAGCGCGCTAGGCTAGACTAGTGAACTAAGGGACCTGGGTTCGAGCCCTAGGTAAGGCATGGATGGTTATGTTGCCTGTCTGCTGAGGTCCCGCCATCTTCTCAGACCTTCTACTACGGCGTATAAACTGACAGGCTCCTGTCAGACCTCTGTGGCAAGCAGCTGCTTGAGAGGGTATTTATTTATTTTATTCAAAGTGAAAGTTAGAGATAAATGGTTTCCAGATCTTTTTTATTCACTCACCTCCATCACACGGTGACATGTTACACATTTCCTTTTCAAATGGTCTTGAGCTGGGATCGCAATGACTGTTCGACACGACACTGTTGTTTTGAAAACAGAGAATTTTCCTAATCCGCTCACCTCCTCCACAGGGCACTGAGCACTAACAAAGCAAAACAATATTTGTTCATCAAGTTTTATACAAAGAGAAGTAGTTAAAAATTAAGTATACACCAATGGGGTTAAACTTGCAGAAGTGTGCTGGCTAAAGTCATTAAAATAATGGATCTTTTGAAAAATCTTTCAAAGTTTGTCAAGGAAGGAGATAAAGTAAACTATACTTTTCTTGTTTTCTTTTGCCAATAATACATGTAAATATTCGATGAATTATGATCACTTGTCAAACCGTTTTTTAATATTCATTGTGTTATAAAATATTTACACGCTAATGCTACATTCTAAGTGAAACGTTAAAGGAATTTGTTAACTTTAGTTTTACTAAATGGTTGGAAGTTCGGGACCTGAACAAAAGAGGCACTGTGATAGCTTCATTATAATCATGGCGTCTTTGGGAGTTGCGTATATTACTGGGGGTAGGAGTGGATCAGTCAGTAGGTTGACAGGCTCGTAATCTACAGTCGCTCAAAAAAGTATCCAAACAATATGATTGATTACAGAATTCAGAAAAAATATCTGGCAACGATTTTTTTAGAAATTAATGATCTGGCAATCTTCGTGTCACGTGACACGAATGTTGCCAGATCAAAAATTTCTAAAAAATCTTTGCCAGATATTTTTTCTGAATTCTGTAATCAACCATAGTGTTCGAATACTTTTTTGAGCAACTGTACAGTTCCCAAGTTCGAATTCCACCTGGGCCACTGTTGAGATTTAACTCCGCAAAACTGCCCTCCCAGCCTTCAGTCAGTAGAAGACACTGATGGGCTTGGAAAGGCCACCTTTTGAAAAGACCACTTTTTTTATCGAACATGAAATCGCTTTTACATATGAAGCAGTTATGCCAAACAGTAGTTTGGAGCAAACATGATGAGAGAGTTACGTATGAGTCAGTTTTCATACGTGCAACGACCCTTGGAACACGTCTCGTTGCGCAACATGGTTTCATATGCATACTAGACCATAGAACTTTCATTCGTCCATGGTTTTCATGGAAGAAAGGCTATTTTTTTCCCAAGAAAATAGAAAGGACATTATATTAGGACAGTTATTTCAAGATAATATAGAGTCTGTGTGGCGGTTAGCCTCTAAACCAGTTGTTCTCAAACTTTTATGCTTCATGTACCCCCTGGAAATGTGTATGTAACTGGCGTACTCATTGTATAGATAGATAAAACTATAGCTATAGTATAACAATGAGAATAAAAAAACATATATATATATACACACATTATATTTTGTATTCAAAATTGCATATATCGATAAACACAAAAAATGATAAACAATTTAACAAATCTTATAAAATTATAAACATTTTACAGCGTGCGCTTCGTAACCCAGTTCTCAGAAATTAATCAATAGCAGTGTTGCCAATTTAGCGACTTTGTTGCTAGATCTAGTGACTTTGAGCTCTCACGGCGTACCGCAAAACATTTTACTGCGTACCCCACTTTGAGAACCCTACTCTACACTAACGCATGGATAAAATCGATGGCATCCTTAAGGAGGTGAGAGGGAATTATAATCCCCCAATTTAAGGCGTAAATAATACTAATTTTCAAAGCAGTCCACGAAAGTCGAACACTCAAGCAGGACAAAAAATTAGGCTAACAATCCTCCCTCCCCCAATAAGAATCAAACATATCAAAACGCTTCCATTAGATTTGAACACATCAAACATCTTCCTCAATTAAAATTTTCTGAGTACTCCGCAGGGTCAAAGAGTTATCTGATTTAATAGAAATATCTGAACATAAATATCGAAATGAAAAATAAGCTATTTTATATATCTGGGGAATTTTTTTTATTTAAATTCGTGCAACAGCTCGGATTTGGGAAACTAAAAAAAATCAAATAATCATCCATAAATGTTTATAAAACATCCCGAACAAACACCTAACCATGAGAATCGTTGACTCATAAACAGACGGTAATTATTTTCGGTGGCACTGCCGAGGAATTGAGAGAAATTTTATTTTTAAGAAATTATTTGTCAGTTTGCATTAATAAAAATAAGAACCCCATCCCTATAAAAAATATTCATTATACCACTGGCAGTTATAATATATAGATGTGGAATAGTTAGAGTTACTAAGGCTTTCGTAAATTGAGGTTTCAATTTTTCATTCTGAAATCTCGATTAAACAAACCCAGGGTTTGTATAATATCCGTATCTAAAAAATTATCATCAAATAGTCTGGTGGACGTTATATTTGACACCACTGGGCAAACTCAATAAAACAGGTTGTCGAGTAATATCCAGGGCTGCTGTAAAGAGGAATTTTCAATATCATGTTGCTATTTTATATAAGTACAATGCAGTATAAGTTTAGTTACATGCTTGAAAATGTTTGCTATTTTAGAAAAAAAAGAAGAAAAACAAACTAGGAAAGATTATTTATATTGAACTTGAATTCATCTTTCAAATAATTAAATACAAAACCATGGCTCCTTAAAAACAACTCTTATTTTTTTACCATCACCAAAATTGTGCTTTTCATTTTGTTTCACGCATTTAGAACAAAATTATTTTCACAAAAATAAAATAATTACAGACTTTACAGCAAAATTCAAAGAGTTAAAATAAGGCAAAACAGTTTACCCTGTTCCAGGGACTTTGAAACCACACTCCTTTGCAAGGTGCGTGACTGCAATTTTGCACTTCAGAAAGCTTTGTGTCCGAATTGCAATTGGATTCATCGACCTTCATGACAACGTTGTCTTCCCACACACCACAGAAGACAACTCTGGTCTCCACACCAGTCCCGCATTTAGCAGAGCACTGCAATGAAAATAAGGAAAGACTGTGTTAAAAATAATCAAATCGCTAATTTAAGGAAATAAAAAACTGCTTCAACGTTTGGTACAATACATTATGCATAAATGCATCCTGTCACAAAATGACTCGATAGATAAGTTCTTTAAAAAAAATTGTGTTAGATGAAATCGTGTTAGCGGATACAAATATCTCATAAAAAATATTATGTTGAGGGAGATGCATTCCAGATTCCTAACCTGATTAATATATTTCTAAATTATATTCCTTTTAGGCTATGCTTTTGTTAATACCTTGGGATTTTTATTTGTTTGTGCGTAACACTGTAATCCCTTGTTTGACAAGTTTTCGCTTACAGGAAATGCACAAATTAAACCTGTTTTTTTATTTAGGACACAGTTTTCGCTTAAACGAGCTCCTTCCTATCGGAAACCGATGACTTGCGTGAGGAAGGAGCTCGTATAAGCGGAAATTTAGTTGACCTTGGGGAAAAAAAGTGTCCAAGAACGCGCGAATTCAATTTCTTAATATGTACTAAGCGTTTGTTTTTGTTATTTCATATTTATAATAAGGATGACAAACAATCTCCATACACTTTCCATACAGCTTTAATGATGCAACTATTCTTTATGCATAGGTAATGATTAAAAATGTCATTTAAATACAGCAATTGATCATTTGGGTTATTTTTTCATACTTAGATACCATTCTGTTTTGTATTAAGGTCAACTGTGTAGGTTAGGTAAGAAATTTTTGATCTCTGGGATACATTAAAATTTATAAAATGTGTAGAAACGGGAAATTTATTTTCATGTTACGAGTTTTTGCCATACAAATAGTTTTGGGGAAATGAATTAAGTTTTTAAATCGAGGTATTATTGTACAGTCTTTAACTCATCATTATTCTCTCTATATACTCATCAAAAAATTCTTAGTTTTTCCTTGGGAGCTCTTTGACAGAAATTAACAATTTGTATTGCGAGATAAACAGAAGAATTGGTATTTCTGAAAAGCTCCTGTCAGACCTCTGTGACAAGCAACCGCTTGAGGGGTAATTTTTTTTATGGAAAAAATAGACATATATAACTAAAGAATAAAATTGGGCTACAGATAGTTTGTTCTCTTCTTAAGATGCTCGGTAGGGTTCCGGTAGTAGGTTTCGGTAGGGTTCTTAAGATGCTCGTATAGGATCGAAGTTTCTTCCGAAAGGGTTCAGAAGAAACTTCGATCCTATATAAGTAAGATAAGAGGAATTTCTCACTTTTGATTGCAGATGCTCATGTGAGATGTCGAGTATTTCATTTTTTATGTAAATAATTGTGAAATTAGAGGGAGCTATCAATCGCCTTTTAGTAACATCTTACATAGAGAGAGGTTACATTGGTTTAGCTATGTAATCAACATCAGAACTGAAGATTAGCGAATAGAGTTATGAACAGTGTGCCTAAAAGCTTCGGAGAAAAAGGGGCAAATCTAAAATGAGGTGGATGGGCAAAGTGAAAAAGATCTCTGTCCAACTCAAGTCGAAGACTTCAGTGTTGACGTGGTCAGTATAGATATTTTCTCACAGGCCATGCCTTGTCCTGATAAATGTAACATTAGCAAGCACGGAAAGGCGTTCATCCCTTAGATGGTAAGTTATGTCATGCTCAGTTCTGTGCAGAATAAATTTTAATGACTTTAATGACTTTCATATAAAACTTTTCACCCGAGGATCTCCCTTTCTCAGCCATGTTCCGAAATTTCCTGAAGTAATTTGCACATGAATTGTGTGACAACTCAACCCTGATTAACCTTCACAAAATCTTAGTCTTACGATTTTGAATATTATAAAACATATTTCTTCATCTTTTTCGTCACCATTTATTTGATTCAATCAGTAGCACGCCCGGATCATAATTTTCAGTTCCCAGGTTCGAGTCCCAACTATGCCAGCATTGTGATCTTCTTCGTTAATTTCTGCCCTCTGTGAGAAAGGAGACACCGGTGGACTTGGAAAGGCATCTGTCTGTCGAATAGTTAAGCCTTGACCTCTGCATAGGAGTGTCGTAGCTTATGAACATTAAAGAATACGCTACATGACCTTGACGGAGGCTTCCACATTTCTCCTAACAATTATCCATTGTATCCACTTTTCCAACCTTCTCTGGGTCTTTGGGGTCCTTATGATTTGGCCAATTTATCCAATTTTTTTGCACAAAATCGCTGTTCAGAAGTAGAACCAACCAGACTAACCCTCGTCAAACTTTGACTGGTCAAATGCACCAAACCTAAACTAATTTTAAAAAATATCCATTTTGTTTACTTCCTTTCAGAAGTGGTTTTAAACTCCAAATTGCAAACAAATTAAACTCTACATCTGAGAGAAGTTCAGCAAATCTTTGTCTCTTACCTCTGACCAAGGTTCTTTGTACCAAGCTGGGCATTCTATGTCTTCATTACAAGTTCTCATAAAGAGAGGTTTTGGCTCATGACACATGTTATCGAGCAGCAATATCGAAGAGCCCTTCTCTGTTAATTGCTGGCAGTACACAATGCGATGCTGAGTGCCAATTGCACAAGGCTTAGAACAGTTAGTCCACTCTCCGATATGCCACCTGAAGAACAAAAAGAAAGTCTCAACGTTTGTTCATATTGAAATTTACTTTCTATTTTTGTAATAAATCTAGTAATAGTTAGAATCATTTTGTTCCGGGTATTTTGTGCTTTAAACAGAACCATCATATGCAGTCTATAGGAAGTATAAAAGCGAATGAATAGAAAGGCATTTGTCTTCTTTTTTCTTATTGAATTATTTGTTAGCTTTTGAAGTATAAATGAAAGGAAGGTTCTTATTGAAATTTGAATTATACAGAGTGCAAAGGCCAGAAAATATCTGAAAGTTGCCACATTCAGATGTTTTCTGGTCCATAATGAGAATATCATAGCAAAGCTATGCTTGATTCTAGTGAGGTCAGGCTTCAAACCATGTATGTAAGTGGGGATTTGCATACAATGGAAGAATTTTAAAGAGTTGCTATTAAACTCAGGTCGGGAGAAAAATATTTCCCCATCTTGGAAAGAGAAAGGCACTAGGAAGGGACTTTGTGGTGACTGGACTTTGTGGTGACTGGGCAAAGTTATCTAGAGAGAAGTTAAGGTCTCCTAAGATATCACTGAGGCTCGCAGTTTGTTCCTGCTGTGAATTTTCTCTTTTCAAGATAGTGAATGTTTCATTCCCGATTGGATCTAGCAGTCCAGAAAATGCAATCCCAAGCGAACTGTCCCCTCAATAAATGAGACATTTGTTAACCTCGAACAGAAAAGGATTCGTTAATTTCAACATACAGACTCTGGATAGGATAGATATAGAGATCCCCAGAGCAGATAGAGCCTCATGCCGGACAAGTTTCAGCACGTTCTCCATCAAACTCCTGAGTGTCAGATACGCCTGAGATCAGTACTACTTTCGGCTGGATAGTGATAAGATCAGTACCGCATTCTCTGCGCATTTAAAAATCACAAGAGGCAGTTCTGAAGACAATGAATCACTCTTCATGAGAAGGAGGAAAGGACTTCACAGTTCTCAGTGTCTTTATGCACAAGAGCCTGAGATGATGCACATATATAGCGAAAAAAAATTCAATCAGTTTCTGGAAAAGGATCAAGCCAAAAAATTTAGTTTCTTCCAGAAATGGAAAGATCTGTTTAGACAAATTCACATGGAAGAATGATAGTAAAATTCTTCAAGATTTTCCTTTTATGCTGAAATATTTTGGTTGCTAAGGCAGAGACTAAGGCATATTGAGAGCTGCTAAGGCATATTGAGAGTTGCTAAGGCATATTTTGGTTGCTCTTGAGACCAATAATCGGCATATTCAAGAGGTAGGAACTCTTAAACCTGTTGAGAACTGTGAAGTCCTTTCCTCTTGCAGAGAGTTTTATTGCAGAGAGTTTAAATTGAGGCGCACAGAAAACAGAGTTGCTATGACGTCATAAAATGAGTTCATGCTCCAAGAAGATTCAAACTAAAGTTCGATATCATGCCACATGCCTTGTGTTTATAAAATAATTGATAAACACAATAGTTTTACTCAATATCTGTAGCAATGTTTAATCAATTGTGTTAATATACCTTATAATTAAGAAAGAGTCTAAATCAAGCCCATCCAACCCAAACCTAGTGAAGAGCCACCATATAGAAGGAAAACGATATTCCTCTATATTCTTAAAGAGCAATAAAAAGATTTTCTACTTAAAAGCAAAAACATACGTTTGAAATGAGTAATGGGGAAAAATTATGCTTTTAACAAATCAATAAATGGGGCGGGGGTGGCTCAGTCGGTAGCGTGCCAGGCTCGTAATCTGTAGTTCCCAGGTTCGAGTCCCAGCTGGGTCAGCGTTGAGATTTATCTCTGCAAAATTCCCCACCCTGCCCACAGTCAGTAGGAGACACCGATGGGCTAGGAAAGGTCGCTGTCCGTCGGATGGGACGTCAAGCCGTGGCCCCGTGTGCGGGAGAGCCATACCCTGTGCACGTTAAAGAACACGTTGGATGGCCTTGACGGAAGCTACCATCTGTCTCCCAACAGCTGTTCCAGTGGGTCTCCTCCCCCAATCTTCTCTGAGCCTTCGGGATCCATGTGACCTGGCCATTTAGCCCATGTTGTGCAAAAAAGTGCCGCTCAGAGGTAAAACAATAAATCAATAAAATTCCTTATTAAAAATAAAATATACATTTTAATGACTATTATGAAGTGGCAAAATCGTTTAGTTAAGTACCTAAAATTGTTTGGTCAAAATAATTGAAAGAAATGAGCCAGACGAAGTACATTTATTGTTAGTTTCATGAACTGTAAGTTCTATTGTAATGAACCACTTGTTGGACGCGTCTGGTGTAAATGGTTGCTAAACAATATAAACAAAATTTATTTCATGTTATACAACCTTGCAGGGCATGGCTGGGAATTGCAGGTGCCATTTGTCACTGGTTTTAAGACTGGATCACAAAGATCGTTACTCAAGACTTCTCTGTCACTGCTTCGTATGCATTGAACCAATCGTACTTGAGTGCCTAAGAAAAAGGGAAAAGATCTTATGGCCCATGATTTTTACAAAGCAGAAATCATAAATTTAAACACCCTTAAAATTTGAATCTACATTTAAGATTTTATGAAGAATGCAAATATTGCTTTTCAGTATATGTTCATAGAATAACCGAAGTAAAATTAAATTCTACTTTTAAATCTGTAATTTAAATAATTCATGTTACCTCCCCCACACGTCTGTGAACATTCTTCAAAATCCCCAAATGTCCAAAAGTATGTGTTTGGCTTCGCTGTGTTCACTCCTTCAGGGATGGAATATTCATAAGTGATCCCTAGATTCCTCTCTTGGTATAGAAGCTGAAAATGGAAAAGATTTTGATGTAGTATTTGAAACACACATGAAAGTAAATTACCACTCAAGCAGCTGCTTGTAGCAGAGATCTGGCAGGAGCCTGTCAGTATAATACACCATAGAGAAGATCTGTGAGGAGGTGAGATTAGTAGAAAGACAATACAAAAAGAAAAGCTCCTGGGAGTGGAGCCCTGGTACCTTTCATTCGTAGTTAAGCGCGCTAACCATTCTGCCATGGGATGGCTGAAACAGACATTACGGGTTAAAAAAGATTGTGATGCTCAGTTTTCGGTGCTTACTGAATATAATTATCAGGATAAATAAAAATGAACTTTATTATATCTTGAGAAGATTATAATTGCGGCAATTGTTTTTTTCAGCAAACATAAGGAACGAAAGATGTCAGAATAGCAGGTGGGGTAGTCTATCTGTAATGAAGTTAAGATTCCAGAGTACATAGGATCGTTTAAGCATTTCTTTCAACTGAGGAGGACTTCAAATAATGGTTTCAGTTGATAGAAGGAATATATTGGAAGAACACGGCGAATATTTGCAAGAGTGACTGCTCATTCTGACTGCTCCAAATGCTCTTTACACAGTTAATGGGGAACTGTTAAAGAAATATGAAAACATTATGCTCTGGAAAACCTAGAATGAAGTGGGTGGACAATATTAAGCAGGGTCTTATTAAAATTGAGCTTCAGTAGCCAAATTCAGTAGCTGCTGATCAGGATAACCATGCATAGGAGACTAAATAACAGCCTGTTTGGGTCTACGTATCTGATGACTATAGAAGTGAAGACGGATTAAGAATTATATTTCGAACGAAGACACGAGCTTATATTTGTAAGGAGAAAAATAACAGAATTAAATGGGAATAGAAGGTGGCCCAAGGAATTATAAAAATGGCGGAACGAAATGAGAAGGAATGAAGAAAAATATTGGAAGGAAAGAAAGAAATACCCTCTCAAGCAGCTGTTTGCCACAGATGTCTGACAGGAGCCTGTCAGCTTATATGCCGTAGTAGAAGGTCTGTGAGGATGGCAAGACCTCAGCAGAAAAACAACACAAACATCCACCCGGGGCTCGAAGAATTATCAAAAAAGTAAGAGGTTAAATTAAAGATTAATGTCAGTTTTTTCCAAATTATTAGTTCCGTTTTTGACAGTTGCCTGATAATTCGTCCCTCTGGGTATTATGTATCAAAAGTTACCAATCCGAAGTACTTTCAGCATCAAAGAGTTGAAAGTATGTGTTCAGTTAATTTAACAAACCTACTAATTAAGTTATTTTTTTAAAATATGCGAAACATCAAAGGAATTTTTTTAAACGAAGTTTGAGCTTTACCTACCACAATGAATATGGGTTCTGCTGTAGGACCTCGTGCTCTTAGGCTCTCAGGTGCCAGATATCCTTGAGGCTTCCTTTCGTATACAAATTGGGTTCCTGCAAATTTCACTTCCCTTGGGAACTCAATTCTCCAGTTTCCATTCAAGTAATACTTTCCAGCCAAGTTCCTGACAGCTACACAAAACAATTGCTTTGTTAAAAAATTAAATTGGGATAAATAACAAAGGCTTCAACAGTTTATAACATTATAAAACCTTAAATTGAGCAACAGATACGTTACAGGCAAATAAATATTTAATATGTATTAAACATCATATATGTAATATATATTACGGAATTAAAATTCTAAATTACTTAAAATATTTAATAATCAATATTTAAAAATGGAAAGCTTCCACGATTATCTGAAACTATATTTAGAAATATCCTCGCTTTTATCAACTAATAAAGGAATACAGAATAAAACCTTTTATAGATTACATCTTTACAGAGTTTTAAAAAAAATTCTATAGCTACATTGAAAAAGAATTTCTTACCCAAGTAATTATTAGTTGCCCGAACTTCCTTAATATGAATGAATGTTGCTCCAGCGGGAATCAAAAGTAGATCATTGTAGCCTAAGAAAGAAAAATCTTCAGTGTAAAACAGTTAAAAAAAATTAAGATTGACGATAAATGAAACAAAGGATATTGCTTGCATATAAAACACATTTGTTGAAGAAAAGTAATAAATGTTTTCAAATGATTTAAATAAATGTTTCCCAACAGGGGGGAGCGGGGGCTCAGTCGGTAGCGCGCCTGGCTCGTAATCTGTAGTTCCTAGGTTCGAGTCCCAGCTGGGTCAGCGTTGAGATTTATCTCTGCAAAATTCTTCGCCCTGCCCCCTGTCAGTAGGGGACACCGATGGGCTTGGAAACGCCGCCGTCCGTCGGATGGGACGTTAAGCCGTGGCCCGTGTGCGGGAGAGCCATACCCTATGCACGTGCAGGATGGCCTTGACGGGAGACTACCATCTGTCTCCCAACAGCTGTTCCAGTGGGTCCCCTCCCCCAACCTTCCCTGAGCCTTCAGGATCCTTGTGACCTGGCCATTTAGCCCATGGTGTGCAAAAAAGTGCCGCTCACAGGTAAATCAACCCAAATCAACCCAACAGGGGATTTGCAAAAAGTCTGGATTTCCAAGATAAGAGAGATATCTTGCAATTGCCAAAAAAGGCTATCCAATTTTTTAATTTCAATTTTCAACAACATATTTATGTGAACTAGCTTTTGCATCTCTGACGAATACAGAAATGCAGGAATTTTTTAACAGGATTTCTATATTTGTTTTCTTATTTCTATATTATTATTAGAAAGACACTTAAGAAATTAAAGAGCATGCCTGATCACAGTGGCTATGCCATCGTACTCATGTAATAATTATTTACACCTTTCAGTTCTTATGCAAATTCATAATTAAGTTTTATGAACCTGTCACTATTTCGTACAAAATCAGTAAACATAATAAAAGGCACATATTAACTTATTATTCTGCTTTTTATAAACCCCATTCACCATTTCGTGAATATTCGGATTAAACGAACTCCCATTTTCCTCAATTGGTCCGTTAAATCGAGGGTTTACTGTGATTGCAATTTACTTTGATTTTTATTCCAAGAAGGAGACTGTCCTTTTCTGGCCCCTCCTATACCAACTTTGAAACATTCATGGATAGACATTTAATTTTTGTTTTCACGTGAATCAAGACTTAATGGTAACATACCCACGTGAAAATCACTGCTGTCAGAGATGCCTTGGATCAACCTGCAGCTGCTTCCATCTCCTCCACATACTCGGCACTTGTCTTCCTTGGTACCGGAGCCCAGGACCATGTCACACCCAACTGGCTATGGAAACAGAATTCATATCAAGTGAAATGGAAGCAATTCAAAAAAAATCTTTTTCCAGAAAAATGTAAACAATTCAAAGAGAAATATTAAGTGGAACATAAATATTTTGGATTTATATGAAAAGAAATTAATGTTCATTGAATGAATATCAACTAAACTTAAATAAATCGTTCAGAGAATTCATAATATATGAAACATAAATATTCAGAGAATTCATATAATTAAAAGCATAAATATCCAGATAATTCATAGTAACTAAAAACATAAATACAGTATGTTGGAGTGAAGTTATATAAGTGAAAAAAATATTAATAAAATTCATATTAACAAAAAGAAATCTTTCAAAGGACTCATACTAAACATAAATATTCAGAGAATATGTACTAAATGAACCATAAATATTCAAAGAATTCGTGATAAATGGAATATAAATATTCCAGGAATTCGTACTAGCTGAGACAAACATTTAGAGAGTTCATACTAAAACATAAACATTCAGAGAATTCATCCTAAATAAAACAAAATATTCGAAGAATTTATACTAACGAAAGCATAAATTTTCGAAAATTTCATTTAAAAAAATAAACTGTTCATAGTTGCCGTATACCGTTTATCGAGCCACATACAACAAACATCAAGCAGTCAAACCTATTGAAGTGCATTTAAAGTGTGACTTTTTTTTTATTGCAAAACGTCATGATCAATAACTCTGCATTCGCCCCCTTCAGGCCACTTCTAAGTAAGATCCTGTTTTACACTGTTAACCTACTTCATTCTAGGTCCGAGCCTTTTCTCACATTTTTAGGAAGATTCGAATATGGAAAATAAAATGTAAAATTCCCAAATTGGGTTGTTTTACCTCTGAACAATACTTCTTCGCACACAGTGAGCTAAATGGCCGGGTCGCAAGGACCCCAAGGGTTAAGAGTAAGTTGGGAACCCCTTGGATAGCTGTTAGTAGACAGATCGTAGCTTCCCATCAAAGCCATCCAGCGTGTCCTTTAATATGCACAGGGTCAAGGCTTAATGCCCCATCCGACGGACGGCGGTCTTTCAAAGCCCATCGGTGTTCCCTTTCTGACAGAGAGAAGGGGGGGATTAGTGGAAATAAATAGCAACTCTTGTCCAAGTGGGATTCGAACCACGGAACTGCAGATTACGGTCCTGGCACGTCAACGACTGCGCCATCCCTCCCGTTTAAAATTCACGAGAGAAATGCATTCATTATACAAAGTAAAGTCCCTTGATACAGCATATGAAATGCAAAGCTTTAAATTGAGATTCCACTATGAGATGAATCTAAAATTATTCGAAACTATATTAAAGATAATTACAATGCTTTCTTGTATATTTTGGGTAAAAAACACATATAGCTGAGTTTTTTTTGCACTTATATTAAAGATTGTACTTCTGTGTGGCACTTTTTTTGGCAGACAGTAGACTAAATGGCCAAATCATAAGTACTGTAAACGCTCAGACGCAGTTGGGAAATAAGATCCACTGGCCAACTGTTAGCAGATAGATTAAAGCCAACTGTTAAAGCCATCCAGCGGGTTCTTACGCACACAGAGTATGCTTTCCAGCGTTCATGCCTCTCCTGCACACGGATCACTGCTTAACATCCTATTAGAGGGACGACGGCTTTTACAAGCCCATTGGTAATATAATACCAATGGAATTAAGATATTAAAGTATTACACTTTGCAAATTTTAAAACTTCTTGTGCTCTAGCTACTCACCATGCAAATTCCATCAACGCAAGCGTCTAAAGAGCCGTCGTTATAGCAACGTGTTCCATCGATCACTTTCCTCGCCATACGAAAGTAAAACCTTTTTCCTTCAGGCATACAATTAAGCTCACAAGGATTCTGTGCTGCAAAATTATCAAAGAAACTAGTTAAGATACTTTTGATGTTTAATGCTAGTACACATAACAACATTAACGAATTTTGAAAAGTTTATCTATAAGGCATTTCTTAACTGCTATTAAAATTAATCCAAAAAGGAAACTTGATAAGTGGGATGCAAAAAAAAATGGGTTATATTATTGAGCTGTTTTATCTTTAAACTACGCAATGACCATGTCACAGCGATCCCGTTGATTCAGGGATTGTAGAATAAGGATTGTGTTGTTTTACCTCAAGCACATTTTGCACACCATGAGCTAAATGGCCAGGTCACAAGGACCCCAAGGGCTCAGAGATATTTGGGGAAGGAGATCCACTGGAAGCTGCTAAGGATACAGACGGAAGTCTCCCTTCTAAGCTATCCAGCATGTTCTTTGCACAGTGTATGGTTGTCTTGCCCATCAGACCATGGCTTAAAGCCCCATCCAACAAAAGGCAGTTTTTCCAAGCTCAACGCTGTTTCCTTTTTGACAGAGGGCAGGACGGAAGTAAGCATAGATAAATCTCAGAGCAGGCACAATTGGGACTCGAACCTAAGAATTGCAGATTACGAGCCTGGAGTACCCTTCATTCATTCAATTCATGGAAAGAATATATGTAGTTAGTGAGCTTTTTAAGGAAGTTGAGTTCATTGAGAGAAATAGGAACAATATGAAACTACTCTTTAATGTATAAGTGGGGCAATGACCCGTTCCTTCCCACTAAACGTTTCTAGCAACAGGAGGTCAGATATATTGCTTCAGTTAAAGATCAGCGATATCTCTAGATTCAAGGGGTTCAGGTACTTCCAATAGCTTCTATCACAATTACTCATCAGCTGTCATAAAATATCGTGTGTACTGTATCTGTTCATTTGAACTGTCAATCTACAAATGATAAAAACAGAGGTAGATTCATCTCATCAAAGGACCAAATACAGTAAGCCAAGGATTCATAGTCATGCCCAAAGCCATTAGACAATCTGGGAGGGTGAAATTAATAGTGTTTATAGAAGTTCAGCTTATAAGATAAAGTGTTCTGGCAACCATCCTCTTTAGAGAATCTACTTTAAAGAGGTTCGGCTGTTTCACCTCTGAGCAGCTCTTTCGTGCATACAATGGACTTAATACTGTAGTTTAGATCCAAGAAGGCTGGGGCAGGATATCCACTAAACAGCTATTAGGAGACAGAAGCCTCCTGTCAAGGCAATCCAGCGTGTTCTTTATTGTGTATAGCATGGTTCTCCTGCGTACGGGACCACCTAACGTCCCATCCGACGGATTGGGACGTTAGGGGATGGATTAGGTTGTTTTACCTCGAAGCGCCGCTTTTTCTCACACAATGCGTTAAATGTCCAAGTCACAAGACTTCTAGGGCTCAGAGAAAGTTGGGGGATGGAACCCATTGGACAGTTGTTAGGAGACAGATGGTAGACTCTCGATGGTAGACAGATGGTAGACTCGTCAAGGTCATCCAGCGTTTTATTCAACGTGCACAGGGTATGGCTCTCAAGCACATGGGCCATGGCTTAACATATCATCTGACGGATGGTGGCCTTTCTAATCAATAGTTGTCCTCTACTGACCGAGGGCAGGGCTGGGAGTTTTGCGGAGATTAATCTCAGCGTTGGTCCAGGCGGGACTCGAACCTGGGAACTGCAAATTACGAGTCTTGTGCGCTACCGACTGAGTCACTCCCGTCCTCCCATTCGCTGGACTGTGGCCTTTCCAAGCCCACTAGTGTCCCCTTTATCACAGATGGATAAATGTTGTTGGTTAGACAGTATAAATATCAACGCTGGCACAATTGAACCTGTAAACTATTCTCTACTTACTAACCTGGGTCACTACCACCTCAAACATCCCCTGTTCCCCTTTAAAATGTATTATCAGTCTGCAAAAAAGGAGTTCGTATTTTATGTTTGTTGACTGGCCTGTTCTGTTCTTGGTTTGTGCTTGAAAATGATAAAATCGCAGGGAAATGTTGCATAGTTAAGTGTATAAAGAACTACAATTTATAGTTTGCAAAAACTCTTTTCAAACTGAATTATAAGACATGAAATTGTTAATGAAATTAAGTTATGCTGGCATATTATGTCCATTTCCACTTGTAAATCTACGTTGCAAAAAATGATCATGAAAATGTATGTCAAACCTTTTTCATATGGATACCAGCTGTAGTATTTCCCTTCGAATGGAATGGTGTCAAACTTTGCACATTGTTCTAACCTAAAATCCTTTGATCCTGATGGGCAATCCTGTGGAGAAAAAATGCAACATAAAAATGAAATTATAGTAACAGGTTCTGTATAAATATATCGACATATATTTATTCTTGAGAGGAATATTTTAGCTATGATAAAGTAAAATATTTTTTAACAAAAATGTTTAACAAAATAGGTTTAAGATGTGTTACTTGCAGAGAGGTTTTTGTGATTTTTTTTTGCAGAGAGATATGTGACTACGGAGAATTTTTGAAGCAAATGGTCTTTAATTTAAAAGAATGCGAAATCTGAGAAAAGTTAAAGAGTAACTTCAAGATCTTTTAAATTTCTGAGTTAAAAGGTTGATGTCATCAGAAAACAGATAAGCCATTCGAAGGGGCAATATTGGGTTATTTTACCTTTGAGCAGCACTTTTTGGCACACAATGGGTTAAATGGTTAGGTCATAAGGACCCTGACGTTCTAAGAGAAGGTTGGGGAGAGAAAGCCCACTGGACAACTATTAGGAGACCTATGGGAGCTTCCATCAAGGCCATCAAGCGTATTGTTTAACGTGTACAGTGTAAGGCTCTCCAACACATGAGCCACGGCTTAAGGTCCCATTCTACGGACGGCGGCATTTGGAAGCCCATAGGTATTCTCTACTGACAGAAAGTGGGTGAGGAGTTTTGCGGAAATAAATCTCAATATTGGCGTAGATGGAGCTCGAACCTGGGAACTGCAGATTACAAGTTTGATGCGCTACCAACTGAGTCATCCCCCCCCTCGGTCACTTTATGTAAGTATGGAAATGGGAAACAGAATTGAGGAATCTTTGCAGACACTGAATATCTTTGGTTTGGCTACAAAGACAGAGAATCAAAATTTCTTAGAAGTGTTAATATGCTATCTCAAACATGGAGGAAAAATGTATACACCAAATGCTCACACTCACTCCAACTACTTTAAGAGCTGGGAAGAGATTGTCCCATTTGGTAGAGCGCCAAGCCCATAATTAGCAGTTTCCAGATTCCATTTCAGCTGTGCAGCGTTAGATTTATCCCCACTACAATTTTCATTCTTCTTGGTCAGAAAAGGGATACCTATAGGATTGGAAAAGCCGCGGACAATTAATACTAACTTCAGATTATACCTTGATGAAAATATTTCATATTTTAAACAATTTCATTTCAGCAAGACAAGATTTCATTAAAGGCATAAGGTGGGTGTAGGTACAGCTGCACTAAATAACTACCTTTTCAAAATCAAGGGTGGGTTGTTTTACCTCTGAGCGGCACTTTTTTTGCACACCATGGGCTAAATGGCCAGGTCATATGGACCCCGAAGGCTCAGAGAAAATTGGGGGAGGGGACCCAGTGGAACAGCTGTGATGGTAGCCTCCCGTCAAGACCATCAAGCGTGTTCTTTAACGTGCACCGGGTATGGCTCTCCCGCACACGGAGCCAAGGCTTAACGTCCCATCCGACGGACGGCGGCCTTTCCAAGTAAATCGGTGTCCTCTACTGAACGAGGGCAGAGGTGGAGGGGGGGGGGAGGCTTGAGAAGATAAATATCAGCGCTGGCCCAGATGGGACTCGAACCTGGGAACTGTAGATTACGAGCCTGGCGCGCTACCGACTGAGCCACCCCGCCCATTTCAAAATCAAGAAAACCCAGTCTGATGTTTGCCAACACCTGTAAAGTTAAAGAGACTGTTTCGCATATCTTGCTAAATTGTCAAAAGAAGGATGAAGCACGAAAAACAAGTTTTTGAAAGCATTATATCAAAAATGCAATTTAACTGAATTTACGCTACAAAATATTCTGAATCCCGATACTTTTATTTTTAAATTGGTTATCGACCAACTTTTAATTGATTTCATTAGAGAATCGATGCTATATCATAGACTATAGTTTTGACTTTCGATTTTTTAACGATAGCTGTGAGATCTAATTTTCTTATTCAGACAAAGAATATGCTCTAAATTTTTTCCTTGGTCTGTCTGAGTCATTTATATAAAAATTTCTACATTGTGTATTCCTCTGTGTATATATATGTAATGTTATTACTGAGTAATCATATTTTAACTATTTCTATTTTTCAATTGCTTTGGGGTAAGAAGTGGACAACGAAACGCCCCAGAGGCACATAATGTTAAATAAATAAATAATAACCGTGGCCCGTGTGCAGGGAGATATCACCTGCACACGGGCCACGGTTATTATTTATTGCCCACCCCATTAAAATTGCCAACGATCATTAGGGGACACCGATGGACTTGGAAAGATCGCCGTCCGTCGGATGGGACGTTAAGCCTTGGCTCCGTGTGCGGGAGAGCCATACCCTGTGCGCGTTAAAGACCACGCTGGATGTGAGTGTTAGGATGGTCTTGACATCTTCTATATGCGCTAAAGAACACACTGAATGGCCTAGACAGGAGGCTGCCATCTGTCTTCTAACAGATTTCCCGTGGATCCCCTTCCCCTAACTTTCTCTGAGCCCTCGGGATCCTTGTGACTGGACCACTTATTCCATTATCTGCAAAAAAAGTGCCGATCAGAAAAAAAACTTCCCAAACCCATCCTTAAGATTTTTATTCTTTTAATAACCATTATTTTTTAAGTTTTCAGGGGTATGAGAACGAAGTGCTCTACGGGTGAGGGAAGAGGTTCCTATTGCTCATTCTTCGTAAGCAGCCAGAATGGCTCTTTATTTTATCAATCACAAAAATTTCAAATTCGTAACTCAGTTGAGTAAAGAAATTCTGAGGACACGAGATCAAATGGAAATCGTTTGTCCTAACACTCACATACACACAAAAAAGAGGCAGATTAAGGGGCGCTGTAGCAATCCTATTCACTAAAGCCCGGAAAGTAAATAAAAAAAATTAAATATAATAAAATAATTCATTAATTTTTTTTTTACTAAGCCGTCCTGGTGGCAGAGGATTAGCGTGCTTGTCAACTGATGAAATTGACCCAGATAAGGTATGGATACTTCTTTTTTTCATGTTATGCTTTGTGCTGAGGTCTCGCCTTTCTCACAGATCTTTTTTATGGCTTATTAAACTGACAGGCTCTTGTCAGAACTCAGTGACAAGCAGATGCTTGAGGGAAAATTTATTTATTGCCACGTTTTTTTTATTTATTGCCACGTTTTCGAGAAAAAATTAGAATTTTCATTGACTGAATTCATCTCTAGTTTACACTAAACTCAGTGTAACGCAAAATAACACGAAATTGATAAATATGAGTAAAAATGTGATAATAATCTGAAGTTAGAATAAGTTTCTAAGCACCATTACTTAATGATATATAAATATAATCTACTTATAATTATTAGTGTCTACTACATTGAATATTAATAAAATTAATGCGAATCAGTTGATAAATTAATACCATCAATAAGTTGTATTTTGTCATGTAAAATGAAAATAATTCTATTTATATAATTGGATTATTTGTTGCTTGCACAGTTAAATATTAAAAGTCGTTGTGGAAAAAATTATTTACTCTGTTCTGCATTCACACTTACTTGAATATTGCATGAATAATATCTTCTTGAAGACCCAACGCAGGAATCAACACCATCAGTTCTGAAAAAGAAATTGTTTATTTCATTTTTGGATATAATATTATAAATAAATTATTCCTCAATATTCCTTCCGGTTTTTAATGCACGACAGTTTGTATACAGCAGACAATTTATTTCACATTACATTTATCGGAAAAGCCCACAAGGATTGAAGAACTCGGTACTAAAAAAAAAACATGTAATCATTATTCAACTATTGCTGCATGTATACCGTATATTTTAATATGAAACGTAACTCAGTGAATACAACTAAGTAACAACATCTGAGTGTCACTCTTGTTCCCACGATGGGGCCAAACGGCCAGGTCACAGGGACCCCGAAGGTTCAGAGAAGGTTGGGGAAGGGAACCCACTGAACCGATAGGAGACAGATGAAAGCTTCTTGTCAAGCACATCAAGCATGCTCTTTAACGTTCACAGGGTATGGCTCTCCCTTACAGGGACCACGGTTTAATGTCCCATCTGACAGACAGCAGCCTCTCCAAACCCATTAATGCAGTCCTTTCTGCATTGATGCAGTCCGTTGATGCAGTCCTTTCTCACAGAGCGCAGAGTGGGATTAGTATCATGGGGATTAGGAAAGAGATTTTTATTTTATTTTCATAACACATATAAAACTATACCGGTACAGTCGCTCAAAAAATATTCGAACACTATGGTTGATTACAGAATTAAGAAAAAATATCTGGCAGCGATTTTTTTTAGAAATTAGTGATCTGGCAACCTTCGTTGTCAGATCACTAATTCATAACCTTCAGATTCACTAATTCATAACCTTCGTTGTCAGATTTTGACTAATTCATCACTAATTCATAACCTTCGTTGTCAGATCACTAATTCATAACCTTCAGATTCATAACCTTCAGATTCACTAATTCATAACCTTCGTTGTCAGATTTTGCGGAGATAACTATCAACGCTGACCGAGCTGGGGACTCGAACCTGGAACATGGTTCGAGCTGGGGACTCGAACCTTCATAACCTTCGTGTCACGTGACACGAAGGTCACATGATAAAAATACCAGACTAAAACAATTATTGCCAATTACCATCTTTCATAAACAGTTATGATAAATGTTTGAGCAACTATTTTCCCTTATATTTTCAAACTTTTACCGGAATTCTTACCTCTATCTTTATATAGTAAAATAAAAAACGAACTTAAAAACTTTTTAAATAACCGAACTAGCACAATAAAAATATATAACAAAAATAAGTCTCCTTATTTTCAAATGAGAAGTGCCAAATTTGATTTTTGCTATGCAACTGCCTGTAAATGTAATCACATAAGTGTAAAAGAAATATAAGAACGCCTACAAATTATTTATTCTCTCTCTTGCAGATAAGTTTTTAGCTTTGCGGTCTTCCAGCAACTGAAAATGTGATATTTGTATCATAACTATCTCGGGCGAAGACAGCTCTTTCTGCGCCCCCCCCCTCCCCTTCCTCATGATTCAAAGTGGCCCACTTACACAAAAGGTACGGATCTACTGCCTTAGGGAAGGTGAAATACGGAGCACGTGGGATGTGATCCACAATTCCAGATCCTTCACTGATATGTAAACAATCCGAAATTTCGGTTTTAAAATTGAGGTAATAATAATCATATGCAAAACGTTGGATTATTGCTTAGTAGGAATACCAGTGATGTTCTTTCAAGATATGATTGTATTTATTAAAGTTTTTATAACTAAATTTACGATTAATGACTAGAATGTTTGCTATGAAACCCACTGAGAACACATTCTATGGACAACTTCAGTCTATCGAGAAAGGAGATAGCGCTTTTTCTGCTGGCTGATTTCAGTGAGACTGTAGATGGGGAACACCCTGGCGTCTGATAAAACCATTAATGCTGTTCTTCACCTTCCAATGGTAACTCTGTGCCACTGGAAGGAGAGCTGGGCCTTATTCCTCTCTGACGATGCACAGAATTGCTCTGGCATGGAGAGTAAAAGTCCGACTTCGCCTTCTCTGTTAGAGCCTTTCAGGCAGATATTCCCCCCCCCCCTCTGAAGGGAGGAGTTGACATATCAGTATTGTCTATTGATTGAGACTTCTGTGGCCATCATTTCTATTTTTTTAACTCTGCACCACAATCTTAGGAGACAATGGCACATTTTTTAACTCTGTATCACAAGCTCAGAAGCCAATGGTGCATTTTTTTAACTCTGTACCATGAGCTTAGGAGCCAATGGTGCATTTTTTTTTACTCTCTACCACAAGCTTAGAAGCCAATGGTGCATTTTTTTAAACTCTCTACCCCAAGCTTAGGAGGTAATGGTGCATTTTTTAACTCTGTACTAGAGGCTTAAGAGACAATGGTGAATTTTTTTACCTCTGTACCACAAACTTAGGAACCAATGGCGCATTTTTTAACTCTGTACTAGAGGCTTAAGAGACAATGGTGAAATTTTTTTTAAACTCTGCACCACACTCTTAGGAGCCAATGACGCATTTTTTAACTCTGTACCACAGGCTTAGGAGCCAAGGTGCAGAGTAAGAGCCAAGAAGTCGTGGTTCCAAAGTCTGTGGAACAATGACTCTACAACCATTTAATGAAACAAGAATCCAAATCATTTGTTCTGATGTTCTTTTAGGAGAAATAATCCAGCAGAAAAAGTATTATCTCCTTTCTCGATAGACTGAAGTTGTCCATAGAACGTGTCCTCAGTGGGTTTCATAGCAAACATTCCAGTCATCAATCGTAAGTTTAGTTACAAAAACACTAAAAGAACATCCCTGTACTTCATGAAGCTTATAGGCAATATTAACGACTATTACACCGCAGCCACTTTACCTGAGATTCATACATATCCTCTCTTGATATGCAATTCCTCCACCACACGTTCGCGAACAGCTGCTGCTTTTCGTCCAAGGTCCCCAAGGTCCATAGTCTAATCCTTTCGAATGAAGGCCTACAGTGAAATTCTGTGCAAGGAATCGGCTCGGATCCAGTTGTCTTCTGACCCTCTGTTGTTGCCTCGGATACTGAAAAAGAAAAGAACTTTTAAATTAATTGTACCTTATCTCGTAAATGATAATTAAATTTCAAATATAAATCACATAGTTTTATAGATACGGTACTAGAGACAGGATGTGCCTGGGTGTCTCAGACAGCAGCGTGCCAGGCTCGTAATCTGAAGTTTTTTAGTTCGTTCGAGTCTTAACTGTGTGTGCCTGCGCCATTCTGCTGTGCTCCATTCTGCCTGCGCCAAGTTGTGCCCCATTGTGTGTGTCTGCGCCATGTCGTGTACCATTCTGCTATGCTCCATTCTGTCTGCGCCATATCGTGTACCATTCTGCTATGCTCCATTCTGCCTGCGCCAAGTTGTGCTCCATCCTGTGGGTGTGCCTGCGCCATGTCGCGTCCCATTCTGCGGTGCTCCATTCTGCCTGCGCCAAGATGTGCTCCATCCTGTGTGTGCCTGCGCCATGTCGTGTCCCATTCTGCAGTGCTCCATTCTGCCTGCGCCAAGATGTGCTCCATCCTGTGTGTGCCTGCAACATGTCGTGTCCCATTCTGCTATGCTCCATTCTGCCTGCGCCAAGTTGTGCCCCATCCTGTGTGTGTGTGCCTGCGCCAGGTCGTGTCCCATTCTGCTATGCTCCATTCTGCCTGCGCCAAGTTGTGCTCCATCCTGTGTGTGTGCCTGCACCATGTCGTGTCCCATTCTGCTATGCTCCATTCTGCCTGCGCCAAGTTGTGCCCCATCCTGTGTGTGTGTGCCTGCGCCATGTCGTGTCCCATTCTGCTATGCTCCATTCTGCCTGCGCCAAGTTGCGCTCCATCCTGTGTGTGTGCCTGCGCCATGTCGTATCCCATTCTGCTGTGCTCCATTCTGCCTGCGCCAAGTTGTGCTCCATCCTGTGTGTGCCTGCGCCATGTCGTGTCCCATTCTGCAGTGCTCCATTCTGCCTGCGCCAAGTTGTGCCCATCCTGTGTGTGCCTGCAACATGTCGTGTCCCATTCTGCTGTGCTCTATTCTGCCTGTGCCAAGTTGTGCTCCATCCTGTGTGTGTGTGCCTGCGCCATGTCATGTCCCATTCTGCTGTGCTCCATTCTGCCTGCGCCAAGTTGTGCCCCATCCTGTGTGGGTGCCTGCGCCATGTCGTGTCCCATTCTGCTGTGCTCCATCCTGTGTGTGTGCCTGCGCCATGTCGTGTCCAATTCTGCTATGCTCCATTCTGTTTGCGCCAAGTTGTGCTCCATCCTGTGAGTGTGCCTGCGCCATGTCGTGTCCCATTCTGCTGTGCTCCATTCTGCCTGTGCCAAGTTGTGCCCCATCCTATGGGTGTGTAATTATATTATAATAATATAATAATATTTATTTTCCATTCTCATTTACAGAAACATTACACACAAAAATTTACCATCAAATTTGGATGGAAAATAGCAAAAGGAAATAATATAAAATAAAATTAAAAAAAACGATTAAAAATAAAAAACACACAAACATACATTTTACAAGTATTTCTGTGTAATCTAGGAGTTACAAAACAACTCTTACAGATTACAAAAACAAAATTCTACTGTAAACGAAAATCTTTGGCAATGGATAAAAAAAACTAAGAAATTACATTAAAAGCGTCTTCAATATCTTCAGTATTTACCAAAAAAAGTTTGTTTTTTTTCTTAAAATTACAATCACTTTTTTCTTCTTTTATACTATTTGGTAAAGAATTACATAATTTTGGTGCAATAAAATTGAAATGCTTATGCATGATTTCTTTTTTTGATTTCACAACATGAAATATGTTTGTAGAACATCTGGTATCGTACGGGATGAACCGTTTTTCGATCCAATTGTTGTTTTTATGTAGATACAAAAGACTTCTACATAAATATAACTTTCTCAAGGGTAATATATTATTGCTTATGTAATGATAATTTACATTGCTAATATTGCTATTTGAAACTAGTTTTACAATTTTATTTTGCAATTTCACTAGAGGGAGTAGGTTTGATATATAATCTCCCACCCCCCAACATGTGATTCCATAGCTTAAAATTGAGTGAACCCAAGCGAAATAAACTAAAATTAACAACTTCTTATGAGAACATGATTTAAGATAATATAACTTGTACAAAATAAATCTTAATTTTTTACACACTGTATCTACTTGTTTCTTCCATTTTAGATTTTGTTCAACATAAATGCCTAGATATTTAACACATTCAACTTGTTCGATAGTTTTACATACACAACCATTTACCAAATTACAACCAGAATTATGGTATTTTATGACAACCTCTTTACTTGTATTTAATAAGCCGAAATAGATAAAATTAGTTTTTTCCACATTTATTTGCAGTTTATTACTACTAAACCAGTTTCTTATGCTTTTTAAGTCATTGTTTATCTTTGACATTAACTCATTATTAGTTTCAGTCGAGTACACTATCGCTGTGTCATCCGCATAAGCTGTGATTTTGCCAAATAAATTTAAATTGCAAAAATCATTAATATATATTAAAATCAATACTGGTCCAAGAATAGAACCTTGCGGTACACCACCATTCAAAACAAGCATATTACTTTCCAGTTTATGTATAGCCACATATTGTTTCCTGTTTTCCAAATATGATTTAAACCAATTGAAAGCAAGTCCCCTTATTCCTATTATACTTAATATTTGCATTAAAATTTCATGATTTATTGTGTCGAAAGCTTTTTTTATGTCTATAAATAAGGCTAAAGTTTTCCTGTGTTCATTTACACTGTTATAGATGTTGCCGGTAAGTTGTAACATAGCATGTTCTGTACCCAATTTATCTCTAAATCCAAACTGTTTATTTGATAAGAAATTATATTTCGATAGAAATTTCATTAATCTCTCTTTCATGAGTTTTTCAATAATTTTTGAAAAGATAGGGAGTATGGAAATTGGTCTATAATTATTAAAATCCGTGTTTTTACCTTTTTTGTAAATTGGCTTTACTTTAGCAATTTTTAAAGCATCTATAAACATTCCAGTAGAAAAAGATAAATTTACAATTTTTACAAAAATATGAGGTTTATATTTAAAAACAATTTTTAACATATGGGCATTTATTTCATCATAACCACATGATTTCTTATTATTCAATTGTCATATTATATTGTTTAGTTCCGTTTGATCTGCTTCAAACAGAACCATTGAGTTATCATTATGGTTTACATATTTGTCAATTTCAGTATTAAAATTATTTGTAGTATATTGATACCCCTGGTTAACTTCTATGAAATGTGCATTAAATTTATTTGCTAGATCTTCATCAACATTTTTTGAAGGATATATCTCAGGTTTTTTTTCGATCCCTAAAATACTATTTATTGTTGCCCATTGCTTTTTCACATCACTATTACAATTATGGAACTCTTTTAAATAATGAAGTTTTTTTGCATACCTAGTTTTATTTGTTAGTTGAGTTCTTAATGATTTATATTGCTTTTCAAGCGATTTATCAAAAGGGCGTTTTTTATATTTGTTGTATAATTTTTGCTCTTCTTTTGTTAAAATTATAATTTCATTTGTTATCCATTTGTTTTTGCTCCTCTGAGTAGGACCCAAAACATTATTGTTTTTAGTAACTTTAGTACTTACTGTTTTGGCCTCATTTATCATGTATATGAATTTATCATATAATGCATTTACATCATCAGTTTTATCATCTTCATTGTTCCATTTATATTCTTTAATATATTTCTCGAATAAATTATAATCTATACAGCTTTTCACTAAAGGTTTAGGGTTAGAAAAAATTTCTTTCCCACTTACGCTTACAAGTATTGGATAATGATCTGTAATATCATTTTGGAAGACAGCTGTATTGTACGTATAATCATTATTCTTATCTCGTATAAATACATGATCTATACAAGTATGAGAGGAAAAAGTAGATCTCGTAGCAATATTCACAAAAGACTTTAAACCATTTAAAGACATTACATCAAGATAATCTGACACCTCCGAGCTGTTGCTTAATAGATTAAAATTTATATCCCCAATTATTATTAGCTTATTATTTTTAATATTTTGCAAAGTACTACTAAATTCAGTTATGTATTCTTTGACGGAGTATTCATGAGAACGATATATAGCACATAAATATATACCTGTGTTACAGTCAAATAGATTAATATCCTCTGCAGTTTTCATATTTACATTACAATCACAAAAACTAAACTTCGTAACATTTGCATAAACTACAATTCCTCCTGATTTATTATATTGCCTACTCCTAAAAAATTGCTGATAACCATCAATTTTATAATTTACAACTTCATCATCCTTTACCCAAATTTCACTTAAGATTATAATATCAATGAGATTTCGAAATTGGTACATTAATACAAGTAAATCATTGAAATGCAATCGCAAAATTCTGATATTCACATGCAAAAGGGTATAATTTAAAAAACAATGACAAGAAAGGAATTTATTAACTTCATCAATATCTGTTAGCAAAGCACACGAATCCAGTTCGGACTGAATCTCACAGACTAAATCATCCATTTTGTTCAGTATAATCCGTTATGTCTCTTTCATTTCTTACTCTTCTAACCTTGGAGTTTTCTTCCTTTCTTAAAAAAATTTTACCGTCCTTAACCCATAAAAATTTATAGTTATGCTCTAATTTGAATTGCTTTGCCAAATAGAGCAATTTTTTATTTCGTTGTGTCAAATGTTCATTCAGATAAATTGGTTTATCATCAAAATTTCTGTTTACGTTGCTAGCCTTAATCCGTTTCTTCTTTGCTTCTGAAATCCATTTATCTCTTATCGACCTGTTTTTCATTTGCAACACGATAGGTTTTGTTTTTTTCTTTTTTCATCGAAGGAACTCTGTGTGCAACTACAACGTCTCCGATATCCACCTTAACCTGTATTATCCTTGCTATATTCATTACTACAGAACCGATGTTTTCATCTGAGGTTTCTGGCAAACCTGCGATTTCTACATTGGAGTTTCTGCTGTACTGTTGCAAATCGTCGATGTCCTGCTTTAAATCTGCCAAGTCTTTTTGCAACTGTCTATTTTCGTTACGTAGTTCAAGATTGTCTTTTTTGACAGTCACAATTTCGGTTTTTAACTTAATTTCAGATTTAACTTATTATGCTTAGCAGTTATTTATGAATTTCATCTGTTTTGAGAGCCAGATTGTTTTATCTCCGAAAGGCATTTTTTTTTGGTACAAACTGGCTAAATGGCCAAAGAAAAATTGGTACAAACTGGCTAAATAGCCAAAGAAAAATTGGTACAAACTGGCTAAATGGCTCAAAGAAGGTTTGTGGAAGGGGAACATTTGAGCAGCTGTTAGGAAACAAATATTAAATATTAACCTCCGGTCAAAGCTACCCAGCGCGCTCTTCAACGTGCACAGAATATCTCTCTTATACACGGCTTAACGTCATATCCGACGCAGCCGGCCTTTGTCATTGACCATCGGTGTCCCCTTTCTCACTAAACTACGATTTCGAGATTAGGAGAGATATATATCAATGCTGGTACAGTTGGGACTCGAACCTGGGAACTGCAGGTGACGAGTCTGGTGTGCTACCGACTGAGCCAATCCCCCTTCTCTTGATGTGAGTGTCACCAGACTTTCAAAAATCAAATATGAAAGTGGATTTCTTTCTCCGATTATTGTTTGTATTGTTTATAAGAAAGGAAAACTTTTTCTGCAAATGGGGTGGCTCAGAAGTTAGCGTGCCACGCTCGTAATCTGCAGTTCTCAGGTTCGAGTCTCACACGGGCCAGCGTTGAGATTTATCTCTGGAACACTCTCCGCCCTGCCTTCGATCTGTAGGGGACACCGATGGGCTTGGAAAGGCCGTCGTCCATCGGATAGGACGTTAAGCCGTGGGAACGGGGGAGGGAGAGCTATATCATGTACCCGTCAAAACACGCTGGATGGCCTTGATGGGAGGCTGACATCTGTCTCCTAATAGCTGGCCAGTGGGTCCTATTTCCCCAACCTTCTCTGAGCCCTCAACCTCAAGGTCCTTGTGACCTGGTCATTTAGCACACTGTAGACAAAAAAGTGTCTCTCAGAGGTCAAAACCCAATTTTGCTGCAAGCGTTTGAAAGAAAATATCAACCTCGTGCATCTTAAAGGAATTTTGAACATTTCGAATAGATCGAGTTCGATTAAGATATATCGAGAAAGCTTTGATTTCCGATTTCCACTCACCTGTTTCCTGGCTTCTGCTGTTCGAGCGAGTGCTGCGATTATGACGCCGAAAATAAGTGACCTGAGGAAAAGAAACAAAAAAATTAAAAAAGCGTTCAATAATCTGTTAGTCACCATATTAGGTATCATTATCTGTTCTTTTTTTTTGCAATTCATAATAACATTCGGAAAAATTACCATCAAGTTACGAGAGAACAAACAAGAATAATTTTATTTGGTTTGAAATAAACAAAAAAATTGCAAAAAAAAACGTAAGGTACAGGATCGGATCTAGTTGAGGAGGAGAGGGGGGAGGAAGGGACAGAGTAATGTCCCCCTCTTTTGAGAGGACCATGACCATGATTTTGACACATGATTAAAAAACCAAATCAGTGTTTCACATTAGAAATATTTAGACTCTTTAACGATTGCAATTGCGATTAAAACAATCGTTCATGCACCATAAAAAATAAATAAATAAATACCCCCTCAAGCAGCTGCTTGCCACAGAGGTCTGACAGGAGCCTGATCAGTTTATATGCCAAAGTAGAAGATCTGAGAGGATGGCAGGACCTCAGCAGACCTTATCATAATACAATTAAGGATGCCCGAAAACAAGACGATTAAGCGGGAAATTTATTATTAAAAAATACACTTAAAAATTATTTTTTCATGTTAATAAATGAAAAAAATTATATGATTCCGAAAACGAAAGAAAAGGATACTTTTCGTTAAGGTAAAAACGTTAATTTTCGGTATACCTGATATTTTTTTTTTCAATTAAATTTTTATCTGAATTTATAAATTATATTTTTCAGCATAGGTAAATTTTGCGTTCAATTTTTTCCCGGAGGATTCCCGTAAATTTAATTAACAGGACCACTAGATCCGGGAAAATTATGACGCGATCTTGCAAGACCAGATCTGGGGGTGGAGTAGTAGACCATACAGCCCTTCCCCTTTGAAAATGCTAAAATGAGCAATTGTGGCCAAAAAACTATTAAACATAAAATTTACTAAAGTTGTACATGTTTCACGCATTTTCATATGTATTAAGAAATAAACCTAAAACGAAGAAGAAAATGTCACACTGCAATGGAAATTCAGTTTCTCACCACCCCCCCCTCCCTTTATTTTTTCCTAGATCCGGGCCTGATACCTAGTGAAGACGTTTTTCCATACCGACAGATTTGGTTTCGAATAACCGTGCGAGACTGGGGCGGGGGTGGCTCAGTCGGTAGCGCGCCAGGCTCGTAATCTGTAGTTCCCAGGTTCGAGTCCCAGCTGGGTCAGCGTTGAGATTTATCTCCGCAAAATTTCCCCGCCCTGCCCACGGTCAGTAGGGGACACCGATGGGCTTGAAAAGGCCACCGTCCGTCGGATGGGACGTTAAGCCGTGCCCCGTGTGCGGGAGAGCCATACCCTGTGCACGTTAAAGAACACGCTGGATGGCCTTGACGGGAGGCTACCATCTGTCTCCCAACAGCTGTTCCAGTGGGTCCCCTCCCCCAACCTTCTCTGAGCCTTCGGGGTCCATGTGACCTGGCCATTTAGCCCATGGTGTGCAAAAAAGTGCCGCTTAGAGGTAAAACAACACAACCCGTGCGAGGCTTCGCTGCAAAGCATGAGAGGAGATTCCTCAGCGAATTCTTCAGTGAATGGGATCAATGTTTAGTAGCTCGTGGTAGACAGGAAATTGCCAGCCACCTCACCAGCAGTAGCTGCGTCGCTGCAATTAGCATATTAAGTGCGGCGAATGTATAATTATTACTGCGAGTGTTGGTTACTGCGAGTGAGTTCAAGGGAGGGGGAGGTGGACCTAATGGGTCAAGGTCTCCTTTCGACCTTACTAACTGTTATGGGACAATGAAATCACTTCTACGATCCCGCAACACGATGACGGGCGGAATTCATTCGCGAGCGACTGAGGCGGTAACACAAAAAGGGTGATGGTTACCATTGGTTCTCCGTCAAACTTCCCTCCCTGCCCACGGTTAGTAGGGGCACCGATGGACGTGGAAAGGTCACCGTCCGTCGGATGGGACGTTAAACCGTGGCGCCGTGTGCGGAAGAGCCATTCCCTGTGCACGTTAAAGAACACACTGGATGACCTTGACGGGAGGCTACCATCTGTCTCCCAACAGCTGTTCCAGTGTGTCCCCTACCCCAACATTCTCTGAGCCTTCGGGATCCTTGCGACTTGGCCATTTAGACCACTGTGTACAAAAAATGCGGCTCAGAGGTGAAACAACCCAACCCATCCATACCTTTAAGGGGATTCATGCATAGCGAATGAAAGAGAAGGTTGAAAAGAAAGGAACCCAATGGACAACTGTTAGGAAATAGACAGACTACCATCAAGACCATAAGAGTAGGTTCTTTGACATGCACGGAGTATGGCTCTCCTGCACACTGAGACACGGCTTAATGTTCCATCCGATGGATGCCGACCTTTCCAAGACCATTGTTGTCCCCTTTCTGGAAAAGCTGGCACAGTTGGGACAATGACTTGCGAACTGTCGATTACGAGCCCGGCGCGCTACCGACTCAGCAGCAGCCTCCCCAGCTACTGTTGCTAAACTTAGAACTAGAGGTTTCGAGTCTGGCACGCTATCTGCCGAATCAACCCGAGGATCAGGAAACGTCCAAGCCGTGTCCATTAGTATATATTCCTGCGTTGTGGCCCAACCCTGATTGATTCGTAATTAATTGATCTCCACAATCTTGAAAGAAAGCTTTCGTAAACACTCTTCTTCCAGTAAGCAGACTTAAATGAAAATCTTGTCCATCGTCCTCAATCGTAACAACTGAGTCAACATTTTTTTATTAGCGTGTTTGTCTTTATCGATAGGATTTGATATTACATCTGTTTCCGTTTTTGTTTGCACTTCCTTTTTGTATCTTTGGGCTTTGATGACGTATTTCGGTCGCTTTCCTTTTACCTCTCCAGTAGGGCGGGGGTGGCTCAGTCGGTAGCGCGCCAGGCTCGTAATCTGCAGTTCCCAGGTTCGAGTCCCAGCTGGTTCAGCGTTGAGATTTATCTCCGCAAAACTCCCCGCCCTGCCCACGGTCAGTAGGGGACACCAATGGACTTCGAACGACCGCCGTCCGTCGGATGGGACGTTAAGCCCGTGTGCGAGAGAGCCATACCCTGTGCACGTTAAAGAACACACTGGATGGCCTTGACGGGAGGCTACCATCTGTCTCCCAACAGTTGTTCCAGTGGGTCCACTCCCCCAACCTTCTCTGAGCCTTCGGGATCTTTGTGATCTGGCCATTTAGCCCATTGTGTGCAAAAAAGTGCCGCTCAGAAGTAAAACAACCATATAACATCTCCAGTAACCATTTCTTAACAAAGCCATTGTGGCCCATTTTGTATGGTTCACATTTTAATTTATATCTGAATTCGTCACTCGTCATGCCTAAAGGCACTAAACATTTTGCAGTTCCCAGATGAAGGTATGGATTCTTTCACTCGGTACTCTGTTCAATTGTTAATTATAACCTCTGAGCTTCTGAATGGGGACTTGACGATTCCGACTCAGAAGTTAGCGGGTCATTTGACTCATCAAAGAAATGCGCGCTGACACTTTCGGCCCATTTGTTCTATTCTCGTCAACTTTTTACAAAGAGTTCGTTGTCTTCCTTCTGATCTTTAGCTCTAAGGGGAAAAAACTTTTGATTTAAAAAACAGATACCTGGGTTGAGCTAGATCGTAGTAAACATCAAAGTGCTGTTCTGTTTTTGTTCCAAATGTTCATTCAGTCAAGATGACTTGGAACCATTTTGGGTATGGTTACACAGAAAGCGTCTTGAACGATCTAGCGTTGTCAATGTTTACAAACGTTTCAGGCGATTTCAAATAAAAAAAAGTCACCAACAATGGACGTGTCTTCACGTAATGTAGAACGTTCTCCTTAATCGGCGGGGCGGGGCGGGGGTGGCTCAGTCGGTAGCGCGCCAGGCTGGTAATCTGTAGTTCCCAGGTTCGAGTCCCAGCTGGGTCAGCGTTGAGATTTATCTCCGCAAAATTCCCCGCCCTGCCCATGGTCAGTAGGGGACACCGATGGGCTTGGAAAGGCCGCCGTCCGTCGGATGGGACGTTAAGCCGTGGCTCCGTGTGCGGGAGAGCCATACCCTGTGCACGTTAAAGAACACGTTGGATGGCCTTGACGGGAGATTACCATCTGTCTCCCAACAGCTATTCCAGTGGGTCCTCTCCCCCAAATCTCTGAGCCTTCGGGGTCATTGTGACCTGGCCATTTAGCCCATGGTGTGCAAAAAAGTGCCGCTCAGAGGTGAAACAACCCAACCTTAATCGGCAGCAAACGCTCCAGTTTTCTCATGAGTCCACTTCCATTGTTAGTCAATGGCTTTCGACTCCAGGAAATTTAGAAAAACAAAGTTGGCTTGGTAGGGCGCCAAGTTCATCATCTGATATTCCCACATTCAATTCCCTACACTGCTGGTGTTGAGATTTTCTCCTCTACCACCCGTTTTGCACTTGGTACGTTTTGCACTTGGTACAAAGATTCGGATCCCAACTGTGCCAGTATTGATATTTATCGTTGCTAACCCAAACCCTGCCCCCCAGAGAAAGGGTACACAGATGGACTTTATTTATTTTTATTTATTTATTTTATTTAGACCTTACATGCTACTGGGACATTGGTGAACAAGCACCTCCTACCAACAAAAAATTTTGAACTATATAAATCTGGGAGAAAGATATACAATTGGTAAGGTGAAAAAAATATACAACAAGCTAAAGTCTATCTAACAAGTTAGTTTCAGAAAGGAAAAGAAAGAGTTCTTGTAGGAGTTTTATTTGAGTTTGAGAGGTTGGAATGGCAAATAGGTTTGCCAAAGTAAAATCAGTGAGATTTTTTTAATTTATTAAATAGTATATCTCTTTCATGTGTGAATTTTGAGCACTTTAAGATGACATGTTGGATGGTTTCAGGAACTTTGCAAGTTGAGCATTTGTTTGTAGTTGTTTTTTTATGTTTAGATAAAAATTTAGGCCAACAAAGTCAATTCTTAGGCGATAGAAAGTTGAGGTCAGTTTTCTGGGCAGTTTTATATTAGCTAATGTTGTGATTTCTGGTTGTAAGAATAATCTATGGGGACTGAAGATGGGACCATTTACCAGGAAAAACCCTTTTGGTAATTTAATTTCAAAGTTTTTTGTTTCATTTTTGAAGCTTACAAAGAAGTGATGTGTTGGGGTAATGGTAGAGAGGGAGAGACCCCTTTTTTGCACAGTAATCAGCCCAATAGTTGCCCTCTATTCCACAGTGGCTTGGAATCCATTGTAGTGTTATTGAGTTTTGTTTTATAGTGTTTTGTGTTAATAGGTAGTAAAAAGCGGTAAGTAAGACACGGTAGCAGGTGTAATAGAAGTCTTAGAGTTTGGAGGACTGATTTAGAGTCGGAGTAGAGAATGACATTTGTGTGTGTGAGGTTGTCATTTATCCATTTGATGGCGAATATAATAGCATAGAGTTCAGAATGGAGGATATGAATGTGAGAGTCAAATCTAAAGTATGAAAAGATTTTTTTTTCTGGGGAATAAAAAGCAGCAGATGATGATTTGGTAGTTGGGTCATAGGAGCCATCAGTATAGATTGGAAAGTAATTTTTATAATGGGTGTAACAATAAGTGTCAGGTATTTTTGACATAAAGGTGAGAGGGAAGATTTTGATATTAGGGATGTTATCATGTATGACTGGTTGACTGAATGACCAGTAGGGTTCATTAACAAAGACATCTCCTTTGTTGTGAATTGTACAGATGGTATAGAAAATAGATAAGTGTTGAAGACATTGCTTATGTGGGGCTTTTAATTGGTTATTTAAAAGGGAGGTTAGAATTGGGTGATTATTATGTTTTAAGTGGAGTCGCATTATTAATTTTAATAGTAAGGATTGAGTTCTGATTTGGAATGTAGGAATAGAGGTTTCAGCCAGAAGTGCTAAAGAGGGTGAGTGTTTGTAAAGTCCAAAAATGAGTTTGATAAATTTATTTTGGATTATGTTTAAGTGTTTGAATTTGTTGTCAGATATACCACATAGGAATTCGGAGCCTTATTCAATTTTGGGTCTTATTAAGTTTAGGTTGGATTGTTTTACCTCTGAGCGGCACTTTTTTGCACACCATGGGCTAAATGGCCAGGTCACATGGACCCCGAAGGCTCAGAGAAGGTTGGGGGAGGGGACCCACTGGAACAGCTGTTGGGAGACAGATGGTAGCCTCCTGTCAAGGCCATCCAGTGTGTTCTTTAACGTGCACAGGGTAAGGCTCTCCCGCACACGGGGCCACGCCTTAACGTCCCATCCGACGGACGGCGGCCTTTCCAAGCCCATCGGTGTCCCCTACTGACCGTGGGCAGGGCGGGGAATTTTGCGGAGATAAATCTCAACGCTTACCCAGCTGGGACTCGAACCTGGGAACTATAGATTACGAGCCTGGCGCGCTACCGACTGAGCCACCCCCGCCCCCTTAAGTTTAGGTAAAACTGTAGTACGTTATTTTGGGAGATACCCCAATTTATTCCAGTTAGGCATTTGGTGAAGTTCAATAATTTTGCAGCTTTGAGTTTTGCATTTTGGATAAAAGGGGTCCATGATAGGTTATGGTCTATTGTGATGCCTAGGTAAGAGCATGTTTTTTTAATGGGAATATTTTCATTATTGATATTTATTTTAATGTTTGAAAAATCTTTTTTCCTTTGTGTTAGGAAAGGGATTAAAAAAAGTTTTACTTAAATTGATTCGTAGATGCCAGTTATTAAGGTAGTCTTTAATTTTGATTAAATTTGATTGTAGTTGAGAGCAGATTTGTTTGACGTTTTTTCCTGAAGACCAGATTATAATATCATCTGCATATGAAGCAAAAGAAATTCCAGGGTCAAGTCTTGTAGGAAGGTCATCAATGTATAGGTTGAAGAGTATAGGGGAGAGAATAGAGCCTTGTGGACTTGGAATAGACCGCCGTCTGCCGGATGTGACGTAGAGCATTGGCTCCGTGTGCAGGAGAGCCATACCCTCTACACTTTAAAGACGTCTGATGGTTTGATGGGAGGTTTACCATCTGTCTCCTAACAGCTGATCAGTGAGTCCACTTCCTTCTCTGAGCCCTTGGGACCCTTGGGATATGACTATTTAGCCCAATGCCTGCACAAAAGGGCCACTCAGAAGTAAAACAACCCAAACCACCTATAATCATTAAGAAAGAGGAATCCAATGGAGTTGGAGAAGCATTCTATTGGATGCGGGAGGGAATCAGTTGGTAGCGCGCCAGCTCGTAATCTGCAGTTCCCAGGTTCGAGTCCCACCTGTACAAGCGATGAGACTTATCTCCGCAAAACTCCCTGCCCACGGCCAGTAGGCAACACCGATGGCTTGGAAATGCTGCCGTCCATCGGATATGACGTTACGCCATGGTCTCGTGTGCGGGAGAGCCATCCATGTGCACGTTAAAGAACACGCTAGATGGCTTTGACAGGAGGCTACCATCTGTCTCTTAACAGTTGTCCAGTGGACATAAGTTCCAGTAGGTTCCCTCCCCCAAATTCTGAGCCTTCGGGGTCCTTGTGCCCTAGTCATTTAGCCCGTAGTGTGCAAAAAACGTGCCGCTCATAGGTAAAACAACCCAACAACAACACACTGCATGAGAGTTTAAAAACCATATCTCCCTGTACAAATAAGCCATACACACGAAGTTAAAGAATACGCTGGATGGTCTTAACGAGAAGCTCTCATCTGTCCAGTGGATCCCTTCCTCTCTCCAGCTCCGAGCCCTTGGGGTCCTTGTGACTCGATCATTTAGTCCAATGTGTGCAAAGAAAGTGCAACTCAAAAATGCAACAACCTAATAGCTTCCTTTTCGAGTTTCAAGCTGCGCAGTTAAAGTGTGGCCGACTTAACCATCCATCGGAAGTGTGTCATTCGGTGGCTTATTTGGTGGGCGGAAGTTGGGAGGGAAATTGACTCCCACTTCCTGTCAACTGTTCTCCGGCAGTCTCAGATTCGTCGGAATCAGATTAAGTCTCCTGCACCGATTTCGAAGAACAAAAAAAACCCATCGAAACAAATAACAAAAATGCCCTCTACTTAACGAATAAATAGCAAGATTTAAAAGTGACACTTTTGAGAAAGGGTAAACGTTTATCGGTAGAAGGAAAATCAGCAAATTTTTCACATAGCCACAGGCAAGTGCCCAATAACCTTCAATGGAAAAGGCAAAGGGTTGGGAGGTTTTACTTCTGAGCGGCACTTTTTTTCACACCATGGGCTAAATGGTCAGGTCACATGGACCCCGAAGGCTCAGAGAAGGTTGGGGGAGGGGACCCACTGGAACAGCTGTTGGGAGACAGATGGTAGCCTCCCGTCAAGGCCATCCAGCGTGTTCTTTAACGTTCGCAGGTTATGGCTCTCCCGTACAGGGGGCCACGACTTAACGTCCCATCCGATGGACGGCGGCCTTTCCAAGCCCATCGGTGTCCCCTACTGACCGTGGGCAGGGCTGGGAGTTTTGCGGAGATAAATCTCAACGCTGACCCAGCTGGGACTCGAACCTGGTAACTGCAGATTACGAGCCTGGCGCGCTACCGAATGAGCCACTCCCGCCCCCATGGGCAAGGGAGTTGACGCGTTTGTATTGCTGCTTTTCTGCCAATTCCTTAGAAAATATTATACTGCAATGCAAATATACTGCTCACAAAAATTAGGGGATATATTATCGCTTCATATTCATTTTGAAACATCCCCTAATTTTTGTGAGCAGTGTATTATACTGCAATGAAATCTAGTCTCTTGCCTCCCGCCATTAATTTTCTCCTGCTCGATTGCATCAATTGCTCCCCCCCCTCTCCTTTACTTTTTTGTTGATCTTGTCGTGCATAAGACATTGCTCTTAACAACGCATATTATGAATTCATTAGCTTCGTTAAGATGGAAACTACTGAATGGCATTTATAAAAAGTTTGAGCACCCTAACGCGATTCTCATTAAGACCACGCTATTGTTTTGATGCTGAACGATTCAGTCGGTAGCGCACCAGCCTCGTAATCTGCAGTTCCCAGATTCGAGTCCCAGCTGGGTCAGCGTTGAGATTTATCTTCCCAAACTCCCTGCCCTGCCCACGGTCAGTAAGGGACACCGATGGGCTTGGAAAGGCCCCGGTCCGTCGGATGGGACGTTAAGACGTAATTACGTGTGCGGAAACGTCTTAACGTCTGCACGTTAAAGAACACACTGGATGACCTTGACGGGAGGTTACCATCTGTTTCTCAAAAACTATCTAAAGGAACCCCTTTAGATAGAGACACTTTTTCTGAGACCATCGGGTACTTGTGACCTGACCATTCAGGCCATTGTATGCAAAAGAGTGCAGCTCGCATTAAAATAACGTAACAGGTCATTGATGCAAAAAAAAATAAGAGATTATGCTTGTTTAACTCCCTTTCATGACTTTGAAGTCTCGTGACTTGGTCACTGAGTTCTCATTGGGTGGAATGAGACGTCGGCTTCCGAAGATGACTTCACGAGGCTTTTGCGGTGGTTCGAGAACTTTCCGTGTAGAGGTGAAGAGAAAACTTTCCAGTTGAAAGCAATTCATCCCAACTCACCAGATAGAGTTTCTTTATTTTCCTGTTTGATCCGTGGTTGTATATACAGACTTCAGAGCTGGAAAAAAGCCTGAGACGTCTAGGTCAGTGGCTCGCTCTCTTCCGCACCAAAATAGTTCTCGGTTGGAACAAAGAGGGAATGAAAAAAAAGAGTCCCTTTTTCGCTCTGCGTCAGCTGTTGGAAGGAAACGAGGGGAAGAGATGACGATTCGGTTCCTTTAAAACAGATTCGTTCAGCATCAAACGAGTAGCGTGGTCTTAATAAGAATCGCTGTAGGAGCTCAAACTTTTTATAAATGCCATACACAGTTTGGCCAAGTGGTGATCACGCTTGCTGACTGATCAACGGGATATGGGTTTGATCTCCGGATAAATGCCCGCCCTGCCCACGGTCAGTAGGGGACACCGATGGGCTTGGAAAGGCAGCCATCAGTCGGATGGGACGTTAAGCCGTGGGTCCGTGTGCGGGAGAGCCATACCCTGTTCACGCTAAAAACACGCTGGATGGCCTTGACGGGAGGCTACCATCTGTCTCCCAACAGCTGTTCCAGTGGGTCCCCTCCCCCCAACCTTCTCTGAACCTTCGGGGTCCATGTGACCTGGCCATTTAGCCATGGTGTGTAAAAAAGTGCAGCTCAGAGGTAAAATAACTCAAACAACCGGATAAATGCATGGGTGGTTTTTATGTTGTATTTTTGCTTGAGATCTCGCATTTCTTTCCCACGAGATATTTTGCTGACAAGTCTTCACTGTGACGTCAAACTGATCGAGAGGTAATTTATTTTTGAAAACTATTTTTGATAATTTCAATACTGAACAGCAGGAATTTGAATCATAAAAATTCGCTTTGAAGTTAATTAAAAGTTTTATAAAAAGGTGTTGTATTCAACCATTTAGTAAAATACACATCAACTGTCATAGTGATTAATTACGTAGCTACTGTTCCGGAAGGCATATTCCGTGTAATTAGCTTTAACAAACTGACAGGCTCCTGTCAGACATCTGTGGCAAGCAGCTGCTTGAGGGGGTATTTATTTTTTTTTTATTTTTTAACTAGACTACTGATCAAAGGGACCTATGTTCAAGCCCCGGGTAAGGCATGGATGCTTGTGTCGTCTTTCTGCTGAGGTCCCTCATCCTCACAGACCTTCTACTATGACGAATTAAACCGACAGGCTCCCTATAGACGTCTGTAACAAGCAGGTAGCTTGAGGAGGTGTTTATTGTTTTATTCTGTGTCCTATGTGTTGCAAATTTATAAAAAAAAAAAAACCCGTCATTTTTGCTTTTAAATACCAGCATTTCAGTAATCCTTTAAATACCAAACGAATGTTGTTGAAAATAGTGGTTTAAAGAGATTTGATGTTGAGATCTCGGCTTCCTCACATTCCTTTAATAGATTATTTTTATCAGATATCACAGGAGATCTTTCTCATCTAGGTTATTTGAAAATGAAAACTCTCCGCTAACTCCCATTTGCCCTCGATGAGAAAGAGGGCGCAAATGGGCTTGAAAATATCTCTGATAGTCGAACGAGAACGTGAGACTCCGTATGCAAGAAAGACATACCCTATGAACTTTTTATAGTAGAATAGGTTGAATGTACCTTGGCTTTGGGTTGTTTTACCTATAAGCGGCACTTTTTTGCACACAATGGGCTATATGGCCAGGTCACAAGGATCCCTAAGGCTCAGAGGTTGGGGTGGACCCATTGGGACCCATTGGAACAGCTGTTGGGAGACAGATGGTAGCCTCCCGTCAAGGCCATCTAACGTGTTCTTTAACGTGCACAGGGTATGGCTCTGCCGCACACGGAGCCACGGCTTAACGTCCCATCTGACGGACGGCGGCCTTTCCAAGTCCATCGGTGTCCTCTACTGACCGTGGGCAGGGCGGGCAGTTTTGTACCTTGGCTTCACCATCTGTCACCTAACAACTGTCTATTAGATCCTCGTCCTCAACCTTCTCTGAGCTCTTGGGTTCCTTGTGACCTGGACAGTTAGCCCACTGTCTGCAGAAAAGTGCCCTTATCCGGGGATCGATGATCAGATCCCTTTGATCACTAGCCAAGAGAACTAACCACTCTGTCACAGAATACATCAGCCCAGATAATGTGCCTCTCCATTTGCTCAGTAACGTTGCAGGTTAAATGTTCCATGATGTCTTAAAGGCCTCAATTGGAATAGTAGTTAAGGAGCTAAATACTGTTCCAGCTCAGTGGCGTAATTTAAGGGGGAGAATTAGATGAGGGAGAGGTCTTCAAGGTACTCAAAATTTTCTAAAAAAAAAGATTTCTGATGCGATCCTTAATAACGATTAGCATTACAAATATTTATATTAATAATATTTTTCACTATATGACCATGAGCGTCGGCAAGAACTTTTCCAAGAGGAAGAGGCAATTTTTTTTATGGGAAAAAAATAATTAGTGTTTCAAATCATTGAGGTCGTTGGGTTGTTTTACCTCTAAGCAGCAATTTTTTTTGCGCACAATGGGTTAAATGGCCAAGTCACAGAGACCCCGAGGGCTCAGAGAAGGTTGGGGGAGGGGAACCAACTGATGAGAGACAGATGGTAGCCTCCCGTCAAGGCCATCCAGTATTTCTTTAACGTACACAGGCTATGGCTCTCCCGTACACGGGGCCACGGCTTTACGTCCCATCCGACGGACGGCGGCCTTTCCAAGCACATCTGTGTCCCCTACTGACCAAGGGCAGGGCGGAGAGTTTTGCGGAGATAAATCTCAACGCTGACCCAGCTGCGGACTCCAACCTGGAAACTGCAGATTACGAGCTTGGTGCGCTACCGACTGAGCCACCCCACCTCCATTAAAGTCGAACCGTTCATTAATGAGGGCAGTTGCAAATGCAATATTTTGCATTTGCAATGCATTATGATATGATACAAATAACGATATCCAAAAAAAAAGGAAACTTATTACTGAAAGAATATCTAATAAATGTTTCTTTTAATTATAATAAACAAAAAAATTTTCATTCTTTCAAAAACAAAACGTAAAAAGCACATCAAGATTAGCATTTCGTTAAACGAAGAACATTAAATTTGATACATCTGATATTATTCAACATAAATTAATTTTTCGATTAATTTTACGGGGGGGAGGCTGCTCTTCTTCCCACTCCTCCCCCCATGCAGATGACAATAAGCCCATGGTTCCATGTTTGCGCACTTGTTTACAACTCCACTGAGACGCCAATCAAGACTTGCAACTGGAAATAGATTTTGTTTTACATTTTCTAATCCCTTCCCGTCGGTAACTTTTCAATAATTGATCACTTTAATAAATTTTCCAAGCGTTGCATTGAAAATTCAAATCTGTTCCTCAATTGAATCCGAGTACGAACCTAAGATAACTTTAATAACTTTTCGAAAATCCACGTTCATCAACCAGCAAGCAACCAGTGATAAGAGGAATGAAGTATCCAAGTTGCCACGGCAACTTCAATCTTCTGATGTTGGTGCAAGGAACAACAGGGTTTGCAGTCGCTATGGGCTTGACGATTTACGCCCTCGCACTTGTTAAAGTTTACCTCCCCAGATCTATAGTTTATTCGTTTCGTTATTATCCATAATCCTCAATTTTTTTAAAGAACGTCTTTAAATATCTTCTTAATATTTCATCTTAAATATGAAACGAATATTAGTCAAGATTGAACTCTTTTTAGTGTTTGTGGTAGAACAGTCTTACTTATCATTTTCGCACAAGCTGTTATGCAAGATTCGAACCCGGACAGAGTTTGCGGTTGCATAGACATTTTTTCAGAAGAATTGGAATGGCGACAACTGTAATAAAATATAACATTCATTGAAGTAAGTGAAACTGGAGAAGATAAACTGGTCAAGAAAAATCCCTCTTCTACTAAACCCCAATCAGTGTTTTCAATACCTTTGGCAAAAAAACTCTCTCATTAAGAACAACAACAGAACTCTTGCCAAGTTTCGTTTCCATTGCGTATGCCATACATAGTTACAATACTTATCGCTCGACGAAATCTATCCATGGATGTAAACCCATGTTTCATTATTACTTCATGCAAAACCCTCCGAATAAAATGGATGCTGTGGGAATCATCCAATCAATTGTGTCGTTCAGGTCAAGGGATGGACGGGTTCCCGGACTTTGAAATAAATATTTAATTTTTCCATCTTTGACAACTGTTGAAATTCAACTTTCAGAATCCTTCCTGCATAAAAGCAATGATGAATTTGAAACTTTGGAAATATCTACGAGTTTCAAATAATAAAATATCAAATACCTAAAATATCAAACTCTCCGTTTCTCTAAGACTAGAAGGAAGCAAAATTGCAGTCTTGCCCCGTTGAGAGGTGAACTGCTTACCACCCACCTGATGACGACCCGGGCGTCCATGGTCACTCACTTGCAGCACTCACAGTTCTAGGGACAAGTGGCGCCCCCCTACACTCCTTAGCGTCGCCTGCACCAATCAGAAGTTCCCGCTCGGGGGCACCAGCGCCTTGGGAGGCCCAAGCTGCGCGCAGCGAAGAGAAGATCACGCTGCATCTCAAAGGCATCACTTCGAGAGCCAAACAACGATTCCTTCTCCTGTGGAGTGAGCTGGAACACGCTCGCTCCACACGGGAGGGATGGACCGAAACTTTTCGTTTGTGGGATTTTACATTGAACTATAAACAAAAATACATTTACATAATCTGCAATAGCTGTTGCATTTGGTCACTGCAGGCCGTTTCTAATAAGTTTCTATGAGCAAAATGGCCAGGTCACAAGGACCCCAAGGGCGCAGAGGTTGGAAGAGGGGTATCCACTAGACAGCTAGATCATCTGTTAGGATACAGATGAAAAGACGTCAAGGTCATCCAGCGTGTTCTTTAATGTGCACAGGGCATGGCTCCCCCCACACGATGCCACGGCTTAACATCCCAGCCGACGGATGGCAGCCTTTCCAAAACTCATCGATGTTCCCTACTGACAGAAAAACTTCCATAACTCATCGATGTTCCCTACTGACAGAGAGCAGAATGGAGAGTTTAGCCCACTGCATTCTAAGTGTTTCCTTTACACGTGTGGTCTTTAGGTACACTATTCATAATTCTAGTCAGTAGGGAACACTGATGGGAATGGAAAGGCCGCCTTCCATCGGATGGAACGTTAAACCGTGGTTCCGTGTGCGTGAGAGTCATACCTTGTGCACGTTAAATGGCCTTGATGGGAGGCTATCATCTGTCTCCAAACAGCTGTCCAATGGGCCTCCTCCCCAACCTTTGGGATATTTGTGACCTGGCCATTTAGTCTATTGTGTTCAAAGAAAATGCTGCTCAGAGATGCTGTTTTCGCCATTTGCACTATGTGTCTTAAATTCAAAAATTCTGTTTATCCCGGTGGGTTTCAGTCCAGGGCAATGCATGAATGTTTTTATTGTCTCTTAACCGAGATCTTGCATTCCTCACAGCCCTTCTCTATGACATATTACACTGACAAGCTCCTGTCAGACCTCCGTGGCAAAGAGCTGCTTGACAGGATAATTTATTATTTATGCAGCACCTACAATTTAATAAAGTCCCACTGTTCATCCAGTTTCCAGTCAATCAAATGTTAATTATATTAAATACAATTATCCAAAGAACTTTACCTGGAACAGAGAATTGAATACCCGGTCATTATCACAAGAATTGCCACTCCCCTTTTATGGAAATATAGGTAATAATAGCTCTACTAAAAATCCTTAGAAACACTTTTAGTGGCGTTTTGAACGTTCAGAAAACTTTAAAACACTTCCGTCAATTAGGAGGTGACAACAGATACTTTCTGGAAAAGTTCTACGCTTGTGTACTTTTTTCAGCCAGCCAAGCTACCAAGCCAAAGATTCTTATCAGCTTTCAACTGACTATTGAGATGTTAATTAATTTTATCACTACAGACTTTATTCCTTTCTAAAGGAATAAGCTGCACAATATTTCCATGAAATAACTCTACTTCTCCAGCTCTCTTTTACCTTTTTTGTAACGAACAGTACCGTTGCTTTCAAGTCCATTCATCCTCACCTCCACGATTGTCAAAATGGCTGAGTAACCTTTTATGGTAAGCTTCGGGTATGTTAAGGGTCTTTCAGATATTATTTTGAATGCAATTCTTTTAAACTTAACACATTTCTTAAGCTTCAGTTTCAAGACACTTTTAAGAAGGTAATGGCTAGAGGTCCTGTATAGTTAGAGTCTAACATCCTTCTTTAAAAACTGGACCATTTTGTAAAAGGGACCTTGGCCCCTTTATCATCTGGTCCACGAGAAAAAGTTTTTTTGTGTGTGTCAAAAAGTAGGGACCAATAAAATGAAGTGCTAGCGACCCTACATGTTGGCGATAGGCTTTTGGCCGCAAGCCGCCTAATAATGAAGGAGGTGGTTGAAGTTTCGTGCCAAGGAAGTGCTGCGTCGTAGTTTTGTGGCAAGGGGGTGGGGAGGGGAGAGGTTTGGAGTAAAATTCATCTGGGAGTGAAAATTGTAGCGTGTGTGATCACTGTGTGGTCCATGTTGGCCGGAAGTTGGGAAGAAGGGTGCAAGGTAAATATTCAAAATCGCCCCTAATCTCTTACAATTAAGGATGGCCTAAAATGGTCTGCAGATCTTAAAATTTCTGATTTAGAATATGCTGATGATTTAGCTCTTTTGGCAAATGATGTTCATGAGATGAACTCTGTCATTCGAGCTGTTGATGTGACTGGTAGTATAATATGTTTGGTTATAAACAGAGAGAAAACTAAAGTGATGAAAATTGGTCAGGCAGATGGTTTGCCACCACTAGTAATCATTTTTGAAAAAAGGTACTTTGGGAGTTGTAGTCTATTGTTACAGAGTCTAATTATGTATATATATTTTTTTGAAAACATCAATACAATTGCACTAGGGAAATAAGGTGGTGCAGTAATGTGTCCAAAACGCTTCTTTTTTGTCCCTGTAATCTTTTTTGTTCCTTTGGATCTTTTTGGCATCTGGATCTTTTGGTGTCCAATGGATCTTTTGAGTAGGAGGTATCTGCAGGGCGGAGAGTCATATTTCAGATATTGAGATGGAGAGTCTGCAGGAAGTTGGTAGGTTAAAGGATTTTGCCAGTACTTCGTATGAAATGGCCAGGGCCCTGAAATGTGATTTTGCCTTTGTATGGGTAGGGTTTAGGATGGTCTGTAAGGTGAATGTGGTGATTCCAAGTGTAGCAAGTTTGTGATAGAAGGTGTATCTTTTTGTGTTGTATATTTGACAGTGTAGTAGGTAGTGGGGGATATCCTCTATCACTTGGCAGTTTGGGCAGAGTGCAGAATGTATTTTTCTAATCATAAATAAGTCTTTGTTGATGTTCACTCTGCCAGTTCGGAGTCTGTGTATTGCTGTTTGGGCCCTTCTGGATAGGTAGTAAAGATGCAGTGTGTTTGGAGAGGGTGCTATTGTGGCTCTGAATGTGTTTTTATCTGTAGTGTGTTGGACCCAATTCTGGGTCCATGTGTGATAAATAATTTTTGTGTATTCTCTTATGTGATGTTTGCATGTAGTGACAGTGTGGTAATTTGGGGTTGTGAGTGTGAGGCCTTGTTCAGCAAGTAAGTCAACAGTCTCATTATGGGTGATGTTGCAATGGGAGGGAATCCAGTAAAATGTTAGGGTGTTTCCCTTGTCTATAATGTTGTGTGCTATTTTTGTATGTGGAAAAGGGAATGGTTCTGTGATGGATCTTCTGTTAGTGTGTTAATGAGTTGTAATGCAGGCCTTGAGTCTGTGATTATGTTAATGTGTTGTTTGTTGAGGTGTGTGGCCCAGCCTAATGCCATATGTATTGCTGCTAGCTCTGAAGAGGTGCTATTTTCAGCATGATTTAATTTTATAACATAAGAGAATTTGGTGGGAGGGATGTAAAAAGCACCAGAGCCAGAGGTGGTGTGTGGAATATGAGATCCATCAGTGTAAATTGTACGGTCAGTGTCTGATAGTTGTGTGATTAAGTTGTCTGCAGCAATTTTTAGTTCAATGGGGAGGTGAGTTTTTTTTTTTGGTGATGGTGGTGCTTCAGTTGTTTTGAATGTCTGTGTTCTTGAGTTGGGTTGTTTTACCTGAGTGGCACTTTTTTGCATACAATGGGTCAAGGGAACCCAGTGGACAGCTGTTAGGAGACAGATGGTAGTCTCTTGTCAAGGCTACCCAGCATGTTCTTTAAAGTGTACAGGGCATAGCTCTTCAGCACACAGAGTCATGGCTTAATGTCCTACCCAATGGATAGTGGGCATTCTAAGCACATTGGTGTCCCTTTTCTCACTGAGAGAACAAGGGTTTGCTGAAATAAACTTTCAATAAGGATTCAAACTTGGCAATGGCAGATTACGAGACTGGCACACTACTGTCTAAGTCAACCCCTGCCCTACTCTGGTGCGAATTTCTCAGTTTAATTATATTGGGAGTTATATAACCAGATACTGTTGATCTACAATATGAGATAAAAAGAATAAGCATTGCTGCTGGGACTTTTAAGAATATGTGGAGGTTGTGGAAAAATAGGTCTATATACAAAAACACTTAAGTTAAGCTACAAGATATGTTTCCTTTCTAAAGTTCATTATGGTACAGGACTCTTTGGAAGCAAGATAACAGGAAAATTGCTTTTGATTCTTACATTATTTGATTACATAAGTAATGGTGAGGTTAGATGAATAAGATAGCAATAATCTTTAAGCAACATCTTATATATCTTCTTTCATAGAAAGAGATAGGGATGTGGTAGGGGAAGAGACCACTGGTTTGGCCATGTTACCCAAATGCAGAATTACAGATTAGTGAATACTTAGGAACAGTTAGCTTAAAGACCTTAGAAAAAGGGAGAAACTTGGGATCTGGTGAGCATGCAGTGACCAAATGCAACAGCTATAGGTCCAGATAGACATGACTAGAGGATTAAATTTAACAGTCTCATTGAGCTTCGCTAGCAACCAAAGGTTTCTGAAACTCTAAACATTTCTCAAGAATCTGCCTAAGTGAAAATATCTGATCCACACATCCCCTACCACTTCTGAATCCACATTGTTCATCACGCAATTGACTGTCAACCAGATTCTTAATTCTATTAAGCACAATTATGGAAAGAACTTTACCTGGAACAGAGAGTAGGATGATACCCCTATAGTTATCACAAGAACTGCGATCACCTTTTTTGAAAATAGGGATAACAATAGCTCTGGTAAAATCCTTAAGAACCATGCCTTTATCATAAAAGATATTCAAAATTTCAGTCATCCAGGTGATAACCGAAACATTCCCAGCTCTAAGCATTTCAGTAGTAATTACATCTACCCCTGGGGATTTATGAAGTCTAAGTTTAGAAATAGCCAAAATAACTTCAGACTGTGTTATAGGGCCAACATTAAAGCCACCAATGCATCTACCATCATTGCAAACAATGGGAGTATAACTAACTACATTGTTTAGAACATCACTGAAATGCTCAGCCCACCTAGCCATGACCTTACCATGTTTATCCTTCAATCCTTGTATGCCTGTCCTTTTTCTACCACATAAAACATTAACTATCTAGTACAACTCTCTGCTGTTGTGCTGCCTAACTGCTTCCTCAGCTTTGTCAGCCAAGCCATCAAGCCAAAAATTCTTATCAGTAGCTAACTGATCCTTTACACGTTTATTAAGCTCTCTGTAATCCTTTCTATTAGGACTAGTAGGGTACTGATTAAGGACATTCCTGCAGTTCCTTCTTTCTGAAATAAGCTCAAGTGCCTTATCACTTAAATAATTCTGCCTGCTCTGCTCCTTTTTTCCTAAAAGAGTACTGTTAGTTTCCAAAAAAGCCTGACTGCAAAAAAAAACCATGACTGTCATAATGACTAAGTAAACTACCATGGTAAGCTTTAGCTATAACAGGGTCTTTCAGAGCTTCAGTATTAAATGTAAATTTTTTAACTTTAGCACAACACTTTTTAAGTTTAAGTTGCAAGACACTTTTAACAAGGTAATGGTCAGATTCAATTTCAGCTCCCCTATATGACCTGGTTATCCTAACAGAACTAGCCCATTTGCTGTTAATTAATATGTAATCAATTATATTCTTATGCAGCCCATCAGGTGAAACCGATACGTATTTATGTATGTCGTGGTGTTTGTAATATGTGTTAATTATTCTGAAACCATTGAGTTACTTACCTGTAGAAGACGTTGTCCAGGCCTCACTATAATGATTCAGAGTAAAAGGTGATTTCGTAACTAGTGTGCGGACACTCGTTCATGTATAGGGTGAAGTCACAGGTCGCAAAAGCTTTCATCTCCATGTATTCCATAAGTATTCGATTCGACCGATCGATTCCAAATTTGGTGTGGTGGTTCCACTTAGTTCTGGCTGTATGGAGTATGGAGATCGTATTCTAAGCTGCAGTGGGGTCAGGATTGAACCCACAAAAAGAATCCAAAATTTCTTGGGGTTCTGCTTATTCAGAAACTTCCAAAAGGGCATAATTGGGTTGGACCATTTTAATTTTGAGAAGCACTTTGTTGCACATAGTGGGCAAAATGTGCAAGTCACAAGAAACCCAAGAGCCCAGAGAAGGTTGGGGAAGGGGACCAATTAAACACCTATTAGGAATCACCAATCAATCACTGTCTTTTGAGTGTGCTTGGGGAACTCTATTTTTTCAGAGCCATCTCGGTCTTGTGCACACAACCAGCCACAAGAGATCCTGGTTGCTATTTTTTTGTAAGCAAATCTGAATCTGCCTAACCTTTGGTTTGATCAGTAGTACCTTGCATTAGGCATATGATTTCACAGTTCATCATCGATTTAATAAATATTCAAGCACTATCAAGCTGTTTATAAGTGACAGGAGAAGATGAGTGTAGAAGAAAAATTTTCTTGAGCCGGGTGGGATCTGAACTTACAGCCTCTGATGACATGTCAGATGTTCTGACCGCTGATCAATTTCTCCTTTACTGTTGATTACTCCATCTGGTTTAGACCTCCTCCTAAATACTAATTCTCTCACTGTAACATAGGCAAGCCGTCCCGTGGCCGAGTGGTTAGCACGCTCGCTACTGATCTAAGGGACCTGGGTTCGAGCCCCGGGTTAAGGCATGGATGTGTGTGTCGTTTTTCTGCTGAGGTCCTGCCATCCTTACACACATTCTACTATAACATAAACTGACAGGCTCTTGTCAGACCTCTGTGGCAAGCAACTGCTTGAGGGGGGGGGGGTATTTATTTTCATTTATTTATTTATTTATTTAACGCAGGCAAAAACTGTTCAAAGGAAATGTAATTTTCTTCATTTCACCAGAAGAAGTAAACAACACTAACTGTAACTGCAAAATGTTTAAGCGTGGATAAAAGTAGTTGAAATGACTTGAATTTTTTGAGTAAATGATGTAATTATTGATGAATTTCAGTTGGTGCCAATTTTATACATATGTAGAAAATAGCAATAAAGTATTTAGTTAAGGACTTGAAAATATGATTGCAACATAAGTGTGTCTAAGCCATGGTTTAAAATTTCTTGTTGCCAAAGGACATGTGATTGAGATAAGCTTGTAAATAATTTAAGCTTGATATTGCAAGGAAACTACGATAAAAAAGTTTATCTCATTTGTATGCTAATTGAAGTAAGTACGTGCTTATATCGAGAAATTGCTTTATCTTTTGGTATGTTTGAACTTTTAGGTACTGTTATTGCTATTGTTCTCAAATCAGATTTTTACTGTCTTCAAAACCTTCGCCTTTTAAAAATTCGTGTGTGTGTGTGTATGTGAGAGAGAAAGGGGGAACTGATTGTAATGAGTCTCTTAATAACTCAAAAATGCACCAGTTATTGACAATAGTTTTGCCACATTTCAATATATATTTTCGTATTTAATGCATATTGCATCATATCAACTCCTCATGAGATAAAAATTTTACTCATTCAAAGGTGAATAAGCTCACTTTTGTAAGTACTAATGAAGTACCACAGCAAAAACAGAATCCATGCCATATCCAGGGCCCAAACCCATCTCGCTTTGATGTGTAGCTAAGCTAAAGTGACCAGATTTTAACATTGGTAAAGCGGGACACCATGAGCGGTCACCATTGGTAAGCGGGACACCATATTTTATTCTTAGTTTATAAATTAAATTAATTTGATTGTTATAAAGTAACTATATTTTAAAAATTATTTTAATTTTAATCCTATGTTTCTTTCTAAATAATAACAATACTAACTTGTATTATTTTTCCTCTGAATTTGCCGTAACGTAAGTCGTAAGTGTCACTTACAAGGCCGGCGCTAGACTTTTTGCCGCCACTATAAAATATAAATAATATGAGTACTGTCTGCTAAATTCAAGAAAATTTATGTATTTATGAAATAAATAAGTAAATTACTTACCTAAATTATCTGAATAGCTGATTTGTTGACATCACTTGTTTAACTAGCACTAGCACGCAGTACGGTCATTGTTCATTAAGTCTAAACAATGGTGGTCGAATTCTAACAACTGATCAACAATGCGAACTTTGATAAGCAGTTCTCGATAATCAGTTCTCAACAATTATTTCTTATTATTAAAGTTTAACATTATAAAATTAACAAAAATAATATAAAACTCATATCCTGGCGAAATAGCCACATGGCCGCCGAAAACCGTATATTCCCTTCCCGTTCTCCCGCCGTTCCCTAGCTTGTCGTGCATTCTTTCCAAAAATCGGGACTTTTTTAAAACGACGCGGGACAAATTGTTAAAAATCGGGACGTCTGGTCACCTTAAGCTAAGCACACTAACCACTTAACCATGGTGATGTTATGTAAGTAAAACTAGAATGCAGAGCTGTTGTCATGGCTGGCTCAATGGCCTGAATGTCAGCATAGCAATGGTCTTTCAATGCTCATTTCAGTCATGGATATAAGAAAAAAATCACAAGAGACAAATCTGGAGAATATAGAGCATGCAGCACTCTTGGGTTAAACCATTTTATGCAATAGTTTCTTCATTATTGCTTACTAAAGCCAGTTTATTCACCTTTGAATCAGTAAAATTTCTTATCTCATGAGAAGTTGATATGATATTAACAGGTACAGGGTAAATTTTTATAATACTCAAAAATGCACCAATTATTGACAATAGTTTTGCCACATTTCAATATATATTTTTGTATTTAATGCATATTACATCATATCAACTCATAAGAAATTTTACTGATTCAAAGGTGAGTAAATTGGCTTTAGTAATGATAACAGCTCTGCATTCTAGTTTTACTTACACAACATACCATGGTTAAGTGGTTAGTGTGCCTAGCTATAGATCAAAGTGAGATGGGTTTGAGCCCTGGATATGGCATGGAGTCTCTTTTTGTGGTGGTATCTTTTTGCTGAGATCTTGCTTTCCTCATACATCTCTTTTGTTTATTATATTAACAGGCTTCTGTCAGACTTATATGGCAAGAAGCAGCATAAATTTTTTTCTGTCGGACTTATATTGCAAGCAGCAACTAAATTTTTTTCTGTCAGACATATAGCAAGCAGCAGGGTAATTTTTTATGTACATATATGCTCTGCTACACAGTTTTATTTAATATTTTTATAGAAGTTTTATTAGAAATAAATACTTTTGAAAGTGATTTAATGGAATGAATATAAGATAGATATTAGTGATACTTCTAGGATAAGTTTATACAAGAAATCTTGATATTTTCAGATTAGTTGGTATGTCATCTGGGGAGTGCCATCTTTGTGGTTGTAGTGAGATAGATAGAGATCCAGCAAGAGGAGATGCAGTGTGCACACAGTGTGGTTCTGTTCTGGAAGATACCATTATTGTTTCTGAGGTGCAGTTTGCAGAGGATAACCATGGTGGTTCTCGTGCTATTGGACAACTTGTTAGTGCTGAAGGTAAGCATATTATCATTGCAAAAAAAAAGAAATATTTTTAGTTTTTTTTTGTTATATTTATATACTCTTTGTGATGTTTGTTACTTTTGAAATACAGTCTATGTTCGAAAAGTTGTGAAACTGAATTGGCAGTAATGCACATCACAGTCCTCAGCAGCCATTTTTTTTAATGCAAAGTAACAAAATGGTCCTTTTTGTTGATTCCCACAATCCCCCAGACCCTAACCCAAACAGGGGTTTCTAGAAAAAAGATTTTTTTTTGTTACCATGGTAATGATAACTAGAGTTGACATCAAATGCAAAGTATAGTTACCATGGTAATGGTAATTTGCATTGTAAACAAATACAACATAACAAAAATAAACTGATTCCACTAAAAAACATCCCTCACAACCACAAATTACTAAAAAATTAAAATTATCAAAAAACAAAAAAAAAACATAAAGAAACTATGACAACACATTTGCCATCCCATATACTGCAAATTCCTGAAACAAATTGATCCACTGATCCCCCAAAACTAATATCATCAGAAACAACATATACCAAAAAATGTAAAAATTGAAAACATTGCACCGCCGATCAAATTATGAAAAATCCCCAAAACTAAATAATGTCCTGCAAGACAACACAAACCGAAAAATGTGAAAATCTGAAACAGTGCACCACTGACCAAATTATAAAACAGCCCCCAAAACTAAATAATGTCCTCACAGACAGCACAAATCAAAAAACACGAAAAACAGAAACAATGCACCACCGACCAAATTATAAAAAAGCCCCCGAAACTAAATAATTTCCTTGCAGGCAACACATACCAAAAAACAAAAATCAGAAACAGTGCACCCCAACCAAATTATAAAAAAGCCACTGAAACCAAATAATCTCATCAGAGACAACATACCCCTCCCATCTTATAGCTCAAATAACCCTCCCCTAAGTTGCTCATTAACCTTCCTGACAATATCAAAAACTGCCATTTTTTCCATACCGACAATTCTGTAATACCCAAAATTTCTACATCAAAAAGCCGCCAAATACTTCCACATATTAACAGTAAACCATATAAGTAACTTTAAGACTCTTAAATGTATAAAAAATAATAATAAATCACTATAATACACTAAGAATTACCATACTACACATAACTACTAAAAATCACTCAATTCATCCCAAACTACTATAACGGAATACATGTGTTCATTACTACTGTCGTGTTCAGTCCCACATGAAAAAACTTCCATCATTTCCTCCAAGCTTACTCTCCCCCCCCCCCACACACACTACATTAGAATCCTCTGAAAACTCACTTTATATATTTCACAAAAAACTATTCTCCTAAAACCCTAACACCCCATAAAAACTCTAATTTTTAAAACTTAATTACCCCACATTATAAACTTTTGCCATTTTCTTCCATACTCGCAACAAACACATACTACTGCATCATACTAAACACAAAAAAGTTTTAAAATAATTCTATCTGGTTGTAACCACTCCTTCCTTCTCCTTCAAATGCCCCCTTACACCAAGGAACTTACAAAAATATTCCCCCATCCCACACACAGCCACAAAAAGCTACTGAACTCCCACTTCCAAATAACGCAACCATAACATTACAAAACAGTTCACTAACACACACTTTCAACAACCTTCCTAATATTAAATAATTTCAATTCCAAAATATCTTAAATAACTTTTTATTTATCATATCTTAACAAAATTTCAAAAAAATAAGAGGAACATATTAATTATTCCTATTACCTTTGGTTATTATTAAAAATCCTTCATTAAATATATTATACATATGCACATACCTCTAGCCGCATCGGTATGTTATCCCAAGGAGTTATCAAGCAGTAATTGCAAAAAACAACAACATAATTTCACATTCTCATCAAATCACACACATATAACATGTGATTTCACATTTCCCACCCAAAAGAAACAAATTAAAGAACTATAGGCTACCAACAACCAACGGTTATGTATCTACATCATACCTTACACCTTGACATCTTACACTTCTTCAGCAGTGCCATCTGTTGGCTGAGGACCGTGAACAACAAACTGACCACTAAATTTATTGCAGACAAACCAGTAACAACTGATCAGCTCTGTTTCTGTGACAGTAAAGTAGGATTATTCCCCTACTGCTGTACAAGTTTTGACATGTTTAGACATGCACCGTTACTTACTGCAGTGCTCTCAATTATGCTACATGGGACTTTTCCATGGGCAGTTTAGCTGCACCAATGAACAAGCAAAGAGTGAAGCTTGGAAAAGTCACTGTATTGCTGCATGTTCTATATTCTCCAGATTTGTCCATTGTGATTTTTTTCTTATTCCCATGGCTGCAATGAGCATTGAAAAATCATTGCTATACTGGCATTCAGGCCGTTGAGCCAGCCATGACAGAACAGCTCTGCAGCATTCCAGAAAGTGCTTTCTAGGACTGCTTAAAAGACCTCCAGAAACACTGGAATTGGTGTATTGATGCAGGAGGAAACTATTTCGAAGGAGATCCTTAGTACCAGAGTTAAGTACACTTTACTTATGTTTATAACATTAGTCTTGGAACTTTCTGGACATAGGTTGTACATTTAATAATTATTTAACACTTTAGCACTTTTAAACTGATGGCTGAATGAATAGTGTAAGATATCCATGATATCAGCTATATCAAATTATAATGATTTTAATCTTTCCTATCTTCAGCCATGACTGTAATATTTTCATTAAAAATTAGTTTTAACAGAGGAATTTTTAGCAGTTGCCACAGTTTTGATGAAAAGAGTTGATAATTCTCAATCATAATTCAAGAAATACTTTTGTGAAAAAAATTATTTTCACTGATGAGTGGGATTTGAACCCACACCTCCCAGTTACATAGTTCTTGAATACTATGTCAACAGTTAATCTGTGTCTTTACTATTCATTCAGTATCTCTACTAGAAGAATAAAATATCACCTTTGGCAAATATCTGATATTTGTTTCAAAGGGAATAAAGTTTTAATTTATGATTTAACACTTTTGAACAGTGGAAATTTAATCTATGATTGGGAAAATAGTACCTTTACAACACAAAATGAATTTTCCATTATATCTTTGAAAAGGTGCATCCCTCCTGAGAATAACAGATCAAATTGTTGCTATTAATATAAACCCTTTGACCACCACACTATATCAGCAAATTTCAGATATCTAGCATAAATAGATCATTTGCAATGTTTGTTTAATCATTTTCCATTATTAGGGTGCTGTTTAGATATTTGTAAATTCAGAAGTGAATTGTAATATTTCATCAATACTTATCCAACATAAAAAGAATATTTCATTTATCTCTAAAAAAAAAGGTGAATATATGTACAGACTGATGGATGGACAGACAGAAGATGAAGTGAAAAGTTTAGTTTTTTTTAAAGAAGAAAACAAGTTAAATATGAAATGTCTTATAAAAAAATTTTTCTGATAAGAACAGTTACAGCATAATCATGGGGGTCATTCCATGTCAATTCAACCAGGCCAGTTCACCACCCATTACAGATTTCACCGATCTTTGGCATAAATGTTAGTACACATTAAGATGTCTAATTGTCCAAAATATTTTGAGTCAAAAATATTTTTGTAAGGAGTTATAATTGTTTAACCTAAGGATAAAATATACAAATTATGATTGTGACTAAAGGTTTTTCGTTTTTTTTTTTCTTTGCTTCTATGATAGGTGAGAAGATCAAACTTGGTGAACTGATGTACATTTTCCATATTAATTCAATAAAAAAATCGAATTTGAAATATTTAATATAATTTAGAAAAACATTGAAAAAAAATTAAAATTTTAAAATGTGAAAAAAAGAGATATGGTCCTATATATAAAAAATTTAAAACTGACGTGTTGTACATTATACTCCATAGAAATGTTGTATGAAATTTGTAATATGGTCATTTCTTTGATAGTGAGAAAAAAAAATATGGAATTTGTACCAATGTTATCGCTATTGATGCACTTCAGGAGACTACACAGATGCTCTTGTGCATGCATACTAGAGGAGATGCATGGAGAGGCTATCAACATGTTTGCTGATTGCACTCAAATGTGACTTTGTAACTCCAACCACTCCAACTAGCATTTGGCTGCTACTTACAGCTATAATGCTGCTGTTGATAAAAGTTCATATCCTTTTTTACAGACGAGCAAAAAAACCCCAATATTTAGAAATGCAAATGTTGAGTGATTCATAGAGAGACTTGATTGCAATCGGTAAAAACTGGGATGGGTTATTAAATGTTTTCAACTTCAGTTCATATAGCTTAAAAACGGTAAATTATGCGTTATTTTTGGTCAGTTATTCTTATTAATTAAGGAGAAAATTTTATTCCCAAATGTTAAAACTGATGATGTAATCATGATTATCTCCATTTTTTAACCTTTGAGGAAAAATGTTTTCTTGCTGATATCATCTTAAGAACAGCACAAAGCAGAAGCGGGTGCCTGATGGTTTAATCCAATAATAGAAACTGTAATTGTCTTCATTTACTAGATTTCACAAAATAAATCAAGTTGCATATTACTCTTATTTGGTATTTCTAAAATATATTAAAATGCAAAATCAATTCTCTTGATCACTATGTCGGTAACTTAGCCCTTTTCAGTTTGAATGATTATATATTCTAATTATTTATAATTAAATTCTTTATTATCAGCATATTTTACAATAGCATTTATTTTGTCAGCAATGAATATGACTTTATTAAAATGAACTAAATTCAAATTTGCACATGTGCAATTTTTTCTACTCATTAAATTTGAAGAAACATTGTTTTTCTTGCCCAGGGCACCAAAAGAGCTATGAATGGCACTGCTTAGTTCTTTGCTTATTAGGATTACACTAGCCCATTAAGCACTTTCTTAATTATTACAGAACAGTTGATAAATAAAAAAGAATAATTTAGCGTTTTCAAGTGATATGAACTGAAGTTGGAACATTTAATAACCTTTCCTGATTTTTACCGATCACAATCTAATCACCTTTTGTATCACTCAACATTTGAATTGCTAAATTTATTCCCTCTAAATATTGAGCTTTTTGTTTGCTCATCTGTAAAAAAGGATATGAACTTTTATCAATAGTAGCATTATAGCTATAAATAGCAGCTGAATGCTAGTTGGAGTGGTTGGAGTTACAAAGTTGCAGTTCAGTGCAAGCAGTAAACACATTGGTAGCCTTTCCATGCATCTCCTCCAGTGTGCATGTTCAAGAGCGTATAACATTGGTACAAATTCAATTTTTTTTCTCGTTATCAAAAAATGATCATACTACAAATTTCATACAATATATCTATGGAATATAATGTATAACATTTGTCAATTTTAATTCTTTACACTTAGGACCACATCACTTTTTTTTACATTTTAAAATTTTCAGTTTTTCAATTTTTAATTTTTTTTTATTGAATTAATAAGGAAAATCTACATTAGTACACCAAGTTTGATCTCATTTACCATAGAAGTAAAGAAAAAAAAAGAAAATCCTTTAGTCACAATTGCAATATGTATATTTTCCCCTTAGGTTAAATTTTTGTAATGAGTTATAATCATTTTTTTTTACTCAAAATATTTTGGACAATTAGACATCTTACGTGTACTAATATTTATGCCAAAGATCATTGAAATCTGTGACGGGTGGTGAACTTTTTCCAAAATTTTGGTTGATTTGACATGGAATGACCCATTAGATAATCTTAGTTGTTCTGTAAGTTGAGGTGATCTAACCTGAAACTAGCTTTCTACAAAAGTTTATGTACTGGAAATGCTCATCGATTTTATTCAAAGAAAATTTACTATATGAGAAATTTGAAGAATAAGATAAAAATAAAAAACAAATAGTGAAATATACATGCAAAGCCACACCAAACATATAAGGTAATTCTCTTTAGGTATCATCAGTTTAGGTTCAAGTATGTCAGTGTTTGAAACCATATTGTTGAGCATAATGCTAATTAGATTACTTTATCACTGTAGGCTGTTTCTTGAATATAATAAAAATACCAATTGTTTCAAAGTAAAGAAATTTTACCAGTAAGCATTTAGTACATTATTGGAATTTCCATAGATAGGGTTATTTGGCAATGTAATCATAATCAATACTGACTCAGAAGCAGTGCCTAATTAGAAGCCGAAGGTCCCAATGGCAAAACTTATATCCCCCAATTCAACTATTTTTGGGGTTGATTTGGAGGCTTAAAACTTTTTTATCTAATTAAATGCAAATTTTTCATTGAAGAAAATAACATAGATAAAATATACATACAAAATTAGTATTACTGAATGTAAATAAAAAAAGGAAATTTATAGATGAAATTAAAGGGATATTTAAAAAAAAAATTTCTTCTTTGCTTTTGCTTCTGCAAAATGATGGGATTTTATTAAAGTTCACCATAGTCTATGATATTAAAAATAAAAATTGGAAAGTGACCATTTCTATCTTTGGAATTTGATGTGGTATAATTTAGAGTGGGAAAATGATGGCAAAATGCCACCTTATTGTTATGCCACTGCTCAGAAGTCTTAAGCAATTGAAAATTAACCTTTAAAGCAGCTATTTTCAACCTTTTTCATCTCATTGCACATTGACAAGGTACTAAAATTGTCAAGGCACACCATCAGTTTTTTAAAGATATATTTTATCATTTAAAAAGTGAGTATTAAGATTTGTTTAAAGTTCAACAACAAAAATTTTAATCATTGTGCTATTTTTAAAAATTTAAATCAGTGGGAAATCTGTGATTGATCAAACTCCCCCAATGGCCCTACTAATAAATGACCTCCCATGCCATTCCTGTGGACCATTTGCAGCACAGCACTTGAAAATCACTGCCTTAAAGTGATGTTTCTGAAACTGAATGCACTCTAATGACCCAATTAATTTTGAAGCTTCATAAAACAATTTTATAATAGATCATATTATATTCTAGTGATTGAATGGTTAGCACTCTTGGCTGCAGATTTAAGGAGCCTGGATTTGAGCCCTAGATAAAGGGTCAAATCTGTTAACTCTTAAAGTGCTGGAAAACACTATATTGCCCAGAAAAAAATGCTGCAACCTTTTTATATTTTTATTAAAAGAAATTTCCCTTTCAAAATGTTCTTTCAAATTAAATATGAAAATTAGCAAAATATATTGTGTACAGGTTCAGTACCAAGTTCTGTCAGTTACTTAGTTCAGAATAAAATTCTACAGCTCTTTGCATTTTCCTATTTGACAGAATTTATATAGAATCCAGCACTTTTAAGGATTAAGAATAAATGTATAAATAAATTACCACTCAAGCATCCATTTACTACACAGGTCTGACAGGAGCCTGTCAGTTTAACAATTTAATATACCACAGAAGAGATCTGTGAGGAAGGTGCTGCTTCAGCAGAAAAAACAACACAGAAACATCTATATTTTATCTGGGGCTCCAACTTAGGTCTCTCTGATCTGTACTAAGCACACTAACCATTCAGCCACTGGGACAGTTCTGTTAAGATATGTGATAAAACTTTAAAACATTGAATTGAGCATGTGCACCTATAGAAAAACCTCCAAGTCTCATGCATTGTCATGAAAGGGAAACAACCCCTGACAATTAGTGCTCCAACACATCACTATTATTTATAGAATTTTATTAAGTTAATGTGCAAAAAAGTGTGTTTTTACTGTGTCAGTATTTTAAATAATTAATGTAGGTAATATAAATTTTTATAAACAATGTCATAAAATGCCAATATTAATAATTACAGGTGGAACATCTGGTTTTTATAACCTTGGTTTTCAGCATGGTATGGGAAAAGAATCTCGTGCAATAACCTTACAGAATGGTATGAATTGATTTTTATCTTTTAAATTTTATAAAAGTTGAAATTTAAAAGAACACACTGAGTGGACATACTAATTTTAAGCTCTTCTGAAACAATAATTTTTTGATTTTTTTTTTTCCTTTCAGTTTAGGACCTATTAGCTTGCAAGAAGTGCTAAACGTATTATTGGCATGAAGTGAAATGGATGTTGTTTAAGACTATAAAATTGAACATATTTATAGTCACCATTTGTGTACAGTTCTTTTTGATGTGACAACATAATTCATAACCATATGCAGGATATACTTGAATAGATTACAAAAAGTATTTTATGATCAAATTCATATAATCATGCAGGATAGATTTTTCTTTATGTAAATTGTTGGCGATATTCAGTTTTTGATGTAACATGCATTACCCCTTGTGTGTTGTTTTAATATGTTGGGTTTTCAGTTCCTCAAACATGAACATAGTGACATTTTTTGTTGGAAAGATGTATCCTTACTACTGAATGCAATTTTATTGATGGGAGTTTCTTCAGAAAGTTTGTGCATTTCTTCATAACAAATGCATTATTAAAATTTGTCATCCTCTTCCATATTTGCTTCCCTCCTTTAAATTTGCAATCCCCCTCCTATATTGCCACTGGAGCTGTGAGGCTTTCTCCACTAACACTCCACTCTGCCCTCAATGAGCAAGGGGACACTAATAGACTAGGAAAGGCTATTGTCATTTAGATGGAGTGTTAAGCCATACCTTGTATATAGGAGAGCCATATTCTGTGGTTTAAAGAGTGCATTATATTACCTTAATAATTTTTAATAATTTACATCTATTTCAATAGATGTCTAATGGGTTCCCTTTTCCACTCTAAGCACTTGGGACTCTTGTGACTAGCCATTTGGATCATTGTGTGCACAAAAGTGTCAGTCAGAGGTAAAACACCCAACTCAAATGTAGTATGATATATTAAGAGTGTATATATATAATATATGAAATACTAGTCATTTTTTAAAAATAGAATATCTGTATAGAATATGTAGAAGTTGATAAGTAACTTGCATGATTATATTAAAAGTGCAAACTTTCCATGTAATCTTCTCTGAACTGTGCAAGAAATAATAGCACAAAATGTCCACAACTAACCAAATATAGTATGATATGTTAAGAGTGTACACATGCAGCAAGAAAGTAATGAGACTGAAATAAAACCTGCAGTGCATAGGGCAACATGTTTATTAACTCTTTTCCTCAAAACAGTTCATGGGGGACCGAATACACTTATATTACAGCACTCATATAATAACTGACATGTCTACTGAAGTGATAATCAGTTCTACCAAATGTCTTCTGAATGTCATTGAGCACATCAAATCGGTGATCTTTTGGTCTCTATTTCAACATGAGAGACAGAAAAAGTCTGCTGGAGCCAGTTCAGGGAAATAAGGAGGGGAAGGAAGTGATTGAGCACTGTAATGAAATCAAAGTGAAGATTAGTTATGGGTTGGAGGTTTGAAATAATTAGCTGAAAAAAATTTGGTTGCCCTGAGGGATTTGAACCCACATCTCCCAGAAGCATGCCAGGCATCATAACCACTACCATCAGAGACTAACTTTTTCCTTCAGCAATGTCACATGTAGGCATTCACTCATTTTTTTTTTCATTCACATTGGTGCCATCTGTGTCAGGTATTGTAAGCCAAGTTTCATTGTTGTGATGGAAGACATGGGTTCAAATCCTGCTCAGGGCAACCACTTTTATTTTTCAACTAATTATTTCAAGTGTTTCTTATCTACAGGACATTTTCATGTCATACTTTATTACTGTAAAATTGCTGAATTTTTACAGCTGCAAGCATGAGTGACAAATATCCATCATATTATTTCATTCATATTTCATCATATGAAGCAGCTTGGCTGCCTGATTCCTGACAGATGGCACCAGTGGTGAACCAACAACAACAAAAAAAAGAGGCAGAAATACTTATGTGTTGCATTATTGAAGAAAATCTGGTGGTCTAGTGCATGATCAGGAACCACCATCTCCAGAGATTCATGCAACTCTGAGCACTTTAAAAAATGGCTCTTATGCTTTTTGGTTCAACATTCAATTCTGAAATTTTTTTATTCATTTTCATTAAAAACAAGCACTAGAGCAGGTTGGCAGATGATAGTTTGAAAGCACTGATGTAATTCAAATGCTCTAAATATACTGCAAATTTGATTAAGTTGGTCAAGAAAACACACTCAAAAGTCAACTGATGAATGTTAGATTTTTTAATAATTCTTTTTAATAGGTTTAGTGTGTATACACATGAGTACACCTAATTTAAAATAATATGTTATGATTTTATTTTTATTAATTAAACAATCTTTGGTTTCTTTTTTTTCTGTTATGGCTCTTGACACAATAAATATTACAGTTTGCAGCTCTCAAAATTTGTTAGTTTACATTTTTTTTTGCTGTTTTGGCTTTTTTGCTAAAAAAGGTTCCCTACCCCTGGTTTGGCAATTATGACACCTGGCATGCTTTTAGGAGGCATGGGTTTGAATCCCACTTGGGGGAACCAATTTTTTTTTAGCTGATTATTTCTAGTGCTTCTTATCTACAGCACATTTTCCCGTGATACTTTATTACTGAGTTGGAGGTTGTTTTCTGGCATCTACTGCAAGCTCTCTACATAATGAAAATGCTTGTACTCTGGACATGGCTTTATTCCCATTAGTTTTCATGTGTTTCATCTGTAGTATTACACAAAATTCGATGTTGACATGTTCCACCAAGGGTTTTCTGACATTGCAGTAATACACAATGCACAGAACACAACCATCCAAAATGGCAATGTAATCCCAACTGGTTATGCTTAGCAGGATTGCCAAGGCCATACTTCAGTGCATAAGAAATTATAAAACCCCAACCAACCAACCAACTTCGGTGCATCTATAGCAGCCTCTCAAGGAATGATATTCATACTACACATTTTTTATTTCAGTCTCATTTCTTGCTGCACTGTGTGTATAGGTGTGTATAGTATATTGAATGGTAGTCATTTTTTTAATAAAATGTCAAAGTAGATAAGCAATCTGTATGGTTATATTAAAAGTTAACTTTTTTTCGTGTAACCTTCTCTAAACTATGCAAGCAATAATAGCACAAAAGGTAAGATAGTGTTTTTTTTATATATTTTTTTCTTTGTAGTAATTATTTTTAGTATAAAATAGAATAATTCATTTATAGATATATGTTGCAACAAGATTTCAATTTTTTTTTGCTTTGAGGTTTTATTACAAATGTGTATGTTATGAAAATATTGTTTAAATCAAAAATTTAGTAATAGACTTTAGTTGTTAATTCTTTTAAAGATTGTCATTAATAATTTCTTAAAATTACATGATGTTTTGTTTTATTATTAACAGCAAAAAGGAAAATTAGTGAACTAGCTGCTCAGCTTCATTTAAATCAGCGTTTTGTTGATATGGCATATAATTTTTATAAGCTGGCACTTGGTCGCAAATTAACGAAAGGACGTAAAAATACCCATGTTGTTGCTGCATGTGTGTATATGGCATGCAGAAAAGAAGAAACCCCCCGTATCCTTTTTGTTGTCATTTTTTGGAGATGTTGCTCAAAATTTGTTATTGAAATGGTGGTTTAATGCTACCAATTGCAGTGCTCACAATGGTATTTCATTATTAAATATCATGAAATAAAGGAAATAAATATTATGAAAAATACTTCTCATAAACTGTATTGTATATAGAAGTAAAATGTAATCAGAATCAGTTACTTGTCTTGTGTAAGCCAGCAAGAACTGTACTCCCATCTCCCAGCTCTCTCTTACTCTAAATGTTTAAGTAACAACTCCAAAATAGAAGGGGAAAAACCACTGGGTACATTTTTTTTTCTTTTTCTTGGTGGTGGTAGGGGGTCCCAGAATTCAGTTTCTGGGGGGGGGGGGGGGGGGCAGTGTAAGAATAAGACTTAAGTAGGGTTTCCCAATTACTAAAGTATTCCACTGAACAGATAGGAAAGGTTAAATGATATTCTAAGTGGAATAAGATTTTATTTATAGTTTTTTTTTATCTATTTTTTGGAGTCAGGCATAAATTAAGGGACTAAAATAAAATTATACAAAGACAACCATTTTGGATTTCAAAGCAGGTGAACAAATTTCAGATGTAGTATTAGATGCTCCTTGCACAAGAGCATCAAATATAATCAATTACTTCACTGAGTTCCCAAAGCTACAAACAATCTGTTTATATCACATTTAGTGACAAGAAGGAATTAACTTTCAAATTCCTTGATAATCATATTGGCAAAAAAGTAATGGTAATTTAAACTATAATTATCATTGGTTCTAATAGATATATAATACTGGTGAGGGCTTACTGTCTTCATTTATTTTGCCTGTTATACCAAACAGACTGTTGTCATACCTCTGGGACAAACAGCTGCTTTAGGAGTATTGTAGTTTTTATTTTATATTTAATACTAATTACAATATTAGTTGTCATAATAAAGTGACAACCAAAGGAAAAAATGTCTTGTAAAATATCAGAGGTAATGGAAAGTTGCTTATTAGCAAATGAATAAGTAACACTGTTGTTGAATTTAGCAAAAGAAAAAAAGTTATCAATGAACAACAACAATAAAAATCTTACAAATAAATCCCCCAAAACACTTTAGTATTTGAATACAATTCAATTGTTAATAGAAATAGTATAAAATAGAATATTGATAGCCATGTAAGTCTCATATCATTGGTAAATTATATCCACAGAACATATTATCACAAGGTCAACAGGTTCTGTTTCTCATTAAAGTAAAAGTGTATTCCAAGCTACTAGTCTGTGAAAGGTGGCTAAATTCTTCTTAAAACATCCAGTGCTCTATCAAACTGAGATACAGAAGATTAAACTACATACCTTAAGATATTAAACCCACCTTGTTCAGTGGGGTTGAGTATTCATACAATTATACAAGAAGGAATCAATCATTAATTTCCCAACATAGGCCATCATAAATGGATCTAAACCAAATATCCATACCTAATGCTGTCATATAGTTCTCTCAGAACACCTGGAGGTCAGTATATTAATAAAGTTCTCACACCAACATTCCACCACCATCATATGCAGTTTTTCCCCCATATATTTAAAGAGTAGTTGATGTCTTCAATTCAGAGAACTACTGTGGATAGTGTTGGCACCTTTCAGCTGCAGTTCACATCATATGTTCACCATAAAAGTTGAGTAGCATTTGCTGGTATTGTGGGATGAAGGGTGTACAAATCATAAGCCATAATGCATAAAGTTATATGTTGACTTTCTGGACAGATATTGTATCAGGGTTGTCTTGTAGCTTCTGTAGGTTAGGGGCGGGGTTGGCTCAGTTGGTAGCGGTGCCAGGCTCGTAATCTGTAGTTCCCAGGTTTGAGTCCCAGCTGGGTCAGCGTTGAGATTTATCTCCGCAAAATTCCCCGCCCTGCCCACGGTCAGTAGGGGACACCGATGGGCTTGGAAAGGCCGCCGTCCATCGGATGGGACGTTAAGCCGTGGCCCCGTGTGCGGGAGAGCCATACCCTGTGCACGTTAAAGAACACGCTGGATGGCCTTGACGGGAGGCTACCATCTGTCTCCCAACAGCTGTTCCAGTGGGTCCCCTCCCCCAACCTTCTCTGAGCCTTCGGGGTCCATGTGACCTGGCTATTTAGCCCATGGTGTGCAAAAAAGTGCCACCCAGAGGTAAAACAACCCAACAACTGTAAATATTTTGCGGAAAAAATTTCGCCGACATACGAGACTAGACCCACATCTCTCCAGAAACATGCCAGAGTATTCTACCATTGAACTAATGCCAGCTCTGTCTTTTTTCCATTAATTTAAGACTTTAAACTCTTCACTGAGATTTTCAGGCCAACTGTTGGTGCCATCTGGGTGGCAACTATTACTTTTTTTTACATTGCATTGAGTAAGATGGAAATGAATAATAAAGTCACATCATGCTATTTAGCATTATTAATGACATCTATCATCTATGTTACTTAGTTTGTTACAGCAAAATTTAGCCCCATGATCATATAATGACCCCCCCCCCCTAATCAAGAGATGAGTGTATATATATATATTTTAGTTTGTGAGATAAACAGTTTGATGTTTAGCTTGCAATATCATAGATGCAGCTGTTCATTAAGAACAACCATCTCTTTGTAAATAAGTAAACCAAGAGACAGTGTTTAGGGTCATTTTAAATAACCTTTCAAAATGCATAAATGTAAAGTATCTGACTGATAACTTATAGTCTAAAATAAGTAAAATAATAAATAAATAACCCCTCAAGCAGCTTTTGCCCAGAGATCGAAATTGTCAGTTTATATGTCATAGGAGTGTTCCTGTGAAGGATGGTGGGACCTCAGCAGAAAAACAACACAAGCGTCCATGCCTTACCTGGGGCTCGAACCCGGATCCCATTGATCAGTATCCAAGCTTGTGCTAAACACTTAGCCACAGGACAGTTAACTTATATTCTACCTTATTTAAACTATACTGTATAAAATGCACCTATGGTATTTTCTGATAACCTTAAACCTTATATGATATCCAGATAAAATTACCGGTGCAATATGATCTTATTTTCTGGGAAGAGACATAAAATTTATCTAGAAACAGTTCTATTTGCACAAAAGCAACTTTAGGAATTCTGTTTTATAGGGTGATTCTACTTAAACACCATCTGAAATCTATAGAATTATTTGCATATGGCATTTCTGTCTTTAACCTGATTTTTTTAATATCAAGTTTGGCATCATCATTCCCTCTCCTCTCTATTTTATTGTAAATTAAGGACAGTGCAAAGATTTGAATTTAATAATATAATTTTCTTTTGACATCTTTTTTATTATTAATATTCAATTTTCTGACTTCTTACTGTAAAAGTTGGTTTTGCTCTGAAAGGAAGTTGCAGCTGTGCTGGATTGCTACCTTAAACGGCAAGTGTAATTTACTCTGTTCACTTTTACACTATTCCATCATTTGTAACAAGCATCTCTGTTTGCTGTGTAAACTCTAATGCAATAAAACTCTTAACTGGCATAGTGGTTAGGCAGCTTAGCAACTGTTCCAGCAAGGCAAACTTTGTGTGCTGTGTTATCTCTAACAGGCAGTGGTCAGCAGTGACTTTGGTCTTAGTAGGGCATGTCCTTGTATGAGAAGGCCTGTAAAAGCTAGGAGTAGCTTCTAGGATTCTATCTGTCCTATATGTTGCAAATAAAAAAAAAACTTTTGAAATACTGTTGTAAATTTAAGGTTGCTGGCTCTGTATAGGTTGAAGGGGCCAGTTTAAATTTATATGGCTAAATTATTTTGAAGAAAATTAAAACTTAACTTTTTTAACAGATATGTTATTAGATTTAAGTGATATTCTTCAGGTAAGTTGCTTAACTTCATATATAATACATTAAGTATTTTTCAAATTTGAAATCAAAACTTAGCAGTTGGGTGCAGTGCATTTTTTAAGGTAAAAGCCAATAATTGTTGAATACCATTATAACTCATCATCACACATATCATCAACCCTGCAGTTGTAAAAACAGCTTTAATGTGCAGCTATTAGTTTTTTTTTTTTTGTATTTAGTATTGTTCACTCACATATGCATTAAATAAAATTTTATTTTACTTTTAGCATATTTCCCATCTACTCCATTCATTATCAAATAACCATTGAGTTTTTGAATAAGATCAGCTCAATAAACTTACACTTTAAACTTACAATTGTTACAAGGGCCAGATTGGGTGAGGGGGCATCCCCCCCCCCTTTCTGAATACCAGTAAGGTAATAGAGATAAAAAATTATAAACTTATTTATGTTTCATGCATTTTCAAGAAATTTTTTAAAGACCTGTAAAACAGGAGGAAATGTTATACTGCATTGATATCTGAACACAATTATCTCAGTTCATATCCTAACTGCATTGACATTTATCTCGGCTAACCCCCATTCTACCCTTGGTGATAAAAAGAGAGACTTGTACCTGTAAAGGCCACTGTCTATCTGATGGGATTTTAAGCCTTGATGGGAGATTGCCATTTGTATCAACTGTCTAGTTGATCCCTTTTCTCCAACCTTCTCTGAGCCTTGGGGTCCTTGTGACTTGGCCATTTAGTCCATTGTGTCCATTGTGTTGGGGGCTCAGTCGGTAGCGCGCCAGGCTCGTAATCTGTAGTTCCTTGGGTTCGAGTCCCAGCTGGGTCAGCATTGAGATTTATCTCCGCAAAATTCCCCGCCCTGCCCACGGTCAGTAGGGGACACCGATGGGCTTGGACAGGCCGCCGTCCGTCGGATGGGACGTTAAGCCGTGGCCCCGTGTGTGGGAGAGCCATACCTTGTGCACGTTAAAGAACACGCTGGATGGCCTTGACGGGAGGCTACCATCTGTCTCCCAACAGCTGTTCCAGTGGGTCCCCTCCCCCAACCTTCTCTGAGCCTTCGGGGTCTTTGTGACCTGGCCATTTAGCCCATGGTGTGCAAAAAAAGTGCCACTCAGAGGTAAAACAACCCAATCTGATCTCTTCGGGTCCTTGTGACCTAATCATTTTGCCCACTGTGTGCAAAAAAGTGATGCTCAAAGATAAAGCAAAAATTGCATGACATTCACATGAGCTTAGGATGCGAGTCTTTGATTGGCAATATATTTTTTGAGGCATACATAGTTCTTTTTTTTAATACAAATATTAATTAAAGTTAATATATTATTTATCTTTTAATCTGCACTCCCCCTCCTTAAAAATTAGGTGTCCCTTTAAGGGGGCACACCCCACGGTTTCTATACTCCTACCTTAGCATAAAACAATTGCATGATATATCTAATAACACATTATAAACACTGCAACTTATATAAATATATCTAAATCAGAAATTTCACCAGATGAGTTGCATAAGAATATGAACCATTATGTATTAACAGCAAATGGACTAGTTCAATTGGGAATGCCACATCATATAGGGGAGATGATATTGGATCTGATCATTACATTGTTAAAAGTGTTAAGGTTAAAAAAATCTTTTAATACTGAAGCTCTGAATAACCCAGTTATAACCATAGTTTGCCATGATAGGTAACTTGGTCATTATGACAACTATGGCTAAGTTACTCTCGAAGTGGAGGAAGAATGGGACCATTTTAAACAGGCTTGGAACTAACAATACTTTTTTGGGTAAAAAGGAGCAGAGCAGACAAAGTTATTTGAGTGATAAGGCACTTGAGCTTATATCTGAAAGAATGAACTGCAGGAATAATCTTAATCAACACCCTATTAGTCCTAACTGGTGTTGTTACAGAGACTTTCATAAATATGTAAATGATCAGTCGAAGACTAAAATAAAAATAAAATAACTATTGTAAAATAATTAAAATAAATAAAATAACTATATATAAAAATTATAAAGAAAATAAAATTTGTTTGCTTGATAGCTTGGCTGAAAAATCAGGGAGCAGCTAGAGAGCATAATAGTAGAGAGTTACTTACCCTACTATATAGTTAATATTTTGTGGGGAAAGAAACAGGTACACGGGGACTAAAGGATAAACAATTTAAGGTTATTGAAAGGATGATCCTGTTATGGCAAGGTTAGTTGAGCATTTCAGTGATGTTCTAAACAATGTGGCTTGTTCTACTCCTGGTGTTTGTAATGATGATCTGTCCAATGAAAATTGGTCAGGCAGGTTGTGGCTCAGTTATTTTGAATGGTTGCACCCTTGAGCAAATATTTCAGTTTAATTATCTCAGAAACTGTATAACATGTACTGGTGATATGCAGCATGAGATAAACAGAAGAATAGGATTGCTGCTGAGACTTTTAAGAATCTGTGGAGAGTAAAAAAATATGTATATACACCTAAAAATTAAAATTAGGCTGTACAATAGTTCTATCCTTTCTAAAGATAATTATGGTAGCAAAACATGGAACTTTTGTAAACAAGATAACAGGAAGCATAATGCCTTTGGTTCTAGATTCTTACACAGTATCTTGAGCATTAGATTTCCACAAAATATTTATTGATATATTGATGTTAAAATGTCACCCAGGTAACGTGATTGTCATGCTATGTTTGACCTTGTAAGTAATGATGAGGTTAGGGAACAAGTTGGCAACTCTTTAACAGCATATTGTGCAAAAAGAAACTGTCTTTGTTTGGCCATGTTGCTTATATGCATAATTATAGATTAGCAAATAGGGTTATGAACAGTGTGTCTAAAGGCCTCAGGAAAAGAGGAGACTTAGGATGCACTGGACAGGCAATGTCAAACAGAATTTCATTAGAATTGGGCTACTTGGCCAAATGTAGTAGCTGTAGCTCAGGAGAGATTTTGAGAAATAAATTTCAATCTGGCTGGACCTGGGTAGCTCATGGCTGCTTGAGGAATCTCTATTTGTACAAATGAGAAGTGCAAATATTTCTAGAATTTTGTCTACAATAATTTATGAGGACAATTCATATAAATTGCTCTCTTGTACTAATCATAGATGGGGAGAGTTTTTATAAATGTTGTAAACTTACTTTTGCAATGCACTAATTAATGTGTTATAACAATCATTGTTGGTTTTCTAATTATATTTGCATTTCTAGGTGAATGTGTATGAATTAGGGAAAACATATTTACGTTTATCTACTGCATTGAACATTAGTAGTCCAGCCATTGGTAAGTAATTTATAATGAATATTTGAAATTAAGTTTCTAAGTTAGTTGCAGTTTTTGATATAACAGGCTATCAAAAGCATATAACAGTTAAATCTATAAGGGATTGCTTCTTTAAGTTCACAAGTTTTTTGCTGAACTATAGACAAACTAGGCCCCCCCGAGGCTGAGGACTGACTAAAGAATAGCTGAGTTCATAAGAACATTTATCATTTATTAGGATTTTTGTTTGTTTTAAGTTAACAGGACATTTGTCTCTGAGTAAATACTATTTAATATTTGCATTGTAGCAGTATGTAGTAATATCTACAGTGATTCATTTGTTTTACAAAATATTTTAGCCACTATTTTTAAGTATCATGGTAATATTGAATATAGAGGAAAAATTCATTTTCCTGAGCCAAGTGGGATCCAAAACCTATATCCACCTGATGACCCTCTTGATGTCAGCAGGAGGATGTAGGTTCAGACTTCACCAGCCCAAGACAATTTTTCCTCTGTATCCAGCATTATCATGATACTTAACAGTAAAGATAGGGACTTAAATATATTTTGTGTTGCATGTTTTAACTTGTATTTTTTAAACCAAAATCTGAATACATTAAAAATACACAATTATATTTTATAGACCCCAGCTTGTACATTCTAAGATTTGCTCATCAGCTGGAATTTGAAGACAAAACCCATGAAGTGTCAATGACTGCCTCAAGACTTGTTCAACGTATGAAAAGAGATTGGATGCATACTGGAAGGAGACCATCTGGTTTATGTGGTGCTGGTAAGGTTAATGTTTTTGATAATATTATGGTTGTATTATTTTGTTTGTAATATAAATTGCAAAAGTTGAGATATAGTAATTTCTAACTTAACTGACCATTAAATTCACCACTGACAAAGAAAAAAAAAATACAGATCACATTTTATGGGGTCTTTTTTTTTTATAAAGAAACATTGTGAACACAATGAAGATTAATAGTTTATAGTAACCAACCAGCCCATTTTCACACATTCCAATTGTGTTGTTTCACAGACAATCAAATGTAATTGCAGATTTTAGAATGTGAATAAACAGAACTAGTGTGCATTAATCATAACACAATTTCTTTAAATAAGAGACAAATTGATAACAATAAAATATGATTATGTCCTAACATAAATAAAGATAATTAAAGAGAAAAATTCCAAGAATGAAGTTAATGAACATTATACTTTAAGTAGCTCAGAATGTGTCTTTCCTTTGAAATAATGTTGGAATTCCCTAATTTTTTTTTTATTTGTACAGGCCGAGACTTAGTAATCATCATTTTTAGAGATAAAAACTGTTACCCTTTCTGTTAAAAATACTGAGCTGTTTCCTCCATCCAATTCTGAAATTTGAATTATTGCAGTTGAAAGAAATTAAAACAACAGAATCATTGTTTGGATTGGTCAGAAATAAATAGTAGAAATACCTCAAGATTTATCAACGAATTGGAATACTATTAGTTGTAAGGTATTGAAGAAAGAAGTTTTTTAAAAAATAAACTTTAATAATATCCTACACAATATATTTTATATTCATGCAAAATAAAACAGCCCTAGCTCATAAAACGTATGAAATGAATTTTCATGAATACACTGTCTATAAGATTATTTGTTTGTAACACAGTGAAAAGCCTTACTTGCAAATTTTTGTAGTTAGAGCTTTTCTTTATCTGATGAACTGATATTTTAACAGATAGGACTTTCTATTGCATTAATTCAACTCATTTCATTTTGTGGTTATGCAACCGTAAGACAAGATGAGAGTTAGCTAGTGTTAATGTTCATATTTGGTATTCATTGTAGTTCACCTTATGATGCTGCAGAGATAATTAAAATATCTCAAGCCAAGGCACAATTTTGGCAATAATTTTCACCACAAAGCTGAACTGTATATGATGGCAGAAGAGCAAAATTTATAATTTTAGTTATTTTTCATAACTGCATTCAAAATGCAAATTCCAGAAAAATGGCAGTTAAGTGATGGTGCCAAAGGATTTCAGCAACTGGCTTATTTTTTCAACAGCACATAGATTTAAATATGTGACTCTTGGCCATATATAATTTATCATTTTGCATTAAGCTAAATTACGGAAACATATTTTTGCACTACAAAATGTCATATGATTTTGGATACAAGGCGTGGAATTTCCTGAAAGATCAGTTATGAAAATTGAAAGCTTTTCTTCATACAAAGAAAAGCTTAGAATTGTTGCAGAAAGGAAGGATTATATATTACAGAAACCACAAAACAGGTTGATATTCTGGGTAAAGTTCTTTTTTAAAAATTCCATTTTTCATTCTTAAAAATTTTCAATATGTCATTTGTTGTATTGCCTACTGTTTGATAAATAATGAGATGAACTCAACTGTTCAACATCCACTGGCATCAACAACCCCTTATAGTAAGAGTACATATATATTTTAGTAAGTCACCCTTTATATTGAGAGTTCTACTGGAAAAGCATATAATGCATTACCAGCTGTAGAAAAAAAAATGCCATGAATTTAAGTTCTTTCTTTTTTATTCAAAAGGACAATGCGAGTGACTTACATATTTCTTTTAGTATGTAACAACTTCTACTAAACTTGAATAGTAAAATTTTGTCAAATTTACCTTTGTATTATTTCAATAAGTTACTATGTTTTCACACTCTAAGGCTCTATCCATGGTTTTCCACAACTTTGCCTAATACAAAAATTTCTAACTCAGAAACCCATGGCTAAAAATTTTTGTTATATATTTTATGTTATTACATATAATTTATTTAAAAAAATATTAAAGGAGACATGTTTTGAGTTATTCAGGGTGAAACATTTTGAACTATGACATTGAACTGTTTATTGCCAGAAACTTTGATTTAAATATATCATTTTGTCCTGTGGCCAAGTGGTTAGCATGCTTGGCTACTGATCAAAGGGACCTGGGTTCAAGATATGGGTAAGGCATGGATGTTGGTGTTGTCTTTCTGCTGAGGTCTTGCCTTCATCACAGATCTACTATGGCATATTAAACTGTCAGGTTCTTATCAGACCTCTGGCAAGTAATTGCTTGAGAGGGTATTTTTTTTTAAAGGCCCAGGAAAGAATTTTAAAATGGAATCAATTTCATCATTCTAATGTAATTAGATCTGCAGATATTCATTTATAAATAACAGCAGACTTTAAGAAATTTGCAGTTTTTGCATTTTTTTGAGTTTGCTATTTTTCAATATCCATTTGTTGCAAAAATGTGAAATTTGGTGTATAAAAGTTTTTTGATATACAATAAACATGCCAATTTCATTAAAACTGAAAATGATTGGGTCCAAACCTTTTGAGCTAATTTGAAAACAACTGTTATTGACATTTGAAGATATGATTCACTAACTACAAATGAAAAAAAAATGTTAAAAAAACTATTTCTAGTAAAATAGGAAATGCTATCAGTATATATATTTATATTGATTCCTATTCTAGAAGTGAACACAACAGACTAATATTTTCAAAAGGAAAAAAAAAATTCTTAAGAATAACAATTGCAAAGTCTCTAAAACACTTGCAGATTGGAAGCTGATATATCTTTTTTCTTAAATTTCAGTTAGTTAGTTTTTTAATTACTATTATTGTATTGTTAAGATTTAAACATGTATGATAATCACAGCATTACCAGTTGCTCATTTGGCGTTGATAAATCAATAAATATTTAGCGGGGAAAAAATCCTGTATGTTGTTGAAAATATTTTTCACTAAATATTTATTGTATTGTTAAGAATAAAATGTTCTTAAATTAGGTGTGTAAAAATGACTTATTTCTGTTTGTTAGTTACTTGATGATAAGGTTCTAAAGTTCAGTTTCTTTTTCTGCCAAAAAAATGTCAAAAATTTGTAATTATTACTGTAAATGCATTCATTACAAGACCAGTATTGTAAGAATTTTGTTGTGAAGTACTACAAGGATGCTTGCAAAGTCATACTTTACAATATTTTCCTTTAAGTATCCTGATTCTAAATGTAATTAGAAATAATTTTATGTTAGAAAATTTCTGTTCATTAATTAAAAATAACTTATTCTGTTAACAATTAGATATAAATTAAAATGTAATGCTTTTTTCATAATAGCAGTTTTTATCAGTAAAATAAGTTTATTGTTGCTAAAATTAATTAATCCTGAAAAAAAAATTATATTAAGAATGGAAATTTTTTGTTGTGCTTTTGCAGCTCTTCTAGTTGCTGCCCGGCTACACAACTTTAGTAGAACCGTCAATGATGTAATTAAAGTCGTGAAAGTGTGTCATGCAACTGTCAGGAAAAGGTTAGTTAGTTTGTGACATTGTTCTAAGTTTATGTAAATATTTTCGAGTAGTAGAATGATCAAAAGGATCTGGGTTTGAGCCCTAGGTGAGGCATGGATGTTTCTTTTGTTGTTCTGCTGAGGTCTCACCTTCCTCAGAGATCCATTCTATGGCATACTACACTAACAAGCTTTTGCCAAACCTCTGTGGCAAACAACTGCTTGAGGAGTAGTTTGTTTTTATTTATTTATTTATTAGAAGTGATTTGTTTAATATTTGAATTAATAATATGCAATATTACCACTAAACTGAAAAGTCAAGGAAAGGAAGGCAGTTATGTAAAAGGTTAGGAAAACCAGAAAATATAATGAATATCAAGAAAAGCTAAGCTTTTCTCTACCATAATATAAATCTAAGAATTACTGATTTGTTTGTTTTTTAATGAGAACACAAAGAGTTAGACTTGAAAAATATTTAGACATCAGTATATGTAAGTTAATATCATGCATGCTATTTAAATAGTGTTAAATTCACCTTGGAAAATTCTTTGAGGCACACCATGGGGATTTGTTTAGAAAAGTGGTTCTCAATCTATAATAACTCAGAAATGATCTAGTATTGCAAGGCAATATAAATAAAATTACCCTTCAAACAGCTGCTTGCCACATAGGTCTGAGAGGAGCATAATAAGTTATAGGTATACCTACAGTATTGTTAATTTGTTCTTGAAAGTGGAAATAATATTTGAAATTTATTTTTTGAGGCATTATGTGGGAAATAAGAAAGAAGAAAGTCAATGCTGTCAGTAAAAATCTCTTTACCATCATACTCTTCCACAAAAAATTTAAATTTTCAGCATTACTAGACTTCACAATACTTGTTTAAAGCCTTTTTGCCATTTCCTAACTTTTGGGCTTCAAATATAGAAATTCAAACAATTGGAAGATTAGATAAATGGAAATTATGGTATTTCACAGTATCTATCCAACCCAAAAAGAATTTTTCTTCTGTCTTTTAAAGTAGTTTAATGGCTGCAGATTGACAGGCAAATACACAACAAAGTGAAAGCAGTATATATACTGAGATGTCAGTCACCCCTCATCACATAAATGGTTCATTTTAACAAGTAATATGTCATGTGATCACTGTGTGCAATATAAATCAGTCAGACCAGCTCTTAAAATGTCAGTTAGAGTTGAATTGAGCATCAGAATGAGCAAAACAAGTGACTTGAAATGACTTTGAATGTGGCATAATAGTTGGTGTTAGGTGTGCTGGTTCTAGCCTTTTTCAAACAGCCATTCTCCTGGACATCCCCCACAACCATTTCAATTGTTTACTGAGAATGGTGTGAAAAGCAAAAAATTACCAGTGATCAGTGATCCTGCAGATGAAAGCAGCTTGTGAATCAGAGGGATCAAAGGAGATTGGTGAGAATCATGCAAGCAAAAAGACAGGTCACAACCAGGCAAATCACAGTAGAATTAAATATTGGTGTGCAGAAGGGCATCTCTAAATACACCACATATTGGACCTTGTCACGAATGGGCTACAACAGGTGCGCTGATCATGTTGAATGCTGATGTCAATGAAGAACCTGAAAGTGTCTCCAGTGGGTGCAGGAGCATCAACACTGGACCATTGAGGACTGGAAAAAGGTAGCCTGGTTGGAAGAATCTAGTTCCTTTTGCATCATGCAGATGGATCAGAATTTGGCACATGTAACATGAGGACATGGAGCCATTCTGTCTTGTGTCAACAGTACAGGCTGGTGGTAGCAGTGTGATGGTTAGAGCCCTGTGTGGATAACCATAGTCCTATCCACATCTGCACTCACATCCACAAAACTATCAGCATTCATGTATATTGTCTACTTAATAACTCTTGCGACTTCTCAAATGTTAGAAGTCCAATGTATGTTTGTGAGTAAATCAGTCTAATTGGTTTATTAATAACTAATTCATAACTGAAAAAAATATATTAAAAAAAGTTTTTTGTTAATAAAAATATGCTTTACTAAATTTAAACAAAAATTTACTAAAGTCTAATTTTGCAAATTCTTCTGAATTAATTTTGCTCTTTTAAATGCAGTTATCAGTGATTATGGGAAGGCACTCCTTTTTTATTAACCAGTAACTCTTCTCTAAAACTCCATGATCACCCCTATTGAAATTTTCATACATTTAATTCCCCTTTTCTACGTAACACCCCAGTAATATTTTGAATTTCTGTTCTGTTTTGCCAGCAAAAAGATGGCCTCTTTCACATAGGATAAGTTTTTTCTTTGTGGCTTTATCCAAATGGATTTTTTTAGAGTGAATATTATCACTGAATTTTCAAATCGGATTTTTTAAACATTATCTCAAATAGTTTTTCACTCATGTCAACCACCAATAATGCAATAAAGTTTAATGCAATCATGTTTCTGCATATCTTATCAAATATGAGACTTTATTCCCATTAACAATATTTTGTATCCACAGTTTTATCCACTATCCATGTTAAGATTAATCTTTTATCCACTGAGAGATTTTCAATGCAGATAAAACTGTGGATATCTGCATCTGCACAGATCTCTAGTGATGCTGTGGGGAATGTTTTCCTGGTCACATTAGGCCCCCTGATACCAGTCAAAGGATGTCTGAATGCCACAGTGTATTTGAACGTCGTTGCTGACCAGGTTCATCCCTTCATGGCTACAGTTTATCCTCACTCGGATGAGCATGTTCAGCATGATACTGCACCTGATCACAAGGCACATATTGTCACTGAATGGTTTCACAAATATGCCAGAGTTTTCCTAGCTTTATTGGCCTGCATAGGCCCCTGATCTAAACCCTATTGAGCATCTTTGGGATGGGGTGGTGAGGGCTGTTTGCATTGAAACTGTGCTGCTGTCCAATTGCAGCAACTGCATGGCATAATCATTTCCTCATGGTACAACCTTCCAGCATCTTGTAAGTTCCATACCCCAATGAATTTGGGTTGTTCTAAAGGCCAAAGGAGGTGCAACATGCTACTAGATAGGTGTACCTAATAAACTGGCATCACACCTCCAGCAATAGCACTTGTAGTTCATCTAGATTATGTGGATGCCTATTTAGGTGTTTCACCCTCTGTTCCATATAGTCCAAAAGGTTTTCAGTAAGATTTACATCCAGTTAAATTTGTGGACCATTCAAGGTGTGCCAATGTTACTTCATGCTTCTTGTGCCAGTCACAAATAGTATTGGCCCGGTGCACCTTGGACTTAGTTCTGATGGAAGGCTTCATTGCTCCTGCAATGCACTCTCCACCTTGCATCATTGGAATATACATAGAAATACAACTCATCTGACATATAATGGTTTTTCAATCATCTGCAGGCCAATGTCTATAGTGCCTATCCCATTGCAACTGGTCTGCTTTATGTGCAGCTGTTAGCTTGGGTCTCTTCTGAGGTACTCTGCCCCAAATATCCATGGAATGCAGTTTTCTTTGCAATGTTCTTTCTGAAATAAGCTGCTGTGGTTCTTCATTGATTGTCTGTAGCAATTCTTGTCGGTTTGAAATCAATTTGCAGTCACTAGTTGTGATGCTTATCAAGCAGTCCTGTCTGTGAGCACTGACTTTTCGCCACAGTAACACCTACAGTTAGTGTAGATACGATAGTTGTATGTACACCACTGTTTATACACTTGTTGGACTGTTTATTTTGAAACTCCCAGCAAATTTGGCTACTTCTTTCATAACATATCCTTTATCCCTACCAAATTCAGTAACACCCTTTTGCCACTCAGCCATGTCTTTCCTCTGACCCATAAGTCATGGTAGGAACAGTGTGTAACAGGCATTCCACTGTGACAGAAGACACTACAGTGCACATGGAAGGTAACATGCCTCTATATAGTGCTAAATTACTGCAGCAAGACATCTGCTGGTTATCCATGCCACACTCTTATGATGGGAGTGACTAATTTTTTGTTCAGTGTGCTTATATATATATATTTTTTTTTTTTGCATAAATATACTTTTCATTTTATTAAATAAATTTTTTTGTATCTATAAAAATCCTTCAAATGGAAATGCAAATACAATAAAACGTTGATTATAGGTTGAATAATATTTTTGAAAATTTGACAATAAGAAATATGTAAAAAAGAAAATAAATAATAACTCAAAAATTAAAAGAAATATGATAATTGTATTTTATTACAGTTGCATTCATTAATATGTAATTGAAATAGTTACAGAGATACAGCCAGAGCTTACAATGTTATTTAGCTGTAATGTAACTCTTTCACTGAAATTATGTTTTTCATTTTCAGAATATGTAATTTTTGTGAAAAAGCACCATAGTTTAAATTTATATATAAATCTTCGTTTCCCAAATTTCCTGTTCCCAGGTATTGCAAATAATATGGTTCTGCTATTCAGAGAAATGATTTTGTTTCTTCTTTAATTGTGATATATGTAGTTGATTGTAGGAAGAATATTTATTTTCTGGTAGTGTGAATTATATCACTGAAAATTTTGTGAGAATTTTTATAGGAGGGATAACGTTATAAGTAAATACAGGAAAGATGTCATAAAATGGGGAATTTATGTTAAAACTAATACCAGTGAGTTATATATAAAGATAATGTGGAGGGCATTAGTTTTGCTCAATGTTAATTTCTTCAAGTGTATAAATAACACCATAGTTGAAGTTCCATTTGTGTCAGTGTTTTAGACTAGATAATATTTTAAACCTAAATAACTTAATATAATATTGAACATATTTTCTAGGCTGGTAGAATTTGGTGAAACACCTTCTAGCCGGTTAACATTAGATGAGTTCATGACAATTGATTTAGAGGAAGAACAAGATCCTCCAGCTTTCAAGGCTGCTAGACGAAAAAAAACACATCAAGTGAGTTCTATCTTTTTAGGTTAAATATATTACTTTGTGTAGTTTTCATATAATTTCCCTTTTTTCCCCATAGTTTGTTTAAATAACAATTGTGAATAAAATATAATCAGTTGTAAATCACTGTTTAACTACTAATATTCACTTAATATACTTTAAAAAGCCGTCCCATGGCCGTATGGTTAAACACACTTGGTTACTAATCTAAGGGACCTGGGTTCAAGCCCAGGTAAGGCATGGAAGTTTGTGTTGTTTTTCTGCTAAGGTCTTGCCATCCTCACAGGCCTTGTACTATGGCATATAACCTTACAAGCTCCTGCCAGACTTCTGTGGCAAGCAGCTGCTTGAGGGGGCATTTATTTTATACTTTGAAAGAACTGGTCTTTCATTTTTGCATGAAACTTTTTTTTATTATTTTCTTGTTATCAATTAAAATAATAAAATAAATAATAAATACCTCCTCAAGCAGCTGCTTGCCACAGAGGTCTGACAGGAGCCTGCCAGTTTATATGCCATAGTAGAAGGTCTGAGAGGATGGCAGGACCTCAGCAGAAAAACGATACATACATCCATGCCTTATCCAGGGCTCGAACCCAGGTCCCTTAGATCAGTAGCCAAGCGCGCTAACCACTCGGTCATGGGAAACCTTAATTAAGTGTAATTAGTGTTCTTTTTTCTTCCACCCTGAATACATTTTTAAAATTATTTTATAAATGTATCAACTGTAAAAATCTGCTTTTCTTATTCTCTTTTAGAAACAGTTCCAGAAATTATCTTCAGTGTATCCTGCTAGAAATCAAACCTTGTGTATAATCTTGAAACAGTTCACTGAGAAATAAATTTAACTAGCAAAGATATGCAGGAATCATATAAACCTCAGCTGAGTTTAAAATGTAGTAGTCAGGTAAAGTAGTAGAGCATTATCAGCAGCATATCCACTCACTGCATGACAAAGGTCCCCAATCTTTTACATTGCTATTGGTTTTGTGCTACCTTCTTCAAGTACAATCCATTTGGTCAAATCATTTTACTCTGAGTCTTTGATCTTCCTCTTCTGTGTTTCCCAACTCTTTGTGTCCATTCAGAGCTAACCCTTTTTAATTCTGCCATATGGTTATTTGACCTACCCAGCAGTTTTCTGTTTCATTGAATGTAAGATTAACCAAAATGATTGGGGTGGGGGTGTCTCAGTTGGTAGTATCTCAGGATTGTAATCTGAAGTTCCCAGGTTTGAGTCCTACCTGGGCCAGCATTGAGATTTATCTCTGCAAAACTCCTCACTCTGCCCTCAGTCAGTAGGAAACATCATTGGACTTGGAAAGGCTGCTATCTGTCAGATGAGACATTAAGCCATAGCCCTGTGCTGGAGAGCCATACTCAGTGTACTATAAGGAACATGCTGTGTGGCCTTGATAGGAGGTTACCATCTGTCTAACAGTTGTCCAATGGGGGTCCCCTTCCCCCAACCTTCTCTGAGCCTGTGGGGTACATGTTTAGCTCACTGTGTGCAAAAATTTCTCTAAGAGGTAAAACACCCAAATTAGCCAAGATGACTAAAGCTCCATGTTTCTGAAAGTGAACTTTTTTTCTGGTTGTTGAATTAGTTTTGAAATATTTTCAGTGTAAAAGAAAATTAATTTTAGAATTACTTTAAGTAATAAACTGAAATAGATCATGCCTTATATCAAAAGATAGCATTTAATTCTGAGCAATAAATTAATATAAACTCAAAAGAAATAGAATGCTGAAATCTTTTTGCATATTTTTCTAATAAAGTAAAATTTTATTTTTTAAATTTAATTTTTACGAAAATTTTTGTTCTAATTTTAGTTTTTCTTAAATTTAATTATTGCATTTTAAATGTATTTCTATTATTATGGGGCCATTCAATAAGTAATATTGATGGGTGTGGCATAGGCAATTAAGTAATGCAAATTCAACCATATTCGTTTGAATCTTTTAAGGACATTGTACTGCAATGTGGAGAGCAGTAAAAAGTGATATGACAGAGACAAGGATTACTGAAACCTGGTGACCTATTTGGAAACATGTCATGAGGAGTTGTTGAGTCAATGAATAGGTTTCTTTGGAATGAGACAAACATCAATGGCTATCCATCACCAACTAGAAGAGGTCTATGGCCCAGACATTATGTATGTACAAAATGTGTTGGATTGGTACACAGAGTTGTGTAGTTGAATGCTTCGTTCAAGTTGATGAGCACAGTGGCAGACCATCAACCTCAACAACAGATAACAACCATCTTCCGTATAGCAGGACCTTGCATCTAGCAATTAATCTTACTGTACGTTTTGTAAGAGTCAAGGTGTTCAGCATGCTTTCAGCTGCATTGATTGGTGTTGTAAAATGTCCATGATGCCTCAACAGAAAGTTTGCAGCTGTAATGGGCACTGGGGTAATGATTTATTGATAAGTACATGTCCTTGGTGCAGGTAAGGTTACCGGCAAATGTGTTCATATAATAAATGGGATGGGGGGGGGGGATTAGTAGTATTCTTTATTTTGTAGTGTAACAAAAATTGCATCAAATTGAAAGATAAACATTATTTTTAGCTTTGTATATGGCTCTGAGCTTGATTATGGATCCTGATTTTGCTGCACTGGTGGGCTTCTGTGGAGGGAAAATCTTCTGCTGTGTTTTCTGTTTGTTTGTGGGTTGACAGCCCCAAGTGAATAGATTCACAGGATATGTTTATCAGCTGGTGGATAATCCTGAGCAGAAGTCATCGCAGGCACCTGAACTCTTTGCTTCTATTTGCATCGTCAAATTCTACGTTGGAGGAAATCTTCCAGTGTAGATGGCTTCAGCCTTTAGTAGTTGGGGAACGGGTCTTTGCCCCATGTCTGCGATTAGGGGGCTGTTTGATATTGTCGGCATTCCCTCTCTCAATAAACATAGTTTCTTTAAACATCCCACTAACCATTTTCTCTCCATAGGTAGTTGGAATGTGAGGACTCTGCACAGAGCTTTTTCTCTTGATATCCTCACACAAGATTTCCACCATTATAATTTAGATATTCTTGGCTTGCAAGAGACCAGATGGACAGATAAAGGTCAGATTCTTAAAAATAATCTTAAATTTCTCTTTTCAGGGAGGGACGACAATAAGCATCATCAAGGCGTGGGTCTGCTTCTCAGCAGACACGCTAGCGATGCTCTTCTAGGATATGAGTGCATTAATGAAAGGTTTCTTACAGCAAAATTTCAGACAAGCGTTAAAGACTTGAATGTTATCTGCTGTTATGCCCCCACTGAGGATGCCATTGAGGATGAGAAGGATAGGTTTTATGAACAACTTCAGGATATTTTGAATTCTGTCAAGAAAGGAGATATTACCCTTGTTCTTGCTGACTTCAATGCCAAAGTTGGTACTGACTCTGACCTTTGGGAAGGAGTAATAGGCCCTTTTGGTATGGGTAGCTGCAATGGCAATGGGCAACGTCTCCTACAGGTAAGCAAACTCAATGGATTCAGAATAACTAACACTTATTACAAACACTGCGACATACATAAGTACACATGGGTTTCACCTGATGGGCTGCATAAGAATATGATTCATTACATATTAATTAACAGCAAATGGGCTAGTTCTGTTAGGAATACCAGGGCATATAGGGGAGCTGAAATTGGATCTGACCATTACCTTGTTAAAAGTGTGTTGCAACTTAAACTTAAAAAGGGTTGTGCTAGGGTTAAAAAATTTACTTTTAATACTGAAGCTCTGAAAGATCCAGTTATAGCCAAAGCTTACCATGATAGGTTACTTAGTCATTATGACAGTCATGGTTTGCTTACTACTGAAGTTGAGGAAGAATGGGATCATTTTAAACAGGCTTTTTTGGACACTAACAGTACTCTTTTAGGAAAAAAGGGGCAGAAGAGACAGAATTTTCTGAGTGATAAGGCACTTGAGCTTATTTCGGAAAGAAAGAACTGCAGGAATGTCTTTAATCAATACCCTACTAGTCCTAATAGAAAGCATTACAGAGAACTTAATAAACGTGTAAAAGATCAGTTAGCTGCTGATAAGAATCTTTGGCTTGATGGTTTGGCTGACAAAGCCGAGGAAGCAGTTAGACAGCACAACAGCAGAGAGCTGTACCAGATAGTTAATGTTTTATGTGGTAGAAAACGGACAGGCATACAAGGATTGAAGGATAAACAAGGTAAGGTTATAGAAGGGGAGAATTCTGTCATGGCTAGGTGGGCTGAGCATTTCAGTGATTTTCTAAACAATGTAGTTGGTTCTGCTCCCATTGTTTGCAGTGATGATGGATGCATTGGTGGCTTTAATGTTGGCCCTATAATACAATCTGAAGTTATTTTGCCTGTTTTTAAACTTAAACTACATAAATCCCCAGGGGTAGATGAAATTACTACCGAAATGCTTAAAGCTGGGAATGTTTCGGTCGCCACTTGGATGACTGAAATTCTGAATATCTTTTATGATAAAGGCATGGTTCCTAAGGATTTTACCAGAGCTATTGTTATCCCTATTTTCAAAAAAGGTGATCGCAGTTCTTGTGATAGCTATAGGGGTATCAGCCTACTCTCTGTTCCAGGTAAAGTTCTTTCCATGATTGTGCTTAATAGAATTAAGAATCTGGTTGACAGTGAATTGCGTGATGAGCAATGTGGATTCAGAAGTGGTAGGGGATGTGTGGATCAGATATTTTCACTTAGGCAGATTCTTGAGAAATGTTTAGAGTTTCAGAAACCTTTGGTTGCTAGCTTTGTTGATTTCAAAAAGGCTTTTGACTCTGTTGATCGTCATAATTTGTGGTTGATTGTGAGATCATATGGTATACCAGACAAGTTAGTTAACATAATGAAAGCTCTATAATAACACTGAGTCGTGTGTGAGAGTTGGTAAGGCTTGTAGCAATTGGTTTAGCATTACTTCTGGTGTTCGACAAGGGTGCATTTTGTCTCCTTTTCTCTTTAGCTTGGTTATTGATTATGTTATGCGAAATTCACTTCAAGGGAAAGATTTTGGCCTTAAATGGGCTGGAGATACGAAAATTTCTGATTTAGATTATGCTGATGATTTAGCCCTTTTGGCAAATGATGTTGATGAGATGAACTCTTTCATTCTAACTGTCGATGAGACTGGTAATAGAGTAGGTTTGGTTATAAACAGAGAGAAAACTAAAGTGATGAAAATTGGTTAGGCAGGCTGTGATTTAGTTACTCTGAATGGTTGCAGTCTTGAGCAGGTGTCACAGTTTAATTATCTTGGGAGCTATGTAACAGATAATGGTGATGTGCGGCATGAGATTAACAGACGAATAGGGATTGCTGCCGGGACTTTTAAGAATCTATGGAGAGTGTGGAGAAATAGACGTATACACCTAAAGACTAAAATTAGACTGTATAATAGTTTGGTTCTTTCTAGGGTTAGTTATGGTAGTGAAACTTGGACACTTTGTAAACAAGATAACAGGAAACTAGATGCTTTTGATTCCAGATGCTTACGCAGTATCTTGGGCATTAGGTGGTTCAACTTTGTAACTAATGATGAGGTTAGGCAAAGGAGTTTGCAACTCCTTTAAACAGCATATTGTGCAGAGAGAGACTCCGTTGGTTTGGCCATGTTGCCCGTATGAATAATTATAGATTGGCGAATAGGGTTATGAACAGTATGCCTAAAGGCCTCAGAAAGAAGGGGAGACCTAGGATGCGGTGGGCAGACAATGTCAAACAGGACCTTGTTAGAATTGGTGTGCAGTGGCCAGATGCAGTAGATGTAGCTCAGGATAGACTTGCTTGGAGAACTAAATTGCATGGTCTGGTTGGACCTCCGTAGCCCATGGCTGCTTGAGGATGATGATGATGATGATATTTTTATAAGATGTATATAAAAAAATTTATTTTGTGTACTAGTGATTCTCACCAGCACTGATGCAATATCTATTAAATACTTTGAAAGACTACAATGCCAGTAGTGCTTTAAGGTTTAAAGAGGGACAAAGACTATACAAATTGAGCACATAAAATTATTTATTCTGCTTTTCTCATATATTTTTTTTTTTCCTTTTGCCATGCCCCTTTCTTCTATATTGTTCTTTCTTTGTCAGTTTGAACTCAGAATATATTAGCTTGAAGCTGTTGCTACTTTCATACATAGTTTATTTTTGATGGAAAAACAATAAGTCCTTGACTTGCATGGTTTATTTGTTCCAAAGGTTTCCACACAAGTTGAAAAATGCCTAAGTTGAATGGCACTTAAATACGATTTATTTTTGACATATATGTTCATTTCAAAGGATAATTAAAGCTAAACAGGTTCTGCTTACAAAAAGAAAACTTTGAGAAAATGGAATTTTATTCTCATCTGCATTATGTATATGTTACTATATTCTCATCACTTTTACATTTCTCAGACATATTTACGGTTTATATTTTGTTTACAATAATTACTATGTATCAGAGCCATAACTAGCTCTTTTTGTGCCTGAGGCAAGAATAGAAAATTGTGTCCCCTCCCAATATAGTTTCATGGCAGTTATTTTGCAGAAAAAAGGAAAATAGGTCTTTTTCTGTTCCCCCTCATCTTGTGCTCTTGAGGATAGTGCATCACTCACCTCGCTGTTGTTATGGCTTTGTTACGTAGGTTCATTAACAAGACCCAACTTGCGCTCAAGATAGAAACAAGCAAAATGGCACTATCAGCTGTGCATTAACTTACTAGGAACGTCATCTATTATGTTCAAAGTAGCATTGCTAGTCTTAAGTTGAAGTGCCACAACCACATATCTACAAATCTGTGTAAGTCAAGGATTTACTGTATAATCTTGTGATTTACTGCAGTAATAGCATATTCTTACTTAGACTCAATTTATGGTTACTTTTTATAAAGTAATCTAAATTGGGAAATCCATTAGAATGCATAATATTGTTGTGTTTCCCATCTTTATATGCTTGCAGTTTTATTTAAATTTTAAACATGTTTTTTGATATAAGAATATTGTATTTCATTTAGTTTGATGATCAGAGTAAAGTAGAAGAAGTCACTAAAGAAATTTCCAATGTTCAAAAGTTAATAGAGAAAGCTTTGGAAGATACAAAAAAGAAATCTCGTGGACCATATGTTAAATATTCACAGTTCACTCCAGAAGGTAATTAGAACCCAAAAGTATAAGATGTGCCTAAAATTCAATAAGTTACTCTATAATATATGAATGTATAATGTCACCAGTGGTCATGTAAAATCAATATGTAATTTGAAAGGAATTTTAAGGTAGGAGTAGTGAATTTTAAAATGATTAAAAAATTTGACTTTTGTTTCTATTTGCCTATTGAGAATTTCTGACCATAAAATATACTTGAATGATATTTCATATCTATTATTTCACTGTATTTTTGAATTTCTATTAGTACATTTAGTAATTTTTATTTCAAATATGTTGCATATGCAATCAAGGATATTTTCATTTTTTGTAAAAATGCTCTTTGTAGTTCTGTTAATCATACTAGATTAGATATTCATAGATATATTTCAGCACTAAATAGAAAAATGATTTGTCAAAAATGTTAATTTCAAATGGGAAATATTTGTGTATACTTGCAGGGTCATTAGAAAAAAAAATTGGGAAATGTATTGCACTTTTGACACTGATTCTGTTACCACACTATTAAAGCAAAGGAGATTTTTTTATTCATGTATAAGCTTTTTCAATATATAATCCATATTCTTACCATTTGCATGTATCAAGTGAAATTTCCCATAATTACAGCCAGTGTTATTTTAGTGATGCTTTCCATAGCAGTTGTGATTTATGCCTTCAGTTATTCAACCATATGAAAATTATTCTTAAAGACAATTCTTCAGGAACCCTTTAAGACATAACCACAGGAATTCAAATCTGGTGATTACAGTGGCCAAAATACTGAATTCCAAATTATCTGGAATATTGATTAGAGGTGATTATCATGAAAATCTTTATTTAAGAAAGGAAAAATGCATTTGTCATATGTGATATTGCCCCATCTTGTTGGAAAAATATTTCTTTCATATTCACTTCCATACCTTGAAGAATTGAAATAAAGTGGTCTTGAAAGTGTTTCCAGGTAATGTTCAACTTCATTCATCCAAAAGGATTGGTCCATCTATCTGTGCATTTGGGGCAGGGGTGGCTCAGTCAGTAGCGCGCCAGGCTCGTAATCTGCACTTCCCAGGTTCGAGTCCCAGCTGGGTCAGCGTTGAGATTTATCTCCGCAAAAATTCCCCGCCCTGCCCACGGTCAGTAGGGAACACCGATGGGCTTGGAAAGGTCGCCGTCCGTCGGATGGGACGTTAAGCCGTGGCCCCGTGTGCGGGAGAGCCATACCCTGTGCACGTTAAAGAACACGTGGATGGCTTTGACAGGAGGCTACCATCTGTCTCCCAACAGCTGCTCCAGTGGGTCCCCTCCCCCAACCTTCTCTGAGCCTTCGGGGTCCATGTGACCTGGCCATTTAGCCCATGGTGTGCAAAAAAGTGCCACTCAGAGGTAAAACAACCCAAATCTGTGCATTTTTGGAATGCAAAGGTGTCTCTATTATTGTGTGGGGATTTTTAATATTGCATACACTCATATTTAGTTTATTGACATACTTGTTAATGAGTTTGCTTAAATAATCAACCAAATATGGCAAATAACTGTTGATTTTTCTTCCAAATATTGATGAACCACAAATGTAGATTTGCTATCTTTGTCAACATCATTCAGAAATAGTTGCATCTGAATTTTTTAGGGAAACTTTTTAAGTGTATTCAAACAGTGGTTAAATTTAAGATTTATTTTAAACCTGCCTTTGAAACAACCATTTAGCAGATTTGTGTGGCGCTACAAGTTAGCAATTTCATGTATGTAATAATATAAGTATGACAAAATATGTATGTACAGCACAGGCAATACAGTAGGATGATTTCAGGTATGTAGTGGACAATTTCCAAGTTGTCATCTTTCACTTTAATGGTTGATATTCCCCATAAGCAGGATGTATTATTAACATGCATAAATTATTTTGCTGCACATATTTGTATCAATGATTTGTGTAGTCTTCTACGAACTTACCCTATGTGTTTGTACAAAAGAACTTGATTACAATTAAATGCATTATGCAGCTATTTACAGGCTACCTAAATCATATTCTTGCTCTTTGTAGTGTGTGATAAGAACTGAAATTTTTTTCTGAATATCTTACAATAATTCAGCATGCATAATAAAGGTTAAGAAAATATATAAGAGAAAGTTATGGTTTTACCATCAAGACAGGAATTTTAAACAGAAGTGCCACTCTTTCCCAGAGCCTTTGCAACTTCAATCCATGAGCTAGCAAAAACATGAACTAGAGGAAATAGAAGTCAAGTTCAATGGTAGGTTAGCCCCCAACTGAATCACAAGCCTTTCCTGTAGACCTTTTGAATTAAAATATTACTGGATATTATTAAACAAAATGATAAAATTGGAAAAATTTCACCATGAACTGCATTGCTTAATAGATAGCAAAATCTAAATATATGCATTAAAAGAGATTGCAATTTCTTTTTCTAAGATATGTAATGATATAATTTTTAAAACAAAATTATGAAATGGCTTGTTTTCAAAAATAAACTCAAAACAGAAAGAAAACGAATATTATATATTTCAACTGAAATTATTTATATAATTATTATTATTTAATAACCTCAAATATGTGATAAAAATTATAATGTTGAGCTGTATTGCATTACCCAGAAAAGCAATGAAATCGAAAGCTGATCCATTGACAGAAAGACAATGGATATTTATAAGATAGTTTAGATTGCAATGTTAGTCAATCCAAATTGAAATTAAATTTCCAAAAAATGCTTGATTAATTTTTGACTTTTCATTGTGCTTAATAACAAAGCTGTAATAAGCATATATTATATTTATATATGCTTATTACAGCTTTGTATTTTCAGTTTCATTGTAGAGATCTTTTATTGTAGAGATTAATCAGTTATAAGGTGATTCAGAGTTTCTTGTTACTGTGTTAGTTATAAAATGCATTAAAGTTTAAAAAACTAAAAATGTTGTAGAAAATAATTTTATTATATATTTTTGTGCTCATTGCGAATCACTTTTTTGTATTATGCAAAGATGAAAGTGATTTTACAAGTAAGTTTTGTAGATTTAAGTTTTTCAGTTGATTTTTCTTGCTATACAGTTTATTGCTCTTTGTTACTATTACAGAAATTCCTAATAAAGAAAACGCTGCCACTTCAGAGAATGTTATGACAAAACAGTTTATAGTAGAAAAAACTATTGAATCCATTAAAGAAGTTATAAAAGATCGCACTGAATGTATGCTTGACATAGATGATAAACTGTCTTCAACAGAAAGTCAACTAAATGATATACTTTTGCCACAACCGGACCCTGATAAACCACCTCTTCATGAACCTGATATTCCCTTAAGCAGTTCCTTAAAAGGACCTGGCCCTACAGCTGCAAGTCTTGGTTTAAAAGAAAGCATTGAACAGTGTATGCGTATTAAGACAAATAAAAGTAAGCTATTGTAAATAATTTAGATTAGGTTACCAAACTGTAATAAATCACTTTAACATTTGCTAGATTAAAGTGTTGTTTGATTATGTAACATGTATTGAATAAATTATATTCATTCTAAACATAATCCCCAAACAACCATAAGTTGCTAAGATACACCATACTCCATTATGTTCACAATGTATTAAGATTCTTAATATTAAAGTTTAAACATTTGCACTAAATCATCGTTATATAGGAAACCTTGTAACTGTTTGTCCCAAAAAATATTTCATCCAATGGTGTTACAGATTGGAGCTTTTACTTTTCGCTTTCTGTTGCTTCTCAGTGCAGGACATAGTACTGAGATACAACCAGAGTAGAATTTTGGGTGGTGGTTGGCTCAGCCAAGAGTATCCCAAGCTTGTAATCTCCAATTCAACTGATGTTGTTCATAGTTGGGACTGAAAGTCCCAACTGTGCCAGTGTTGAGATTTTCTCCACTAGCCCCCATCCTGCCCTCAGTGAGAAAGGGGAAATGGGTGAGATGGAAAGGCCACATCTATTGGGTGAAACTTTAAACTGTGATCCTGTATGCAGGAGACCATATCCTGTGCACATTAGAAAACCAATTGGATGGCCTTGATAGGAGGCTACCATCTGTCTCCTAACAGCTGTCTAGTGGGTCCACTGTCCTAGCCTTCTCTTAGCTCTTGGAATCCTTGTGACCTGGTCATTTAGCCCATTGTGTGCCAATCAGAGGTACCAACACAACCTGACTACAATTTTGTTGTTCAACCATCTCCGGGGCAAAGATGTTGGCTCTTTGTGGTATAAGCAACTGCACAAATTCTGGGTTGAGAGTATGTCATTTGTTTTATCATAATCTGCAGATAAGCTGCTAACTAATAAGTGAAGCTGCCTAATACCCATGCTGCACAAGCTCCAGAATCGAAAGAATAAAGTTTACTTTTCCTTACAAAGGGTTTAAGTTTACTATAGCAAACTTGAGAGGAGCTAATTGTTATATAGCTTAATTTTATTCTTTAGCTGTATATTGCTATTTTTCTTGTCCCCACAGATTGCTAAAAGTCAGAACAGCAATGCCTAGTATCATATTTATCCCATGTTAACATTATTTACATTTATTACACAAAATAATTAAACTAAGAAGCTTTCTCAAGAGTAGTCATTCAAAAGAACTGAAGTATCTTTTGCCTGACCAATTTTCTTTCCGTTTATCACCAAGCTTATCCTATTGCCAGTTGCAACAGTCCTAACAAATGAATTCATTTTATCAACATCATTGCGAAAGGGCCAAATTGTCAGTATAATCTGTCAGATATTTTAAAATCTCTAGACCACATAAGCACAAACTCTGGCCCTTGGGCCAATCCAGCTCATGTAAGAATTTGATGTCTCCCATAGAAATTTTTGAAATGTAAAATGCATTTTTTACTCTTGCTCTACTAAAGAGAATGAGAGAGGTATTTTAATAAGCTGAAAGAAAAAAATTGGGGAAAAAAAAAACAACTAGCTATGATGTTATTGAAGCCAAATGTTCAGCAGCTCATTTCTGGGATCCAGTCCCATCCTTTACATACTGCTTTAATAAACCAACTTCAGTTTTGATGCTAATATAAACTTAATACTTTTTTTATTATTATTTTGTACCTATACATATGGAAAGTAAAATTTAATAAGTAAAGTTAAACATATTTTTTTCTTTTTATTCACCCCCTCTAACAACTATTGGCCTACAGGAAGCATAATATTATGCTATTTGGCTCGATGCCAAAAACGTTATGCACCCCTGCTCTAGACCATCTAAGGTCCCAGTCTTTTCCTTCCAGTGAGTTACTCATAGCATAATCAATAGCTAAACTTAAAAGAAAAGGTGACAAGGAAAGGCAGCCTTTTCAAACTACAGTAGTAATGATAAACCGTTCACTGCAAGTTTATCACCTGTTGCATAGAATTTAATGTTATGATATAGAGCCATCACTATATTAATTAACTTTTCAAGTATGCCATAAGATCTCATGATCAACCAAAAATTATGGCAATTATCAGATTCAAAGGTCTCTTCAAAATATACAATGCAGATAAATTTGAATTTGTGTAAAAAAATTTTGTGATAAATTTGAATTTGAATAAAATGTTTTAAAACCACAGGTTTTTAAACATTTTCTCAGTCGCAAAAAACCATATTGTCAATAATCTATAGGTATGACATGGTATGTTTTGACTATTTCTGGATCTTTCAGAACTTCATTGTTAAAAGTCATTGCTCATTCTCCTCTACTAAGAGAATTCAAAATATCATGACCACCCACATTGAATATATTAGCTATCATGTTTGTAAAAACAATATTTGCTTTTGACAGAATTTCTTAAGCCTGAACTGTAAGAACACTTTTAACCAGGTAATGAGTAGATGCAATCTTGGCTTACCTGTAAAACCTGCTGTTCCTAACAGAATTCTCCTATTTACTATTAATGTATTATTATATTCTTTTATATTAGGTGAAACTCATTTGTATTTATAAATATCCTTGTGTATGTACTCATCATCATCCTCAAGCAGCCATGAGCTATGGAGGTCCAATCAGATTGTGCATTTTAATTCTCCAAGCATTTCTGTCCTGAGACATTTGCTGCATCTGGCCACCCCCAGCTGATGAAACATATCCTGCAAATCTATTCACTTGGGACTGTCAACCCATAAACAAACGGAAAACACAGCAGAAGATTTTCCCTCAACAGAAGCCCACCAATGCAGCAATTTCAGGATCCATAATCACAACGCTGTCCAACTAGCGGCCTGCGGGCCGCATACGGGCCCGCACAAGGATTTTTGTGGCCTGCAAACAAAATCAAGTTTTTACTTGAAATTTTAAATAAATATCTATAATCCACCTTATAATGTTTTGTCAACTTATATTACTGTACTTGATATGCAATCTTCAACTTACTCATTCTATTTGCAATTATTATTGCATTTTTTCAACTTACTCATTCTATTTTTATTACCCAACAGCTATGGCCACAATGCTCCCATTAAATTTATTAAATATTTGATAAGGTTTAGAAAATTTATATTGGTTTTTTATTACTTATTATTTTTGGTATAAAAAAAATAATTTTTTGAGGTGACATGAACTGACTTTTCAATAACCTATCCTGTCCTATTCGTTTTTTTGGCTCGTGAAATAAAATTTTTTATGGCACGTGGTCTTATAGAAGTTGGACAGCACTGCATAATCGAGCTCAGAGCCATTGTTCAATTTCAGTTGGTGTATATGGTTCAATTCCAGTTGGTGTATATGGTTCAATTCCAGTTAGTGTATATGGTCAGCACCACCATCTTGTGTGGTTGACCACTCCTCATCATGGTAGAAAAAAAAAGTAGCCATAGTTGTTCAGATCAGCAGGCCACACTGATCTGGCAGCCCTCCCTTCCGTTCACTTCCACAAGAGAGTATATCTTTTGAAAGGTACTAATGGCCTGCTCCACAAGAAGACAGGATCAGATATTAGGTGCTAAGCCTGGCCAGTTCTATGCATCATCACAGGGGATTGGTGCATAACTCTCCTTCCAGTAACTACCTAGCTACCATTTAGTAAAGTTAGTTATTCTAAAACCATTAAGTCTACCTACCTGTAGGAGGCAGTTTCAATTTGCTCTTGTAATTACCATTATTTAGAAGGGCTTTTAACTATGGCCCAAATGTCATAGTGGTAATTTAGGCATTTAAGCAATGGTGTGCTAGAGTTGGTTGTTAAAATTTCTGAAGATCAGTGATCTGGTTGTTAAATTTTTGAAGATAGGTGAGCTGGTGGAACAGAGAGTTTGTCAAAGAGCAGAGAAAGATATATCTTTTAAACAGGAAGCCATATGGAATTTGTATTAAACTAAATTATTATATTGTAACATTATTATAATTAGCTGTATATTTTTGATAAAAAATATTAATAATAAAAAAACATGCAATATTTCTAATCTTTTATTTTTTGACATTCAGATTTTTTTAGTAGACCAAGCATGTTGTTAAACATTTGGCAGCACACCCCTGCCTGCATTTAAGCCACCCAGCATGAAAGCAATATCTTTCCTCCTCAGAGAATTCCAAATATCAAGAATAAGCCTATTAGCCATCATGTATAGCTTGTCTTGTTTTTCTGCTGAGATCCTGCTATCCTCACAGATCTTCTACCATGGCATATAAACAAGACAGGCTCCTGTCAGACCTCTGTAGCAAACAGCTGCTTGAGGGGGAATTTATGTAAGGATACCAAATCATTTTCATTCTTAGTTTTTTTTAGCAGATTTTCTTAATAAGATCTTGGACTCCTTAACTGATAGATATAGATACTAAGTTCCCAATTATAATGTTGGATTGGCATTGTGGGCTGTAAACTGAACATCTTTGTATGGGATGATGAATCTGGCCTATTCTCCTTGATTGACAAATAAAGCTATTTAATGCATAAACAACCAAATATATAAACCTCATTAGTAGAGATTTTGTTCATTAGTAGAACACTAGAAATATGTATCCAATATAGTTAATAAAATTTTAAATAAGTCAATTTTTCTACTATATTAATATTGCATAATTTAATTTAGATGTAATAAATTTATCTATTTATTAGAAAAAAGATATGAAAACTATGTGCAGTTTTATAATATTTCCTTTTCATACTCAGATGAATCAAAAGAAGGTGGGGATTTAGATTTAACAGGATTGGATGATGCAGAATTAGATACCGTAAGTAATTGATTTGTCATCTTATTAATTTTTGTTTTGTAATTGCAAAACACCGATAAAAAAAGTCACCAAGGAAGCATTATAGGATTTAAGTGAAACTTAGGAAAAGGCTTGTAAGATGCAAGTGGCCTAACATATATCAATTGCAGGTGATGTGTAAACTTGGATTGTCATATTAGTTTCATCCCAATGATGTTTTTTTTTTTATCCATATATCATTTTGTCTGAAAAAGAAATGTTTTCATAACTTATTTTGAAATAAAAGTTCAACTGGCTGTAAATATCTAGAACAGTTGTTAAAACTGCAAAAAGTTGTAACAAATAACTTATCAACAGAATCAACATAACCTGCATTAAATCAGAGCCTACTTTAGCATAAATACTAAAAACCGTTAGCAGCACATTTTGGAGAAGGTAGCCTAGTGATCTATTTATGGAATAATTTTAGATATTCATAAAAAGTGTTTGGGTAGATCCATACCATGTAGCAAAGCTGCCATTTACTCCCATTTTTTTTGGATTTTCTTCAAATTTTGGTTAAAATCTGAAAATGCAATTTTTTAGGGTTTCATTTTTCTTTTCAAATTTATTCTTATGAAAATTTGCTCACTAATATTTACAGTATTTTTGCCCTTTCCAGTAAAAAATTGTTTCTGATTTGGCTCTTTTACTGTATTAAAGTGTAGTTGTGTTTCCACTCCCTAATCTGCATTTTCTTGTGGCCACACCAATCAGAGAGGAAATCTATGACTTCAGCTGACCATTTCTGGACAGAGCAAAGTCCACACCTAAATTCCTTTACAGATTACTTATTATATTGTTTATAAATGGGTGTTTATTGAACCCATCCCCAGCTATCCCAGCTCTTGCCAACTAAACACTAATTGGATTACTTGGAATCAGAAACTTCAGAGTGAAGGAGATAATGCAGATTAGAGAACTTCCCTAATCTGTGGGCCATGATTAACATTGCAGCTTAATGGGTCACATCCAGGTCTATTGTTTTCTGTGTTGGGCTAATATGTTGATAAGGGATTAAAATTTCTCTTTCACTAGAGTTGAGGCAACTTGACAGTTGGGCTACTGCTTTGATCTTTTGATTGGCCGATCAAAGCTCATCTCTTTAGTTTGGTTTCAGCACTGCATCAGTATAATCTCTGTTCTTTACCTCTGCCCTTTGTCATTTGCTGCTGCGTATAAAAAATTTAATTACTATTTTTGTGTTGAAATTTCTATTATGCCTCCTAAATGTTCGCACAATCAGAAATTTTTGGTGAAATGTTCCAAACAATTTAAATTTGCAAAATTGTTGTATAAAGAGGAAAGTTGGGTGTTTTGCAAATTCTTTACCTGTGATATTAGGCTTGGAGCCCAAAGAGATATTTTACTGCATAGCAAGATGGTGTGAACAAGTGTTTAGCCAAGTAAGATGTAACAAATTGACTTTCGAGAATCGATGTCAAATACAACTCTCCAAGCCCTCTTAGTGTCAAAAAAGTAATGTGGGAAATTGTTATGAGCAAAAATTTGATGACCCGTCCCATGGCTGAGTGGTTAGTGCACTTGGCTACTGATCTAAGTGACCTGGGTTCAAGTCCCGGATAACCCATGGATGCTTCTGTTGTTTTTCTGCTGAGGTCTTGCCATCCTCACAGACCTACTATGGCATATAAACTGACAGGCTCCTGTCAAACCTCTGTAGCAAGCAGCTGCTTGAGGGGTATTTATTTATTTTATTTATTTATTTTTTAATGGCCAAGACTGCAACACTTAAGGGACTGAGCAAAAATAAGAAATGTGCCATTTTGCTTTATTCTGTATACTTTTAATTATAGTAAATATATGCACTTCATGTTCCCTACTGTTATGTTACTTATCTTCATATTGCATTTCACTTGTCATTTGTTGGCTGATGTCAGTTTTGTTTCACCATAACATCATCACCCAGTAGTTGATCACAAGAGGTATGTATTTGAATTGTTTTTTGTCTGAGCTGCATGAAAATGCTGCTTGGGGGCTTTTAGCTCATTATTAATCAATGAATTATATTTACGCATTGATCATTAGTTATTAATTAGTAGCAATTAGATTTTGTTAATATCAAAAACTTATGAATACAGTGATTTAGCCCTAGCAAGCCACTGCTTTTCGTGCTGCATGACAAGCTGCCACTGCTGGTGATCCAAGTGTTTTCTCCAAAAACACACACACACACTGTAGAAAAGGGTTCGATAACATTTGCTGTTATTTCCTCTGTATTGTAATTCTAACTTCTGTAATATATTGATCAATATGTTGTTGATCAAGAGATGATGCATATGTATTGATTATTAATTATCAGCCATTAAATTAACTTTCACAAATATCAAAATGCATGGATGCAGTGAGCACCATTTCCCATGCTGCATATGAAGCTTGCCACTGCCGATGATCCAAGCACTGATTTTCAAGCAAGATTTCCAGCAAAACAAAACTGGAGAAAGGGGTGTAATGATGGTCTGTAATTTAATGTTAACTTTTGCATTATATCTATTGATCTATTGTTAATCACTGGCTGATCTTAATAGGTATTGTTGATTATTGATAAGTTAAATTTCATTAATATTAAAAAGTAATCATGTCATAGATTTTCTGCACAACAAAAATGTAATTAAACTGATTTAAGTTTTTTGTTTATAAGATAGGAAATTTAATTCATAACATTGGACAACAAATTTTGACTTTTTGTGTGTTTCAAAAATTCAAACAGTTATTTCTTATGTAAATCTAGGTGCTGAACATGAAAATAACAAAAATGTTTGATTGGCTATGGTTTTCAAGATATAGTCACTTACCTGTATTATGTCATTCGCTGAAGGTTGCATATTGATACACAACAACTGCAACTTCATCGCCTACACCTTATATACCGAACCTTAAGAATCTTGCATCATATTCCAGCAGTAATCTGCTAACATTGATGGACCCCATTTTCCTCAATGTCTCTTTTCCATTGTAGCAATTTCCTGATGAAAACATTCCCCGTGATCATCACTCACAGCACCACAATTTTCCAGAAAGAAATCCAAATGAGACTATAGAAATGTTCCTTCAAAGACTTGACTCTGTTGATCATCATAATTTGTGGTTGATTGTGAGATCATATGGTATACCAGACAAGTTAGTTAACATAATGAAAGCTCTCTATAATAACAGTGAGTCATATGTGAGAGTTGGTAAGGCTTGTAGCAATTGGTTTAGCATTACTTCTGGTGTTTGACAAAGGTGCATTTTGCCTCCTTTTCCCTTTAGTTTGGTTATTGATTATGTTATGTGAAATTCACTGCAAGGGAAAGATTTTGGCCTTAAATGGTATGGAGATACCAAAATTTCTGATTTAGATTATGCTGATGATTTAGCTCTTTTGGCAAATGATGTTGATGAGATGAACTCTTTCATTCGAGCTGCTGATGAGACGTAGTAGAGTAGGTTTGGTTATAAACAGAGAGAAAACTAAAGTGATGAAAATTGGTCAGGCAGGCTGTGATTCAGCTAATCTGAATGTTTGCACTCGCGAACAGGTGTCTCATCTCAGTTTAATTATCTTGGGAGCTATGTAAAAGATACTGGTGATGTGTAGCATGTGATTAACAGACAAATAGGGATTTTCTGTTAAGACTTTTAAGAATCTATGGAGAGTGTGGAGAAATAGGTGTATACACCTAAAGACTAAAATTAGACTGTATAATAGTCTGGTTCTTTCTAGGGTTAGTTATGGTAGTGAAACTTGGATGCTTTGTAAACAAGATAACAGGAAACTTGATGCTTTTGATTCTAGATTGCAGTATCTTGGGCATTAGGTGGTTTAACTTTGGAACTAATGATGAGGTTAGCCAAAGGAGTCGGCAACCTCCTTTAAGCAGCATATTGTGCAGAGAGAGATTACGCTGGTTTGGCCATGTTGCCCATATGGATAATTATAGATTGGCGAATAGGGTTATGAACAGTGTGCCTAAAGGCCACAGAAAGAGGGGGAGACCTAGGTTGTGGTGGGCAGACAATATCAAACAGGACCTTGTTAGAATTGGTTTGCAGTGACCAGATGCAGCAGATATAGCTCAGGACAGATATGCCTGGAGAATTAAACTGCATGGTCTGGTTTGACTTCCGTAGCCATGGCTGCTTGAGGATGATGATGATATAAATTTCCTGAAAAATGAGTTTCCCCTTTGAGTGGGGGACTTGAACCCATGTTTCCCAAATACATTCCAGGTGTTTTGACCACTAAATTATCAGTGGCTAGTTCAGTTTTCAGCTTTTATAGTCACATTTAGCTTAGAAATGAACTAGCTTTTGATAGTTTAGTGGTCAGAACACCTGGCATGTATCACATTCTTGCATTAATAATGCTTGGTGTGAGTGACTAAATAAAACCTTTTGCTGTTATTTTTCTGGCAATAGCAAAAGGTTCGATTTCTGATCATGGATAGCACCATGAGGGTCTAAATCTAGAAGATTTTATAGTGCTAAATAGTTGAGAAATGAACTAGCCTTTGATAATTTAGTGGTCAGAATGTTTGACATGTATCTGGGAGACATAGGTTTTTGAATCCCACTCATGCTGAAATCATTTTTCAGCAAAATTATTTCTTGAATTCCATGTCAACAGGTAATCTGTGTTGTTACTATTGACTGCTAGTATATATTTTTAGTAATACCATTGGTTAAAATGAAGTCACTTCTTTATGGTGGTAGAGTTTTTCCAGTAATCATTTTTGTGTTGGTATGCATCCACATACCGATATTGATTGGCTTGAACTTGCATATTTCTAGGTAATATGAAGATCATCATTAACAGGCTTACACTGTAAAGTACATACATATATATATTACTAAATAGCTTTGATTTGTAATTCATTTGGGTAAATATGATAAGATGGTGATTATGCACAGAATAATTAGCATTTTAATGAAAAGGTGCAAATGATTAAACAGTGAAAAAGTGGTTTGCTACATGTTTTGTGCTATTACTATGATGCATCATAGGCATGTAAATAGGGCATGGCAGGCACAAGGTTTATGACACATTGTACAGTAAACTTGCATATTGGGCTATTTGTATCAAGGTCAATTTATCATATTGCTGAAACAGCAATCTCTATGCGAAAAGGGGAAATACATTATCTGAATTGCATAATTTATTTTACTCTATATAAATAAATATTCTTTGAGTTGAAATTTAATTGGGAAATATTAATATTTTTGTTAAAACAAATTTTGAAGTTACACTGGGCAACAAATTTTCATAAAAGTCATGTCTCTGAGATAAAAGTAACCATTTCCTAAAGATTTCAAGGTGCTGAACACGAATATGACAATGAAAATGCAAAATTGGTTATGATTTCTGAGAAATCCACAATAGTTTCTTGTATAATAGAGTAAATGCATACATGACATGTATCGGTAAAACTCTGCTTCTACTTCCGACATCACTTTGCCTGTCGCTTGTAGAGCTGCTCAGGATGATCTCTGGCGAGCAACCAACAGTAGTCAGCCAACATTGAAGTGGACCAGTTTCCCTGGTATCATTTCTCCATCGTTGTAGTGTCCTGGAGAAAACATTCACCGTGCTCATCACTAACCATGCCGCAGTTGTTGGGGAAAAAATCTAAGTGGGAATGGAGAAAGTGGATCTTTAAGGACATATTGCAGCCAAGTTTGTGATAGAGAGACAACATGTCCTTAACCAGTTTGTTGTAGTTGTCTGCCCTGACATTCCTGAGGAATTTATTTGATGCCAGACGAAACGTGTCCCAAGCCTTTTTCTCATCACCCTGAAGCAAGCAGGTTGTCGAACGTCTGGTCTCTGAACAGCTCGCGGATCTGAGGACCCACAAAAATTCCCTCTTTAATTTTTGCTTTGCTGAGTCGAGGGAATTGTAAGCCAAGTACTTGAAAGCTGATGCAGTCTGGTCCATGGCTTTTATGAAATTTTTCATCACACCGAGTTTAATATGTAGGGAAGGTAGCAGGATTTTGTGTATTTCTGCCAGTGCTGGGTGTTCCACATTCTTCTCTCTGATCTTCAGAGATTTCCTCTGAGACCAGTTTCTCTTCACATAGTGCAAAGTCTTTGCTCGGCTCTCCCATTCACATAAGAAACAGCAGTACTTCATATATCCCAGCTGCAGACCCATCAACAGAGCCAACTACCTTCAAGTCACAACAGAGATGCCAGCCATACTTGCTATATTGAAGACAGTTCAACAGCTGTTTCAGGTTGTCGTAGGTTTGTTTCACGTAGACAGCATGCCCAACCGTAACGGATGGAGGTCGATTTCCATTATGCAGCAACACCGGAGACTCAATTTCGAGGAGTCTATGAATAGTCGCCATTCTTGAGGGTCATGTTTGATTCCGAGGGCATTTATCAGGCCATCTACATCAGAGCAGAACACAAGGTCATTTTCTTTTCTGAAGTAAGGCGCAAACTGTTCATGATGAGTTCGAAATGAAGTCACTCGGACATTTTCCTTGAGAAGATTCCATTGTTTAAGTCTTGATCCAATTAAATCTGCTTTGGCCTTGGACAGCTCCAGATCACGAACAAGATCATTCATTTCTTCTTCGGTGAGAATGTGTGGTGCAGATGATGCACTGTGGCAGACATATGGATCATCATAAGACACCGTAGGCTGCAGAGAACCCGATGTCAATTCGCCTCCTTCCTCATCATCTGAATTGATGAAAAATACTTTGGAGGTTCAGGAATGGAAAGCCCTTCGCTGTGCGAAACTGGTCGGAGAGCAGATTTATATTCGGGTACGCTATTGTCCACTTCTTTTTCCATGTGATGCCTCCAGAAGTAGCAGTCATTTGCATCACGCAAATTTCACCTTTCAGCCACTTTGGAAGATTTCTTGCACACGTACTGCAGCATATGTGTGGGGCACAGGCCTTGAAATCCAAAGTGAATGCACAGTATTCCCTGTTAAGAAACAATAATTAATAGATTCTGAAAAAAAAAAAAAATGCAACGACTGTAAACGTTGCATCTCCTTGAGTATAGATGGCGCTGTCTCAGTCACGTCTCAAGAAGAAAAACTTAAAAGGTCATATTCTGAAAATATTCGTTGTCCGACACGTGGTGCAATGGTAGCGCGCTCTGGCATGAATCTGGAGAGATGCGGGTTCGATTCCCGCCGTGGCGGCGATGAATTTTTTTTTCAGAATCTATTAATTAAGCACAGGCCTTGTGCTGGTCCCCGATCTTGCATCCAAAATAAAACTCATACACTGCTTTCACTATTGGAGTGATGGCCCTTTTCTGGCTTTCAAATGTCGAGGTATCACTACTGCTGGATTAAAACTGCAAGGATCACTTGTGTTTTTCTTATGACTCGGGTAAATGGGAGTCACTCAAAAGACTTGCTCACCCTATGAGACATCGCTTGCAACTAACAATTGCATCATCTTTTGTCCATGATTGTAAAGCTGCAATGTCATGACTCAACTATATTTCATTAGACAATGATGCTATACTTCGGGGGGGGGGGGGGGTTGTGTGTATGGCGGACTGATGCAATACAATACAATATGTTGCAATCTGCAGTTTAAAATTCAGCATTGCAAAATGGTTACCTATGTACTCAATGCAGACTAGTCGTTTATACATGACCATCTCTGTATCTCCTAAACAAGAGCCAATCGACAAATTTTATTGTCATTTTCATGTTCAGCACCTCAAAATTAGCAAAGATTGGCTATTTTCATTTCAAAGCCTTTTTGTATGTTGCTCAGTGTTATTTATAATCACAGATTAAGTTAAGGCTATTCTTTAAAAGCCCTTTTCAAAACTCATCTGATTCTCTATTTGGTGAGTTTGAAAGACTCGGAACGTTTTCTTGATGCATTTCCTACTTCAAAATATTTACTGGTCAAATAACTTGGATATTAAGATTTTAAAAGGACAATTCATAAAATAAGTTACGTTTTGAGTTAATAATAGGCTTCTTAATTCTCTGCAGAACAAGATTACTGTCATACATTAATAGTTGTAGTGGGCTGGTAAGTCAAGTCCATAGTAAAAGTACTTGATGTTGCATGATCCATTTCTTCAGACTCAACAGCTGTTCCAGTGGGCCCCTTCCCCCATGGGGCGGGGGTGGCTCAGTCAGTAGTATGCCAGGCTCGTAATCTGTAGTTTCCAGGTTCAAGTCCCAGCTGGGTCAGCTTTGAGATTTATCTCCGCAAAATTCCCCGCCCTGCCCACGGTCAGTAGGGGACACCGATGGGCTTGGAAAGGCAGCCGTCCGTCGGATGGGACATTAAGCCATGGCCCTGTGTGTAGGAGAGCCATACCCTGTGCACGTTAAAGAACACAGATGGCCTTGACAGGAGGCTACCATCTGTCTCCCAACAGCTGTTCCAGTGGATCCCCTCCCCAAACCTTCTCTGAGCCTTCGGGGTCCATGTGACCTGGCCATTTAGCCCATTGTTTGGAAAAAAAAGTGCCACTCAGAGATAAAACAACCCAACCCATTTCTTCAGAATCACCAATTTGCACTAGGTAAATTCCCTCAGATGGTTTTAGCTTATCTCTGTAATTTTTAACTAGATTAAATATTATATATTTGATGATTATTCAAATTTTGTAGTTAATACCTTTTACAATCCTTGAAATAGCTGCAGTAAAGTGATATATATGGGTAAAGTGATATATAATCCCACATATAAAATGCATTATTTTGCAGTTTTGTATTAAGGAAAAGGGTGTGGTCATTAAATGGACATCTAATTCTATTTAAAAAAATTTTGGAAATTCTGTATTTAGTCTGCTTACATATCTATGTGTATGATTAAGTTATTTTCATTTCTAAGTTAGTACTCTGGGGAACAGTATCTAACTGCTATAAAGAAAAAAAACTACTGAATGTAAATTTCATTAACTATTAGATATCATAAATTTCATTATTTGGTGCTTTGATTTTGTTAACCAATGCATCAATGATTTTATTTTATAGTATATTATGCATGAAGATGAGGTTAAAGTGAAGACTGATTTCTGGACAACAATTAATGCTGATTATCTGAAGGACCAGAAAGGTAGGTTATTGGAGCACCAGGAAGATATATTTATGTAACATACATACGAAATCCTCATGCAGCCGTGGGCTACGGAGATCCAACCAGACTGTGTAATTTTCCTCTCCAGACGTGTCTGTTCTGAGCTACAGCTGCTGCATTTGCCCACTCTAGGTCAATTCTAGCAAGGCCCTGTTTGACATTGTCTGCCCATCGCATCCTAGGTCTCCCCCTTTTTCTGAAATCACACAGGTACACTATTCATAATCCTGTTTGCCAATCTGCAGCTATTCATATGGGCAACACGGCCAAACCAACACAGTCTATCTCTCTGCACAATATGCTACTCAAAGAAGGTTGATGACTCCTAATTTCATCACTGCTTACAAAGTTGAACCACCTAATGCCCAAGATACTGCTTAAGCATCTAGAATCAAAGGCATCAAGGGGTAAATATACATAAAATTAAGTAAAGAATAAGTGGTTTTAAAGTATTTGGTGTTCATGATGTTCTTGATCAAATATTCTGATCCACATTTAAGATTGGGTGCTGGCTCAGTCAGTAGTGCACCAGGCTTGTAATCTGCATTCTTAGCTTCAGCATTTAGATTTATCTATCTTTATCCCCACCCATCCTGCTCAGATATGAGCTTGGAAAGGCTGCTGTTCATCGGATGGAGCATTAAACCATGTCCCCATGGGCAGGAGAGCCATACCCTATCAGTGTTAAAGAACATGTTGGATGTCTTGGTGGGAGCTTGCGATCTATCTCCTAGTAGCTGTCCAGTGGGTTCCCTTCCCCTAACCAATTCTGAGCCAAGGAGTTCTTGTGACCTGGCAATTTAACCCATTGTGTGCACAAAAATAGCTGCTCTGGTAAACTGCTCATATAAAACTACTCAACTCACATTGAAATTGTAAGATAATGTATGATGTAAACATGTTTACAGATTTTCCTTTTTAAGTCTGTACCAAATTGTGAGGTTTTTTAGTACTCCCAAAAAACTAGTTAATGTAATGATAGGTCTCTCTAATGACAGTGAGAGCTAGTAAAATGAACAGTGTTTAATATTGCTAAAAGTTGAACTACATTTTAATTAATATTCCTGTTTAATGTCATAATTGATATATTATTTATAAACTTTGTGAAAAAGAAACAGTGCCCTAGGCTAAGTGTGTCCGGAACTTTTTTGGTCACAATCCAAAATTCAGATTCCCATTTTTCTCACAATCCAAACATTTGTGGTACCTAAATAAGAGCCTTTCATGACCCATCAGAAAGCCCTGGGACCCAAGTTTAGGTTGTGACTTTATGTTAGGAACTCCACTCTAGATGATCTGAAGATGTAAATATCTGACTTAGATTATGTTGATGGTGACAGGGGATGAATTCTTTCATTAGTAGTGTTTATAAGGCTAGTACTAGAGTACTGAATTGTATTATTAAAAAAAAATTACTATGATTTCAATAAGATATGTATATATACAGTGAAATTTCAGTTGCTTCAGGTGCAGATTAACAATGCCACAATCTAAAGAATCATACATGTAAAAAAAACCTAAAAATTTTTAAATGATTATTTTAGATTATTTACTCATTTGTGCTTTTTGCATCTTTTCCAAAATGCTGGAACTTCATGAACATTACTAAAACCTACAAGTGAGGATTTTCCATTCAAAATAAAAGCAGACAGAAATTGCAGTTTTTTCTTCATTTTTTTCCTTTTTTTTAAATTTAAATAACTTTATTTAATGGTTTTATATATACATAATTTTGTTTTAACTATTTTTCCTTTATTAATGAAAAATTGTAATGCTATGGCATTGAACAAATAAATCATACTAAGGTGCACTTAAGAGCTGATATTACTTTAACTTTGTTAAGTCCTTCCTTAGAGATCTTTCATTTTCAGCAAATTCATGATTTCAAATTTTGAATTTGAATTCATTAAAAATATTTGAATTCGTGAAATTCAAAATTTCAGAAAATTTTTCATTATTAGCAAAGTTAATCTCTGTTAGGATCAGCCAAAAGTTGTTAAAGAAACTAGTTTACTGCTGATTACATTTTTTGTAATCTTCTGTGTGAGTCTCAATAAGGAGATATTAATGAAAGTTCACTTTTCTGAGGATGAACCTTTTATTAAGATGAAAGATTAACAAGCAGGAATTATTAAGAATGATATCAACTCATCAGTGAATCATTTACTTAATGTATTCCAAAGCTGAGATGTATATGCACAAATAAATTGCACACTATTACCTTTAAATATTCAGACCTTCCCACCACAAATACATCTCCAGGAATCCACAAACTCTAATAAGTTGAAAAAATGTACAGAATTAAATAATTTACAATCACAGCTATATTCATATAAATTTAATTATAAATGATTTTTCTGTATATAGTCTAAAGACATTCTTAAGTTAGCCTTTAGGCAATAGGGCTAATTAACAAAAGAACACAATAGGCCAACTCAAGAGTGTCTTTAGACTGTATATAGAGCAAAATCATGTATAATTAAATTTATACAGAATTGAAAACTGCAAATTCAGTTACTTATATGATACCATGTGGTGAATATGTGAATCAATAGTAAAACTGCTTCAGAGGCTGCAAACAATGAACCATCAATACAAAAGATATTAATGGCCTGTAAATGGAAGCTAGGCATAATTGGAAAAAGATATGTGCACAATTTCTATGTAAGAATGCACAAAATGGCTGGGCATAACACCTATTCAATCCCACTTTATAATGCAGGCCAGGTCTGGATCTAGAAAAAATTGTATGGTAAGACACACAATCAAGCCAGAAAAATGTAAGTGGGAGGGGGGGGGGGGTCAGAGAGAGACTGGATTTCCAATGCAGTATAACATTTTCTACCTTCATTTTAGAGGTCTTTAAATATTTTCTTAAAATTACATGAAATATTAATATGTTTAATAAAAGTTTTTCATCTATTAACCTTACTAACATTCCACTAAATCTGGCACTGGTGCAGGCTGTGACCAGGGGAGATAATCTCTCCCCTGAATGGAACAGAAGGAGAAGGCTCCAGATCAGTTTGACCTATGATTTGGATTTCTGTTGCCATTTTTTTTCCATACCTGCTGAGGAATGGTCAACTTTGTGAAATATTAATGCTAACCACCAAAAACAACCCTACTGACTATATTTTGGATTATGGCTTTATGCACTGGCAGACTTCTGAATGAGAAACTACAGTGTTTTATGCTTCTTTATGGGTTTGCCAGCCCCAACTGTGAACAGATACACTGTATACTTTATATCACCTGGCAGATGATCTTGGTCAGATGCAATCATAGATACCCAAACCCTTGAAACTAGTTCTTGCACTGCTGATCCTAAACTGGAGTAATGTGTCTCAGACAACAGTTTGTTGATGTTAGAAGAGCCTAATGGGTTCTGATGGTAAAGAATGCAATTAGTTGTTTGAGTTCCTACCAGCATAGTCACTTCAGCTCCTTGTAACTGGAGAATAGATCTTTGTTGCCATGTCTGTGATTAGGAAGTCTGTTTTATACTAGCCAAGCTCAATAACCCTAGTTTTCTTTAGAAAGCTATTAATTATTCTTTGAATATCCTCATTCAGGAATTCTAGTGACATAACCTAGATATTTGGGGCTTTCAAGAGATCAGATACAATGGTGAATAAATATCAGATGCTTGAAAATAACCTTAAATTTCTCTTTTTCCAGACTTGATAAGATGGGCACTTATAAGGTGAACTATATTTTTCCGCAGGAATACCAGTTATTCTCTTTAGGATATGAATGCATTAATGAAAGATTACTTAAGCTAAATTTAAACAGGATTGAAGAATGTTATATGCTGCAATGCCTCCATGAAGGACTTGAATGACAAGATTGATGGGTTTCATGAATAATTAATTGATATTTTTAATTCTGTCAGAAAGGAGATATTTCTCATGTGCTGGATAAATTCAATGCCAAAGTTTGTACTAAGGACCTTTGGCAGGAGTAATAGGTCTTTTTGGCTTTGAGAGTTGCAATGGGGAATGCCACCTACTAGTAAGTAAAGGGCAATTTAATGCAAAATGTCACCGTAGTAAAAGCTAATAAAGCTAACCAAATATATACACCAAAGAGTCAAAACATTATGACCACCTGCCTAATATGATGTTGGTCCTCCACCTGCTGCCAAAATATCTCTTACCTGGCGAGGCATGGAAGCTACAAAATTTCTAAAGATGTCTTATGGTATCTGGTACCAACAAGTTACCAGCAGATCCTTTAACACTTGTAAGTTATTTGGTTGAGCTGCCGCAGATCAGATACGTTGTTACAACACAAACCACAGATGCTCGATTGGATTGATGTCTGGGGAATTTGGAGGCCAGGGCAATACCAGGAAATCTTCCTCATGTTCCACTAACCATTCTCAAATAATTGGAGCAGTGTGGCATGGCACATTATCCTGCTGAAAGAAGGCACTACTAGAGGAGAATACTGCTGCCATGAAAGGATGTACCTGCTATGCAATGATGTTTAGGTAGGTGGTGTACGTCATAGTTTGCTGCACATGAATGACTGGACCCAGGGTTTCCCAGTAGAACATTGCACAAAGCATTACACTTCCTCCACCGGCTTGTTTTCGTCCCATAGTGCATCCTGGTGTCAACACTTCCCCAGGTAACCAATGCACACGTACCTGGTCTTCCACATGGTGCAACAGGAAACGAGATTCATCAGAGCAGACAACTTTCGTCCAATCATTCAAGGTCCAGTTTTGATGCTCGCGTGCCCATTGCAGGCACTTTCCACGGTGAACCATGGTTAGCATGGGCACTCAGAGTGGCTATGCAACCCCATTTTCAACAGGGTTTGGTGTACTGTGTTTGTGACACATTACTCGCATCACCAGCATTCAAATTATGGGTGAGTTGCACCACAGCATCCCTTCTGTTGGCTTGTACTATACGGGATAGCCTTCACTCACCTCTAGCATCAATGAGCTGAGGTCGCCCACACCTTGCCAGCATTCATGGTTTTTCCCTACTCGACCACTTTTTGAAGGTACTAACCATGGCTGACCGTGAGCATGCCACAAGTCTTGCTGTCTCAGAAATGCTCTGACCCAGTCATCTGGCCATTACAATTTGGCCTTTGTCAAACTCCCTTAAGTCTCTATGTTTCCCATCTGCAGAACAAGAATAACACTGATTAACAGAGCTCAGTATCAGGTGCTATTTATACTGCCTTCACATGCTCTGTTGTTTATCTGCACTTGCTTTGATTTGCATAAAGATGTGCTGGTCATAATGTTTTGGTTCTTCAGTGTATAAAGGCATAATTATTACCGAGTGGTACTTCACCAATTATAGTACATACCTTGCTTTAAAACTGTGCACATTACGTGAACATTATTGAGACAATAACATGCAAGGTCCACATATGATTGCTGTCAGCTGCTTGGTATCTTGGCTGAACAGATCCTTTTTGATGGTAAAAGAATGCTAGCAACTGATAGCATTTAGATGTTGTAAACTGCCTATGCTGAGCACTGTTAGTTGTGCTCAGCTTGTCAATTACCTGATGGTAATAACAGCGAGTTGCTTTTGGCTGACTTTCATATTAAAGATTTGCAGGATGGTATCTACTATTATTCATCTTTAAATAAAATTCAAAAACATATGTATTTTATTAAAATGTTTTGACAATGATCTTTTGTTAAATGCTGTAATTTTTATATACTAAAGAAAATGCTGTATTTGTATATATTGTTAACATTTTCTCTTATGAATAGAAAAGGAAGAACGGAGAGCCAAAGAAGAGGAAGAAAATGCAAATAAACCAGATCATAAAAAGGTAAAGATTTTACATCAATATTGTTCAATCTGTGTATCTTGTACTGGATGGGGCATTTACCTGTTATACAGTGTGGCCAGAAAGTTATATGCAAAATATGGCTTAGCTGAGATGTTCTAAATACTCCCCCTAAACTTCAATACACTAATCTTTGCAACTCTTGAATTTGTCTCAGATGCTGCTATAGTTACTGGGTTGGATTCGTTTTGCAGTATGATGACTTTGGGATATCTGGTTGGATCAGTGGAACTTATCTGTAACCTCTCTTAGCCTGTTATTGTCTCCACAAATAATCCAAAGTCTGTGCATTCTGGTGTCAGTATGATTGTGTTAGACATATGTAGTCAACAAATCGAAAGTAAACAATACAATTTAGGGGAGCATCTTGAGAATCAGTGCTAATTCACATTTCAACATTTTGGCCACATGTATTCTGACATGCATAATCACCAAAATTATCATTTTTACACAAAAATATAACTAAGTGACATAATATTTATGACAATGATAATTTATGGCTTTTTTAGCTGCTTTATGTGATAACAAAAATTTGATATTGATAAGAAATAATTATATAAAGCATTTTGAATGCTTTAAACACTCATCAACCTAGAGGTCTTTGACAGTGACTCCTCACATCAAGAAGTTAAAAAACTTAAAAGGACAGTAAAATGAAAAAATGTATTAAAAGACTTATAGCTTAAACAATTAAGCATTTTGAAAATTGCCATCATTGCATATGCTGAACTATGTATACATAGTTCAGTAAATGCAATGATGTCAAAATATATACGCACTTGGCTACTGATCTAAGGGACCTGGGTTCGAGCCCCAGGTAAAGCTTGGATGTTGTGTTATTTTTCTGCTGAGGTCCTGCTATCCTAAACTTGGGCTTATAAACTGATAGGCTCTTATCAGACCTCTGTGGCAAGCAGCTGCTTGGGGGGGTATTTATTTATTATTTATTAAGGAGAATGAGATGCAGGAAGGATACAATGAGTTTTAGGTTGCCTTGTGGGTGCAGAGCACTGGCAATTTTTTGATGGGAAGAAAGCTGTGGTCCTATAAGATTGTAAATGTAAGATTTTCTGGTTGCTGGAAAGCTGAAAAAAGTAATTGATTGCTTTAGGAGAAAGCTAAAATGGAAACAGTGGAGTGAAATATTTTGAAACACAGCAATTAATGTTCAGAAATCACTTGGTTATTGTAAATTGTATTTAAAGATGATTTAAAGTATTTAAATGGTAGTTGGCAGAAGTATTTATTGTATTTAAAGATGATTTTAAAGTATTTTAATGGGTAGTTGGCAGAAGGTTTTTAACTCATTTTAAAAATTGTGTTGTTATTTTCACTTTGTTATCTGATCATTTGTGGACATTTAGTTTTTTGTTTTGTGATATAAAAGAGAAATTCTTCTTGAGTTGGATAGGTTAAAATATTATGATTTGCATTTCCAAATCATTCAATAGTTGAAATTTCTGCCATTTAAGGGTACTAAAGTTCGAAAATGATAAAACTTTAAGCTAATATTGTAAACAGTGTTCCCTTTAATCTTTAGAGAATGTGCATGACCAGAATTTCCTTTGCACACTGAGGAAATTTCTCATGCTTTGAGTTATCATTTGTGAAATAGTAAAAAAAAGACTTGTGTGCAAAGAATAGCTGACTTGTTTGGGCATAACTTAACAACTGCACACCCGCACAGTCATGCAACTTAGAGGGAACATTGATTGTAAACAGCTTTTACATTACAATTTTAAAATTTAGGTGCTAGAGCATGGTTGGTTAAGGGAGGTCTAACCTTGCTGGTCATGTGATCATCTGCAGGTCAGTGGTGACATAAATATCCATGCTTCCAGAGAATAGGTAAATGTAGATATGTGTTCATACTCTTGTGGCGGTCTGCTTCTGCTGTCAACATTGACATTCAGTTCTAACATTGAGAAATCATTAACTGAAATGCAGGTTCAGAAATTTTATTCAAACATTGTTAATTATTTATTTGGTTTTCAATTAAAATTAAAATTTTTATAATATCATTTGAAAAAGAATATTATTTTTGTTAACTTCTGGCATTTACCTAGTTTACCATTATTTAAACAGGCATTATAAAGTAGTGGCTTATCACAAAATTGGTGTCCATTTCTTGGCATATCAGAAGAAAAAAAAAATTGACCACCTTTGATCTAGTGCAGGCCTGGGCAAATGTTTTAGCAGAAGGGCCACATAAGAAACTGAAATGGAAGGGTGTGCTGCATAGGAAACTGAAATGGAAGGTCATGCCAACAAAGAAATATACAGTATAGTCAATAACATATATATATATAATAATATTAAACTAAAGGGAAACAAACAATATAATTTTACTAAAGTTAATTATTTTAATAAGAATTTGCTTTGCCAAAGTTGGACTTCTTGATCTCTCTACATTCTTTTTCTCTTTTGAAAATTTTATTTATCATCATTAGTGGTCTAGTGGGTTAAATCTTGACACAGCATGCCATTGGCATGGTACCAAAACCCCAAATAATGTTAAAATATGAATTATGATCTCACCTTCACAAATGAATGAATTGTGTAATCTCAGATGATACTGAGTGAAATTCTTTTCCCACTAATAATTTCATGAACAATTAAAAGTAATTCCAGTTAAAGGATTAAAAATTAATATTAAAAGCAGTATGTTTTAGATAGAAAGACTAGTCAGAGAACAGTGATTTCAATTGGAAAATTTTGAAATGGAAAAGGTTGGATTGAGTTAAGTTTACAACAGAAATAGCCCAGCAAGAGACAGTCACTAGCTAGCAGAAGATCTGTGATAATCCAAAATGATGTTAGCCTGAAAGGTAGTTACAAATCCCTTCTTCATAAATCATTTTCTCAATTGGTAACCTTAAGTCCACATCCAGCTCACTAAATAAATTTGGCCCAGAATAAAGTATACCAAAGTTTGGCAACACTGCATGTCACACGTGTGGGCAGAGAGGCATTCTTTCAATGACAGTGTAGCCTTAGACTGTGAACAGGAAGGTTGTGTGAACATCTGCATCATCATGGTGTTCAGTATTCAAGAAAAAACCTTTATTGTGGAGCATTATTTTTGAACTTATGAGCAAGGACACAGAGGGGGACCAAGTGTGAAAATGGTGCATGAATATTTTGAAGAAAAGTTTAACAAACCATCGTGACTAAGTAAAATGTGGTGCTAGTGAAGGCATTACAAGAGACTGGAACAGGTACCTCAATGGAAGTAATGTTCGGGAAGGAAACAGACTGCTACAGCCAACAAGCATATGGAGAAGGTGCTTGACAAAATCCCCAGATCATCAAGGAAAAGGTAACTGCAGATAGCAAAAGAACTGGCTATGAAGAGAACATTTGGGCAAATAATGGTTCAGGAGTTTTCATGCCATTGGGAAGTTAAGCAGAAGCTGTGAGAACCAGATTTGTTGCAAAGATATTTGTTTTGTACTTAGACTCATACTAATGTTTATGAAGACTAGTTTCCTTTGCAATGTGTGGTTTTCTAATGAATGTCACATTGTAGCATGGGTACATCAACTAGCAGCCAATGAGGTTCTTGGATTTCTATCAACCAGATAAGATCATGGATGTCCTCGTCACAATAGAAAAGTCACCATCTGATGTGCTATTTTTGGGCATGTCTTATCAGGCTTATTTCATTGCAGATAATCAGGGTTGTTTTACCTCTGAGTGGCACATTTTTGTACAATATGGGCTAAATGGCCAGATGGCAAGGACTCCAAAGGCTCAAGGAAGGTTGGAGGAAGGGACCCACTGGAACAGCTGTTGGTAGACAAATGGTAGCCTCCCATCAAGGCTATCCAGTGTGTTCTTTAATATGCATAGGATATGGCTCTCCCACACACGGGGCCACTGCTTAATGTCCCATCTGACAGATGATTGCTTTTTCAAGCCCATCAGTGTCCCTTACTAAACATAGGCAGGTCAGGGAGTTTTGCAGAAATAAATCTCAATGCTGGTCTAGCCGGGACTCAAACCTGAGAAAGGGGCGGGGGTGGCTCAGTCGGTAGCGCGCCAGGCTCGTAATCTGTAGTTCCCAGGTTCGAGTCCCAGCTGGGTCAGCATTGAGATTTATCTCCGCAAAATTTCCCCGCCCTGCCCATGGTCAGTAGGGGACACCGATGGGCTTGAAAAGGCCGCCGTCCGTTGGATGGGACGTTAAGCCGTGGCCCCGTGTGCGGGAGAATCATACCCTGTGCACGTTAAAGAACACGCTGGATGGCCTTGACGGGAGGCTACCATCTGTCTCCCAACAGCTGTTCCAGTGGGTCCCCTCCCCCAACCTTCTCTGAGCCTTCAGGGTCCATGTGACCTGGCCATTTAGCCCATGGTGTGCAAAAAAGTGCCGCTCAGAGGTAAAACAACCCAACAACAACCGAACCTGAGAAATGCAGATTACAAGCCTGGTACCCTACTGACTGAGCCACCCTCACCCCTATGATAATCAGGGAAAATGTGTCATGAACCAGAAATATTACCTATAGCAGATTATGAAGCCCTTTCTATATGATCTGAAATGCTTCTGCATAACAAGAAATTTGCCTTTGGGTACACAGTAGATGGAGCTACAGTACACACAGCTAAAAGAATGCATTGCAGGTACTCCAGCAGTACTTTCCAAATCATCTCATCCCCAGGGAGATAGATTCCATTCCTTTTGAATTCACCAGACCTCATTCTGCCTGATACTTATCTATGAGCAATACTTCAAGGAAAGGTGATTGAGATCCAGTACCTTTTCAACATAGGTGAATTGAAGACCAACATCAGATACATACTGCACTCTATACCACTTTAGTGCAGAATGCAAATGTTAGGAAATGTCCATTTCAGAAATGAAACTTGTTTTGAAATGCCTTAGCTCACATTTGGAACATGTGTATTTTTTTTAGCATCTGTTTTGTTAATTTCCACTGCTATAGTGTGTTTCGTGTTTTGTTTAATCTAGGATATATTAAAGTAAGCACAATCTTCAAATTTTTTGTTTTAGTTTTGGTACTGTATACTTTATAAGGGTGTGTAAATGGTAGCTAGGTAGTCACTGGAAGGAGAGCTATGCACCAATCCCCTGTGATGATCATAGAACCGGCCAGGCCTAGCACCTAATGTCCGACCCTGCCTTCTCGTGGTGCAGACCGTTAGTACCTTTCAAAAGAGATACTCTCTTGTGGAAGTGAACAGAAGGGCTGCCATGATCTGGACAACTATGGCTACTTTTCTTTTTTTTCTACCCTGCTGAGGAGTGGTCACCCACACAGGATCCTGGTGCTGACCATATAAACCCACTGGACTGGACAGATATATGGCTCTGAGCTTGATTATAGATCCTGATTTTGCTGCACTGGTGGGCTTCTGTGGAGAGAAAATCTTCTGCTGTGTTTTCTGTTTCTTTGTTGGTTGACAGCCCCAAGTGAATAGATTCACAGGATATGTTTATCAGCTGGTGGATAATCCTGAGCAGAGGTCATCATAGGCACCTGAACTCTTTGCTTCTATTGGCATCGTCAAATTCTACATTGGAGGAAGTCTTCCAGTGTAGATGGCTTCAGCCTTTAGTGGTGGGGGAACGGGTCTTTGCCCCCTGTCTGCAATTAGGGGGCTGTTTGATATTGTCGACATTCCTTCTCTCAATAAACATAGTTTCTTTAAACATCCTACTAACCATTTTCTCTCCATAGATAGTTGGAATGTGAGGACTCTGCACAGAGCTTTTTCTCTTGATGTCCTTACACAAGAATTCCACCATTATAATTTAGATATTCTCAGCTTGCAAGAGACCAGATGGACAGATAAAGGTCAGGTTCTTAAAAATAATCTTAAATTTCTCTTTTCAGGGAGGGATGGCAATAAGGCTTGGGTCTGCATCTCAGCAGACACGCTAGTGATGCTCTTCTAGGATAATGCATTAATGAAAGGTTTCTTACAGCAAAATTTCAGACAAGTGTTAAAGACTTGAATGTTATCTGCTGTTATGCCCCCACTGAGGATGCCATTGAGGATGAGAAGGATAGGTTTTATGGACAACTTCAGGATATTTTGAATTCTGTCAAGAAAGGAGATATTACCCTTGTTCTTGGTGACTTCAATGCCAAAGTTGGTACTGATTCTGACCTTTGGAGAGGAGTAATAGGCCCTTTTGGTATTGGTAGCTGCAATGGCAATGGGCAACGTCTCCTACAGGTAAGTAAACTCAATGGATTCAGAATGAATAACTAACACTTATTACAAACAGCACGACATACATAAGTACACATGGGTTTCACCCGATGGTCTACATAAGAATATGATTGATTATGTATTAATTAACAGCAAATGGGCTAGTTCTGTTAGGAATACCAGGTCATATAGGGGAGCTGAAATTGGATCTGACCATTACCTTGTTAAAAGTGTCTTGCAACTTAAACTTAAAAAGTGTTGTGCTAGGGTTAAAAATTAATTTACTTTTAATACTGAAGCTCTGAAAGATCCAGTTATAGCCAAAGCTTACCATGATAGGTTACTTAGTCATTATGACAGTCATGGTATGCTTACTATTGAAGTTGAGGAAGAATGGGATCATTTTAAACAGGCTTTTTTTGGACACTAACAGTACTCTTTTAGGAAAAAAGGGGCAGAAGAGGCAGAATTATCTGAGTGATAAGGCACTTGAGCTTATTTCAGAAAGAAAGAACTGCAGGAATGTCTTCAATCAATACCCTACTAGTCCTAATAGAAAGCATTACAGAGAACTTAATAAACATGTAAAAGATCAGTTAGCTGCTGATAAGAATCTTTGGCTTGATGGTTTGGCTGACAAAGCTGAGGAAGCAGTTAGACAGCACAACAGCAGAGAGCTGTACCAGATAGTTAATGTTTTATGTGGTAGAAAATGAACAGGTATACAGGGATTGAAGGATAAACAAGGTAAGGTTATAGAAGGTGAGGTTTCTGTCATGGCTAGGTGGGCTGAGCATTTCAGTGATATTCTAAACAATGCAGTTAGTTCTATTCCCATTGTTTGCAATGATGATAGATGCATTGGTGGCTTTAATGTTGGCCCTATAACACAACCTGAAGTTATTTTGGTTCTTTCTAAACTTAAACTTCATAAATCCCCAGGGGTATATGAAATTACTACGAAATGCTTAGAGCTAGGAATGTTTCGGTTACCATTTGGATTACTGAAATTCTGAATATCTTTTATGATAAAGGCATGGTTCCTAAGGATTTTACCAGAGCTATTGTTATCCCTGTTTTCAAAAAAGGTGATCGCAGTTCTTGTGATAACTATAGGGGTATCAGCCTACTCTCTGTTCCAGGTAAAGTTCTTTCCATGATTGTGCTTAATAGAATTAAGAATCTGGTTGACAGTCAATTGCGTGATGAGCAAGTGGATTCAGAAGTGGTAGGGGATGTGTGGATCAGATATTTTCACTTAGGCAGATTCTTGAGAAATGTTTAGAGTTTCAGAAACCTTTGGTTGCTAGCTTCGTTGATTTCAAAACGGCTTTCGACTCTGTTGATCGTCATAATTTGTGGTTGATTGTGACATCATATGGTATACCAGACAAGTTAGTTAACATAACGAAAGCTCTCTATAACAACACTGAGTCGTGTGTGTGAGTTGGTAAGGCTTGTAGCAATTGGTTTAGCATTACTTCTGGTGTTCAACAAGGGTGCATTTTGTCTCCTTTTCTCTTTAGTTTGGTTATTGATTATGTTATGTGAAATTCTCTTCAAGGGAAATATTTTGGCATTAAATGGACTGGAGATATGAAAATTTCTGATTTAGATTATGCTGATGATTTAGCCCTTTTGGCAAATGATGTTGATGAGATGAACTCTTTCATTCTAACTGTTGATGAGACTGGTAATAGAGTAGGTTTGGTTATAAACAGAGAGAAAACTAAAGTGATGAAAATTGGTTAGGCAGGCTGTGATTTAGTTACTCTGAATGGTTGCAGTCTTGAGCAGGTGTCACAGTTTAATTATCTTGGGAGCTATGTAACAGATAATGGTGATGTGCAGCATGAGATTAACAGACGAATAGGGATTGCTGCCGGGACTTTTAAAAATCTATGGAGAGTGTGGAGAAATAGGCGTATACACCTAAAGACTAAAATTAGACTGTATAATAGTTTGGTTCTTTCTAGAGTTAGTTATGGTAGTGAAACGTGGAGACTTTGTAAACAAGATAACAGGAAACTAGATGCTTTTGATTCCAGATGCTTATGCAGTATCTTGGGCATTAGGTGGTTCAACTTTGTAACTAATGATGAGGTTAGGCAAAGGAGTTTGCAACCTCTTTTAAGCAGCATATTGTGCTGAGAGAGACTCCTTTGGTTTGGCCATGTTGCCCGTATGAATAATTATAGATTAGCGAATAGGGTTATGAACAGTGTGCCTAAAGGCCTCAGAAAGAAGGGGAGACCTAGGATGCGATGGGCAGACAATATCAAACAGGACCTTGTTAGAATTAGTCTGCAATGGCCAGATGCAGTAGATGTAGCTCAGGATAGACTTGCTTGGAGAACTAAATTGCACGGTCTGGTTGGACCTCCGTAGCCCATAGCTGCTTGAGGATGATGATGATGATACTAACTGTATAAGAAATCGAAATATGTGTCTGTTTTCATGAAAGGAATATGAAATAAAAATGGGTCAAAAATATGAAATGTGTAACGTATAAATATATGTACACAAATATAATCCTCAATAAATAAAATTTAATTGTGCCAATAGTAAAGCCTTCACAACTTAGGAATTAGCATGAACAATGAACCAAAGTGCAAGTTTTGTAACACCATTTTATCCTTGAAATGATTTTAATTGAATGTTCTTGTTTTAGCCTAGAACATTGCATTTAACTTTCATGATTTTATATGTTAATCTCTTTCACTTGGACATCTTATCTCTGTCATTGCTTTACCCCCTATTTTTGTGGTATAGTATACTGGTTTTTTTTCACTGACTTTAATTTCACCCTGTTTTTTATTTTGTCTTTAATCTAGGTCATTTATGTTGGTTGATTTTATTTTGTATGTCTTTATAGCATTGTTTTACATGATCTATATACTTGTTTTTTGTTGTTTTTGTGTTTTATCATTATTGCTATACACTTTTATAGCTTTTATTCTGCTTTTTGTTGCTGTTTTTTAAATTTAGGTTGAGGTTCTTTGTCTTTTAGCTCTTTTAGTGTATGTTTGGCACATTATAGCCTTATCTGCTCATGCACCATAAAACCCTAAACAAACCAAATCTAGGAAGTAGAAATAATTCGCATTTGTAAAATCAGCTGCACTGCTTGCAGCAATGGGTGACACAGCAACTATGGTGAGAGTAATGGTGCAGGAAGGTAAGTAAATGCTTTAAAATCTAAAAAACTTTTTTTAATTGGGATGATAAATATGAGAAAATAAAAGATATTATCAGTAGTTTCTTGTTTTGTTGGCTGACACACTCATACTGCCTCATATTGTAGTACTTCATATGAGAGTTGTAAACTTGAAATTAAGAGTGGAGGTTGCTTACATAGAGAAACCAATCAATAAATTCCCAATGGATGAAGCAAATAGCAATTGCAAGCCATTTGAAAAGCATATTGTGGTTGAGCACTTTTCAGTGTAGTGCAAACTCATTTCATTGATATGGTAAGTATTATGCTTTGATGAAATATGATGCTTCTCATTTACAGAAGTGCATGGATATTGGTTATAAGTCTTAGAAATATTTAATTAATTACTTAGGTTCATATGCATGTATTAAAATAAATTTTTAACTAAGGATGATAAATGGCAATGCATTTTACGACTGTATAGTGGGTTACCTTAGGGACTAAATGAAAAGACAAGAAGTATTTAAATGATGTTCCCCTCTAGTGCATTGCTAAGTCAAGGCTAAAATTACATAGCAGGAGATTACATGCATAGGGGAGGAGTGTCATATCAGTATTGCACAATGGGTCTTTTCAGATTTATTATCAGGTTTCTTATAACTGATTTGTAATGATTTGCTATAACATTATATATGCTTTAGTTAATGTTTGAAGTAAATCATATAACTGGTAATGCTGCTGTGAAATGTTTAATGGCATTTTTTCATGGAAAACTTATTTTCGAAAATAGTGGTCCATGAAAGTGTCTTATCATTCACATAACATGAAGTGTCCCAGTACTTTTTATAATATATAGTGGGTTACCTCAGGGACTAAATGAAATGAAAAAAAATTGCGTGAAAAAAAAATATATTTCATGTTAGAGTAAAAACATTAAAATATTTATATTAACTTACTTTTTGTTAATATTTGTTTTATTTTCCATGTAATTATAAAGTGTATAATATGTAACAATAAGAAGTTTGTGCCTTAAGTAAATATTTTTTTTGTAGAAACGTCGACGTCAAAAACGTGCTCCCATCCAAGCCAATACAGCTGGAGAAGCAATAGAGAAGATGCTGCAACAAAAAAAAATTTCCTGCAAAATTAATTATGATGTTTTGAAGAGCCTTAATTCTGAGAATACTCCTGTGGAAAGTGCTGAAGAAAAACTATGTGATGGTAGTCTGGAAATGAAAGAAAAACTTTTTCAGAGAACTGTAAAATCTAGGTATAAGTCCAAAATATCACAAACTGCTGCAGTTCCTAGCAGTATAAAAAAAGGCATGTCAGCCATTATTGGAAACACAAGGTAAATCAAATAATTGACTACCATAGTTATCGCATATGATTTAACTTTTTGCAATTATATATTGGGCTGGTGCCATTCTTCCAATTTTAGCAGTTCTAAATATTAGACCTGTGTTCCTCATAGGGTTTCACATGTTTTAATTTCACTGTTCATGGTTTGTATAGTTCTTGTGTGCATAACCCTTCTGTCTAGTGAAATATTTATTTACTATTTGAAATACTTTTATGTTGTCATTATGAGAATAAAGTTAACAAATCATATATGAAGGATTTAAACACTGTGAGCTAAATAATAATATATAATTAAAGCAATTTAAAAACATTAGTACATAAGCAGGGGTAAAAGTAAAGATTTATGTAGCATATGAAGTTATATATATTACGAATATAAGCATAAGAATATGTAATAATTTACTACCAACCAAACAGGTAAGCACCTGTAGGCTGTGAACATAGTGTAGAGTAAATAGCATCTTCAGCCAGATGGCTTATGAAATCATGGCCTCCTGATAACCTGTCAGATGTTCTGGCCACTAAGCTACCAACTGCCAATCAAAATCTCCTCTGTTGATGGCTTTGAGTTTTATCCCTAGGGATCAGTCATTAGTTGTGACCAGGAGGTTGTAAGTTATAGATCTGGCCCTGAATAATGCCATTAGGCTGGGTTTTTTGTGGGGGGGGGGATCAAATAAAAGTTTCTTTTGTGTATTTTAATGTGCTAAATAAAAATTTTATTATAGCACAATAATTTCCTTTAACAAAACATGCTTGATTCATTTCACTACATAGGCATATTAGTAATTTATGTAGCAAAACCCCCACTGCCTTCAGTCAGTAGGGGACACTGATGGGCTTGGTAAGGTGCCATCCATCAGATGAGACATTAAGCCATGGCCCTGTGTGTGCGAGAGAGCCATACTCTGTGCACATTAAAGAACATGCTTGGTGGGAGGCTATCAGCTGTGTAGTGGGTCCCCTCCCCTCAACCTTCTCTGAGCCCTCATGACCTTGTGACCTGGCCATTTAGCCCTTTGTGTGCAAAAAAGTGCCTCTTAGAGATAAAATAACTCAACCTGTAATTACTTTATAAGAGTGTTTAAATGAAGTTGCAAACACAGTAATTAGAATTTTACTGAATTCACTTTTACTCACAGCATACACTATTCGTAAAAGTTGATATAAAATGTATGCTTTCTGCTGTAACAGAAAAAATATATGTGTTCTGGCAAGCACTATTTTCATACATCTGCCTTCCTCCAGCCTTATTGCATTGTTTCTGTTAAAGGCACTGGTATTGAAATAATTTCACTCTTCATACTCCCAAGGTCTTGTATTTTGCTTTCTACCTGTAATTCTCTTTAAATTCATATGTACAAATATAGTTTATGTATTTATTAAGGACATTTCCCCTAAATTAGTAGTCAGGTTCTTTAATCATCACCAGTTAGGATTGTAATTTTAGGTTAGCAATAAATTTTACTTTGGCATTACTGATAAATATAGTATCTGAAAAATGAACAATTATTGTTATCCAAAAGTATGGTTGCAAGAAATAATAACCTATATTTTTTAGTATAAAGAGCATCATCATCATGAAAGGCATTTTCACTGGAAATGAAACCAAACAAAATGGCTGGAAGCAAATCAGCATTGAGAACTGAGGAATTAGTCATAGTATCTAAAAATGTATATTATTCTTAATTTCCATCTCCCTGACAATGATCTGTGTCTAACAATGCCCATTGATGGCCTTTTACTGGTATAAAATAATATTTAGCATTCATTTACAAATTTTCAAAGGAATAAAATTATTTATTATTTGTTGTATAACATGTCACATCATAGATGACTGAGGATAATCAGCAACATTTACATTGTCACTTTTTTTATTTCTTGTCTAAAACAGCTAAACTGTTATGCTGTTAAATGTTAACCAGAGTGAAAGTTGGCTGCATTTTACTGTGGGAACTTCTAACAATTGAGCAAAAATTTCCTTGAAATTTTAAAATGGTTTTGTACAAATCAAAATTAGACTTTGCTCTTTTTACTTGAGAAAAAAGTGCAATCTTTTATTTTATCCCCATTTGAATAAAATCATGCTGATAACGTATGCTGGGTAATGCAGAAATAAACTGGGTGAAGAAGTTTAGCAGATCACTAAGATTGTAGCAAGATGCAGAGAGAAAAAAGGACAAAGTGGGGAATTAAATCTAAGAAAGAAAGACATGCCCATCTGCTAAAAATTTTGAACATATTACATACTAAGTATAAAGTGGAATCTAGAAGAAAGAAAAGATTGTTATTAAAATATGAGTGACGCCCTTTCCTAGAATCCACTGGTAATATTACTGTGCAAAATAATGGATATTGAACTTTAAATTTAATTTTATCTTTCAATCTCTCATTTAAAAGTACTCAAACATCCTGTTACCGAGTGTAAAATTCACATCGCTCTCATCATAAACATCAAATAGTAAGATTTTTAATCCTAGCTATAAATTTTGCTATGAAATATCTAATGCAATTTATATATATATATAAAGTCTCATTCGTCTTTGTATTATATATAGCAATTTTACATTTTAAAATCAATGGTTGTTGTATGTTATAGAATAACCTTTTAAATGTACCAGGGCTGTTTGAAGGTGTATTCTTTCATCTGAGTTTTGACTATTAGAAGCTGGATCCTATCCCTCATCATACCTTCTGTTCTTCATGGAAATCTGCATCTCACTTGTACAGAGTCATTACTTTGAGTTTTTATTCTTTTTTTTATTTTTTCACTACACTTGGAACTGTGTTTTTCTTTGATTTTTGGTGGAACACTTTAAAGTGTGGGGTGTTGGTGGGTATGATATGGTCTGTTTTGATACTCACAGCAACCACATCCTATATAAGTGCAGGAAAATGAACCATTGCTGCAAAGTTGAATGCTATTTGTCTATTTTGAACCATGTAGTTACTGTCATCTGCATTCAGTGTATATAATTAACACTAACTTTTTACCTAACTATCTATTTTCTATATTATTTACAAACTTTCTACTAGGCTTTGATTTCAGTGAGGCATCACTAATTTGACCATCATAATGACTTGGTATCTACATTTACATTACATACTACCATTACATGGTAGATAATCTATATAATTTGTCTAGTTTGCTATTAGTCTTTGATTTCATTGTATCATCATCCTTTCCTTTAGATGATTCACCAGAAACTCCACAATTAGAAAGTTTCCATCATCCTGTTTTGTTGGATGCCAAAGCATGCTGATAGCAAGGCTAATATCTTTGGAGGTTATTTTGACAAGTTGGCTTTTTTCTTGTTTGGCATACCACTGGTAAACAGTGTTTTGCATCCAGTCTCTGAGCACAGTGATAAATATCTTGATCATAACAGAGTTCAATAAATTGTTTCAGATCAAGCCTTTTGTCAAATCATGACAGTCTTGTTTTCACAGAAATCTTAAATAGAAAGTTATTTTTGTTCAGCTCCACATAAGACATAATTTTTTAACTCGTTCTTTTGTTCTTAAGTAGATAACCAACCACTGTGCGAGTTTTGTGGCAGCATTTTATTAAATTGCCATATTTTAATTGCATGTTCTTTTTTTTAACATGGCATATATTTGAACTTCGTCATTTGATATTTGAGTCACTTATTCTTTATATAATGCGTCATTTTTATATATTATATTTGTATTTTATTATTTCCTAACTTTTTTTGTACCTACTTAATGTTTTTTTAAGTGTTGCCTTTTGTCTTATAGTGTTACCTGATTCTGAATACCATGGTTCTTTTATTTCATTGTTTTTTTTGTGCCACTGTTGTTTTATTGAATTTTTGGCTTTTATCATTTTATTTTTGGTTGAAGGTTCTTTATTTCTCAACCTTATTTTCCCCTTTTGTTTGGTTCACCATGGTTACTAATGACAATCAGTAGAAATAGCAGTTCCTCCATCAGTAGAAGTCTAATGAAGCATCTTCATATTTCAAATAGTATTGAGATAAATACCTGTTGGTAGAAGTCATGAGAGCCAAGACTGGGAAATGTATTAGTTACTCAGCAGCAGAATAAAAACTTGACCTTAGGAAACCATATTAAAGAGTAAACTGATCTATTAGTTCCTTCTTTTCCTCATCAGAGTGCATTTAATAGTTTGCTAGGCTTGTAACCTAGCAAACATACTGTAGGTTTGAGTACCAACATCATGAAGAGTTTCTCTTATCCTTTTCTAGCAAAAAAGAAAGTGCCAGGGTTTGAAAAAGCTACTGTCTTCTAAATGGGATATTAAGCCATGGATCTTTGGGGCAGAAGAATCAGACCTTGTGTTTATTAAAGAACATTCTTAATGCCTTATGAAAGACTTCCCATTGGTTACCTTTTTTCTGGCCTTGCTTTAAACCCCAGTCCTTATGACAAGCCATTTAATCCACAATGCATTTAAAATGAACCACAGATGTAAAATATCTCCTTTTTTACCAATGTACTTTTAATAAAAGTAAAATATATGTAACTTGACCAACAAAAAGTTTTTATTTGAAATTCACACCACCTTGTTTCCTGTTTTCATTTTCTGTACTTTTCCATTAGATATTCTGTGCTATTGTTTTAATAACCTGAAGTTCATATTCCAATTCTCATTCCTTTTTTCTTGTTTATTTTGAAAGCTTTCTTGCTGCTGATCTGCAGCTTCCCTCAGCAGTGCTACTTCTGACATCTTTGTTACAAGATCCCTTCTCTTGATTCTTCATTCTTTAACCTTGCAAGTATGACTTCCATATTTCACTAAAAAGTGTTTAAGTTGTGTACTGTTTTTCATGTTTTGTTTCAAGCTTTCTGATTTCATTTTCGAACTTTTATTCAAAGTGGAGAATTATTGCTGCACTTTTCCCACTATACTTGGTTTTGAATTATATGCCAATAATTTGAGCATTGTAATCGGGCTATTCTTCATCTAAAAAAAATCAAGAGAATATTAGACCTTTGGTCTTGAATATATTAAATCATCTCATATTAAATGATTATATCAAATGAATTGTTCAATTGACTGAAACTTTAAAATTCACATGCTGAATTTGACAGCGGGTTAATATCTTTCCCATTGTTCAACAATTCCCCTGACTTTTAATTTTTAATACTTTTTTTTATAATGTGAAAATTTTAAACCATTCATTTTGAGATTATTAATTTGTAGAACTCATGGTTAGTGAATTAATTAATTTTACTAATTAATAGTCAGTTCTGTAATTACTGGTTATTTTCTGCATTTGTTCAGTCTGTCCTGCATTTAGCACAAATTGGTTTCACGTTTCTTATGTCATGTATAAATATGTGATTATTGTGACAGTCGAAAGGTGTTCATGTGGGAGAGAAACTGGGAGTTTACACCCTCCAATAGAAGGCAAATAAGACTGTGACAAGAGGAATATAGTAATTAAAATCCATAAAATTTAATCATAGTCAGTAGGTCTCACATTATACACCTTTCACTGGAGAGGAGAAAGAGAAAAAACAAAAACAAAGGAGGATACTTCCATAGATAAAAGAGTAGTAATAACCATAAAATAATTTGCACTTCTAAGACTGAAAACATAAATGATATCAAAAATGATATCAAAGATGATATCAGAGGCCATACTGCTAAAATACAACTGCAAACTTAAGCTTTAGGAGCATGGAATAGATAACAGATATTTTTGGAATGTGATTTGCAAGTGTTCTTTCTTGTGTTCCCCAAATTATTATTTTGTTGATCCTGGAACTCTTTATACAATGGATATAGATTGACACAGAGTTGTAAATATTGTGATGTAATTATATAAGTGAAGCAGGTGATGGAAAACACTGCTAAAGTGTACTGTTTAAATTTGAAGTGATAGCAGAATAGGAACTGAAACAATATTGTGTTGCATTAAGAAGGTTGAAGAAATTGCATTAAGAAGGTCTAGAAATATTTTGCTTTATATCAGATGATCCAGATTTGATAGTAGCATATGTTCAGTGCACATTTTATTATTAAATATGAATAAAATGTGTACAGCTGCATTAATAGGCAAAATGCCTAGTACTGAAAATTTAAGCATTTCAAACATTATCAAATGCAGAGGCTACTCTTTTAGCTAAACACAAACAACTCTGAATTAGAGACATAAGTTGAAACAAGACTAATACTCTGGCACAATATATATTATTAATATATTATCAATTATATTGAAAATTTTTGTGAAAATGAGTAATTGACAATACTCTGTCAACCAACCTGTCAAAATTATAATTATGTCAGTATGGGGCAAAGTGATAAAAAATTTATCTGCATATTGAAATCTTGCTTGAAATTGCAGAGTTACTTGGCAGTCATAAGTATGTGACAGCAAGTATTGTACTTCTTGCCCTGGCTCATATGAAAACTTCAATGAAAGTTCAGATATTTAACTGGATTTTAAATAGTGTTGCTGAATGATCTGACAGAAGCCCCAGAAACTGGCTAATTATAAAAGAAATATGAAGACCATTGACACTTCAATAAATTCCTGAGAATAAATGGGCTACTGGCTAGTATAATTTTTTTTAATAAGAATGCCCAGTCTAAAATATATTTATTTTAAAAGAAGTAAATTTTGTAACTACTATATTAAATATGTAAAAAATTTAATGAAGTTTCTGTCTTCTGAACACATTTGAAAATAGTGAGCTTCCAGAGTGATTCAGGTTTTGAAGATTGGATTATTTATCATGATTAAAAGTAAAGAAGTAAAATGTGTCAAATGTGTTTATGCCCTATCTAGTTGCTAAATGTAAAAGTAATGAGTACAATGCTGCTCAACTTCAAAGAGAGTGGCATTGTTGTTCCCTAGTACATAATCAGGGAACTTGCATTAGCTTTCCAAGCTGCTGCTAAAAGGGGAGTTTTAAGATTGTTGCATATTTATTTGTTTTGATAATTTTATAACATTCTTACGTGCATAAGTCAGAGTTATAATATATTGATGCCATTGGCAAACCTTTCATCTCTAGTATGGCTGCATGTCAACACTTGATGAACCTTTACATGACTTGCATGATTTTTTGCTTTTCTAATAACAAATCCTTTCATTTAGTTGCATGGTAATGTAAAATTGAAAAAAATTAATATTTATACATCAGAAATCATTCATTTATTTTTATAGATGTGAATACGTTGAGGTTAAAAACAACATTGTTTTACTTCCCCAAAATTGAGTATTCTGATGATAGAAAGAATAGTTTTAATAAGCAACTTTGAAATGCTATAAGTTCTTAAGAAAGGAGATGCTGCTTGTGTGCTGAATGATTTTAACCTGAAAGTTTGGTATGGACTCTGACCTTTAACTTATAGTGATAGGTTCTTTATCATTGGAGATTGCAATGACAAGGATGAATGTCTATTGCAAATGAAAATGAGTGGTTTTGAGGAAAATAAGCATATTTGATTAATGATCGTTAGATCATATAGAATACCTGGCAAGTTAATTAGTGTAATGGAAGCTCTCTATAATAGCACTGAGCCATGTATGAGAGTTGGTATGGCCTGTAGCAATTGGTTTAGGATTGCTAGTTGAGTTAGACAAGGGTGTATTTTGTCTCCATTTCTCTTTAGTTTGGTTATACAAAAGTTAGTTACTTTAGTTTGGTTTCTCTTTAGTTATGTTATACAAAATTCTTTGCAAGGGAAAGATTTTGTCCTTAAATGGTCTAGAGATTTCAAAATTTCTGATTTAGATTATGCAGGTGCTTTGGTCCTGTTGGCTAATGATGTTGATGAGATGAATTCGTTCGTTAGGGCTATTAATCAGACTGGTATTAGAGTAGGTTTGGCAGTAAACAGAGAAAAAAACTAAAGTGATGAAAATTGGCCGGGCAGGTGGTGCTTCAGTTGCTTTGAATGGCTGCACTCTTGAACAAATGTCTCAGTTTAATCACCTTGAGAGCTGTGTAAAACAGATACTGGTGATGTGCAGCATGAGATAAATAGAAGAATAGGGATTGCCACTGGGATCCCTATTCTTCTAAGTTTAAGAATCTTTGGAGAGTGTGGAAAAATAGGTGTGTACACCCAAATACTAAAATTAGGCTGTATAATAGTTTGGTTCCTTTTAAGGTTAGTTATGGTAGCAAAATATGGACTCTTTATAAGCAGGATAACAAGAAACTTGATGCCTTTGATTCTAGATGCTTGTGCAGTATCTTGAGCATTAGGTAGTTCGTAAGTTTTTAAGGTTAGAAGAAGGAGTCAGCAACCTCAGCAACATTTTGTGCAGAGAGAGATTGTGTTGGTTTGACCATGTTGCTTGTATGCATAGCTGCAGAATGGCAAACAGGATTATGAACAGTGTGCCTAAAGGCTTCAGAAAAAGGGGGAAACCTAGGATGCGATGGGCAGACAATGTCAAACAGAACCTTGCTGAAATTGGCCTACATTGGTCAAATGCAGCAGTTGTAGCTCCGAACAGACATGTCTGGAAAGGAAAATTGCAGTTCTGGTAGGACCTCCATATCCCATGGATGCATGAAAAAATTTTATGTATGTATGCATTAATGTATTTGCAGCATGCTTCTGTCTTTTTTGGTATTGATGCACTTGTAAGCCTCCTTGATGTGTGGGGGCGGGGGGGGCTCAGTCTGTAGCGCACCAGGCTCATAATCTGTAGTTCCCAGGTTCAAGTCCCAGCTGGGTCAGCGTTGAGATTTATCTCCGCAAAATTCCCTGCCTTGCCCACAGTCAGTAGGGGACGCCCATTGGTGTGGAATTAATGTTAGATGTCCTTGACTGTGTTGCTTATGCCTTATGGTATTTGTACAAGAGTCTGAGAAAGTGGTACTCCACAATTTTTTTACATATCAATATGTATTCTACAGTATGTAGGTAGATATCTAGGAACAAAAATCTTATTTTTCTTTGTGTTAACCATTATGTCTTGCATCACCTCAGAACAGGAGCATGTAGGCCTTCACTGTGAGGATAGTTGTAAAAGTGTGTCCATATAATGCAAATATCTGCTTGCCCACCAACCAGTTTTGTTACAGTCACCATCATCAATCCCACATGCATTCTGCAGTCGATTGTGGATATTTCCAACAGTCTCTTCTCACACACCAAGAAATTATTAACATTGCATCAACTGATGTCCATGAAGGCTGCCATTTTGATTAATGCTACAGCAGTCCCCTATGGAAAGATAATGTATTTATGATAAAAGAGATTAGAAGGATGTACCCTTTACACTGTACAAGTAGCAATGCTGTACAATAAATACTGATCAGTGAAAACATTTGTGGGCATTATTTATTAGGGTATGAGCTTATTTTTCTGAGTGAGACCATCATACTTAAGCTTGATTAGGGGAATGTCCAAGGAACCATTGAATTTCAAAAGGGCATTTGCTAGTATAATGCATTATTAATACTAGCTTTGTGTTTCTAGCTGTTGCCCATTTATCATTGATGTCCTAGTAGCACTTCCAAATCTTTGTAGCTAATTGTCCTAAAAAAGAAGAAACATGTTGGAAATATTGGGGGAGGGGGTACCATATTTATTATATATGTTAGAGGTGCTTATTACCCTCAAAGTCATATGCCTGTCACACTTTTGCTAGGATTGCAGGGGCAAAATATAGCAAAAGAAAAAGTGTAAATTCCACTAGTGGGAAGTTTGGGAGATAAGTATATGTGATGGCATCTAATTTTGGAAGCAGCAAAACTGTAAATAATTAATGTATTACAATGAATGGTTGATGAAATTTAAATTTCCTCTAAGTTCTTTGGTTTTACAAAGGTTTGCTTCCCATTAATGCCATGCTTATTACTTTACTCATTTCTTGTTTTAACTCACTCATGACCAGTAGCAGCTCTAGAGCTAGGGAGGTGTAACGCTCCAAAGTTTGGTCGCTCCAAAGGAAAGGCCGCCGTCCATCGGATGGGACGTTAAGCTGTGGCCCCATGTACAGGAGAGCCATACCCTGTGCAAGTTAAAGAACATGCTGGATGGCCTTGATGGGAGGCTACCATTTGTCTCCCAACAGCTGTTCCAGTGGGTCCCCTCCCCCAACCTTCTCTGAGCCTTTGGTGTCCATGTGACCTGGCCATTTAGCCCATGGTGTGCAAAAAAGTGCCGCTCAGAGGTAAAACAACCCAAACCCTTGATGTGTGGAGGCTATCAGTTGCCTAAGGGGTAAAACAAAAATTTCTCATTGTAAAATCAGGAAGGAACAGAATAAGATTAGATCTCAATGTAAAATTTAGAACAAAGTAAGTGAGTACAAAACAAAGCTACACTCTGACCTTATTAGAAGTAAATAAAAAGGAAATGTTAGATCAATCAGAGGTGAAGTTTTTTTTTTGTCATTAAAGTGGCAGTAAGGAGGAATAAAAATGAAGATAACACCCATTGAGATTTTTTAAAAATCGGAATTGAAAGAAATCTTTTTTTCTTTTGTGAAGGTTTAGGTGTTTAAGGGGTCAGGTAGATTAGAAGGAAGGAAAGGGCCAGAAAGGAATTTTCCTTTCTGTGATTTGATTCAAAAATTGCCTTATCAAAAGTGCTTTCTTGCTGAAACTTTAGAAGTTAATACTTCTTCTAAAGTTTTATGAAGTATATATTGAAGAGTATTATAGCCAAAGCTTATCATGTACTTTAGTGACAACATAGTTTGTTTTCTGTTGAGATTGAAGAAGAATGGAACTATATTAAACAGTATGCAAAATCAGAGGACACACTTACTTGAATGATAAAGAATGCATTATTTTATTGATGCATGATTTACAAATGATGATTCTATTAATATGGGAATTTGCTGTTATATATTTATTCATGAAAATAAATGATAACAAAACCATATAGTTCATTTTTACTTTGGAATGAGTCTAATAGTCTCCCTTGACATTATGCCACTGCTACTTCATAACATGTATTATGTCTACATACATAAAAAAAAAAAGCTTAAATCCATACTGTATAAAATCAAGTCAATAATCATGTAAAATGAAACTGGATGCATTGTTTCTTTGACTATGTATAACTGAATCTGTCATTGTGTAAAATTAAACTGGTTGCATTTTCTTGACCATGTAAAACCAACACTGTGTAAATTGAGGGATGGGTGTATATATCTTTTAATGACCATTGCTATAAAAGTTATATACTTTTGATTAAAAGCAGGTAAAAATAACATGACATGTAATTTTTTTTTAATATAAACTTGCCAACCATTTTTCCATGGCAGCTGATATTATATCAACTATTATCTATTCCCATAAATTATTAAATATTTGCATTTTTACAGTGTGTATAGAGTTTTAGCTATTTTTATTACAGATTGGTGGGTAGGTACCATATAAATGACTGATTAAAAAGAGATACTCATGAGTATAAAAATGAGTGGTACCCAGTTATTATCAGCTGTTTTGAAGAATCTCTGCAGAAACATTTGGTACAACCAGCATTCAAATTTTGTGGATATTAGATTGCATTTGTTTTACTGTTATATTCTATCTTTATTTGAGTATTAAGAATGAAAATTAGAACACAGTCCAAAAATAATTGAGCATTAAGTATAAAAATTAGAAGTTATTAAAGGAATTATAAACCACAGCTAGTTATTACCAATTTAATTTTCCACGATATTTAGCTGTACATTAAAATCCAAGTCACTATCTCCCCAGCCCAAATATTGCAGGTCACCTTTTACTCAATTCATAGGTATATTGTGTCTAACACAATATCCGAGAAAGTAAGCTTTAAGTTCTTATTTCTACTAAAGGCTATCTTTTAGTATAAAGAAGACATAGTAGGAGAATAGTATATTACCAGTTCTGCTGACTTTAGCACTGGTTCATACTGTTATTTCTTGGCACTGATGGTTCTGCCTCGATATTAATGCTTGGCATTAATGTTTCAGCCTTGATGCTACCTAAGTTGACACACTCTAAATGTGTTGTTGGTCAAACTGTGTAATTCAGTGATGTTGACATTGTATAGTTGATTTTGCGATGGCTGGTACAGTCGCTTAATATCTTCTCAGTTGGGTCACTTTTCACCCTCTGCAGTTATTGTTTCCTATATATCGTGGAAAATTAAATTAAAAATTAGAAGAACAGAACAATACAATGTAAATAGCTAAAGCTTTATTCTGTTTTTATTCTTTAGGTGGAGAGAAACATCATTGCCCTTAGAGGATGTTGACCAAGAAATAGAATCAGTATGTAATAGCATTGTTTTATTATTTATAGGAATTGAAAAAGCTTCCTAGTAACTGCAGTTCTGCTTACTTTAAGGATTTTCCATTTGATTCAGTAAAATGTTTCACTAAGCTTCCTAGTAACTGCAGTTCTGCTTACTTTAAGGATTTTCCATTTGATTCAGTAAAATGTTTCACTAAGCTTCCTAGTAACTGCAGTTCTGCTTACTTTAAGGATTTTCCATTTGATTCAGTAAAATGTTTCACTAAGCTTCCTAGTAACTGCAGTTCTGCTTACTTTAAGGATTTTCCATTTGATTCAGTAAAATGTTTCACTGCAAACACATAGGAGAAACAAAAATTTTATTCCTCATATTTTCCCAATTTCCCATTTTAATGCATTTTATTAATAAATGCATACACTGCTTCATATTTTAATTATGAATTATCATATTTAATAACACTGACAGCTTATGAGCTTCAAAACAAGTAGAGCCAATATGCCATAGAGTGAAACTGACTCGTGGGAAGGGATGGCTGTTAGTAAATTCCCCAGACTTGTACACTGATATTCTCAGGTTCTAATCCCAATTCTGCCAGCATTAAAATTTTCTCTTCTAACCCTCGTTTTGACTTTGGTAAGGAAGAGAACACGATGTGCTTGGTAAGTTCTATATATATTAATTATGTAAAATGAGTGCGAACGAAATTGCTTTGTTCGGGAATTTAAGTTATTGGGACTAATTGTTTATGATTGGATTATTCTGATATTACAATACAGCACTGTTTCACATTTAAAAGAAACTGCTGAAGCTATGTAATGCAATCAGAGGACTAGTTCAAACAATGCAAATTCCTGAACAAGGCACTTCCATTCCAAGGCACATTAAAAAAAAAAAACAGAGATGAAGAAATCCTATCAACAAGTCTTATTAATTTTCTGGAGTAAACTGTTGCAAAGAATAAATGCTCTTATAAGTCATTACAGATACCAATGTAAATTTGCAATCACTATTGGAACTAAGTTCTTGTGCTCCAAGCAATGTATCCTGCACATGTAGATCAATGATTATGTACTATTAAAATTATATAATACATATATTGACCACAAATATAACCATGAAACATATGGCCAAGAAAAAAAAAATTACTCATGAAATAAAAACCACAAAAAGAAAATCAAAAATATTAATTATTAAGTATAATTTAGTTTTGATTTTCTTTTTGCAATTTATCGTCTGCAAACGGTAGCTAGGCATAAACTGGACGTAGAGCTGTGTACCAATCCCCAGTGATAATGCAGAGAACCGGCCAGGTCTACCACCTAATGTCTGACCCTGCCTTCTCTATTGGTGCAAACAGTTAGTAACTTTCAAAAGAAATATTCTCCTTTGGAAGGGAACAGATGAGGAGGGCTGCCAGATTAGTGTGGCTTACTGATCTGGTCATCTATGGGCACTTTTTTTTTTGCTCTGCTGAGGAGTGGCCAACTTCATATGGTCCTGGTGCTGATCATTTATTCCTACTAGACTAGACTTTGAGCTTGATTATGGATCCTAGACGTACTGCTTGGCTTCTGTTGTGGAAGAAACTGCTGCTGTGTTTTCTGTTTGCTTGTATTACCAGCCCTAAGTGAACAGAGGCATGGAATACCTTATATCAGCTGGTGGATAATCCTGATCAGAGGCCATTGCAGGTACCTGAACCCTCACTTAGATAGTATTCTAAACTAGAGTAATGTGTCTCAGGCAGGTTGTGCGGATCTTGAAAAGCTCCATTTTAAAAGGTGGTGCCTGAAGTTCCTACCAGCATGGGTAACTTCAGCCTGAGCAGTGGAGGAACAGGGCTTTTCCACATGCCTGCAATCAGGGGGCTGTTTGATATTGTTGGCCCTACCTCTCTCAATAAACCTAGTTTCTTTAAAAATCCTACTAATAATTTTCTCTCTGGCAGTATGTGGAACGTGAGGACATTACATAGAGATTATTCTCTTACTATAGAGATTATCCTCATGCAGAAATTCCAGTGTTATAGCCTAGATATTCTTTGCTTGCAAGAGACCAGATGGAGAGGTAAAGGTGAGATACTTAAAATAACTTTAAATTTCTCTTTTTAGGGAGGGAGATGGAAAGCATCTCTAAGGTGTAGGTTGGCTTCTCAGCAGACATGCCAGTGATGCTCTTCTAGGATATGACTTTATTAATGAAAGTTTTTTTACAGCAAAATTTAAAATAAAAATTAAAGAGTTGATTGTCATCTATTGTTATGCCCCCACAGAGGATGCTGATGAGGATGAGAAAGATAGATTTTATGGCAACTTCAGGATTTTTTTGATTCTCTCAAGAAAGGAGTTCGCACCCTTGTTCTAGGTGACTTCAATGCCAATGTTGGTACTTACTCTGACCTTTGGGCAGTAGTTTAAGTCCCTTTGGCATTGGTAGTTTCAGTGGCAATGGGGAAAGTCTCCTACAGGTAAGTAAGCTTAATGGTTTGCAAATAACTAACACATACTACAAACACTGTAACATTTATAAATACCCATGGGTTTCACCTGACGGTTTGCACAGGTATATGATAGATTATATTTTAGTTAACAGCAAATGGACTAGGTCAGTTAGGAATACCAGGTCATAGAGGGGAGCCAAAATTAGGTCTGACCATTATCTGGTCAAAAGTGTCTTGCAACTGAAGTTTAAGAAATGTTGTGTTAAGGTTAAGAAAATTACCTTTAACACTGACATTATCCAGAAATAGCCAAAGTATACCATGATAGGGTGCTTAGTCATTATGACAGTTGTAGTTTGCTTACTGCTGAAGTTGAGAAGGAATGAGATCAGTTTAATCAGGCATTTCTTGAAACTAACCGTGTTCTTTTGGGTAAAAGGGAACAGAGGAAACAAAATTATTTCTGAAAGAAGGAAATACAGGATTAATATGAATCAACACCCTACTAGTCCTAACAGACAGCATTGCAACGAGCTTAATAAACTTGTAAAGGATCAGTTAACAGCTGATAAGAATCTCTGACTTGATACCTTAATGGCTGATAAAGCAGAGGAATACTGGATAAGCAGTTAGACAGCACAACAGCAGAGATCAAAGGAACCTGGGTTTGAGCTTCAGGAAAGGCGGGGATGTTTGTGTTGGCTTTCTGCCGAGGTCTTGCCTTCCTCACAGGTCTTCTCTATGTTGGATTAACTGACAGACTCCTGTCAGACCTCTGTGGCAAGCAGCTGCTTGAGGGTAATTTTTTTTTTTTTTTATAATATATTCTTTATATTGTAAAATGGGTATCAAACATTTCTGCATGTTTGTTTTTATGATTGCAAGATAGTCAAGATTTGCAGTTGCTTGTCTTTGGAATATATTCTTAATGACATAGGAACTTATATAATCATTAACCTCAAGCAGTCATGGGCTATGGAGGTCCAACCAGAATGTGTAATTTAATTCTCCAAGCATATCTGTCCTGAGCTATATTTGCTGCATTTGGCCACTGCACACCAATTTTAACAAGGTCCTGTTTGATATTGTCTGCCCACCACATCCTAGGTCTCCCCCTGTTTCTTAGGCCTTTAGGCACACTGTTCTTAACCCTATTTGCTAATCTATAATTATGCATAAGGGCAACATAGCCAAATCTGAGTCAGTCTCTGAACAATATGCTGCTCAAATGAAGTTGCCAATTCCTTTGGCTAACCTTATCATTACTTATGACATTGAACCACCTAATTCCCAAGATAGTGCATAAGCATCAAGTTTCCTGTTATCTTGTTTACAAAGTGTCCAAGTTTCACTATGATAACTAACCCTAGAAAGAACCAAACTATTATAGTCTATTTTAGATTTTAGGTGTATATGACTATTTCTCAACACTCTCCACAGATTAGTTCCATTCTTGAGCAAGTGTCTCAGTTTAATTATTTCTTGTGAGCTATGTAACAGACATTGTTAATGTGTTGCATGAGATAAACAGATGAATAGGAATTGCTGCTGTGGCAGCAGCAATTCCTATTCATCTGTTGTGGCAGCAGCAATTCCTATTCATCTGTTTATCTCATGCAACACATTAACAATGTCTGTTACATAGCTCACAAGAAATAATTAAACTGAGACACTTGCTCAAGAATGGAACTATTCAGATTAACTGAATCACAGCCTGCCTGACCAGTTTTCATCATTTCAGTCTATTATACTATTATACAGTCTAATTTTAGTCTTTAGGTGTATACGCCTATTTTTCCACACTCTCCATAGGTTCTTAAAAGTCCCGGCAGCAATCCCTATTCGTCTGTTAATCTCATGCCGCACATCACCATTATCTGTTACATAGCTCCCAAGATAATTAAACTGTGACACCTGCTCAAGACTGCAACCATTCAGATTAACTGAATCACAGCCTGCCTGACCAATTTTCATCACTTTAGTTTTCTCTCTGTTTATAACCAAACCTACTCTACTACCAGTCTCATCAACAGTTAGAATGAAAGAGTTCATCTCATCAACATCATTTGCCAAAAGGGCTAAATCATCAGCATATTCTAAATCAGAAATTTTCGTATCTCCAGTCCATTTAAGGCCAAAATCTTTCCCTTGAAATGAATTTTGCATAGCATAATCAATAACCAAGTTAAAGAGAAAAGGAGACAAAATGCACCCTTGTCGAACACCAGAAGTAATGCTAAACCAATTGCTACAAGCCTTACCAACTCTCACACATGACTCAGTGTTATTATAGAGAGCTTTCGTTATGTTAACTAACTTGTCTGGTATACCATATGATGTCACAATCAATCACAAATTATGACAATCAACAGAGTCAAAAGCCTTTTTGAAATCAATAAAGCTAGTAACCAAAGGTTTCTGAAATTAAACATTTCCCAAGAATCTGCCTAAGTAAAAAAATCTGATCTACACATCCCCTGCCACTTGTGAATCCACACTGCTCATCATGCAATTGTTCATCAACCAGATTCTTAATTCTATTAAGCACAGTCATGCAAAAAAATTTACCTGGAACATAAAGTAGGCTGATACCCCTATAGTTATCACAGGAACTGTGATCACCTTTTTTTAGAAACGGGGATAATAATAGCTCTGGTAAAATCCTTAGGAACCATGCCTTTATCATAAAAGATATTCAAAATTTCAGTCATCCATATGATAACTGAAACATTCCCTGCTCTAAGCATTTCGGTAATAATCTCATCTATCCCTGAGGATTTTTGTAGTTTAAGTTTAGAAATAGCTAAAATAACTTCAGACTGTGTTGTAGGGCCAACATTAAAGCCAGTAATGCATCTATCATCATTACAAACAATGGGAACAGAACTAACCACAATGTTTAGAACATCACTGAATTACTCAGCCTGCCTGACATGGCAGAATCCTCACCTTCAATAACTTTACCTTGTTTATTCTTCAATCCTTGTATACCTGTCAGTTTTTTACCACACAAAATATTAACTGTCTGGTACAGCTCTCTGCTGTTGTGCTGTCTGTTTCTTTGGCTTTGTCACACAAGTGATCAAGCCAAAGATTCTTATCAACTACTAACTTATCCTTTACACATTTATTAAGCTCTTTGTAATGCTTTCTATTAGGACTGGTTTCGATTAAAGTCATTTCTGCAGTTCTTTCTTTCTGAAATAATCTCAAGTGCCTTATCACTTGGGCGGGGGTGGCTCAGTCGGTAGCGCGCCAGGCTTGTAATCTGTAGTTCCCAGGTTCGAGTCCCAGCTGGGTCAGCGTTGAGATTTATCTCCGCAAAATTTCCCCGCCCTGCCCACGGTCCGTAGGGGACACTGATGGGCTTGAAAAGGCCGCCGTCCGTCGGATGGGACGTTAAGCTGTGGCCCCCGTGTGCAGGAGAGCCATACCCTGTGCACGTTAAAGAACACGCTGGATGGCCTTGACGGGAGGCTACCATCTGTCTCCCAACAGCTGTTCCAGTGGGTCCCCTCCCCCAACCTTCTCTGAGCCTTTGGGGTCCTTGTGGCCTGGCCATTTAGCCCATGGTGTGCAAAAAAGTGCCGCTCAGAGGTAAAACAATCCAAATCGAATCCAATCCAAAGCCTTATCACTCAAATGATTTTACCTCCTCTGCACCTTTTTTACATAAAAGTTGCAGAGGTTGAAATCTTAGTTTTAAGAAAAGTTTGTTTGAAACAGCTCTAAGCTTTAGCTATAACTGGGTCTTTCAGAGCATCAGTGTTAAAATTAACTTTTTTAACCTTAGCACAGCACTTCTTAAGTTTAAGTTGTAAGACATTTTTAATGAGGTAATGGTCAGGTCCAATTTCAGCTTCCCTATATGACCTTGTATTCCTAACAGAACTATCCCATTTGCTGTTAATTAATATATAATTAATCATATTCTTATGCAGCCCATCTGGTGAAACCCCTTGTTCTTATGTATGTCTGATGCTTGTAATAAGTGTTAGTTATTTTCAAACCATTAAGTGTACTTACCTGTAGGAGACGTTACCCATTGCAGCTACCAATACCAAAAGAACCTATCATCCCTCCCCAAAGGTCAGAGTCTGTACGAACTTTGGCATTGAAGTCACCTAGAACAAGGATAATATCTCCTATCTTGGCAGAATTCTAAATATCCTGAAGTTGTCCATAAAAACCTATCCTTCTCAGCCACATTGTCATCCTCAATGGGGGCATAACAAATAACATTGAAGTCTTTAATGTTTGTCTGAAATTTAGCTGTAAGAAACCCTTCACTAATGCACTCATATCTTAGAAGAACATCACTAGCATATCTGCTTAGAAGCAAACCTATACCTTGGAGATGCTTTTTATCTTCCTTCCCTGAAAAGAGAAATTTTAGATTTTTTTTTTTAAATCTGATCTTTATCTGTCCATCTGGTCTCTTGCAAACTGAGAGCATCTAAGTTATAATGATGTAATTCTGGTGTGAGGACATCAAGAGAATAATCTATGTGCAGAGTCCTCACATTCCAGTTACCTATGGAGAGAAAATGTTTAGTGGGAAGTTTATTGAGAGAGGGAATGCCAACATTAAACAATCCCCTAATCATAGGCATTTAGCAAAGACCTGTTCCCCCATTACTAAAGCCTTCTACACTGGAAGATTTCTCCAGTGTAGGATGTGATAATGGCCATAGAGGAAAGAGTTCAAATGCCTGTGATTGCCTCTAATCAGGATTATCCACCAGCTGATAAAACATATCTTGTGAAAGTATTCACTTGGGGCTGTCAACTCACAAACAAGCAATAAACACTGCAGAAGATGTTCCCTCAATAGAAGTCCACCAGTGCAACAAATTCAGGATCCATAATCAAGCTCAGAGCCATTATTCCATTCAGGTTGGTGTATATGGTCAGCACCAGGACCTCTGGCAGCCCTCCTATTCCATTCACTTTCACAATACGGTATCTCTTTTGAAAGATACTGGGGTGGTACTTATTCCAATCATATAAAATCTCTTGTTTGAGTACAAAATCATGTTATAAAATGTATTGCCAAAAAAACAGAAAATATGAAACGCTAGAAATATTTATAAAGAGTTCGATATGCTACCCGTAAGAAAATTGCATGTATTCAGAATCCTCGTGCATCTGTTTAAAAACTGGAATAAGCAAATTTTATTAACATCGGTTTGCAAAAATAGAAGTAGCAAACACCCAAATATTCATATTTCTAAGCCTACAGAAACTCTCATTCAGAAGCATTTTGCCTACAATGCCCCTAAAATATTCAATGAAATGCCAGAATGTATTAAAACTGAAAGAAATCTTCATAGATTTAGGAATAAATTAAGAACTTGGTTGCATAATATGCATGACATTGTAGTTTTACTGTGATCTCTGTTGTATATTTTTCTATTACTTGTTTAGATTGTATATAGATTCTGAATAGAGTAATAGCACTTCAGAAAACATTTTTGTGCCTTGTGCATAATATGTGTATTTTCTTACCCACAGGCAAGTTTATAACTCTTGTGGGTAGTTTATTTCCAACCATGAAATATAAATGTAAAAGTGTTTCTAGACGCTATCTGGAAATAAGTAAATTGATTGATTGATAGATTGACTAACGGTCTGCACCATGAGAAGGCAGGGTGGACATTAGGTGCTAGGCTGGTCAGTTCTGTACATCATCACAGGGGATTGGTGCATAGTTCTCCTTCCAGTGACTACCTAGCTATCATTTACATTTTATTCAAGATGTACATAATTCAGAGTTTATGTGCTGCAGGTATGTTGAAGTTGTGGCAAGAGCATTCAATATAACCAGTCAATCATCTTGCTTTTGACCAAATTAGGAACTTATGCAAATTGAGCACTTTATGATTAGATGTAGTGTACAATATATAGATCAAGTGTTAGGAATGATACAGCATGTGATTACTTAAACTGTTTAAAATGTTGAGTACTTCAAACTAAGACAATATGTTCATATCATTAAAACAGGTAAATCACTATTTTCACTGTTCATAAGACATTCCTTTTTCATTGCCATGGGGTATAGTAGAAATGATTTGCCTTCTTCTCAACCCTTATTAATGGGTGTAGTCTGCCAAGGAACAAAAAGAAAAATGCATCATATGTAGAAAATAAAGTTAAACGTACTTTGTATTTCGCTGCAGTTTTTTTGCAGACTACACCCATTAACAAGAGTTGAAAAGAAACCAAATCATTTCTGCTGAATCCCAATGGCAATGAAAAAGGAATGCCTTATGAACAGTAGAAATAGTGCATTATGTATTCTTATTTTAATCTTAAATAGCACTTGTTTAGTACTGAAAAGCTTTTAGAAGAATATAAATAGATTTTTAATGAATATCATTTAAAGTGTGGTAATCTTTATATGTGTTTAGCTTCACAAGGAGTTAATATCTCATGTTCTATTTATGCAATATCATTAGCAAGTTTTGGCCTTAAAATATTAACCTTAGTGGTATATTAATGATATGTTTTATCAATTATGTATACATCTTATTTTAGGAACTACCCACCAAGATTATAAAATTGTCTGCACAATCATCAGGTGCACAAGAGGAAATACCTTCTGAACATTTAAATAAATCACAAACAGAAACAATAAGTAATTTGATGGACCAAGAACCTGGTAACTTTTCCTTTATTTTAGTAAAATTTTTGTTACCAATAAATATGAACTGTTGATTTTACACCATTCTAAGTGCAAGACAAAACAGAATAAATTCTTGGTTATTCACAATAATGAACAGTATAGGGAGCATAGATAATCTTTAGATATGTATTAAACAGCTCTGTTAGGAACACCAGATGGTATATGGGAGCTGAAATTATGGGCCTGAAACAGTACCTCATTAAAAGGGGGCAGGTATTGCCTCAGTCATTAGCATGCCAAGCTTGTAATCTGTAGTTCCCAGCTTTGAGTCACACCTGTGAGAGAGAGAAATTTAGTTCCAATAAATCTTTTCCCTACCTACAGTCAGAAAGGAGATACTGATGGCTTGGAAAGGCTACCATCCATTAGATGAGATATAATACCATGGCCCAAAGTGCAGGAGAGCCATACCCTGTGCACATTAAAGGATACACCTGACAGGAAGCTTCCATCTGTCTCTTAACAGCTGCCCAGTGAGTCCTCTTCTCCCAACCTTCTTCACTTACACAAAGCATTATATAAAAATATTAATGCTACAAACATTATGAATTTTTATACACAAGTGCCATACATTGTGATGCTATAATCAAAGCATATTTATTTTTACTGCCATGTACACATTTGTGCAAGTTTCTGCATTATCAACAAGTATTGTACTTTTTGTGCTCCATATGCTAAAAATTTGTAAGTGTCTCTATACTATCAAGAGAGTGATTAAAAATCAGAATTTTTCTTCAATTTAGTCTTTGTTATTCATCATATTAAAAGCATCTTTATCATCTTTTGCACAACACTAGCTGATATCAACGTTACTGGGGAAATTTTTCATTATTGATTATTATACACAGATTATTTCTTCTTATTATTATATGAACTGCTAAAAGTGTGAGGGTTGATTTAAAAATAAGTTTACGAGGCATATAATGTTGCAACTGATCCTAGACTGATCTGATATGTTGCAAGGTGATTGGTTGTTTTCGGTTTCCTACACTGTATTGAAAGACATAACTTTGCACCACACATGTGGTGACAGCCATCAGTTACACATGGCAACTGGAACAGTAATCCAAACAGGAGATCTACCCAGTAATTCAGTTTTTGAATGCAAGGAATCTGTCTGCAGCAGAAATCTATCTGCTGGTCAAAGTTTACAAGAATGATGTGATGAGTTAGCAGAGTATGACAAAGCAGTGTGCACACTTTAGAACCTTGACAAGTCATTATAGACAATTGTGAGAGAAGCAACAGATCCACAACATCAAGCACACTAGACAACAAGACATGTGGGAAACACAATTCTTGAAAACAGAAGAATTCTGCTGAGTGAACTCCAACATGACTTGAGTCTTACGTGGAATTATTTTCAGGATCATTTAGGGTTAGGATTCCATATAATATGTGAACAATAGCTGCCATAAGCACTATCAAAAGACTACAAGGCACAAAGTATGGCTTGTGCTCTGTCATTTCTGCAACAATATGCCATTAGTGTTTTGAATTTCTCAAGCACACTGTTGTCAAGCAGACAATTGTCTATAATGATGTTAGAGATAGATAGGTTCATCATCATACCATGGAAATGAAATGTATACACATGCAGTGGAAACATCCTGGGTTTCCATGATCGAAGAAGTTCAAGGCTGAGAAGTCTGCTGGCAAATTGATGACTACTATGTTTTAGGACCATAGAGGTGTGTTGGTGGTAGACTTCATGTAACAAGTAGACTGTTATGGAATGGTTAAGAGCTGCCATTAAACAAAAACAACCTGGGCTTCTTATGAAAAGTGTTTTGCTTCTGCACAACAATGCTTGGCCACATGTATGCCAATGCCAATGTAACTCAACAATTCCAATGCCAATGTAACTCAACAACTCCAATGCCAATGTAACTCAACACTAATGCCAATGTAACTCAACAACTCCTGCAGTGTTCTGGTGGGAAATTGTGGAACATCCAGCATACAGCCTTGATCTCAAAAGCACTGAGTTAGTGCCATCTCTTTCCTGCTCTAAAAGGTCATCTTGGCAGCCACAAATTTCAAAATGAGACATGAAGACAATTATGATACAGTGGTTGAAATTGCAGGACACAGACTTCTATCAACAGGGAATTGAAAAGCTAGTCCCACAATATGATTAAATGTCTCAATCAGGGTGGGAACTCTATGAAAGGTAAAGTGGGAGTCCATAGAATTGCATGTGCATTGGTTTTATTAGAACTAGAAATAAATAATCCAGAAAAATGATTTGTATTTTTGGACTGCCCTTCATATTCATGTTAGTAAAATTTAGTATAACTGTTATTGCTTTGTTTTTAATTTGTTTTTATTAACTTTTCACAGCAATTATTTAAACTGTCATTGTTGCTGTTAAATATTTCAATTTTTGTAACTCTAAATACCAAACGAATATTGTTTAAAATCAAGATTGAAATAGGTTTCATTGAGATAGATTGAAATAGATTTCATTCATTCTTTAAATTATTTATAGTCACATTTTTTCCTTGAAAGTTTATTTGAGAAGTTATTGAGTTCACTATCTGAGTTAGTGTTGACATACTATGTAAATATAGGTAATAAAGTGGCTACTTAGTGTATAGATATAGAGAAAAATGGAAACAGTTCCATGTTATCTCAATAGAAAATCACATTCAGAGCTCAATAACTTGTTCAATACAATTTTTAATGAAAAATATGTCTAAATATCTTAATCAAATCTATCTAAATCTTGATTTTAAACAATATTTGTTCAGTATTCAAAGAGTTATAAATGCTGGAATATTTAACAGGCTACAAAAAAATTGATTCCAAAATATAATTAAAACAGGTTAAGATATCAAAGATCATAGTTGACTCTAGTAGAGTAATGGGTGCATTGCACCCCATGTTTACTAGAGTTCTGTATTAATATTTTAATCAAATTTTGTCAATTATTTTATAGCCTGTTGAATATTCCAGCATTCATAAATCTTTGAATATTGAACAAATATTGCTTAAAATCCAGATTTAGATAGATTTCATTGAGATCTTTAATTTATATTTAGACATATTTTTCTTTTAAAATAATATTGAAGTTATTGAGTTCTGAATGTGATTTGCTATTGGATAACATTGGAACTATTTCCATTTTTTAATCCAGCACTTGTATATACAGGGTGTCTCAAAAATATAGGTACAAACTTTTAGGGGAGGTAGATAACATCTAAAGGAATGAGAATTGCATAGGAACCCATAACCGGAAACGTCACCGTAAGTCAATAGGTGGCGCTGAGAATCAGTGCGCTAGAGGGGATATTTCAGATTTCCTCATTCGAGCAGTAGTCAGCTTACGAAGAGCATGCAAAGGTATTCGAACAGGGAGCTGGCAGACATACACTTAGTGTATGAAATAGCTGAGGGCAACGGACGAGCCGCTCAACGAATGTATCAAGAACGCTTCCCACACAGACATGTACCGGGCCACTGTTTGTTTGCGCGTGTGCATTAAAATTTGTGCGATTATGGGTCAAACTTTGAGCATCTTGCTGTAACATTATGAAATGTATCATCTAGTACGCCATTTGTAATAATTATGTCCAATAAATGTTTTCCCATTAATCACTGTCTTGTGTCCTTTCAGATCTTGTACCTCTGCTACCATTTTCCCATGACGTTTCCGGTTATGGGTTCCTATGTAATTCTCATTCCTTTAGATGTTATCTACCTCCCCTAAAAGTTTGTACCTATATTTTTGAGACACCCTGTAGATTGACATTTTATCTAACATTTTCGAATATGGATTTGATGAATTGCACTGTTGTGTAATACGACAATGAGTTTGCAATATTCAGTTCATTAATCATTTTGTAATCAGTTAGTGCTATATACTGTCACCAGATAAATGAACAGTTATTGCCAATAGTTATACTAGTTTGAGCATTCAGAAGTTTCACCTAATATTTCCAAAATTCTAAAGTTTCAGGTAGTTTGTAGGAAATTTCTTTTGCTTTACCTTTAAATTTCTATCCTCATGAATTATTTTCAAGATTAGTGTTAGGATTAGGATCCATGAGGGATCTGTTATTTACAAACATTTAATGATTTAATCTTTAGGAACCAACAAAAGTATCAAATTAAATTTTTTTTTGTTTTAAGGATATGTACTAAATAAAAACTTTATTGTAAATATGTATCTAAATATAGATGAAGAACTAGAAGAAGAAAATGAAGAAGAAGATGAAGTTCTCCATCTTAGTGCTGCTCAGCTATTAGATCAACACAGGGGTAAGTTATAATGGGCTGCTGGTATCACTATTTAATTTGTTTTCAAAATATCTCTTTGGTTTTGGCTATATTAGAAAGTAAATCAGCCATGTACCATAAATGTTTCACCATCTTAAAATCAAAAGATATGTATCCATTAAATTCCACTATTAATTAATTCAGGTTTAAGTAAGTAAAAGTATTTAAACTTGCTGTTCCTGAAGTGTTATAAATTGATTTAATGTGTTTAAACTTTATTTGGCAATTTGTTAATTATTGCCTGGCGCCTGACTTGAGCTATCCGGAGCTTGATTAAATATTGGATCAGACAAAGGGTCCAAAACTTTAAAAGTATTATAAATCTTTGGAGTGTTACAACCTGTATATAATAAAATATGGTTATTATAATGAAAAGCAGCTGATGAGTTTAAAAATGTTCATTCTTATGGTTGCAAGAAACCAAAATATGTAGCAGGGAGCAAGCTGAAATTCCTTTTAGTTTACACTGAAGTCAAAATAAACACTGGCAAATAAAAATCTTAAACTGTTTCAAAAATTTAGATACGTAACTATATATATATTTGAAATTTATTTTTTAGATGGCATTTTCTATCTTGGTTTAGAAAATATGCATGGGAGCTTTGTTTCTGAATACAAAAGCAGATATGGATATGAGCACTGCTGTAAACTAGTGTAATACCACTGAGTCACCAAGACATAATTTTAATGGAATTTAATATCTTTTAATCTTAACATTTCATGCATGCTAAAAATATAAAAATAAATAAATACCCCCTCAAGCAGCTACTTGCCACAGAGGTCTGACAGGAGCCTGTCAGTTTATATGCCAAAGTAATGGGTCTGTGAGGATGGCAGGACCTCAGCAGAAAAACAACACACACAACCATGCCTTACCCAGGGCTCGAACCCAGGTCCCATAGATCAGTAGCCAAGCGTGCTAACCACTCAGCCATTTTCATGATACGTATTGACAAAGAAAGAAATCATAGCAATGTTTAGAATATTCAGGAAAAGTTTTTAGCCTGTCTCAAATAGATCCAGTTTGCCAGACTTGCTGAAAAGTCAGCAGATCTACTCAACTTCATTTTTTTTTTTTCCTGGCCTACTAAATAATATGTAGTGTAGTAATATGTAGCCTACTAAATAATATGTAGATAATATCACTAGTAGTTCTTGTTTTTTCAGTCCTTGTTCATTATATCTGCAAAAATAAAGAAGTGAATGTTCATGGAAAAGTTAAAATTACCCATAAAATAGAAAAAAAAAGAAAAAGAAAACATCCAAGCAATGAAAAGGGGAAAAAACTGACCTTTCACCATCATCTTTATGCTGCATAATGAAAAACAGAGTCTATTCTAGCTTTGGAATTGAAAAGCAGAAGTAGAGCTTATAAGAAAATTGGTTTACAGTTTCATTTTGCAAGCTCCACTGGAATTAATAAATATCCATCATTTGGACAACATTTTATTATAAATAAGTTAATGTTAAAAAGCTGAATCAGGCAGACTACTTTGTAGTCTGCCTGATTCAGCTTTTTCAATTAAAGTGATAATTTAAAAATTCTTTTTGGTTTAAAAAGGTATTGATGATTACACTTTGCATTTTTTTATCTTTGCATTTTTTAATTTTTTAAACTTTAATAGCACCCTCTGATAGTGAAAAACGTTGGAAAATACCAAAACTTGAAGTGAATATTTTTTTTTGATTTGCGACATATAGGATAGAGAAGAATCAAAGAAGCTACTCCTAGCTTAATACAGGCCTTCTCATACAAGGACATGTCCTACTAAGACTGAAGTCACTGCTGACCACTGCCTTAGTTAGAGCTAACACAACACACAAAGTTTGCCTTGCTGGAACAGTTGCTAGCTGCCTAACCACTATGCCAGTTAAGGCATATGATTATTTTGTTAGATAGTCAGATGTGATAGTCAAGAGGATTGCATTGGCAGTAATGACTTGCCTCCTTATCATAATGAGAAAATGCAACTTTTATGTTTTAAGATATGAATGAAAAATTCTTTTGTGTTGTATAAATAAAATAAAAATAACTTCTCAAGCAGCTGCTTGACAAGAGCTGTCAGTTTATACATCATAGTGAAGATCTGTGAGGAAGGTGTCACCTCAGCAGCAAGACAATACAAACATCTCTGCCTTACCCAAGTAAGTCCCTTTTGATCAGTAGCCAAGCATGCTAACCACCTAGATATTATTAAAATGCAAATATATGCATTTTTCCAATCATCCTTTAGTTGAAATTTCCGCTAATTGTTGGAAATGTCAATTTTATTCTCTTTGAAAACAAGCATCCCATATTCACTAAAGGCAATATGTTATTCTCCTAATTAAATTTATCTTCTTGCTCCAAATAAAGGTTCCAAGTTGCACAGATAGCTATTATCAGAATAACATTCAATAGTCATTAAATACCAATTTATGCACAGTATTTCAGGCATAGCTGAAATTAACCTTAATTTGAGCATTAAAAGAAACCTTAGTGTAGCAAAAATAACAATTATCAAACTTAAGAACAAGAATATTATTGCAAAAATAAAAGATGATTCCGTTGAACGGAAACTACAGTAATTTTGTTAATTTCTGTGGACTGTGTACCTCATTCACATGTTTAAACATTTAAAAGACGTTTCAGAAATAGTTCTATACTTTTCCAAACTGGAAAATCTTGCTCCCCCAACAACATTCTTTTGAAAAATATGCCCAATGAATTTTAAAGTTATAAAATCAAATAGTAGCTAAAAAAGTTTGCAAACTTAAAGATATATTGCTTAAAATAATTGCAAGTTTTAACAAAGTATTTAAAATGTTAACTGTTATAAATAATAAAAAATTACCAGAACCACTCTTCAGTTAAGAGCAATTTTGTTATTAAAAAAATGTGACTAATCGAATGTAGTAATCTAGTAATGGCAAAAATGATAAACTGGAGAAAACAAGCCCAATTTAATGTGACAACATTTCCTTTTATAATCTGGCTGCAATGTTAAAATGTTCCAAAGAGGAAGCATCCTCCTCAGTGGGAAATTTAGAAAACTAATAATAATATTCTGGAGGTAGCAAGGTATTAAAATAAGATACTGTATATATTTAAAAACGAAAGTTTGACTATAAAAACTTTTTTTTTATGTCACAGTAAAGAGTAATTTAATGATAAATAAGTATTATTTATTTTTTTAGATTAATCATTAATTGTAACTGTTATTAAATAAATATTTAATAACTCGTGCTTGCCATCATGGAGGATATGGCAGTTAAATTAACATAAAAGCATTGCCACACAATGAGCTGGAGACAGTTATTAAATTATTTAATGAAAAAGTATTATAATTATATAGAGTAAGTCATATAAAAAGATGAAATGTTTTTGATGTAATTTTGCATAGCTTTCTATTAGTGAAAACCTCAATTTCATATAAGAAAATTCATTCCCCCAGAGATATGTTAAATCAGAATTTCACTGTATTTAATAACATTTCTATAAACTTTATTATAAAAAGCAGTTTTGTATGTTCAAAATTTAATCTATTTTTACTAATGCAAGAATTATTTTGCAGGAGAAAATGAACTGGAGTATTTTGAAGATCAAGATGAATACTATGACTGACAAGGAAAATGAAATTAATCTCCAACTCAACAGTTGTATTTTTTAATGAAATTAAGTGGAAGCTGAAATTTGGTAGTGACTATGAATGGACTTTTTTTATGACAACTGAATTTTCAAGCAATGTTTTTTTGGGTGGGAGGGGGATAAAGTACGACTATCTATACAAGCCATTGGTTACATTTCAACTGCACTGACCATGGAGTTACCACCAACTGACTTGTTTTAAACTAGCTTTTGATAAACCTACTAAATAGTTCACCTTAAAGGAATTTCCATTGCTTTAAAACTATTTTATTCAGGAGAGGGAAAAATCCAGTATTGTATTCAATTGCAAAATTATATAATATCGAAAATGTAAAAAAAGAAAGAAATATTTGTTAGTAATCATGATTTAAGTCACTATTCTGATATAAATATTTATTCCTGTAAATATGTATATGAGCAAAAAATACTCTAACTTATGATCTTTTTCCATTTCATATCCACACTCAATTTCTTTTTATTGCTTAAAAGCAGTGAGTTTTGTCTTTAGTCAAAAGTTGAAATACCATTTGTATATTATGTAATGAAATATATTTCATGCTAAGAAAATTCCATCTGAGATTGCATTTTCTTTCATATTTACATAAAACACATTTCCCGAAATCAGCACCAATAGTTGTGATAGTGCCACAAGGAGTGTAAAAAGTTTCATATCTCAGTATAAAGTATACCTGGAAGATTGTAGCCAATTAGGAAGAAACTTGCTGTTGAAGAAATTTGCAGAGCTAATAATATTTCTGCAGTGTGGCTTTTCCAAAAAGATTCTGATTTTTTGTATCACTGAGTGCTATGAGACTTTTTGCTCACTAAGTGACTCATTGAGAATCTAAATTGTATTGCAACCACTCTGATTATCATGTTCAGTATATGTATTTGAATTCACCATAAATTACGGTAAATCTTTCATTTGTAAATACTTCGTATCATAATTTTTCATGTTTCTATATTTTGTTAACATAAGCGCGCTTGGCTACTGATTTACGGGACCTGGGTTCGAGCCCCGGGTAAGGCATGGATGTACGTGTTGTTTTCTGCCGAGGTCCTGCCATCCTCTCAGATCTTTTACTGTGGCATATAAACTGACAGGCTCCTGTCAGACCTATGTGGCAAGCAGCTGCTTGAGGGGGTATTTTTATTAGAAAGCTCCATATGTAAGAATAAATTAGCTGTAATTATTTATTTACTGAATAATAAATAGTACAAATACCCCAAGACTTATGGATAATGAGAAGAAAAATCTTCATTATTTGCACGATCATGGGAATAGGTTGCTTAACTGTAAATTGAATCATTATTAACATGAGTGGGTAGAGCAGGGTGGGGGGGGGGGGATTTAGTGTGTAAAATAACGTTCTTGCTCTTTGAAAAACTAGTGGTAGTTCAATTAATGGTTGCTTTGTGGGTTCAGTATGGGAAGGTAAAGAATTTTCTAAGAGTTGTAATAAATCTTTCCCTGTAAAAAAGATGCTTGATCATCGTAGTTCAATAAGTATAATAATAAAAATTTGACGATAGCAGTATTAAAACATAATGACCCTTAATTCAGATAAAGTTAATTAAAGAGCAGAAAGTGAAAAACTGCACATACTTATATTTATGACATATACAGGTAATGGGCAAAAAAAACTCTGAAATAGCCATGTCAGTCCAATACAGTCTATATACATCGTGATATAAAGTCTTCCAGTGTCTAAAAGTTAGCAGGAGGGATATGACACCATTCATCCACAAGAAATGTGATCAATTCCTGCTTGTTGAATAGAGCTGGAAAACGCTGCCAGAAACATTCCAGAAGTTCCCATAGATTTTCCATTGGGTTGATATCTGGTGACTGCGGTGGCCGTGGTATGTGACAAAGTTCAAAAATTGTTATCCTGAGAGGTAGTTCTTTTTATGAAATAAATGCTGTACCATTGGATGAGGATGATAACTCAGGACTGTTAAATAGTGTTTGGCATTAATTTTGCCTTTTAATGGAATGAGTGCACCCAAATCATGCCAGGAGTGGCTCAGCCAGTAGTGTGGCAGGCTGGTAATCTGCAGTTTCCAAATTCCCAGCTAGGCTGGCATTGAGATCTTTACTCCGCAAAACTACCACTCCTCCTACAGTCTGTAAGGGGACACCAATGGACTTGGAAAGACCACTGTCTACTGGGGGTTAAGCTGTGGCCCCATGTGTGGGAGAGCCACCCTGTGCACATTAAAGAACACACTGGATGGTCTTGATGGGAGGCTATCTGTCTCCCAACAGCTGTTCCAGTTGGTCCCCTCCCCAACCTTCTCTGAGCCCTTGGGGACCTTATGAATTGGCAGTTTAGTCCATTGTGTGCCAAAAAGTGCCACTGAGAGTTAATCCAAACCACACCATGAGAAAGCATCACAACAAGCAATTGGAGTTCTAAGCTTCCTTTGGCTGGTGCCTTATGTGCACTCATCTGTTTGTCATAAATTGTAGGATGATTTGTCAGACCATGTCACATTCCTCCACTGCTTGTGTTCTTTGCAACACTGGACACTACTACATGTGTTGACAAGTGTGATGAATAGCTTGTGAAGTGCAACTTGATCATGATATCCAGCTCTATGGAGTTCTCGACATAGTTTTTTTTTTTTTTTTGGGGGGGGGGGGAGGTTTAGTAAGTCACCAGGCTTTTAATCTGCAGTTCCCAGATTCGAGTCGCTGGTGAGTCAGCATTGAGATTATTTCCGCAAAAGTTCTCGCCCTGCCCACAGTTGGTAGGGGACACCGATGGGCTTGGAAAGTCTGTCAGATGGGACGTTAAGCCATGGCCCCATATGTGGTAGAGCCATACCCTATGCATCTTAAAGAATATGCTGGATGGTCTCAATGGGAGGATACCATCTCTCTCCCAACAGCTGTTCCAGTGGATCCCCTTCCCCAACCTTAGCCTTTGGGATCATTTTGACCTGGCCATTTAGTCCATTATATGCAAAAAAAGTGTTGCTCAGAGGTAAAACAACCGAACATACAGTTTTTGATGAAACTGGCCTCTTGCATCATATATTAAAATCCATGTACAACTCGTCAGCTGTATCTTGCCAGTTTCACTTCGCACATTGCACTAATACTGAAACATCATGATTCTGGTATGCGCCTTCACCCACTGTTGCATTTTTCAGATGATGTCTTCTCTTTAAATTCCCATGCAGACCTGACCTTGGAAACTGTTCCTTGTGGAACTTTAGCACATTCAGCTGTCTTAATGACTGAAGCTGCTGCCAAATGAGCTCCAATAATCATTCCCCCTTTTGAAATTGCTAAGGTCTCCTCTCGACAACACAGCACCAATAATTCCATACAGTTACACTGAGTTTGCCTTTATAGATGACATAAATATGCTGGGATGTCATTTGCACATTTCATGCCTTTGTCAGTGGCTCATAGATGTTGCTGTTTAACATAAACCAAAGGTTTTCCACAAACCTTGGCGTTTCCATTTTTCTGGCCATTACCTGTAGATACCAAAGTTAAAAACAATGCACCTACCTATCCATTGTTATAGCACGATAATGATACTAATTCATATATGTCAGTGTTGTACTGATAAACTGTAATTGCTTTTTCAGATACCAAAAATGTTAGCAACACAATGAAACCATGGTTTAAGGCAAGAGTAATATAAGCAAGATGTCTGGTGTAGAAGCCAGCGAGATTCAGTGCACTTGAAAGTTGATTCTCAATGTTCAATAAGGAGTATAATAGATGCATAAAATACAAAGTCTGCAGCAACATATAAAGCTGGAAAAGCCAGATGTGTTGTCCAAGGTGAAGCATGCACTTTTCAATGAACTTTCACATATAAGCATCTGAAGACTTAAAAAGTTCCTGAAAAGTCCAATAGCATAAAATGAATTATCAGTCTGAAGTTACTATATAACAACATCAAGCATTAAACTGCTAGCCTAACTGCAACACTGAAACTTACATATGTTTAAAAACTCTATGTAAAATATAAGTTAAAAACTACTGTGTATTTCACCATTATCATAATGAAGGCACTGCCAAGCATGAAACATGCTTGATATGCCTTCATTTGTGCATCATACCATGGTTAATTGTCCCCAGCTAATGCTTCAACTGTAATATTTTTGCCTTTGAACTCTGCTCCATGGTTTTGTCCTGCATCCTGTTGCTAATTGTTAATACGTACTTTCATGTCTACAAAAGGAAACAGTCTACCAGTGCAGCATTGCTATATATCAGCACTGTCCAACTAGCGAGCCGCATATGGCCCGCGAACAAAATCAAGATTTTACTTGAATATCTTTAATCCACCTTATAATTTTTTGTCAATTTTTTGCTTGATATACAATCTTCAACTTACTCATTCTGTTTGCAATTATTATTGCATTATTTCAACTTAATCATTCTATTTTTATTGCCCAACTATGGCCACAATGCTCCCATTAAATTTCTTAAATATTTGAGAAGGTTTAGAAAATTTATATTGGTTTATTATTACTTATTATTTTTCGTATAAATAAAATAGATTTTTGAGGTGACATGAATTGACTTTTCAATTACCTATCCTGTCTTATTTTTTTTAGGCCTGCGAAATATCAGCGAATAAAAAAAAATGGCCCGCGAAATATTGGCAAAAGAAAAAATGGCCCGTGGTCTTAAAGAAGTTGGACAGCTCTGCTATATATGAATTTTAATCAATACGTGGCAAGAGAAATGCTCAGTATCAGCAAGAGTCAGCTTTCGATTTATGTGGATTTCATTAGCACTTTTTTTGGGATAACGAAGGAAGATGTAAACTGTATTTACAATCCTTTTTTAAAATTAATATTTACTATTGTTTTTTGAATAACACATTCTGAACTTAGTGTGAATGAGAGCTTCTCAAACACATTGATTCTTTCATTTTATGATTAGATCCGCAAAGCTACTAGCTTATCTCACCAGGTTATGAGAGAACAAACGACCATGTTATCTCAGGACTCAAACCCGGACCTGGCAGTTGCAATGTCACCATGAGCCAATGCAATACACTGTGCCACCAAGGCAACGAGGTGATGAGATTTCTTGGGGTCACCACTGAGGTGAATTTAAGAAAAAGAAAGCATAAAACATTGAACCCTTTGTCATGGCATACAGGTGCCAGTAGATGAGAAGGCTTCACATTTGCTTACTCCATCTGGCATTGATACTCCACCCACACAACCCTCCCTAATCTTGTAACTCCCATCATCCATTCCCATCACAACCAGCAAGCCATGGGTGAGAGAGCTCAATACAAGTAAGAAAAAATATCCATAAGCAATTATTAGATTCTTGTTATAATTAGACTACATTCTTTCACATTTAGCATTACAGGAATGTGCTGTAATGTCTTCATAATTGTAACTAATACATCCTGTTTAGTGAAAAAAGTGGAGGAAATGTCCACATATGTATTCATGTGTACATTTATTACAGCATTTCTGCCCTGTCGATACCATTTGTTTTATTTCTTATGGGAATATTAAGCTTACATGGCTTTTTAAAGAATGCAACATCCACATAAATCAAGAGCTGACTGTATTGTGTTTTTAACTGTGGTATGTTTATGCCACCTATATTCAGCTAGCCGTCCCGTGGCCGAGTGGTTAGCATGCTTGGCTTCTGATTGTGGAACTTGAGTTCGAGCCCCGGGTAAAACATAGATGTATGTGTCGTTTTTCTGATGAGGTCCTGCCACCCTCACAGACCTACTATGGCATATAAACTGACAGGGTCCTGTCAGACCTCTCTGGCAAGCAGCTGCTTAAAGAGGTATTTATTATTATTATTTTTAATTTATATTCAGCTATGAAGTGAAGCTATGCAAACCAAGGACAGAGCAATAAAACCAAGCAAAGTATTGGAATATCCCACCATGCATCCATAACTGCTGAAGTAGAACTAACCCAATATTCAACCACTAAAGGCTATAATAGATATTGCAAACATTTCAAGCCATACAATGTACTGGACTAACCTATTTCCAGTGTTGGGCGGGGGGTGGCTCAGTCGGTAGCGCGCCAGGCTCGTAATCTGTCGTTCCCAGGTTCGAGTTCCAGCTGGGTCAGCGTTGAGATTTATCTCCGCAAAATTCCCCGCCCTGCCCACGGTCAGTAGAGGACACCGATGGACTTGGAAAGGCCACCGTCCGTCGGATGGGACGTTAAGCCGTGGCTCCGTGTGCGGGAGAGCCATACCCTGTGCACGTTAAAGAACGCGCTGGATGACCTTGACGGGAGGCTACCATCTGTCTCCCAACAGCTGCTCCAGTGGGTCCCCTCCCCCAACCTTCTCTGAGCCTTCGGGTCCATGTGACCTGGCCATTTAGTCCATGGTGTGTCAAAAAAGTGCCGCTCAGAGGTAAAACAACCCAAAATATATCCAGTGTTATTCTGAACTGACTGAAAGTTAAGTGGAACATAGAAAATTAACTAGATTCATTCCAGGTGTTATACCTCTTTTAGTATTTTCAAGACCCTGAGACTAGGTTTCAAAATGTTGTTATAGTGATATAATAAATTAAAATTATGCATTTATCAGTTCTGTTATTGATTAACCTCACAGCAATAACGATATCTGTTCTATGCGTTATTGCAGACACATCTCTGCATTGTGGATCTGCCTCCTCTCGTACTTCACAGGTTCATTCTTATAAACTCGTATATGTTCAGAAGTGTTTGGAGGGGAAGTGAGCTAGAAGTCTCCTGAATTTTAGCAAATCTGTTGAATGTTTGTTAAGCAATGATCATGTTACCAACAAAACAGCCAAATTAGAGAAAGAGAGCAGTTTCCTTTTACACTTCAGTATCTGTCCACCGTTAAAAATTTCATCTACGTGTTGCTCACTGTATGTTCTGATATTATTGACACTTCTTTTTTTATTATTTTAAAAAGATTGGAGATAATCTAGAAGCTCTGTTAGAACTTGTTCTGGTTTCTCATATATTTAAAAAAAAAGGCAAACACACAACCATGCTATCTTCGGGACTCGAACTGAGACCTCAGCAGCTGCAGTGTGACTGTGAGCCAAGGCTAACTATTGCATCACCAAGGTGGCAAATTTGCTTTCTAAAAAAATACCTTGGCAATGAATCATGAGCCTTATTCATTATACATAAATTGTTTTTCAACTCCTTTAGCCCTATTCAAATAAATTAGACTCAGTGTTCATTGACACTTAAAAACAGCTCTCAAAAAAAGTTTGCTTAATGAACTACTAGGAAGAAGTAACCTCCAATAAATGTTTATTTCAATGTTTTATATTCTCTTCGTTTTTAAGTCTTGTTGTATTCATGGAAATAATTTATTATTCAAAAAATAATAAAACAGTTAATGTAATATTTTTGATTATACAAAATGCATTAAAACACTATTGTTTATATACAGACCATATTAAAACTTTTGGAGATACTGTGTTGTAATATTTTGTACTGATCATATTTTAGTTTTTAATATCGTGAACATTAGCATAACTATAAGTGGAAGGGCCTATGACAAAATTTATGTCCGCCTACCTCAACTACTTTTATAGTTGATTTGGAGGACCAAAACAGCTCAAATCGGTCATAATTTTCTCGTAAGAAATAAAGCAAATGGTAGGAATAGTGAGGAATGCTTCAAAACTCATGTTTCTATTTTTTATTTGTCACAAAAAATTAGAAAATGAGGACATCAAAAAGTAAGTTGCTCTCATTAATACATAACAAACAATGAGGTATATGTGAACGGCAAATATATTAGTGTGAAGATACAACCCGAATCTACTTTGCAAAGTCTCCTAGGTTATGTAAACACTTAAACAGACGTGATTAATTTCACCATTCCCTGAGCGTAAAAAAACAGCCCTGATACCCAACAACCAGGTCATGGATGATGGAATGTACACTGCCATAAGATATTTTCCTGATTTTAATTCAGCGATTATCGCGATTCATCACATTAACACGCGAAACGTGATTTCAAGTGATGAAAGTCGGTGGTCTACCTCTGCTCTCACGGCGTACCCCAAAAAATTTTACCGCGTACCACACGTTGAGAACCCTTAGTCTACAGTATGAGTGTATTTAATGTTAGTAAATCATCGGTGAAATCAGTACAAGAGGATTTTGGTTCTGATAGCAAATACAAAATTAAAATGAGTAGTGACATAACCTCCATCAATAGCCCCTACCTAGTATAAAAGTTAGCGTACCTCCTAAGACCAGCGGGGTATGGCCCTTGCATTAGTGTTTGTATGTTGTATGAGAAATCGGGACAAGCCTAATATAGCTTCTAAGTTATCTTTGTGCAGGGAAGTAACTTCTTTTTTTAAAATATTAAAAAAAATTCATAACGTGCCCTATTCGAGTTAAACATGATATTTAATAATTGAGTAAACAGCTTATTTCAAATGAACAAATAATTTTTATTTATCACTAATGCATAATTTTATTACAGTAAATAAACCACTCATCACCTGGTCTGTTAATGGTAATTAATATTCACTGGAAGGAAAGCTATGCACCAGTCCCTTGTGATTATGCACAGAACTGGCCAGCTGTAATACCTCAAGTTCAACCCTGCCATCTCCTGGTGCAGACTGTTAGTACCTTTCAAAAGAGGTACTCTCTTGAGGAAAGGAAAGAGTAGAGGACTGCTAGATCAGTGTGGCTAGTTATTCTTTTTTTCTACCATACTGCAGAGTGGTCAACCACACGTGCTGATCATATAAAAAAAACCTGAATGAAATAAAAGCTAAACTTTATTATAAATCCTAAATTTGATGCACTGATGAGCTTCTGTTGAGGGAAAATCTTACGCTGTGTTTTCTGTTAGTGGGTTGACAACCCCTAGTGGATATTTTTACAGGATATGTGTTATCAGCTGCTGGATAATATTGATCAGAGGTGATTACAGGCACTTGAACCTCTTGCCTCTATGGCCATCATCATATCTTACATTGGAGGAAATCTTCCAGTGAATGAGCCTTTAGTAGTGGGGAACAGGTCTTTGCTAAATGCCTGCGATTAGGGGGCTGTTCGATATTGTCAGCATTCTTTCTCTCAATAAACACAGTTTCTTTAACATCCCACTAACCATTTTCTCTCCATAAGTAGCTGGAATGTGAGGACTCTGTACAGAGCTTATTCTTTTGATATCCTCGCACAATAATTCCACCATTATAATTTAGATTTTCTCGGCTTGTAAGAGACCATTTGGACAGATAAAGATCAGATTCATAAAAATAATAAATTTCTCTTTTCAGTGAAGGAAAATAAACATTTCCAAGACATAAGTTTGCTTCTAAGTAGTGATGCCCTTCTAGGATATGAGTGCATTAATTTAAGGTTTCTTACGTCTAAATTTCGGATAAGCATTAAAGGCGAATGCCATTTGTTATACCCCCACTGAGGATGAGGAGAAGGATGGGTTTTTATGGACAACTTCATGATAATTTGAATTCTGTCAAAATAGAAGATATTACCCATGTTCTAGGTGACTTCAATGCTAAAGTTGGTACTGATTGACCTTTCAGAGGGATAGGTCCTTTTGGTATTAGTAGCTGCAATGGAAACGTCGGTAAGTACACTTAACTGTTTAAGAATAAGTAACAAGCATTGAGGCATACATAAGTGCCAAGAGTTTCACCAGATGGCTGCATAAGAATACGATAGATCAGCGCTGTCCAACTAGCGGCCCGCACAAGGATATCTGTGGCCCGCAAAAAGTTTACTTGAGATTCTAAATAAATATCTGTAATCCACCTTATGATTTTTTGTCAACATATTACTTGATATGCAATCTTCAACTTACTCATTCTATTCTTATTGTCCAACAATTACGGCCACAATGCCCCCATTAAATTTATTAAATATTTGATAAGGTTTAGAAAAATTATATTGGTTTATTATTATTGGTATAAATAAAATAATTTTTTGAGGTTTTTGTTTTATTGTTATTTTTCGTATAAATAATTTTTTTGAGGTCGCATGAACTGACTTTTCAATTACCTATCCTATCATTCCTTTTTTTGGCCCGCGAAATATTGGCAAAAGAAAAAATGGCCCGCGGTCTTAGAGAAGTTGGACGGCACTGTGATAGATTATATATTAATTAACAGCAAATGGGCTAGTTCTGTTAGGGTATATAGAGGAGCTGAAATTGGATCTGACCATTACCTTAAAAGTGTCTTGCAACTTCAACTTAAAAAGTGTGCTAAGGTTAAAAATTTACCTTTAATACTGAAGCTCTAAAAGACCCAGTTATAGCTAAAGCTCACCATGATAGGTTTCTTAGTCATTATGACAGTCATGGTTTGCTTACAACCAGAGCCGTCGCCAGATTACATTGCGCCCTGAGGCAATTAAATATCGCCCCTCAAAAGGTTGGAGTTGCGCATGCGCAACTCCTACGCTCGGGACAAGGATTGCAATGCCCACAAAATGAAATAATTCCCAAAATTATAAATATAACGTAAATTAAGTAAAAGTGAATGGGTGGACCATCACAGGCGCCGTGAGGCAGGCTGCCTCTATGCTACACCCTGTACTCTATGCTACACCGGTACTGCTTACAACTTAAGATGAAGAAGAATAGGGCTGTTTTAAGCAGTCTTTTTTTTTTTGAAACTAGCAGTACTCTTTTAGGAAAAAAAAGTGCAGAAGGAGCAAAATTATTTGAGTGATAAAGCACTTGAGCTTATTTCGGAAAGAAAACAAGGAATGTCCTTAATACCCTACTAGTCCTAATAGAAAGCATTAGAGAGAGCTTAATAAACGTGTAAAGGATGAGTTAGCAGCTGCTAAGAATCTTTGGCTTGATGACAAAGCTGAGGAAGCTGTTAGACAGCAGATCACATTAACCCAAAATTCGCGTGTATCTTTCAGTTTGAACACACTAGCTTATTGATACCTTTAGCTACTGGACCATTCATTAATTTGCAATTACAGAATTTTATTTCAAATGACTTGTGGTAGCAAAGTTTGTCATCGAGGGCGAATACAGAGAGATAGTCTTATAGGATGTGAAAAACAGGTAAGGATAGTGTAATAAATAGTCGAAACGAAATATATTCGAGTTTCAGTCCAAAGTAATAATTTATTAAGGTGCAGCATTAATTAAAAATGAAACGTTATTTTGCAACAAATGTGTCATTTGTAAATTTTCAATTAATATTCCTTTATTAGAGATGGGCTTTGATGAACTCAACCTGAACCCAGCTGCAGAGGCAGACCTGAAAAATTTACGAGGGGAGGCTATAAAAATGAAATGCTATATTATACTTTACCATGATTTGCTGTTTACAGTGGGGAGGTGGAAATTACAGAGTTAGGGTATCACTTGTATCAAATTGTCCCCCCCCCCCTTATACGGAACCACCTTGTCGAGGTGGGGAGGCTGGAGGGCCTAAATGAAGTCGAAGGCTATGCTGACTGGAGTGGGACCGGTCGGACAGGCTAAGATGGAAGAATGCAGGATTAAGAGTTCCTGTCACGGGAGCCGAGGCAATTTGGAACTTTATATCCTTGTTTGTTGGCGGTCCGGGACATAGATTAAATTTAGGTTTTGACCGATGGATGAGCTTTACTCCTATAGTACTGTTCGCCATTAGGTAGTCGGGGATGAGCTGTATCTATATGGTACTGTCTTGTCTCTGACCGTAGATAGTGGTAAACGTGGCATTATCACTATACTGGTAGTGCTTTAGGCGGAACTAGTGGGTCTTGTCATATATATTTTCCTGTATCAAATTGTAGAAGTGACCCATCTCTTGGTCCCTATTAGACTGAGGTAGAGATTTCTATTAAAAATTCCAGGCTCCTAGCTACTTCACGTGAATAATTTTGGCAACCACAGACATCTTTTATTATTACAGAAAAACGGTGTAGAAGCTCCTTAACGAGCTGAGGATTGATACATTTTCAGGCGTTGCTTCTTGCATTCCATTGATTTTCGTGATTAAGCATAATAAGCCACAATTGGACAAAAATATTGGATTTCGAGGGATATTATCCTCTCCATTCTTTACATGAAACAGAGTATAGACCTAAGTACAGTAGACTCCCTCTTATCCAGCCCTTACGGGACTGGACCCCTGGCCGGATGAACGAAAGGCCGGTTAATCCGAAAATTGTGTCAGAAAATAAAAAAACGGCAAATGACAATATTAACTATCGTATTTTAATTAATAATTTGTTGTATAATCTTAATACTTGTTTACCTGCAAAGTCGCCATTTTTTAATAAACATCACATCAATCGCAGATGAGGCCTTTTGTTCAATGTATCTTACTGCAACATCAAAAGCTTCTTTTCTTCAATATGGCTATTTTTCCCTTCCACCTCTTCGTTCCCTTCTTGGCAGGGGCCAGGTTGGCTCAATGGGTAGCGCTCCAGGCTCGTAATCTGTAGTTTCCAGCTGGGTCAGCGTTGAGATTTATCTCCGCAAATTTCCCTGCACTGCCCATGGTCAGTTAGGGGACATCGATTGGCTTGGATAGCCAGCTGTCCGTAGGATGGGACGTTAAGCTGTAGCTCCTTGTGCAGGATAGTCACTCTGTGCACGTTAAAAAACACGCTGGATGGCCTTGATGAGAGGCTACCATCTGTCTCCCAACAGCTGTTCCAGTGGGTCTCCTCCCCCAACCTTCTCTGAGCCTTAAGGGTCCATGTGACCTGGCCATTTAGCCCATGTTGTGCAAAAAAAGTGCCGCTCAGAGATAAAACAACTCAACAACCTTCTTGGCAGACTGTAGTGATAATTTCGTCATCATTCAGTGTTTCATTTTCCAACTATTCATCGCCTTTTAGCCATGTTTTAATGTCTTCTTCAAGTGTGTCACATCCAGGCAGCAGTTTAAAGTCATTAAGCAGCGAAATATTGTGATTATCCGTAGTATCCTCGGCAGGCACAGGCTCATTCGATACTTTCATGTTGTCGTCTTTGATACTTTCTACACAGTTTCCAACTTCGGTCCAAAGCTTTCTCCATGATTTCACAAACGTTGTATGAGGCATTTCTACAAAAGTTCTTGCCAACATGTATATCACATACTTGATATTTATTGTTTTCAAAGCATTTAAAAGTCTTATTTCGTCATTTTCGTTTCGCAGTAGAATTTCTGAAAGAAAGTTTTCTCCTGTATCGGCTTTTTAAACTTACAAGCACTCCTTAATCCATTGTTTGCTCTACATATGTTACATTATGTTGCAAAAACATGGCTTTTATGTTGTCAGAAATGAGTTCGCTTGGGTGTGTTAGGGCATTGTCGAGAATGAGTAGGGCTTTTACAGGCATTTTAAGACTTGTCAAGTGGATTTTTTTTTTTTTACTTTTGAAACAAACTCTGTAAAGAACCACTCTTTAAACAAATACGGGTCTATCCAGTAAGATATTTGAGCTTTGTAGTAAACTGGCAGAGCAGCTAAATTTAAATGCTTGGGGTTTTGCTGATTTTCCAATTACAAAAAGGAAGTTTTCCCTACCTGCAGCATTTGTACTCACAGCCACAGTAATTCTTTCTTTGTTTTAAATCCTGATGCTGAGGTTTCTTGCGCTGTCATATACGTTTTCTTTGGAAGAAGTTTAAATTTAACCAGTCTCATCTATATTGTAGAATTGTTCTGCGCATAGGCCTTCTTCAATAAGCACTGAAAGTTTTTCTGAAAATTCCTTTTCTACTAAAGGATTAGCTGACAATTTCTCACCACAAACAACAAGGTAATGAACACCATGCTGTTTTTTTCCAGCGAGAAAGCCATCCCTCGCTTGCTGAAAAATCTCCCCATTATCGATTTTATAATGAAGGATTAATGCTTTTTCTTTCGAGATTGGCCCACTGATTGGCGTTCCTTTTCGACGCTCTTCTACGAACCATGACCAAAGTGCATCATCGACAATTTCATTTTTCGGCTTTTTAAGAGTGCACCGAGAAGAAAGCGTTTTTTCAGACTCAACTTGAGTGCAAAAATGAAAAGATTTTCTATTCCTTCTCCAGTCATTTACAGTGCTTTTACCAACACCTAATTCATCACAAATATGCTTTACCGGATCACCCTTGTCAATACGTTCTAACGCTTTTAATTACATCTCCATCGTAACGACATTACGCTTGCGTTTGCACCAACTCATTTTGTACCACACAATAATTAATAGATCACAACATACACTCCTGTACGCACAGTACACTGTAGTATTCACAAAGAGGAACTGAAGCAAATATGTACTGTACTATAAACAGAACACGGGACGACTTGCTTCCGCTTCTTGGAACAACTGGTTAATGATACCTTTAGCTACTGGTATCGGAGGCAGGTTGAGTGAGACCCGATAAGATAGAGTCTACTGTAATGTTAAAAATTATGCGCTTAAAGTTCTCTGTCTATTTAAAGATATCGGGAAAAAATCGAGTATTTGGAGGGAGATGGTGCTATCAATTTCAGTGACCTGAATGGCAAAACGAGACAGGGAATCCATTTAAAATCGGGGAGTCAGGCGGTAGTGAGCAAGGCTCATGATCTGCAGTTCCCAGGTTGAATTTACAACTATGAGAGCTTTCAGATAGGCAGGGGAAGCTAAACCCACACCCTGCCCTTGGTCAGGGACACCAATGCATTTGTTTTAGTTAGGAAATATATTTCAACACTGGAACAGATGGGACTCAAATCAGGGAATTTCCGATTATGAGATTGGCATGCTACCGACAGCCAAAATCCATCCCATTTACGGTTTTGCTGTAGTAGCATTCAGATCAAAAGATGAATTGCTTCACATTCCTCTGTCATTGTTTTTTGAAATTGCAGAGGATATACTCAACAACTATCATCGAGTTGAGATAGCCATTGTTCAATTAACAGATTTCCCTGTTGGCTGGGTGGTAAGAATATTCATGATACAAAACCCACTAGTTCTCTACTGGTAGTGCCACTGAGGCACTACCAGTAGAGTTGCCATGTTACCACTATCTACGGTCAGGGGCAAGACTATACCATATAGATACAGCTCATCCCCAACTATCTATGGCGAACAGTCTTATAGAAGGAAAGCTCATCCATCGGTCAAAACCTAGTGGTCAACTCTCTCTCCTCACACACACAACACCCCCTCTTTCACCTTATGCTGCTGGAACAAGGATTGGCTCAATTGGTAGCACATCAGACTCGCAATCTACTGTTATCACGTCGCAATTGTGACAAGGTTGAGATTTATATCCGTTAACCTTAAGCCTGCCCTCTGTGAGAAAAGTGGCACTCATGGGTTTGGAAAGGCCTCCGTCCATCAGATGGGAGGACCTTATCTGAAGGAGAGCCTTATCCTGTGCATGTTATAGAATATGTTGAATGGCCTTGACAGGGGGTATCCATCTGTCTCCTAACAGCTGTTGAGTGGATCTCCTTCCCTCAACATTCTATGAGACTTTGGGGTCCTTGTGACATGGCTATTTAGCCCTTTATATGCAAAAAATGCCACTAAGAGGTAAACCCTTGTAAGATCAGTCTGCATGCCATGGAGAGTGATTCCTATATCTAGTTATAGGTGGAAATGAACAATGCCATGAATTCAAGTGCTTTATGGTGAGAAATTTTTTTAGTACCATGTCAAATGCGGCATCATACTAACCGTGTTCAAACCAAAGCGAATTTTCTTTCTTTGTTTTTGCATTGAATGTATTTTATATCTTTTTCCTCACAAATTTCTCTGTTTTAGACCAGTCCCTGTCGTAGTACGCAGAATACAGCATACATTTATTCTTTCAGAGATAAAACACCCAACCCTTTGGGGCGGGGGTGGCTCAGTCGGTAGCGCGCCAGGCTTGTAATCTGTAGTTCCCAGGTTCGAGTCCCAGCTGGGTCAGCGTTGAGATTTATCTCCGCAAAATTCCCCGCCCTGCCCACGGTCAGTAGGGGACACCGATGGACTTGGAAAGGCCGCACTTTCAGAGATAAAACACCCAACCCTTTGGGGCGGGGGTGGCTCAGTCGGTAGCGCGCCAGGCTCGTAATCTGTAGTTCCCAGGTTCGAGTCCCAGCTGGTTCAGCGTTGAGATTTATCTCCGCAAAATTTCCCGGCCTGCCCATGGTCAGTAGGGGACACCGATGGACTTGGAAAGGCCGCCGTCCGTCGGATGGGACGTTAAGCCGTGGCCCCGTGTACGGGAGAGCCATACCCTGTGCACGTTAAAGAACACGCTGGATGGCCTTGACGGAGGCTACCATCTGTTTCCCAACAGCTGTTCCAGTGGGTCCCCTCCCCAACCTTCTCTGAGCCTTCGGGGTCCATGTGACCTGGCCATTTAGCCCATGGAGTGCAAAAAAGTGCCGCTCAGAGGTAAAACAACCCAACCGAACCCTTTACGCAGAAAACACCGAGTGGCTGTCAGTGGTAGTTATTGTAATTTTTTAAAGTTGCAAATGTTTTAAAGAAATTTCAACCACTATAATCGTAGTGATTGAGTGTCATTGAATAAGTTTTAGACTCATTTGCTACACCACTGTAGGATTATTTATTCACAATACTGAGGCTGTGTACAAAAGCAGACACTCGTCTGAACATGGACAAGGGGCTATATACAAACAACTGTACACTGCTAACATACACATTACACAAAAATGAGACACTACAATTGAAAGACCACGAGGTAAGAAGTTGTAGACTTACAGAAATGCCACTAGATTGTGCCAAAGTGAATCTGTCTTTCACATACGATTTGCCAGCTGTATTTCTTCCGTTTACATTTGATATGATTGGTCTTGTTGTCTCCAATCTTTCATTTATGAGTCACCCATAAGTTACGTAACTTTGTTTTTTTTCGAAATGCTATTTTGAAGATGTCAGTGCACTACCAAAATATTAGACAATTTCCTTGTTGTCCATTTGAATCTAACTTGGAACTCTGTAACGTCTATGCATTTAATGGGAAAACTGTGACTGAAGATAAATTAAAAATCTTAATCAAATATATTTAAATCTCAAAATCAAAATTTTTTCTTAGTATTTAATGGAAGCTGGAATATTTAACAATATATTATCTTGTTGTATTAAAAAAATTATATATATATTTATATAAATAAATACCTCCTCAAGCAGCTGCTTGCCACAGAGGTCTCAGGAGCCTGTCAGTTTAATACGGTATAGTAGAGGGATCTGTGAGGATGGCGGGTCCTCAGCAGATTTTTTATGCCAACTTCACGTTGTGTTCCCAGGTGGTCACCCATTCCAGGTACCAACCGCGCCCAAAGCTGCTTAATGGTCACCCATCCTAGATACCGACCGCGCCCAAAGCTGCTTAATGTCACCCATCCTAGACACCGACCGCGCCCAAAGCTGCTTAACTTCGGTGATCGGCCGAAAACCGGTGTTTTCAGTTTGGTACTGCGAATAATTGTTTAATATCGAAGTATCCATTATGCAAACTAATAAAATGTTTTAAGTTTTATGTAATTTCTGATTTCTAATGATAGGTATTGTGACATATTCCCCCCTCCATAATTCTTTAAATAATGAGCTAATGTTATTGAAAATCAAGATTTAAATAAATTTGATTTTGATCTTTTTTTGAGCAAAATTTTTTCATTATACACTTATTTTTAGAAGTTAGAGAGCTTCGAAAAACCCTTGACATAACTTGGAAATTCTCTAATATTTTTGGCAAGTCAGTATATTTCTACCTCTTGCAGTCGAAGAGCAAACGTTATCGTCGGCGTTCGGATCACAGTGAACGTTGAAAAATGGGTACACATCTGTAACTGACCGATAGAAATAACCTCATATTTCCCAAGTTATAAAACTCTGCTGATGTCCGAAGTTAATTTATATTTGTTAATTTAATTTCGGACACTCGGTACTGTTGGGATATTGAAAGTGTTCTCATGCAGTCTCTATCTGGTATAGTACAGGGCGTAACATTTAAACATTCAAGGATTTTTTTGTTGAAACAATATGTGGTCTGTTCCGATGGAATGAAGTAATAACAGCTATTCCTCCTATTGCGAAAAAGGGGATAAAAAATTTGCCATCTGACAATGCTTGTGATGATCCGTAGAAGAATATATAGTAACAGACATTTATCTACGATTTCAAATCCAACGCTGCTTTGATGCAATTTGAATAAATGTATGGCAAGTTCTACCGAATTATTTCTAATATATAACATGGCTTTTCTCACGCACAAAATGAGATGGCAAAGTTTGCATTCATTTCCTTATCGGTACCAAGATGGGAATGCAATGTTTATAGTACATTTGAAGTAATAAAATCCCACTTTGGAAGAATAGTCGTTATTCTATTGATCATTGCTAGCAACCCCTTATATATACCGCTCTATCAAAACATCGGAGAATTTCCATGTTAAGTCAATGAGAATCTAATTTCGATATTCTATAACTTTTAAAATATGCATTTAATGGGAAAATGTGACTGAAGATAAAGATACAATCAAATCTATTTAAAACTCTGTTTTTTAACAATATTCGTTCAGTATTTAAAGAGTTGTGGAAGCTGGAATATTTCGCAATAAATATATTGTTTTATAAAAAAAAACGTAATCTAATAATAAAATAACCATTCGCAAACTTCTAAATTGTATATTTATTTTATTAAATGGTTTGAAACAATGCTCATTATTTAAGTTTTAATAAATTTCCGAAGTTTCTGTCTTATGACGCATTACTGTTCTGAAATATTCCAACTTCCATAATTCTTTAAATACTGAACTAATATTGTTGAAAATCAGAGATTTAAATAGTTTTAATTGTGATCTTTAATTTATCTACAGTCACATTTTTCCATTAAAAGCCTATTTTAGAAGTTGCAGAATATCGAAGTTATATTCCCATTGACATAACTTGGAAATTTTCGAATATTTTGGTAGGGCAGTGTTGTTCAAAGTTACTTCATTCATTCCTCGATGCCGCACTGTCAATATCCCGTTGTTTTTCGTGACACAGCGATGTTTGTTTGCTCAGTGAAAACTACAATTTTAAAAGCTGTAGTAATTCGTGTCCTTACTATTCATGGTTACGCGTTTAATATTTCTAAACCCCAGCGTTACGTAATATCATGTGTGGTTCACTCTTTCATATTGCAGACGCCTGCTTTTCATTCGAAACTCTGTTGCCATACTTGTGAATTACAAACTGTACATTTGGCTGCATCAAAAAAATGAGGAGTGACAAGAATGAAGATTCACGAATGTTCCCAAGACAAAAAACGAGATGGAATTCTTACAAGGCAGTCTACTCCTATGTTTGGAGAACAAGGAAATTGTGATACCGATGAATATATTCGTCGAGTAGCCGATTGCATGTCGAGAGGCAGAACGTATCAAGGCTGAGCAACAAGAACGACAACGAGAATTGACAAGGCACTTGAGCCTGTAAAGATAAACTATTCTGCTTTATATACAGCGCAAAACGGAATGATCCTTTGCCCAACAGCTCAGCTCTTAGCACCATTCTCCAAAGGACTCGTTTCTTGAAAAGTTCGATCTCTGCCAAAGCTTAGTATGTAACACACAAGTATGCTTTAGAGTGCATTAGTGCTCTAAGCGAACGCACTCCCCACACCTCGATTCGTTCTTTGTCTAAAGGCCTAGTCACATGTTACTTTTGACGAACATTTAGATGCCCCATCAAAGTAGGAAAGAACACGATTTAAAATATTGCCCTTTAACCGTAAAATCCATTCCAAATGTTATACGGCTGTGAGTCTTTCATTTGCGCTCCCACTTGAATTTATTGTTCATTGAATATTACACTGCCTGTTGCTTTTGCATGCCATCTTATGTTTATGATTCTATCACTAAAGTATGGAAAATACAACCTAAAGTGTCTCCGTACAGTGGTCTACACAAACTCGATTTGGTATCACACGGTGGTGACGTAAATTACGTCACTACTATACTGAAAGGCAAAATAGAGTTTCAAGGAATGTGTGTGTGTGTGGTGATGTTGCCATCTGTGAATGACAGCAGGGAACAATATATTATTGAGGAATAGATGCGTTCATTTGGAGTAAAAGAAGAACAGTTAGAAAGTCAGCCTTCAAATTACTAACATCGCTTCGTATTTTATCAGAAATGTTGCTAGGAAAAATAGCAGCTAATTCAGTGCAAGGACTCTGCGATGCTGGCTGTTGTACAGCTGTTATCTAATAGTCAATACTTCATTAGAAAACAGTCAACAGTGCTTTGATGACTAAAAACGAAAAAATATATCATACAGTGAAGAAAAGACTGAAATAAACCGAAATACACGCTTCACGCAAAAGGTTTCTCACGCTGATAAAAGCTCGTTTGTGGAAAATAACCAGGGTTTTTTTGGTTATTTTGGCTTTTGTTGCAGGTTTCAGCTTTCCTAGCAAGGGAAACTAAGTTCTGCTATTTTACAGGCGAAACAAAATAACCTGCATATGTTGGTAACTGCATTTTCTTTGTAAAACAATAAACAGACAATCGATCTGGTGTGTTTACAGAATATATGTACTTTCTTTAGTTTACTGCTTAGTACTTACTATACATGGAGAGATCAGTTCACATACGATGAAATGACATCGAAAAACACATCGATCGAAATAATCATTTCAAAGGGCTTTATATTTGGCCAAAGAAAGGCAACAATAATTTATAATAAATATAATTCTAAATAACAGCACATTTAGAACTCAAAGAATGCCATAGGTTAGTATCGCTCAATGGCGAAACTTTGAAGCTCTTGAATCACTTCTGGAAGCATTCGCGGCGTAGTTGCAGTAACGTTAACGACTTGGAATATTTATGTGTTAATCATAGTTCTTTATACAAGCAAATTACAAAATGTGGTTTGAGTACAGAAATCATTATCATCATCATCCTCAAGGTATGGAAATGATTCCTTCTCAAGTAAAATTTATACAGTAAACATCTTTTGTTAGCTTTAAATCAGGCCCATCCAACCCAAATTCAGTGTAGAGTCACTAGAAAAAAAAAGGATATTCTTAAAGAGCCTCAGGAAACATTTTCTATTTAAAAACAAAAACATACATTTCTAATGAGTTAATAAATAAAATAAATAAATATTCCCTCCAGCAGCAGCTTGCCACAGAGGTCTGACAGAAACCTGTCAGTTTATACGCCATAGTAGACGGTCTGTGAGGAAGGTGGGATCTCAGAAGAGAGACAAAACAAACATCTGTGCCTTACCCTGGGATCGAACCCAGAGTCCCTTTGATCAGTAGCCAAGCACGCAAATCACTCGTCCATGGTGCGGCACTCTAATGAGTAAATTGAAGAGAAAATATTTTTAAATAATCAAGAAAATGCTTGATTAAAAAACAAAAACATTTTGAATGAGTTCTAAAAATCCTTTAGTTATGCACCCAAAAATGTTTAGTCAAAAATTGGAAGAAATGAGTCAAGTTCACTATATTATTTGTTTTATCAATTGAAAGTATTTTTGCAATGGGCCTTCTTAAGATAATATCAAATCCTTCTGAAACCACTGACAGTGAACACTAAAGAAATGGAACCAAATTGTTCAATATTATGTTAATTTCTCTTATGCAGATGTACTGAAGTAAACAATAATTCATCTCAAGAGCATCTGTCTTCGAAGTACTTTTGGTTCTATCATCACAGGTCAATGCAAATACTACTCTACTGAGATATGTTGCGTCGAATTTCTCCTTCGTTATTCAGGCATAAAATGTAATATTATGTGGTCCACGTTCGAAATGAACAGATACGATAGTAATTTGTGTGGTGATTTTAATACTAAACTCCACGAAATGCAAATTACTGGACTTGAACTCAAGTAAAAAATGCAGTCCAGTTACCAAAAGATGGCATTTGATTACGAAAATTCCATTTGAATAAGAATAATTCATTTGATTACGAAAATCCCTCTCGATTATGAAAATTCCATTTGATTACGAAAATTTCATTTGATTACGAAAAATTTTATCTCATTACGAAAATTTGATTTGCTCCCTTCTTATCAGTTATGTTTGTTTTCTGATACTAATGTAATGAGGTGAGCGATGTACATTGTACTCAAATCAATACAGATAAGAGTTTTCCTTAAGTACAACGAGGAAGGTAATGGTAATATCGATGCCCTTCCCACACAACCACAATATCCAATGAATATCCATCCATTAGATATCTAAGAGAACTATAAGATATCCATTAGCCATCTCTGATATCTTTTAGCTATATTTAGGATATTGGTGGTTGTGTGGGTTACTCTATGTCTTGTACGTAGTAATATTCCTTTCTTAAGGGTATGTCGCTAGTGATAGAGACACTAGTGAGAGAAACAGATTCTGTGTGAAACTGAAATAATACAATTTTGTTACTCATTGGTCATCGAGAAGTGACTAACTAGGGCCAGTGGCCGATGAAAAAACTATGTGGAACAGGCACGTGCTTCGAAGGATAGTATCACCAACCCACCGCTTGGGAACTTTAGAACTCTAACAATGATTGAGAGATCCAGAGAGAGAGGTACGAATAAGGGAACTACAACATAGCACCGGTTGCGATGGAAAGAATGTGAGAACGGTGACTTCCATATTGGTGTCATTGGTTCAACAGAAAGACAGAGAAAGGTCGACAGCTATGTTGTAGCTCAGGTAGACACGCACTGGCAGGTTGCACACTACAAGCAGCGAAAGGTGGGAAATAGGGAGCACAGGTTCGGGTAGGGAAAATGGTTCTGGGCTCACTTGAGAAGTTTGAAAGCTCTCTGGTTTGCCGCCGTGATGCGGGTCTTGTTCGACTCTCCCTGCAAAGACAAAAAGAGATACAATCAGCTAAAGGGTTCACAAAGTAATGTTTAAAATCAATACAGATTTCAAATATCAGTTTCAGGGATTATCGATGTTGAGACTAGAGCAGTGGTTCTCGTATGGCCCCACAAGGCAATTTAGGTTCAGAAAATTAAAATAATTGAAAGGAAATAAAGATTTACGATTCTTTTTTTGTATCATGCAAATCTACACAAAAGCATAATTTTCAGACAAGTGGTACATATTCAAACTTAAAACATTCGTAATTTAATTGTAAAAGTTTTTCCTTGAATCAAAACAATATAAAGTATGGTGGTTGTACATAGTCTATGCATATTGGATGATGATTGACCAATTATATGATAAAAAAAAGCTCTTATATTCTAATAGAAATTCCTTTTCTATTTTGAGTTTACCTTATAACTCTGTGCGGCGGGGGTGGCTCAGTCGGTAGCACACCAGGCTCGTAATCTGTAGTTACCAGGTTCGAGTCCCCGCTGGGTCAGCGTTGAGATTTTATCTCCGCAAAATTTTCCGCCCTGCTCACGGTCAGTAGGGGACACCGATGGGCTTGAAAAGGCCGTCGGATGGGACATTAAGCCATGACACTGTGTGCGGGAGAGCCATACCCTGTGCACGTTAAAGAACATGCTGGATTTCCTTGACGGGAGGCTACTATCTGTCTCCCAATAGCTGTTCCAGTGGGTCCCCTCCCCCAACCTTTTCTGAGCCTTCGGGGTCCATGTGACCTGGTCATTTAGCCCATGGTGTGCAAAAAAAGTGCCGCTCAGAGGTAAAACAACCCAACTTATAATTTTTCATTTTATTTAATTTCCAACCTTCATTTTATTTAATTTTAATGAAAGCAGCCACAGTGAATTATTCGTCACAAAAAATATCTCCTGAAAATAACTGGATAGACTATTCGGCTCATTTATGATGGGGCAAACACTTCATAAAAATAAATTAAGATGTCTATGGAGATTGAGCCAGTTTTCCTTACCATAGAGCAGAGGTGTCAAATATTATGCTCTAAACCAGGGTTTTCGCAATATTTTTCTTGGTGGTCCAAAAAAAATAGCTTTTTTCGAGACCCGCAAGGCTTGAAAAATGCAGAATGGCAACGGAATGCACTAAATAGGAAACAAATTTTTAGTATTCATACATTAGTTTAATTTAATATACACTGTTCGATATTGAAAGTACCCCACCGAGAAGGACATGTCGTACAAACTTGCAAATAGAATGGTGGGTGTGCGCAGTTGAGATATGCAAATGATGATAATCTGGAGCCAATGACGTATGTGGCTCAAGAGATAAATGGTGCAAGAAGGAATAGGGATGGTATTGTGTTTATGCGGGTGGAAGTCGTGCGAACGGTTAAAATTAGGTGGTTCCGCTTGGAAATTGTTCAGCAAAGGCCGAAAATGAATGGAAATAAATGGTTTATTGCCATTTGGATGCTTTCGAGAGAGGAAGAATTATAGACCTATGTGAAACTGGATGGACTACATGTTGTGTCGCTGTCCCTGTTCATCGGGATGCACGAACTGTTGGATGCTCTTGGCAACAGTGGTGAAATGAAGGTTCTAGCATGCATCGCAGAGGGAGTGGTGCTGTTCGACTAGATTGGATTGTTTCGGATTGTTTTACCTCTGAGCGGCACTTTTTTGCACACCATGGGCTAAATGGCCAGGTCACATGGCCCCCGAAGGCTCAGAGAAGGTTGGGGGAGGGGACCCACTGGAACAGCTGTTGGGAGACAGATGGTAGCCTCCTGTCAAGGCCATCCAGCGTGTTCTTTAACGTGCACAGGGTATGGCTCTCCCGCACACGGGGCCACGGCTTAACGTCCCATCCGACGGACGGCGGCCTTTCCAAGCCCATCGGTGTCCTCTACTGACCGTGGGCAGGGCGGGGAGTTTTGCAGAGATAAATCTCAACGCTGACCCAGCTGGGACTCGAACCTGGGAATTACAGATTACGAGCCTGGCACGCTACCGACTGAGCCATCCCCGCCCCGTGCTGTTCGACAGACATCAGCACAGCTTGATAGGTGCATTGTTCGACATGCTCGTTCGTCACCACAGAGCACTGCAGATGATATCCGACAGGCTGTGTCAGCAGCCATGAACGTCTCCATAATGACACGAACAGTAAACCGAAGGTTGCATGAGGCATACCTGCACTTTAGTCAACCGTTACTTCTACTGCCATTGACTGCAAACCATCACAATGCTCGTCTGGCTTGGTCTGAAGTCTTATGAACTGGGGTCACGAATGAAACACTATTGTGTTTAGTGATTAATACCATTTCTGTCTGGGTGCTGACAATCGACAGGTCCATGTATGGTGACAACCTGGAGAGAAGACGGATCCAGCTTTTGTTCGTAACTGGTAACGTCAGCCAGGCATAATTGTATGGGGTGCTATTGGATATGACAGCAGGTCACTCCTTGTCCATATCATGAGAACACTGACAGTAGCACAATACATTAGCGCAGTTCTGCAGCCCTTTTGCTACCGTTACTGGGAGGCAATGCAGCAGCCTATTTTCCAGCATGACAACGCCCATGTACACACTGCTAGGGTCTCCAGACGATGTAACATGTTCAAGTATTCCCATGGCCAGCACGATCTCCAGATTTATCCCCAATAGAAAATCTGTGCGAGCACATTGGACGACGTGTGCAATCCTATCACTGCCCGGTGTACAATCTCGATGAATTACGGGAGCAAGTCAATGTTGCTTGGTGTGCAATTCCTCAGGACCATATCCATCGACTGTATGACTCCATGCCACGGCAGCGCAATCACCTATTGAGGCAGTCACATTGTGCTGCATTATCTCATCTTCTATTACTGTAAGTGGCTGCAAATTAAATCATGGTATGCCAATATGTATTGTTGTGTGTGTACTACATTTTACCCCTATTCCCTCACTCCTTCTGGGTGGGACAATTTCAGTGTCGTGCAGTGTACGTGTATTTGTTACTTAATATATTTAGATTTTATTTCAACGAGTTATTCACAATTATGAGTGAAAAGTTCTGTGAAATAAAATTGGCGTAGATTCCAACATTCGCAAAAATATTTTGATTCCTTTCAACTTTCATTAAATGAAGTTATTTAATTATTCGTTTATTATAAATTCATTTAAGGCATGGATGCATTTCAGAATAAGAATTTTGTTGCATTTACTTACAGTATGGAAATTTAAAATCAAATTTAATGTGCTGATGACCTTTCCAAAGACTTCGTGGTCCAGCGGTTGAAAAAACCTGCTTTACGCCTGCCCATAATATTTATACGTTCTGGATAATGACCTGTGGTTGTTAACCAAAAATAAGTGGAAGAAATCGGAAATTGTGTTTACGGCAGCCATGGTATCAGTTACCGTTTCAAAATTGAAATAAATAATAGCAGAAAGGTTTTCCGGATTCCAGTTTTTTGTCCGTTAGTCCTCCGCAGAGCCGTATTTAGTTTCATGGCGCCTATGGCAAAAGAATCAGAAATGCTCCTTCTTATGACTGAAAGGTTGAGTTGGGTTGTTTTACCTCTGAGCGGCACTTTTTTGCACACCGTGGGCTAAATGGCCAGGTCACATGGACCCCGAAGGCTCAGAGAAGGTTGGGGGAGGGGACCCACTGGAACAGCTGTTGGGAGGGAAATGGTACCCTCCCGTCAAGGCCATCCAGCGTGTTCTTTAACGTGCACAGGGTATGGCTCTCCCGCACACGGAACCACGGCTTTACGTCCCATCCGACGGACGGCGGCATTTCCAAGCCCATCGGTGTCCCCTACTGACCGTGGGCAGGGCGGGGAATTTTTGCGGAGATAAATCTCAACGCTGACCCAGATGGGACTCGAACCTGGGAACTACAGATTACGAGCCTGGCGCGCTACCGACTGAGCCACCCCCGCCCCACTCACTAACTGAAATGTTGACTTTTAAAATACGAAAACATAGTAATGCTATGGTGTGGAATACAACAAAAAAGTTACATATAGATTGATAATGATTATTCTTGCACCTCTGAAACAATCATTGCACTAAGGAGAAGTTATATTATTTATTTCTCAAAAAAGTTATTTTTTTTCTTGCCTTTATGTTGTCAAAATAATTAATGGCATTATCATCAAAATTTGTTTCTTCAAATAAATCATTTTTAATGGATAAAATTGCTAATCCACTTAGTCTCTCTTAATTCATTGTAGATAATAACTATTTTTGATTTCTTTGAGTTTACCAAAACTTTTTCCCCACTCGATACTGTTACTGGTTGGGGGAAGGAAACCCACTGGGAAAATTTTAGCAGTCAGATGGAAGCCTTATGTCAAAGCCATCCAGCATGTTCTTTACGTGCACAGGGTATGGCTCTCCTCCACACGGAACCACGGCTCTATGACTCATCCGACGGAAGGCGGCCTTTCTCAAGAGAATCGGCGTCCTCTTTCTGACCAAATGGAATGTGGGAGTTTATCTCCACTAAACCCCCACCGTGGCTTAAGTGCGACTCGAACCTCGTAACTACAGATTACGAGCCTGGAAGCCGAAGAGCCAAAACATTATGACCACCTGTCTAATATGATATTGGTCTTCCATGTGTCACCAAAACAGCCCTTACCAGGCGAGACACGGACGCTACAAGATTTCTAAAGGTGTCTTGCAGTATCTGGTGCTAATACGTTACCAGCAGATCATTTAACTCTTGTAGGTTACGTGGTTGAGCCACTGCAGATCGGATATGCTGTTCTGGGGAATTTGGAGGTCCAAGACCTGGAAGTCTTCCTCATGTTCCGCGAACCATTCCTGAACAATCTAGGCTGAGTGGAATGCCGCATTATTTTGCTGAAAGAAGGCATAACTAGAGGGAAATACCGTTTTCAGGTACAAAGGATGTACCTGAAAGGATATACCGTTGCCTGAAAGGATGTATCTTGTCTGCAATGATGTTTAGGTAGGTGGTAAACGTCATAGCTTCCTGCATATAAATGACTGGACCCAGAGTTTCCCAGCAAAACTTTTCCCAAAGCATTACACTTCCTCCACCAGCTTGTTTTCATCCCACGGTGCCAACACTTCCCCAGCTAAACGGGCACATGTTCCTCGCCGTCCACATGGTGGAACAGGAAACGAGAATCATTGGACCTGACGACCTTCTTCCAATCATTCAAGGTCAAGTTTTGATGCTCACGTGCCGATTGTAGGCGCTTTCGACTGTGAACCGAGGTCAGCATGGGCACTCTGAACGGCCTGCAGCTACACAGCCCCATTTTCAGCAGGGTTCGATGTACTTGTGTGTTGTAACACATTACTCCCATCACTAGCATTCAAATTACGGGCGAGTTGTGCCACAGTATTCCTTCTGTTGGCTCGTACCATACGAGATAGCCTTCGCTCACCTCTAGCGTCGATGAGTCATGGTTTTTCCCTCCTCGGACCACATTTTGAAGATTCTAATCACGGCTGACCGTGAGCAACCCCATAAGACTTGCCGTCTCGGAAATGCTCTAACCCAGTCGTCTGGCCATTACAATTTGGCCTTTATCAAACTCACTTAAGTCCGCTGCCTTTCCCATCTGAAGGACAAGAATAACACTGATTAACAGAGCTCAGTATCAGGTGTTATTTATACCGTTTCATGACCTTAACACGCGCCATCGTTTACCTGCAGTTGCTTCGATTTGCATGAAGATCCGCTGGTCACAATGTTTTGGCTCTTCGGTGTATTTTCCTACGGGATATTAATAAAAATATTCCTACAGGAAAAAGATAATTGTTGCCATTTTCTGATCTTCCTTTTCCCTTTACTTCATCTGCTCACATTATGTAGAATGTCGAACAGTTACTCGAGATATATATATATAATTTCTCAGTTAGGATGAAGAGTTGTTGTTTGGGTTGTTTTACCTCTGAGCGGCACTTTTTTGCACACCATGGGCTAAATGGCTAGGTCACATGGACCCCGAAGGCTCAGAGAAGGTTGGGGGAGGGGACCCACTGGAACAGCTGTTGGGAGACAGATGGTAGCCTCCCGTCAAGGCCATCCAGCGTGTTCTTTAACGTGCACAGGGTATGGCTCTCCCGCACACGGGGCCACGGCTTAACGTCCCATCCGACGGACGGCGGCCTTTCCAAGCCCATCGGTGTCCCCTACTGACCGTGGGCAGGGCGGGGAATTTTGCGGAGATAAATCTCAACGCTGACCCAGCTGGGACTCGAACCTGGGAACTACAGATTACGAGCCTGGCGCGCTACCGACTGAGCCACCCCCGCCCAGTTAGGATGAAGACAAAAAAATATGTAGATTAATGTATATTTTTCCCTCGATGGTTATTACGAACTCTTCAGCCGTCAATTAATCATTTAGTGGATTTTCATCTTCCACAACTGGCAACATTGCCTTTAATCGATTTTTCTTTATTACATCACGATATTTACGTGTCGAATCTGTGTGCTAAGGGTTTGGGGGTGGCAGCAGGGGGTGATTCTAAAATACTAACCTTTAGTGCAGCGAAAATCGGAATATATACACTATGTTGAAAAAAGTGTCCGGACACTTCCATGTTATGTGAATGGAAAACCACTTTCAAAGCTTCCTAACAGTGAAAATAAACCTTTTACGCAAAAACTGTTTTTGGCGATAAATTGTAGATGTCACTCAAATCTCTCTAAATATATTTCCCGCAATATTCGTTTAATATTTAAAGAATCAATGGAAGTTGAAGCATTTATCTTCAACTTTTGACACTTGTGAAAAAAATACTTCAATAGATAAAACACAACTCTTATAACAATTTGTTCATTAGCATAAATTAAATATCTGAAGTTTGTATGACGATTTTTTAAGATTTTATCGATTTGGAGGCAATATGACAGTGTCGTCTGCTGTTAAATGGTCCCGCTTCAATGACTCTCTAAATATTGGTCGAAGATTGTTGAAAATTGACCCTTCACATTGCCTCCAAATCAATGAAATCTTAAAAAATCGTCATACCAAACTTCAGATATTTAATTTATGTTAGTGAACAAATTGTTATAAGAGTTGTGTTTTATCTATTGAAGTATTTTTTCACAAGTGTCAAAAGTTGAAGATAAATGCTTCAACTTCCATTGATTCTTTAAATATTAAACGAATATTGCGGGAAATATATTTAGAGAGATTTGAGTGACATCTACAATTTATCGCCAATAACAGTTTTTGCATAAAAGGTTTATTTTCAAAGTTAGGGAGCTTTGAAAGTGGTTTTCCATTCACATAACATGGATGTGTCCGGACACTTTTTTCAATATAGTGTAGATTGTATCTTAAAAGGTAGACCCGGGCAATGCCGAGACAGTTCTTCAGCTAGTTACTAATAGTGATAATTTTTTTTTTAATCATGCAATTTACCAAAGATTTCATATTGAGTCATGACCGCTGTCCTTGCAGATGTAATACGATGATTTTTTTGGTGCTGTCAAGTCCTAGTTGAAATTAAAACCTAAAAACTATGTGTACTATTTTTAATTTGTTGTTTTTATTGTTAAAAAAATACATTGTTTGAAAAGAAAATATACTTTTTGGTACCCTCACCTCTACGGTTTTGTAGAGTATCCTGAGTGGAAAGAAATAACGCCGAACAAAATATGGTTAAATAATTTTCACCAAACATGAAAATTCAAAATATACATTATTTTAGGCAACATCATCTTGCATTGAGATGTGGTGGACCTTGCGCCATCTATACTTCAGGAGAGGCAACTTTTTCCAATTGTTGCCAATGATTTAGATGTTAATTAGGAGGTAATGAGAGGTAATATTTGCTGAAGTCTATTTCTACAGGTGATTTGTGTATTTACTATGGATGACATTATCTGGAGAGTTGCGGGTTCGATTCCTGCCGAGTCAGAGATAATTTTTTTTTCAGATGTTTGCAATAATTGTTGAAAGTCTATTTCAACTGGTAATCTGTCTATTTACTGTGGATGGATCATTCTAATTCTAACTTGGGATGCAGAAATGGCAGGGCTCTGAAAATTTTCACTTAGAGGTAATCCAGGTCGTAGATTTCGGAAAAAAATCCGAAATTTTACCTTCAACGTGTCCTTCAAGGTCAAACCTTGATCTATGAGGTCTGCAGTCGTGAGAAATAGTGTCTGGGTGTGCTTGAGATTGTAGACCTAGAAACATTGACAAAAATCCAAAATTTCGGATCCGACGGTTCTTTCGAGCTCAAATCTCGATCTACTTCTGCTCGAGTGGGGCTAATTTGGTGCATCGGGCTATTTCTGGTTGTCGAGTTGGGTTGTTTTACCTCTGAGCGGCCCTTTTTTGCACACCATGTGCTAAATGGCCAGGTCACATGGACCCCGAAGGCTCAGAGAAGGTTGGGGGAGGGGAACCACTGGAACAGCTGTTGGGAGACCGATGGTAGCCTCCATCGCGTCAAGGCCATCCAGCATGTTCTTTAACGTGCACAGGGTATGGCTCTCCCGCACACGGAGCCACGGCTTTACGTCCCATCCGACGGACGGCGGCCTTTCCAAGCCCATCAGTGTCCCCTACTGACCGTGGGCAGGGCGGGGAATTTTTGCGGAGATAAATCTCAACGCTGACCCAGATGGGACTCGAACCTGGGAACTACAGATTACGAGCCTGGCGCGCTACCGACTGAGCCACCCCCGCCCCTTCTGGTTGTCGATCTCAGAAATATTAAATCAGAGTGCGTTCAAGGTCAAATTAGTGTCGGGGTGATGATTTAAAAATCAAGAAGCACCAAAGTCGCCGACTGATTTCCAGTTTAATATATATATCGCTGAAAACAGGATTTCGTTTCTCTCTACAATATGTCGAAGTGACTATTGCTAAAAAAAATTATAGATGCAACTTATCACTAAAATGCCAAAAAGACTGACCTTGAGGTTAATCCTATCGAGTTGATTGTTCTGATTTTCTATTTCGCTGCTCATATCGATGGCCATGTTGCGCAGGTTTCCGACCATTGTGTTCACTTGTTGCATGTTGTCTTCCATCTCGTCCTCTCGGGCATCATTTGTGATTCTGCCAAGAGAAAAGGAAATGATGGCAAAAATCTATTAACAAGCAAAACATTGAATAAGACGATTTTTTCTTTTTCTCACTTTGCCGTAATATATCTTAATAAAGGGGGGCATTATAAAAGAATGCCTATGTTTTAAAGTGTTAAATAAAATAAAAAATAAATACCCCCTCAAGCAGCTGCTTGCCACAGAGATCTGACAGGAGCCTGTCAGTTTATATGCCACAGTAGAAGGTCTGAGAGGATGGCAGGCCCTCAGCAGAATAAACGACACATACATCCATGCCTTACCCGGGACTCGAACCCGGGTCCCTTAGATCAGTAGCCAAGCGCGCTAACCACTCGGCCATGGGACGGCTTTTCAAAGTGTTATATTTTATTAAATAATTAAATAACAACCGTAACTGTGTGTACAAAATGTGAAGTATATATCAAACTTTCTTCCCTATGATGACATGGTGATGCTAATATATTTAATGTCTTAAATGCCAAATTCCTAAATCGTTGGATTGCCAGAGGTTCATTGATCTTGTGGCTCTAATTTGACACCACTGGATTTTTGGACATTAAAAGTATCGTTTATTCTGAAAAAAAAAATGCAGTTTACAGCATTTAAAGCAGTGGTTCTCAACCTTTTATGCTTCACGGAAGGTTTTTCTGGAAGTCATGGAAGTTAGGTTGGGTTGTTTTACCTCTGAGCGGCACTTTTTTGCACACCATGGGCTAAATGGCCAGATCACATGGACCCCGAAGGCTCAGAGAAGGTTGAAATCGAGGGGACCCACTGGAACAGCTGTTGGGAGACAGATGGTAGCCTCCCGTCAAGGCCATCCAGCGTGTTCTTTAAAGTGCACAGGGTATGGCTCTCCCGCACACGGGCCACGGCTTAACGTCCCATCGGACGGACGGCGGCCTTTCCAAGCCCATCGGTGTCCCCTACTGACCGTGGGCAGGGCGGGGAATTTTGCGGAGATAAATCTCAACGCTGACCCAGCAGGGACTCGAACCTGGGAACTATAGATTACGAGCCTGGCACGCTACCGACTGAGCCACCCCCGCCCCAAATCAATAGATATACGGCGATACAGTCGTATATCCATGGAAGTTAGGAAACTGCAATTTATGAGCAGGTCAGGTTGACCTCTTCATGACTTTCATATTGCTTTGCCTTACTTTTCCCATGTTTAGAATCTTTGTCCTCTGTGTTCCGATCATCTTGTGCACTGAACAAAGCAACTCTCTATAACGTTCTATAGAGTTCAGAAGAAATCATGCTTCAATCCAAATGTTTGCAATGTTTGAGTGTCGTGTTGTTGCAACACTCAAAAGACGATGATCTCCTCCTCCTGAAACACTCAAAAGACGATGATCTCCTCCTCCTGAAACACTCAAAAGACGATGATCTCCTCCTCCTGAAACACTCAAAAGACGATGATCTCCTCCTCCTGAAACACTCAAAAGACGATGATCTCCTCCTCCTGAAACACTAACTCAGCTCAAATGAAACTTCTAAGTGTGCAAGTACCAACAAACCTTTTTATTTTTCTCACATCATTTGTATTGTGTCAAACTGATAAAAAAAATGCAATGATTTATGCAAACACAAGATAAGCTTTCAACCGATTCACTTATTTAGGCAGACAACTTCCCAAGAATACGGACATATCATAATCAACTTACATGAGATGGGACTAAGTTTTCATTTATTTATGCAACTATGTTAAGGTTGGGTTGTTTTACCTCTGAGTGGCACTTTTTTTGCACACCATGGGCTAAATGTCCAGGTAAAAAGGACCCCGAAGGCTCAAAGAAGGTTGGGGGAGGGGACCCATTGGAACAGCTGTTGGGAGACAGACGGTAGCCTCCCGTCAAGGCCATCCAGCGTGTTCTTTAACGTGCACAGGGTATGGCTCTCCCGCACACGGGGCCACGGCTTAACGTCCCATCCGACGGACGGCGGCCTTTCCAAGCCCATCGGTGTCCCCTACTGACCGTGGGCAGGGCGGGGAATTTTGCGGAGATAAATCTCAACGCTGACCCAGCTTGGACTCGAACCTGGGAACTACAGATTACGAGCCTGGCGCGCTACCGACTGAGCCACCCCGCCCCGCAACACAGTGAGGTATTTAATATATAATTACAGTGAGGCGAATTTATTCTAATTTATTTTGCTCTACTCTTTTAGCACAAACAATGACATATGAGAATTGTAGTTTTTAACAATGCTCTAGTGTTAACAGAGGAGGAACTTGCAGTTAACTAGTCTCCGCAAAATTCCCCGCCCTGCCCACGGTCAGTAGGGTACACCGATGGGCTTGGAAAGGCCGCCGTCCGTCGGATGGGACGTTAAGCCGTGGCCCCGAGTGCGGGAGTGCCATACCCTGTGCACGTTAAAGAACACGCTGGATGGCCTTGACAGGAGGCTACCATCTGCCTCCCAACAGCTGTTCCAGTGGGTCCCCTCCCTCAACCTTCTCTGAGCCCAGGTTTTGACTTTGGGCTGTTCCCAGGTTCGAGACCTGGCCATTTAGCCCATGGTGTGCAAAAAAGTGCCGCTCAGAGGTAAAACAACCCAACCCAAATCCAGTTAACTAGTATTGAGACTGATTTTGTTACATGGCGCTGATTTCATATGCAAATGTACCTCACTGATAAGCAACCCACAATGATCAAATTTTGGCCACAGTGCATAGTTATACGTCTAGTGTTTTGTGAGTACAAACCATGTGATACGTTGCTGAGATCGACAGGTTTGCAAAAGGTATATCATTGCACTTTCCTATACTCAGTATTCTGAGTTACAAATTATAAAGATGCACAAAGCCAGAGGATTTAGCATTTCTCAAAAGGGCGAAACAACACATAGGAGTCGGACCCTCTGAAAGTGGTTGTAGTAAGTTAAAAAAGTGTAAAGTGCCCAGTTGACTACTTATATTATAAAAAAGTTCTGCACAGTGGCCAGTGGACGAAACCCTGCAACTCAGAGAATGGTAGTTAAAGCCAAGAAGGTGTCCCATTCGAATATCCACGACATCATCTGACACAATCCTGGCTTACACAGTACGTATAATTCCTGTGTCCCCAAGTTTCTGCCTCATCACGTAACGGAATGAAATACCAGTTGCTGCAAGCTGTATGACCTGGCAAAATAACAAGTGGAAAGATTTGGCCACATTAGATGAGGGATAAGTCTACCTAGACAATCGCAACAAGTCCCAGTCAATATGTTACTGACCAATTAATCAAACAGCTTATCACAAACGGTACAGAGAATGTGCCAAAAGTTTTCTCTAAGGTTTCATGGTCATTTCTTGGCACAGCTATAACAGGCAGTTGCAAATCTGTAGGGTGGAAGAGAATGCCAAAGTGAACTCCCTCTACTACCAGACAAACACCCTGCAACAAAAATATACCAGGACGAATTGCCTGCCTTGTATAATACGGGCATTGACATCATATGGTTTCATCAAGACAAAGCTTCTAGTCATACCTCAGTGTCTACATGGATGTATCTTCAATGGATGGCAGAGGGTTGGGTTGTTTTACCTCTGAGCAGCACTTTTTTGCACACCATGGGCTAAATGGCCAGGTCACATAGACCCCGAAGGCTCAGAGAAGGTTGGGGGAGGGGACCCACTGGAACAGCTGTTGGGAGACAGATGGTAGCCTCCCGTCAAGGCCATCCAGCGTGTTCTTTAACGTGCACAGGGTATGGCTCTCCCACACAAGGACCACGGCTTAACGTCCCATCCGACGGACGGCGGCCTTTCCAAGCCCATCGGTGTCTCCTATTGACCGTGGGCAGGACGGGGAATTTTGCGGAGATAAATATCAACGCTGACCCAGCTGGGACTCGAACCTGGGAACTATAGATTACGAGCCTGGCGCGCTACCGACTGAGCCACCCCCGCCCCCAGGATGGCAGAGGAAATCGGAATAAGCTCTACACAATTCGGGGATATTCCAGTGAAGTCACCAGATGCTACATCCATGACTTTTGTGTATTTGCACTCTTGACATGGACTCTGGTCTTTGGGGAAATGTCAACAGTAGTGTGTTGATGGATGCTTTGTAGGATGCACAGAGGATGTTTTGCAGAATACTACTTTGGAATACCACAGAATACTACTGTGGAAGGTACTCTGTAGGCAATTGTGTTACAATACGGACACCAAATCGACCATTTATGGATGGTAGAATAAAGATACATATATTATATTCTATAGGCCTCTGGAAACTGCCATGTAAAGCAATCGACCTCAGTGATCACTGACAAGTCCTTAAAACAGAAACGAGTAATCGTTCTTATCATTTTTTAAACAAGGTTCGAAAAGAGATATAATATATATATGTGCAGGGCCAAGGGAGCTATGCACCCCCCCCCCCTTTCAGAATTCTAGTAAAGATAACAGAGGCAAAAATATTAAACCTATTTATATTTCCTGCATTTTTCAAGAATTTTTTTAAAAATCTGCAAAACGGAGGAGAAAATGTTACACTGCATTGGAAAGCCAGTTGCAAAATTTTCCGGCTCGATTGTGTTAATTGCCACCACCACCCTCAATTGTTTCGTAGATCCAGGTCTGTATTTATTTATATAGTTTTTAGCACACTAGAGGAATTAAAACTAACTTCAATGCATAATACTTAGGAGAACACGAGTTTCTAATCAAGTCAGGTACATCTTGTCTTGTATTGGGTAATTCGGATAGTCGACTTATTTTTTCCGTACCTCTTTGTTTCTGGAGTGTAGAATTCTGTTGTGTTTTGATTCCTATGTTTTTGATTGGTTCTGAATTCCAATTTCAAATATTGTTCTGTTTCTCTCCACAAGCTAAAATATTTCGGGAGTGATTTATTATTCAATAAATATAACAATTAGGTAAAAACACAGTTCTGTTAACCCTTTCACGACTAGGGGAAACATTTTTCCCCATTTTAAAATTGGTGATTGTCGTATTTAATTATAACCTTATCTGCATTTTTTATACAGAATGTCAAAATAGAACGTATGCCGAACGCAATTACGTAAACGGGAACGTTTAGAAAACAAAAACAGAACTGTCAGGACGCATAATATATGTACTATGTGCAATGTCCATCTTTGCCTCACTACCAAAAGAAATTACTTCGCAGAATATCATAATTAGCACATCATTTTGTACAGTAATTTTATTTCATAATTTTGTATTATTTTAGTTAACATTTTGTTATAATAAACCAATAAATAAAAGATATTGCATAATAAGCCTAACTATAATTTGTGTTACCTTTATAGTCCATTGGGAAAAATATTTCCCATAAAATTCCAAAAAAAACTACACATTGTTATGTATTTTTCTTATGATTTTTATTTATTCTACGTCTAAACAAACTAAAATAAACAGTTACATACTAATATTTACTCTTAGAAACCTTATGGTCCTGAAAGGGTTAAACACGAAATATGGTCAAATTTTACTTTTACACAAATGGATTACAGTTAACACTTCCCAGAAATTCTTAACACACTTTGTTCGCAGGACCAATAAAAAACCGTAGTGACATACTTTGCAATACAGCCTCCCATTGGTCCAGCTCCATTGCGGTCATCCATCACTCGTGTAGGCTGGTTGTTGACTACTTTTCCATCTTCACTGGCTTTCCATGTGCTTGCATCCTCCTTGAAATCAGAAGATCTGAAAGGTCATAAATGAAAATTATTTAGTTTGGAGAGTTAAAGGTTAAAGCAATAATTGGGTTGGGTTGTTTTACCTCTGAGCTGCACTTTTTTGCACACCATGGGCTAAATGGCCAGGTCACATGGACCCCGAAGGCTCAGAGAAGGTTGGGGGAGGGGACCCACTGGAACAGCTGTTGGGAGACAGATGGTAGCCTCCCGTCAAGGCCATCCAGCGTGTTCTTTAACGTGCACAGGGTATGGCTCTCCCGCACACGGGGCCACGGCTTAACGTCCCATCCGACGGACGGCGGCCTTTCCAAGCCCATCGGTGTCCCCTACTGACCGTGGGCAGGGCGGGGAATTTTTGCGGAGATAAATCTCAACGCTGACCCAGCTGGGACTCGAACCTGGGAACTACAGATTACGAGCCTGGCGCGCTACCGACTGAGCCAACCCCGCCCCTAAAGCAATAATTGATCATCAACCAAATACAATAAAAAATCTAGCATTGGAGGAAACAGAAATGATTATCTTAGTTTAAGTCAGGAATTTTTCTCAGGATACCTACTAGGTGTGCTCAGGATACAGATTTATGTTCAAGATATCTAATTCTCTTTCTTCTCTAGAAGGAGAAAAGGGAGGTGGTGATGGCTCAGTCAGTAGTTCGCCAGGCTTACAATCTGCAGTTCCTATGTTCGAGTCATAATTGGATCAGCATTGAGAATTTGAGATCTGTCTCCTAACTGAAGTTCAGTGGGTCCCTTCCCAATCCTCCCCCAACCTTCACTGAAACCTTGGGGACCTGGTGGGTTGGGTTGTTTTACCTCTGAGCGGCACTTTTTTGCACACCATGGGCTAAATGGCCAGGTCACATGGACCCCGAAGGCTCAGAGAAGGTTGGGGGAGGGGACCCACTGGAACAGCTGTTGGGAGACAGATGGTAGCCTCCCGTCAAGGCCATCCAGCGTGTTCTTTAACGTGCACAGGTATGTCTCTCCCGCACACGGGACCACGGCTTAACGTCCCATCCGACGGACGGCGGTCTTTCCAAGCCCATCGGTGTCCCCTACTGACCGTGGGCAGGGAATTTTTGCGGAGATAAATCTCAACGCTGACCCAGCTGGGACTCGAACCTGGGAACTGCAGATTACGAGCCTGGCGCGCTACCGACTGAGCCACCCCCGCCCCAGGGGGCCTGGTGACTCGGCCGTTTAGACCACTGCCTCTCAAAGGTAAAATAACCCAACATAGCTCTCTGGGAGGGGCAGGTCAGTTGCTCCTAATGTAAACATCTTGACCACTACCCACTACCAGATAAATATCTATTGGGTTGGGTTGTTTTACCTCTGAGCGGCACTTTTTTGCACACCATGGGCTAAATGGCCAGGTCACATGGACCCCGAAGGCTCAGAGAAGGTTGGGGGAGGGGACCCACTGGAACAGCTGTTGGGAGACAGATGGTAGCCTCCCGTCAAGGCCATCCAACGTGTTCTTTAACGTGCACAGGTATGTCTCTCCCGCACACGGGACCACGGCTTAACGTCCCATCCGACGGACGGCGGTCTTTCCAAGCCCATCGGTGTCCCCTACTGACCGTGGGCAGGGCGGGGAATTTTTGCGGAGATAAATCTCAACGCTGACCCAGCTGGGACTCGAACCTGGGAACTGCAGATTACGAGCCTGGCGCGCTACCGACTGAGCCACCCCCGCCCCAGGGGGCCTGGTGACTCGGCCGTTTAGACCACTGCCTCTCAAAGGTAAAATAACCCAACATAGCTCTCTGGGAGGGGCAGGTCAGTTGCTCCTAATGTAAACATCTTGACCACTACCCCCTACCAGATAAATATCTAATTATTTGCGTTTTCAGTTGAGTGTTTACAGCATAAATTTGGCTCCCTCTAACTTTGAATGCCATCATTTCAAAATTTCGAAACGACATTGCATTGGTGCTGGTAAGTGGTATCAGTAGTATAAGAAAAAAAAAGATAAATTTTTAAAAATAGATAGAAATTACAGGTTTATATTTTGTTTAATACATCTTATAAAAATGCACAGTTTAAGCTCAGAAAATATATTTTTTTTATTTTTAATCAACTATTGGTAATGAGAAAAAGTATCCATGCCACCTTTACATGCATATTACTTCAAATACAGCTCTTTTAACAATCACATCAAAACATGTCATCTAATCCTTTGTAGGGATCACTAATCCTTTGTTGGGATCACTAATCCTTAATACCTATATTCAGCACACTGTCATTTCTGTTCATACAATGTTCAATTAATCCTCCGGTTTCAACTAACGAGTTTGAACTGATCCGTTCCCAAGGAATTATTTTGTAAAATCTTGAAATTCTTCCGAAAATTAACTTAAAAAGCTTTCTTTACATAGAAGGATTTTGGAAGCAATTACCCAGTAAGCACTCCTATTTATTTTTTCATTTGATTGTCTCTTTTTTGGTTCAATTCTTTTTCAATATTTATGAAATTGTATTAATCGTGGAATATACCTAAAGTGAAAGTGAAGCAGCAGTACTTTGCTTTCAGAACCACAGTCAATTGGAACAAAATACAAATACAGTTGAGACTAACACTCACTGGCTTTGTGGGCTCTCTCACAGTACCGGTCTGCCTGGTTGTAAATATCGGATATCATCTGCTCTTGCTCAGTTAGTAAGACTTCATATTTCCATCAAACTGCCTTTTGTGCTGGTGTAGGGAGTCCCTTATTGGAGAGGGGCGGGGGTGGCTCAGTCGGTAGCGCGCCAGGCTCGTAATCTGTAGTTCCCAGGTTCGAGTCCCAGCTGGGTCAGCGTTGAGATTTATCTCCGCAAAATTCCCCGCCCTGTCGACGGTCAGTAGGGGACACCGATGGGCTTGGAAAGTCCGCCGTCCGTCGGATGGGACGTTAAGCCGTGGCCCCGTGTGCGGGAGAGCCATACCCTGTGCACGTTAAAGAACACGCTGGATGGCCTTGACGGGAGGCTACCATCTGTCTCCCAACAGCTATTCCAGTGAGTCCCCTCCCCCAACCTTCTCTGAGCCTTCGGGGTCCATGTGACCTGGCCATTTAGCCCATGGTGTGCAAAAAAGTGCCGCTCAGAGGTAAAACAACCCAACCCAACCCTTATTGGAGGTTAATTTCACCAAAAACTTACAATACCTTGAACCTTGTCTTTTGTGCATAGACTTATTTATTATTATCGATCTTTTAGAATTATTGCTACATCTTTAACTTTGCAATCAGAAAACTTCGATCTTTTATGAATTTTTGCTAATGAATGAATGAGGTCTTCTATATGGAAACAAAGAGGGTTTCCTTAACCCGAAAATCCATCCTTTTTACGTTGGAAGATGCAAATGATGATGAAATAGACGTCTGTGCTATTTAATAAGACGAAACAATAATAATAATAAGGTAAAACTAAAGAAAGATTTGGGTTCTGCTGTTTTATCTCTGAGGATGCGTTTTGTGTGCACAATGAGGGTTTGACTCTCCTGCTCATGGGTCAATAGCATTATGTCCCATGTGAGAGATAGCAGATTTTCCAGGATCAATGGTATGCCCTTTCTCACTGAGGGTAGGATGGGGGGTTAGCAGAAAAATCTCAAAGCAGGCACACTAGAGATTGCAACCTGGGAAGTGCAGATAACGAGCCTGGCATGATAACAACTGATCCAAATCCCCTACTCCTCAAGAGAAATGAAATATAATGTGAGACTAAAGAGAGAACATTTGATGGAAAGGAAGAGGTGAGGAAGGAAAATGTCAAGGGGGCGTAGTATGAATGAAGGTGTGTGGTTCGGGGAAAAGGAGCAAATTCTGAAACTACAAGATGAGTATTTTATGGAAGGGAAGCAGCGTGGAAGAAAAAAGATAAAGAGTGTGTTGTGTGAATGAAGGTAGATGTGTTTTAGAGAAAAAGGGTTGGGTTGTTTTACCTCTGAGCGGCACTTTTTTGCACACCATGGGCTAAATGGCCAGGTCACATGGACCCCGAAGGCTCAGGGAAGGTTGGGGGAGGGGACCCACTGGAACAGCTGTTGGGAGACAGATGGTAGCCTCCCGTCAAGGCCATCCAGCGTGTTCTTTAACGTGCACAGGGTATGGCTCTCTCGCACACGTGGCCACGGCTTAACGTCCCATCCGACGGACGGCGGCCTTTCCAAGCCCATCGGTGTCCCCTACTGACCGTGGGCAGGGCGGGGAGTATTGCGGAGATAAATCTCAACGCTGAACCAGCTGGGACTCGAACCTGGGAACTACAGATTACGAGCCTGGCGCGCTACCGACTGAGCCACCCCCGCCCCGGATGTAGAAGAGTAAACGATAGAATAAACTATACGCAGTATGAATGTGCTCTCTGTGTTATATGAGAAAAAATCATGTTAAAATAAAGATAGATTTTATGATGTAACATCGAAGTGGATGTAATTTGAATCAAGTTTTCTCTAATTCTAGAAAAAAAAGATGTCTACTGTTAATAGAGGTATCTGCGATTCAGGGAAAAAACAGTAGCATAATACTAAAGACAGGTTATTTGGTGGAAGAGAAGAGTGTGCATTGTGCGAATTAAGATGCGTGTTATTATGGGGAAAAACAATAAAGGGTGAAGAAAGAGAAAGTATTTAATGAAGGGTAAAAATGTTCCCCCTGGCCGAGTGGTTTGCGCGCTTGGTTACTGATATAAGGGATCTGGGTTCGAGCCCCAGGTAAGGCATGGATTTTGTGTCGTTTTTCTGCTGAGGTCCTGCCATCCTCACATGCCATCCTCACAGTCCCTCTACTATGGCATATAAACTTTCAAGCTCCTGTCAGACCTCTGTGGCAAGCAGCTGCTTGAGGGGGGTAATAATTTTTATTTTTATTTTAAATGTGGAAGATAACATTGATATATGCATAGTGTAATGGCGAGGATATTAAAAAGCACAGTGTAAAAATGTATGTGTTCAAGAGATGAAGAAAGTTATTCAAAACAAAAGACAATGAATTTAATGGAAGGGAACAGGTTTGTACGTGAAGAATGATATTTGTGTTGTAAAGCGTATGGCTAGTGGTCTGTGCGATTCAAGAGAAAGGAACAATTAGAGAAGACTAAAGAGAAGATGTTTGAAGGAAGGGAAGAGATGCAGAAGGAAGCAACAAACGATGTGTAATGTTAATGGGTTGTTTTTTTTTTTCTTGATAAAGGATGAAGGAAGCACATTGTAAAGATAAACATTGATTCTTTATTGGCAGGCGAGAGGTATACATGAAAAGATCAAAGTATGGAAGGAGGCGTTTGTAATTTGGATTTGGGTTGGGTTGTTTTACCTCTGAGCGGCACTTTTTTGCACACCATGGGCTAAATGGCCAGGTCACATGGACCCCGAAGGCTCAGAGAAGGTTGGGGGAGGGGAACCACTGGAACAGCTGTTGGGAGACGGATGGTAGCCTCCCGTCAAGGCCATCCAGCGTGTTCTTTAACGTGCACAGGGTATGGCTCTACCGCACACGGGACCACGTCTTAACGTCCCATCCGACGGACGGCTGCCTTTCCAAGCCCATCGGTGTCTCCTACTGACAGTGGGCAGGGCGGGAAATTTTGCGGAGATAAATCTCAACGCTGACCCAGCTGGGACTCGAACCTGGGAACTGCAGATTACGAGCCTGGCGCGCTACCGACTGAGCCACCCCCGCCCCTTGTAATTTGGAAAAAAGAAAGTAAGATAAAATTTAATTGATGTACGGAAAAAGGACTGGAATAAAAGGATTCGATGCATGGAATTGGTATAATAGAGCTGGGGGATACACCTAGTACTTGTATATCAACCATGGAGTAGGAATTATTGGTTATGATGTAGAATTCAATATTAATAATATAAATAGACATCATTGCTAAAAACACTATTGTCAAATATTTATCATCAATATAAAAAACAAAGAAAATATTCGACTTAAAATAATAGATAACTAAAATTTTGAATAAAAGTTAATATAAAACAAATTTTGAATAAAATTAAATATAAAACACCTAGGAAAGTAAAAAATTTCACTTGGAATTTAAATTCCTTTTGTGGTTATTATATGTTATTAACAAAAGAAATATAATTTTAGTCAGTTTTAAAGTAACACATTACATTTAAAATTCATTGCAAGTCAAGTGTTAGAGAAGTAAAAACGAGTATATACACAGTCGTATCAGAATAATATGACCACCTATCATGGTATATGTATGGTAGGTGGTCATATTATTCTGATACGACTGTGTATGTACTGAGACCCGAGTTATGCAGATTCAATTTTAGAAATTTTATGCAAGGTGACTAATGCTTCAATTTACTTGGTAACTGTTTACAGTTAAGAAGTTTTTGATGCACCACATCTCATACAGCTCATCCCTTATCAAAATTTCTGTCATTCGGTTTGCATCTCTTGTGGTCCTCGCTTCTTGACTCCTTGCAGATTTTTTAACGTATTAGGGTCATTTACCTCCTTAATAGGTGTGATATAAGATTAAAAGACAGTTTACGGTGTTGTACTCCGGATTGTGTGTGGGGGGGCGGGAGTGGCTCAGTCGGTAGCGCGCCAGGCTCGTAATCTGTAGTTCCCAGGTTCGAGTCCCAACTGGGTCAGCGTTGAGATTTATCCCCGCAAAATTCCCCGCCCTGCACCCGGTCAGTAGGGGACACCGATGGGCTTGGAAAGGCCGCCGTCCGTCGGATAGGACGTTAAGCCGTGGTCCCGTGTGCGGGAGAGCCATACCCTGTGCACGTTAAAGAACATGCCGGATGGCTACCATCTATCTCCCAACAGCTGTTCCAGTGGGTTCCCTCCCCCAACCTTCTCTGAGCCTTCGGGGTCCATGTGACCTGGCCATTTAGCCCATGGTGTGCAAAAACGTGCCGCTCAGAGGTAAAATAACCCAACCCATATTGTGTGAAACTCTATTATTATGAACTAATAAAATAGAAATCCTGAATTAAGATAAGGATTATTAGTGCAATGTTGATTGTCCTCCGACAAAAAAAGGCTGCCAGCGATTTTTATTTATTACAACGGATTTTCTGCTAACACGGGTGGGATAAAAAAAAGAAAACTGTAAGAAAGGAACTAGACATTTTTATAGTCACAAAGATTTTTTAACTCAAGTTCGGAACCTAAAATTGTACCCACAATTATGTTATAATCACGTACATGATAAATGACCCTAATTGTCTAAAACGTTCATTGTTTTGCATTGTAATATTTTGTGGCCCCTCTGAAAGTTGGGTCGCTGTGCACTCCCATAGTTCCGTACCTGCTGTAAATGATAAATTGTTTACCAGAAAAGTGTTGGGGATTGATAAATCTTACTTGTTGCATGGGCAAACGCAGATGCCACAGCATTTCTCCATTCCTTCCAAGTTTTTCTCTGCTTCTTTCATGTCGGCATTGATTTTGTCCATGTCTTCCTCAATCTTGTCCAACTGCTCTGTAATATAATAAAAAAAAAGAGCTTCTATTGCTGTGATGAACTATAATTACGTACGAAATATACATTGTGATAGAAATACACGTTTTATGACGTTTGTAAACTGCACTACACTCCTATGACTCAAAATATTCCTTTTACATGAAAAGTCAGAAATTAGTGACAGGAATTAGATGACAGAATTTAGTCACGTGACACGAAGTTTGTCGGATCACTAATTTCTAAAAAAATAACCGATGCCACATATTTTTTCTGAATTCTGTAATCAATTATAGTGTTGGGATAATTTTTTGAGCGACTGTACACAAGATTTAGCTTAGTGCAGTTCCAGGATTTATTTTAGGGTTCCGAGAATTTAGTTTCAGGGAGGTGTCTGAGAAGAATTGAGTAGGATTTTCCAATCACTAAAAAACATGGACAGTAAATGTTAAAATGATATTCTATATGGAAAATAATTTTATACTTGTTTTTTAAATTTATTTTTAGTGTTGGACATATACTAGGGATTAAAATAAAATTATACAAAGACACCTGCTTTGGATTTCAAAGCATATAAACAGTTTTTAAGATGACTGTATTTTCGGGGAGGGGGAGATCTGGACACCCTAGGTATGTTCCTGGTTGGCCGATTGATCGATTGCTTTACTGATTTATTGATTGACTGATTGATTAATTGATCGATTGATCGCTTAGTTGTTTTCTTTCTTAAATGATCGATTGACTTATTGATCGATCGACCGATCATTGATTGATTGATTGGATCAGTGTTTTCTTTATGGTAACGCTATGTTTCTTCTGCAATCAAATACGAATTATTGCATATTTTTTTCCAACAAGAATTCGAGACACATGGTCCAACAAAGGATTTTTTTGTATGTGAATTTATTTATATCGAAAGCTTTACCAAAGTATAGAAATTAAGTAACACATAACTAACTAATCTATTTTATTGAAAACAATTAAATAGCATGCAAATGTGCTAGTTTTCTTGAGCAATATGTCTTGAGTCTGTGATTCTACATCTTTTGTAGCTCTCAAATATTGCGATTTTTGAGAGCTACAAGACAGTCTTTACAGTAAAGAATAAAAGAACTTATATTCTTTAATAAAGAATTTATATTCTTTATTGTAAAGCTTCGACTTGCTTCATTAAGTTACTATTTACCGAAATATTGGAATTTCAGGAAATTTCGATAGTTTATGGGGACAATGGGACAAAATCGTTTAAATTGGGACTGTCCCGGAATATTCGGGACTCTTGGTCATCATACCTATGATACATCCTACAGCAAAAGTTTCATTTTGCATATTCAAGCAGTTGTCTTTATTCAAAGAAATCAAAAAAATATGCAAAAAAAAATACATATAGAACAAACAAGGTACAAACTTGTTATGATGGAATCTCATTAATTTCCCATCCCCATTTTCCTCCCCTTTTGGTGAGAGAAAGACCCTTCCAATTTTGGGGCGGGGGTGGCTCAGTCGGTAGCGCGCCAGGCTCGTAATCTGTAGGTCCCAGGTTCGAGTCCCAGCTGGGTCAGAGTTGAGATTTATCTCCGCAAAATTCTCCGCCTTGCCCACGGTCAGTAGGGGACACCGATGGGCTTGGAAAGGCCGCCGTCCGTCGGATGGGACATTAAGCCGTGGTTCCGTGTATGGGAGAGCCATACCCTGTGCACGTTAAAGAACACGCTGGATGGCTTTGATGGGAAACTACCATCTCTCTTCCAACAGCTGTTCCAATGGGTCTCCCTCAACCTTCTCTGAGCCTTCGGGGTCCATGTGACCTGGCCATTTAGCCCATGGTGTGGAAAAAAGTGCCGCTCAGAGGTAAAACAACCCAACCCAACCTTCCAATTTTCATTTTGTGGTCCTCTTATGGCTCCAATCGAAGAGCTGTTCCAGAGAATTTTCGATTTGGGAAAACATTTGATGCTTCTCACACATAATCTGATGAAAGATGAGTCATGTTAACCTTTGGACACATCGGTGCTTCAAAACACGTTTTGCATTCAGAAACGGCGAAATACTCTTTTTATTCTACCTTCCCCCCTTCTCGCAAATGACTGCCCCCACTTTGTTTTTCTCTCTGCATGTGGTCAGCAATAGTCCTAGCTCCTAAACTTTTCCGAGACCAAGAACAGCTGTACCCACCATAACCAAAAGGTTAGCACGAGGAATATTAAGTCCAAACCATAAAACTGAATCGTCGTGCAAAGGTGTGAAGACAACGTATCCGAAACGACCATATTTTGAGGGATACCAGTTTTCAGATTCTAGCTTTGAATATCTAAAATAATACTAGAAGTTTCAATCTTGATAGCTTAATATCATAATCATTTTACTCTGTGAATACGTAGGGCAGGAACAAAATTGAAATAATTGATTAAAAATAATTTTTTCATCTAAAATTGTTATCTATGTCCTCTGTTTGGTCCCAATAATAGGAAGATATCTGTGGTGAGGTAAAGTGTCCCGGCGAAATCATCTGTTCATTTGAGTAATACCACAGATAGCTAGGGTTGGGTTGTTTTACCTCTGAGCGGCACTTTTTTGCACACAATGGGCTAAATGGCCAGGTCACATGGACCCCGAATGCTCAGAGAAGGTTGGGGGAGGGGACCCACTGGAACAGCTGTTGGGAGATAGATGGTAGCCTCCCGTCAAGGCCATCCAGCGTGCTTTTAACGTGCACAGGGTACGGCGCTGCCGTATACGGAGCCACGGCTTAACGTCCCATCCGACGGACGGCGGTCTTTCCAAGCCCATCGGTGTCCCCTACTGACCGTGGGCAGGGCGGGGAATTTTGCAGAGATAAATCTCAACGCTGACCCAGCTGGGACTCGAACCTGGGAACTACAGATTACGAGCCTGATGCGCTACCGACTGAGCCACCCCCGCCCCAGATAGCTAGATGATGTTACTCTGAAGTGTCAGGAGTTTGAGGTGATCCATTAATTAGGGATTTTCGTCAGTATTTATTTTTCAATTACCCAATAGAATAATGGTTCATTTCAGCTAAGTATGAAAATCAAAGTATTGAAAACTGTTACAAATTGCTAATAATTGCATGTAAATATTTTAGGGAGAGTAAAAAAAATCATTTTAAGTGTTTTAAAGAGACATCCACTGACAACGCTCCAATCCTTTCATATACATCGGATTTCAAGTCCAAGTAAGATATATATATATATCGTCTTTTGTGGAACATTCGATATTTCGGCATTTGGACTTGGAATCGTCTCACTGATAAGCAGAAGAAACAAAATGTTGGTGGCACTTACCTCCTTGGTCGTCAAGGGCGACGAGGGTGTCAATGCCAGCTTGTTTGCTCTGCAAGAAAAAAGAAATTAGAATCAGGAGAATTCCGACTTTTAACTGTGAACAGCACTTTGAACACACAATGGGCTAAATGCCAAGATCACAAAGTTCCAAAAACTCACAGTTAAAAATTCAGGAGAGAAATTACAAAGAAAGTTGGCATTTCGTCATCAGTTGCAAAAATTAAAAATGTGGTGGTTTTTAAGAGAAAAAAATCAATCTTTTACTGTTTGATAGGTACAGTCGCTCAAAAAAGTATCCGAACACCATGGTTGATTACAGAATTCAGAAAAAATATCTGGCAACGATTTTTTTAGAAATTAGTGATCTGGCAACCTTCGTGTCACGTGACACGAAGGTCGCCAGATCACTAATTTCTAAAAAAATCGTTGCCATATATTTTTTTTTGAATTCTGTAATCAACCATAGTGTTCGGATACTTTTTTGAGCGACTGTACTAATGAAATATTAGGTTTTGCATTTTGCGAGTCTTCCAATAGCGTTAATTTCCTCTGTTAAAAGACATTAAAGAAGGAAAATTGAACTTTCGTCATAAAAGTTTGAGTACTTTATGCGATTACTATTACAAAAGATGTATTTATGCTAAAAATCTGAAATTTGTGTAGTTGAGTGTGATGGCTTAGATCAGTGTCCAACCTGCGGTTTAGGGGCGGGGGTGGCTCAGTCGGTAGCGTAATCTGCAGTTCCCAGGTTCGAGTCCCAGCTAGGTCAGCGTTGAGATTTATCTCTGCAAAATTCCCCGCCTTGCCTACGGTCAGTAGGGGACACCGATGGGCTTGGTAAAGGCCGACGTCCGTCGGATGGGACGTTAAGCCGTGGCCCCGTGTGCGGGAGAGCCATACCCTGTGCACGTTAAAGAACACGCTGGATGGCCTTGACGGGAGGCTACCATCTGTCTCCCAACAGCTGTTCCAGTGGATCCCCTCCCCCAACCTTCTCTGAGCCTTCGGGGTCCATGTGACCTGGCCATTTAGCCCATGGTGTGCAAAAAAGTGCCGCTCAGAGTAAAACAACACAACCTGCGGTATATATACTTATTCTGGATCGTTTTTTTCCAGTTTTTTGACCAAACATTTTTAGGTACATAAATAACTAAACGATTTGCCAATTCATAGTACTCATTAAAATGTTTATTTTTGTTTTCCAATCAAGATATTTTCTTCATTCCTTAAAAATTATACTTATTGTTTTCCAATTCATTACTCATTAGAAATGTATGTTTTAATTTTTAAGTAAAAAATATTTCTTGAGGCTCTTTAAGAATGTAGTTTTTTCCTAATGGCTGTTCACTAAGTTTGAGTCGCACGGACCTGGTTTAGAGATTTATATTGATTGCTGCGATTTTTTTCCCTTAGTTCCTGGAGGACGGCGAAAGGAACTTTTTCTTTTGAAAAGTCAATATAAAATTATTCTTTTGGGTTCGACAGATGCTAGCGGAATATCATGATTAAAAAATTTCTAATATTCCTACAATTTTAATCCCCGCTATAAAAGGCTCTAATTTTGGAAAATTTAAAAACGTTAAAACAAATATTATAGACGATCAATTCTTTTCAAGGGATTTGAAATGTAAAGTTTGGTGGTCAAGGAGTTTACATTGAAAGAGCCAAAAGTTACCTTATATCCACATCACCAAAGTGAGTGGGGGGGGGGGGGAGAGAAACATATCTTTACTGTTTTAATGGATAAAGAAAAAATTATTTTTGGACTAAGTAGAAGCTAATACAATGTGATTCACATTTTCCAAGTCCCAAACTAGTTCGAATTTATACAGTTTGAGAACGCTAAATTCAAAATATTATAAGCTTCGTTGTCTGTAAAGAAGAGTATTTTATATTCATCAGAGGAGATTTGTCTCCCTAGTTTATTTTTTTCACGGTGTAGGCGAAACGGAAACTTTAGATTACTATTGAACCCGAAAGCTACCAAGCTCTAAACCATTGTTCTTTGAGCTGGGGTGTCCGCACCCCCAGAGGGTGCGGACACCCCAGCTCATTTTATTTATTTTCAAAGATAAACCAAGTAAGGAAACCTGTAAACAGGGTTCAAGGTTTCCATACGTGGCTGCAAGGGGTACGGAACTTATAAAAGATTAAGAACCACTTTTCTAAGTTATCTGTGCTGGTTGAAGTAAGAGCCCAACTGGGTCCTTGAATTACTAGACTATAGTCCCTACATTAAGGATATTAATTAGCATTTGTTCACTGTGCTAAAAGCGATTTTTATTATGGTTAAAAAAGCAATGATATAAAAATATGTACACTTCTTCATTGGATTGGATTGTTTTACCTCTGAGTGGCACTTTTTGCCCACATGGGCTAAATGGCCAGGTCACATGGACCCCGAAGGCTCAGAGAAGGTTGGGGGAGGGGACCCACTGGAACAGCTGTTGGGAGACAGATCGTAGCCTCCCGTCAAGGCCATCCAGCGTGTTCTTTAACGTGAACAGGGTATGGCTCTCCCACACACGAGACCACGGCTTAACGTCCCATCCGACGGACGGCGGCCTTTTCAAGCCCATCGGTGTCCCCTACTGACCGTGGGCAGGGCGGGGAAATTTTGCGGAGATAAATCTCAACGCTGACCCAGATGGGCTCGAACCTGGGAACTACAGATTACGAGCCTGACGCGCTACCGACTGAGCCACCCCCGCCCCACACTTCTTCATTGACCTCGCATTTTATAGAGTTAGTTAAAAACCTTTTACTGGTAATCTGAGTATTAATAATGGAATTACTGAATCAGTGGAGGGAGGGGGTTAAATCATTGCTTGCCTAGAGCATCAGGATATTTAAAACACTTCTGAGCATATCCAATGTTACTTTGAAGCATATAGCTTCTTCAGGATGAAGGCAAATCTCGGAATAGTTGGGGGCGGGGGTGGCTCAGTCGGTAGCGCGCCAGGCTCGTAATCTGTAGTTCCCAGGTTCGAGTCCCAGCTGGGTCAGCGTTGAAGTTTATCTCCGCAAAATTTCCCCGCCCTGCTCACGGTCAGTAGGGGACACCGATGGGCTTGAAATGGCCGCCGTCCGTCGGATGGGACGTTAAGCCGTGGCCCCGTGTGCGGGAGAGCCATACCCTGTGCACGTTAAAGAACACGCTGGATGGCCTTGACGGGAGGCTACCATCTGTCTTCCAACAGCTGTTCCAGTAGGTCCCCTCCCCCCAACCTTCTCTGAGCCTTCGGGGTCCTTGTGACCTGGCCGTTTAAAAAGTGCCGCTCAGAGGTAAAACAATCCAATCCAATCGGAATAGTTGTAGGGGATCAACGCTACAGCATTTCGAAATGCATTATTAGGAATGTTTCCAAGGCACATTAGGTACGGCAGAATAAACGTTAGGAACAAAGATCATTCAGCGCAGCATCCAGGACGACAATTTTATGTCAATGTCGTTCTTCTTACCTTCCTCTTTCCAATTTTCTTAATAAATTGAAATTTACACTGCTTTTAATAAAATGCCATTAAATCTAATAAAGGCTCGTTGTTTCTCTTACTGCTAAGAAAATGAAAAAAAAAACAGAATTCAAAGATATACGATAAATTTTAATGAGGTGAAATTTTAAAAAACTATGTCTTTGAATTTGCTGAAATTTGTATGCAGGGTAGGAATGTAGCAATTAGAGATGGGTTGGGGTCAAAATTTCGAGCCCCAATTAGAGAGGAAAAATGTCCTGACTCATCGTGAAACCTGTTACAAACACACATGGGCAAAATTATTTTTTAAATTCTCGATATTGTAGATTATTACAGACTAAAAAATTATAATTATATGATGATGAAACTAAAATCTTAATGTTAATTAGAACGAAAACTAGAAATAATTCTTAGAATAGATACTGTCATAAACGCCAGAGCCTTTCATTAATGGGATAAAAATACATAATGAAAATTAAAAAATGAATGGTGCACAGTTTTAATTACTCAAGAGTGATTACATTTTTTAAATCATATTTTAAACAGAAGCTGTTTTTTTTTCCACAATTACCAGTAAATATCCAAATTTTGAATCGTGACTCAAGTTTTAGTCCTTCTTCAATACTTATTATGAACTATGTGATACAGTCAACAATCTTTAACGCATTTCTTTTGAAGTGCGGATTTCATTTGACAGGTCTTGCAAAACGTATTATATGAGCTACTGGTTTCAGTTGACATCATTTCAAATATTTCCTATAAACATCGTGTTAATGGACAACATTTTAGAAAATTCCCATCCTAAGTGGTTAGGAATATCCTGCAGAAAATTTTGGTTACTAGTTACAACGAACATTACATCATTTAAAAGCTCATTTTTAGAAATCTGCCAAAGCAGGCGAAAACGTCATAGACTACAATTTCTAAAAGAACACAAAAATTAACATCATGAATCGATTAGTAAGAAAAGCAAATTTGAAAGGTGATAATAGAGGAATCCTCACCTCCTCGCATAAGGTCATCATCCGCCTCGTTGACTCGAGAGACTGTCAGAAGGAAAAAAGAAAAAACAAATAAGTGTAAGTGTAATATTTTGAACTGTTTAGGATATCTGCATAAAATTTAAATAAACAGTTGCCACATTTTATAGCAAAAATATTCACTAATATATATTAAAACTATTTTAATAATGATAATAAATTATTCTTATTTATACATTTGACCATTTGTCTTTATTCATTTATCCACAAGACTCTCTAGACTAGGGGTTCTCAACGTGGGGTACGCGGTAAAAAATTTTGGGATACACCGTGAGAGCTCAAAAGTCACTAGATCTAGTAACAAAGTCGCTAAGTTGGCAACACTGCTGTGCAAAAATGTATTTTTTTGTGTTTATTGATATACATAATTTATGAATACAAAATTTAATGTATATATATATATGTTTTATTTTATTCCCATTGTTATATTATAACTATAGTTTTATCTATCTATACAAGGGGTACGCCAGTTACATACACATTTCCAGGGGGTACGTGAAGCATAAAAGGTTGAGAACCACTGATATATATGTTTTATTTTATTCCCATTGTTATACTATAACTATAGTTTTATCTATCTATACAAGGAGTACGCCAGTTACATACACATTTCCAAGGGGGTACGTGAAGCATAAAAGGTTGAGAACCACTGATATATATGTTTTATTTTATTCCCATTGGTATACTATAACTATAGTTTTATCTATCTATACAAGGGGTATGCCAGTTACATACACATTTCCAGGGGGTACGTGAAGCATAAAAGGTTGAGAATCACTGATATATATGTTTTGTTTTATTCCCATTGTTATACTATAACTATAGTTTTATCTATCTATACAAGGGGGACGCCAGTTACATATACATTTCCAGGGGATACGTGAAGCATAAAAGGTTGAGAACCACTGATATATATGTTTTATTTTATTCCCATTGTTATACTATAACTATAGTTTTATCTATCTGTACAAGGGGTACGCCAGTTACATACACATTTCCAGGGGGTACGTGAAGCATAAAAGGTTGAGAACCACTGATATATATGTTTTATTTTATTCCCATTGTTATACTATAACAATAGTTTTATCTCTCTATACAAATGGTACGTCAGTTACATACACATTTCCAGGGGGTACGTGAAGCATAAAAGTTTGAGGACCACTGATATATATGTTTTATTTTATTCCCATTGGTATACTATAACTATAGTTTTATCTATCTATACAAGGGGTACGCCAGTTACATACACATTTCCAGGGGATACGTGAAGCATAAAAGGTTGAGAACCATTGCCCTAGACCATCTACAAAAAAAAAATCAATAAAGTGGGGGCGGACAAGTGATTCGAGTGAAGGGGGGGACGCTGTTCCGGTATAAAAGTTTGCCACCGTTTTATTTGAGTTTAAAAATTTTCTTGAAAAATAGGTATAATATTTTTTTCGCCTTCATTAGGTTACTAGCATTCTCAAAAAGAGGCGGGGATATTCCAATATAGGAATATATACATATATATGTCCATCTGTTACCGTTTATATATATATATTGGTACTCAAAAGTATTGCATGACAAAAAGGATGTTAGCAGAAAGCCAACCTCGAAGTTCTATCACTTCTAGAATAAACGTTTTAGGGGGAAAATGCAACTGAAGATAAAATCTGAATATAAACTGCCTAAAAACTGTCTAAAAAGTGTCTCCCGCAGTTCCTCTTTAAAGAACTTCAGAAGTCGGATTATTTAACAGCAGCTAAGGCAGGATTAAGAATTTTTTTGGGCCCGGCCAAATTTAAAAATTCCCCCCCCCCTCCACCCCCTTGATCAATGCCAAACTATTTAACAAACTGGGCCAAATTTGGTGCATGAACAACTACGCGTAACAATAATAAAAAAGTAAAAAATTAAATTCTTTGCTATGAGAGAGAGGAAAAGATTTGAGAGATTTGCTTAGGGTGAGCAGATGTCCCCGGATGAAAAGTTCTCTCCCGACAAATGTCCCCGGTATTTATTTTTAAGTATTATTTTAAATATTAAATTAGTTACAGAGTGTGAGCAGCTCTTTTAGTAATACAGTAGTAGTAGTAGTAGCGACATAAAAAATTGATTCAATGCGATTTAATCGCTTAAAAAATCGATAATATGCAGGAGAGTGAAAAACAGAGGGTAGAAGTGATAACTGAAAGTCGTTAATTGCGAATCCTCAAACTAAGGTGACCAGATGTCCCCAAAATCCAGGAATGTCTGGTCATTCAAGTTGACAGCTCGCAATTGGGTTGGGTTGTGTTGGGTTGTTTTACCTCTGAGCGGCACTTTTTGCACACCATGGGCTAAATGGCCAGGTCACATGGACCCCGAAGGCTCAGAGAAGGTTGGGGGAGGGGACCCACTGGAACAGCTCTTGGGAGACAGATGGTAGCTTCCCGCCACGGTCATCCAGCGTGTTCTTTAACGTGCACAGGGTATGGCTCTCCCGCACACGGGGCCACGGCTTAACGTTCCATCCGACGGACGGTCGCCTTTCCAAGCCCATCGGTGTCCCCTACTGACCGTGGGCAGGGCGGGGAATTTTTGAGGAGATAAATCTCAACGCTGACCCAGCTGGGACTCGAACCTGGGAACTACAGATTACGAGCCTGGCGCGCTACGACTGAGCCACCCCCGCCCCCAGCTCGCAACTGAATTCAAACTCAATTTTCAACAGTCTTCAGATCTTTTCTGCAAATCAGGTCACCTTAGATTTACTAAATAAAATAGTTTTTCTCATTTTTTTTATGTTTTTTTAAATTACAATTTTACTTATAAATTGAAAAAATCAATATTTTTACATGATTAAAAATATTAATTTTTAAGGGGATGCAGATGCTTTGAAGCTAGTGTTATCTACGGTTAGTTAATCTGGTTATCTAGTGTATTAAGTATCCCATAGAGATAAGAGACATTTATGCGGGATAGAAGGTTTCATTATCTTCAAATTTGTAATTTTTTTCATCTCTCTGCTTTTTCGCTCTTTCATTGGACTATTTCTCAAAAATTTTCAATATTTCACTCCTTAAAAGTGAGGCCCTCCTTGAGGATGTGGATCTGGCCATTATGTTAATCCGGCCCTGAGGTATCAATGACAGTTAAAGGAATTTAGCTCAGAAATCATTTAAAACTTCATTAATATTAACTTCAAAACGTTTAATAAGTGCCCATTGTATGAATGAATAAATAAGTTGCTTAAAGGAAAATTTAGGCCTATTAAGTCTCACATTACATATATGTTTATTGCAGAAGTGTGTACTTTTGTTATCATTATTCGTCATAGAAAGTATGGGCGGAACGCAAACGGCGAGCCGCTAGGTGGCGTTGGAAATGGTATAAAAGGGTGCCTGGTGTCTTCGCAAATGTGCGTCGGTCCCTATCCCGCAGGTGTGAAGCCTGCATTACAGCTGGCGGCAGCTCTTTTGAGCAATTTCTTTGAGCATGTACCTCAATTATATTCCTGTTAATAAAATGTTTTCTGAAGTATCTCCTCTCCTTCTTGTGTTCATTCTTTAAATGTGACAGTGGAAAACTACCTTTTAACTTCTCACCGCTTGCGTTCCGCCCATACTTTCTATGACGAATATTGCTCGTATAGCTGCGTTCTACTACCCCGTAAACTTTGCCCACTTTTTCAGATTCACCCTGTATATTGGAAGCTTTAGACCTTCTAAATTAGTTTGCGTCGATAAACATATTGTGTAGTGCATTAATATTTACACTCGGCTACCACTTTATTAGGTTAGAATTCCTGTTATGTCAATAGTAACTCAGATACAGAACTCAAGTATCTTCGTAAATAAACTTTTCATGAAAAAATATGGCTGAAGATATAGTAATTTAAAGATCTCAATGAACTCTATTTAAATTTCGATTTCAAAAATATACCTTCAATATTTAAAGACTTATGGAAGCTTAAAAGCATTTTGCAAGTTAGCATGATCATCAGAATATCATTCAAAATTGGTGAAATTAACATAATCGTAGCACAAACTGCTAAAAAATACTCTCTCAAGCGTTTCTAAAATTTAGTGTAACGGTATTGCTTTGTTTTATCTCGTTTTTACTATTTTTTCAGAGCAATTATTTAAATAGGCATTTTTTCTGTTAAATATTGAAATTTTTGTAATTCTCTAAGTACCGAAATAATATTTTTGAAAATCGAGTTTTAAATAGATTTGATTGATATTTTTGAATTATCTTCAGTCATATTTTAATAAAAAGCTTACTTAAGACTTACGTTTTTTAATAAAAAGCTTACTTAAGACTTACTTTTTTTTAATAAAAAGCTTACTTAAGAAGTTACTGAGTTCTGCATCTGAGTTACGATTGACATAACATGAAACTAAACCTAATAAAATATCCTCTTAGTGTACATAAATACGTGTATTCATTATTTTGAGAAAAATACTAGGTATTCTAAGAATTACGGTTCATCAATTAAGCTATGAAGAAATTTACATTATTGAACTTAAGTTCAAATTCTTCTCATCGCTACCCTGCAAAATAATATGCAAACGTCACCCTCCTGATTTAGCAGCTGGTTTCATAATCATAACAAATCTAAAGTACGTCAATATATTAAATAAAATAATTAAAAATAAAATTAATAATACATACACTGTACGATTTTATATTAAACGAAACATGTTCTTTAAAACGTAATACATTATAATGATTGCAACGTTTATACAGTCACTCAAAAAAGTATCCTAACACTATGGTTGGTTACAGAATTCAGAAAAAATATCTGCCACCTTCATGTCATGTGACACGAAGGTTGCCAGATCACTAATTTCTAAAAAATGTCACGTGACACGAAGGTTACCAGAATACTAATTTCTAAAAAAATCATTGCCAGATATTTTTCTGAATTCTGTAATCAACCATGGTGTTCGGATACTTTTTTGAGCGACTGTAGGTGGTCATATTATTTCGATACTAGATCGTGTAGGCTCACTCACGGAAATATTGAGCGTGTGCAGTTACCGTTCACAGCAAACTGGGGCGTGTGCAGTAACTGCACACGCTCCAGTTTGCTGTGAACGGTAACTGGAGCGTGTACAGTTGCTGTACACGCTCCAGATATTTTTCCTGAATTCTGTAATCACGTGACACGAAGGTTGCCAGATCACTAATTTCTAAAAAAAAAATCGTTGCCAGATATTTTTTCTGAATTCTGTAATCAACCATAGTGTTCGGATATTTTTTTGAGAGACTGTACATCCAAAGCTGTTTACAAAAATAGTAAAACTGTGAATTACTTTTAATAAAAGAACAAGTTTTGAAAAGATGGTAACTCCATTCGTTTTCCCTGATCACTAATGTATAGATTAGAAATCAAAAGACAGAAATGTTTGCATCGCAGTTTTGATAGGAATATAAGATTGTATCCAGACATCTATAAAGTCCTGAGAGCCCAAAGTTCGCGTGAGCCAAGAGTTTCTTGTGACATCCTTTCAAATCTCTCTCCCGAAACGCCATCTTTAACATGCACAGGGTATAGTTCTCTATACTCTTCTAGTCACATACGTTCTACTATGGCTTACATACACGGCTCCACGGCTTAATGTCCCATCAAACAGTTGGTTTGGGTTGTTTTACCTCTGAGCGGCACTTTTTTGCACACCACGGGCTAAATGACCAGGTCACATGGACCACCGAAGGTTTAGAGAAAGTTGGGGGAGGGGATACACTGGAACAGCTGTTGGGAGACAGATGGTAGCCTCCCGTCAAAGCCATCCAGTGTGTTCTTTAACGTGTACAGGGTATGGCTCTCCCGCACACGGGTCACAGCTTCCGACGAATGGCGGCCTTTCCAAGCCCATCGGTGTCCTCTACTGACCGTGGACAGGGCGGGGAGTTTTGCGAAGATAAATCTCAACGCTGACCCAGCTGGGACTTGAACCTGGGAACTACAGATTACGAGCCTGGCGCGCTACCGACTGAGCCCCTCAAACAGACAGAAGTGTTTCAAAGTCCATCCCCTTACATTTTAGAAGCGTTTAACAGAGATAATATCAGCGCTGACACAGGTGTGACTCTAACCTGGGAACTGCAGATTACGAGCCTGAAGCTCTGCCGTATCAGCCAACCCCTTTAGAAGATTAGAAACTGAAGTACAGAGCGAGTGAATAAATTAAAGAGAAAATGACAGATTGCGATGAATAAGGAAGTCGTTATTGAGATATCGCCATCATCTTGCTATTGCTCGTATATGATTATTCTCGTATCTAGCAGAGATAAGTGAATTGCAGTGGTCTCCCAAACAGGAAGAACTTTCATCACTTGTTTCAAGTTTCGGTTAAGGCTCAGACATTTCGGTCATAATCGAAAGCGAAAAACAACGTTAGGCTACGTGCTCCAGTAGAACGTGCCCTGTGGTTTCATCTGCGCCGCGATGGGAAACCGTGATCTCTCGATTCTTGTTGGTGACAAAGAAAAGCACCCATTTGGAGGAAGTGCAATCCGAAAGAGGCTTGGTTTCCTTTGTCTCACGGAATGTGCTGTGGCTTTTGGCCGTCTTCCAGCTACAGTTAAGAAGATCGAAAACTGTCTATATTTCTTCGTCAATCTGGCTGCTGCCGCCAAAGAAATTCGCCTCGCGTTTCTTCGGAAACGTAGAGGTCGGCGCGAGACAGCCAACAACAATTATCGAGTCAAGCAGAGATAGCCATCATTCAATCAACAGATTTCCCCGTTGGTTGTACGGCAGTGGTCACCCCTCACATCCCCCACGCACATGAACCACACACCTTCTTCCGCCTGGGGCGGGGGTGGCTCAGTCGGTAGCGCGCCAGGCTCGTAATCTGTTGTTCCCAGGTTCGAGTCCCAGCTGGGTCAGCGTTGAGATTTATCTCCGCAAAAATTCCCCGCCCTGCCCACGGTCAGTAGGTGACACCGATGGGTTTGGAAAGGCCGCCGTCCGTCGGATGGGACGTTAAGCCGTGGCCCGTGTGCGGGAGAGCCATACCCTGTGCACATTAAAGAACACGCTGGATGGCCTTGACGGGAGGCTACCATCTGTCTCCCAACAGCTGTTCCAGTGGGTCCTCTCTCCCAACCTTCTCTGAGCCTTTGGAGTCCATGTGACCTGGCCATTTAGCCCATGATGTGCAAAAAAGTGCCGCTCAGAGGTAAAACAACCCAACCTTCTTCCGCCTCTTGTCCCTAAGAGCACGGATTGGCTCAGTTGGAAGCGCGCTAGGCTCGCAATCTAATGTTCAAAAATTCCAGTTCCAATTTTGATAGTAATTTTGACTCTAAGCCTACCCTCAGTGATAAAATGGATACCGATGGTCTTGGAAACGCCGACCTCCGTCGGATAGAACGTTAACCGCGGCTCCATATGGAGAGTAATAATTAATGTCAGTAATAAATTTTCTGGCGTCTTAAAACAACAATCATCAAAGTCATCACGAACAACAGCGGTAGCATCACAACAAACTACAGTACGTGCCGCAACCAACTGCACAGGTTCTAATTTGGTGTGATTTTGCTGATAGTCCCTGAGAATACGCTCCAGTTTGCTGTGAATTTCCTGGCAGTCCATAAACATAAGCTCAGTTTGCTGTGATTTTGCTGGCAGTTCCTACCTACAGTCCAGTTTGTTGTTAGCCCACCTCCATTAATAGCAACGGTTCGTTTTAAGAAGCCATGAAGTTCGGCAATGTTAATAACGTCAAGCCGCTCAAAGCGCTTTCTTTTGTCCAAACCCTAATCTTTATGATCCATGACGAATCCACCCAATCGTCCACAGTCACGAGACCATTACTCCTCCCTTAATTTCGTCCATTCGCTAAATTTGACCAATGACGTCACATCTCTTACTCGCGACAAAGAAAAATCTCTGCGAGTCATTCTTTTCCTCACCCTGCAGTTGTAGGAAGAGAGATTGCCATTTGCAGCCTCGAACCCACGATTCTCTCGATACCTGCCAGAGTGCTCTAACCACTAAACTAACCAATCCTAACCCACGTATCTAGAGATTTGTGAGTTCGAAAAAATAAATAAATCGTCGGCAAAAATAAAGGTTAGAGATAGTTTGCTATTACTAACATTAATTCAATTGTTTGTAACTTTGAACTTCAATTGCAGATAGCCGCCATCTGGCTATCTAAAAAACGAAGTTGTTTAAAAAAATCTTTTTAATTCGACCAGAAAAGAAGGCGAATTTCTAAACAAATATTTTTTTTTCAAATGAAACAATTGAAAATCAAACGACCACCCTACGCGAAACCAATGGGGTCACTATTGGGATCAATCTCTCTAATTCTTAATTCAATAAAGAGTTCACGTCTACTCTCTGTAATCCGATATTTCAATACAACGGACTTTTCTTATTCCCTTATTTTTGAGTATGTCCTTTTTAATTAAATCAAATGGAAATAAAAGAATGCATTATGGGAAAGAAAACTGTACAGGGCTATCTGTATTCTCACTAAATAAAAAAAATGATAAATACCCCCTCAAGCAGCTGCTTGCCACAGAGGTCTGACAGGAGCCTGTCAGTTTATATGCCACAGTAGAAGGTCTGAGAGGATGGCAGGACCTCAGCAGAAAAACAACACACACATCCATGCCTTATCCGGGGCTCGAACCCAGGTCCCTTAGATCAGTAGCCAAGCGCGCTAACCACTCGGCCATGGGACGGCTAAAATAAATACCCCCTCAAGCAGCTGCTTGCCACAGAGATCTGATAGGAGCCTGTCAGTTTATACGCCATAGTAGAAGGTCTGAGAGGATGGCAGGACCTCAGCAGAAAAACAACACGAACATCCATGCCTTACCCAGGGCTCGGTTAATGTTCACAGCACATTGGATCGTGTGAGCTCACAAAGACCTGGATCGTGTGGGCTCACTCACGGAAATATTGAGCGTGTGCAGTTACCGTTCACAGCAAATTGGAGCGTGTGCAGTAACTGCACACGCTCCAGTTTGCCGTGAACCGTAACTGGAGCGTGTACAGTTGCTGTACAGGCTCCAGATATTTCTGCTGAATTCTGTAATCACGTGACACGAAGGTTGCCAGATCACTAATTTCTAAAAAAAATCGTTGTCAGATATTTTTTCTGAATTCTGTAAACAACCATAGTGTTCGGATATTTTTTTGAGCGACTGTACATAAATAAATAAAAAATAAATACCCCCTCAAGCAGCTGCTTGCTACAGAGATCTGACAGGAGCCTGTCAGTTTATATGCCACAGTAGAAGGTCTGTGAGGATGGCAGGACCTCAGCAGAAAAACGACACATACATCCAAGTCTTACCCGAGTCTCTCACTAACCGACTTTAAATAAAACGCAATTTCTAAAGGCCACATTATTTTAAACGAAAACAATGGGAAATCAAACAATGCTTCGCACGATAGCGAAACAGCCGATATTTTTGTCTATTTTCGCTAATCCGACTTCGGTTTAATGGATTTTAATATTTTAATTCCTTTCTGTTCCTTCTAAACGAAGCAAACGGAAATCAAAGAACGCAGCGCAGAAAACCAAACCGCATAAGAACATCGGTATTAAAAAAAAAGCGAATTTTTTGAACATCCCTTGCTTCTACACGAAACAATCGAAAATCAAAGCGACTCATGGTGGAAACTGAAACAATCCATATTAATATCTGTCCTCGATAATCCGACTCTGGTTAAAGCAGACTTTTAAATTTCTGTGCATTTTACACTACCCGACATTCAATAAAGTATTTATTTATATATTCTTTAATCGAAAGTGTTTGTAAAACAGATTTTTTTAAATTCCATTCCTACCAAATGAGTACTGGTCAACTTGTCATAAAACCCAATTATCAAATACCGAATCTTTTTTTTAATTGCTTTGATCAAACATTTTGTGCATAACCAAACTATTTTGACAATTCATAATACAGTCGCTCAAAATAATATCCGAACACTATGGTTGATTAAAGAATTTAGAAAAAATATCTGGCAACATTTTTTTTAGAAATTAGTGATCTGGCAACCTTCGTGTCACGTGATTACAGATTTCAGGAAAAATATCTGGAGCGTGTACACAACTGTACACGCTCCAGTTACCGTTCACAGCAAACTGGAGCGTGTGCAGTTACTGCACACGCTCCAGTTTGCTGCGAACGGTAACTGCACACGCTCAATATTTCCGTGAGTGAGCCCACACGATCCAGGTCTTTGTGAGCTCACACGATCCAATGTGCTGTGAACATTAACCGCAACCGCTCCAGTTTGCTGTGAACGGTAACTGCACACGCTTAATATTCATTGCATTATATATTCATACGCATTATATATATTAAAAAATATCCGAACACTATGGTTGATTCCAGAATTCAGAAAAAATATCTAGCAATGATTGTTTTAGAAATTAGTGATCTGGCAATCTTCGTGTCACGTGATTACAGAATTCAGGAAAAATATCTGGAGCGTGCAGCAACTGTACACGCTCCAGTTACCGTTCACAACAAACTGGAGCGTGTGCAGTTACTGCACACGCTTCAGTTTGCTGTGAACGGTAACTGCACACGCTCAATATTTCCGTGAGTGAGCCCACACGGTCTAGTATCAAAATAATATGACCACCTACAGTCGATCAAAAAAGTATCCGAACGCTATGGTCGATTACAGAATTCAGAAAAAATATCTGACAACGATCATTTTAGAAATTAGTGATCTGGCAACCTTCGTGTCACGTGATTACAGAATTCAGGAAAAATACTGGAGCGTGTAGAGCAACTGTACACGCTCCAGTTACCGTTCACAGCAAACTGGAGCGTGTGCAGCTACTGCACACGCTCCAGTTTGCTGTGAACGGTAACTGCACACGCTCAATATTTCCGTGAGTGAGCCCACACGATCTAGTATCAAAATAATATGACCACCTACAGTCGCTGAAAAAAGTATCCGAACACCATGGTTGATTACAGAATTCAGAAAAAATATCTGGCAACGATTTTCTTAGAAATTAGTGATCTGGCAACCTTTGTGTCACGTGGCAATTAGTGATCTGGCAACTTTCGTCATTACCTTAATCCGTAGTGCATCACGTTCGAATCCCAAATGTGTCAGCATTTGAGATTAATCTGCACTAATCCATATCCTGATCTCGGTGAGAAAGAAGACACCTATGGGCTTGCAAATACCACCGTCCTTTTTGATGAGACATTAAAGCATGACCCTCTGGAAAAGAGAGATATACTCTTTATACATTAAAGAACACGCTGGATGACATTGATTGAAGACTTCAATGTTTCTCATAACATCTGTCCAGTGGATTCTCTTCTTCAGCTTTCTTTGAACCCATTGTGCGCAAAAGAAGTGCCACTCAGAGGTAAAAACAACCCAACATGACTAGAGCAATTGATAGGTTGGGTTGTTTTACCTCTGAGCGGCACTTTTTTGCACACCATGGGCTAAATGGCCAGGTCACATGGACCCGAAGGCTCAGAGAAGGTTGGGGAAGGGGACCCACTGGAACAGCTGTTGGGAGACAGATGGTAGCCTCCCGTCAAGGCCATCCAGCGTGTTCTTTAACGTGCACAGGGTATGGCTCTCCCACACACAGGGCCACGCTTAACGTCCCATCCGACGGACGACGGCCTTTCCAAGCCCATCGGTGTCCCCTACTGATCGTGGGCAGGGCGGGGAATTTTGCGGAGATAAATCTCAACTCTGACCCAGCTGGGACTCGAACCTGGGAACTACAGATTACGAGCCTGGCGCGCTACCGACTGAGCCACCCCCGCCCCTAGAGCAATTGATAGTTTTACTTGTTTGAAATTTCTTCTCTCTTGGACGTTCGAGTCTCACTCATCAAGAATGATCTTAAAACGTGTTCTTTTCTGCACGAAATTCTTCTGATATTGCGCAGCTGATTCAAATAAACACATTCAAAGTGTACTGCCAATCAGTTAACTGGCTTAATAATTGCTTTAACAGCAGTTTAACTACATATAAGCAAAAAAAAAAAAGGTTGCAGATAAAAATAGCTATGTTGTAGATAAAATGACTTCAATAGACAAACACGGAAGAAAAAACGCCAACCCGCACCCAGAATGTCCTGTTACTCGCCAGTTGTTCTACCAGTTAAGCTAAAAAGAAGAGCTTAAAACTTCCTTAGGTAAGGTTATATAACCTTACCTTTGGCGATTGAGGATTTGGGTTGGGCTGTTTTACCTCTGAGCGGCACTTTTTTGCACACCATGGGCTAAATGACCAGGTCACATGGACCCCGAAGGCTCAGAGAAGGTTGGGGGAGGGGACCCACTGGAACAGCTATTGGGAGACAGATGGTAGCCTCCCGTCAAGGCCATCCAGCGTGTTCTTTAGCGTGCACAGGGTATGGCTCTCCCGCACACGGGCCCACGGCTTAACGTCCCATCCGAGGGACGGCGGCCTTTCCAAGCCCATCGGTGTCCCCTACTGATCGTGGGCAGGGCGGGGAATTTAGCGGAGATAAATCTCAACGCTGACCCAGCTGGGACTCGAACCTGGGAACTACAGATTACGAGCCTGGCGCGCTACCGACTGAGCCACCCCCGCCCCAGACGATTGAGGAGTAAATTCCTTCAATGTGTGTTAAGTTTGTTGTGCCGTAAAGTGTTATACCATAATTTATGGTCGATTCACAAATAGCTTTATAGACTCTTAAACACGTTTCGGTTTTTAAAATATATCTTAATTTATGCAGTTTCAAAGCGCAGAATCTTAAACTTCCGCAGATTTTTTTCGTATGTGTCTTCCAGCGTAATATGCTATCGAAATGTAGACCTAAATATTTTATAGTTTCTACTCCTATTTCAGTACAGTTACAGTCTGTAGCGCTAAGAATGCTTCTCTTGCAGAGGCAGTCGATTTTATGTTTTTTTATACGGATATGGTTATTAATGTGAGTTCCTGGAGAGTGAAGAAGCATCCATTTGGTTTTTTTAATGTTTGAATAAATTCTATTATAATTAAGCCAACGTAAAACAGTATTGTAATCTTGTAAAACTTTCACCGAATTCTCTTGGTTTCCATTCGAAGTGGCGATTACTATATCATCTGCATGCATAAATAAGTGACTTTTTATATTAGTGTCCACCAGGTCATTAATGTATATCAAAAAGAGTAAAGGTCCTAAAATGGATCCTTGGGATACACCGTGTTTTACATAACGTCTAGAACTAAAAGTTTTACCTATTTTTGTTATAGAGATCCTCTTTATTAAGTACTTCCGGATTGAGTTGGGTTGTTTTACCTCTGAGCGGCACTTTTTTGCACACCATGGGCTAAATGGCCAGGTCACATGGACCCCAAAGACTCAGAGAAGGTTGGGGGAGGAGACCCACTGGAACAGCTGTTGGGAGACAGATGGTAGCCTCCCGTCAAGGCCATCCAACGTGTTCTTTAACGTGCACAGGGTATGGCTCTCCCGCACACGGGCCACGGCTTAACGTCTCATCCGACGGACGGCGGCCTTTCCAAGCCCATCGGTGTCCCCTACTGACCGTGGGCAGGGCGGGGAATTTTGTGGAGATAAATCTCAACGCTGACCCAGCTGGGACTCGAACCTGGGAACTACATATTACGAGCCTGGCTCGCTACCGACTGAGCCACCCCCGCCCCAGTACTTCCAGAACCTGAGTAGTGGGATGCCTCTAACCCAATAGTTCTCTAATTTATCTAATAATAAATATATTTACGTCTAACGTTTTAATCATAATTAAATAATAGTTAATTGACTGATATTACTTCTGATTTCAAAAATAGGGTCGGAGAACCAGCAAGAAAAATAACAACACTCAAGTGCAGTGTTTGGCAAACGTTTTTTCGTTCATGGAACAGAAAAAATAATCTGAGCAACTTCGTGGAACACAACAATGGAAAGAGAATTAATCAATAAAAAAAGAGCATTTTACTTTTCTGCCGGAACGCTCTGGAACTCCGTTGTGGAATGTGTTTTAATACATAATATATACAAAATCAAGAAACTTCTAAAAATATAAATTTAAAATCAGGAATATTTATTTATTACTAATGAATAAATGGCGAAATTATCAGTCTGAAGAGAACTGATTGCTTCTAAAAGATTTTAAAGAATATTTATGCGCATTACAATTTGGGCATTTTCGCAATGAAATTTTTTTTTTAAAAATTCGTATAAAACACTTTTAAAATATATATTATTAAACCACGTCCACGAAAAAAATTCGGCAACGGCTAGCTTCGCTCGCGGAGGTATGCGTTCTGGAATCTTATTTGCTAGGAAAAAAACTGAATAAAAAAATATACGTCACTCATGGACGAGTGGTTAGCGCGCTTGACTACTGATCTAAGGGACCTGGGTTCGAGCCCCGGATTAGGCATGGTTGTACGTGTTGGTTTTCTGCTGAGGTCCTGCCATCCTCTCAGATCTTCTACTTTGGCATATAAACCGACAGGCTCCTCTCAGACCTGTGTGGCAAGCAGCTGCTTGAGGGGGTATTTATTTATTATTTTTTTTATATTGTACGACAAGATAAAAAAAAGCAAAGATTAAGGGACTAATAAGAGCAAAGACATGAGACTACTTCGCAGAACTGACTGTGGTGGGTATGAAAATAATCTGCATATTTTGATTTTAATTCATAAAAAAATGTAACTAGTCTTTAACATTTCTTCCTACTCTGATCCTACCGTCCCGTGGCCGAGTGGTTAGCGCGCTTGGCTACTGATCTACGAGACCTGGGTTCGAGTCCCGGGTAAGGCATGGATGTTCGTGTTGTTTCCTGCTGAGGTCCTGCCATCCTCTCAGATCTTCTACTGTGGCATATAAACTGACAGGCTCCTGTCAGACCTCTGTGGCAAGCAGCTGCTTGAGGGGGTATTTATATTTTTATGATATACATATCTTAAACATTATATAATTTTACAGCAGTGGACAAATATATAATATAGGTACAAAATTCTGTTATTTGTATATTTAAACAAATATTTGTTCCTATTCTTCAATGCCCCTTATATAATTCTAGACGAGCTATTACTTTATCTTGAAACCCGAAAGGCAAAGCGTTCACTTAGATTCTCGACACTGCATTTTCAATATATATATGTTTTTTTTTATTATTAGTCTTTTCGATCATTATTATTTTCTTTTTTTATTGGTGTTATTATTAGTTTTTTATTGCTACATTTGTTTCTTAAAATATCTTGTAAAATTATTATATAATACAATTTTAAAGGAATGAACAAATAAATAAAAAAAATTGTGTATCACTGGTAATGTATGGAAGCCAGTTTTGGGCATTTTCGGGACGCACCACAGTTATTGTCACGGCACATAATATACCGCGATATACACCAGTGTGCCGCGATACGATGTGCGGAACACTGGGTTGGATTTGGATTGGGTTGTTTTACCTCTGAGCGGCACTTTTTTGCACACCATGGGCTAAATGGCCAGGTCACATGGACCCCGAAGGCTCAGAGAAGGTTGGAGGTGGGGACCCACTGGAACAGCTGTTGGGAGACAGATTGTAGCCTCCCGTCAAGGCCATGCAGCGTGTTCTTTAACGTGCACAGGGTATGGCTCTCCCACACACGGGACCACGGTTTAACGTCCCATCCGACGGACGGTGGCCTTTCCAAGCCCATCGGTGTCCCCTACTGACCGTGGGCAGGGCGGGGAATTTTGCGGAGATAAATCTCAACGCTGACCCAGCTGGGACTCGAACCTGGGAACTACAGATTACGAGCCTAGCGCGCTACCGACTGAGCCATCCCCGCCCCAACTGGGTTGGAGCAAGGCAGACTGTTGCAGTACGTCCTTGTCTCATTTTTCTATGCTGCTAAATCAGATGAGAAAAACGAAAATCGCAAACTTACCTCATCGGTCACTTGGTTGGATCTGAGGTGAAGCTGTTCGAGCTCTGATTTGCCTCCCACCCCCTCGCCCGCAGTACCATTGGCTGTTGGTTCAGACATGATTACGAGGTCACCTCACTGTAAAAGAAAAACAGAACTCGGTCAGTGATCCGAAAATGACAAACACAAACTAAGCACAAAATTAAGATTTTGCATAGAATTATGACAAACGAAACTCCAGTGATTTTACTTTGCGAAATGGCGAATCGAAATCGCAGAATTTACCGTTTGCATTGGAAAACTGCAAATACAAATATAGAACAGAATTCAGTGACTTTGCATAGTACAGTACTGTGAAAATAGTTGGGACAATAGGAAAATGCAGTAACAAAGACACAACTAAAATATTTATTTGTTTAATAGTGTAGTTAATAGGTGAATGTGACCCCCCTTAGCTTTAATTACTTCTTTAACCCTCTCAACCATTGATGCCACTAGCTTTCCATAAATCTCCTTCACTTCAGGGTCGTGGTACCACACTTTCATGACACTTTCTATCATTTTAGTTTTCGTCGTGCAACCCATCTTAGATATGCGCGCTTTAATAATGGCCCACAAATTTTCAATGGGGTTTAGATTGGGTGAATTTCCTGGCCACTCCAATACCTTCAAATGTTGCTGGGTAAAGAAGCTCTTAGCAAGCTTAGAATTGTGGCATGGAGCCAGATCCTGTTGAAATACCCCATCGCCGTTAGGAAACAGCTTCTGCAGTGTTGGGACCATTTTCGCCTAAAGAACTTCTATGTACTTTTTGCTGTCCATCATTCCTTCAATGGGGTGAAGCATCTGTGGCCCGGAACATGTGAAACATCCCCAAAACATGACCTTTGGTGGGTGCTTGGGGGATTGCTGGATGTTGCAGGATCGAAGAGGTTCTCCAGGCTTCGCTTGTCCCAACTAATTCGCACAGTACTGTAAAGTGGAAAATATAAATTGAGAACAAAATTCTTAGTGGTTATCGCGCTTGACCACTGATCAAATGGATCTGGGTTCAGTCCCCTGTTTGTTATTTTCTTTCTGATGAGCTCTTGCCTTCCTCGCTTTCCTTAAACTGATAGGCTCCTCTCAGATCTTTATGGCGAAGGGCTATTTATTGTATTGATTTCATTATGATGAATAGAAGTCAGTGATTTTAGAAATGATAACAAATTGATCGCAGATTTTAATGATGACATTAAAAGACAGCAAGTAAAAATTTAGAACAGAATTCAGTGACTTTCATAGGAAAGTGACAAGCATAAATTGAACACTAAATTCAGTGACTTAGCATAGAATTCAATAACTGATGCATATCTTCTTGTATTAAGTTTCTTTTAATCAGTTCATTATTAAATTATAAGTAATTGTAAACTTTATCAGAAGAGAATAAAATCATCATATTATTTACATTTTTTTTCTTTTTCTTTCTGATTATCTGACGACATTTATTTACTTCAGTGTCTCGCAAACTCTTTTACTCTGCGGCACACTGAATGTAATTTTTTTTCCGCGGCACACTGAATCTAATTTTTTTTCCGCGGCACACTGAATCTAATTTTTTTCCCGCGGCACACTGAATGTAATTTTTTTTTCCGCGGCACACCTAAAAAAGAATAAAAGCAAACTCTATATAATCGTCATTATATTTGCGCTTTGTTGAAGTCATCAGCCTGGTTTTACTTGAAGATTTGTTCTCGTTCCTTAATTCATAACTCGGTGTTTGTTTTAAATATTTGTCCATTCTATGGCTTGAAATAATCAAAAATTAATACTAAAATTTGGAAAAAGCTTGATAAATACAAGATCCCAGTTGGTAAAATCTGAAAGATTTTTGTTAAAGCACGTCGATAGCACGTCGATAACACAAGTCAAGTCAAAATGAAATCTTTGGAATATCTAGTGTCAATTTGAAAATCTCTCGCGGCACACAATTTGCGAGACACTGATTTACTTAAAGCCATCCGGCTGGTACAACCGTACTAGCAAGACATTAAAGGTGCTAGTCAGGGGTCTGTTTTACCACTTAATGGGACTTATTTGCACATAATGGGCTAAATGGCAAGATTAAAAGGATCCGAGGGCTCAGATAAGGTTGGTGAAGGAGACTCACTGAACAACTGTTAGGAGACAGATGAAAGTCTCCCATCAATACCATCAAGCGTGTTCTTTAACGTGCACAGGGTATGGCTTCCTTCCTAACCGATAGACGGCCGCCTTTTCAAATTTGTCGATGTCCCTCTTACTCACCGAGGGAAGGGGGTCGTGTAGATAAACCTCAACTGTCTCACGTGGGACTCGAACTCGGGAATTAAAGATTAAAAGCCTGGTTCTCTACCGACTGAGACAATTCCCGTTCCCAACGGTTTTAGGGTAATTTTCCTTTCCATATTTCTTTACAATATTTAAATTAACGATGAATTGTTGATTTTAGGAGTACATTCAAGAGCAGAAACTTTGGTGATTCTCGGCATGTTACAAAAGTAGACGGACTCTGACTGATCAGTAGCTCATTGAAGAAACACATGTGCTCCTTTAGAGAGGGACACAGAAACAGAGAGTAATAGTGAGCACGTGGAATTGTCGGTAGAGATGGTGCGCGCGGGAACTGCGTCAGAGATGCACCCTGCAAATTCTTCACTCATCATTAATGATCATAAAGTTACGAAACCGTACAGCTGCGTTCGTACACTCTCCAGTTTGCTATTTTTATAACTCTCCAGTTTGCTATTTTTATAACTCTCCAGTTTGCTATTTTTATAACTCTCCAGTTTGCTATTTTTATAACTCTCCAGTTTGCTATTTTTATAACTCTCCAGTTAGTTGGCAAACAAAGCTAACTCAAGCAACTCCTCTGCTTGAGTTAGTTTTTTTTTAAAGAATATAATTTTTATTCATAAGAGTAAAGAATTCAAATACATTTACAATTTGACCCGCTGCACACCATGGGCTAAAATGGCCAGGTCACATGGACTCCCAAGGCTCAGAGAAGGTTGGGGGAGGGAACCCACTGGAAAAGCTGTTGGGAGACATATGGTAGCCTCCCGTCAAGGCCATCCAGCGAGTTCTTTTAACGTGCACAGGGTATGGCTCTCCGCACACGGGGTCACGGTTTAACATCCCATCCGACGGACGGCGGCTTTTCCAAGGCCATCGGTGTCCCCTACTGACCGTGGGCAAGGCGGGGAGCTTTGCGGAGATAAATCTCAACGCTGGCCCAGGTGGGACTCGAACCTGGGAACTGCAGATTACAAGCCTGGCGCGCTACCGACTGAGCCACCCCCGCCCCAAATGTTTCAAGATGATACTAGGTTTAGAAATGTTAATGAAATTAAATCGTTTTCTGTGTGGCAGTACCATAAGGGTGGAGAGGTGACCTTTAATGCCTTTGCATTCCATAAGATCTGAACATTTCTCTTTGATGCTGGCGGGTGGGTTGAGGAAGGTCTACAGATTATTCACCGACATTCTGGCTCTCACGTACAACATTTCCCAATGACGCGAAGGCTTCCGAATAGCTGGAAATTACAACAATTCATAATTCATTACGTGAAGGACCTTTTCTTACATACAATGAGTTCAGAAGACTAGATGTCTTTTCGTGTGGTGTTGCAAGCAGGGTTCGATCTAGAGGCGGGGCGGAGAGAGAGTTGAAAAAGGGGAACATGACTCCCTACCATTTAAAAATTCTAATAACCAGAAAGGATGTGAAAAAAATATAAAAATTATGTGTATTAAATGTATGTTCAAGGAACGTTTCAATGACCACTAAATGGGAGAGAAAATTTTTATGCCGTCTTGATTTTCACTTGAATTAATGTTCCCCTCTATTTTTCCTGTATTCGGGCCTGTTTTCACGTGACAAATATTCCAATCCTATTTCTCCGAAGAGATTTGGTTCAGTCATTGGGCCCTTTTGTCTTTGAGAGCAAGTTTTGTGTACGATGATAGTGTCACAAGGACCCCAAGGGATCACTGCTGAGTAGAGGAAGAACATACTCCTGACAATAGTGGGGCGGGGGTGGCTCAGTCGGTAGCGCGCCAGGCTCGTAATCTGTAGTTCCCAGGTTCGAGTCCCAGCTGGGTCAGCGTTGAGATTTATCTCCGCAAAATTCTCCGCCCTACCCTCGGTCAGTAGGGGACACCGATGGGCTTGGAAAGGCCGCCGTCCGTCGGATGGGACGTTAAGCCGTGGTCCGTGTGCGGGAGAGACATACCCTGTGCACGTTAAAGAACACGCTGGATGGCCTTGACGGGAGGCTACCATCTGTCTCCCAACAGCTGTTCCAGTGGGTCCCCTCCTCCAACCTTCTCTGAGCCTTCGGGGTCCATGTGACCTGGCCATTTAGCCCATGGTGTGCAAAAAAGTGCCGCTCAGAGGTAAAACAACCCAACCCAACCTGACAACGGTTAAGAGACAGTTGGAAGCTACCCGCCAATGTTATCCAATGGATTCTTTGATATCCATCTAATTGTCTGGTATGGCTGTTTTATACTTAATGGGGCCATGGCGTAATTCCCTCCGTAGATGCTGGCTTTTGTAATTAAATCCACAAAGCTGGTTTGGATTGTTTTACCTCTGATAGGCTCTTATTGCAGACAATGGACTAAATGGCCAGATAACAAAAACCCCAAGGCCCAGAGTTTGCTAAAGGAAAAGAATCTTCTGTACAGCTGTTAACAGACAGATGAAAGTCTACCATCTAGGGTCATTCAATGTGTTCTTTGATATATATATATGTGTGTGTCATGTATGACTAGACTATCTCAGGGACCACGGCATAATTTCCCATCCGATATAGGCCGGATTTTTCAACCACATCCAAAGCATTGGGTGGTTTGTTTCGAGTGCCCCTTTTGACTTCTTCCCTTTCTCCTTTCTTCAGCGGGGCGGGGGTGACTCAGTCGCCAGGCTCGTAATCTGCAGTTCCCAGGTTCGAGTCCCAGCTGAGTCAGCTTTGAGATTTATCTCCGCAAAATTCCCCGCCCTGCCCACGGTCAGTAGGGGACACCGATGGGCTTGGAAAGGCCGCCGTCCGTCGGATGGGACGTTAAGCCGTGGTTCCGTGTGCGGGAGAGACATACCCTGTGAACGTTAAAGAACACGCTGGATGGCCTTGACGGGAGGCCACCACCTGTCTCCCAACAGCTGTTCCAGTGGATCCTCTCCCCCAACCTTCTCTGAGCCTTCGGGGTCCATGTGACCTGGCCATTTAGCCCATGGTGTGCAAAAAAAGTGCCGCTCAGAGGTAAAACAACCAACCTTTCTTCAGTCTTTTCTGAGACCCCCACACGGGGCCACTGCTTAATCCCAGCTGGGACTCGGACAGTGGACAGCTGGACAATGGACTAAATGGCCACGCGACAAGGACCCACAAGTCTCATGGCCACGTCACAAGGCTCAATGTGACGCGGTTATGAGACGTGAGAGGGGACCTGAGGAGGGATGAGGAGGAAGATCCATTAAACAATTGTTAGGAGATATATTTCCGTTTCGTATCAACGGAGATCGCGGCATAAAGTCCTATTGGACGGACGACGGCATTTCCAACCGCACCCAAGAGAGGAACCCGGAGAAGATAAAGCAATGACCTGCTCGCTGCACTGAGAGCTCGTCGGCTTCAAAAGGAAGGAGAAAGAGGAACGGCGCATTGCAGGTCGCGCCGCCCACACACGTCATCGATCGATGCGTTGATTTGGATCAGCAGAGAGGGAAAGAGCTGAGAGAGCTTCTGGCCCTTGCCTAAGTCGCGATTCGAATCGGGAGAAGAATGTAGGCGGAAAGAAAACCAAGAATGGAGGAATTTCTCTTTTCTCTAGGCCACAGAGAAAGCAGTTTAGCGTTATTAATAATGCTAGTTACAGTAAAGGGTTTTTTGTGGGACCGCCTTCACGAAAGTGTCAGTGGTTAAACGTTTGACAAGAGTGACCGCTAACCCTTTTAAAGCAGGCACTTTGCCAAAACTTTTGTTGTTTTAAGGTCAATGGAATAACAAGTGAAGGAACTTGCAAGTAGAATGCATTGGGAGGAAAAAAAGACACCATAAAGGATTGGAGAAAAGATCTCCAAATGATGATTGTCAGTGCATTGAAGTTGGGTTTTTTTACCTCTGAGCGGCACTTTTTTGCACACCATAGGCTAAATGGCCAGGTCACATGGACCCCGAAGGCTCAGAGAAGGTTGGGGAAGAAAGGATTCGAGAAAAAGATCTCCAAATGATGATTGTCAGTGCATTGAAGTTGGGTTGTTTTACCTCTGAGCGGCACTTTTTTGCACACCATGGGCTAAATGGCCAGGTCACATGGACGCCGAAGGCTCAGAGAAGTTGGGGAAGAAAGGATTCGAGAAAAAGATCTCCAAATGATGATTGTCAGTGCATTGAAGTTGGGTTGTTTTATCTCTGAGCGGCACTTTTATGCACACCATGGGCTAAATGGGCAGGTCACATGGACCCCGAAGGCTCAGAGAAGGTAGGGTGAGGGGACCCACTGGAACAGCTGTTGGGAGACAGATGGTAGCCTCCCGTCAAGGCCATCCAGCGTGTTCTTTAACGTGCACAGGGTATGGCTCTCCCACACACAGGGCCACGCTTAACGTCCCATCCGACGGACGACGGCCTTTCCAAGCCCATCGGTGTCCCCTACTGGCCGTGGGCAGGGCGGGGAATTTTGCGGAGATAAATCTCAACGCTGACCCAGCTGGGACTCGAACCTGGGAACTACAGATTACGAGCCTGGCGCGCTACCGACTGGCCACCCCCGCCCCAGTGCATTTAAGTAGTTATATAGCTGTTAAATCCAGCTCCTATGAGCAATTGCATTCTTACTATATTTATGAAAATGAAATATTGAAGAAAAACCTGCAATGTCATGCACCGCATTGAGCTTACAGGATGGAGCGGGGGTGGCTCAGTCAGTAGCGCGCCAGGCTCGTAATCTGTAGTTCCCAAGTTCGAGTCTAGGCTCTGTCAGCGTTGAGATTTATTTCCGCAAAATTCCCCGCTCTGCCCACGGTCAGTAGGGGACACCGATGAGCTTGGCACGCCAGGATCGTAATCTGTAGTCCCCAGGTTCGAGTCCCAGCTAGGTCAGCGTTGAGATTTATCTCCGCAAAACTCCGCGCCCTGCTCACGGTCAGTAGGGACACCGACGGGCTTGGAAAGGCCGTCGTCCGTCGGATAGGACGTTAAGCCGTGGCCCGTGTGAGAAGAGCCATACCCTGTGCACTTTAAAGAACACGCTGGATGGCCTTGACGGGAGGCTACCATCTGTCTCCCAACAGCTGTTCCAGTGGGTTCCCAACCTTCTCTGAGCCTTTGGGGTCCTTGTGACCTGGCCATTTAGCCCATGGTGTGCAAAAAAGTGCCGCTCAGAGTAAAACAACCCAAGTTTACAGGACCTTTTTTGCTAATGTAAAATTTCAAAAATTATCTTATAAAATGTTTCAGAGTTATCATAAATGTTCGAATAGTAGCCTGGGACACAATTTACAATATTTTCCTTCTATCCGGCTATAGTTTAAGCACAGGATGCTATAAAAGGCCAGGCTAAAAATTAAATTAAAACCAGCCGAAACCCGCACAATTATTTGGGGGGAGTTTTCTTTAATTCATCTATGAACATGTGATTTCACAAAAATTGTACACAACTGTTCCAGTTCTTTCTATATGAGACGTTTAGAAACTTTTACCATGTCAAATAAAACATTTTCCTAAAGTACAATTCCGCACATCGAAACAGATGTCTGGTAGTACTGTCTGAGACCCGGCCACTATTTACAAATTCTGTGTTATTAAATAATAAAATAAATATATCCTCAAGCAGCTACTTGCTACAGAGTTCTGACAGGAGCCTGTCAGTCTAATATGCCATAGTAGAAGGTCTGCGAGGATGCCGGGACCTCAACAAAAAGACAACACAAACAACCATGCCTTAACCTAGGGTTCGAACCCAGGTCCTTTTGATCAATAGCGAAATAGCCTTAACCTAGGGTTCGAACCCAGGTCCTTTTGATCAATAGCGAAATAGCCTTAACCTAGGGTTCGAACCCAGGTCCTTTTGATCAATAGCGAAATAGCCTTAACCTAGGGTTCGAACCCAGGTCCTTTTGATCAATAGCGAAATAGCCTTAACCTAGGGTTCGAACCCAAGTCCTTTTGATCAATAGCGAAATAGCCTTAACCTAGGGTTCGAACCCAAGTCCTTTTGATCAATAGCGAAATAGCCTTAACCTAGGGTTCGAACCCAGGCCCTTTTGATCAATAGCGAAATAGCTTTAACCTAGGATTCGAACCCAGGTCCTTTTAATCAATAGCGAAATAGCCTTAATCTAGGGTTCGAACCCAGGTCCTTTTGATCAATAGCGAAACATGCTAACCACTCGGCCACGGGAAGGCTTTATTACTTGGCTGCAATTCAAGCACAAGCTACTATTTTGTCCTGATGTTTAATATTGTTGCGGATCACAAAAATGGATAGCCACTGAGCGTGAGTATTAAAAGCTATATTTCAAAACCAAATTCAATACAAGGTAAATTGTTACAAAGGAAATATGGATGAAGTATCTTATTAACAAATCAACTATTAACATGCACAAGTCATCAATCTTCCTGCGTAGAGCACACAATATCAGCTCTGTGTATTTTACTAAATACTACCTTTTACTTGATTTACCAGGTCACCCGAAGATCTTCACTCGTAAACCAATTCTCGTCCTGTGCTAATAACTTTTCACACACTAGCCGAACAAAAAGACAGTCCGTGTAGACACTCGAAGTTAGCCATAAAAGTTCCCACTTTTATACTTCCGCGTATACACAACATATCAAGTTACTTCTTGATACTTAACGATAAAAGATCCCACTTTTATACTTCCGCGTATACACAACACATCAAGTTACTTCTTGATACTTACGCGCACTGTGTCAGAACAGCTCACCGTCCATTTTCGAACTCTCCGACCGTTACAACACAACAACCGTTACAATACAAAACGACCGTTAACGCTCCACTCTTCTTCTCCAAATTCTCCCAACGTTCTTATTCGTTGGCTGAAACTTTTTGCTTTCGGTTGCCAGATTCCTTCTGTCGTAACATTGCCCCCTTCCTAGGTCTTGTTCGTCCCGAACAATTCTGGATTCCAAAGTTTCTTCAGTTCTTTGATGAAACGGGGCTAAACGATCCACGTGAACCACCTTGCACTTTGTAGCTGGACGTCGACGAATGCGATATACCACATCATTAATCCTGTTAACTATTGTATATGGACCTTCCCAAGGTTTCTGAAGTTTTGGAGATAGTCCTTTCTTTCTATGTGGACTGTATAGCCAGACAAGATCTCCTTGATTGAAAATAGTTCCATTTATTTTACTGTCATATCTTGTTTTGGTTCTGTCACTTGTTATGTCGATGTTATGTCTAACGGAGTGATGGATTTCTTCTAGTCGTTGTTGCAATTCTTGTACGTATTGTGGAGTGGACACAGGCATTGCTTCGGGCCGACCATATAAAAGGTCACAGGGAAGACGTAACTCTCTTCCAAAAAGCATCATGGAAGGTGTGTGTCCAGTTGTTTCATGCACTGCCGTTCTATATGCCAGCAAAAGGAGTGGTACATGGCGATCCCAGTCACGTTGGTGGTCGTTCACAAATAATGCTAAATGCTGAGCAATTGTTCTATTGAACCTTTCAACCATACCATCCGACTGAGGGTGTAAGGGAGTTGTTCTGGTTTTCTGAATGCCTAATAGTTGACAGATGCCTTTAAACACATTGGATTCAAAATTCCGTCCTTGATCAGAGTGGAGTTGTAAAGGTACTCCATACCTACTAATGAAGTTATTAACTATCATCTCAGCCACTGTTGTTGCTTCCTGGTCTTGGATGGGATATACCTCAGGCCACTTTGTGAAATAATCCATTACCACTAATAAATATCGATTTCCATCATCAGTTCTAGGAAACGGACCCATTACATCAATGGCTATTCTTTCAAAAGGGGCACCAACGTTATACGTCTGCAGCTTACCCCGACTCCTAGTCTTAGGGCCTTTCTTTGCTGCACAGGCTTCACATTGCCTACACCATCTCTCAACGTCTGCCCTACTTTTCAGCCAATGAAATCGTTCCCTGGCTTTGGCTAATGTCTTATTAACACCGAAGTGTCCTCCAGTGGCACTATCATGTACATCTTTCATCACAAGTTCCACTCGGGATCGAGGAAGGATTATCTGCCAACGGATCAGCCGTCCAGTGGGATTCTCCCATCTTCTGTATAATACTCCGTCTTCCATTTTTAAGGAGTCCCACTGTGCCCAGTAACTTTTAGTAGTTGGACTATACCTCGAGATTTGCTCCCAATTAGGTCTTACATCAGATTTTTCAATCAATTCTAATATTGGTTTTATGTCTTCATCATCTAGTTGAGCCTTCCTGATTTCCATTGGATTCCAGATGTTAGGGGTGTCACTGTTTGTTTGTGTCGATACTATTTGTCTTATGGGCATTATCTCTTTAGTTCCAAATTTCAGTTCTGCACTATAGCAATGTTTACAGTTGTCAATACATGGGCGCCTGGAAAGAGCATCTGCATTCTTATGCATTTTACCACTTCGATGTTCGATGGAGAAATCGTATTCTTGTAACCGTTGTATCCACCTAGCGATTTGTCCTTCAGGGTTTTTGAAGTTTAATAACCATCTAAGTGCAGCATGATCAGTACGTATAAGGAATTTCTGGCCATAGAGATAATGATGAAAATGTTCTATTGCTTTTACTATTGCTAACAGTTCTTTGCGTGTTACACAGTAATTCCGCTCTGGTTTGGATAAAGTTTTACTAAAGTATGCAATAACTCTCTCTTGTCCGTCTTGTTCTTGTGAAAGCACAGCACCAACTCCTGTGTTACTTGCGTCAGTATCTATTACGAATTGTTTTCCAGTTTGTGGGTACGCTAGCACTGGTGCTGTGGAAAGAGTTTTCTTTAGCTGTTGAAAGGCTATATCGCATTCGGTGGTCCACATAAACCGCTGGCCCTCTTCTGTCAGACGATGTAATGGCCTTGCGATGTTGGAGAAACCTTTGACAAATCTTCTATAGTAGGTGCAAAGTCCAATAAAACTACGAAGTTGATGAACATCTTGTGGTGGAGGCCAGTCTCTTACAGCTTCTATCTTACTAGGATCAGTCTTAATCCCTGCTGTAGTGATCACATGACCAAGGTAATGAACTTCTTGCTGGAACAGTTTACACTTTGTCGGTCCCAATTTTAACTTGGCTGCCTTAAGTTTTTCAAATACTTGACGAAGATTTCTTAAATGTTCTTCAAAAGTTCTTCCAAGAACTATGATGTCGTCCAAGTAAACCAGGCAGACCTCCAAAGACAAACCTTTGAGCACTGACTCCATTAGTCGCTCAAATGTGGCAGGTGCATTACAAAGTCCAAATGGCATCACCTTAAACTGCCAAAGTCCATTCCCTGTACTGAAAGCTGTTTTCTCACGGTCTTCAGGACGTATACCAACTTGCCAATAGCCGCTCTTTAAATCTAATGTTGAGAACCATTCTGACCCAGATAAAGTGTCTAGTGTATCGTCAATCCTGGGTAAAGGAAAGGAATCTTTCTTTGTTACGTCATTTAATCTGCGATAATCTACACAAAATCGTGTAGATCCATCCTTTTTCTTGACAAGAACTACTGGTGATGTCCAGGGACTCTGTGATGGTTCTATAATGCCCTGAGCTTCCATGTCCTTTATGAGTTGTTCCGTCTCCTCTCTTTTTGCCAATGGAAGCCTTCTTGCCGGCAGATGGACTGGAGGAGAATCATCAGTGTTGATTTTATGTTCTGTCAGGTTAGTACGGCCATAATCATTTGATGTGGCAGAAAAAATGTCAGAAAATTCTTTTAATAGGTTCTCGGCCTTAACAGCTTTGTTTTCAGTTAATATTTGTCTTGTTTCTCTCCATAATTCAGTAAGATGAGATGGGATGTCTGTATGATTTTGATGTGAATCGGTAACTTCTATTTTATTTATACTTGTTACACAGGTAACAGCTTCACATATTGCTAATTCCTCACCTTTTTTTAACATTCTATTGGATTTGTTACAGTTCATCACTCTGATAGGGATCTGTTCTTTATCTATTCTGACTAAAGTCCTTGCAACCAGGATGTTATGAGCCAAAGCTCCTTTACCAGAGGCATCAGTAACTGCCAATCGGAAGGCCCCAGAAGTCTCCGCCCGATGTCCACGGACTATAACTTCACTTTGTGCTGGGATCTCTGTGTCTTCCGTCACTAATATTGGAGTTACGCTTGATAAAGAATCAGACGTCCGGCTAAGCAGAGGAATCTCTTCTGTCTCATAGATGAGTAGGTTATCACTGGGTCTGATGTCGAATCCATGTTTCTTAAGAAAATCAAGACCTAATATGCATTCATCGTAGATGTCAGCGATGTAAACAGGATGGCGAACCAGACAGCTACCAACTCGGATGTTAAGTTCTATTTTTCCATGAACCTTTGCACAATCTCCAGTGGCCGTTTGTAGGCTTATTCTAGACTGTGTAGTATTCAAGTTTGGGTGAGGTATTATTTTCTTTATTATATCCGTTCTGAGTAAAGTTACATTTGCACCAGTGTCGACTATCATACGGCAAGGTATTCCATTTATGGCTCCATCAGCTACTAATCCATTATTATCGCCATGTAATGTTGAAACGTGGGCGACTTCCCCTGGGGCCAACCAATCAACTGTCAGCCTTTGCCCCGCAAGACTGACTAATTTCTGTTTCCCTGATCCTGTTGTCTAGTTGATGGACTTGGACTCCTCATTCGTTTCCTAGTGCAGTTGGTACGAATGTGTCCGGTCTTGCCACAGTTCCAACACTGAAGGTCTGTTGTAGGTTTTGAAGAAGAACCTTTTATATCTTTCAAAACGGATAGTATGGCTTTGGTTAGTTCTTTCATTTCATTATCCTTTTCTACAGTTTCTTCTGCACTCACAAATCTCACTGCACGTTTGTTCGCTCGGGAGGAAAGCCTGGAGCACTCGTATTTCATAGCATGTACCACAGCTGACTTTAAGGATTCACCTTCCAACATCCTCAGAGATTGCTGAGTGTCAGGGTCAGCAATAGCATCAATAAATTGTAATTGAGCTAAATTATCTTGAATTTCTGGTGGACAGTTACTATAAGCCAATCTAGCTAGACGCTCAATATCACTAGCAAGCTCTTGCAAAGTTTCACCACTTTTCTGCATGCGATGTTTAAATTGAGTTACGTAATATTGTTTTAAATAACTATCACCAAACCTTAGTTCTAATGCAGAAACTAGACTTTGATAATCAAGTCGTTTTTCTTCTGGAACAGACTGCAAAACTTCCGCAGCAGAATTTCTTAAGGAAGCTGCAAGAAAACTGGCCTTTTGGAATTCATTCCACTCATTGGCTGTAGCGATAACTTCGAATTGTGTTTTAAATACTGTCCAAGATGATTGACCATCATATGTAGAAGGTTTAGTTGTATTTTTAGCGATATGTGTAATAACATTACTTCCACTAGAATTATTATTATCACAAGCAGAAGGTAACATTTCATTTCTCAAAATCTGAAACTGGCGTTCACAATCAGTTTTTACAATTTCTATTTCATGTTTATAATCTAACTTAACACTATCAAGATCATATTTTACACTGTCAATTTCAACCTTTAAACAATCACATTGTTTATTAAGTTCGGTTTTAATGTCCTTACACTGATCAGTAATCTTATCAATTTGAGAAGCCACTTCAGCTCTCATCTCAGTATTTTGTGCGGCCATTTCGGCTTTCAAGTCACCTATTTTATCGCTTTGGGCAGCTATATCACTTTTAATCTCTTTCATATCAGTCATCTGCGTAGCCATATCGACTTTCAAGCTATTTATCAACTTTACTAATTCATCCATACTTCTAGTTAACGGCATTCAATAAATTATCCCACTTCTGACACCAAATGTTGCGGATCACAAAAATGGATAGCCACTGAGCGTGAGTATTAAAAGCTATATTTCAAAACCAAATTCAATACAAGGTAAATTGTTACAAAGGAAATATGGATGAAGTATCTTATTAACAAATCAACTATTAACATGCACAAGTCATCAATCTTCCTGCGTAGAGCACACAATATCAGCTCTGTGTATTTTACTAAATACTACCTTTTACTTGATTTACCAGGTCACCCGAAGATCTTCACTCGTAAACCAATTCTCGTCCTGTGCTAATAACTTTTCACACACTAGCCGAACAAAAAGACAGTCCGTGTAGACACTCGAAGTTAGCCATAAAAGTTCCCACTTTTATACTTCCGCGTATACACAACATATCAAGTTACTTCTTGATACTTAACGATAAAAGATCCCACTTTTATACTTCCGCGTATACACAACACATCAAGTTACTTCTTGATACTTACGCGCACTGTGTCAGAACAGCTCACCGTCCATTTTCGAACTCTCCGACCGTTACAACACAACAACCGTTACAATACAAAACGACCGTTAACGCTCCACTCTTCTTCTCCAAATTCTCCCAACGTTCTTATTCGTTGGCTGAAACTTTTTGCTTTCGGTTGCCAGATTCCTTCTGTCGTAACAATATGTTACATACGGTATTTAGTATTTATATGTTATTTATATATTATTTTTAGTGACATTGGTCTAAAGATTGAAAAACTATTATTATTTCCTTCCTTTTGTGTTTAAAATATATAATAAAGGATATATATATACATGTTTCGTATTTTTGCACTGGTCTCCAGATAATTTGGGGCGGGGGTGGCTCAGTCGGTAGCGCGCCAGGCTCGTAATCTGTAGTTCCCAGGTTCGAGTCCCAGCTGGGTCAGCGTTGAGATTTATCTCCGCAAAACTCATCGGTGTCCCCTACTGACCGTGGGCAGGTCCGTGGGCCCTGCCCACGGTCAGTAGGGGACACCGATGGGCTTGGAAAGGCCGCCGTCCATCGGATGGGACGTTAAGCCGTGACCCCGTGTGCGGAAGAGCCATACCCTGTGCACGTTAAAGAACACGCTGGATGGCCTTGACTAGAGGCTAACATCTGTCTCCCAACAGCTGTTCCAGTGGGTCCCCTCCCCCAACCTTCTCTGATCCTTCGGGGTTCATGTGACCTGGCCATTTAGCCCATGGTGTACAAAAAAGTGCCGCTCAGAGGTAAAACAACCCAACCCAACCCAGATAATTTGTATTTAAAATATAGTTTATAGCTAGCAAAAGATTAGGGATCATCATTTGGTGATGCGACAATTTTTTTTTTAAATTGTACGATCGGTACTTACTTTTTGATTCTCTATAACAATAGTCACTTAACATAATATAAAGAATATTTTAAAAAAATCAGCCTAAAGCTTCATTCACAATACGAATGCGATTTTTGCGAAGCTTTGACCATATGAGTCGGTGTTGCTTTCCAGCATTACGGGGTTCTTGTTGCGGAGCCCAATTAACAGGGGCCACAAATAAAGCTTTATAGCAAAATCGTAGTAGGTAAATAAATGTGGAATCAATAACAATTAGTTATGAAAAATATTTTTTATTATTAATGCATGTAATCTTCATATACAATGAGAAAACAATTTTATTTTTTCTGTAAAATGAAGTTAAAGTATGAAATGAAGTATTTTTGGGTTTGTGAGCAATATAACTATACTACGTACTTGTTGATATGTTCTTGTTTTAAAGTGCTGTCAGAATTTCAAAACGCTTAAAAATGCATTATGTGTGCATTTATATGTGTAGGGAATTAATACACTTAATCTTTAATCTTTGAAATAATTATTAGTGTAATTGGGGGAGTGGGACCATGACCCCACCCTTTGAGAATGGACTAGAGAAGAGGCGAAAAAATATAAACATATATACACAGTCGTGTCAGAATAACATGACCACCTACTAGGTATTATCTATTGTAGGTGGTCATATTATTCTGACATGACTGTGTATATTACATGCAGTTTTTGAGAAACTTCATAAGTGGAAAATTTTATATCGTGACGGTGATCTAGTCCCTTGATCTCCCCTCCTCCGCTAACTTTACTTTTTTCCGGAGCGCTCCACTCACTTGTCACCTCCTCCCCGCCTCCTTTGTTGTTATCTGGATCTGAGAGTATCGCTCCACTCATTTGTCACCCCGTTCCCTTTGTTGTTTTCTGGATCTGAGAGTATCGCTCCACTCACTTGTCACCCCGCCCCTTTGTTGTTATCTGGATCTGAGAGTATCGCTCCACTCACTTGTCACCCCGCCCTCTTTGTTGTTATCTGGATCTGAGAGTATCGCTCCACTCGCTTGTCACCCCGCCCCTTTGTTGTTATCTGGATCTGAGAGTATCGCTCCACTCACTTGTCACCCCGCCCCCTTTGTTGTTATCTGGATCTGAGAGTATCGCTCCACTCACTTGTCACCCCGCCCTCTTTGTTGTTATCTGGATCTGAGAGTATCGCTCCACTCACTTGTCACCCCGTCCCCTTTGTTGTTATCTGGATCTGAGAGTATCGCTCCACTCACTTGTCACCCCGCCCCCTTTGTTGTTATCTGGATCTGAGAGTATCGCTCCACTCACTTGTCACCCCGCCCCCTTTGTTGTTATCTGGATCTGAGAGTGGATGTAAGCATTAAAACAGTGAGAAAGGAAGTGAATCGTATTATTTTTGTTTTCTTTCCTCTTTCTCAGTGGCGTCCGCAGAAATGTTTTCAGGTGGGCAAAAATCTTTCAAAGAGCGCCATTGGTACTTTTTTTTTTAGACCATGATAAATCCTCCAGTTTTCTTATAACTTAAAAAACAGCATTTAAAGATTTCCGGAGGGAGGAGAGGAAGAGTGTACAGTCGTTCAAAAAAGTATCCGAACACTATGGTTGATTACAGAATTCAGAAAAAATATCTGGCAACGATTTTTTTAGAAATTGGTGATCTGGCAACCTTCGTGTCACGTGACACGAAGGAGATCACTAATCTCTAAAAAAATCGTTGCCAGATATTTTTTCTGAATTCTGTAATCAACCAGTGTTCGGATTTTTTTTTCAGCGACTGTACACGAAGGTTGCCAGATCACTAATTTCTAAAAAATCGTTGCCAGATATTTTTTCTGAATTCTGTAATCAACCATAGTGTTCGGATACTTTTTTGAGCGACAGTAGGTGGCCATATTATTTTGATACTAGATCGTGTGGGCTCACTCATGGAAATATTGAGCGTCTGCAGTTACCGTTCACAGCAAATTGGAGCGTGTGCAGTTACCGTTCACAGCAAATTGGAGCGTGTGCAGTAACTGCACAGTTTGCTGTGAACGGCAACTGGAGCGTCTACAGTTGCTGTACACGCTCCAGATATTTTTCCTGAATTCTGTAATCACGTGACACGAAGGTTGCCAGATCACCAATTTCTAAAAAAATCGTTGTCAGATATTTTTTCTGAATTCTGTAATCAACCATAGTGTTCAGATTTTTTTTTTGAGGCACCTAGGGTAATCCGGGTCGTAGATCTCGGGAAAAATCCGAAATTTGAATTCCGACGTGTGCTTCAGGGTCTTATGAAGATCACGTAGAGGTCAAACCATAATTTATGACTGCTAGAAAGGTGAAAATCGGTGTCTGGGATGTTTCGGGTTCCGATGTAGGAAACGTCAAGAAGTATCAGTTCCGGAGGGTCCTTCGAGGTCAAAGGTCAAATTTACATCTATCACTGCTAGAAAGCTAAAAAATGTTTCCTGGGGGTATTCGGAGACGTAGATCTCAGAAATGATACTAAATTTTGGATGCGATGGATCCTTCGAGATCAAAGTTCAAATAGAGATCTACTTGTGTTAGAGGGATAAAAATTTGTGTCTGGGGGAATTTTGAGTCATACATCTCAGAACATCCCAGAAATTGCGTTATCACAAAAAATAATAACTTACCAACAGAAGTGCGAGCTTTTAAAACTTTTGTGGGACGATAAAATAACAGGCGCCTAGGTTAGATTCTGTATTATATTACTCCTGTAGCGTAATGTAAAATGATTAATTTCTAAAATTAATTTTTGAAAACAATTTTTTCATGAATTTACATTAATAAAAAAATTGCAAATTTTTAATCCTTCCTCTCTCCTCCTAAACGTTGAAATTCATTACAAGTTTGTGCCTTTATTAAATTCCCTTCTGTGGTTCTCAGAAAAGTTAGAATTTACAATTCAGCAGAATGTAAAATTATTTGCAAATATATATATATAGAAGACGAAAGCGGAAAAAAAATCTCACAACAGATCGAGTAAGAGTTGGGTTGTTATACCTCTGAGTGGCACTCTTTTGCACACCATGGGTTAAATGGTCAGGTCACATGGACCCCGAAGGCTCAGAGAAGATTGGGGGAGGGGACCCACTGGAACAGCTGTTGGGAGACGGATGGTAGCCTCCCGTCAAGGCCATCCAGTGTGCTCTTTAATGTGCACAGGGTATGGCTCTCCCGCACACGGGGCCACGGCGTAACGTCCCATCCGACGGACGGTGGACTTTCCAAGCCCATCAGTGTCCCCTACTGACCGTGGCAGGACGGGGAATTTTGCGGAGATAAATCTCAACGCTGACCTAGCTGGGACTCGAACCTGGGAACTGCAGATTACGAGCCTGGCGCGCTACCGACTGAGCACCCCCACCCCGGCAGAAATGGAACTTCAGGTATGCAGTTTCCAGACCACTTCGCATCGAAAGGATCAAACTACAGTAGTGTAACTAAAAATCAAGGAATTTTTATTAAAAGGAAGTTGCGCAGTTGAAAGAGCATTAAAGTGTAAAAGAGATCGTTAGTTGCAGCACTAATGAAAAATGTCTTAACGGTACAGTCGCTCAAAAAAGTATCCGAACACTATGGTTGATTACAGAATTCAGAAAAAATATCTGGCAATGATTTTTTTAGAAATTAGTGATCTGGCAACCTTCGTGTCACGTGATTACAGAATTCAGGAAAAATATCTGGAGCGTGTACAGCAACTGTACACGCTCCAGTTACCGTTCACAGCAAACTGGAGCGTGTGCAGTTACTGCACACGCCCCAGTTTGCTGTGAACGGTAACTGCACACGCTCAATATTTCCGTGAGTGAGCCCACACGATCTAGTATCAAAATAATATGACCACCTACAGTCGCTCAAAAAAGTATCCGAACACCATGGTTGATTACAGAATTCAGAAAAAATATCTGGCACCGATTTTTTTAGAAATTAGTGATCTGGCAACCTTCGTGTCACGTGACACGAAGGTTGCCAGATCACTAATTTCTAAAAAAAAATCGTTGCCAGATATTTTTTCTGAATTCTGAAATCAACCATAGTGTTCGGATACTTTTTTGTGCGACTGTACTCTGTACTGGCGCTTACCCGCCAACTCTCACCACTGTCTCTGTATATCAATAATCTATATCTGTTAGGAAGGCGACCTCAGCAGAAACACAGGTGTGGGGGTGGCTCAGTCAGTAACGCCCCAATCTCATAATGTGCTCTTCCCAAGTTCGAGTCTCACCATGTCCAACGTTGAGATTTATCTCCGCAAAGTTCCCGCCCTGACCCATGCTGCCGTCCTTTGGATGGGATGTTAAGCCTTGACCAAAGAACACGCTAGATAGCCGTACCATCTGTCTTCAAAAAGCTGTTCAATGGGTTCTCTTGCCCCCATGTTCTCTGAGCCCTCAGGGTCCCTGTGACCTGGTCATTTAGCCCATTGTGCAAAAAAGTACTGCTCAGAGGTAAACCAACCCAACGGAGAAATATAACACCAGAAGAGAAACATTCATACACTCTCCGAGTCTCGACAGTTAAAAAAACACATCTTTTTTTAACTCACACATTTTAGTGTTCTATCTAATACGAAAAAATTAACAAGAGGCTCCTTTTGAACTTGAAGCCCAGGCCCTCCTCTAAATGTTTGGGGATCATTGTATTTGGTGAAAGGATGAATTTGGAAAGGACAAAAATCCTCCTGCGAATCATCGTAATTTTTTAATCTGAGAAATCTGTGTTCCATTGTTTAAAACTGAGGAGAGAACATGTCTGAATTTGTGACAGGTAGTCTAGAACTTTAATTCGCGATATTCTAATGAGTTGTTTCTGGTTGGGCTTGGGGGCGGGGGTGGCTCAGTCGGTAGCGCACCAGGCTCGTGGTCTGCAGTTCCCAGGTTGAGTCCCAGCTGGACCAGCGTTGAGATTTATCACCGCAAAACTCCCCGCCCTGCTCACGGTCAGTAGGGAACACCGACGGGCTTGGAAAGGCCGTCGGATGGGACGTTAAGCCGTGACCAGTGTGCGGGAGAGCCATACCCTGTGCACGCTAAAGAACGCACTGGATGGCCTTGACGGGAGACTACCATATGTCTCCCAACAGCTGTTCCAGTGGGTCCCCTCCCCCAACCTTCTCTGAGCCTTAGGGGTCCTTGTGACCTGACCATTTAGCCCACAGTGTGAAAAAAAGTGCCGCTCAGAGATTAAACAACCCAACCCTGGTTGGGCTTTTACATTTGAGCGGCACTTTTTCGCACACAATGGGCTAAATGTCCAGGTCATAAGAACCCCAGAGGCTCAGAGAAAGGAGATCCACTGGATAACTGATAGGAAACAGAGGGAATACTCCCATCAAGGCCAATTAATATGTTCTTTAATGGGCACAGTGTATGGCTTACTTTTGCACGAGGAGCCACGGTTTAACGTTCCATCCGACGGAAAGCGGTTTTTTCAAGCGAAACGGTGTCTCATTCCTCACTGAGCACAAAAAGCGGAGAAAATTTTCAAGCTGGTACAGTTCAGACTCGAATCTGGGAAGTGGCGGGAATGGCTGGGTCGGTAGCGCACCAGGCTCGTTATCTGCAGTTCATAGGTTCGAGTCCCAGCTAGGTCAGCGTTGAGATTTATCTCCGCAAGACTCCCCTCCTTGCCCTCGGTCAGTAGGGGACACCGATGGCCTTGAAAAGGACGCCGTCCGTCGGGTAAGACGTTAAGCCGTGACCGTGTGCAGGAGAGTCATACCCTGCGCACGTTAAAGAACACGCCAGATTCCCTTGACGAGAGGCTACCATCCTGTCTCCTAACAGCCATTCCAGTTAGACCCCTCTCTCCTTCTCTGAGCCCTCAGTGTCCTTGTGACCTGGCTATTAAGCCCATTGTGTGCAAAAAGTGCCGCTCAGAGGTAAAACAACCCAACCCAAAGAACCTGGAAACATCACGGCTTGGCGTACAGTCGCTCAAAAAAGTATCCGAACACTATGGTTGATTACAGAATTCAGAAAAAATATCTGGCAATTCAACTGGAGCGTGTGCAGTAACTGCACACGCTCCAGTTTGCTGTGAACGGTAACTGGAGGGTGTACAGTTGCTGTACACAGCACATTGGATTGTATGAGCTCACAAAAACCTGGATCGTGTGGGCCCACTCACAGAAATATTGAGCGTGTGCAGTTACCGTTCACAGCAAACTGGAGCGTCTGCAGTAACTGCACACGCTCCAGTTTGCTGTGAACGGTAACTGGAGCGTGTACAGTTGCTGTACACGTTCCAGATATTTTTCCTGAATTCTGTAATCAACCATAACGTTCGGATACTTTTTTGAGCGACTGTACTACCAACCGAACCAACCGCCGTCCATGTTGTAGAGATATTCTGCCTTCGCTCTGGCAGAATCGATCTGTAGCTCAGAATGGTGAGGTCAAAAATCGCCTGAGTTAAATTACACAAAATTTGTAAAGCGAATTCATCTCGCCAGAGCTAATCGATCTTACCAGTTGAGTGTCGTTTTCGGCGATTTGCTATCTCAGTGATCACGCTTTTGTCAGAGATCCAAAAAACCACTCGCTTGGAACAGTTGGCCTTTTGCCAACTATTGGCCACGCAGTCGTACGCGGTCACGGTTTCATTCATTGAGCAAATTGTGCGCGTGGAACTGAAGAACATTTTCTTTATTAAAACTTGTTGACCTTGATGAACCTTTCGCTTCTGGAAATTGAATGAATTAAACTGAATGTCATTGACAGAGGAATCTGCACGCTCACCTTTCAAATGTTTTGGTCGAGGGAGCTGCCGTTATTTGAAATGAAACGAATTTGGACAAACATGTTCCATTCTGAGGTGTTTTTAATACCAAATGCTGTTGTGGATCCGATTTTCTCACTCTTATTGCCATCAAGTTCTTTGTTATTTGAAACATTTTTCTTTTATCGTAAAAGGAGGTTGCGGTGGAGGCCATAATGGATTTGGGTTGGGTTGTTTTACCTCTGAGCGGCACGTTTTTGCATATCATGGGCTAAATGGCCAAGTCACAAGGACCCCGAAGACTCAGAGAAGGTTGGGGGAGGGGACCCACTGGAACAGCTGTTGGGAGACAAGACTTGACCTCCCGTCAAGGCCATTCTTTAACGCGTGTTCTTTAACGTGCACAGGGTATGGCTCTCCCGCAGACGGGCCATGGCTTAACGTCCCATCCGACGGACGGAGGCCTTTCCAAGCCCATCGGTGTCCCCTTTCTCACCGTGGAACATTTCCCTGACAAAGTGATGTAAAGTTGTTGAAGATGCAACTGGGAGCCTGATTATAAAAACCAGGGTTTCTTAAAGCCATACTGAGCCAGGCAATTATAATACTTTGAGACTTTCTGCTGCTCATGATGATGATGATGATATGGAGAAGGAGGAGGCAAAGAGGAATACGATTTCAATTTATGTAATATATGCACTTGATAACGATACACTACAATCTTAGAAAAAAAATTATTTGAAAGGGATTTTGTTTCCTTAGTATTTGAACGTTCCCTAATCATGTGCAAAGTTTTCGAATCCCCTTTTTTAGATTTAGAGGCATCAGTTTACATTCTCCGGTTCTCCTGTAGGCCCGATAACAAGTAAAATGTAATAGGTTTTTTACGTAAATAAAATAATTGTGATCATTGATCTATTGACCAGTGCAATTGGTTGAACAGGGATGGTTGAACCAATTCTGTACCTCGAAGCAACTCAGGAGTTTTGAGGTCCTCCTGCTGCCATAAATGAATTAGAAGATAATAAATATTGCGAATAATGCAGATCTCATAATTAACTTTTTTTTTCACATTTACCACTCTTTTTAAGATCCATGTGGTCTAGTGGTTAGGATACCTGGCTTTCACCCAGGAGGCCCGGGTTCGATTCCCGGTATGGGAAGTGAATTTTCACGAGCCGTCCCATGGCCGAGTGGTTAGCGCGCTTGGCTACTGATCTAAGGGACCTGGGTTCGAGCCCCTGGTAAGGCATGGATGTATGTGTCGTTTTTCTTCTGAGGTCCTGCCATCCTCTCAGATCTCCTACTATGGCATATAAACTGACAGGCTCCTGTCAGACCTCTGTGGCAAGCAGCTGCTTGAGAGGGTATTTATTTTTATTTATTTATTTTTTTATATACCTTAATACTTAATAGCAAACTGAGAGAAAAATATTTCGTAGACTTTATAGTTAGTAGCTATTTCAAATTTATCAATTTAAAATAGTTTCTTAAATTTCATTCACTTTTTACTACGTAATTCCATAGGTTGCATGAGTTGAAAATATATTAATTTCTATTTAAAATCTCACTAGGTCTTAGCAGTCAAACTAGTTTCTTAACAGCTAAGACAACAACCTGGGTCCGCTAGGCTCCTACGTTTTTCCAGCCATTAGGGAAAGGATTGGAGCAACCCAACTATCAAATGGAGGGCAAAACTCTTCCAACCTCTTGTCAGTCGAGCTCCAATATTAGCGCTTTGCTGAGGATATTAAAACTTCACGAAAAGGACATAATCAGAAATTTCGGAGCAGTAAACGATTTTCTGCTGCTTAACCGAAAACAAAAGTCGCGATTTAGTGGTGCGTGCGTCGCGCTTATCGTGTTCCTTGTTTAAGAACAAATGAAATGAATGTCATGCCGATTCTTCCGGCACGGTGAACGGCGAGAGGTGATGATGAAGGGTGAGGGTGGGGGGGGGGGGGTAAGGGATTTTCTTTCTGGTAGGATAATGTGCGCTTTTCACCCAGAATATGGGGCGGGGGTGGCTCAGTCGGTAGCGCGACAGGCTCGTAATCTGCAGTTCCCAGGTTCGAGTCCCAGCTGGGTCAGCGTTAAAATTTATCTCCGCAAAATTCTTCGCCCTGCCCACGGTCAGTACGGGACACCTAGGGACTTCGAAAGGCCTCCGTCCGTCGGATGGGACGTTAAGGCGTGGCCACGTGTGCGGGAGAGCCCATACCCTGTGCACGTTAAAGAACACTCTGGATGGCCTTGACTGGAGGCTACCATCTGTCTCCGAACAGCTGTTCAAGTGTGTCCCCTCCCCTAACCTTCTCTGAGCCTTCGGGGTCCATGTAACCTGGACATTTAGCCCATGGTGTGCAAAAAAAGTGACGCTCAGAGGTAAAACAACCCAACCCAACATCCAGAATATAATTCTCCGGAGAAATTTCTCACAAATTTCTTTTAGTTCCAATTTCGCATTACTGAAAACAGCATCATAGTTGAGATTCCAATTGAATAATAAACTCTATTTAGAGGAGTGTTGCCATCTTTGGGTGTATATTTTGCCAAATGTCAAAAACTGAAAAAGAAAACTGAAATAATAAATTTGAAAACTAACTTAAAGTGAGTTGTACGAAGCAAATTTAAAAACCTCCCACAGTTATGGATCCAATTCAGTTGCACATATGAGAGGGAAACACAGCCGATAGCAGAAATATATTTCAGAATCATAAGGTTAATTTCGCGTCAGAGTTATAGCATTAAGCATTTGAATCAAAGTCTTTGAGAATGAGACGAATCAGCGTTCAAATACGATTACGATTGGCTAAACCAACGATTTTTGTCTTAAGATTCGGAGATGAGAACTCGACCTTGAAATTCCACGCTTCAGAGTTGGGTTGTTTTACCTCTGAGCGGCACTTTTTTGCACACCATGGGCTAAAATGGCCAGGTCACATGGACCCCGAAGGCTCAGAGAAGGTTAGGGGAGGGGACCCACTGGAACAGCTATTGGGAGACAGATGGTAGCCTCCCGTCAAGGCCATCCAGCGTGTTCTTTAACGTGCACAGGGTATGGCTCTCCCGCACACGGATCCACGGCTTAACGTCCCATCCGACGGACGGCGGCCTTTCCAAGCCCATCGGTGTCCTCTACTGACCGTGGGCAGGGCGGGGAATTTTGCGGAGATAAATCTCAACGCTGACTCAGCTGGGACTCGAACCTGGGAACTACAGATTACGAGCCTGGCGCGCTACCGACTGAGCCACCCCCGCCCCAGGAGGGGGGGGGATTTATGCCTTTTAATGGTGGAAAAAAAATATTGAGAGTTTCAGGAAATGAGAATTCAATGTTTGGTTAGTATCGCTCTAAACCAAAGTACATTTCTCATTTATCCCTTAAAAAAAAGAAAGTTAAATGTCTACACACGGACGAGAAAGTGAAAACGAGCTAAAAATATCTGAATTCAAAAATATTGCTTATTTATTTACTTATCTCTTTCCCCATTCCTGAACCCCTTCCTCTCAACTAGACCAGAATCCCGAGCAAACCCTTATTACGTCCCCAGAGACGTAGATTTCTCAATCGATTAGGGAGGAACTTCTATCACTCAAAGCCTTAATAGTATTCGGCTGACTTCCGCTGGCAACAGGAAAACAAAAGTCCACTTTGAAATGAAATGCTCGCTATTGCGCACTGCAGACGGATCAGTTGCAAGGCCATTGCGGTCAAATATCACTCTTGGAGGGTGAAATTGGGGAAATCGCTCTTCGGAAAAGGATGCGCACAGATTATTTCTTTACAAGGCAATCCATACGGTACGGTCTCACAGAAAGCGTGTTGAGAGATTCGACATTATGAATATTTTCGAAGTTTTAGCGTCTTGAAACAAAAACTTTACCAACAACTGGGATGGCTTTATAGCAAACTGAAGCTTATGCAATAGCTACATCTCTTTCGACAAGTTCAAGTAGCTATTTAAATTGTCATAGCGATGTTCTGAATTGCATCAATAATGCAATGTCTTAAGAGAAATTGTTGATATTGTTTCTGTTTGGTGATGATTTTTAGTGGAAATCAGTCAGCTGAGGGATTTTGGGTTGGGTTATTTTACCTCTGAGCGGCACTTTTTTGCACACAATGGGCTAAATGGCCAGGTCACATAGACCCCGAAGGCTTAGAGAAGGTTGGGGGAGGGGACCCACTGGAACAGCTGTTGGGAGATAGATGGTAGCCTCCCGTCAAGGCCATCCAGAGTGTTCTTTAACGTGCACAGGGTATGGCTCTCCCGCACACGGATCCACGGCTTAACGTCCCATCCGACGGACGGCGGCCTTTCCAAGCCCATCGGTGTCCCCTACTGACCGTGGGCAGGGCGGGGTATTTTGCGGAGATAAATCTCAACGCTGACCCAGCTGGGACTCGAACCTGGGAACTACAGATTACGAGCCTGACGCGCTACCGACTGAGCCACCCCCGCCCCCAGCTGAGGGAGATATTAGATTATAGCTTAAGTAGAGCATCTTATTGAAGATAAGAGGGCATTTCACTTCCAATGATGCAGTCTCACAAGGTATCGTAGTTCCACTACAGATCGAAAAATGTTCTTCAATAAAATGAAATTGTCTTATTCTTAATGCGGTGATTCTCCAGGACTGACATTTCTGAGGCAGTCTGATACGATATCTGAGCTACATTAGAGAGAATGGGTCCTTTAATAAAATTGAACTTTACATACAGTTTCAGAAGCACTTAAACATACAGATTCTATTCGAACGCAGATCTGAATTGCCAGAGTTGGTTTCGAGAGTAGCGAGGTGAATTGTAATTCAAAATGTATTCAGATTTAATACTGTGACTTCAAACAAATTTTCTAGTAGCAGGAGAATTTAAATTCTGATAAAAATTGAATTCTAAAACTTGTTATTCTAAAACTTGCTGGGGGCGGGGGTGGCTCAGTCGGTAGCGCGCCAGGCTCGTAATCTGTAGTTCCCAGGTTCGAGTCCCAGCTGGGTCAGCGTTGAGATTTATCTCCGCAAAATTTCCCCACCCTGCCCACGGTCAGTAGGGGACACCGATGGGCTTGGAAAGGCCGCCGTCCGTCGGATGGGACGTTAAGCCGTGGCCCCGTGTGCGGGAGAGCCATACCCTGTGCACGTTAAAGAACACACTGGATGGCCTTGACGGGAGGCTACCATCTGTCTCCCAACAGCTGTTCCAGTGGGTCCCCTCTCCCGACCTTCTCTGAGTCTTCGGGGTCCATGTGACCTGGCCATTTAGCCCATGGTGTGCAAAAAAGTGCCGCTCAGAGGTAAAACAACTCAACTCAACTAAAACTTGCTTATTCTGATAAAAATTGAATTCTAAAACTAGATAAAAATTGATTTCTAAAACATCTGAATAACATCAGATGTTAAATTGTGTCAATACATTGGCATCACATTGTATGATGTACAAATATTTGTTTTATACTCTATTTTACACAAAGAATGGAGCGGCAGAATCTGAAGATCAAAGAAGGAAATCAGCCAATGGAAAGATGCGACACTCACTCGAGTTCTAGAAAGAACAATTCGCGAATGTTTGTTCCTGCCATCCTTACAGTCCTACTCTGGCGTATTAAACTGACAGTCCTGTCAGACCTCTGTGGCAAGCTTGAGGGGGTATTTATTTTTTATTATTTTTATTTTTTATGTGCAAGTGTAACATTCAATATAATGCCTTTTGTGCATTTGGAAACAATCCTTACCGAAACCCTACCATTATTTGTCGGAGACCCTGTATTAATGGGAAGCTAATTTCGATGTTCAGTAATTTCTAAAGTACGTTTTTTCATGATAAAATACTAATGATCAACATTTGTCTATCTAAATCGTGAATTTCAGTGATATTCATTCAATATTAAAAGAATTATTGGAGTTTGAATTCATAACACCAATACCAGTCAGGGGGCGTAGCTATGGGGGATGGGGATGAGGGGGGGAGGTTCCCCCCAGAGTTAATCGGAGTAAGAAAAATTCGAAGCGACCTCGTAAAATCTATGTAAAATTGGCAATTGGGATTTTTTTTTTTGTAAAATTAAGAGGAATTAGCAAAATCTAGGGTATTTGTCAGAATCGTGACAACTTCGCAAAGTCTTGGTTAGTTGGCAAAATTCGAAGACACTTGGTAAAGTATAAGCGACTTGTGAAAATTGGGATTGGTTGGATGTTTGTGTCGTTCTTCTGCTGAGGTCCCGCCATCCTCACAGACGTTCTATTTGGCGTATAAACTGACAGGGCTCCTGTCAGACCTCTGTGGCAAGCAGCTGCTTGAGGAGGTTTTCTTTCTTTCTTCTTCTTCTTCTTTGCGAAATTAAGGAGAGTTGGCAAAATCGGGACAACCTGGGAAAATCTTGGGAAGTTTGCTAAATCGAAGCAACTTGGCAAAATCGGGACAACCTGGGAAAATCTTGGGAAGTTTGCTAAATCGAAGCAACTTGGCAAAATCTAGGGTAGTTGGCCCAATCGTGGTAACTGTTAAAATAATGGCAGTTGGAAAAATTCGGAAAAATGTTTTGGAAATTTTTGGTTGGAAAAATTTGTTCTCTCCACCCTAACCATACTCCTTTGCTAAGCCCCTGAAACCAGTTTTCAAAAGTTAATTAAGATTTAATTAATAAGAAATATTTAATCCATTTAATTAACTAACTGTATATTCTAGAAGTTTGTTTCAATGATTCCTTTAATATTCATCAATTTTGTATAACTTTCTTAAGACGCTTTGGTGTTGGGAAATATTACAGTTCGTAAAAAGCTGAATGAATTTTGTTTGATGCATATAGGTGAGGACAGGACATAAAATATATTTTGTGTTAAAAATCGTTGACCCTGTTTCGTCGGGGTTTGATTTAGACTTACGAGACCTGAGCAACATAAGTGTTTCGAGTCTATAAATAATTCTAATGAATTTTAGATTACAGAGAATGTGACGAATATTCAATTTGATTTGCGCTTTGCAGTCTTCCAATATAACACAATTAGAATATGAATAGGGTTGGGTTGTTTTACCTCTGAGCGGCACTTTTTTGCACACCATGGGCTAAATGGCCAGATCACGAGGACCCCCGAAGGCTAAGAGAAGGTTGGGGGAGGGAACCCACTGGAACAGCTGTTGGGAGATAGATGGTAGCCTCCCGTCAAGGCCATCCAGCGTGTTCTTTAATGTGCACAGGGTATGGCTCTTCCGCACACGGGGCCACGGCTTAACGTCCCATCCGACGGACGGCGGCATTTCCAAGCCCATCGGTGTCCCCTACTTACCGTGGGCAGGGCGGGGAATTTTGCCGAGATAAATCTCAACGCTGACCCAGCTGGGACTCGAACCTGGGAACTACAGATTACGAGCCTGCGCGCTACCGACTGAGCCACCCCCGCCTCAGAATACGAATAAAAAGTATAATCAAATAGATTGGGATCACTCAGTTACAATATAAAGAGTAAGAGGAATAAATACATTGTGATAATCTGATTAGAGCACAAAGAAGAAGAACAGTAATCAAATAAATTGTGGTCTCCCATTTAAAGTACAAAAAGTAAGAGGACTAATCAAGTAGATTGTGATCACCTAATTATAATACAAGTAGAAGAATAATCAATTAGGTTCTAAGTTGAGTTTCTCTAATAATAGACGTTGGTTCCTATTGTTTTACCTCTGAGCGGCACTTTTTTGCGCACCATGGTCTAAATGGCCAGGTCACAAGGACCCCGAAGGTTCAGAGAAGGTTGGGGGAGGGGACCCACTGGAACAGCTGTTGGAAACAAGATGGTAGCCTCCCGTCAAGGCCATCCAGTGTGTTCTTTAACGTGAACAGGGTATGGCTCTCCCACACACGGGGCCACGGATTAATGTCCCATCCGACGGACGGCAGCCTTTCGAAGCCCATCGGTGTCCCCTAGCAATAATAGAGGGAGTAATCACGTGTTTTCCTGTGTGATTCCAAATTACAAAGAAATAGTAAGAGGAATGATCAATTGGCCTCTGCTCTATGGCTCCCCAATTTTAATAGAAATTGTAAAGGGAGTAATCAGTTGTATCGCACATTGTTTTTACCATAATGAAATACTATTTCTGAGGCAACCCATTTTCTGATGCATGCGATGCGCCTGCGCATCACCTTCTCTGTCATGCGACTCGATGTGTAGGAAAGTGGCCACAAGGGAAAAACTGAAGCTTATCTTCCAAAACAAGTCCTTGAACAATTGCCAAAATTCGTTTACAATTTATTAAGCTTCAGAAATTGCTTAATGATGCAATCCATGAGTTCCTCCAAGGGTTTAATTAGCTATTGAATTTCCTTTTTTTCTGATATGATAAATTACCACCCATACATAGAGTCAAATTCTTATGCAGTTTGTTTTTATGTAGATTCACAGTTATCTAAGAAGCAAATAATAAAATCCAAACAGATATGAGTCGTAATGCTTGTAACAAACAGTCCCAGATAGAGACAAGACAACAGGACCATTTGGCTCAGTTTTCCTGAGGCTCTTTAAGAATATAATTTTATTTTCCAGTTGCTGTTCACTAAGTTTGGGTTTTTGGGGTGCAGGGGTAGCTCAGTCGGTAGCGCGCCAGACTCGTAATCTGTAGTTCCCAGTTTCGAGTCCCTCTGGGTCGGCGTTGAGATTTATCTCCGTAAAACCCCACGCCTTGCCCACAGTCAGTAGGGGTCACCGACGGGCTTGGAAAGACCGCCACCCGTCGGATGGGACGTAAAACCGTGGCCCCGTGTGCGGGAGAGCCATACCCTGTTTACGTTAAAGAACACGCTGGATGGCTTTGACGGGAGGCTACCATCTATCTCCCAACAGCTGTTCCAGTGGATCCCCTCCCCCAACCTTCTCTAAACCTTCGGGGTCCTTGTGACCTGGCCATTTAGCCCATGGTGTGCAAAAAAAGTGCCGCTCAGAGGTAAAACAACCCAACCCACTTGGCTTGGAAAAGACAAGGTTAAAGAAACATCTTATTGTCACCTTCGCGAAATGTGACAAACACTAATGAAGAGTTGGGTTGGGTTGTTTTACCTCTGAGCGGCACTTTTTTGCACACCATGGGCTAAATTGCCAGGTTACATGGACCCCGAAGGCTCAGAGAAGGTTGGGGGAGGGGACCCACTGGAACAGGTGTTGGGAGACAGATGGTAGCCTCCCGTCAAGGCCATCCAGCGCGTTCTTTAACGTGCACAGGGTATGGCTCTCCCGCACACGGGGCCACGGCTTAACGTCCCATCCGACGGACGGCGGTCTTTCCAAACCCATCGGTGTCCCCTACTGACCGTGGGCAGGGCGGGGAATTTTGCGGAGATAAATCTCAACGCTGACCCAGCTGGGACTCGAACCTGGGAACTACAGATTACGAGCCTGGTGCGCTACCCACTGAGCCACCCCCGCCCCACCAATGAAGAGATTTCAAGAAGAACTTCCTCTCTTCCCCTATTCAACCTTCAAGTTAAATTAATTAAAAATATAGCAAATGCACAGGTTACCTGTTGACATAGAATTCAAGAAATACTTTCAATTTAAAAAATAACCTTATCGCCAATGTGTCTGTAAAAAAAGGGAAAATTCCGTGGTCCTTCGATTAGCAATCCTAATTGGTTTCACGGAAGTGATCGTAAATCAAATTATCATTAATCGAGTATACGAAATACTGTACGTGTTAATGATTAAAATTAAGTAGACGTTAAATCATCGTTACAAGATCATCGGAAGTTCAGCCTTTTCAACGAAAAAGCGTACTTTATAATACAGTATTTAAACATTTCATATTCATCAGACGATTGCGAGTGATTGGCTGACGGCTGACTAATAAGGGGGTCACGTTAATTCTATATTTGTACCCAGGGGTCAAGCAGGTACCCAGAATTTAGTTTCGGAGGTCAGAGAATTTAGTATCTGGAGGGTTCAAGAATTTACTGTTTAGTTTTGGAAGACTCTGATGATGAGGGGGCGGGGGTGGCTCAGTTGGTAGCGCGCCAGGCTCGTAATCTGTAGTTCCCAGGTTCGAGTCCCAGCTGGGTCAGCATTGAGATTTATCTCCGCAAAATTCCCCGCACTTCCCACGGTCAGTAAGGGACACCGATGGGCTTGGAAAGGCCTCCGTCCGTCGGATGGGACGTTAAGCCGTGGCCCCGTGTGCGAGAGAGACATACTCTGTGCACGTTAAAGAACACGCTGGATTGGCTTGACGGGAGGCTACCATCTGTCTCCCAACAGCTGTTCCAGTGGGTCCCCTCCCCCAACCTTCTCTGAGCCTTCGGGGTCCATGTGACCTGGCCATTTAGCCCATGGTGTGCAAAAAAGTGCCACTCAGATGTAAAACAATCCAACCTGATGATGAGACTTCAGTAGTTTTCCAATCATTACAATATTCCACCGAATATTCCAGAAAACGTTAAAATGATATCCTACATAGAATAAGTGTCGGACGTATACTATGAGACTGAAATAAAATTATCCAAAGACAATTGTTTTGTAATTAAAAGCAGGTAGACCAATTTCAGATTTCTCATAAGACGACCAGATTTTCAGTGGGTGGTACGGACCCCTGTCCACCCCCAACCCCCTGGTACGTCGCTGCTAGGGGTGATCTCGGGAGAATTAAAACGAAATATCACCTACGATGTGTCTTTCAATGACAAATAGAGGTCACGTAGAGGTCAAACCATGATATACGAGCGCTGAAAACGTGAAAATTGGTGTCTAGGGGTGTTTCGGTTTGCAGAGTCACCGGACAGTACAGAAGTGTATGAGAAAGACCCGAGAAGCCCCAGAAAGCGAGAGAGCAAAGAAAAAAGTCAATTAAGCCCTTTCCCGCCCACTGAGTAGCGGTTTAACCGATATAAAATGTCACTTTCCATAGGTAAAAAAAATTAAGCGACTAGAAGTTATTAGAGAGACAAAATAAGCCTAAAAAGATAAAAAAAAAAGCTATAAAATTCTAAAAAAACTCCCCAAAATTTTCCAAAGTCTCTCCAAAGGTAGAACAGACCGGACGTGACCCCAAAAATGACTCAAAGTGACTCCAGCTACACCGGAAGTGACCCAAAAAGAGCCCAAAGAGTTGGGTCAAAAACGTCCAAAAACACCCCTTTAAGCCCCCTAATTATTCGACACCATCCGGAAGTGACCCCTCCTATAGTGGTCAACGAGACACACACTCTGACACGAGATTTCAGAAACATTATGAAATTTCGTATCCGGAGAGTTCTTCGGGATCAAAGGTCAAATTTAAAGCTACTGGTACTAGAGAGCTAAATATTGGTTCCTTGGGGTATTGTGAATCGTAGGGTTAAGAAATTTTCTCAAATTTCGGATGCAATGGGTCCTTCGAGGTCAAATTTCGATATATCGGTGCTGGAGAGCTAAATATTAGTGAATAGGGTTAATTCAGGCAGTAGAACTCATAACTGAAAGGAATTTTCAGATCTGGTGTTACATTCAAGGTGAAACAGAGGTCAGAGTGATGTCTAGAAATCAAGGGGTGCCGAAGATATCGATTGATTTTTAGTTAGAAAATAAAAATGTAGGTTATTATTGTTAAATACATACGAAATGCAGTGAATTGTGAAAACAACTCTTTGCTTTAGCTGAAAAGATCGTTACCTAGAGGAGTTGATGGAGAAGATGAGAGTGCAGGGTTGTGTTGTGATACCTCTGAGCGGCACTTTTTTGCACACCATGGGCTAAATGGCCAGGTTACAAGGACCCCGAAGGCTCAGAGTAGGTTGGGGGAGGGGACTCACTGGAACAGCTGTTAGGAGACAGATAATAGCCTCCCGTCAAGGCCATCCAGCGTGTTCCTTAACGTGCACAGGGTATTGTTCTCCCGCACACGGAGCCACAGCTTAACGTCCCATCCGACGGACGGTGGCCTTTCCAAGCCCATTGGTGTCCCTTATTGACCGTGGGCAGGGCTGGGAGTTTTGCGGAGATAAATCTGAACACTGACCCAGCTGGGACTCGAACCTGGGAACTGCAGATTGCGAGCCTGGCGCGATACCAACTGAGCACCCTCGCCCCTGAGAGTGCAGGAATTTTTGGGAAGAGAATATTTTTCATAATAACTTCTGGAGGTTGAGGTTTTAGAGTCCTGTAGATTGGGCGAAAAATGAATGTTTCACATTGAAGTGCTTTGACTGGTATGAAATGGCGAATTTTCAATTTCTTTTCTTTTTTTATTTTTGAAATGGCGACTTTCAGCAAAGGAAGAGCCTACGAGTTCTTCCCTTTGCTAAATAGGGGCGGGGGTGGCTCAGTCGGTAGCGCGCCAGGCTCGTAATCTGTAGTTCCCAGGTTCGAGTCCCAGCTGGGTCAGCGTTGAGATTTATCTCCGCAAAAATTCCCCGCCCTGCCCACGGTCAGTAGGGGACACCGATGGGCTTGGAAAGGCCGCCGTCCGTCGGATGGGACGTTAAGCCGTGGCCCCGTGTGCGGGAGAGCCACACCCTGTGCACGTTAAAGAACACGCTGGATGGCCTTGACGGGAGGCTACCATCTGTCTCCCAACAGCTGTTCCAGTGGGTCCCCTCCCCCAACCTTCTCTGAGCCTTCGGGGTCCATTCGACCTGGCCATTTAGCCCATGGTGTGCAAAAAAGTGCCGCTCAGAGGTAAAACAACCCAAACAACAACCCAACCCTTTGCTAAAGGTGATGCCCGAAAAGTTATTTAACCGACATCGTTAATAAAAATGCACGAGATCCTATGTGAAGCGCGTAGTGAGTCAAAATATCGTTAGCAAAGACGTCGTTAATCAAAGGACCATGGTGCAATGCCAATAGCGAAATTAGTTATTCAATTCATATTGACTTCGAAAGAATACAGGGCACCAGCAATTTGTTTACGTTTGGTAAGGGATACTAGTCTTGGCAAAATGCGCTGAATGCAAGTGGTACTTGTTTTAGAAAATGTGTATAGTTATTATGATTATTTTTATATATATATAGCTTCTATAGCGAATTATTTAGGTAACTCGGTCACTAAAAAAATCCCAGTTTGCTATTGTTTAGGAGGGAAAGTATTATATTCCCCATATATACGGTAGCGTGCCAGACTCGTAATCTGTAGTTCCCAGGTTCGAGTCCCAGATGGGTCAGCGTTGAGATTTATCTCCGCAAAATTCCCCGCCCTGCCCACGGTCAGTAGGGGACACCGATGGGCTTGGAAAGGCCGCCGTCCGTCGGATGGGACGTTAAGCCGTAGTCCCGTGTGCGGGAGAGACGTACTCTGTGCACGTTAAAGAACGCGCTGGATGGCCTTGACGGGAGGCTACCATCTGTCTCCCAACACCTGTTCCAGTGGGTCCCCTCCCCCAACCTTCTCTGAGCCTTCGGGGTCCATGTGACCTGGCCATTTAGCCCATGGTGTGCAACAAAGTGCTGCTCAGAGGTAAAACAACCCATCCTAGACGTAAGTTTTGATTTGATACATAAGATTGTATCAGTCCAGTAGATATGTTAAATAGAAGTTTATAAATGCTTTTCTTTATGAGAGACGGAAATAAATGGTGGAAAACAAGTGCTTTGTAGCCTATGATATCTTATGAAGATGTACATGTGATATCTTCTGAATCAAGTCTACGTCAAAAGCTTTTATTTAATACCTGACGCGTTACGTTTAACTAAAGCTAAATTTCCCTCCCTATTTTGGGGGGACAAAAATAGGGAGGTCTTAATTTCTGGTAACCTTGATACTTTCTACATAATAAGCTTTCATTTAACGTTTTTTACGTTCAGAAGATAATACATCTTCGGAAGTTAAACATCGAATTATGAATGACAAGATTCGTTTCCACGTTTCTCTGTTTTTAAGGGGTGCAGGAAATCTCAGAAGAGGGGCATTTTTAATAGTGCATGACACTCCCCAAACTTTCATTTCATAATAGCCAATTACTACTCGTTATTTACTTGCTCTCCTGTGTGGAAGATATATTTTAGCAATTTCTTTTGATGAAAGAAATGTCAGGAAACAAATGTTTTATAGCCATGGACACTCCAAACATTGTTGCTTTCTTTTAATATAAAACTCGTTATGATTGGTTTCTGGTTAGAGCAGCCATGCCCTATGCACGAAATCGCAGTAATTTAAACAGCCCACTAGAATTCCTTTACGGGAGTTCTATCAGTCTCATTACAGCTATTCCCTAACCTTCTCTGATCCCTTAAAATCCTTGTAATTTAGCCATTTAGCCCATTTTACTTTTCAGTTTCTATCAGTCTCATAATAGCTATTCCCCAACCTTCTCTGATCCTTTAAGGTCCTTGTAATTTAGACATTTAGTCCATTTTACCCTTCCGTTTCTATCAGTCTCATAACAGCTATTCCCTAACCTTCTCTGATCCCTTAAAGTCCTTGTAATTTAGCCATTTAGCCCATTTTACCCTTCAGTTTGTATTAGTCTCATAACAGCTATTCCCCAACCTTCTCTGATCCTTTAAGGTCCTTGTAATTTAGCCATTTAGTCCATTTTACCCTTCAGTTTCTATCAGTCTCATAACAGCTATTCCCTAACCTTCTCTGATCCCTTAACGTCCATATAATGTAGCCATTTAGCCCATTTTACCCTATAGTTTCTATCAGTCTCATAACAGCTATTCCCTAACCTTCTCTGATCCCTTAACGTCCATGTAATTTAGCCATTTATCCCATTTTACCCTTCAGTTTGTATCAGTCTCATAACAGCTATTCCCTAACCTTCTCTGATCCTTTAAGGTCCTTGTAATTTAGCCATTTAGTCCATTTTACCCTTCAGTTTGTATCAGTCTCATAACAGCTAATCCACAACCTTCTCTAATCCTTTAAGTCCTTGTAATTTAGCCATTTAGTCCATTTTACCCTTCAGTTTCTATCAGTCTCGTAACAGCTATTCCCCACCTTCTCTGATCCTTTAAGGTCCTTGTAATTTAGCCATTTAGTCCATTTTACTCTTCCGTTTCTATCAGTCTCATAACAGCTATTCCCTAACCTTCTCTGATCCCTTAAAGTCCTTGTAATTTAGCCATTTAGTCCATTTATCCTTCAGTTTGTATCAGTCTCATAACAGCTATTCCCCAACCTTCTCTGATCCTTTAAGGTCCTTGTAATTTAGCCATTTAGTCCATTTTACCCTTCAGTTTCTATCAGTCTCATAACAGCTATTCCACAACCTTCTCTGATCCCTTAAGGTCCTTGTAATTTAGCCATTTAGTCGATTTTGCGATAAAAAAAAGTGTAATTCAGAGGTAAAACAATCTAATCCTCATTAGAAAGACATGCTTTGACGAATCAACAAACTGGCATCCCATCTGACAAATCAAAAAAGTAATAGGTGAATAGGAAATTATAAAAAACACACCATAGTAAAATAAAACTCTTAAAGAAATGGGCTTCCCTTGAAGCGCGTGAGAACTTCCGATTTCCGTTGAGTCTGCATTTCGGTAACATCAGATCATCATTTTCGATACTCAATATTATATCGAAGGATGATTCCAAAGACTTTGGAACTTCCTTCACTTCTAGGGTCGGGGGTGGCTCAGTCCGTAGCGCGCCAAACTCGTAATCTGCAGTTCCCAGGTTCGAGTCCCAGCTGGGTTCGCGTTCAGATTTATCTCCGCAAAACTCCCCGCCCTGCCCACGGTAAGTAGGGGACACCGATAGGCTTGGGAAGGCCGCCGTCCGTCGGATGGGACGTTAAGCCGTGGCCCCGTGTGTGGGAGAGACACAACCTGCGCACGTTAAAGAACACACTGGATGGCCTTGACGGGAGGCTACCATCTGTCTCCCAACAGCTGTTCCAGTGGGTCCCCTCCCCCAACCTTCCCTGAACCTTCGGGGTCCTTGTGACCTGGTCATTTAACCCATGGTGTGCAAAAAAGTGCCGCTCAGAGGTAAAACAACCCAACCTTCACTTCTGTCGCGATGACAAGCAATGGGCGAAGAGAGACGAGATGTTAAAATGTCTCTCTCTCTCCCTATACCTCCAGCTCTTCTAAAGCCAATGCAACGAGCTCCTTGTGTGTGCAGTTACCCATTTTCGTGAAGTCCTAACAGTCCAATTGATTGATGCGTCTACATTTCACGAATCGACATTCGCCGCCTCCAGTCTCAAACATCTGTGCAAATCACTCGGATGAACTCTCCTTATTAATTAATTCCATGTCGAATTCCGAAAGTAAATTTCAAAGTAGGAAAGAGCCGAACTATATTTGGTGAAAGCTGTGAATCCAACCTCTTTTCGTGAGCATCTCCATTGAGAACAATCTTTATGAATGAAATTGGTGACCCCGTTTGTATTCTCTTTTCACTCACTTGGAGGAATGCCAGCATCGATACTACCACCACCACCACTTGCTATCTGGCTGCTTGCCCGTCTCTCTATCTCTCTGCCACTTCCCTAGGCGCAACCACCACCACTTGCTGTCTGGCTGCTTGCCCGTCTCTTCCTAGACGCAACAACCATTGCACTGCAGCTTATGTCATCTGTGCCATATTAAGGTCTCTCGGCGCAGAAGGATAGCCTATGTCATCTGTGCCATATTAAGGTCTCTCGGCGCAGAAGGATAGCCTATGTCATCTGTGCCATATTAAGGTCTCTCGGCGCAGAAGGATAGCCTATGTCATCTGTGCCATATTAAGGTCTCTCGGCGCAGAAGGATAGTCTATGTCATCTGTGCCATATTAAGGTCTCTCGGCGCAGAAGGATAGCCTATGTCATCTGTGCCATATTAAGGTCTCTCGGCGCAGAAGGATAGCCTATGTCATCTGTGCCATATTAAGGTCTCTCGGCGCAGAAGGATAGTCTATGTCATCTGTGCCATATTAAGGTCTCTCGGCGCAGAAGGATAGCCTATGTCATCTGTGCCATATTAAGGTCTCTCGGCGCAGAAGGATAGCCTATGTCATCTGTGCCATATTAAGGTCTCTCGGCGCAGAAGGATAGCCTATGTCATCTGTGCCATATTAAGGTCTCTCGGCGCAGAAGGATAGCCTATGTCATCTGTGCCATATTAAGGTCTCTCGGCGCAGAAGGATAGTCTATGTCATCTGTGCCATATTAAGGTCTCTCGGCGCAGAAGGATAGCCTATGTCATCTGTGCCATATTAAGGTCTCTCGGCGCAGAAGGATAGCCTATGTCATCTGTGCCATATTAAGGTCTCTCGGCGCAGAAGGATAGTCTATGTCATCTGTGCCATATTAAGGTCTCTCGGCGCAGAAGGATAGCCTATGTCATCTGTGCCATATTAAGGTCTCTCGGCGCAGAAGGATAGCCTATGTCATCTGTGCCATATTAAGGTCTCTCGGCGCAGAAGGATAGCCTATGTCATCTGTGCCATATTAAGGTCTCTCGGCGCAGAAGGATAGCCTATGTCATCTGTGCCATATTAAGGTCTCTCGGCGCAGAAGGATACAAGTTCCCAAGCCCCCTTCTATTTTTTAAACATATTTTGAAATTACACACTAAAAGGAATAAATTTTAAGCATTTTTGTGAGCAACCAAACTTTCTTTACCTACGGTAAAGAAAGTTTACCAAGTTTACCGTAGCCTACTTAGCTGCAGCCTACTTAGTGGCGTTCAAAGACGTTGTCAATATTTTACCAAACAAGGTTTTCTATTACTACTCGTTCCACAATGAAATATAATTGGCGAACACTCACTCCATTACTCTGCATTTTTTATATTATTACTTATATTTAGGGCATGGATATTTTTAGAATTAAATGAAGCAACACATGTAAAGGATAGAAATTAGGGTTTTTTTTTTAATTTAAATCTTGTTGAAATTGGATTAAAAGAAAACTAAGTTTTTTAAGAACTCTCCACAAATTAAAAATCAGGTTATCTCTGGCTTTATTGTTTAAGCAGGTTATATTATTTTTGTTAAAAATCAATTGAAAAATTCTAACTTCCACGTTTCTCAGCATTGAAATAAATTGCTAAATAGTCCAAAAGGAACGTAGTAGAAAATAACTATTGCAAAATTTCAGCATTCCTTTGGTTTAACAAGTTGCCAAGTTTGGAACACTGATTACAACTGTTGCTATATATTCTTGGTGAAGTAATGATCACACATTGAAGGAACCATATTACATTAGCTCAGAGTGCTTCATTATAGTTTTAATTCCTCATCAGTCAATCACTTCATTCGTTTCCTTAAATCATATCATTAATTACCCTTCTTAAGTGACGTCATCGCAAACATTCCATTTCCGTAATGAGCTCAATGTTTGATCGAATTTTTACCCGAATTGTAAAATTCGATCAGAAATAAACATCAAGAAAAATTCGGTAAAAACCCAAAAATTATATTTCTTACCCATATATTATAATTGAGTATTTTGTTATGTATAATAAATTAATACAAGATTTCATCGTAGACAATGCGCAATGTGTAATCATATTTTGCTCTTCGAAAAGTAGTTAAACGACTGTGACGTCAAACTAAGAAATATCGAAAAGAATACCAGTAGTATATGATGACCATAATAGAGAATTTTCTCCGCTGTTTCAATTTCATCTATGATCTGAAAATTTTTCCGAAAAACTGATCATCTAAAGTAGGGGTTCTCAACGTGGTGTACGCAGTAAAACTTTTCGGAGTACTCGTGAGAGCTCAAAATTCGCTAGATCTAGTAACAAGTCCATTTCACTGATTACCCAGTAAAATGTTCATAATGTTATAAGATTTGTTAAATTGTTTATGTCATATTTTGTGTTTATCGATAAATGTAATTTATGAATACAAATTTTAATGTGTAGTTATATATATGTGTTTTATTTTATTCCCATTGTTATACTATAACTATAGTTTTATCTATCTATACAAGGGGTAAGCCAGTTACATACACATTTCCAGGGGGTACGTGAAGCATAAAAGGTTGAGAACCCCTAATATATATTGTTACGACAGAAGAATCTGGCAACCGAAAGCAAAGTTTCAGCCAACGAATGGAACTTTGGGAGAATTTGGAGAAGAAGAGTGGAGCGTTAACGGTCGTTTTGTATTGTAACGGTCGTTGTGTCAAGGAGTGTCTAAGGGAGAAGAGAGCTAGCTTCCATAGGCGTAATGTAAACTTTTCGATTGCAGCGCCCTCTAAACATGGCAAATTCGTGTATTGCAGTGAAGCCACCTAGCCAGGGAGAGGAGCCAGTTCCTTGCGTTTATTTTTCCACCTCCCAGCAAGGTTTTCAATAGCTTACCACGTGACTAATTTTACATACACTTTGACTCTGTTCAAAGTGTTCATTTCTTAAATTTTACCATCATAATTTTCTTTTCTCAATGATTAGTTAAAATTATTTTCCTTAATAAAATCCCATTTTGTAAAACAAGTAGTAGCTATGCTCAACATAGAAATTTTAATATTTTGAACATTCTACTATATTTAATATATTATAATAAATTGAAATTTATGGCTTAATGCGAGACAACATGTTTTGTTTAATTATATTTTATAGAATTTAGGATATTTTCAATTAAAGTCACATCGAGTTTCTTTACTTGTATAAACTGTCAATAGATGGCAGCAGGCACTTCTCGTATCAACCATAAAAAAAATTAGTATTAGAACAAACTGCAGACACCTATATATGTCGATATGCTCCAGGGAACACAAAACTGCAACATACATTGACTTACATGTTCGCAAGATGATTAAATGTATTAATTTACATATTAATTTTAAAAATTCTGCAAAATTACTCAAAATAAACATAAAACGGCTTTTCCAGGTATCGTAAAATATACTCCTGAACGGGATAAAATACTCATTAAATAACTTTAGGGTCAGCTATCACTATGCCAAACAGTCATGGGTGTTAGACAGGTTGAAACACTGATTAAATCGCAATAAATATACCAAGAGTAAGACAAACCACAGCTGCAGTGGACTAAAAATGATTGCACTGCGCATGCGCAGATCGCCCCTTACAGTTGCTTTTGTGCATGCACATCAATTTGCCACGTTCAGCTTTGGTAAAATTCCGCAGAACGGCGCCACTTACGCTTGTGCGAAGCTAGCCTTCTTCTCCTTAGACCTTCTTTGGTTGTGTGTTGTAACGGTCGGTGAGTTCGAAAATGGACGGTGAGCTGTTCTGAGACAGTGCGCGTAAGTATCAAGAAGTAACTTGATGTGTTGTGTATACGCGGAAGGATAAAAGTGGGATCTTTTATCGTTAAGTATCAAGAAGTAACTTGATGTGTTGTGTATACACGGAAGTATAAAAGTGGGAACTTTTATGGCTAACTTCGAATGTCTACACGGACTGTCTTTTTGTTCGGCTAGTGTGTGAAAAGTTATTAGCACAGGACGAGAATTGGTTTACGAGTGAAGATCTTCGGGTGACCTGGTAAATCAAGTAAAAGGTAGTATTTAGTAAAATACACAGAGCTGATATTGTGTGCTCTACGCAGGAAGATTGATGACTTGTGCATGTTAATAGTTGATTTGTCAATAAGATACTTCATCCATATTTCCTTTGTAACAATTTACCTTGTATTGAATTTGGTTTTGAAATATAGCTTTTAATACTCACGCTAAGTGGCTATCCATTTTTGTAATCCGCAACATTTGGTGTCAGAAGTGGGATTAATTAATTGAATGCCGTTAACTAGAAGTATGGATGAATTAGTAAAGTTGATAAATAGCTTCAAAGCCGATATGACTAATATGAAAGCCGATATGGCTGCGCTGATGACTGATAGGAAAGCCATTATTTCTACGCTGATGACTGATAGGAAAGCCATTATTGCTACGCTGATGACTGATAGGAAAGCCGTTATTGCTACGCTGGTGACTGATATGAAAGCCGATATGGCTACGCAGATGACTGATATTAAAAGTGATCTAGCTGCCCAAAGCGATAAAATAGGTGACTTGAAAGCCGAAATGGCCGCACAAAATACTGAGATGAGAGATGAAGTGGCTCCTCAATTTGGTAAGATTATTGATCAGTTCAAGGATAGTAAAACCGAACTCAATAGACAATGCAATAGTTTAAATGTTGAATTTGTCAGTGAAAAAGATGATCTTGATAGTGTTAAGTTAGATTGTAAACATGGAAAAGAAAAAGAGAAAGGCAACGCATATAAAAATGTGGATCTGCTACTGGAAATCAAGAATCGTAGAGATAGCGCAGATAATGCCTTTGACCACGCAACTACTGGTAATGCATGGCAGAGTGTCTATGTCGCTGGTGACATGTCTAGGAACTGTGAAGAACAATCACACAGATCAGAGAGCTGCGAGACTATACAGTACGCTTTGCACTTCAAAATACCTAGGTATACAAGTCTGGCACGATCTGAAGAGAGATCCACACGAAAGGTATTCTATTCCTCGCTCTCAGCAAAATGCGTCATGGACAATTATCGCAAAGGCAGAGTAACGAGTGGTAATGAAGGGGAACGAAACAGAGTTTACGTTTCGCAGAGTGGTCCGAGTAAAGAAGAGGCGTCCATTCATCATAGATACAAAGTGCCATTCGACTTTACCGCGGAAGTCGGAGAGGTTTTTCCGAAGCATATAGCCACACTCGAATCGTTTATAGAAAGTGGGGATTTAAGGAAGAGGAATTCCGAAGAATGGCTTAGAAGCATAACAGGTGATGCTAGTAAAAGAGCTTCAGGCAGAGACGGTACTTCAAAGACTAACTTTCTGGATGAAACTAAGCCTCAGAGTTACGATCAGAGAGAAGTAAAGCCCTCAGACAATCTCAACGAAACCATGCTGAATTTCTTTTCTGAACAGTCAATGTGCAGATTTGGACATTATAACCATTTAGATTATAAGGATATAGAAAAGTTTTATCACGATTACAAGAGCTCTAAAGTGGACAATATCATGTTACAGAACTCGTCGCTGATCTCCAGAATGAACAATTTGGCAATCATGACTGATATTTCCCTGGCTAATTACAATGAGAGCTCCAAGAAAGTGAATTCGGAAGAAACAGCAAATATGACCTCCTCGGGTCATGTGTTTTGCTGGAGACCCGAGTGGCGCCATCGGATGGTAGATGAAAACAGCACAGGAGGTGTCGGCAACAAAGTGAGTCTTGTCTTGGCTCCTGCACTTGCTGCTTTAGGTCTCAAGGTCCCTATGATCTCCGGTCGTGCTCGCCAATTGACGGGAGATACTCTGGACAAATTGGAATCCATCCCTAGCTTCACAGTTGACTGCACTAAAGATAAAATCGAGCAGATGATGGAAGACGTCGGATGCTGCATCGTAGGACAGACAGAGGAGCTGGTGCCAACAGATAAGGAGATTTACCGCTGCAAGGATCTGACGGCTACCGTAGATAGCGTTCCTCTAAGGAGATGCTCAATTGTGTCCAAAAAGCTGGCTGAAGGAGTGTGCGCTTTGGTTTATGATGATGAATTCGGAAAAGGAGCTATTGATCTCATCAGTACAGAAGATGTTGCTGTTGATTTAGTTAAGAAAGTGGTTGCAGCATCACAAGCTCGTGGAATGAAGAGTTTGAGTTGTTCAGCTATTATCAGCAACATGGATTCATCTCTTGAAAACTCTGTTGACAACTCTCTGGAAGTGATGGAAGCTGTTCAGTGTTTCCTTGGTAACGGATCCTTGGAACTGCAAGAGCTCGTCGAAGAGTTAGGAGAACTTCTGCGTTTTGTGAACATTGTGGATAATAGGGTAGATGAAGCATCACGTGTCCGTAAGGTTCTGCATAACGGCAATGCTTTGAACAAGTTTCGTAACATGTTAATAGAACAAGGAGTATCTGAAGATGTTGCAAGCTGGCTATGTGAAGGTAAAACAGAAAAAAATATTGCTAGCAGCCCGACACATCACTGATTTCACTTATACAGGAGAAACAGGTAAGGTTGTCGGATTAGAAGCTGCAGTTCTAGCAAGAGTATGGAAGGAGGAGATGGACCGAAGAGCTAAAAAGAATTATGGAGCTGATATTATATTTGTGAAGCACCTTGGGGATCAAATTGATTCAGGTGAAGTATGGCTGAAGGTTCATCACGACAGTTCTGAATTAAGTGAAAGTCAACTGACAAAAGGGTCAGACTGGAGGATGAAACTCCTCCCTAGATTTTATGTCACTAATGACTTTCATTCCTTGTTACTGTTGATAGAAGTAAAAATCCAAAGAAGAAAACTTTTTACAGGTTTTGCACGAAAACTCTTAGTCGATTCTTCTCCCTGCAGAGACATAAACGTGTTCACAAGGGTTATAGGCCTTACACGTATTATGTTTGTGGACGAGGCTTCAGTCAGAAAAGAAATCTACGTCATAATGAGATTCGCTTTCATTTTTGACACAGACGTGGTATATCGCATTCGTCGATGTCCAGCTACAAAGTGCAAGGTGGTTCACGTGGATCGTTTGGCTCCGTTTCATCGAAGAACTGAAGAAGCTTTGGAATCCAGAATTGTTCGGGACGAACAATACCTAGGAAGGGGGCAGTGTTACGACAGAAGAATCTGGCAACCGAAAGCAAAGTTTCAGCCAACGAATGGAACTTTGGGAGAATTTGGAGAAGAAGAGTGGAGCGTTAACGGTCGTTTTGTATTGTAACGGTCGTTGTGTGTTGTAACGGTCGGTGAGTTCGAAAATGGACGGTGAGCTGTTCTGAGACAGTGCGCGTAAGTATCAAGAAGTAACTTGATGTGTTGTGTATACGCGGAAGGATAAAAGTGGGATCTTTTATCGTTAAGTATCAAGAAGTAACTTGATGTGTTGTGTATACACGGAAGTATAAAAGTGGGAACTTTTATGGCTAACTTCGAATGTCTACACGGACTGTCTTTTTGTTCGGCTAGTGTGTGAAAAGTTATTAGCACAGGACGAGAATTGGTTTACGAGTGAAGATCTTCGGGTGACCTGGTAAATCAAGTAAAAGGTAGTATTTAGTAAAATACACAGAGCTGATATTGTGTGCTCTACGCAGGAAGATTGATGACTTGTGCATGTTAATAGTTGATTTGTCAATAAGATACTTCATCCATATTTCCTTTGTAACAATTTACCTTGTATTGAATTTGGTTTTGAAATATAGCTTTTAATACTCACGCTAAGTGGCTATCCATTTTTGTAATCCGCAACAATATGTTTTATTTTATTCCCATTGTTATACTATAACTATAGTTTTATCTATCTATACAAGGGGTACGCCAGTTACATACACATTTCTAGGGGGTACGTGAAGCATAAAAGGTTGAGAACCACTGATATATATGTTTTATTTTATTCCCATTGCTATACTATAACTATAGTTTTATCTATCTATACAAGGGGTAAGCCAGTTACATACACATTTCCAGGGGGTACGTGAAGCATAAAAGGTTGAGAACCACTGATATATATGTTTTATTTTATTCCCATTGCTATACTATAAGTATAGTTTTATCTATCTATACAAGGGGTATGCCAGTTACATACACATTTCCAGGGGGTACGTGAAGCATAAAAGGTTGAGAACCACTGATATATATGTTTTATTTTATTCCCATTGTTATACTATAACTATAGTTTTATCTATCTATACAAGGGGTATGCCAGTTACATACACATTTCCAGGGGGTACGTGAAGCATAAAAAGTTGAGAACCACTGATATATATGTTTTGTTTTATTCCCATTGTTAACCTATAACTATAGTTTTATCTATCTATACAAGGGGTATGCCAGTTACATACACATTTCCAGGGGGTACGTGAAGCATAAAAAGTTGAGAACCACTGATATATATGTTTTGTTTTATTCCCATTGTTATACTATAACTATAGTTTTATCTATCTATACAAGGGATATGCCAGTTACATACACATTTCCAGGGGGTACGTGAAGCATAAAAAGTTGAGAACCACTGATATATATGCTTTGTTTTATTCCCATTGTTATACTATAACTATAGTTTTATCTATCTATACAAGGGGTATGCCAGTTACATACACATTTCCAGGGGGTACGTGAAGCATAAAAAGTTGAGAACCACTGATATATATGTTTTGTTTTATTCCCATTGTTATACTATAACTATAGTTTTATCTATCTATACAAGGGGTATGCCAGTTACATACACATTTCCAGGGGGTACGTGAAGCATAAAAAGTTGAGAACCACTGATATATATGTTTTGTTTTATTCCCATTGTTATACTATAACTATAGTTTTATCTATCTATACAAGGGATATGCCAGTTACATACACATTTCCAGGGGGTACGTGAAGCATAAAAAGTTGAGAACCACTGATATATATGTTTTGTTTTATTCCCATTGTTATACTATAACTATAGTTTTATCTATCTATACAAGGGATATGCCAGTTACATACACATTTCCAGGGGGTACGTGAAGCATAAAAAGTTGAGAACCACTGATATATATGTTTTGTTTTATTCCCATTGTTATACTATAACTATAGTTTTATCTATCTATACAAGGGGTATGCCAGTTACATACACATTTCCAGGGGGTACGTGAAGCATAAAAAGTTGAGAACCACTGATATATATGTTTTGTTTTATTCCCATTGTTATACTATAACTATAGTTTTATCTATCTATACAAGGGATATGCCAGTTACATACACATTTCCAGGGGGTACGTGAAGCATAAAAAGTTGAGAACCACTGATATATATGTTTTGTTTTATTCCCATTGTTATACTATAACTATAGTTTTATCTATCTATACAAGGGGTATGCCAGTTACATACACATTTCCAGGGGGTACGTGAAGCATAAAAAGTTGAGAACCACTGATATATATGTTTTGTTTTATTCCCATTGTTATACTATAACTATAGTTTTTATCTATCTATACAAGGGGTATGCCAGTTACATACACATTTCCAGGGGGTACGTGAAGCATAAAAAGTTGAGAACCACTGATATATATGTTTTGTTTTATTCCCATTGTTATACTATAACTATAGTTTTATCTATCTATACAAGGGGTACGCCAGTTACATACACATTTCCAGGGGGTACGTGAAGCATAAAAGGTTGAGAACCACTGATATATATGTTTTGTTTTATTCCCATTGTTATACTATAACTATAGTTTTATCTATCTATACAAGGGGTATGCCAGTTACATACACATTTCCAGGGGGTACGTGAAGCATAAAAAGTTGAGAACCACTGATATATATGTTTTGTTTTATTCCCATTGTTATACTATAACTATAGTTTTATCTATCTATACAAGGGGTATGCCAGTTACATACACATTTCCAGGGGGTACGTGAAGCATAAAAAGTTGAGAACCACTGATATATATGTTTTGTTTTATTCCCATTGTTATACTATAACTATAGTTTTATCTATCTATACAAGGGGTATGCCAGTTACATACACATTTCCAGGGGGTACGTGAAGCATAAAAAGTTGAGAACCACTGATATATATGTTTTGTTTTATTCCCATTGTTATACTATAACTATAGTTTTATCTATCTATACAAGGGGTATGCCAGTTACATACACATTTCCAGGGGGTACGTGAAGCATAAAAAGTTGAGAACCACTGATATATATGTTTTGTTTTATTCCCATTGTTATACTATAACTATAGTTTTATCTATCTATACAAGGGGTATGCCAGTTACATACACATTTCCAGGGGGTACGTGAAGCATAAAAAGTTGAGAACCACTGATATATATGTTTTGTTTTATTCCCATTGTTATACTATAACTATAGTTTTATCTATCTATACAAGGGGTATGCCAGTTACATACACATTTCCAGGGGGTACGTGAAGCATAAAAAGTTGAGAACCACTGATATATATGTTTTGTTTTATTCCCATTGTTATACTATAACTATAGTTTTATCTATCTATACAAGGGGTATGCCAGTTACATACACATTTCCAGGGGGTACGTGAAGCATAAAAAGTTGAGAACCACTGATATATATGTTTTGTTTTATTCCCATTGTTATACTATAACTATAGTTTTATCTATCTATACAAGGGGTATGCCAGTTACATACACATTTCCAGGGGGTACGTGAAGCATAAAAAGTTGAGAACCACTGATATATATGTTTTGTTTTATTCCCATTGTTATACTATAACTATAGTTTTATCTATCTATACAAGGGGTATGCCAGTTACATACACATTTCCAGGGGGTACGTGAAGCATAAAAAGTTGAGAACCACTGATATATATGTTTTGTTTTATTCCCATTGTTATACTATAACTATAGTTTTATCTATCTATACAAGGGGTACGCCAGTTACATACACATTTCCAGGGGGTACGTGAAGCATAAAAGGTTGAGAACCACTGATATATATGTTTTGTTTTATTCCCATTGTTATACTCTAACTATAGTTTTATCTATCTATACAAGGGGTATGCCAGTTACATACACATTTCCAGGGGGTACGTGAAGCATAAAAAGTTGAGAACCACTGATATATATGTTTTGTTTTATTCCCATTGTTATACTATAACTATAGTTTTATCTATCTATACAAGGGGTATGCCAGTTACATACACATTTCCAGGGGGTACGTGAAGCATAAAAAGTTGAGAACCACTGATATATATGTTTTGTTTTATTCCCATTGTTATACTATAACTATAGTTTTATCTATCTATACAAGGGGTATGCCAGTTATATACACCTTTCCAGGGGGTACGTGAAGCATAAAAGGTTGAGAACCACTGATCTAAAGTTTCGAAGCTGCCTCCGCTATTTTGGAGTCCCGAGACCAGTGCTTGACACCTCGGAAAAAATTACTTCATGGTAAATTTACTTCATGTACTTAGAGGATACGGTCATACAGAAAGCGATCTGACCGGTTTAGAATAATTAACTTTTCTAAACTTCCTGATTAATTTTATATAAAACCATTAGCAAAACGGAGGTGACCTCACATCAAACTAGAGCTTGCGTTTCTGATTAAGACACAACTTTCCAGTTTACTATGAGGTCACCTCCGTTATTGGCAATGGTTTTGTTTTAAGACGCCAGAAAGTTCGGTAGTGTTCATCAAACTAATCCGCTTTCTGCATGGCAACATCCTAGCTATTGGTTAGGATGAAAAATTATTGGTGAAAAGAAATATCTTCCGTTTCGGGATCGTGGAAGATGATGGCAGATTTCAGTGATACTTCTGGGTGGCAGGAAACGATGGAAAAGAACGGAACTTTCAGGTTACGTAAAGTACTACTAGAATGGAGTAGTACTTTTCGTAACGTAAAACTACTAGAAGGAAGTAGTACTTTTGGTAACGTGAAACTACTAGAAGGGAGTAGTACTTTTGGTAACGTGAAACTACCAGAAGGCAGTAGTACTTTTCGTAACGTGAAACTACCGGAAGGGAGTAGTACTTTTCGTAACGTGAAACTACCGGAAGGGAGTAGTACTTTTCGTAACGTGAAACTACCGGAAGGGAGTAGTACTTTTCGTAACGTGAAACTACCGGAAGGGAGTAGTACTTTTCGTAACGTGAAACTACCGGAAGGGAGTAGTACTTTTCGCAACGTGAAACTACCGGAAGGGAGTAGTACTTTTCGCAACGTGAAACTACCGGAAGGGAGTAGTACTTTTCGCAACGTGAAACTACCGGAAGGGAGTAGTACTTTTCGTAACGTGAAACTACCGGAAGGGAGTAGTACTTTTCGTAACGTGAAACTACCGGAAGGGAGTAGTACTTTTCGTAACGTGAAACTACCGGAAGGGAGTAGTACTTTTCGTAACGTGAAACTATCAGAAGGGAGTAGTACTTTTCGTAACGTGAAACTACCAGAAGAGAGTAGTACTTTTCGTAACGTGAAACTACCAGAAGGGAGTAGTACTTTTCGTAACGTGAAACTACCAGAAGGGAGTAGTACTTTTCGTAACGTGAAACTACCGGAAGGGAGTAGTACTTTTCGTAACGTGAAACTACCGGAAGGGAGTAGTACTTTTCGTAACGTGAAACTACCGGAAGGGAGTAGTACTTTTCGTAACGTGAAACTACCGGAAGGGAGTAGTACTTTTCGTAACGTGAAACTACCGGAAGGGAGTAGTACTTTTCGTAACGTGAAACTACCGGAAGGGAGTAGTACTTTTCGTAACGTGAAACTATCAGAAGGGAGTAGTACTTTTCGTAACGTGAAACTACCAGAAGGGAGTAGTACTTTTCGTAACGTGAAACTACCAGAAGGGAGTAGTACTTTTCGTAACGTGAAACTACCAGAAGGGAGTAGTACTTTTCGTAACGTGAAACTACCAGAAGGGAGTAGTACTTTTCGTAACGTGAAACTACCAGAAGGGAGTAGTACTTTTCGTAACGTGAAACTACCAGAAGCGAGTAGTACTTTTCGTAACGTGAAACTACCAGAAGGGAGTAGTACTTTTCGTAACGTGAAACTACCAGAAGGGAGTAGTACTTTTCGCAACGTGAAACTACCAGAAGGGAGTAGTACTTTTCGCAACGTGAAACTACCAGAAGGGAGTAGTACTTTTCGTAACGTGAAACTACTGGAAGGGAGTAGTACTTTTCCTAACGTGAAACTACTAGAAGGGAGTGTACTTTTCGTAAGGTAAACGTTCCGTTCTTTTCCATTGTTTCCTGCCACCCAGAAGTATCACTGAAATCTGCCATCATCTTCCGCGACCCCGAAATGGGAGATATTTACTTTTACCTCCCAAAGTCCAGTTCTCCTCGGATCTTTCATTCGATATCGCAGCACAGGATAGAACACAGAGCACTCCCATTTTTTGATGATCGAGAGCCTTTTCTCTCGTCCTAGGATGACCTTCGATGAATCCTCTTTCGACGTGTATCAGAAGCATGTGTTCGTCTCGTAGAGCCTCGACCCCCACGCATTTTGCCGCAATCGCGAGCAGATATACGACGCAGTGGGAGCTGTGTCTGCTAGACAACCACCCACTGCTTGCTTTACCTTCTCCCCCCCCCCCACCTCCCCACTTCCCATTCCCTCCCACCACACTACATCTACCTGAGAGAAAGAGAGAGAGAAGAATCATTTATCACCTTCGAAATCCTTCGAGCTGAGAGGGCGAGTTTTCTTGGAGTCCACTTGACAGGCAAGAGATCCGCTTGTTTGCGGTCAGCAGGATCGCAGGGGGAACGAGCAGGAAGGAAATTCCATGCACGGAGATAAAAGCAAAGCAATGAGGATGGTGATGGCTGCCGATGAACCCCTACTGCAGTGGCGGAGTGCGCGCACTCATCTGAAGGCCAGGCTTTAGCGCAGGGAAATGGAGAACGCCGAAAGGCGTCGTCTGCAGTGCCTCACCTCTTGGCCGCCGGTTTCCCTATGCGAGGGAAAACTGTGACGTCATCAATCGATAATTCCTTAAATATCGTTTGCTCAGTTCTCTCGTGATACCGTAGTAAAAGTTTAGAAAACAAAGACGTGTTTTTGTTTGTTTGTTTTTTCCTGGAGAAAAGGATTTCCCTTTGAATGCTAGCGAATGCTTTTCTCCAAACGCTAAATCTCTGCACAGGTTGTATCTGTTGAGCGCTAAATCTTGCCGCCAAAGAAGCCCACGTTTTCCGTTTGCTGATGAAAAGGTATGTTTGCTACTTTGTCTGGAAGGTCGCTGCTCTGCATTTGTCGCGTGCTGTGACGTGTGGGAGCACGTAAGGGCAGCCAGCATTCCTTTGGCGAGAGGAAAATCAAAAGAAAAGCGGAAAGTGGCGGCTGATGAGAAGCTTCGCTATTCGGATCGATTCTCATGGCGATGGGAATTACGCCAAAGCTAAGGATTCTTATCAGTTGTTGGTAGGGGTCGGGGGTGGCTCAGTCGGTAGCGCGCCAGGCTCGTAATCTGTAGTTCCCAGGTTCGAGTCCCAGCTGGGTCAGCGTTGAGATTTATCTCCGCAAAAATTCTCCGCCCTGCCCACGGTCAGTAGGGGACACCGATGGGCTTGGAAAGGCCGCCGTCCGTCGGATGGGACGTTAAGCCGTGGTCCCGTGTGCGGGAGAGCCACACCCTGTGCACGTTAAAGAACACGCTGGATGGCCTTGACGGGAGGCTACCATCTGTCTCCCAACAGCTGTTCCAGTAGGTCCCCTCACCCAACCTTCTCTGAGCCTTCGGGGTCCATGTGACCTGGCCATTTAGCCCATGGTGTGCAAAAAAGTGCCGCTCAGAGGTAAAACAACCCAACCCAGTTGTTGGTATCATCTTTAAGTGAACGGAGAAAAGTGAACATTACAGCTGTCTCAATAGCTTGAAATCGAAAGAATTGGAAAATGAAAAACGGTTCGCATCAATGGATTTAATCCTCCATTAGTCTCACAGTGTTACCTGACACTTAAGACTTACATAACACTATTTCAAGAAAATGAAAATTAATATAACTAATAAGTACTATACGAAGTAAATGATATGGAATGAGACTACGACAGAGGGGGGGGGGGAGTCGGTAGTGCTCCTGAATCATAATCTGATGCTCCCAGGTTTCAGTCCCAACTGTATCTGAATTGAGATTTACTGTACAAACTCCCATTCTGCTTTTGTTGAGAAAGGAGCTACCGATTGGTTTGGGAAATAATTTGGGTTGGGTTGTTTTTCCTCTGAGCGGCACTTTTTTTGCACACCATGGGCTAAATGGCCAGGTCACAAGGACCCCGAAGGCTCAGAGATGGGAGTGGGAGTGGACCCACTGGAACAGCTGTTGGAAGACAGATGGTAGCCTCTCGTCATCCAGCGTGTTCCAGCGTCTCCAGCGTCTCCAGCGTCTCTCCAGCGTGTTCTTTAACGTGCACAGGGTATGGCTCTCCCAAACACGGGGCCACGGCTTAACGTCCCATCAGACGGACGTCAGCCTTTCCAAGCCCATCGTTGTCCCCTACTGACTGCGGGCAGGGCGGGGAGCTTTTGCGGAGATTCTTACTTGTTCTACTATCTTACTTGTACCCTACTACTAATACCCTAGTCACACCTCACCTGTTAAAACCTCAAAACAGGCGAATTTTGGGCTCAAACCAAGGAATTTCATATTTTAACCGAGCTAATTCTAGCCCCATTAAACAAAGGAGTCATCGGCCCTTTCAAACAGTATCTTATATAGAGAGAAAGACTCATGAATATTTAGCTAAAAAAATTGAGTTTCGCTAGGAGACGGATAGGAACCCTGACCTCCTGATACCACACTAGGTGTTCTGACAGCTAAGCTATCTCGGCTAGCTCATTTTTCAGCTAATAATTCATGAATTCCATGTTTACAGGACATTTTCTGCGCTTCTCTACTATTAAAACTTCAAATGATGACGTTGACAGCGTGTTGACTATACTATTATCCCGACATCACGTGGCAGTTGGTTTGTCCGTTCCCAATAATAGATGAAGCTACGAGCAACCGCATTGAAAAAGTTTACAGTCTCATAGTTAGCTGAAAAATGAGATAGCCGCGATAACCTAGGTAGCTTGGGTTGGGTTGTTTTACCTCTGAGCGGCACTTTTTTGCCCACCATGGGCTAAATGGCCAGGTCACATGGACCCTGAAGGCTCAGAGAAGGTTGGGGGAGGGGACCCACTGGAACAGCTGTTGGGAGACAGATGGTAGCCTCCCGTCAAGGCCATCCAGCGTGTTCTTTAACGTGCACAGGGTATGGCTCTCCCACACACGGGGCCACGGCTTAACGTCCCATCCGACGGACGTTGGACTTTCCAAGTCCATCGGTGTCCCCTACTTACCGTGGGCAGGGCGGGGAATTTTGCGGAGATAAATCTCAACGCTGACCCAGCTGGGACTCGAACCTGGGAACTACAGATTACGAACCTAGGTAGCAGAGCACCTGGAGTATTATCAGAAGGTAATGGGTTAGTATGCCATCAATGGTGAAACTCAAAGTCTCTCCCTACATAAGATGCTGCTTGAAACGGTTGGTAACTCCTTTTCTTTAATGGGGTGTAAAATAACTCCGTTAAGATCTGCAGTTCCCTGGTGTGAGCTCACATTTTACCAGCGTTGAGAATTTTATCCGCTAACCCGTGGTCGAGTGGTTAGCACGCTTGGCTACTGATCTACGGGACCTGGGTTCGAGCCCCGGGTAAGGCATGGATGTATGTGTCATTTTTCTGCTGAGGTCCTGCCATCCTCTCAGACCTTCTACTATGGCATATAAACTGGCAGGCTCCTGTCAGACCTCTGTGGCAAGCAGCTGCTTGAGGGGGTATTTATTTATTTTTATTAACCTTCACTCTGTCCTCTGGGAGAAATGTGATACCGTAGATTTGGAAAAGCTGCCATCAATCGGATGTGACGCTAAGCTGTGGTCCGTGTACGGGAGAGCCATACGCTGTGCAACGTTAAAGAACATGTTGGATGGCCTTGACGGGAGGCTCCTGTCTGTCAGCTAACTGCTGTCCAGTGAGTCCCCTTCCCTCACCGTTCTCTGAGTCCTTGGGGGCTTCTGATTTTGTCATTTAGTCCATTGTGCGACAAAAAGAGTGCAGCTCAGAGGTAAACAATCCATCTCATTGCTTAATTTCATCATTATACACATTAGGAATCCAACGCTTAGGAACTCTATAGACGTCTGGACTCAAAAATATCAATTTTCCCTCTTACTTTGTAAACAGTGCTCAAGCTTCATGGCCGTGGTAAATTTTACAAAGAACCAAACTAATATTATGTAGTCCTGTCGTTAAATGAAACTGCCTATTTGTACACATTCTAAATAATGAGTTAAAAATTCAAAAAGTTAATCTTTAACTGCTGCGAAAACAGTACGACCATAAATTTCACTTTCAATTGAATTTTTCGCCGGAAAAGACATTGGATACTTTAAATTCCAAAATTTAATTGTACAAAGGAAAAGAATTGGGTACTTTAAAAAATATTAAACTGAAAAAAATAATCCGTTTTAGTAAATAAAACGATAACAGCCAGCAAGCTAAATTTCACTTCATGACTCAGTCACTTGAATATTTGGAGAACGTGGTCTCCTTTTGTATGTGATTTAGCCGAGTAGAAAGATCAGTCTCGGTCAGTTAATATCATGTCCTGCTGCTTTTCATTACAAAGCGATCGCATTTCCTAAGCAACAGCGGAAATTTAAAAGTGAGCAGCTTTGTAGGAAAAAAGGGCCATTAAGTCACATGTTCCGTGGCTTCCTCTGCTTGTTGATGGTTGGCGAGGGTTCTATTAGAGGTGGGATGGGGGGGGGGCGTCATAAAAAGAGGCCTCAGTCATTGAACATTTCTCTTGCTATGTTGCAATTGGCTCATGTGAGTAAGGCAACAACCCAGCGCAGATCGATCCAGTGCAGCGGCGACTTGGCGCAGTGCCCAAGGGAGCGTCTCATTCCTCTCTGCGTCCATCTCAAGAAGCAAAACTCATGCTTTCAATTGCCGACGCATGGCTTTGGGTTGGGTTGTTTTACCTCTGAGCGGCACTTTTTTGCACACCAAGGGCTAAATGGCTAGGTCACATGGACCCCGAAGGCTCAGAGAAGGTTGGGGGAGGGGACCCACTGGAACAGCTGTTGGGAGACAGATGGTAGCCTCCCGTCAAGGCCATCCAGCGAGTTCTTTAACGTGCACAGGATATGTCTCTCCCGCACACGGGGCCACGGCTTAACGTCGCATCCGACGGACGGCGGCCTTTCCAAGCCCATCGGTGTCCCCTACTGACCGTGGGCAAGGCGGGGACGACGCATGGCATCACAGTCATAACACAGCCACCTAAAATCTCAGTTTTTATCATGACTCTGGCGGCTGCGTCGTTGCTCTGCTCGTGATGCTTCCAACACTCTGAGATGGGATGCATTTCTTGCGTCTGATCATCTCTCTAGTGAAGAAGAGGGAAACAACACCTGCTCCTTGCATCGAAATGATCTTTGAATTAAATGAAAAATCTACTCTGGTCGTCTAATTTTTGTTCATAATAGAAGATATGTTTCCAGGACTCTATTTATAGATAAAGAAAAACATGCAAAAATTATATTTATACCATCAACGTACCGAAAATCAGGACGTATATTGTAATGTAAAAACTTCCAAAAGTTGTGATTCTCAAATCTCAGAAACCAGTAAAAGGAAAGAATTGTACTCCATTTGGTCATGATAAACACATCAAATGAATGTTGTGTGGGAAATATAGCAAAACAGTGCTTGTAGTTTCCTGTGAAATGTAGCAAATCAGTTCTTGTTGCGTATCAGACACAGTTATCTTCGCTATTATTGTATGTAGTTCCTATTGTATTCATAGATGACAACAAATTGCAGTCTATTCATGAATAAAGATTGGTCTACACTTTGCAAACATTGCAAGATCTCAGGCACCACTTCCTATGTTTAAAAATATTCTATAAAATAATGTACATTGCAATGCATACAGGGTCTGAAAGGGTTAGTAAATTTACTACAGAAAGTGAAGAATGCGAGCCTGGAGAGCTGCCGACTGAACCAATACCCGACACATTCGCTTTTTTAAGATAAAAATTCTTTTTGAAATGGCCACGTACCGATGAAGTATTACGATGTGCATTTCCAGAATCTTCCAACAGTTTAAATAGCGCTCTCTAACTCTGGGAAAAGTTGGAAAATTGCCAAACTTTAAAACGAATATTGCAAATGGTTTTATTAATGCTAAAAATTTTTAATTTTAATGATGGAGTGTGATGTCAAAAGGTGTACACACAGTGTTGAAAATGGAATTTTCGAACTAAAGATACGGCAAAAAAAATCTATGACCCCCCCCCCCGCAAGAAAAATACAATAAATGAATAATAAGATTAACGATTTACCCGAAATAACATTCAAAGCAGAAGGCCAAAACGGAGGGTACAGTCGCTCAAAAAAGTATCCGAACGCTACGGTTGATTGCAGAATTCAGAAAAAATATATGGCAAGGAATTATTTAGAAATTAGTGACTGGCAACCTTCGTGTCACGTGACACGAAGGTTGCCAGTCACTAATTTCTAAAAAATTCCTTGCCATATATTTTTTCTGAATTCTGCAATCAACCGTAGCGTTCGGATACTTTTTTGAGCGACTGTACCGTGCTTAGGGGTTTTTTTTCATCTTTATTTTTTCAACACTCATCTTTAGAACTAGTAGGTTGTCGTCCTGTCGCGTTCCATCTCATTTCCACCACTGGGTGTACATCTACAGCAACGATTTGATCACTTATTCCAGAACGGTGGGTCGGGTTGTGTTATCCAGAGTGTCACTTTTTGCACACAAGGGGTTAAATGGCCAGGGAAAAGGACCTCAAGGACTCAGAGAAGATTGGGGAAGGGGACCCACTGGACAGCTGTTAGGAGACAGATAGTAGTCACCGTCAAGGCCATCCAGTGTGTTCTTTAATATGCACAGGGTATGGCTCTCCCGCACACGCGGCCACGGCTTAACGTCCCATACGACGGACAGCGACCTTTCCAAGTACAGGGTGTCTCCTTAAAGTGGCACAGTTGGGATTCGAGACTAAGAACTTCAGTTACGAACCTGGATAGCAACCGACTGAGCCAACCCTGCCCTGCAATGGATATAGGCACTAATAAAAAATTACTATTTGTATTTTCTCAATCGTCTTTTACCTCGAATTTTCATTGTTAGAAAGTGAAAATGTCGGAAAAAGAACAACTTCATTCTCTTTGTAAGCGAGTATTTAACGTTCGTCATCAGCGTTCAGTTGTTGTCCTATATTTTTTTTTCAAACCGGATAGCCGTTTAAAGAAGCAGATCAGTTATAAAATTCTATCAGATAGTTTTAAACATGAATTCATTTTTTCATGATCATTCCACATGTGTCTAACGAAGCCAAGTAGCAATCAAGTTCCTCAATTCTGCAGTCATTTTCTCTCCATATACCTATGTAACGAGTACTCTGCACAGAGATTATTCTCTTAATGTCCTCACACAAAAATTCCATAATTATAACTTAAATATTCTCGTCTTACAAGAGACCACAAGGACAGATAAAGGTCAGATACTCATAAATAATCTTAAATTCTCTTTTCAGGGAGAGAAGATAAGAAGCATCTCCAGGGGGTGATGCTTCTTATCTTCTCTCAAATCTATAAAAGCTATCGCTTTTATAGATTTGATTTTGTGCACGCATTAACTTGTATGTTTGCGATGCCGGCGCACTTGCTCCGTAAACAAGTCATTTCAAGCTCCCATATTCTTGTCGAAACATGTTAAATTGCATGAACCGGGTGTTTGCCTACCAACTTGCAAGGACTTGTCACCGTCAATCTATTCTAAACTAAAACAAATTAGGTATAGGTATACCTAATGCTAATTTAAAAATGCTTATTAAGCGATAACAATAAGATAATTTACATAGCTAGATAAAATATTTATTCATGAAAACAGGTATTTTCAAAGTATTTTATTATATTGAAAAAATAATTATAAAAAAATATTAAATATAATAAATATATTATTATATTATTATTGCATCAAGGTTGATTTGCCTATCAGGACGGACACACATGTCGAACATAATAAGCCTGATATAGTAGTGCATGTTAAAGTATTGAATGAGATTACAATTATTGAAGTAGGAATAACATCTCAGGATAACCTGCAGACAGTAGAGGTTGAAAAGAAGAGGAAGTATGATCTGCTGGCTAATGAGTTGAGCTTAATTCACAAGTGTAATGTTAATATTATACCTTATGTTCTGACGTGGGATGGTATTGTAACTACGTACCATAAAGCATACTCAAAGCGACTTGGAGTGAGAAAACATATTGAAGCTTATATCCAATCTGTGATCTTGAAGAGAACTTTTGAGAGCATCTCAGTCGACTTCAGACGTACCAGTACGCTAGTAGTCGGTAGCAGGGAACTTATTGTCCAAGCTGCAGTTGAAAAACTGTACATGACGGATGAGGTAGTGGATGACCAGGAAGACACCACAGAATAGAAGAGATAAAAAGGTTGTCACAGAAAATTCCATTAAATTTATTTATTTATTTGACCGCCCCTCTTGACTGCCTCAACGCCCCCCATTTGCCTCTGGATCCGCTACCGCCCCCATGGAAGGCTCCAGCGCCCACTGGGGGACGGTATCGCCCCCGTTGGAAATCTATGCACTAGAGAGTACCTTTTTCGAAAGGTACTAACGGCCTGCGTAACGTGAAGATAGGATCAGACTATAGGTGCTAGGCCAGTCCTGTTCTGTATGTTTTTAATTTATGCATTTTATTTTTTATTTTTGCTTTCTACTGACAACTGTGGGAATTTTCTATATTTTAAAAAACGGTAGTGATGGTGGGAGGTCAATTTAAAGCATATATTTCTCCCTATATAAAAAGCTTTCATCTAACATATTTTTTCGTTATGGTCTGTCTCATGTTAGTGATATATAGCAGAAGAACAGTTTATACTCTAACCCTTTTCTGGAAGAAAGATGAGGGTTAGAAAATGTCAATTTCAGAATATAACATTATCTCCGCTATAAGCTTTCATTTGATATAAATATTGTTCCCATACGCCTTCGTGTTTCTCTTGGTGGGGTGAAGAAGAAATAATTTTCTTTCTTGTAATATTCAAATACAAATGGACGTTACAAGTTTTCGTTTCATGCGTCTCAGCCTAAAATAGTGTAAATGCAAATACAGTATAGCTGCAAAAGGGATATTCCAGGTATTAGCAGGAAAATAATAAAACACAGTAGTATATCGAAGTAGAAAAACTTATACATCATATTTTGAAAAAAATCCAACTTTAGGAGCAGGTATATAGTATGAAAACGTAATGTTCCCGATGGGGAACATGTTATAACGATTGACAATATGATGTATTATGTAAATAAAATTGCTTTTGCATGAAATTTCCATATTTACTTTTTGCAAAAAACGATGATAAGCAATTGTTTTCAAACGAATGAAAACGGTAAAATTAACATTTATAATAAAAAAGAGTGTTTGGGTACAAATGACAGAACGATAATTTTTTTTATCAACAACATAGATTTGGAATCTTCAGTTAGTAGGATACCAAGAATACAGGGAAGATATTTGTAAGGAACTATTCTAATGTTTATATCAGAGCAATGCTGTATAGCTAAACGAAATAAAACTGACAAAATAATCCAAAAAAAGAAATGATATATTTATTTTTTACAAGGTTCAAGGTTCAAGATGTTGTAATAACATGGAGAAATTAGCCTCCAATGAGAGCTCCCTACACCAATCACAACAGAAGGGCCAGATAGCAGAAACGGAAAATACTATATCTCTGCTATGTCACGTAGGTCAGTAAAAAAAAATATGATAGAGAAAAAAGTAGAGATAAAATCAAAGACATTATTCTTTGCAGAAAAGGCCGATGTTCTGAAAGAAATCAGTGAGTAGTCATATGCGCGTTCGCATCAGCTTCTTGTTCTGGTGAGTGACAAGAAGGGGACTAATCGAGTAATCTATGGTTCTGATAGTATGAAGCTCACAAAACGAAACTTCTCTTTCAGCATTGTAAGGGGAGCATTTAAGAAAAATGTGAGATAGAGCCTCAAAGTGTGCTGCATGTTGCACAGTTAGGACTGTAGACTCTGCTGAAAGTCTGCTGAGAGTCTACAGTCCTAACTGCGCCGAGAGTGTGAAGAGTAGAGTTGCTTTAAATGACTCCAACTCAGAGACGATATAGCAGGGTCTCCTCAGATCAGTTGAAGTTATCGAGGTTAGGAGCAGTGAATGAGGGATCTACCAGGTATCTGAATGAGGCACAACTGGAGTCCCTCTGCCACTGGGCAAGTCGATATTAGCTCATCAGTTGTGAGGCAAAAAACTTGCAGGTCGCTGGAAGAGGGAAATTAATAACATACCTCTGACTCTCAAGCGCCTCTTTAGCGTTCCGATCAGCAAGTTCGTTGCAGGTATCCCAATATGGGAGGCGATCCACTGTAAGTGAACCGTGATAGCAGCAGAAGTGAGCTTGGAGCATGTCTCCATGATCATTTGAATAAGGAAGGGATTGCAGCTCTTGCTATCTCTCTTCTGGAGGACTTGCAAGGCTGACTTGGAGTCGCAGAGGATGACAAAGTTGCCGCTCCCGAGGCTCTGGATAAAAGTTGCAGCCTCAAGGATAGCGTGAAGCTCAGCACTGGTGGAGGGAGTGAGATGTGGGAGATGGAAGCCTCTGATGATGTCAATGTCGGGATGGCAATTGCAGAGGTAGCATACCGTCTTTCCCGATCAACAGATCCATCAGTGTAGACCTCAATACACCTCTTATATTGTGCAGTGACATTGGAGGTGGAGAGGAATGTGACAGTCACGGGATCAAATATAACGAGTCGCTCTTTCGGCCTACAGAGCGGATGTAGACGTTGATCTCAAGATTACTCTTCCTCCAGGGTGGAAGATCAGGAAGATAGTATTGCCAGCAGTGGAGCTAGCAGGAAAGACTCGGCTGTAGAAGTCAGTGGCAGACACGGTGATAGCAAAGTCTGGTCAGTCTTGCAGCTTCCTGAGCAGTTCGTGATTGAAATGTAGGGGTCGAAAGATGACCCGATAGGTCCCTCTTCTTATGCAGTCGGAAAGGCAAGTCATCAGCATTTGCGATGACAGACACATTAGGTGTGTTAGGCAGAGTCCGAGATAGAGGCGCAGGGACATGGTGTGAACAGTAGCGAGCTTGCTCAGCAGAGAAACAGAAGCATTGCTCAGAAGGTGACAGCTGTAATTAATGGGTGAGATGATCTAGTGTCGGTACAAGACCAGGAGGGTCTTGCACGAACTTCCTCAGTTGGTGCCAGCAAGCGGAAGGAGTCTCTTCGTGAGAACCATGGCCACAGTCTTATCCGTCAATATTACAGGAAAGATATTTGAAAGCAACTATTCTAATTCTTATATCACAGAAATGCTGTAGAGTTAAATGCAATAAAACTGACCTAGTGATCTAAAGAAAAATAAATGATTTATTAATTTTTTACCATAGTTAGTAGTTTTTATCCAGTCTACCGCATTTCTCATTTGTAAATGTGAACATGACTGATCTGCAGTGTGAGGGCACTGCCATCTGGCGACAAACAAATGAAATACCGTCGGTTGAGTCTTGACCAACAATGATAGACTACAGGCCTGCGCAATTGCTCGAAAAAGTCACCTTTACGCGAACCTCCTATAATATAAAATCTCAGTAGATGGCGCGCAAACACTCAACAAACAAACCGGTTTCTTCAGTCGTTTCGTGTAAAAGTAGCGAGGAAAAACTTCAAATTTCATGAATGTAAAGAACTCTGGTGAAAAAAAATGTGTTACATTTATGTTTGTAACTTACATGCTATTAACATTTTTAAACGGAAGATGTTTCTAGGAAGAGAAATCGTATAGATTTGGATTAAAAAAATCATAAGTTTGGTGATTTCGCTTCTTGTATGCCGTAATAATAAACTAAAAAACTTTTTTTTTGCATTGGACAGGTATTGATGAAATATTATGATTTTCACTTTCCTAATCTCCCAGAAGCTATAAAATGAGCCCTTTAACTGTCGAAAAATTTGAAAATTCCAAAATTTCAAATGAATATTGCAAACGATGTATTTATGCTAGAACTTTGAAATTTAGACGGTGGAATGTGAAGGTCACGTTGTACCATTGGCAATTATGAGCTGACCACTTAGATCCAAGGGGGTGGAAAAGTACATTTTTTTATGTTTTAAGAGAATATTGTTTCTTTATAGAGATAAATTAAAAAATGATTTGGTGTTGCATAGTTATTGATGAAATATCACGATTTACACTTTCCGAAATTAGTATTTGCATGATTCCCTATCCGTCAATCACGCACAATTGACTATATATTAGATATTACTCTGAGTTAGTGATTTGAATTATTAATGTGAATATAATACTCTATCCATCAGCGGCAAAAGAAATTTGATGCCAGAAAGATGCAAATAAAAAACATGACTTCCTTTCTCCCGATTAACTTGTTCAGTCTATTAAACTAGTCTTATTTATAATCAGTGCCACGAGCTCAGCATCTGAGTGGAAAAATTTTGTGCCCTTGAATGCCAAGCACTCAGCATCATCGCGTTTTTCTCAATTTTATTATCTCTGCAAAATTCCCCCCCCCCCCCCTGCGCACGGTCAACAGGGTACACCTATGGGCTTGGAAAGACCGCCGTCCATAGGATAGGACGTTAAGCCGTGGTGCCGTGTACAGGAGAGCCATACCCTGTGCACGTTAAAGAACACACTGGATGACCTTGATGGGAGGCTACCATCCGTCTCTCAACAGCTGTTCCAGTGGGTTCCCTCCCCCAACCTTCTCTGAGCCTTCGGAGTCCTTGTGACCTGGCCATTTAGCCCATGGTGTACAAAAAAGTGCCGCTCAGATGTAAAACAACACAACCCCTTATTTTATTTCTAGTGTTATTTTGCTTTCATCCTGCTGGGTTTTTTTTGGAAATTGATATAGTTCATAGTTGTTTTAAAAATTGATTGTAAAAGGTATCGAATTTCTCTGCCAAGAGAACGAAGGCAATCAAAGGAGCAAGGATATATACCACGTGACCCACGACCCAATTTTCTCTCTCACCCCGCTCCCCGTAGCTTCAGGGCACGGAGTCTGAAAGTAATCCAATTTGCCGTCAGTTATCTAACGTGGGAGGTGAGGAAGGGGGGAGTCCCATCCATTTGAAATCGCACACACCCTTTGAACACGTGATACGTAGCTTTTGTGACCTTTGATCTTCAACTCCTGCCCCATTGTTTTTATATCATATACACCTGTTCTAGACAGATACATCGGAAAACAACATATCAGCATCTTTAAGAATAGAAAAAATTTAAAATTTGTGCATTAAAAACATTCAGTTTTGAACGCAGAAAGCACTCAAATGAAAACCTATGCAGACAACATGGTTTGTTTGGGGTGTGTTTGCGCGCCATCTGGCGGATATGTTTGGCGTAAGAGTGCCTCGAGAAAATTCCAATTGGGCAAGCCTGTACTCTATCATTGTTGGCCAAGGTTGAGTATATCGCAAAAAAACAAAGGCGATAATATCATTTTCGTTGCTGTAACCGTACCCACAATTTTAATTTCTGCGTCTGTAAATGGCAACAGTAATAAGAAGTTTTGGCGATTAAAAGTGCACTTGAGGAGTGTTATGTACAAAATGTAAGTCGTGCAATTTTTTTTTGTTTCAATGTTGGTAGAGGTGTGAAACTATGGTCAATGAAGAAAATGCCTTGTGGTGGATCCAAAGGTTTTAAAATTCATATTCTAGGTTCGTTTATTAATTATTTGTTATGCTTAAATATGAGTAGAAATTACCTCACTGAGTCGACTCTCGTGTAAAATAAGCATAACCGTGAAAAATGGAATACATATTTGGTATTTTATAAAAATTTAAAGAAATATAATTAATTATACGTTATTTCATTACACACTGTTTAACATGTATAAAATTGCTGATGACATTTTCCACTAGTGAAAACGATATATGCCACAATCACATTTTCCTTACCTGTTGTAACATTAACAAACTTGTTCCAATTACACAAGTGATATAGCAGAATTGTAGTATAGGGCCTGATATGGCATTTTTTTCAACCAAAAAGATAGAGATGTTATAAAAGCTAGCAAAAATTCGAGAATGCATTGTAAGTGAAATTTTCACTTTATTCATATCCAAAGAGAAGTCCAAAAATTCCTGAAAAATGATTGCTATTTTTATTGTTCTTAAAGAAATATGCAAAATAGCCTTTTTTTGCACTCAGTTTGTGTTCATGGGTCTCAACAAAGAGGGACTCGGAGAACCATGGCCACAGTCTTATCAGCAAGATTACAGGGAAGGTATTTGAAAGCAACTATTCTAATGTTTATATCAGAGCAATGTCATCATCATCATCCTCAAGCAGCCATGGGCTACGGAGGTCCAACCAGACCGTGCAATTTAGTTCTCCAAGCAAGTCTATCCTGAGCTACATCTACTGCATCTGGCCACTGCACACCAATTCTAACAAGGTCCTGTTTGACATTGCCCACCGCATCCTAGGTCTCCCCCTCTTTCTGAGGCCTTTAGGCACACTGTTCATAACCCTATTCACCAATCTATAATTATTCATACGGGCAACATGGCCAAACCAATGGAGTCTCTGCACAATATGCTGCTTAAAGGAGGTTGCAAACTCCTTTGCCTAACCTCATCATTAGTTACAAAGTTGAACCACCTAATGCCCAAGATACTGCGTAAGCATCTGGAATCAAAAGCATCTAGTTTCCTGTTATCTTGTTTACAAAGTGTCCAAGTTTCACTACCATAACTAACCCTAGCAAGAACCAAACTATTATACAGTCTAATTTTAGTCTTCAGGTGTATACGCCTATTTCTCCACAATCTCCCTAGATTCTTAAAAGTCCCGGCAGCAATCCCTATTCGTCTGTTAATCTCATGCCGCACATCACCATTATCTGTTACATAGCTCCCAAGATAATTAAACTGTGACACCTGCTCAAGACTGAAACCATTCAGATTAACTGAATCACAGCCTGCCTGACCAATTTTCATCACTTTAGTTTTCTCTCTGTTTATAACCAAACCTACTCTACTACCAGTCTCATCAACCGCTCGAATGAAAGAGTTAATCTCATCAACATCATTTGCCAAAAGGGCTAAATCATCAGCATAATCTAAATCAGAAATCTTCATATCTCCAGTCCATTTAAGGCCAAAATCTTTCCCTTGTAGTGAATTTCGCATAACATAATCAATAACCAAGCTAAAGAGAAAAGGAGACAAAATGCACCCTTGTCGAACACCAGAAGTAATGCTAAACCAATTGCTACAAGCCTTACCAACTCTCACACACGACTCAGTGTTATTATAGAGAGCTTTCATTATGTTAACTAACTTGTCTGGTATCCCATATGATCTCACAATCAACCACAAATTATGACGATCAACAGAGTCGAAAGCCTTTTTGAAATCAACAAAGCTAGCAACCAAAGGTTTCTGAAACTCTAAATATTTCTCAAGAATCTGCCTAAGTGAAAATATCTGATCCATACATCCCCTACCACTTCTGAATCCACATTGCTCATCACACAATTGACTGTCAACCAGATTCTTAATTCTATTAAGCACAATCATGGAAAGAACTTTTGGAACAGAGAGTAGGCTGATATCCCTATAGTTATCACAAGAACTGCGATCGCCTTTTTTAAAAATAGGGATAACAATAGCTCTGGTAAAATCCTTAGGAACCATGCCTTTATCATAAAAGATATTCAGAATTTCAGTCATCCAAGTGGTAACCGAAACATTCCCAGCTCTAAGCATTTCGGTAGTAATTTCATCTACCCCTGGGGATTTATGAAGTTTAAGTTTAGAAACAGCCAAAATAAATTCAGATTGTGTTATAGGGCCAACATTAAAGCCACCAATGCATCTATCATAATTGCAAACAATGGGAATAGAACTAACCACATTGTTTAGAATATCACTGAAATGCTCAGCCCACCTAGCCATGACAGAATCCTCACCTTCTATAACCTTACCTTGTTTATCCTTCAATCCCTGTATACCTGTCCGTTTTCTACCACACAAAACATTAACTATCTGGTACAGCTCTCTGCTGTTGTGCTGTCTAACTGCTTCCTCGGCTTTGTCAGCCAAACCATCAAGCCAAAGATTCTTATCAGCAGCTAACTGATCTTTTACACGTTTATTAAGTTCTCTGTAATGCTTTCTATTAGGACTAGTAGGGTATTGATTAAGGACATTCCTGCAGTTCTTTCTTTCCGAAATAAGCCCAAGTGCCTTATCACTCAGAAAATTCTGTCTCTTCTGCTCCTTTTTTCCTAAAACAGTACTGTTAGTGTCCAAAAAAGCCTGTTTTAAATGATCCCATTCTTCCTCAACTTCAGTAGTAAGCATACCATGACTGTCATAATGACTAAGTAACCTATCATGGTAAGCGTTGGCTATAACTGGATCTTTCAGAGCTTCAGTATTAAAAGCAAATTTCTTAACCCTAGCACAACACTTTTTAAGTTTAAGTTGCAAGACACTTTTAACAAGATAATGGTCAGATCCAATTTCAGCTCCCCTATATGACCTGGTATTCCTAACAGAACTAGCCCATTTGCTGTTAATTAATATATAATCAATTTTATTCTTATGCAGCCCATCGGGTGAAACCCATGTGTACTTATGTATGTCGTGGTGTTTGTAATAAGTGTTAGTTATTCTGAATCCATTGAGTTTACTTACCTGTAGGACACGTTGCCCATTGCCATTGCAGCTACCAATACCAAAAGGGCCTATTACTCCTCCCCAAAGGTCAGAGTCAGTACCAACTTTGGCATTGAAGTCACCAAGAACAAGGGTAATATCTCCTTTTTTGACAGAATTCAAAATATCCTGAAGTTGTTCATAAAACCTATCCTTCTCATCCTCATCATCAGTGGGGGCATAACAGCAGATAACATTGAAGTCTTTAACTCTTGTCTGAAATTTTGCTGTAAGAAACCTTTCATTAATGCACTCATATCCTAGAAGAGCATCACTAGCGTGTCTGCTGAGAAGCAGACCCACGCCTTGGTGATGCTTATTGTCATCCTTCCCTGAAAAGAGAAATTTAAGATTATTTTTAAGAATCTGACCTTTATCTGTCCATCTGGTCTCTTGCAAGCCGAGAATATCTAAATTATAACGGTGGAATTCTTGTGTGAGGACATCAAGAGAAAAAGCTCTGTGCAGAGTCCTCACATTCCAACTACCTATGGAGAGAAAATGGTTAGTAGGATGTTTAAAGAAACTATGTTTATTGAGAGAGGGAATGCCGACAATATCAAACAGCTCCCTAATCGCAGACATGGGGCAAAGACCCGTTCCCCCACCACTAAAGGCTGAAGCCATCTACACTGGAAGACTTCCTCCAATGTAGAATTTGTATAGTTAAATGCAATAAAACACTTAGTGATCTAAAAGAAAAGTAAATGATATATAAATATTAGTATTTTATAAAAATTTAAAGAAATATAACAAATTATACTTTATTTCACATGTAAAACTACTGCTGATGACATTTTCCACTAATGAAAATGATATAGCCTAAGGTTCTGTGATTCATGTCTTGGGTGTGTAATGTGAAGTTGCATAATATTTAGGCAAGTTTTGCACTAATGCATTATTAAAGTTGTAGGGCAATTTAAAAGTATACCCCTGCATTGGTTAGATACAAGATTTGGCAATAGTGCATATCACGGTCTCGGCCACCATTTTTTTTCATGAAACGTAACAAAACAATTCTTTTTGTTGATTCCCACAACCCCCCAAACCCTAACCCAAACAGGGGATCCTAGAAAAAATATCTTTTTTATACCATGGTAATGGTAACTTGAGTTTACATCAAACACAAAGTACTGTTATCATGGTAATTTGTGTTGTAAACAAACGCAACATAAAAAAAACATGATTCTACTAAAAAACATCACTCACAACCACGAATTACTAAAAAATTAAAATTATTAAAAAAAACATAAGCAAAGAAACTACGACAACACATTATATATAATATAATAATATATATTATTATAATATTATAATAATCAAATATATAATATTACAACAATCCCATATACTACAAATTCCTGAAATATCCCCCCGCTCCCCCCGCTTTTCCCAATAGTTAAAACACTTCACAAATATATTTCTACAAACAACTAATAAATTCAGTCACACATACAATAATTAACCAAAATAAATCACAGAATTAATGAAATCTAACACCAATCTCAAAACCAAGAACACCATCCATCACAACACCAGCCCCCAAAACTAAATAATGTCTTCGCAGACAGCACAAACAGAAAAACATGAAAATTGGAAAGAGTGCACCACCGACCGGATTATAAAAAGGCCCCCAAAACTAAATAATGTCCTTGTAGACAGCACAAACCGAAAAACGTGAAAATCGGAAACAGTGCACAACCGACCGAATTATAAAAAAAAACCAAAACTAAATAATGTCCTCGCAGACGGCACAAACCAAAAAACATGAAAATCGGAAACATAGCACTGCCAACCAAATTATAAAAAAGCCATCAAAGCAAATAATCTCATCAGAGACAACAACAACAAAAAAAAAACATCTTATAGCTCAAATAACCCTCCCCAAAATTACTCAGCCTTCCTGACTTCATCAAAAACTGCCATTTTTCCACACCAACAATTCTACACTACCCATAATTTCTACATCAAAAAGCTGCCAAACGCTTCCCCATATTAACAATAAATCATATAAGTAACTTTAAAAGACTCCTAAATATGTAACAAAGTTAATAAATCGCTATAATACACTAATAATTACCATACTACAAAAACACTTAATTCATCCCAAACTACTATAACAAAATACATGTGTCGTTACTATCGCCATGTTCAGCCCCACATGGAAAAACTTCCAACATTCTTTCCCCCAAACATACTTCACCTCCCCCCACTATATTAGAATCCTCTGAAAACTCACTTTATATGTTTCACCAAAAACTATTCTTTTAAATACCCCATAAAAAGTCTCATTTTTAAAACTTAATTACCCCACATTATAAACTTTTGCCACTTTCTTCCACACTCACAACAAAATACATACTACTACATTATACTAAACACAAAAAAAATGTAAAATATTTTTTTTCTGGTTCTAACTACTCTTCCCCTTCAAATGCCCCTTGCTCCAAAGAACTTACAAAAACATTCCCCCCACACACAGCCACAAAAAGCAAACAAACTCCCACTTCCAAAAGATGTGACCATAACATTACAATACAGTTCATTAACACTTTTAACAACAACCCTCCTAATATTAAATAATTTCAATTCCAAAATATCTTAAATAACTTATTATTTATCATAATGAAATTTTGAAAAAACAACAGGAATAATTAATTATTTTTATTCCCTCTGGCTATCATTAAAAATCCCTCATTAAATATATATATGCACTTACCTCTAGCTGCATAGGCATGTCATACCAAGGAGTTTTCAAGCAAATATGGTGAAAAAAATCAAACGTAACTTCACATTCCCATCAAATCACCCATATGACGTGACTTACGTTACCCACCCAAAAGAAACAAATCAAAGAACCATAGGCCACTAACAACCAATGGTTATGTTTCTACATCATACTTTATTAAAAATCCCTCATTAAATATATACATATGCACTTCCTCTAGCCGCATAAGCATGTTATCCCAAGGAGTTATCAAGCAAAAATGGTGAAAAATAAATCAAACATCACATTTTTGTCCTCGACATCTTACGCTTCTGGAGCAGTGCCATCTGTTGGCTGAAAACCATGAACAACAAACTGACCCAAGATTATATACAACCTTTAGACACTGTTTTGGGATATTGCCAAAATCCAGTTCTTCAGAGTTGTTTCCAAATATGGTGTTGGGGGATTGCTTGTTTTCAGTTTCTTTTTGCAGATTTATCATGCCACTTTTTAGGTTGCTGATTCACATGCATTATAAATTCATGTTTTTCACATATAGTCCTGTTGTGTGATTGGTGCTTCCATATTTTATTTAATATTAAATGTCCGAGGATACAAGGTTTTGTTATGCACTGTGCAGTTTTTTATATTTACTATTGCTTTAAGTTTTTAGATTAAAGTTTACTGTTGGTATTCACAGTAGTTCTTCTTAACTGGCTTTTTTTACAATATTGTTTGATGTTTGGACAATTTGTCATTCTTGAATAATTTATGGGAATGGTCATAGGTAAGTGGATATATACAATTATATATTTATGATAGGCTAAAAAGGGTAATTAATACTCTTCATTTGTTTTTTGTTTTTTTAATATGGTAAATAAGTTATGAATAGTACTTGGGAATTGAAATTATTTAATTTTAGTAATGTTAATGAAGTGTTTTGTAATGTCATGGCCAGGTCATGGATGGGGTAATGTTTTATGTGTTATTTGGAGTGATGGTTTGGGGGGGGGGGGGGGGGGGGCGTGGTCAGAACTCAGTTTTAATCCTTGTGTTTAGTAGGATATAGTAAGTGTTTTGTTGATTGGCAAAAGATTTGAATATGAGGAAATCAAATTGTAAAAGTTGAAAAGGTTTTTATGGGGTGTACCAGTTTTTGGGAAAATGTGTACAGGAGTTTTCAGTGGATTTTAATGTAGGTGTGGATGGATAAATGTTTAGTGAAAGAATATTAGAAGTTTTTGCATTTGGGAGTGAATATAGTGGTTGTAATGAACACGTGTATATTGTTATAGTAGTCTGAGATGAGGAATTGAGTGGATATTATTAGTTATGTATAGTATAACAATTATTAGTGTATTTAAGTGATTTATTAAACTTTTTAGATATTGATTGCTTTTTTTAATGTTGTTAATGTGATTTATTGAAAATATTTGAAAGCTTTTGGTGGCTTTTTTTATATAGAAATTTTGTATGTTGTAGAATTATTGGTGTGGAAAAATGGAGTTTATAATGATGTCAGAAAGATTAATTCAAGGGAGTTTTTTTTTTTTTGAGAATTAAGTGTTTTTTAATGAATTGAGGGCTGTCTGTAGTGTTTTTGATAGCTTTATTCAGTGTGCTTATGTGTGTTTTTATTAATATTTCTGGTTATGAATAGTCTAATTCTGATAGTTACTAACATATTTAATTATGGATTTTGATATTTGCTTTACTATATTATTTTTTATTACTGTTTATGATTAAGAAGCTTAATATGGTTTTTTAATTACTGAAAATGTTAGGTAATATATTAATGGGTGTAGAAATCTAATTCGGGTTGTAATAAATATTGCAGGTTGGAATGATGGTGGGTATATAATTTTTTGTTGTTTATGATGGTATTGTGTAGTTCAGGGGCTTCTCTATAATTTAAATCAGCATTGCATATTTACCAGTTGCTTTCAGATATGTTAACCTTTATAATAAATAAATTTGTCAAAGGTATAAATTACCTTTGTCAAATTTATTTAGTTCAGAAGTCTTATAATGCAGATAGGCAGTGTATTGTTTGTGATTTTGTTGTCTTTTGAGCTATGTTTTCTCTGATGAGATTATTTAATTCTGAGGGCTTTTTATCATGCAGTTCAGCAGTGTTATGCTTGTGATTTTGTTGTTTTGTGAGATGTGTTGCCTCTGTTGAGATTATTTAGTTCCGGAGGATTTTTTTTTTATGATGCAGATCAGCAGTGTGCGTTTTTTTGCAATTTTCTTGTTTTTTGAGCTATGCTTCCTCATAAGATTTAGATCATATCTGGATTATTTTCATTGCTGCATTCTTCTAGAGATAGCCTGTGTAGTTGTATAAAGAGAACAAGTCCAGATTGTGTGCTTTCCTTATGGGATCTGGTGTATTCACAGGTCTGGTGTTGTTGCTTCTCACTTGTTGGTGACAGAGTTCTTCCATGCAGTGGTGTTATAATCAGCACTTTGCTGCCTTTGGTATGAGTCACGTAGTCAAGATTCTAAACTTTGTGCTACTATTAGTGTACTGAGCCAGTTGCCTATATATTTATGATTAAGCATTGCTATGTGTTTCGTGCCATCCGCTTCAGCATGTCATCAGGCAAGCTAGAAGAACTCAGTAACAAAACCAATGCAGGTATGTCTAAGTAACCTAAACTTCACCGCACTGATCTATGACTATCAGTTACTCCATCAGTGTCAATGAGATGATTGTTTTTCCTGATACCACATGACTAGTCCAGCACTTAATGTTTATAGAGTTAGCTAATTCTTTATTTAATCTCATCAGAGACAACCATTTTAAACAGAGTATGTTGCTAAACAAGAAACTGCCCATGTACACTTTTAAAACATGACAATCTCATCAAAGAACCCCTACCACCACCACCTCATACACAAACACAAAACATTTTTAAAGACCACCTCGGCAAAAACACAGAAATGCATTTCAACTCATCATCCCATATTTCCTGCTTAACATATAGAGAATAACAAATAAAAAATAACTCCTCAAGCAGCTGCTTGCCACAGAGGTCTGACTGGAGCCTGTCAGTTTATATGCCATAGTAGAAGGTTGGTGAGGATGATGGGACCTCAGCAGAAAGATAAAAATAAACATTCAAGCCTTATCCAGGCTTCGAATATGCATTTATTAGATATCATAAATCAGCTGCAACATTCAGTACATACCTATGTGGCAAAATTTATACCTTTATGTTACATATATGGGAATAAAATACAAATTCCATTAAAAAAATGCAAAATATCTGAAAAATATTCTCTACCATACTGTATGTTATTGGCTTATTTTACTGTACACACCTTATGTACGTTCAGTCACCATTCATGGTACCATCCATTAAGCTGACCATTGTAAACTGCAGTTGTACCAAAATTTAAAATATGCAATTTGAATTAGTGGAAAATGTGCTGAAATGTCACATTAAAAAAAATATTCAACTTCATAAAAGTTGTACCATAGTAAGCTAAAAAGCATAAGTGATCATACAATGAAAGTATGCCAAATAAAAAATTTAATAATAAACACTTATTTCTGAATATAAAATTTTGTTTCTGCACACAAAGGAAACAAGAAGATATAACAGCATCTAAGGCAATTTTTCCTAACTGTGCATATCACTATATAACTAATATCAGTCATTGCCATCTGAAACTGTTTTAACAGTGTATTATTGCTAAGCAACAGTCATTCTACAGTAAAAAAAAACTCAAAAAATGGTAATCTCATCATAGACAGCTATTTTAACCCTTGAAGTGCACCATTATATATCATTCCTGTTGAATATGAAAATTCATGAGCTGTAGAATTTTCTGAAGTAACTGACTAAATTTAGTCAAAGTTTACATAATGTAGTTTGATAATTTTCACATTTGAAATTAAAAGGGAAATTTCTTTTAGTAAAAATATAAAATGTTGCAGCAAAGTTCTCTGGGAACTATGTTTTTTGGCACTTTAAGGTTTAAAAAGAGCATACTGCTAAACAATTAACTGCTATTCCACAGTTTTCAAGTTTAAGTCTCAGAGCAAAATTTTATCTGAGACAATCATTTTAATCATAGAAAACGTTAAAGAACACACTGGATGGCCTTGATAGGAGGCTACCATCTATCTCCCAACAGCTGTTCCAGTGGGTCCCCTCACCCAACCTTCTCTGAGCCTTCGGGGTCCATGTGACCTACCAACTACTGTGACCATTTAGCCCATGGTGTGCAAAAGTCTCGCTCAGAGGTGAACCAACCAACTAACCTTCTGTGGCAGAAGGACTTTGAATTTTCTACAAACCAAGGAATACCTGAAGAGACAGTTGTAACTTTTTCATGTTTGGATTGCCTCTTAGCATATGTATTTATCTTTGCGTACTTTACAAAGGACAAAGTTAAAAATAAATACCCACTCAAGCAACTGCTTGCTGCATATGTCTGACAGGAGCCTGCCAGTTTATATGCCATAATAGTAGGTCTGTGAGGAAAGTGAGACTTCAGCAGAAAGGCAACACAAACATCCATGCCTTACCCAGGGCTCAAAAATCATCATCCTGAAGCAGCCCTGGGCTATGGAGGTCCAATCAAATTGTGCAGTGTAGTTCTCTAAACATATCTGTCCTGAGCTACATCTGCTGCACCTGGCCACTGTAGCTTAATTCTAACAAAGTCCTATTTGACATTAGCTGCCCACTGTAGCCCAATTCTAACAAGGTTCCTGTGTAATATCTGCCCACCACATCCTATATCTGCCCCTCTTTCTGAAACTTTTAGGCATACCGGTAATCTATAGTTATGCATATGGTCAACATGGCCAAACCAACAAGTCTATCTCTCTACACAATATGCTGCTCAAAGGATGTTGCCAACTCTTTTCCCTAACCTCATCATTACTTACAAAGTCAAACCACCTAATGCCCAAGATATTGCATAAACATCTAGAATAAAAAGGATCAATTTTCCTGTTATCTTGTTTACAAAAGGTCCATGTTTCACTACCATAACTAACCCTAGAAAGAACCAAACTATTATATAGTCTAATTTTAGTCTTTAGGTGTAAACGCATATTTCTCCACACTCCATAGATTCTTAAAAGTCCCAGCAGCAATCCCTATTCATCTGTTTATCTCATGCCGCACATCACCACTATCTGTTGCATAACTTCAAAGATAATTAAACTGAGATATCTGCTCGAGACTGTAACCATTCAGATTAACTGAACCACAGCCTGTCTGACCTCCCTTTGATTTGTAGCCAAGCACACTAACCACTCAGCCATGGGATGGCTCATAAAGTTTATCGGTAATTATTATGCAATATTGATCATCACTGCTTTTGCTATGTGGCACTAATTGTATCTTATAGCTGCAAGATAATGTAAAGTTTCAACTTATTATTTCTTTTATGTCCTAATTTTTCCCCCTTATGGGTTATAACTGAAATATATAGTGTTACTATTGATATTGCATTCATTTTTAAGCTATTGGACATTAATAATCTAGATTAGAATCTCTTGACTCTGTGTAGTTTTCTTGATAGTATTATTATCTGTTGAAAAGTTCAGCATTGAAAAATTACGTACTGTGACAGTAATTACTCTGCAACAATATAAAGTTGTGAAACTTGCTGAGATTTGCGAATTGCCCATTAATGATCAGAAATAATAATCCATGTATACTGTTCCCACTTTTTGTTTGATCAGTTTTTTTCTTCATACTTCAACAATGGACAACATGATTAGAACTTTATAAAACATTTGCGTATCTGAAATAAATTGCTATTCAAGTAACGGAGGAGTAATGCAGGAGTCTGTCAGAATAATATGCGATAGAGAGGATCTTTAGGGAAGGTGAGACTTCATCAGAAATGCATCAGAAAAGCAATATCCATGTTGTATCTTAGACAAAACCAAGTCACTTTACTGTGCAATCAAGCATGCTAACCAGCCAGCCACTGGAATAGTTCCTTCTAAGACTGAACAAAATAATAGAGTAAATTGCATGTATTAATTGGAAAATAGTAGGAAATAGTTAAAAATGAAAAAAAAAAAGAACGTCATTGTAAATAATACTGGACTTAAATAGAATGTAAAACAACTTTTTATGGATTGTTTTCAGATAAGGCGTATTGTGCTGCTTTGCCTAAAGTTTCAGACATGCAATGGAAAGTTCTTGCCCTAATCCTCCTACTCCTTTGTCATGTGGAATATGTGGTATATCATTTAGCACATCAGAGGTAATGAAATATACATATTCTTGAATATTAATTGTAAAAATTTCCCTTTTTTTTTTCTCAAGAAACTTGTACAGAAAAAAAAATGTTCCAGTAGAGTCTATCAAGATTCTAGAATATATATAATGTGTTTATGTGCTTAGTGAAATCAAGTTACTAAGAAAAAGAAGTGAAAATAAGGATAAATATAAAGTAAAAGCTATTGCAAGCATTAGATGTTTAAAAGTCAAGATTTTCTGATTGAATACTTAAAGCAATATAATGTCAAACTACAAATCAATTAGTATAATTCTTTTGCCCAATAATCTGTTTGAAAGTAAATACTGTAAAATTTGTTAAAGAAATATAATAAACAAGAAATGAAAAATGCTAAAGATATGCTGATCAGTTTGAAAGGATATGTACAGGTTTTTAATGTTGAGTGGAATAAATAAACTGAAAGCATAAGATTCAATTGTACTCTTCACCAACTATTTTTTTAGAAAATGATATGCTATTTTGCGAAAAACAACTAAATTTTGTGGGTTAAAAAGATGGTCTCAAATATGTTAAATATCTTGTTTTATCATTGTGTGCAACTTTTACTGCATCTTTCCCTACACTACAAAATTCCTGCTTGGAGTAACTCTTAAGTGACAACTCTTTATTTTATCTTTAGGCTTTTTTCAGTGTAATATTCTGCTTTTGTTTTGTCATCACAGTTTTCAAGACCTGTTCATCCCATTTTCTGCTGGCCATCTAGGGAGACCCACATTTATTCATCTTTGTGGACTTTCAATTATTTTTTTGTTTAATCACACATTTTTTTTTACAGAGAGAATTTTACCCTCTGACATCAGTTAGTTGGCCCTATTTGTAAGAAATGCATTTCTGTAAAGTGATATTGCACCTAATTCTGTTTTTACGCGGTAGATAGGTTCCCGAAAAAAACGTGTGAAAAAAAAACAGTGCATATGAAAAAATAGAACATTAGTTCCAGACATGAAAACCCGGTACGAATAATAAGTTGTTTTCAAATAAATAATGTCAAAATCTTTAATTAAATCTGTGTTTGATTTTTATTCATTTAAACACATTTTTTTATTTTATAAACTTATAAAGATAATTATATGTACATATATAAAGTAAATTATCCTTCATAAAGAAAATAATATATCACCAATTCAAGAATACAAAAAACATATGACTTACACATGCTTATTAACTAGATTTTATTCGTTGTCACTTTCTGACAATAGACACATTCGTTTGTGTAAGACTGGAATTAAATCACTTTCATCACTTGAAACATTTTGGCCGTGTTCATACTCCAATGGTGAAATGCTCTCTGTGGCATGGGGAACCAAATTATCACTTGTTTCTAGTGATTCTGAAGTTTGATTAGTTTTGACAACGAACTCTGTAATCAATCATTGAGATCCTGCTCTGACTAGATCTTTGTATAATTCTTGATAATGCGCCATACATGACTTCACGTTTAAACTGCTCAGCTCATTCAACAATGGGATCACATGTAAGAAAATGACTTTCCAATTTACTAATCATTTGAAACCCTTCTTTAATTAAATATGCAATGAATGGAACCTCCATCACCATCCCTTTTTTTTTTCATCAGGAGTCTCAAGGACAACTTCTATTATTTCATCTTCACTACGAGCTTTGTCAACCAGCAATTCATCGATATCTGCAAACGATAAATCATCGAATCCTTCTCCACCAACTGCATTTGCTAAAGTGATGATATTAGGATATTCAGTCGTATTTGGGGTGCAGGATCTTTGCTTTTTAAATATTCTGGCCAAATAGCTTTCCAGCATGCGTTTGAATTTGATGGTTTTAATTCTGATAACGTCAATCCAGCATGTCTGATACAATCTGAAATAGAAAATTTCTTCCACACATGAATAACTGGAATGTTCGTCTTACGTAGTAAGTTTTAAATGTGGCAATTTTATCCTGGTCTAGTGGTTGTATTAAAGATGTCGTATTAAGCAGCAAAAAACAAAATTGCACATTTGGCTATACCAAAACAGGGTAACAGGTGCATTGTCTATAATCAGTAGAACTTTAAATTCAAGATTTTTTTTCCTTCAAATGCCATTTAACTTCTGGAACAAAACATTTATGGAACCATTTATTAAAATCTTCTTTTGTAGCCCAGGCTTTTTTGTTTGCCAGCCAATACACTGGCAATTTATTCAGATCTACACCTTTCATTGACCGTGATCTTAGGAATCATTTGATGAGCAGTGATTTTAACATACGATCTCCTGAAGTGTTGCTGCAAAATAGAAAGGTCACACAATCCTTAGCTGCTTTAAAGCCACCAACAGTTTTTTGTGATTTTGCTACGCATGTTCTACTTGGCATTTTTTTCCAAAAAAGACCAGTTTCATCTGCATTCCAAACTTGATTAGGAGTGTATCCACCATCTTCAATGATTTGGGCCAATTTTGGACAAAATTCTTTAGCAGCTGGCTTATCTGCAGATGCAACTTCACCTTTTATCTTTACATTATGAAACGCATGTCTTTGAAAAAATCATGCAAGCCAACCTGTACTTGTAGAAAATTCATAATTTTTGTTTAACTGAGCTGATGTGGTTGATTCCATTTCTTGTAATGCCATCTGTTTGATGGTACAACAAATCACAATGATAACAGTAGCAAAGCCCCTCCAATCATCACTTTTGTTTTCTAGCACATTCTAAACTGCTGGATTTTGAACAATATGAAGTGCTTTAAGAGATTTGTAGTGTCTTGTTCATTGAAGCATTGTTATGATTTTATCTTTGCACTTAATGTACAGTAGCAAAAATTCTTGACAAAAATTTTCAGTGGGACCAATAAAATATAATGATAACTTAGTAGCAAACATTTAGTTTTGCACCTTTCAATAATACGTTTTATATTCTAATTTTGTTATTTGTGTAGAATCAGTGCATATTTATCAAAGGAATAGTATATTTTGAGTTTAATATTTGCAAAGTTGTAAATGATCATGTATAAATGTATTATATGTATTAGTTTATATATAATAAAGTAAATATCAACAGAATTAAGCATTGGAAATGAGTACAATACAATTTGTATTAATGTTTTAAGAATGAATTTACAAATCATGAAAAAAATTATTTGTTCATATGTAACCTATTAAAATGTATAGCAGAAGAAATTTAGAAAAGAAATTGTTTTCTAACCTTATATAATTTAAATTTGCTTACAGGAAGAAACTGAACATGATTACTCTCTTACACACCACATAAAGTTTGATCAACATTTTAATGGGTAATTTCAGAATTATGTTCATTGTACTTAATTTGCATTGTGCATATCTGGTTTGAAGTAACCAAATTTACTATGAAATGTTGTGTGAAGTTTCTTGCTACTTGCTCTAACTTTTTTTTTTATATTGTTGCAAATCTATTGTTTAATCTATTGTAGAATCAGTTTTTAAGGTTGGTTTTTTTTTATAGATAATTTCCCTTTTTTATGATAAAACCAGTTTTTATTTTTTCAAAAAAGTGTTGGTATTCTAATCTTATCAGAAATAGTATCTTGAAAATGAGTCAGTTGAGATGGTAGTGTTATTTGAGTGCATTTGTGTCAACATCACTTTAAAAAAAAAGGACACTATACTGGTACATACTGTCACAAAAGAGCACTGGATAAGACCTTATTTATGTACTGTGTTTACTAAATTTTCATGGCATTACAATCACCAGCTGAAATTCTTCAAAAATCAGTGTTTATAATTGCTACTTGGAAATAACAAAGTGCAAGGCATCTTGAAAGAGCAAAATACAAGAATCATCATACATGAAAAGTTAGCTTGAAAACAAATATTATCACTTCAGGACTTTTATTGGAGGTAAAAGAAATTGCCAACACCTCAGTGCAACAAGTTCCTTGTTGGAAAAGGGCAGCAATGATATAGAACTAAATTTCCCTCATACTAGTGTGCTGTAAACACTAAACAATTAAGCTGTTTTCCCACTGTATATGATCACAAACTGATAAAGGAATCATTTAGCAACTGTTATAATGTTAAGAGTATGATTATTCTTTTTTTTATAAGTCCTATATATTTTATTATACCTATTTTTGTGTATTTATTTTATATTTAAATCACTTACATATAAATCATTGAAATAATTTGGATGTGTGATTTCCCCCCCCCCCCTACCCCTTACAACTTATCATAGAAATCAAGTTGAATGTTTCAAAGAATTAAAAAATAAATCTGAATTTCAAGAATTGTAGTGAATAGACATTTAAACATTCATGAAAGTCAAGTAGATTAATCCTGATAAAATAAGCATGTTTAGATTACTAATCCATGTTGATTCAATATGTGTAGTATTAAAACTAATTGCCTCTTGTGTGCAGATACTGTGTATTATTCTATTGGATTCGATAAAGTTAAACTTTTTGTTTTTTTGGAATCTTTTTATTTACTTTTTCATAAGGACCCAAGAGAATTCAGTAATAAAGCATCACAGGAAAATGTGCTATAAACAAGAAACACTTAAAATAATTAGCTGAAAAAAATTGGTTGACCTGAGTGGAATTTGAACCCATATCTTCCAGAATCATGCCAGGCATCTTAACAGCTAGACCATCAGGGACTAACCATTTTCTTCAACAATGAAAAAATTTAAGTTCTTAATAAAATATCGTACTTTATGAAAAGCTTGGTTTTTGTACACACGTGATGAAAATACAGAGTGCCAACAGAAATGTGCTACAGTAACAACTTCAGTTATCTCTTTACATATATATACATACACACACTCAAGTGCAATAGTCAATTTACAATTCCACATTATGTCTGGAAATATAACTTCAAAATTCTATTAGTTTTAAAATAAGCTTTTTATGGTAAAATGTGACTGAAGATAAATTAGAAACCTCAAATCTAAGTTTCAAATTTAAACAATATCCATTTGTTATTTAAAGAATTATGGAAGTTTGGATATTTAACAACAATAATGTCAGTCATAAGAATTTACCCTAAAGTTAATTAAAATGTAATATTATTATTAAAATGTAATATTATTTTGAGCCATTTAATAAAATAAGTATATTTTAGAAGTTTGTATAATTATTTTAATATTTGTTAATTTTGTATAAGTTTCATAGCAGTGGCATTTGTGCTATTAAATATTCCAACCTACATAATTCTTGAAATACTTAACTATTGCTGTTTTAAGTCACAGTGAATCTCATTTGCCTGACACCTTCCACAGAAAGAAATTCAATAACATACATAACATACCTTTGTCTAATATGTATTGTATTAATGTCTGGCCATTTGAGCTGCTCTTTGGGGTATGTTTGTATAGTTTTCAGAACTCTGGCATGATGTTGAAATATAACTACGCCTTGATATATAGTGTTATTTAAATTTCGAAATGAGTTGCATAATTTTTTGGAGCAACCCTCATATAAGGATTTTGGTCCATTTAAACTTCCTAACTGAACTGTAAAAAAAAAAAATAGCAAGAGGAATTAATATGAAACTATGTATTGATATGCAGCCATCCTGTGGCTGAGTGGTTAGCACTCTTGGATACTGATCATAGGGACCAGAGTTCGAGCCCTGGGTAAGGCACAGATGTTTGTGTTGTCTCTCTGCTGAGGTCTCGCCTTCCTCACAGATCTACTATGGTGTATTAAACTGATAGGCTTTTGTCAGTCCTCTGTGGCAAGCAGCTGCTTGAGGGGATATTTATTTATTGATATGCACAAATAAAGATAAGCCATTGTTCAAAAGAAAGGAAGTTAATATTAGAAAACGGTGCAACATGATGTTTCAACAACTGGTATTTATTACATATCTTCCTATTGCTTTTGGCTTTGACATTTGTCAGTTAATCAGTTTTACGAAACTTTGTTCCACCATATCTTTCAAACACATTGAAGAAACTTAATGATTTATGTACCAAGTGGAACTTGTGATGCCAGAAGTGTCATAGGTATAAAACATTGACCCCCATGCTTTCTTCCCCCCTAAAAAAGGGGAGAAATATGAAAATGATTGTTCCCCTATATCTCCTGAACACGAGTGCAGAAAGTTACAAGCTATGTGTCAAATGAAAGCTTGTGATGCAGGGAGTGTCATAGGCTATAAAAAAAAAATGGGAAATGTGAAAGTCATTCTGCCACATCTTACAAACATAAGGGTCTACAGTTACAAGTTAGGTGTCAAATGAAAGCTCATATGATGACTTTCATAAACTATTTCGAATTTTGCTCCGACTGATATGAACAAGATTTGAATTAGAATGCATATACTCCGGAGAGAGATGCATGACTCACATGATCTAAGAACACATCAGATTTCTGTACATGACCTTCCTCAGCATAATATATGCCCAAAATGATGCAGGTGGTACTGGGAAATGGTAATTCATGCCAAAATGTGTTGCAGTCCTCTGTGGTATTAGCTGTTGGTAGTAATTTGTTGCTAGAGGAATCTTCAAGGTTGGGTTACCTTGATGTTGTTTCACAAGTTTTCAGTATGGCAAGACTGCAACATTTTACTGCTGGTTAACAGTGAGTGCTGCATCCATGTTACAGCTCTCCTCATGCAAACTTTATCTCTTGGCACTACTTCTACATTACATCATCAGTGCACTCTCTTCATCAACTTGAAATAAGTTTCCTTCAACTCTTACAATGGAAAATTGCAACAGAGTTTACATTCAACAACATTACACAACAATTCCATGTGTCATTTCATCAGAATTTCATACCATGGGCATGCAACTGAATTTTCTGTAAGAAACGCTTGGCTACTGATCAAAGGGACCTGAGTTCGAGTCCCAAGTAAGGCATGGATGTTTGTGTTGGTTTTCTGCTGAGGTCCTGCCATCCTTGCAGACCTTCTACTAGAATTAAAATGACAGGCTCCTGTCAGACCTCTATGGCAAGCAGCTGCTTGAGGGAGTATTTATTTATTTCTTAAACTTTACTCTTATTGTTAAATTAGCATCTATTATTCAACTCTTCTTTATCTTAATTTGCTCAGGGGCGGAGGTAGCTCAGTTGGTAGTGTGCCAGGCTCATAATCTGCAGGTTCGAGTCCCAGCTGATTTAGTGTCGAGATTTATCTCTGCAAAACTCCCAGCCCTTCCCACAGTCAGTAAGGGATACTGATGTGCTTGGAAAGGCTGTTGTCTGTCGGATTGGACATTAGGCAGGGGCCTCGTGTGCGGGAGAGCCATACACTGTGCATGTTAAAGAACATGCTGGATGGCCTTGATGGGTTAGGTTGTTTTACCTCTGAGTGGCACTTTTTTGTGCAGCATGGGCTAAATGGCCAGATCACAAGGATCCTAAAGGCTCAGAGAAGGTTGGGGGAGGGAACCCACTGGAACAGCTGTTGGGAGACAGATGATAGCCTCCCATTGAGACCTTCCAGCATGTTCTTTAATGAGCACAGGGTATGGCTCTTCTGCACACAGGACCATGGCTTAATGTCTCATCTGATGGACAGTGACCTTTCCAAGCTCATTGGTGTCTCTTACTGACCATAGCAGGACAGGGAGTTTTGCGAAGATAAATCTCAACGCTGACCCAGCTGAGACTTGAACCTGGGAACTGCAGATTACAAGTCTGGTGCATTACCGACTGACCATCCCTGCCCTAGGCCATAACGGAAGTCTACCATCTGTCTCCCAACAGCTGTTTCAGTGGGTCCCCTCCCCAATCTTTTCTAAGCTTTCGGGATCCTTGAACAATTCAACTTAATTTGCTCATCTATAATGCCATTTCTGTACTATTTTATAGTGGTTTATATTAAATGTATATGCATAGATCTCCGTAGTTAATATCTTGAATAGGCTACCATGTGTCGGATGGGACATTTGCAGGACAAGTCTCAGTCGGTAGCGCGCCAGGCTCGTAATCTGTAGTTCCCAGGTTCGAGTCCCAGCTGGGTCAGCGTTGAGATTTATCTCCGCAAAATTCCCCGCCCTGCCCATGGTCAGTAGGGGACACCGATGGGCTTGGAAAGGCCGCCGTCTGTCGGATGGGACGTTAAGCCGTGACCCCGTGTGCTGGAGAGCCATACCCTGTGCACGTTAAAGAACATTCTGGATGGCTACCATCTATCTCCCAACAGCTGTTCCAGTGGGTCCCCTCCCCCAACCTTCTCTGAGCCTTCGGGGTCCATGTGACCTGGCCATTTAGCCCATTGTGTGCAAAAAAGTGCCACTCAGAGGTAAAAACAACCCAACCCAGGACAGCCACACCTGCTGGCAGAGGTGGCTTAGTCAGTAGCACACCAGACATGTAATCTGCAGTTCCTAGATTTGAGTCCCATCTGTGTCAGCATTGAGATATATCTTTACAAAGCTCCCCACCCTGCCCTTGACCAGTAGGGGACAATGATGAGCTTGGAAAGTCTTCCATCTGTTGGGTGGGATATTAAGCCATGGCCTCGTGTGGGAGAGCCATACCTGTGTATGTTAAAGAACATACTTGATGGCATGATGGAAGACTGTCATTTCTCCTAACAGCTGTGTGTGCTCAGAAGTAAAAGCAAGTCAATAAATAATTATAATTTAAATTGCCAAACCTTAATTGCTCAGAATTCTTTTCATATGTCGAATGTTAATTTATTAATCCATTAATTTCACTCTCCGGGTATTCTTATAGTTATTGGTGCAACTGTTGTCAAATGGCTGTAAAATGATATTTTTCTCAACTTTGAAATATATGAATGGTGTGCTTTTAAGATAACTTTTTGCATAATTTTGTAGTCTTACCACAGGGTTATTTGGGTTCTTTTACCTCTGAGTTGGGCTTTTTTATGCACAATGGAATAGCCAGGTCACAAAGGCCCTAAGAGCTCTTAGGAGGTTGGGGGAAGGGAACCCACTGGACAGCTATTAGGAGATAGATTGAAGCCTCTCACAAGGACCTGGGAGTGTCAACATGTTCTTTAGTATGCAACATGTAGGGGTGGGGATGGCTCAGTCGGTAGCGCGCCAGGCTCGTAATCTGTAGTTCCCAGGTTCGAGTCCCAGCTGGGTCAGCGTTGAGATTTATCTCCGCAAAATTTTCCCGCCCTGCCCACGGTCAGTAGGGGACACCGATTGGCTTGAAAAGGCCGCCGTCCGTCGGATGGGACGTTAAGCCGTGGCCCCAGTGTGTGGGAGAGACATACCCTGTTCACGTTAAAGAACACGCTGGATGGCCTTGACGGCTACCATCTGTCTCCCAACAGCTGTTCCAGTGGGTCCCCTCCCCCAACCTTCTCTGAGCCTTCGGGGTCCTTGTGGCCTGGCCAGTTAGCCCATGGTGTGCAACAAAGTGCCGCTCAGAGGTAAAACAACCCAACCCAAATGCAACATGTATGGCACTTTGTGCACATGGGACCATGGCTTAATGCCCCATTAGACACAAAGAAGAATTTAGAAGATTATCTCTGTCCTCTTTCTCACTGAGGGCATGGTGGGAGTTAGTGGTGATAAATCTCAGTGCTGGCACAGTTGGAGACTCGAATCTGAGAATTGGGGGATTATAAGCTTAGCACACTACCAGCTAAGTGAACCCCTGCCCCTCTTGCCATAGGAATCACTGAAGCATCATTCTTGGGATAAGTTCATTTACTTAGTTACATGTACTTAGTTATATCTTATCAAACACTTAGTTATATCTACTTGTTTGATAAGATATAACTAGTTTACTTAGTTATATCTTATCAAACATGGCTTCCTAAACACTCATTAATAAATGAAGGGTAAATGTGAAAGTTCAATTTATCAGTGCTTTAAAGTTTAATTATACTAATGAATATATGCTGAAAAATTGTAAATTTTATTTTCAGCAACATCTGTGTTTAAAATGGCTTGCTTAAATTCAGTAATGTTATTTCATTTTGGTGTTTACTGTTTTTTTAGCATAAATATTTACCACTATATATGATTTATATATCTGAAAATTGCCTGATATAAATTTAACTGTCTTTCAGGAGAGTTAGACATCATTGCCACGTATGTAATGTTTATGTTCAAGGTATCGAAAATTATACTTCCCATTTAGGAGGACGTAAACATCTTCAACTTCTGAAAGAAAAGAGGTACATTATAAACTTTAAAAATTTAGAATATTTATTCCATATAATGTAATTAACCAAATAAATAGCATTCAAAATTTGAAGGTAGCCTGAGTTTTTAAATGTTAGTATTTTAATATAAAAATACACAGTAATTTGTTAAATATGCTTAAATCAGTAAAATCTCAACATATTTATATATTATAGCCCTGTCTGGTTTAGTGGTTAGCATACCTGACTACTAAGCCAGTGGGAATGTCCTTGTGTAAGTGTTTGTATGTTCTACTATGAGAAACCAGGACAAGCTACATAAAGCTTCTAGGTTTTCTCCATTTTTCGTGTAGGGGGGGGGGGGTACCTTCTTCCCTATTTCTGTTATTGCACACAGGTTTAAAGAAAACATTCACTTGCTTACCACATGATAAATTGGGCAAATTATTCATTAATAAAGTAAAGGTAAAGACATAAAAATGGCAGGCTTCAACTCAGTTTTTTTTATCAATGACATAAATGCATTTGTTTCGTGTTGGCAGTTGTATAGAATCTGTTGGTGCATGAAGTTATAGCTGTTGAATGTTTCATTAACAATTCAGCCATTTCATTCGCAATAGTCTAATAACTCTGAGACCTATTTTTTGAGATTCCTGACAATTTTTCTTTATTCCATCTTTTTTTTTTGCACTTAAATTTTTCTACAAATTACACTTTTCAAGTACTGCTGCTTTTGAATGGTGGCAGAGAAGCTTTCACCAAGTTAGGACAATCATTACTGTAAGTAAAGTTCCTTTTTCTGAATGCTACTTGAAAATTAGATAAATCATTCTATATTTCTTAGTATAATTTCACTGAATAAATCCTGCTAGGAATCTCTAACTTAACCCATTGCACTCATATTGACAAAAATTGTTCTTCCCAGCCAATTCTAATTAACATTATGTGAAAGTTTAATTTTCATGCATACCTGTAATAGCATGATTATAATCTGAACAAGGAAATTATATATATATAAATAGTCTGATACCAATTAGAAACATCATTTACCTTGTATATCTTTATCACAGCTCCATTAACTGTTGTGATTTTTGATTGAATATGCACTGAAGAAAATTCGATGGGAAAATCAGATGAAAATTAACTCTGGAAGAAGACGGAACATCATTTTTACTGCTAGCTGCAATTCAGAAAGACTATTTTGAAATGATGCTTGAGACAGCACAAGCAAGAAACAAAAGCGTAGAAAATATTTCAAGGAAATTAAAAAATTGTAGATTTAAGTTAGAGATTCTTGGCAAAAGGAACATTTTAGTGAAAATATACCAAAAAATATATGTATGTTATATTTTGAAGTTATTTAAAAGGAGTTTTGCTAGTAGTAATTGCTATCATTAACAGCAGCACCAGTAGAGGAGTCTAAATTGTAGGAAAACATAAAAATAAATGGGAATAAAGGAATATTAATTACAAAAATTAACTGTCAGAATCTCCAAAAATAAGTATCAGGTATTCACTTACAAAGTGAAACCACTAATGCCAAAGATATTGCATAAGCATCTAAAATCAAAGCCATCAAGTTTTCTGTTATCTTCCTTATCAAGGGTCTAAGTTTCACTACCATAACTAACCCTAGGAAGAACCAAGGACAGCCTATTAATCTTTAGCTGCATATGCCTATTTTTCCACACACTCAAAAGATTCTTAAAAGTTCCACCAGCAATCACTATTCCCCTCCTTATCTTATGCTGCACACCACCAGTATCTTTAAACAGCTCCCAGATAATTACACTGAGACACTTGCTCAAGAGTGCAACCATTCAAAGCAACTGAAGCACCATATGTCTGACCACTTTTCATCACTTTAGTTTTCTCTGTTTATCACCAGACCTACTCTATTACCAGTCTTATCTGTTGCCCTAATGAAAGAATTCATCTCATCAACACCATTAGCCAACAGTGCCAAATCATATGTATAATCTAAATCAAAAACTTTGAAATCTCTACACCATTTAAGGCCAAAATCTTTCAAAGAATTTTGTATATTATAATGAATAAACAAACTAAAGAGAAAAGGCACCTTGTCTAACTCCACTAACATTGCTAAACCATTTGCTACAAGCCTTACCAACTCTCACATAAAACTTAGTGCTATTATAGAGAGCTTTCATTAGGAATGATCTAATGCTCAACCACGAATTATGCCGATCAACAGAATCAAAAGCCTTTTTGAAATCTGTAAAGCTTGTAACCATAGTTTTCTGAAACTAAGCATTTCTCAAGAATCTGCTTAAGTGAAAATAATTGATCTATACATACCCTACCACTTCTGAATCCACACTGTTCATCATGCAGTTAGTTGTCCATCAGCAAAATTCTTAATTCTGTTAAGCACAATAATGCAAAGAACTTTAACTGGAACAGAGGTTGATTCCCCTATAGTTATCACAAGAACTAGAATCACCTTTTTTAAAAAATGGGATAATAATAGCTCCTATTGGATAAAATCCTTAGGAACAATGCCTTTGTCATAAAAGATATTTAAAATTTCTGTCAGCGATGTGGTAACAGAAACATTCCCAGCTCTAAGCATTTCAGTAGTAATTTCATCTACCCATGGGAATTTCTGCAGTTTAAAAAAAAAATTTTAATTTTTTTTTTAATTTAGAGATAGCCAAAGTAACTTCAGAATGTGATATAGAGCCAACATTAAAGCCAGTAATGCATCTATCCTTGTTACAAACAATGGGAGTAGAACTAACTACATTGTTTAGAACATCTCTGAAATGCTCAGTTCACCTAGTTTTCATTCATTTGTTAGTTCTAAACAAATCCTCACCTTCAACCACTTTCCCTCAGTCCTTATGTACCTGTCTGTTTCTTCCCACACAAAAGATTAACTACCTGGTACAACTCTGCCATTTTGCTGTCTAATTGCTTCCTTGCTTTGTCCGCCAAGCTATCGAGCCAAAGATTCTTTTCAGTTGTTAATTGATTCTTTGAATGTTTATTAAACTCTTTGCAATGCTATTTGTTAGGACTAGTAGGCTGTTCATTCAAAAATTTCTCTGCTGTTCCTTTCAAAAATAAGTTCATTGACCTCTTCACTCAAATAACTTTGTCTCCTCCTTTTTACCCAAAACTACTATTAGTTCAGGAAAAGCCTATTAAAATTTACCCAAAACAGTACTATTAGTTTCAAGAAAAGCCTATTAAAATTGATCTCATTATTTTTTTAACTTTGGTAGTAAGCAAACTGTGTATTCAAATCAACTCATAATAAAAAGGCACTTTAGCGTCAATTTAAATTTTAGAGGAAAAATTGTCTTGAGCTGGGTGGGATACGAACCCACAACCTCCTGATAACATGTCAGGTGCTCTGGAACACTGAGCTACCAGCCGCCGATCAAGATCTCCTCTAACAAACGTTATGAACATTCCTTTATGTTTCATATAGGCGCTATTCTGGCAATATTTTTTAGCCACAAGCGGCATTTATATTAGCCAATAGATGTACGACAAGTATGCAGATAATAAATAATTAATGAAATGGGCTCGATGTATTTCAAATCAACTCATAATAAATAGCCACTTTAGCTAATCACAAATAACCACAAATAATAATAAATATTTTTGTAATATTAGTTAATAATGTTATTTATCATATGCACTGTTATTAATCTTTAAATATTAATAAAGATCATTAAATATTACTTAATCTATTTATTGTATACTTCATTATGGAACATCTATACAGATGGTATTTTGTTTGACCCAAAAAATGTTGTCAAGATTTGTAAAATAAGCTAAATATTGTTTCATGAGCAGTTGCCTCAATCCTCTGATAGCTAGATACAGCCCTGAATATAAGTTTAAAACTGCATTAAATATTTTGTTATTTGATACTTTCACTTATGTATAATGTTATTAAAATATTGTCTAAAGTGTTATTTATGCACATTTTTCCTTTCTAGTAATCAAAAGCAGAAAAAAGAAAAATTTGAAACCAATAAAATCAAGAATAAGGGGAAGAAAATATCTAAAACTGGGGATGATACACTGAAAATTAAAAGCGCAGAGGATGTTACAGCTACTAAAACCGTAAAAAAAAGGACAAAGGACCAAAGGAAAAAGAAACAACAGAAAGGAAAATCTTGCAATAAAAAAAATAAAGTTATTGTTAATGAATCAAATGTAACTAAACAATCTTCATTAGAAAGTTGTTCATTAAAATCATCAGCAACAGAAGAAAACCCTGTAACAAATAGTTCAGCTGTAGAGTATAAAAATATTATTGATCTTCCTGTTACATCTGCTCTATCGAATTGTGTTCAAGAAGAATGTCCTGATACAATGGAAAACAGAGCTTGGAATTCTATGCTTCCAAATAAATATTATGAACCATATTCTGAGGCATATTCAGACATGAATGGCAGTTCTTTTGCCCATAACTCCCTAGAATGGTATAGTAATTCAGCTGCTTATCATTCAGATCCATATCTTGATAGACCATATGACTATTACAGTAATTTTAGAGGCAAAAATAGCAGTAGTAGATATTGGGAAAACCCCCATTTTTCACATCCAGAATCAAATTATATACCACAAAAAAGATGGCATAAAGAGAGAAATAGTTCATTCCATTCAGGTGGAAATGTAGGTTACAGATATAAAAACTACAATGAAAATGTGTCATCAACAGCAAAATTTAACCAAAAGGAAAATGGACAGAAAGGGCGTTATGGGAAAGTAGGTGATAAAAGTTATACTCAACAGTTGAGGAATGATTGGCAAGATGAAATCATTGAGGATAGTAACACTGATACAAGGAAGTCATCAGAAAGCTGTGTTGAATCTTTCATTTCATCAATGAGATTGGCAAATGAAAAAAGCAATATTAAGCAATGTAAATTCTACATTGATAAAAATTCAGATCTAAAGAAATCATGTCAAAGTAATGAAAATAAAACATGTGAATTCCCAAAAATCACTAGAGATGATAAAACAGCAAAATCTGTTAGTTCAAATGATGTAAAGTTTAATAGTGAAATGGGAAGAACTGTACATAAATCAACTGAAAAATGTGGAGATACTAGGTATTCAGATTCAAGAAAAAAGCGTTCATTGCTGAATCATAAAGGAAAAATTCCTAAGATTTCCATTGATTTATCTAAAAGCAGAAGGCATGGGGGATCGAAAGGAAGTGTTACAGAATATAAGGTGAAGCAAAAAAATTCAAATGTGATAGTAAAGAACAAAATTAGTGCACTAACTTCGAAAAAAAGTAGTATTAAAGAAAGATTGAGATCAGGAACTATATCATCTCAAAAAAGGGACATTTCGAAATTTGCGTTAAAGAGCAAAGAAAATAACTCTTGTGAGTCAAATGATGATGGTATAACATTCTGTGGGCGAAATTTGAGCAACATAAATGTTACATTAAATTCTGATTCAAGAACTGTTCAAGTAAATGAACAGCTGATGCAAGAAAGTGAGAGTAGTGAAGCTTTTCCTGTAAAGGATGTTATAAACAATATTGCACAAGATAGCCAAAATGTAAATATCCCTAAAGAAATACCTGATTCTAAAATTAATGTGAAATCTGAAGAAAAAATTACAACTTTAGGAACTGAAGAAATTCTTAAGGGAAAAGTATGTGCTAAAGAAAAGAGTAAAAGCATTAAAGGACATTTAACAAATGTTGCACTTCAAAGGGTTAATGCCCGTTTGCAATCGCTAACAAAATATGGAAAAATGCCAAGCAGCACTCAGATTAGACATATGTTCTTTTTATCATCTGATAGCGATGATGATCCTGATCCTAAAAAAGTATGTCAAAGAAATGAAGCTAGTAAACTTTTAATAAATAATTCTGGAATTAGTACTTCAAGTTCTGATGAACAGGAATCAAAATCTGAAGGCAGACTTCAAAAATGGTCAAAAATAATAGAACAATCAAAGCATGATATGAGTGCATACAGCAAAGAACTTGTTAATAGACTTGTTAATTACCCTAGAAGTCGTAAAGAGCAACTTAAATTAGAGAAGTGGATACAAGAACATGCTAAAACTAAAAAAAAACTGACTTTTCCACGTTTTAACATGCTTCTTTCAAATTCAGAAACTTGTAAGGATTCTCTTGTTGATGAAGATTATGCAATGAAAAATATGGTATCAGAAGTTGTTGATAGCCTTCCAGATGATGTTATAACCTCATTAGTTAATGTACTAAACAGTGACTTTGAAACTCAAAACCTCAGTCTTTCAAAAGAGACATTGCCTGATGATTCCAATAGTAAAATAGACGAAATTGGAAAAGCTGTATGCTGGAGAGAATATAGTGGTTCATTTAAAACTCACTGCAGTTCTAGTAAAGATGGTGAAATATTAATACAAGAAAAACCTGATAGCTTACAGAAAACTTCTGAAGTAGCTGGTTCTGTACAAGGTGTATCTGGTGATTTGCAGTTGGGAAATGAAGCATATCAGTGTCCTGACAAAAAATGCTACTCTGAAGATGAATCAGAAAGAAAGAGAAACTTAGAAACTGAAAATGCTACTTGTCAGTTAGGAAAGGATGATAGCCTCTTATTTAGATCACCTACTACCGTTAGTGGTTCAAAGAAAAGGAGGAAATCTGTTTCAGCAGTAACAGAAGTAAGTATATTTTGCATAAAATTATTTCATTGAATTCTTTTGTACAAAAAAGATAAAATAACCAACTTCTTATATGTGCTTTAAAAAGGAAGAATAAAAAAAATTTCCATAATTTTCTTTGTCTAAAAGAAATATATTTAGGTCTCTTATATTCCTTTGAAATTTTGTTTTTATCAAGTTACTGGTAAGGTACAGATTGATTTAACCTCAGGACATGTAGTTGCTATATGATAGTAGATGAGGTACGGATTAGACTCATGCAGCGAGAAATTTACCGATATATTCTGCCTTTTTTCTGCTGACTTCCAGTATTTCCTTAAACTTAAAAGATGTTTTACCATTAAAGTGTCTGGTTTCTCAAAATGCATGCAATTGTGGCCAAGATAATTTTAAACTTTTTTCAGCAGAAAAACAACTGAAGAACCTTATCCTCCATGATTAGCAAATATGTGTAATAAAATAAGGTGTGTGTGTGTGTGTGTATCTGTGGCAGCAATAACATTGGGAAACAAACGTACATGCTTCAAATTTTCAGAGACTGTTTCTTTTTGTGGTCCGGATTGCAGTGCCAAATTTCAGGTCGAAAGTCCAAAAGGGAGGCTTGCTAGAAACAAAAATATTTACCATGCTATTCCTGTGGGAAACAAGAATCGCTGTCAAATCTATTGTTGCCATTTACTGCTCCCTAACTCTGAAAGTAAAGAGTTAAAATAGCATTTAAATCTGCTGCCATTGCCAGATTCACAACATATTCAAAGGCATTATTTAGGTGTTCTATTGTAGCTAGGGACTTGATTTTCTAATCAAACATGGGGTTGGGCAGGGAGAACCCACCTATGAATTTGGGACCTTTCAGTAAAGTACATCGGGAATAACAGAATGCCAAAATCTGACGAAAAAAAATCTCGATCATTTGCCTTGGGCTCTGAGAGAGAGAGCCGCAGGTAAACCCTTTGCACCTTTGCAACACTGCGAAATTCTTTATGTTCAAACTGTAGTAAAATGCCAGGGGGAGAGATACTCACAAAACTAACCATTAGTGCAAGAAACAACAGAATATGCAGATTAAAAGTGAAACGTGAGCTGTCACAATTTGTGTAGAAATGAAGCCATGGGTCAAATGGAACCTAATTTTTAAACCAATCACTCATGCTCACAGGGGACACTGTGTTGGAAATTTGGACCATGTGGACGAATATCACGGGAACCATAGGGCGGCAAAATCTGTAGTAAAGGAAATAAAAATCTTGATCGCTTATGCAGAAACTAAGCCACGGGTTATGAGAGAGCTCGCTGGCGTCAACAACAATCCAAGCAAACACCGGGCAAATTTCTTCCCGTTTAAAATCTGTGCTGTCGGGGGTGAGGGATATTTACAAAATTACCTTTAGTGCAGAAAATAAGAATATACAGATTGAAAGTTATACCTGGGCAGTGCCGGTTATGTTCAGCTAGTATATATATATATAATGTATAGATCATGCATCATATCAAAGAGCATTTTGTTCTGAATAATAAAATAACAGAAATTCAAATTGAAATGAAAACCATTTAATCTTAATTAAAAACAATAATTAACTGGCTTGGATACCTAAAGGGGTAATCATCGTCAGTTTTATGTTTTTTTCATTGGAATCTGAATATCCTGAGGTTAGTCAACTTGTACCTTATCAGTTACGTGATAAAAAAGAAATTTGGCTGTTTTAAAACTTAGTTGTTTTTAATTTATTAATTTCATATTAAATAGTATTGATTAACATTAATAGTGTCAGTGAGGGTATCTGGAAATTTGTTCAACAGCATTTGTTCACTGAAATTTTGTTCAAAAGATGAGAGGCCATTAGGGAAGGACTCCTCATAGGGCATTAGTGTTATAGGCCTTGTGTTTTGTCATTAAAAAACCTCTGCAAGGAGAGGCAGGAGGGGGAGGACCAAAGAATGTCAGCTGAAAAGGATCATCGTGGTTTAGACTTTCTTTTTAAGTGTAAAGTGCAAACCTTCTTGTTTTTGAGTTAAACTTGCCACCATTTATTTCTTCACAGTGTATTACTATTACATTAAGTTACACAGTGTATCACACTATTACATTAAGCTACAGTCAGCTTCGTATAGGAAAGGTTGTTTGAATTTTGAAACTGCAATACGCTGAGGCCAAAAGTCATGGGAATAGCAGTTAAAGTAAAACTAGTGTGCTGTACTCATAACTGATGTGTTGGATGTCAACTGCAGAATGGCCCTGCAATAACCTACAAATCCAACATTCATTTTGGAATAGTTTTTAATTCAGCATGACTGCATGTCATGAGTTGTCTGTCTTTGAACATGACTTGATCATCAGTGCCAGAAGGATGGGTCATGCAATATTGGAGATCATGCAGGAATTCAGTTATCCTAGGTCTATGGTGTCAAGAGTTTATCATCAGTATTCTTTTGATAGCATTTCCACACATGTAAACCAGCAAATGGGACGGCCATGTGCAACTGATGAACAGAATTCGCATCGGCTGTCACAAATGGTAATGACCAACAGACGGGCTACAGTGCATGAAATCACTGCCAATTTGAATGCGGGCCAAACACAAAATGTTTCTGAATGGACTGTCCATCGCCACCTGCACTCCATCAGATTTAGTAGCCGAAGACCTACCTCATGTCCCATTGCTTACATGTTGTCACAGAGCTCAATGATTGGAATGGGCCCTAATACATCAAAATTGGATAGTAGAACAGTGGCATCGGGTAGTATGGTCTGATGAATCAAGGTTCCAGTTGTTTCATGCTAATGGGCATGTTAGAGTGTGGCATAGGCTCCATGAAGCCATGGACCCTTCCTGTCTGCAAGGTTCTGGTTCAGGCTGGAGGCAGCTCTGTGATGGTGTGGGGTGTGTTCATGTGGTCTGGACTCTCGAGCACCCTGATGGTGAAGGGGTATTCCAACAAGATAATGCAATGTGTCACCAGTCTTTGGTTGCTAGGAGGTGGATCAAGGAACACTCCACGAACTTGACCACCATGAATGACCCCACGGTCCTCCAATATGAACTTGGAGCATCTGTGGGACACAATGGAAACAAGCATACGATCCATGAATCCAGCACTGTCCAATGCAACACAATTATGGTCTACACTGCAGGATGTGTGGGCTGCCATCACTGCAGAACAGTACCAGCAACTCGTTGACTCCATGCATTGATGTGGGGCTGCACTGCTGAAGGCTTGAGGAGCTCCTCTAAGCAGTTACGGAGCATCCAAGTCTATAAAGATACATGCAGAGGAGTAAGGCTGTTGATGGAGTAAGACTTCTGAGACAGCTCAGTATGGGCTTGCCCATTTGTATCATCCATTGGCACCTTTGACATCTCATTAGTTTGTTAGCTGTAGTGACCATAACAAAAGATGCTACATAAGGAGAGGGAGAGTTTTTGTGTATGTGGGATGGATCACTTGAGAATTATATGAGAGGAATAATGTGCAATTCTATTGTAGATTTGTAAATTTGTTTATGGCTTGTGCCTAAAATAAAATTTATTGAAAGAATCAGAAAAAAAAATGAAAACATGTAGAATAACTAACAGTGAAATTTAACTGTGGTAAAACACAAATTTATAGCATCTTTAAATGAAAATAGAAAATTTAAGAAGAATGTTTAAAAGATAGTCATGCAAGTAAAAGGTCGCAAAAGTCCCTAAAGACTTCAAAACTGACAAAAACTGAAGAATCATTGCACAATTTTCTAAAATTGCATATATTTTAGTAATTGATTATTATATTAGTTATTATTAGGAGAAAAAAAAATTATAACAAATAATATTTGTGCTTCAGAACATTTGAGGTAGTTTCTTACTACTAGCAGCACTACTGGATCATTCCATATGAAGGATACAGGGTTTAAAACCTTTACCTCATGGAATTTCATAAAATCAGGCATACTTATTGTTCCCTCACTGAGAAGCAACATGTGAATAATAAAATTGTTTACCTGATTAGTTTTTACATTATAAACTTTCAGAAACAGCAAAAAAAGGGCTATTCATTTCTCTTCAAGTTTTTTTTGTTGTTGTTGTTTAAGTCACACCATTAAATATGGATTACATTTTAGAGCTCATGGTATAAACTTTAAAATGTGATAAAATGCAAATAGGTTAACATGAAATTCACTCCCTTTAAGAAGGACAATAAAGGCCAATCCCTGAATTGAAGAAATGGGTTGGGTTGTTTTACCTCTGAGTGGCACTTTTCTGCACACAATGGGCTAACTGGCCAGGTCACATAGGACATTGAGGGCTCAGAGAAGGTCAGGAAGGGAACTCACTGGGCAGCTGTAAGGAGACAGATGGAAGCCTCCCACAAGGCCATCTAGTGTGTTCCTTAATGTGCACAAGCTATGACTCTCCTGCAAACTGGACCATGTCTTAACTTCCCATCCAGCAGATGGTAGCCTTTCGAAGTCCATTGGTGTCCCCTTTCTGATGGGGGGGGGGGGGGGGATTAGCAAAGATAAAACTCAATGCTGGTACAGTTGGGACTCAAACTTGTAGATTATGAGTGAAGATTATGAGACTTGTAGATATGAACTTATATCTCTCCTGACCAGTGTCATGCACGTTTGCATGAAATGTTCCAGTTTCTCACAGTTGCCACTGCAAACATGCAAATGTTTGGTGGTTTGGCACACATCTGTTTGGGAAGCACTGTCGGTACAACTTCACAGCAGCTCTTCAGTTTCTGTAGACAGCCCCATACACCAGATGCATCTCAGCCATCTCAGCAGTTGTTAAACACTCCATGTTACATGTAATGTGTCTGATTTACGAATGCTGATGGCAAACACAAGTCTGTTCCCACTTCACTCCTCTAGCCAATTGCAGTACTGCCAAACAGCACCCTCTAGCACCAAAGGGGCGGGTAATCTGTAGTTTCCAGGTTCGAGTCAGCTGGGTCAGCATTGAGATTTATCTCTGCAAAATTCCCAGCCCTGCCCACGGTCAGTAGGGGACACCGATATGCTTGAAAAGGCCGCCATCTGTCGGATGGGACGTTAAGCCATGGGCCCGTGTGCGGGATAGCCATACCTTGTGCACGTTAAAGAACACGCTGGATGGTCTTGATGGGAGGCTATCATCTGTCTCCCAACAGCTGTTCCAGTGGGTCCCCTCCCCCAACCTTCTCTGAGCCTTTGGGGTCCATGTGACATGGCCATTTAGCCCACAGTGTGCAAAAAGTTCACTCAGAGGTAAAACAACCCAACCCTAGCACTGAAGGCTTACGTCAGTGAACATACATTCATAGATGAAAAAGGTTTGTCTTGGTGTTCCCTATCTCCCATTGAAATTTGTACAGAGAATTTTGAAACACCTTGTATATAAATGGGCAGCTATTGTATTGCCTGAAAAATAATTTATGTTCTGCAGGTTTGGAATATCTTTGATAACAAAAATAAGTTTTCTTTGAAATAGATGTACAGCAGTAGTGCCATGTTTAAGACATTCTGAAATAAAATCAACTGTCACCACTACACAAATCCACAGAATTATTTGGACTTAAAGCCTATTTATAGGAGGAAATAGCCATATTTTAATAATTCAAATAGTTTTTTTGGTTTTGCTGATAATGAAATATAAATTCTTTTCCTGAGTTGAAAGTAACACCAAGATATTTCATTTCTGATACTAGATTAACTAAATTTTGACTGAAATGTAAAATCTCAATCATTTATGTGTGATCGAAAGTTATGAGGACTAAATCTGAGGAAGGATTCAATTCCAAACTGGTAAATCTTTCAAAGAGAGACTCCTAAAATTAAACATAGAATATGACTCCCTAAATTGTATATCTAATATATATTTCAAGGAGTTTGTCTGTTTATTCAAGAACTCCTCCTAAATGGTAAGAGATAGGACTACCAAGTTTGGTGTATAGCTTCATCTCATTGTAACTTGAGTCTAATGTAAAGTTTTGGATGCACAACATTTAGCCCACCACCACACACGAAAAATGGATTAATATATAATATATTGTCATAGGTGCATGAACATTAACGTATGTGTGTTCTACAACATGCTGATTTCAGTGTGTGTACTAGTTTTAAATATATTGTGCAAACTATTGAGAAATTTTTGTTGACTATTTTGGCACCCTTTAAATCCCCTGATACTTGACTAATTGTTCCAAGATTTGGTATGTTGGTTTCCCCTGTGTGGCCCATGTTGGGTAAAAAAAAATGGTTGTCATGGAACAGGGTTAGCTTTTTTTCCCACTGCATTCTGGGATATTTATGTGGATGAACATTCAAAATATATTATGATAATTTATAGATCCATAAGTCATGTCAAATGTTGCAAATGTATGTTAAATTTAAAAACATTAATTTCCTAATACTCTGTAGATTATTGTAGAAATATAAACCATATATTAGTGTGTTCTTTCAAAAAATATAATGCAGCAAAACTTGAAGAACATTAGTTTTCATCAGGGCATCTAAAATACTAAATGCATTCACTGATATGGTATAAAAAGATACACATACTCTAAAATTAAATAAATGTGCTAAAGGTAAAGTTTGAAATTTCATTGAGGACTTGATTTCCATTGACACTTTGACAGTGTATTTTGAAAATTAGATAATTTTGAATGTGACTTTGCATTCACATATGAAAATGTCTCAATACATATTGCATGGATAGTGTATTGTCTTGTGCTATTTGAACATTGTTTGCATTGCATAAGTCTTCTGCATATTTTTCATTACATTATTCCATTTCAGATGTGTAAGGAAACATCTTCAAATTTTCAAGATTTTAACATAACTGCTGTACCTATAAAGCAAGAACCTATAGATATTTCTGAAGGTTTGCCTATTGTATCTAATTTTCTTTTTTTTCTTTTGCATTATATTACAAATATTTGTACAATTGCAATCATTTGATACTGTTACAATACAATTACTATTTAAAAGACCTTGCTCAGAAAATAACTAAAGTTCTCTGTCATTGAGCAATAAAATCGGAAAACCCATATGAGAGCATCACAGACAGATGTCATCCAAAACAAACTAATAACTGCCATTGCCAATACAATCATTTGATACTGTTACAATACAATTACTATTTAAAAGACCTTGCTCAGAAAATAACTAAAGTTCTCTGTCATTGAGCAATAAAATCGGAAAACCCATATGAGAGCATCACAGACAGATGTCAAACAAACTAATAACTGCCATTGCCAATACAACCCACGGTTACCATAGACAGAGCAACCAGACTGCTAGTACATGCATCCACTTACTATGGAACCATCATCCACAAGGCTATTGAAATGATGACAAGTTCTTAAAGTCATTTGTCTCCACCTGCAACTAAGGCACTGTAATCACCCTTCACGACATGTGGAAAGAAGTTCTTATCTGCTCTAACATCATCACATGGAGTCACTTCACTGAAGATGGAGTGCTGTCCTTACTCCAAAAAAGCTTCTGAGCTTTGCTCCTAAAAACTTTTTAATATGCAAATAGTTTGAAGGATAAACTTCAAAATTTTATTGCTCAAATTAGCAATTCAAAATTTTATTGCTCAAAAGAGCAAACAGAGAATGTTAAGCTCTTTTAATCTTCTTACAATCACTTGTGTAAATAATATTTACCCCTAAAGGAAAAATAATTAATTGGTATTGAATTGCTTTCTACATATGACATTTTCTATATATCTGATTCCTCATGCTTGTTGTTTAAGATTTTCAGAAATTTTTTCATTCTGGATTATTACTCTTATTAAATTGCTATTTTTGCCACTGGCAGAAATTAAAAATAATATACTATACTTATCTAGGGGAAATATTACATTTGATGATTAGTATAGAGCAGAGGTTCCCAAACTTATTTGTCCTACCACCCCCTTTTCTGAAAAAAAATTACTCAGCACCCCCCTGGAAATCATCCTTCTTTAAGCGAACAAACAGAAAGATTCAGTGACAAATTTGTGTTCTTTTATGTATCTATATTTCTACCTACGCCCTACAACATAGTAAAGAAAGATGCTGTAAATAAGACACCTTGAAGCTTGAAATTATAAAATTATTTATTAAAATCAACCGTAGTAACATTCGCATTACACACAGAAAATTAAGATAACGAGGGATAATTTTATGTGTTTATTTGGAAAATAAAGTAATCACTATGACTTTAACTCTATGTTACACAACAAATGAAACGTATGAACAGTTTTTCAAAATTTTCTTATCTTCCCTTCTTTCTTTATGCTTCCACCGCCCTCCAATTGCACCCGAGACTACTATCGGCCCCCTGGATTGTTCCAGCGCCCCCCAGGGGGCGGTATCGCCCACTTTGGGAAACATTGGTATAGAGGATCAAATGCCACTTTATGATCACAAATTTTCTTAACAGTCATTTTGTTTCTGGAAAGAAAAGTGAGGCTTTGAATATTTTAAATTTCCAGCTTTCAAATAAGTTCTGAATAACAATAAATAATTTTTAAATATTATAATATTTAAAATCATACGGTCAGCAATATCCTTAAAGCCTGTAGGTGGCAGAATGATAAATTCACCTCTGTAGACCATACAGCGATTTGATATAGCAGTGTGATAATTGCCTAACATATTTCACAATCATGTTATATGTTTAGGCAATATCTCACTATATCAAGGAGCCAAGATTGCTCTCACTGAGTAAATTTGTGGCTGTAACATATAGTAGTGTATGCCTCCACCACAGAAAACATTTAGGAGCTCATTAGGAGAAAATGTCTCACAGGTGTTTGTGAGCTTGCAGATGCTGTAACATCTCAATAACTATTAATTCACTCTTCTTGCTCACCTAATATGCAACTTTGACCTGTCTGCAAGGATGTTGATTTTCCAGTGTTGAAGAGATGCAGACTGCAAATGACACAGGAAGGGAGGATCAAAAATGAACTGCAGCAGTATTTTCAACTGTTTTATCTTTTTGTTGACAGCAGAGATTCCCTCTCCTTCCCAAGTGATCAATTTGCATGCAGTGTTGTTAATTTAATCATTTACACCTCTAATTTTACTTGCATGGAATGCAGAACACTCCTTAAAAATGGTAATTTTTTCTTTAAAATTATACTCTCGCAATTTTCAATACCTGGGGAAATGCCGAGTAGCAGCACTCTGTAGTAGGTAGATGGGATTATTATGCAACTCTTGGTGATATGAGGAATAATATTGCCATTTTTTACACAGTTTGCTTTTTAAAGATACACAACATTAAATGCAGTTTAAATATATTACTATTAACCCACCCCAAAGTTATTAGGTAAAAGTAATGATATTGTGTGAATTGTTTTATGAGTTGTTTTCAAATTAATTTGCATGTATTAATACCATTATGAAAGAGATATTAGTATAAAACTAAATGATTGGAATTAAACTTATGAGTTGTGTAATTATTAGTGTTTCACTTGTCAATAAATTATTTTAATTTATAGAATGAAAAGTGCTTTAGTGCATCAAGAGTTGAGTTAAATAATGATGTAGAGCTTTTAAAAAATGTTTTTTTAGCAGGTAATACTAAAACTATAATAAAGTTGAATGTTAATTTTTCAGCACTCAAAAATTAATCTTCACTCTTGGAATCTGAACTACACCTACCCATTTGAAGCAGACCACCTGTGCTACTTTTGTGCTATTAATCCCTAATCCCATCTGGGTTATGATCAGTTTTTGTATGTTGTGATTAAAAAGGGTATATTTTATGATATATTCTCTGTGCTTAAATTTATAAACTATCTTACAATTACAGTAAAAGAAATGGTTCATATTTGTGTTTCCTACAGAAATGTACCCCCCCCCCCCCTCCACTAACAACAGTTTGTAATATCTTGAAAATCTTTCTGTTAACATCTGAGATTAACTTAGATGCAACTCTAATAAGATAAACAATATTTTGCTCTACAGATATCAACAGAATCTCCTTTATTCTGTAATTAATGGCAGTGCTTGTACACTCCAGTGTAGGTGGGATTTATCTTAATTTTTTTTTTTTACATTTTGAAGGTGTTTTTTTAAGGGGCAATTTATAATGCAATTTTGGAGGATTAATGTTTTTTTTTTAAATGTACTAACATACTGAAAAACTAATTTGTATCTCAGTTCCATGTTAGTTAACATTTTGATTATGTGACTTGGTCTTGTTTATATTGGACGATTGAGAATCTGTTCCAAATCTGAAGATAGCAACAACTTCAAAACTTATTTCAAAATGTATTGAATTAGATAGTAACTATAAACTCTGATTTGGATTATATTCTTAGACTTAACATGTTGAATTAGACTTTTTTGTCTTTCAGTCATCTTTTATGCTCTCTTCTAGAGGTGTCACCCACCATGTGCACTGTTACTCTCAAATCATCAATTTTCTGAAATATTAATCACTATCATCATACCAAATTATTGTTTTCAAGTAGTTAATGTTTAGCTTTCTCTATGAAAAGGTGTTTCTTTGTAAATACATCCTGCACCTTGTCCTTGTTTCTTAATGTTTGTTAATTTCTGTTGTCTTAGCTGTTGACAGCAGTGTGTCAGATATGCTGAACAAAGTTTCCTCTTCTGCTGTTCAAAAAGCATCAGTATCCTCTAACAACAACAAGACTTCCGAGATTGATGTGCATAATTTAACTGAAACTTCTAGTCATTCATCCAGGTTATGCCCAAATGATGAATTATCACAAAATAAAAGTGCGAATAATTTTTCAAACATATTAGAGTTGTTTGCCAATGGTGCCATACAAATTAAGAGTGAGATTATGGATCCCATTTTGGAAGATATAAGAAAAATCGATTTGACTCCTCTTGTACAAACCTCAAATACCATTGAAAAATTATGCAATCCTGAAATACAACTAGCTCAGTCTGTTGAGGAGCAGTTACCGTCAGAGCCTTCTAATGAAGTATCAGCAACAGATGATGAAGAAGCAGTATTGCAATCAACTTTGTATGGTCATTTGCCACTGTCATCATCTGACTTACCAGAGGATAAAACTAAAACATCTGAAGTATCTTCTTCCACAGACAGAGAAATGGTTGAGACATCTATGCCTGAGGTATTGAAAGTTTTTTCCAGTACTGTAAAACAAGATGCCTCTTACTGTCCCAAGTCAAGTGCAAAAACTTCACTCTCACCTGGTCCTCAAGACATGGTCACAGAACTTCTTGCTATTAGTAAACGAGAGGAAGAACTTCAAAGCCAGGCATATAGAACAGAGCAGATGATCAGTCAACTTTCTGCATGGTTAGAAGACTGGAAAAAAACTAAATGTGAGGTAAATAAGTATAAAATTAGACATTTCATTTAGTTTGCCTGTAAGTAATTAATATATATTTTAAACCAGAACTAATTAATTATATTTTCAAATGATCCACGGGGTAAAACAAACACATTTACACATAATTACATTTATTTAGAACATTTCATATTTTTCATCCTTTTTTATCTTCCATGTTCCTTTTGTAAAAACAAAATTCGTTTCTTGTTTTGGTTTTGTATTTTTCATATATTCTCCATGGATCACAAAATTTCTTTTATAGGCTTGATTGTAATTTTAGTAAGCTCTGCTTTAAATCATTAAAAAAATTAATAACTCCATAGAAATATGAGTTAAAGTGAAATGAATATGTAGTGTGTAATTGATTGTGTAAAAGAAGCATGCAAACTCAGTGTATCAGAGCACAGTGGGATAATAAATATTTCAAGTGAGCCACAAAAATTTGATGCTTTTTTTTAATTCGTGAAATACTAGGGTGATTTATAAGTATCGTCTACTTGAGAAATCGTTAGTACAATATAAATAACAAACCTTACCCAGAAAAATATGAAACATAATTTTTAATAGTTCATAGCCATATGTTGGCAAATTCTTCAACTCTTTCATACAATGATTGGTCCTTAGAGGAGAAAAACTCCTGATATCCATTTTAAATTACCCGAAATGTTTAAAATTGCCTACCTCAAAGAAAATGAGTTGTGGAGTGAAAGAGTTGGTAGACAAAGTTAGCTAAGTGGTTTATATGCTAGATGAGGAAAAAGTTTTTTCTTTGGTCCAAAGTGCAGTTTTACATTGTCTTGGAGGAGTACCTGATGTATGTTTACCAATCTGAGTAGTGTTGGAGCATCACACACTCTAGTTGTGCTGAGTAGAGGTCGCCATTGCTGGCATGCTCATTGGGAACAAGTTTGAAGTGCATTACATCCTCAAGATTCTACCAAACACACAACATTGCCTTTGTTTTGAATTGTCCTCTCTTATATGGACAGGAATGCAGACTGGTCTGAATCAAGCCACTACTTTTGAGTGTTCGGATTGTTGAAAAACATAAATTTTTCATTCACTTAACAATTCATGTAATGACTAGTCATGTGGATTAGCAGGGAGTTTTCTGCAGACTTTGATATGATGATTTTTTTTTGTTCAGTTGTCAGTTCATGTGGAACACTTCGGCTACTCCTGGCTAGGGGTGGAGGTACTTAGTCAGTAAATGCACCAGGTTCTTAATCTGTAGTTTCCAGGTTCATGTCTTGCCTGGGTTAGCATTGGGATTTATCTCTGCAAAACTCCCACCCTGCCCTTGGTCAGTAGGAGGACATCGATGGGCTTAGAAAGGCCACCGTCCATCAGATGGGATGTAAGGCTGTGGCCCATATGTGGGAGAACCATCCCTGTGCAGGTTAAAGAACACTTGATGGGTGGCTACCCTTTGTCTCCTAACAGCTTCCCAGTGGGTCTCTTCCCCCTCCCTTAATGTTCTCTGAGCCCTTGGGATCATTGTGACCTAGCCATTTAGCTATTGTGTAAAAAAAAATGCCACTCAGAAGTAAAACAACCCAACCTGGCTACTAATGTGTTGCAGATGCTGCATTATAGTTGTGTGTGAGCAACCAAGTTTGGACAAGAGCTTGCCAGTGCTTTTCGATGGATCAACATTAACAATGTGGCATTGACCATCCTGACCTGCAACTTCCTTTCGAGACTCATGTCATCTCATCCAGTACGCATGTGCATCTCTTCCAGACTTTCAAAGGTCACCACCTTTGAACTCTACCAAGCTTGAGTAGCACTAATGGAGACTTCCCCTCACTTCTACTTCTGGGTCATTCGATGTCAAATCAACCAAAATTTTGGAAAAAGCTCATCACCCATCATAGATTTCAATGATCATTGGCATAAATGTTAGTACACATAAGATGTTTAATTGTCTGAAATATTTGAGTAAAAAAAATTTTGTAAGGAGTTAAAATCATTTAACTTGAAGGGAAAATATACAAATTGCAATTATAATTTAAAGTTTTTCTTTTTTTTTTTGCATCTATGGTAGATGAGAAGACAAAATTTCGTTTACTAATGTATATTTCCTTTATTAATTCAATAAAAAAAAGTTTAAAAATTTTAATATGGTTTTGAAAAAAAAAACTGAAAATTTTAAAATGTGAAAAAAACTGATGTGACCCTACATATAAAACATTAAAACTGACATATATTGTTTGGAGTATGGTCATTTCTTTGATAACAAAAAAACAAATACTGAATTTGTACCAATGTTATTGCTAATGATGCATTTCAGGAGACTGCACTGACACTGTTTGTGCATGCGCATTAGAGGAGATGCACGGAGAGGCGTGACTCAAGTGTGACTTTGTAACTCCAACCACTCCAGCTAGCATTCGGCTGCTACTTACAGCTATAATGCTGCTATTGATAAAAGTTCATATCTTTTTCTTACAGATGAGCAAATGAAGTTCAGTTCATATAACTTGAAAATGGTAAATTATGCTTTATTTTTGATCAGTTCTATAATAATTTCGGAAGTGCTTAATGGGCTAATGTAGTCCAAATAAGCAAAGAACTAGTAGCCCTGGACAAGAAAAAAATGCTCCTTTGAATTTAATGAGTAGAAAAAAAATTGCACATATGCAGGTTTGAATTTAGCTGATTTTAAAGAAGTCATATTCATTGCTGATGAAATAAATGTTATCATAAAATACTTTGATAATAAAGAATTGTAAATAATTAGAATATATAATCATTTAAACTGAAAAGGGCTAAGTTACTGACATAGTGCTCAAGAGAATTGATTTTACATTTTAATATATTTTAGAAGTACTAAGTACGAGTACTATACAACTTGAATTAATTTTGTGAAGTCTAGTAAATGAAAACAATACAGTTTCTATTATTGGATTAAACTGTCCAGCACTCACTTCTGCCTTAGCACTGCACTGTTCTTAAGATAATATCAGCAAAGAAATATTTTTCCTCAAAGATTAAAAAATGGAGTTAATCACAAATATGCTATTAATTTTCATTTTTCAGAATAATTTTTTTTTCTTGATTATTATAGAACAGTTGGTCAAAAATAAAGCATAATTTACTGTTTTCAAGTTACACGAACTGAAGTCAGAACATTTAATAACCTGTCTCAGTTTTTACTGGTCGCAATCTGGTCACCCTATGTATCACTCAACATTTGTATTGCTAAATTTGTTGTCTCTAAATATTGGGCTTTTTTATTTGCTCATCAGTAAAAAAGGATATGAACTTTTATCAATAGCAGCATTATAGCTGTAATTAGCAGCTGAATGCTAGTTGGAGTGGTTGGAGTTACAAAGTCGTGCTTGAGTGCAAGCAGCATACATGTTGGTAGCCACTCTGTGCATCTCCTCCAGTACGCATGCGCAAGAGCATCAGTGTGGTCCTCTGAAGTGCATCAATAGCAATAATATTAGTACAAATTCAATATTTTTTTTCTCACTATCAAAGAAATGATGACATACTCCAAATTTTGTACAATGTTTCTGTGTAGTGTAATTTACTACATATGTCAGTTTTATATATAAGGCCACATCTCTTTTTTTCACATTTTAAAATTTTCAGTTTTTTTAAATTTTTTTTCGTAACCGTATTAAATTTTTCAAATTCGATTTTTTTTTATTGAATTAATAAGGAAAAATCTACATAAGTGCACCAAGTTTGGTCTTCTCATCTACCATAGAAGCAAAGAAAAAGAAGAAAAACCTTTAGTCATAATCGCAATTTGTATATTTTTCCCTTAGGTTAAATGATTATAACTCCTTACTAAAAATTTTTGACTCAAAATATTTCAGATAATTAGACATCTTATTACTAACATTAATGCCACAAGATCATTGAAATCTGTGATGGGCAGTGAACTGGCCTGGTTGAATTGACATGGAATGACCCTTTTCATATTTCTTGAACCCTTCTGTAGCTTTTAATCCTTTTTTCCAGTAAAGACATAAAATTGCATAAATTAAAATTTTTAACTCTGATTATACAACATTTTTAATGATGGAAACAAGATTCCTATACTTGCAATAATTATGGACTGGCACAGTGGACTTTATACTTTCTCTTAGTACTGTATTCAGAGATATGCAAATGCAACATGATGATGAGTTACCATATACATTTTGCATGGTGAAAAATGCACAGATTTATGAATCACTCTAGTGTAATAATCACTTAAGTAATAATCAAACTTTAAGTAATAATCACTTTAAGCCTATTTGAAAATCAGAAGCTCTAAATTTGACAAAGAAGTTAAGAATATTGGATTTCAGCCTGTATGAGGTGTGATTAAAAAGTTTGGGGATTGAACTAATATTTGGGAAGTGATAAAGCTTGCTGGCTGTATGGATGGCTATCCTTCAAAGTAGTCTCTTTAATGTTAGAAGCATTCTTGACAGGCTCTTTTTTTTTATTACTAATAGTTCCTATGTTGCATTCTGAATAATTTCCACAGTTATTGCAAATGTGTATCCATTTTGAGAAAGCTTTAAGCCTCAGACAAAAAACAAATAAATCACAAGAAAATGAATTCAGTGAGTATGGCACAATTCATCACCAGTAATGATGGAAATTCATCACTGGTAATGAAGAAATGAAATTTGGGTCAACAGCAGTCTATTGACAAAGATCCTGACTTGCAAGAACTCACCACTGTCTCTGATCATCAATGAGTAGGGAAGGCACAAAATTGGCTGAAACACTTCGCATTTGCAAATCTTGTTTTAAAATTGTTTTATATGTACCATAAGAAATGCTAATTTTATTGGAAACTTTCCAAATAGTTAAAGTCAATCACAAGTGCCAGAAATCGAAATATTTTTTTTTTAAATTGAAAACCAGTCAGAGTGAGGATCACCTTCAACAGACGTGGCATTCTTTAAACTTTGCAAACCGCTGAAAAGTCTTCAAACAACACATAGAATCTTCTCCGAAAGTTTTTTTTTTTACATTTTGTAGGTTTCTGTTTCACTTTTCCCTAATTTAAAACAAAATTTGATGTAAGCTCGCCACTCAGTAAAATCACTCATTTAAAAATGCCATAAAACACATAAAATACCTTCTATTTAACACACACTAATTCAGACTCACTGCAGATAAATGGATTAATATTGTGTTCAGAATTACAATGTCTAGTTGAAGTCACTGAACATGTTGCAACAAGTCATAACTCACTATCGCATTGCTAAGATGCAGAGTCAGTCCCCAAATGTTTTGATCACACTAAGTATTCTAAAAGGTATGTATAGTTTTAATATCAATTGTAGTTGAAAATGCGGTATTTTTTATTAACTTGTTAGCTGAATGTTTTTCTAGAAACTTGATACTTTTTACTTGTATTGCGACCTACAGATATCGAGTTTCAATTCTTTTTTGATACAGCTTTCATTAACAATGGCAAATGCATCTTAATTAATAGTGATCTGTCGGCATGATTTATTTTTAAAAGTAAACATATTGCCAAATATAAATTCTGCTTAACATAGCACATATTTATCATTAACTGAATTAGCTTTGGGTATCAATTTGCAGTTAAAAGTAAAAGTTTGCATACTAAACTCAATAATTTGTTTAAAATCAAATTCTGTTTGCTTGTTAAAGAACTGATAAAAATGTTTTAAATAGATTAAATATGTATATTTAAATATCAGCTGGTAGTACAGTCTAGCAGTAGAAAAACACACTGTTAAAAATTACAATGCCACTGTAATTCAAAAGACATCGAAATAAACAAATAAATAATTATCCAGCCATGTGACTTTTTTTGGCTACCAGTTTGACATGCCTAGTTTAAAAATTATACATATTCAGTATGAAAAGTAAATTGATGCTCATGCAAATACCTTGTAAAATATATGAAAAATATAATTATAATTGATTAGTGCAATAACCAACTTGGGGCGGGGGTGGCTCAGTCGGTAGCACGCCAGGCTCGTAATCTGTAGTTCCCAGGTTTGAGTCCCAGCTGGGTCAGCGTTGAGATTTATCTCCGCAAGTTTCCCCCCGCCAATTACCTGATCACGGTCAGTAGGGGACACCGAGGGGCTTGAAAAGGCCGCCGTCCGTCGGATGGGACGTTAAGCCGTGGCCCCGTGTGCGGGAGAGCCGTACCCTGTGCACGTTAAAGAACACGCTGGATGGCCTTGACGGAGGCTACCATCTGTCTCCCAACAGCTGTTCCAGTGGGTCCCCTCCCCCAACCTTCTCTGAGCCTTCGGGGTCCATGTGACCTGGCCATTTAGCCCATGGTGTGCAAAAAAGTGCCGCTCAGAGGTAAAACAACCCAAAAGCAATAACCAACTTAGTTGTCAAGTCTTTGGAATCCTTAGTTTTCATGATATATCAAAGCTATCTCCTTAATCTTTTACTCCTTGGTGCGAGCTCCTGTCCGTGGTGAAGGGACCACCCTGTGAAGGTTCTGCTGGTTTGATTACCTTCACAATGCCCTGAAAGCTTGCCCACATGTGTGCCGTGCATGGATACCTGTGTCCCTGGAAAGGAGGATCCTGGTAGTTGCTCTGGGGTCCCTGTCTTCTCAGCTCATGACTGACAGTGTCCTCTTTGGCTGTCTTGCAATTGGGGAGCTGTCCATCGCAGGGCTGGCCAGTGAATTCCGGGGCTGCTGCTATACACTGCTTTGGCCTCTGCTTTAAACAGGGGGTCCTGGGAATCCTCTCAGGATCAATCGGCTGGTGGGCTGGACTTGCTAGGGCCAACCATGCAGTAAGTGAGTGCCTTGCCCACATCTGAGCAGCGGTTTGCGAATTTCCCCATACATTTGCCAATTTTGTAGTTTTCTTTTGTGATGCCAGTTCAGTTCTCACACTTTTTTCTTTTTTCACTTATTTTGTGAGGACTCAGGTGAGTTTCTTTTTTTTTGGTTTAGTCATGAGGGCTTGACTCACTCGCTGTGTGGGTATGGTGCTGAGGTGGCCCTGGCATCTGACTGGGTATGTAATAATTAGTACACATAATTGTTGCATATTCAGTCATCCCTTGTTGGACTTCGTGGTGAGTGGGGACAACAGGCACTGAAAACCTATCAACAACCATGAGTTCCCTTCCAAGAAATTCATCAGCCATTGCTGCCAAGAGGGCTTGCCATGAACCCCTATCTTCTTTGTCATCGTCGCCATCATCATCCATGTCTGTCCTTTTGTCCATGAAGTTCCTGATTATCCATTCAATGGGTGATCAGGTAATTGGGGACATGTCCCCTTATTTTGTTAATAAAGGTCTAGAGGGTCTTGCAGGAACTTGAGTATGATTGAATGATGCCATCCGATGTTCCACTATACAGGACAGTACTACATCTTGTGGATGACACCAAAAGCCACTTTGTGTGCTTGCTGAGGCCTCACAGAGCACTGACGTTGACTGCAAAGCAGCAGAGAGAGTACCTATCGTCTAGATTACTATAATATTTTCGAAATCTGTCATTTCATTCATATCTTTAATTTTGAACCTTTCGAATTTTGAACAGTGCCATTGATTTATTGCCAATAAGGTTAGGTAGCATTATGGTCTAATTTTTACTGCAACTCTGTACATGAATTGTGCAGAGAGTTCCAATGTTTTAAGGGGTAAATTCGAGTTATATTTTTTTTTTAAATATGATATTCGTTACTTAAATATTAGATTTTTGGGACAGATGTCCAATTTCGAAGCTCTCATTACTTCGTGGATGGTTGGGAGAGGAAACCCACTGAAACCAGTCAAGTGCCTAAGATCTGGTGACTTGCAGGTGAAGACTGCATGCTCAAAGCATTATGAGCTACTATTGAAAGTTGCAGTGATTGGTGGTGGGGGGGGGGGTCACCATCACACCCCACAAAATGCTCAATTCCTCCCGGGTAGGGGCCTCTGACTGGGACTTCCTCAAGGTTTCAGAAGTGGAAATCCTTCCCAAGCTGTCGTCCCAGGGAGTGGGCATATAGGGGTATTAATTCTCACGCTCAACATGCCACTCTTGCCTACTTTCATCAAAGCAGGCTACCTTCATTCTAAGTACAGCCATACATTCCAAACCCTCTGCATTGTTTCCAATGCCAGAGGTATGGCCATGCCTGTACAGCTTGCTGGGGCAAACCATGTGTGCTTGTTGTGGCAGACAGGATCACCTCGATCCTAACTGCACAGCAGAAAATGCAAGCTGCGTGAACTGCAGTGGTGAGCATTCAGCATTCTCCCATGACTGTTTCGGCTAAGTTCTCTCCCTCCTACCCCTCACTTTTATTTCTGGATAACACTACTGCACAATTGATGTATTGCGTTTGACATATAGAGCAAAAATTGCATATCAGCTACTGTTGTCTTTGTTGTAAATACACAGTTGTATCAGAATAATATGACCACCTACCGTAGTATATGTATGGTAGGTGGTCATATTATTCTGATACGATTGTGTATACAATTAACTATAGTGATAGTTTTAAACCTGATATATATTGCATTTATTTGTGTGAAATTTCAGATTCAGCAAGAGGAAGCAAAGCTTCGACTAAAAAGAATGAAACTTCTCCAAACATTACATGGTATGAAAATCACTTGTATGCAATTAATTATAAATATTAAATATCTCTATCTTATTTTATGCACATACTTATTTATGAGAGTTATCACATTAAGGTGAATCAGTAACTTGAATTAACTGTTGTTTGAATTAAAATGATCGTATAATAAATATTGATTGGTGAATAAATCAGAACATGCTTAAAGAAAATGATTGTATGGTAGTATGATGTTAATGTTTTAACATGAGATTCCAGGATAAGGCTGATAGAGCTGCTAAATTATCTCTGTTCTTTGTGTAGGGGAGTACCTTCTTCCCTTTAAAAAAATAAAAATAATTTATTATTACCTAGTTTATTGATTTTGGAGATTGTTTCTGTTATTCACAGACAGGTGGAGTTGGGCATTATCATGGTGCAATACAAAATTGTGCATTCACTTATGTGGTCAAAAAGCATAGACATGCTTGAAGTTTCTGCAATGTTTTCATGTATGCCTCTGGATTGATACCAGTTCCTTTTTACATGTCTGCTAGGACAGCTCACTCCGTATCCCAAAACACTGTTGTCGTGCCATATCTAGAGAGGGTGAAGACTTCAGCTTCGTTCTCTATAGAAAATATGCATGGTACCCCTCCATGGACTTCCTCTGGCTCGAAATGGTGCACCATATTACATTTCTTGTCATCATGCATGCCAGAAATTCCTGCATATCATCATTCTGCATATCATAATTCATACCAGAAATTCAAAAGAAATGGTTTTGTGCTGCTCCTTTTATGCATTTATCAATTGTTGCAAAACTCATTGATCTCAGACCTTTCAGTAACCCAACTCTCAATATTCTACATAAACTTTCTACACCAATATCCAGTTTGAGTGGTAGTTATCTAACAGCTATGCATCTGTTCCCCATCATGATATTGTTTACCTTTTTAGTAGTGGCTTTTGTCCAGGCTGATTGTGGCCTGCTACTGTTAGGGCAATTATGAAGATTAGCATGTCCATCCTTTGCAGATGTGTGCTTGGCCAAGTGACCACTTGTGCTGAAATTGACAGCATTATCCCCATGCACATTTTGCAGTCACTTGTGGATGTTTTCAACAGTCTCCTCACACATGAAGGATTTGGTAACAGAATGTTGCTTCTGATGGATTTCCATGAGGACTGCCATGTTTCATGAATGTTCTAGCAGCACTGCCTATGAGAAGATGATATAAGTATGATAAAAAGTGGTGAGAATGATGTAACAGTATGCTATACAAATAACAATGCTGTAGAATATTTATCTGTTAAAGAATTTGGGAGCATTACTTTTTGTATTGTATTACTCCCATATGTTGTCCTTGTGTGCATGCATATGTATGTATACTGAGATGCCAACTTATTAGATACACCACCCTCATCACATAAATGGTCCAACACACATACCACATGACTTGTGTGTATTATCAGTCCAGTAGACCAGCTCTTCAAGCATCAGTTATAATTGACTGAGCATTAGAATGGACAAAACGAGCAACCTGAGCAGCCTTGAACATGGCATGATAGTTGGTACTAGGCATGCCAGTTCTAGCATCTCCCAAATAGCCATCTTCCTGGGCCTTTCACATACAACCTTTTCAAAGGTTTACTGAGAATAGTGTGAAAAACAAAAAATTACCAGTGATCAGCAATCCTGTGGACGAAAACAGCTTGTGGATCAGAGGGGTCAAAGGAGACTGGTGAGAATCATGCAGGCGAACAGATGGGGCCACAACCAGGCAAATCACAACGGAATTAAACATTGGTGTGCAGTAGGTCATCTTTGAATGCACCTCATGTTGGACCTTGTCATGAATGGACTACAACAGCCGCCAACCATGTGGAGTCTGATGTTGTCATAGAGAAGACGAAAGTGCATCATCAGTGGGTGCAGGAGCATCGACACTGGACTATTGCAGACTGGAAAATGGTAATCTGGTCAGATGAATTGAGGTTCCTTTTGCACCATGCTAATGGAAGGATCAAAATTTAGCACAAACTACACAAGGCCATGGAGCCATCTTATCTGGTGTCAAACAGTACAGACCAGTGGGGGTGTGATAGTGTGTTTCATGTGTGGGGAATATTTACCTGGCACATATTAGGCCACCTGATACCCATCAAAGGACATCTGAATGTGACAGAGTATTTGAACATTGTTTTTGACCACATTAAAAATATTTTTCCTGCTTTTTTTAATTTTCATTTTAATAAAAAATTTTCCTGCCCTTTTTTTTCACTCTAATTGTCATTTTATGTGGACCAGCATGCATGGTTCAAGGATGCCTGTATGAGTATGATTCAGACTCGTGGTATTGTTGCTATGATAAGGGAGCACACTGGTCAGTCTTTTCAAATTGACTCATGCTAACGAACATTGATAGTTTTTGTGGATTTTTTTTCTCTTTGGATGTTATTGTTCAGTGTGCTAATAATTTTTTTGTATTTTATTCTGTATGGTTTTAAAAATTAGTAGACAATGAAGGGAAGAATATTAATACTAAGCTAAAAAAACTCCATTTCCTTAGCAAACCAAAACTAGATAGTGAATAGATTTAATGCTACACGATTATGCTGTATTATCATTATGCCAATTTTGCTAATTAGGTTTTATTGTCACTAGTGCATTGTCCCAAGCATTATTACTCTGCTTTCATATATTTAGTTACTTTTACATAGCAAAAGTTCTGAATTATGAAAAAGTTAAAATATGCTGTTTTCATTGCTTGTTAATGACTGGTTCAGACTGCAGCTTCACAGTACAGTTGTTGGGATTTTCTGACACACTGCAACTTTTCTTCTTCACATTGAAGTTGTTGGCAGTGTTACCGAAGCTGTGTTTACTAGTCCTTTTCTCTTTGATGGATTGTGGTCTTGTATGATTCCGTTTCCTCTATGGACACTTGGCAAGGTTTTAGATGTTTTACTCCTACACTTGTTGGTTCTATGGCATACAATCTCACATTGCAATGAACGACTCCAGAATGGCAATACTTTTTAAGGCGCATGCTCTTTAAGCACTATCTCAAGAACTCTTTAAACTTTAAACTGAAATTAAATGCTGAAAAACTTAAATATTTAAACTCTAAAAATGGTTGCAGTTGCAACCTGTTTCACCCAACATCTGACTTGGAGCTTCTTCAGGCAAATTTCATGAGTGATGTTAAGCATTATATAAAGGTCTCTCCTAATGTCTATTTGACTGCTTGCAGAACATGTAATTCCATGCTGCTGGTGGGGGTGAAATCTCCATGTTGCAGGGTGTTTCCTTATTTAAATTGATCATTATACTTTCTGCATATTGCAGTTGAATCTATTGTAAGATTGCTGTGATTGTAAATTATTTTAGATAATGAAATAAGTATACTGCAAAAAATTCCATATACTATTCTGCATTGGTCACAGTGGATCTTCTGATCAACACTCCTTGATCTGATATTGAAAAGCATATCAAACTAAGGTAGCCATATGTCCTGATTTTTTTTCCCACTTTTGTGTCAAAGATAAATGGTCATATTGTGTATAGTGTGTGTAATTACATTGCAGTTTTATGATTTATCGATTAGCAATGGTACATATTTAATATACATATTTAATATTAATGGTACATATTTAATATTAATAGTTACATATTTATTTGGGGTATCATTTTTATTTTTGGATGGTTTATAATAGAATAATATATTTATATATTGTTATGTCTAATAAAACCCCATTTCTTCCCTGCACTTTGCATTCTTTGTGTTTTCAATAATGAAAAAACAGTAAATATATGAGTATTGTATTTATAACTAAAAGTGGAGTGTAGGAAAAGTATGCAAATAATTAATTGTTTTATATAGGATCTTTCCAACAGGATTGTATTTATGAAAAAATTGGAGATTTAGCATTAAATAAAGCAAGAAAAGAAAGTTTAACAAATCAGAAGTCTACAGTACAAATAAAGTCGGTAAAAGATGTTAGTAATTTTGTTAGATTAAAATGCAATGAAATTTCTGAAATAGGTAAAACATATTCTAGTGTAGGAAAAGATGAAAATTTGCAAATGGTATCAAAGTTGCAAAACTCCTCAGGAACTGGTATACCATCAACTCATATTGGAGATGAAGCTGATCAGTGTATATTTCAGTGCTCTACAAATGAACTTGACAAATTAGAGAAAAGTCAAATGCCTAATAGTAATTCTGTTGCTGTGGCACCTGCTAATTCATCAGAAATGTGTACATTCAGATTACCATTTAAAAATAGAAAATCAAAATGGCCTGCAACTCAAAATTTTGAGCATCCAGTTTCACCTGATTCTTCATCCTCTGAACCAGATGCAAATATATCTTTTGAAATAAATAACATACATACAGAAAATATGGAAGATGGTGCAGAACCTTTTGTTGTCATGGAACCTATCTGTGTTATTGAAGAAGACATACAGAGTTCACAAGAAAAGTGTGATGAAGTACAATGTGACTTAGATCAGAACATTTGCAGGTCAGTTACATCTACTCTTTTATTTTTTCTCTTAAAAGAGCTTTGAATTTATGGTAGAAAAAATGTTTAAGGAATAGTTTAAAAAATTTTGTGCTATTCTCAAATAATGTTTAGTTATTTTAAAACAATTTTAAATGAGTTAGCAATATGCAAGGTGAAAATTAATGTCTGTAAGGACAACACATGGATAAAGGTAGAATTCTACCTGAATTGGCTTTTATTGCATTGCTTTTACCTCTGAACAATGGCTTTATTTCAGCTCTCATCGTTTGCTCCCAGCCCTTTACACTCAGAACAGTTTTTATCTAGCCACTCTTTTTTTAATACCTGTCCTTGACTTTTTACTGGTTATTTTAGAAGTATTTAATGTTTTGCCTTTTGTGTTTTACACTTATTGCTTTTTGTTTTTTATGTGGGTCCTCTACACCCATTGTTGGTTTTTTATATTAGGCATATTAATGAGGGTTTTTTACATGGGTAATTTTATCCATTGTTTAATTTTACAATTTTCTTGTCTTTATAGTTATGTTATGTACTCTTTGTGTTCTTTGCATAGCTATGTATAATAAAATTAAATATTTGATTGATGGGCAACTTTGAGATAAACATTGTGGGCTCACATATGGATAGTTACATAGAGCAAATTGTTCAGTTGCGATATTTGAGAAATGCTTGAAATTTCAAGATCTGTTTTAACTGTTTAATTGACATAATTTTTAGTTGTTCCTGAGATCTTATTTTTTGCCTTGAAAATTTACCTGGTGTTAACGTAATGATAGCTCTCTGTAGTAATTCTGACTCGAGAAAGTTGACAGAAACATGCATTGTTTGGTTTAGTATTGCAAATACATATAAACAAAGCTGCATCTTGCCATTTTTTCTCTTATGTTTGGTGATTGATTATGTTATGAGGAAAGTTATATAGAAGGGAAAGACTGGGACCTTTAGTTGGTTTGGTATTAAAAGAGTTATAAACCTAGATTATGCTGATGATTTAACTGGAATTCATTAAATGAACTCTGATTAGGCCTGTTGATGGAATATGGGGATGACAATCGACTTACATGAAAATACAAGATTACAGAAACAGATTCACAATAGATCTTTATAGAAGACAATTACTAGTATGTATTGCCCCTCACCATACATCACAAACAGGAACACTTAAAACCTTAAATTGTCATGTTGATTTTGAAGTTTTTCAATATGAAAATAAAAGTTCAAGTTTTCTTAAAGTAAATAAAAAGAGTTAGGTAATGTTATTTTACAAAATGTAATGTGTTGATTTTCCTGGTTAATTTAAAAATACTTAAAAAAAAAGAATTTCTGTTGTTCAGAATGTAAAAGTTTTTGGCGAAGTTCTTGTGGAATTTCAGCATACCTCCTGTTTAAGGGTTCAGTAAGAGAAATCACCTGAATCCAACTGAACCCAAGATGAGTGTAGATCTGTTACAATTGATCTAAATTTATTCTCTGGATAGAAAAGAGCCAGGCAGCCACTGCTCTAATAACTTCATAATAATTCCTTTTGAGTGATGGTATTAGTGAGAAATTTCAATAGGGTGTTTTTTACCAACTTGTGTATCAATGATGAATGAGAGTTTGAGAGGAGGGGTCAATGTAAGGATACTATCTAGGTTTCCATGCCACCTTTCACATTTGGGGGGGGGGGGGGCTCTGTCAGTAGTACACCAGACTTGTAATCTGCAGTTCCTAGGTTCAAGTCCCACCTGGGCTAGTGTTGAGATTATTTATCTCTACAAAACTCCCTGTCCTCAGTCAGTAGGGGGCACTGATGGGCTTGATCCTTCAGATGGAACATTAAGCAGTGGCCCCATCTGGATGACCTAGACAAAAGGGTACATCTGTCTCCCAACAGCTGTCCATTGGGTTTCCTCCCCCAAACCTTCTCTAGGCCCTCAGGGTCCTTGTGATCTGCCCATTTACCCCATAGCACACAAAAAAAAGTGCTGCTCAGAGGTAAAAAACAGCCCAACAACCCATCCTTTCACATTTTATATGCTGTGATCAGTAGTTATTCATCAGAATTTTCATTCTCATAGATCTTAGGATGGGCACTAAGATGTACTTAGGAGGAATTTCCTCTGTTATTATTTCCTCATTAAAATGAGCATTTTCTCATTTAAATATTGAATGTTGTCCTAGGGTAAATGTTGCATGAATAGCAAATGACAGAACAAAATAGTTGACTACTTTCTCTTGTTTTTATACATATATATTGCATAGTTATACAGGAATATATTTCTTTTGAATGGTTAATATGCATTTACAGGGCAGAACAATCAAGAGAACAGTTATCTCCAGATAATGGTAAGGGATTGTAAATTTTATGTTTAATTTCATACATTTTATAAAATATATTACCAAATAATTTTTTCCCTTCAAACTATATATATATTTTAAGATGATTAAAGCCCTTAACAAAGACTAAATAGCAGTATACACTGTGCAGAGGAAATTTTAAACTTTGCCAGTGAGTATCGTTAACATTGCTTAGCTGTGGTGTAAAAGACCTGGTTTCAAATTCCAGATATCGTGGATAGTTTTTCTGGCATATCTTGTCTTTCTGCTGATAAAAAAAAAGTTGAGGCTTTATACTCATCACAGGTGTTTTTCCATGGTGTATTATGCTGAAATCTCCATAGCAGTTGCACTGCCTTCAATTTCTTTTTGCACTACTTGATACCTAGGATTGTGTGCATTTATATGTATATTTAGTAACAAAATTGTGTTAGCCAACATTGTTTTATCACAATTGCCATGTATAATCATAGGCATATCCGTGACAGGTAGGAGGGTGAATTCCTATATACATGTTTCTCCAACAGCATAGTGACATCAGTGCCTGCACTAGCTTCAAACTGTTACTCTTATCAACATATTTTGGCACCCTGTAATTCCCCAAATACTCAATCAGTTGGTCCCAAATTTCATATGTGGATGCTCCTTATGTGGTTCCATGTGAAAAGGTCAGACCTGTACATGCTGTTGGACAGAATTTTGCAAATGTGAGGTGTCTGAGTATGCTGCCATTGCCTCAGCTACCTATGAAAGTCATGTATGGATTCAAACCTTTTGGCAGGAAATGTGAGTTATTAATATAACGTTTCATGCCAAATTTTTGCCATCAATTGTGAAATTTGCTGGTGGAGAAGCAGAAATATGCTTCCACCAAACTTTTGGCAGGCTGTAACTAGTTAAAATATGAAAATCAGTTGCCATTAGTGAAATTAAAATGTCAAGAAATTCTGAACCTGCTTTCACTTAAGTGAGATATTTAAGAAAGGATTGCAGTATTCTTCAGCATGTTTATGTTATTTCAACATTTTTTTTTCTGATCTCCCCCCTTATTTTTCTGATCTCCCCCACTTTATTTATTTATAAATCAGGGCTGAGTAATTTTACACGCTATAATATAATTATACTTGCTCTTACTATAGTATTAAAGTTGTATTATGCTTTGTTAGAATCTAAATCAATTATCTCTGAAACACAAATACTGTAATAATGACTTATTTTCAGAAATAAAAACTTTAGAGAATGAATTTCCATGTTAGAAATATCATTAACAGCTAAGTTAAGCAAAAAATTTTAAATACAGGTTTTTGAGATATTCTGAAAAATATGAACTAGATATACAAATTTGTATTTAATCAGCTTAGATCCTGACAAACCCACATGTATCAATCTAAATGTATTGGCTTATTATACATTACTATTAATTTTATTAGTAATTAATTTTGAATTTTTTTTATATATATTAGTTTCCAGTGAAATGGCTTGTTATCAGAGAACTTCAGTTGATGAAGAAATAGGATCGCATTCCATGATGTGGCCTAGGTCTTACATACAGCACAATGTTGATGATATTAATATAAGAGAATTAGTTGCTCATGCCTCAGCAATAATTGATATAAAGGTATCTAAGAAAAGTTAAAATTTTATAAGTTTGTGTTGTAACTGTATCTAAACTAAGACTAAACTGTATCTAAACAAAGTAGACAATATTTTACTATTCAATAAAGTTACTATGTGTTGAAATAAAATGTATTGTTTTAATTAGAAGCTTACCTGAAGGACTGTACCCTGTTACCTTGTACTGTTGGTGTTGGTCTAGTATTCATTAACTTAACCAGTATAATTGTAGTTTGGTCATCCTGCCATAAACTGCCTCATGCAGACAACATACCATATCAAGGGCTTTCCTGCATTACAGCAGGGTAATGGATGCAGCCACCTACCAGGTACTGGGCCAATCATGTGTTCTGTGACATATACTTGTGATTCTTCAACTTTGATCATGGTCACATTGAATTGACCTAGTACCCCTATGGTAGGCCCCTGCTTTAATTACACTGATGAAATGCAGGAAAGCCCTTGATCTGGTAAATTAGGTCACCTTCATGAGGCCGTTTAACATAGGAGTTAATCAAATATACCACTTAACCATCTCAATGGCAGACAATGATATATCTATCACTGTATCCATGCCAGTAATGTTAATATTGTCTGATACTGAGATAGGTTATATTTTTCACTTTTTGAAGTCATAGACTCCTTTTCAATTCAGCTTTTTAGACCCTTTCATTGATTGAAAATCTAAATTCTTTGAAATATTTTGCTCTAAATGCTCATTTTTGAACCTTTTTTTTTTTCATAAATAATTTTAATTCTTGAAAGAATTGGAAACTGCATTCTAACTCTCCCCTTTTTTTAGACCTTTAGATATGCTGTTTACAAATCTATATCTGCATATGAGTAATATGGCTAAAACAAGTCACCCCCTACACAAGATGTTGCTCAAAGGTTGACTCCTTTATCTAACCTCATTTTTGCAGGTGTTCCCTGATTTACAAACATAATTCATTCCTCTGAAGTCATCAATAATGTAAAAGTTCATAAATTGAGCAACTATTTCCCACCAATTTCAATGTAAAAATTTTATTCTTGAGCTCTAGAAATTCAATAATTTATTCTTCATATATGCTAAAATATTAAGGAATCATTAGATTAAAAAATACATTAATTTATGCCAGTTGTCATAAATTGCATAATATTAGTTTCCCTAACTGTGCTGTACCTAACAACACAGTGCTATTGTTTGCACAATTATAACTACATTTTTAGATGAAAAAACTCTGAAATGTTACAGTGCAAAAAATGAACAAAAAAAGAGGCAAACTTGTAACACTCACTGAAATAAATCAACATCTGTGTGGGTGTTGAGGTGGGAGGAGCAAATTAATAGTAGAATCACAAGGTTCAAGGGGTTGTAAGTTCATGGTGAAATTAGCCTCCAATGAGGGGCTCCCTCTACACCAGGTAGAATCACAGTGTTGGTAGTGGTAGACAGCAAAGTAGGTAGGTACATAGAGTAAGTCGACAAAGATTTCCTTAGAGCAACACTCAAGCAGTTTGATTTGAAAACTGTCATATGACATTTCAAAATAATATACACAGTGAATATACATCTATGTCTCAATTTACATGGTTTACAAGATCAAGAAAATGCAACCAGTTTCATTTTACACAATTATAGACTCTGTTTTGTGTGGTTACAGATTGAGATTTTATGTAGATTCATGTTATGAAATAGCAGTGGCATAATGCTCAATGGAGGCTATTAGACTCTCATTCCAAAGTAAAAATCAACTACATGGCTTTGTTATCATTTATTTTCATGAGTAAATAAATGATAGTAAATTCTTATACTAATAAAATTATCATCTGTAACAAATTAAATTTATATTCTTTTGCTAAAATTATGTTCTTGTTATTGTAATGTAGCTTGCCTCATGACATCTTAATGAAATGAAGCCTGTTTTGAATCAGCAGCAAGATCTGACATTTCTAGACTGAATTTTCAGACTAGTAAAAACCATTTTCTCTCTCATTTTTAGCAACAAGTTTAGCTTTATAGACTAGTATATAGGCTAAATACATCATCCTCAAGCAGCCATGGGCTACGGAGGTCCAACCAGACTGTGCAGTTTAATTCTCCAAGCAGATCTGTCCTGAGCTACATCTGCTGCATCCGGCCACTGCACACCAATTCTAACAAGGTCCTGTTCGACATTGTCTGCCCACCGCATCCTAGGTCTCCCCCCCCCCCTTTCTGAGGCCTCTAGGCACACTGTTCATAACCCTATTCACCAATCTATAATTATCCAAATAGGCTAAATACAGTTGATCCATAATGCATTGTTTCATAAAATATCTTATAAGTACTAATTTTTCAAAATAAGCACTAAGTATTGGTACAAATGCTTAATTTCTAATTTATATTTAGTTCATAAATATACTTCTTTTAAATTTTATATTGAAATTTGATAGTGCATGTTTATGCTAATGATGAGTATATTTTGTGACCAAAAAGAAATGCATGAGAAATTAAGCTTTTCTAAATTAGTGGAAATAAAGTGCAAAATAATGTTACATTAATTCTTATTAAGCTGAACTGAAATTTGAGATAAATATGTATAAATAAAACTTTTAATGTATGTTTTATTCATAAAAACTTTTTTTTTTAACCTATCCCCTATTTTTCCACAAGTTATTGGTTTTGATTTGCATGGTGATTTCCAAGAACATATCTACTGTGTAAATGGGGGATGAATGTAGTTTCATTTTTCAAACTCCAAAATCAGTTATCTATTTTTGTTTTGGAAACTTTTCACATGAATTTTATGCTAACTGTATTAATGACATTAATATTTTACTTGTACCGAAAAAGAATCTAATGCTTCTTAAAAATGGTAAATCAGTGTTGTATCTCATATGCTGTGTTACACACGTTCTCTTGATTATTGTAAAAATTTCTTTATATACTGAAAAATAGGTATAAATTTGTACAATTCATATTATGAAAATTTTTAAAGCTAATGTTCCTAAACTAAGGGATGGGTTTACTTATATACTCACCATGTAATTAATACCTAAGATAGTGACGTAAGATACACAAGATAGTGTGTAAGCATCTAGAATTGAAAGCATCAATTTTCCTATACTTGCAAGTGGTCTAAGTTTCACTTGGACTCTTTGTAAGTAACAACAAAGGGTTCAAGTTTTATAACAAACTTTAAAAAGAACTAAACTTATTTTTAGATGTATATACCTGTTTTTCCACAATAATCTTAAAAGTCCCATCAGCAATGTCTGTTCTCCTGTTTATCTTATGCCACACGTTACCAATATCTTTCGCACATCTACCAAGATAATTAAACTGAGAATCTTGCCCAAGAGCACAATCATTCAAAATAATTGACCTGCTACCTAATTTTATTTTAATTTCTCTCCATTTATCATGAAGCCTACTCTATTACAGTCTCATCAAAAGCTTTAATCCTTCCAGAATCCAGTCTGAATAACCTAAATGAATCCAGAGGCCCAGATATTTTTTCGTTATGTTCAGCCCCCATTAAAATCTTTGGAACTTTTTTTTGTCAAGTAAATAATAAACATAATTAAATCATGTCATATACCAAATTAAATAGCTCTTAATTTGAAATTTGTAAAGATAACCATAATGAGAAATGTATTAATTTTAAATGACTTTTTTTCAGAGTGATATAGTAAAAATAAGATCTGGTAGGGCAATTAAGGCTGAATTCTGGAAAACCTATTGAACAAAAATAGTTAATTATATAAGCTCACCGGATAAAATATTTGTCACATAAAAATATTTGTCACATCCGTAATTTTTCATCTAATACTGTGTAAGATTTCTCTTCACATGAATTACAGCAAGAATCCTGTTAGGAATAGACTTCACCAGTCATCAGATATAGTTTACATCAATTCTAATCCACTCTTCCAACAATATCACTTGTAGTTCAGCTAGATTACATGGACGCATATATTGGTGTTTTAACCTCCGTTACAGATAGTCCCAAAGGTTTTCAATGGAATTTGCATCTGGTGACTTTGCAGGTCAGTTGAGGTGTCCCAATGTTACTTCATTCTCCTTGTGCCAGTCACAATTTTGGCCCTATGCAACCTGTAGTTGCATCCTGAAACACTGGACTTCTGTGTTGTGTTCATCCTTCACATGAAGCACAAAAGACACCTGTCATCCAGAATCTGTATATAGCCTTCCTGATTTAAAAGTGTTGATACTTCAACTAATGGGTCTATCTCATGGTAGATAAAGCATCTGCTCCAAATACCCTAAGGAATTACCACTTTTTAAGTCGATTCAAATTCGTAGAGGAAAAATTGTCTTGAGCTGGATGGGGATACCCATGACCTCCTGATAACATGTCAGATACTCTACATGACAATTTTTCCTCTAAAAATTTGAATCGACTTAAAAAGTGTTAATTCCTTATGTATATCGAAATAAGTTGAGTTTATTCAATATTTAATCAATTGTATACTTGTAAAATATACTTTCCATCTATATGGCATTTGTCTGCCACTTGTGGCTAGATTGCTGGAACAGTGCCTGCATGTGACATAATGGAATATGTGCTGTAGGCAGAAATGTTCATATCATCAATTAGAGGAGATCTTGATTGGTGGCCAGTAGCTCAATGGTCCAGAGCACCTGACATCTTATCAGAAGGCCGTGGGTTCATATCCCACCTGGCTCAAGACAATTTTTCCTCTAAAAATTTGAATCGACTTAAAAAGTGGTAATTCCTTGGTGTATACCAAAATAAGTCGAGTTTATCCAATATTTAATCCAAATTCCCATTGACTGCAGTTTCCTTTGCAATGTTGTTTTTAAAATACGCTGATGTGGTCCTTCATTGACTGTCTGTTGCAATTCCTGTCTGGTTTGAAATCTGTTTGCAGTTACTAGTCATGATACTCATCAGCAGTCCCTATCTGGGAGCACTGACTTGCAGCTTCAGTATGATCTACAATTAGCAGTCGAATTGGATGTACACCACTGTTTATACACTCTCTGAACTGTTCATTTCAAAACATCATCAAATTCAGCTACTTCCTTCACAGCATGTCCTTTAACCCTACCAAATGCAATAATACCAATTTGCCACTCAGTCATTTCTTCTGACCCATGATTTGCAGCAGAAACAGTATGTAATCAACACTCCACTGGGACTGGTGATACTGCAGAGCATGTGGAAGGTCACATGCCTCTATATAGCGTTGCATTACTATAGGCACAATATCTCCTATGTATCAAGTCAACACTACTGTCTGTGGTGGGGGTGACTAATTTTTGTCTGCTTATTAATACATACTAATTAAACGAAAATTTCTTTCTGAATAATAGAATATAAAAATTAAACTTGGAACAGAAAGGTGATTTTTTTTCTTTGTGATACAGCTTCAAACAAGAACTGGTGTTTCACATGGTGACCTCACTGTTCACAATTGCTGCTTGGCTGTTGCACTTTAAGGATTTTTGTATAAAAGTGTCTAGAAGTTAGGTACACTTTTAACAGGAATTCATATACCTGCTTTGCAGAAAGCCACTTTATTATTGATTAAACCAGTAATTTATATAGCAGAGAAATGTTAGAAATTTTGAAATTATTCTGCTTTTTATTTTCTTATATTAAAATAAGATATGAAGAAGAATCCTCATTGATGTGTATTACAGTAATAAAATTTTTTTTTTCATCTGCATGCTCTGTCTTAGGCTTATTAGAGTTCCTCAACAGTTTTTTCACAATGTATTTTTTATTTAGGTATGTGGCGGCTATTTATATACATGCTCTTCAGACACCACAGCTAAAAGATTTCATTTAGAGGTAAGTTTGTACTATATAACATTAAGATCAGTGGTAAATAGAATGAATAACCATATTTAAAAAAAGGGTAATATTCCATTTAGTGAAGAATCATCATGGCTTTTGCAGTGATGGTTCATCGTACATATCATTTGCAATAGTCCAGGGAAATGCTTAGGTGATCATTGTGGTGTTGTGTTCTCAACAGTGCTTGCAAACAGGTTAATAGTGGTTGCTTTGTTGAGAAAATAGATTTTTTTTTACAATTAAGGTGCAGTTGCACACATTATACCAACATTACATCTTTAATAATAGTTAAGGTTGTGCACATTAATAAATCATACTTTTGATACCCATGAAGATGAAATAATTCTTAGATGCTTTTTGCATAGTTGCTACTAAAGACTGGAGAAAATTTTACTTTTTCACAAGGATGCAAAAAAATCATGCCTATTTATTGCAAATATATGGGGATCATGCCTGTTCATATAGCACTGTTGCAGGATAGATGGGCAAATTCAAAGAAGGTTTGCAGAGCTTCAAAAACCTCATGCAGGAAGATTGAAGGAGGCCATGAACAAGAGCACCATCACCACTGTTTGCAAACTCATTAAGGAAAACCCACACATCCATTCAGATAATTAGTTTAGATATCAGTGCATTGATTGGCAGTGTGGAAACAATTATCAACATTTAAAGTCCAAAGAAATTCTGGAAGATCTGTGCCATATGGATACCCTACAAACTGACAGAACAGCAGAAAAGGATGAGTCGATTCATGCAAGGAGATACTAGCAATGTTTGAACCTACTAGCCCCAAACAGTTAGCAGACATTGTCACAGTAGATGATACTTAGTTTTATTTTTGTAAAACTCCCAAAAAGATCGACAACTATGTTTGGGTTGTAGAAGATGAACCTTGTCTCCAAATTCTCCAACAAGACATTTGATAAAGGAAAAGGTTCTTTTTTCAAAATCAAACTTAATTTAAATTAAAGAAAAATAATGAATTTCAAATTACAGATTTAAATTTTTAAATAAATTTTAAATTTTTTCAATCATCTGTTTTTAACTAAAGATAGGTTTGTGAAATATTTTCAGTGAATAAATTGCAGTAGATTTAGAAGTTATTTAAGTATATTTTGCTGTAAAATAACTAAAAAGGAGAAAAACATGAAATTTTTAATGATTAATCAACAGACAGAAATTTTCCCCTTTTTTCACACTTATTTTCTGCTATTTTTCCCTTTTCACACAGAACATTAAAATTAGCATACCCTGATCCTGCTGGATATTTGGGGAAAATAAACTACTTAAGAGGGTTTTTCAAATTATTTTTGTTTTGCAGATTAAGTTTATTTTAACAAAATAATATCTTTTTAAAAGTATCAGTATACTTAACAAGACATAAAATATTCTTTTTTAACTTAATAGGATCCAACAAATACAGTTGTTTATTGTGATCATGGAAAAACTGTGACTGCTCTTTATGTTACAACTATTGCGGTAGGAACATGCTTGTTTACTTCGTGTCATGATGGCTATCTTCGATGCTTCAAAGCTAAAGTAAGATTTTCTCACTTTTCGAAAATGTTCTAATATTTTGGTAATGGTTTCAGATGCAGGCAAAACAAATGTATGTATATTTTTAAATGATATTAATATATGTTTTAAAAACAACACAGTTATGCTTCATGTAAACTATTAAACACTGAAAATATGATTGTTTATCCAAAAATGAACTGGAAATGCAAATATTGTAATCAATGCAAGGGGAGATTATTTTTCAGGTTACCACCATAAGTTTTCCCTCTTCATATACTACTAAAGAAGAAATTTCAATAGTATCAAATAAGATGAGCTGTAAAGCTAGTCCTTTTTGAATTTTGGATTCTCCAAAGATCACACCAAACATCTATTACTTCAGCTGTGTGACATGGTCACTTCATAATTCTGGGACTATACATTTGCTCAAATAAACTTCCAGAGAAACAATGAGTTTTCAACAATATTCGCCATTAACCCTTCCAATGTCCAGCCTGAAAACATTGGTTTACATCCATAAGCCCAGCTATTTTTTCACTATGCTGAGCCCCCCCCCCCCCTCTCCAAAAAAAAAAAAAACTTTTTTGCCAAATAACTAAAGAAAGGAATTATACTATGCTTATAAGCCAAATTAATAAATGTTTAAATGCAGATTTTATGAAAATAAAATATTTAACAAAAAAGACAAGTTTAATTTTAATAAGGGGTTTGTTTATGATTGTGTAGTAAATTTTAACAAATAGCCCATCAACAGAATTAGCTTATGTTATATACCATATTAAACAGCACTTAATTTTGAATTTTATGAAAATAAAAAATCTAAGTAATTTGCAAACATAAAAAATTTAATGCGGCATTTTTATGGTATAGTGAAAAAAATATATCTTACTTGGCAATTAAGATTTAATTTTTGAAAATTTGATGAATGAAAACAGATAAATTATATATCAGTGAAAAGGAAATTTCTTTCTGAATAATATAATAAAAAGATACCTATCTAGATTTCTGTTATTTATACATATATTTTTGTTTATTATAATACTTTAGGCATAAACTGGAAGGAGAGCTGTTACCAATCCCTAGTGATGATGCACAGAACCGGCCAGGTGTAGCTCCTAATGTCCAACCCCGCCTTCTCGTAGTGCAGGCCGTTTAGTATCTTTCAAAAGAGCTATTCTCTTTTGGAAGGGAATGGAAAGGGAGGGCTGTCAGTTTAGTATGGCCTTCTGATCTGGCCATCTATGGCCACTTTTTCTTCTTTTTTTTTCAACCCTACTGAGGAGTGGTCAACTTCACAGGGTCCTGGTATTGACCCTTTATACCTACTAGACTGAACTTGTTTATGGATTTGAGCTTGATTGTGGATCCTGGACTTGCTGCACTGGTGGGCCTCTGTTGAGGGAGAATCTTCTGCTGTTTTCTGTTTGCTTCTGGGTTGCCAGCCCTAAGTGAACAGAGGCATGGGATGCCTTATATCAGCTGGTGGATAATCCTAATCAGAGGCCATCGCAGGTACCTGAACCTTACTTAGCTAGTTGGGCATCGTCAAGCCTAAACTGGAGTAATGTGTCTCAGGCAGGCCATATGGCTCTTGAAAAAGTCCACTTGAAAGGTTGTGCCTGAAGTTCCTACCAGCATCAGTGACTTCAGCCTTTAGCGGAGGGGGAACAGGTCTTTTCCCCATGCCTGCGATCAGGGGGCTGTTTGATATTCTTGGTCCTACCAATCTCAATAAACCTAATTTCTTTAAAAATCCTACTAATCATTTTCTCTCTGCAGGAACGTGGAATGTGAGGACATTACATAGAGATTATTCTCTTGATGTCCTCACGCAGGAATTCCAGCGCTATAACCTAGATATTCTAGGCTTGCAAGAGACTAGATGGGCAGGTAAAGGTGAGATACTTAAAAATAACTTTAAATTTCTCTTTTCAGGGAGGGGGGGATGGAAAGCATCTCCAAGGTGTAGGTTTGCTTCTCAGCAGACACGCCAGTGATGCTCTTCTGGAATATGACTGCATTAATGAAAGATTTCTTAGAGCAAAATTTAGAACAAAAATTAAAGATTTGAATGTCATCTGTTGTTTGCTCCCACAGAAGACTCTGATGAGAATGAGAAGGATACATTTTACAGCCAGCTTCAGGATATTTTGAATTCTGTGAAGAAAGGAGCTAATGCTAAAGTTGGTACTGACTCTGACATTTGGGCAGGAGTTTTAGGTCCCTTAGGCATTGTTAGTTCCAATGGCAAGGAGAATGTCTCCTACAGGTAAGTGAACTTAATGGTTTACGAATAACTAACACATACTACAAACATTGGGACATTTATAAATATACATGGGTTTCACCTGATGGGTTGCACAGGAATATGATAGATTATATTTTAATTAACAGCAAATGGGCTAGTTCAGTTAGGAATACCAGATCATACAGGGGAGCTGAAATTGGGTCTGACCATTATCTGGTCAAAAGTGTCTTGCAGCTGAAGCTTAAGAAATGTTGTGCTAAGGTTAAGAAAATTACCTACAACACTGAAGGTTTGAAAGATGCAGCATATTCATGATAGGCTACTTAGTCATTATGACAATCATGGTTTGCTTACTGCTGAAGTTGAGAAAGAATGGGATCAGTTTAAGCAAGCTTTTCTTGAAACCAACAGTACTATTTTGGAAAAAAGGGAACAGAGGAAACAAAATTATTTGAATGATAAGGCTATGGAACATTTTTGAAGAAGGAAGTGCAGGATTAATATGAATCAACACCCTACTAGTCCTAACAGAAAGCATTACAACAAGCTTAATAAACATGTAAAAGATCAGTTAACAGCTGATAAGAATCTTTGGCGTGATAGCTTGGCTGACAAAGCAGAGGAATCAGTTAGACAGCACAACAGCAGGGCGTTGTACCAGATTGTTAATGTTTTATGTGGGAAGAAATAGACAGGTACATAGGGATTGAGGGATAAATATGGCAAGGTGGTTGAAGGTGATGATTCTGTGATGGCTAGGTGGGCTAGATGTGTGATAAATTAAATTCTAACACTTCAATAGCAATAATTAAAGGCTAGTTAGGTATTTGCACTGACTGAAAGTGGTGATGATAATAAGCTATATATTTTTATGCATAATTATCATAAGTATTAAAAGTTAGAATCCCATTCTTTAACACACATCTATCTATTTAAGTCTGTAATAAAAATTATTAATAATAAGAGAATATAAGGTGCTTTTAATACTGCTCCAAACATTTGTTAATTCATTGAAAACAGAAAATGAGGGGGATCTAGAATGTAGTTGTTGGACTAGTGAAACAGGATTTTGTTAGCCTATGGTGGACAAATGCATTGGCTGTAGCCACAATAGATTTTGATGAAGAACTAAATTACAGACTGATTGGAATTTTATAACCCATTGGTGCTTGAGAATTATATATGTATGTACTGTAACTGAAGACTACAAGATGTAAAACAGAAAATAGTAGTTTTAATTGTTGTCCATTCATGGGAGCAGTCAGGCATCTTAAAAACATCTTGGATTGCTTCCATTTGCCTTCTAGTACTATATTGAGCATAGCACTCCTTGTGACCTGGCCAGCTTTTGGACAACAAAAAATAAGTATTACTTAAATTACCAAATCAAATCTTTCCCCATATTTTGTTGAAATAATTTCTTTTATTGAAAGAGTTTAATAATACTAAATCCTGAAAAATATTTTTTATTTTAGAGTGGTGAATGTCTGAACAAGATCAATATGAAGTCACCAATAATCTGCATGTGTGAGGGATGGGGGAAACTTTTTCTTGGTCTCCATACAGGACAAGTAGTGTTGTACAGTTTAATGGTAAGTTAAATTTAGTGAGTTTTTCATATTACGATTTCAATTATGTAGTATTTGTGCAATTAGTAAAGTGTATTTAAAATAATGTACTGAGTAGAAACAAGTTGGTATTCGTGCAAACCAACATGTTCTTCAAAGTGAACATAATGTGACTCCTGCACACAAAACCATGGTTTTAATGCTGCTTCTGACAGATGGCAGCTTTTTCAAGCCCAGCAGTGTTTTTTTTTTTTTCACCAAGAACAAGTAGAGTGATTAAGAAAATCTTATTGAAAGCACAGTGATGACTAGAATCCAGGAATATCAAATTACAAACTTGGCATGCTAACTGAGCTAACCTCTTCCCCAGATAGCCTAGTCTGCAATACTACTAGTCTGCCACGTCTAATCCATTGCTTGCCAAATACATTTTTCAACAACTGTTTTTTGTGGTGGCGTTTCATTATGTTTCTATGTCCATTGAAATGTTCAATAGCACTTATGGTACCATTATACATGAGCATGATCTCAGCCATCACAATCATTAGCAGAGTTGCAACTACTCCGATTTTATTGGATTTTCTCTGATTTTTGGTTTAAAATCCAATTTTGTCTTTGAAAATCTCGTTTTTTGGGGGTTTTACAGTTATGAAAATCTGCCCCCAAATCATACAGTATTTTTCCCCCTTTTGTAAAAGGAGAATGTTAATGAAAGGCAATAATTGATAAATAATGAAATAAACTTGACATATTCCATATCAACTAATAAATCAGCACTTTAGCATCAATTTAAATTTTAGAGGAAAAATTGTCTTGAGCCGGGTGGGATACGAACCCACGACCTCCTGATAACATATCAGGTGCTCTGGACCACTGAGCTACCAACCGCCGATCAAGATCTCCTCTAATTAGCGCTATGAACATTTCTTTTATGTCACATATATGCACTATTCTGGGCAGTTTAGCCACAAGCGGCCTTCAACTAGCCAGTAGATGGAAGCACATGATTACAAGTATGCAGATAATAAATAATGAAATAAACTCGACGTATTCCATATCAACTAATAAATCAGCACTTTAGCGTTGATTTAAATTTTAGAGGAGAAATTGTCTTGAGCCGGGCAGGATATGAACCCACGACCTCCTGATAACATGTCAGGTGCTCTGGACCACTGAGCTACCAGCCACCGATCAAGATCTCCTCTAATTAGTGCTATGAACATTTCTTTTATGTCACATATATGCTATTCTGAGCAGTTTAGCCACAAGCGGCATTCAACTTGCCAATAGATGGAAGCATATGATTTACAAGTTTGCAGATAATAAGTAATGAAATAAACTCGACGTATTCCATATCAACTAATAAATTAGCACTTTAGTGTCAATTTAAATTTTAGAGGAAAAATTGTCTTGAACCGGGTGGTATACGAACCCATGACCTGATAACATGTCAGGTGCGCTAATTAGAGGCGCTAATTAGAGGAGATCTTGATCGGCAGCCGGTAGCTCAGTGGTCCACAACACCTGGCATGTTATCAGGAGATCGTGGCTTCGTATCTCACCCGGCTCAAGACAATTTTTCCTCTAAAATTTAAATTGACGCTAAATGCTGATTTATTAGTTGATAAGGCAATAATTGTTTCCAATTTAGCTCTTTTACTGTACTAAAGGTGCAGCTGTGTCCCCACTCTTTATTCTGTGCTTCCTTGTGGTCTCACCTGCACACCAATGAGAAGAAATCTATAAGATTCCAGCTGACCATTTCTGGACAGAACACATGGCAAAGTCCACATCTAAATTCTTTTACAGAGTTGAAGGTCATAGATTATTTCTAAATGGGTGTTTATTGAACCTATACCAAACTCTCCCGTCTCTAGCCAACTAAATGCTAATTGGATTACTTAGAATTGGAAACTTCAGAGTGAAGGAAATATTACAGATCAGAGAACTTCCCTGATCTGTGTCATGATTGACATTGCAACTTGAATGGATCTCATGCATGTCTATTATTATCTGGGTTGGGCTATTGGATTGATAAAGGATTAAAACTTTTCTTTCACTAGAGTTGAGGTACGTTTAATTATAATCAATTATGCATTTTATATTCCCTACTGTTATGTTACTTATCTTCCTATTGCATTTTGCTTGTCATTTGTTGGCTGATGTATTTTATTTCACCATAACTTTGTAACCTGGCAGCTGATCACAAGAGGTATGTATTTGGATTGTTTTATATCCGAGCTGCATGAAAATGCCACTCAGAGGTTATCAGTCGATTATTAATCTTCTTATTAAAATGCCATCTCCTAATGGAGGTCAGTGACCATTTTGATGAATCTTCCATGATCAACTGCCACTCTAAACAAATGTTCAATGTTCATTCCAGTCTACTTCCTGATGTTATCTAACCATTCTTTTCCCTTCCATTCTTCCTACAATAATTAATTATGGAATTAAATGTTTATTGTTTCTGACTAGATTATAGAGATATGCAGTCTCCCTTCTCTTGATGTTGTTCAGCAATTAAGTTTCTTCCTTTTCACCCCTCCCCCAAACAATCTTAAAACAAGCCCCCTCCCTTCCAAAAAAATTGTAAATAATTCACAACTAATTTGCAGTATAAAAAAGCCCCAGAATTAAATAATCCCAAAAAATAAGCCTGAAACTTATGAATTATCTAAATAATGAAAAGCCAACCCCACCCATTAACCAATTCGCATGTAGCCAGGAAATGGCACTCGCTGCAGTTATCTCAACTGCATCCGTACATTTTACCCAGATATAATCCCATGGAACCAGTAGAAGAGAATTTTTGATATTAATGAAAATTAACTTAAGCACTAATAATTAATATTCAATACAAAAGCATCATTCCCTGATCAATAACAGATCAATCAATATATTTTAAAAGTTAGCATTACGATACACTAGGAATAATAACAAATGTTATTGCGACTTAGAATTTTTTTTTTTTAAGTGCTTGGATTGCTGGCAGCAGCAACTTGTCATGTGGCATGGGAAGCAGTGGCTTAGCCCAGTCAAGTCACTGCATTGTTAGGTTTTTGATATTGATGAGAGTTAACCTAATAGCTAATAATTAATACCTTACAATCAATAGGTAAATATCAGTCATTGATTAATAATCAAGGATTGCAATGGCTAGACAATGGTTCCTTAAAATGAAGTCTGCATTGTGCAGAGGGAACTTGAATATTGATCGTAGAATTCAAATGATGAAGTGCTATATATATATATGTCGATCATGCTGTATGGTGTTAAGACTTGGACACTGCAATCTACAGTCATCAAAAAGATTGAAGTGTTTTAGATGTGGATTAACAGAAAGGTGTTGAGGTTTCCATGGACACTTAGTGTAATTCTGGAAAAATTAATTTTTTTCATTGCCATCAGTTGCTGCTAGGAGTCCGGAAGTTGAGTATTCCATCAAGATGCAATGCGTTATTGCATTAGAAAAAAAACCTGGGTACCATAAATTGCAGATCTGCTGTACTCTAATTTCTTCCACATTGTAATTTTCATTGTGCAAGTTTGGCAGCTCTTCATTAACCCTTTGATGCCCAGAACGGCCCAAAACGGCTGATATTTTGAAATGGACTAGTCCGAATAGTGTTTTTTTTTTTTGTCTTTACTACCCTTTACCTTTTTCTCAGATTTCTTGGGCGTTAAAGGGTTAAGTAACTCCAAATTCCCATTTACCTTGTTCTGTAAAATGTTGCATCAGTCCTATCTCCAACATTCATTCTCTGTTATATGAAACATACTATGATTGAAAACCATGTCTGTGTAGGATGTTCCCTTATGGTTCAAATCATATTGTTCACTGATCTCCCTTGAATTACAGTGGACAGTGGTATTGCTCACTAGGCTATCTGGAGAAGGGATTAGCTTGCAATGAGATTTTTTCCTTTGACTACACTTGCCCTTGATGAAAAAATGAAAACTGATGGTGGGGGGGAGATTTCATGTTAAAGAACATGTTGATTTGCCTGATAATAGCTCCCCATTCTCATAAGAACAGCAATTTGTATTTATGCATTTTTTTTGTAAATTTCTAATTTAAATATGAATAGTATACCATATATTTTTATTGCTGTTTTATTTTTCCAGATGGGTAAACAGCTTGATTCACTGCAGTGTGCTTCTACAGCTGTAAGTCGTATTGCCACTGCAACTCAAGGGGCGCAACGTTTACTATGTATCGCTGCTTATGATGGAGTTGTTACTATATGGGATGCTTCTACACGGTTATTATTACGTTGTTTGGAAGGGCGTGTTAAACCACCATGTTGCATTCAAATTTCTGGTAATACTGTATACATCACAACGACAGAAAAAGCTGTACTGATCCACGAGCTTTTGGTAAGTAATTTCTTATCATTTTAAGCGCTCACCAGATTTGGATGAAATATTAGCTTTACTTTCCATGTGTTGTATTTTATTGGAGACATGTTAATAATTTATAATGATATTCTTAACACTTTGAGCCATACAGTATTTAAGTTTCCAGCACATGGTTGCTGGATAATTAAATGCCATTCAGTCTCAAAATGCTAATAGAAGCTTTGAACATTTGAAAGTGAAAAATTCATTGTTGATATGCAATAGGGTTTTTTCGTTTCAGTCTCTTTTTTAAAGTTGAGATTTTATTCATACAATCCAGTGTATTGAATGAAATGAACAGTACTTATACAACTGCTGAACTCAGTGTTAAATGTAATTTTAAGCCTTTCATTGTCAGAACCTGATGAATCATTTTCATTTTTTTTAATTCTAGTGACCTGAAAAGGATGCATCATTTCCATAGCACAAGGTTGTAAATTTTTTTAGAATAGAAATGGCCATTTTTTTATCTGTTTTTGGTAATAATATTGAAAATGGCATTTAATTCTATGTTATATGTATTTTTTTTTTACCTATTGATTACAATTGAAAAAATGGGGGGGGGGTTCAGTCGGTAGTGCACCAGGCTCGTAATCTGTAGTTCCCAGGTTCGAGTCCCAGCTGGGTCAGCGTTGAGATTTATCTCCGCAAAGTAGGTCAGTAGGGGACACCGATGGGCTTGGAAAGGCTGCCGTCCGTCAGATGTGACATTAAGTCACCCCGTGTGTGGGAGAGCCATACCCTATGCACATTAAAGAACACGCTGGATGCCCTTGATGGGAGGCTACCATCTGTCTCCCAACAGCTGTTCCAATGGGTCCTCTCACCCAACCTTCTCTGAGCCTTTGGGGTCCATGTGACCTGGCCATTTAGCCCATGGTGTGCAAAAAAGTGCCGCTCAGAGGTAAAACAACCCAACAATTGAAAAAATAGTAAAGTCTAAAAGTGATCCATTTGTGCTTGTGTGGCATAACATTTGCTGCTCAAGTCACCATAAATAGCATCAAGTAACAACCCATTAGCTTATATTTTTGATGTGTCATACATAGATTATCAATCAGTTTCTGTGTCCACTAACTTGGCTACTTTCTGGTCTAGCAAGATGTCAATTTTTATTTCATGAAAGAGTTAAGTGAAAATAGAATTATTATGAACTATTTATATTAAAATAATGAAATAATATAGAAAAGGTAATAAATATGTTTTTTAAATTTTATTTCAACTCATATAAAAAAAAGTAAAACTTTGCATTTTTTGAAAAAAATGTGTAAAAAATATCACCTACATTTCTTTTTCTTTGAATTTTTGCCATTTTATTACTCTTAATTAAATGCTCTTTTGGATATGATGAATAATTTTTGTTTGTTAGTTATTTCAGTAAGAGGTTAACTGAAACAGTTGGAATCAGTGATGTTTAGATAGTAGTGCTTTCACTGCAAATCAGCATAGATATCAGTTGATTATATCATCTTCGCAATATAAATGACATTGTCTGTTCACTATATTTTCTCCTGGTCATATTCTTCAGAATAAATTTATTACTATGGGTTGGGCTGTATTACCTCTGAGCAGCACTTTTTTTGCACCCTATGGGCTAAATGGCCAGATCACAAAGACCCCAAAGGCTCAGAGAAGGTTGGAGGAGGGGACTCACTGGACAGGCTGGAAAATACAATATAAAGAGCACATAATAATGTAGAAAAAATTACACATTGGAGTGTTAGGAGACAATGGTAAACTCTCATCAAGGCCATCCAGCATATTTTTTAACATGTACATGGTAGCTCTCTTGCATGTCTGTCTGATGGACAATGGCCTTTCCATGCCCATCAGTGTACCCCCATTGACCGAAAATAGGGTGAAGGTTTTACGGAGAAAAATCTCAACACTGGCCTAGGTGGGACTCGAACCTGGGAACTGCAGGTCATGATCCTGGAATGCTACAGACTGAACCACCCCGAACCTATTATAATGATGATATTATGATGAAAATCTGCTTTCAGCAATATGCTATACTGAACATAAAATGGCTATTCTTTACATATAAGTGGGTTACACTAGCACAAGCAGATGATATTGTAGGGAGAAGAAATTTATAACTATATATATAGCTTTGCATAAATTGGTGTTCAGAGATTTGCATCACTCTCAAGCAAAATAAATGTTTTACATTTGGAATATCAATGTACAATATTGCATTAAGATATTTTTACATTAAAATATATGTATACACAGTCGTATCAGAATAATATGACCACCTACCATAGTATATGTATGGTAGGTGGTCATATTATTCTGATACGACTGTGTATATATATATATCAGTTTGTTATTTTTGGGTGAAGTTGCATAATACAAGAGCCCTTGAAAACTGACAACTAATACATTCCATATTGTTTCTTAGAGGGAAATGTCATTATTATTGTTCATTAACCCTTTAAGTGCCAGGTTAATTTGAAGTATTAAAAATGTAGTCTTTTTTTCCTTTAAGCCAGACATTTACCATCATCAGTAGAGAGCCTGATAAAATACAAAACAGATCACATAGAAAAGTATTGCTCCAACTTAAGTTACATAGTACTAATATACTGCAGCAATGAACTTTTCCTGGTGCCCAGATTATTTTTGTTGACTTTCTTATTGCTTCTTTGCTTATCATTTGTTGGTTTGTGTGTGTGTGTATCAAGACTGTTATTCTATCATATCTTTCGAATGTGATACTTAATCTTAATGTGTATAATTAATATGTATCAAATTAAAGACTGTGGTTCAGGGAGTGTCATAGGGTATAAAATATAACCCCCCCCCCTCATATATCTACCATGCACAGCAGAACAATACCATAAAAAGAAATTGGTTTTCTAATTTTTTGATTGGTATATGTAGCTCTGCATGGGCTAAAAGAATTTAACGCTGTTATTAATTTTCCCATAAAGGGGGTAAATGTGTGAAGTATAATTCCAGTATATCTTTTGAACATGAGGGCCAAGCATAGTAAGTTGTGTGTCAAATGAGAGTTTATGACATAGGAAGCTTTTATGGGTTATAAAACTTTACCCCACATAGTTTCTTCCCCACTAAAAAAGGAAAAATTAGAAATCAATCATGCTACATCTTCTGAATGCAAAGGCCCACAGTTCCAAGTTAGGTGTGAAATGAAAGTGTGTTATGTGGGAACTGTTATAGACTACTTTGAAGTTATTTTGTTTTTAAGTTTATTTTTAATTTGAGCTATATTTGTATATAGCTCAAATTAAAGCTTATGATTTCTGCAATGTTGTGGGCTACCTTTTTTCTCTATACTTCATTTTACATTCAGTTATAGTACATTTTGTTTTCATATTTTTTTAATTTTTAACTTGTTTTCTATTATCTTAATTTAGTTACAGTTTTATCAGTAATAAATTTTAATATAATTTCACTTTATATCTTCACAGGTAAGATTACATGTTTTCATCTTCATCCTGCTTTTATTGTTTAGCTACCATTAATTAAATAACACTTTTCAGTGAAATTAGTCTGTTCCTTGTTCTTATACCTTTGTTTTAATGTCTTTAACTATTTATACATTTATAAATCATCATTACAAAATGTAACTTTTTATGTGTGTGTATATATATATATACAATCATATTAGAATAATATGACTGTGTGACCACCTTCCTAATAATGGGAATAACCACCCTTGGCCCGGATGACAGCAGCAAGATGGGGTGGCATGGACTCAAGGTTGCCAGAGGTACACGTGTCCATTCAGACTCCAGCAGAGCATGGAAGTTCCAGAGATGATGTGGTTGTGGGTCTGCATGCTGAACCTGTCGATCCAAATGGTCCCACAAGTGCTCTATGGGATTCAGGTTGGGCAATTTCGCCAGCCAAGGGAGAATAGAGACATCGCTGTCGTGTTCCTGGAACCAGTCACGCACCACCTTAGTGACATGGCAGGGCGCATTGTCCTGTTGGTAGACACCACCACCAGGGTAAATGTCCAACATGAAGGAATGCATGTGGTCAGTGAGGATGGACAGGTAGCCACTGGCATTCACGGACCCATCCAGTGGTACCAGCAATTCCAGGTCATACCAGGAAAACATCCCCCAGACATGTGCGCACTGCCACCACTGGCCTGTACTTGACTGACAAACGTGTCTGGGTGTTGGTTCTTGTGTGTTTGATGCCGTACCCACCATTGCCTGTCACTGCGTAGAGTAGAAACCTCTTCATTGGAGAAGGCAACCTTTTTCCACTCTTCCACTGTCCAATGACAGTAGTCCTATGTGAACTGCAGGTGTCATTGCCAATGGACCTTGGTTAACATGGGCGCCTTTATGCAGCGTTGACTCTGGAGACCCTTGCGTAACAGGGTTCACTCTACCGTTATTGGGAACATGTACCTGGGTGCCCCAGCATTCATTTGAGTGGTCAATTGCTGCACTGTTGTGCATCAATTGCCCTTTAACAGTCGACGGATGTGACGTTCTCCTCTGGGGTTATGCACTATGGATCATCTGTCCTGGCCAACCGTTTGTATCTCCGTATGGTCGACCTTGTCATGTGCACTCTGTGACGTGCCTGGGCATATACACTGTGATTCTGTGGGTGGTCATATTATTCTGATATGACTGTGTATACTGTGATGGACTTTGTAAGACCACTGTGAGATAGATAAGATGTTAAGCTTTAATCCTTTGTATAAGTTTAAAAACAGTTTCAGTAGCTTCCAAGGTGCTCTTGTCTGTCTTTTAATATCTACTAAGTGGGCTTCCTTTGCCCTATTCTAAATATTTGAGTCTTATTAAATCTATTTCACAATTCAGTAGTGCTACTCAGGAATGAAACAACCTAACTTGTTAACAGTTTTTAAAAATGTGTAATTTTTTTTACATTATTATGTGTTCTTTGTATTACATTTTTTATTTATAATTTTTTTACAAATAAAAAATTAATATTTAATATAAATATTAATATATTTTTTCAATTGCTATGTTTTTTCAGCCAAAAGAAATTTTTATCTTTAGATTTAAATATATCATGTGCTTAAATGTAATGAAGAATATAATTGAGAAAGCAATTAGTAGTGTTTTTCAGAATTGCAAAAGATGTATAGCAATTGTTAAATTGTTTCCATATTTTGTCATCATAGAGCGGAAAGCTTGAACGGATGTTAAACTGGCCATCTTCAGCAACTGGCTTAGAAATACTTGAGAATCACATCCTCTCATGTTCATTTGATGGTCTAGTCCGCTGTTATGATAAAAAGGTAAATTTTAATATTTTATCTTTTCATAAAATCTTGCTCCTTCCTTAATGTTTACTAATACTGAATAACATTTAGTTATGTATTTGTCTCCTAATAATTCAGGGTGTATATACACTATGAATGCAAGTCATTCATTGTATGCTCTACTTGTTTAATGTTATATCTAGAGCCAGATCTATCTTAAACCCCTCCCCCCTATCCTTCAATTCTTTAAAAATGAGGGGAGGGGGTTGAGGATGCATTAATAAAAATAATAGGCATCTATTATATTCCCCTCACCATATGTTTTCTCTTAGCTCCAACCATGGTGTAGACAATTTTTTGTTGTTCTTGTTGCATGCTTTGAATCCATTTTCTAGGATAGCTATTGCTCCTAATGTTAAATTTATTGTTACTCTTTTCCAGAATTAATATTAATTGTAGCTTGTGAATTGATTCAAATAATTGTAATGAGGAATACAAGGGGAGTTATTTGATAAATAGAAATTCACAGAGACTGACAAATGTAGTAGTTTTAGAATGCATATACTTAAGATTTTTAATTCAAACCAAATTGTGTAAATGTAAATTACAGCTTCATGTCAGCTTATGACTTAAGTACAGTTAAAAGATATAAAACTTTCACACATTGATAGAAAGAAAAAAAATGCAGGTACAGTTCTTGTGCTTTTGATATAATCTTTATTTCAGCCTTGCATTTGCCTGACCTCTGGCCCCAATATTTATATCTCATATTTTAAAACCAATGTTTTTAATGGTCAACCAATTATCACAATGGCATCTCCCTTATGAATGTTTTGGACCCATCTATCTGAATACCTAACCCTTAAAGCATCAAGTTTCTAAAACTTGAACTAGCCAAGTTTATTTTTTAAGTGTTTTCAGTTAAAGAAGGAAAAAACAAATTTTATTACTAATAATATACATTTGGGTCCCTCTTTACTCAACGAAAAGTATTAAGAAGTAGCATATTTGTGAGTTATCTTTTCAGGAGCAGTCTGTTTAGAAAGGTACAAAATACACTTATAGTAAATACACTTCTATTCAGTGTGAATGTTTAATATAAACTACATGAAAATGTACAATAATGAAAAGTGTTATCATTTCAATTCAGCTGTTGAATCTTTTTCAGACATTACCAGTTAACTTCATAAATCTTGATTGATACAGGGGTATATCAAAATAATGGGAACACATACTGTATGTGAAGAGCATATTCTTAATAAGCTGTAGGTCCACCTTGGGTGTTCAGAACAGACACAATTCGACATGGAATAGACTTATACAAGTCATGCACATATGGTAATGGAATGTGGGACCATTCTTCCTGTAAAATATGGCCCAACTGTACCAGTGATGCTGGGGTGGAAAGTGTGATCTGACCTTGCACTCCAGATATTCTCACAAATGTTCAATAATATTGTGGTCTAGAGATTGAGGTGGCCAGGGTAGCTGCTGTACCAAATCCTCATGCTCTGCAAACCACAACTTTACACTTTTTACGTAATGCACAGGTTCATTATCTGCTTGAAACCAAGGATGATCATTAGGGAACAATGCTCGCAACATTAGGTGCAGGTGGTCCCTGAAAATGGATTCGTATGTTGCAGATGTGACATGATCCTGCAGAATAACTAATGGCCCTAAGGAATGCCGTGATATGGCACCCCACAGTATTAAGGAACCATCTCCATGCTTCACAGTAGAATCAAATAGTTGGTGTTGTATGCTTCTGCAGGTTTTCGCCAGATGTACATTCTACCAGTGGTAGGAAACAATGTATAGCATGATTCATCAGACCAGATGACACGTTGCCAGTTTTTATGTGCTTTGCACCACCTTACATATTTTGTTGCTTTGATAATCACAGGTTTGTGGATTGCAGCATGGCCATAAATACCAGCATGATGGAGTTCCTGACAAACTGTTATGACAGAAACGTGATCATTCCGACTGGTGTTCAACTCTGCTGTTATTTGCGGTGCCGTGGTCTTGTGCTTCAATTGTACAATCCATGCCAATGTTCGCCTTTCCCTATCTGACAACTTCATATGCATCCACAATTTGCACATTTGGAGGCAATACCCTGTCCTTTTGGATAGGTAGTCATAATCTTCAATACAGTTCCTCATGTTACACTTACTATTTCCGTCGTTCTGGTTATTGAAGCTCCTGCAAGACACACATCAATGATCATGCTTTTTTGGAGGTCGCTGAGATCTGATGTCAACAATTACACAACAGCTGTTTCACTTGCGCCTGTGGCACTGCTATGTGATAGCTGACATCATACTTCTCCCCTTTATATACCTCACATCGTGTGTGATGTCATCCCTGTGATATGCATACAGCACATTGCATGTACTCCATTCGCCACTGGTGTTTCCATTATTTTGATAAACCCCTGTATCTTTTTGACCATTGCTCTTTGGTATTGAAATTTTTTGTTATGTGTTGTAGTCATAGTGTGATGAGGTTCATAGGTGATTTATTATGTTCATTACCCTTCTAGTTGATATCTGTAGTATAAATCAAATATTGAATATTTATCTTATATTTTATTTGGATTCTGTTATATTACAATCAATTTACAGATTTGTTTTCCTTGCAAAATATATACAAATAAAGACTGAAAAATAGTAAAAAAAATATACTACTATTAAATAATAAAATATTTTTAAGTATAGAAGAAAAATTGTCTTGAGCTGGGTGGAATATAAATTTATGCTCCAATAATATGTTATTAAAATCTTTGATACCAAAGATTAGCAAAACAATCTAGCAAGAGATTTGCAAATGACAAAGTTTTATGCCTGCTCAGATCATATATATTGGTATCCATACTTATAGAAGATGACACAATGAAAGAGTCCATGCTTTACTTGAATGACGTAATGATATATAAATCAGTCTTCTGTTTGTAATAATAAAAGGCATGCTGCCAGGAAGAAAGATTCCATTCATGTTCTGAATAACATTGCCAAAAGTTGGTACTGACTGGCCTTTGGGTTGATGTGATAGGGCTTTTTGGCATTGATTGTAGCAATAGAAATCATTTACAATGAGTAAACATAATGCTAATTTAATTTTCATGATATTTAGCTGTACATTACAATCTGAGTCACTATCTCCCCAGTCTGGAAATTATGGGGATTGCACATAATAGGAGATATCCTATTATGTCTCCTTCATACTAAAAGATAGACTTTAGTAGAAATAACTTAAAGCTTATTCTCTGGGATCTTGTGTTAGAAACAATATACTTATGAACTGAGTAAAAGGCGACCTGTAATTTCCAGACTGGGGAGATAGTAAGTGTCTCAGATTGTAATGTACAGCTAAATATGGTGAAAATTAAATTAGTAGTAATTAGCTGTGGTTTCTAATTCGTTTAATAAACATAATGCTTTGAGAATAATTCACAATACAAGAGTTCAGATATATATAATGATTAAAAACGTATTAATAGTAAATTGGCCAGTTTTATTAGAAATACCAGGTCATACAAAAGAACTGAATATGCATTTGATCATTACCTTTTTTTATATATGAATAAACTTAAATATTCTGCAAAGTTTGAAAGAATTACTTTAACACTGAAACTCTAAAAGACCCATAAATATGCAGTGCTTACCATGATTTGTTCACAATTGAGGTTGAAAATGAATGGGGTCATTTTAAACAGGCAACTCCTGCTCCAGATAGAAGTGTATACAGAATTAAACTGCATAGTTTGGTTAGACCTTCATAGCCCCTTCTTGAGATTAGGTATGGATGGATGGACTGATAATATGCATGGATGGATAATTAGGTATGGAAGATGGACTGACTAGACAATATATATACACCTCTCTAGATGTATATAGAGAGGTGTAGGTATATATTGTCTTTAAAGATCATGGTATTTGAGAAGTCTTCTACTTCCTTTGCTGATTATTCAGTTACATCTCTTTTTTAATATTAGTATCCATTCTAAGCTATTATGTATACATATATAAATATTAAAAGGTATAGAATTTGTTTTTTGCTAAATATTAATTACTAGACTGTATTTATAGATCATGGATTGCTGATAAAAGACATTTTTTTTTTTTCAAACACAGTTGCTTGTACAAAGTATTTTACATTGAAAGTTTATTTCATATTAGAATTATTTGTCTTTTTTTTCCCTCATAGTTGATTGGTATAATTTTGTAATTAAAAAAAAAATGTTTAGGGCTGGACTTTACATTCAATGTACTATGGAGCTGGGAAAGCCATGGTAATGTGCATGACTGTTTACAGGGGCTGGGTAAGTCACATTCAAATCTTCCTCTTTTTTTTATGCTGTTTAGTCATTGTTTCTTCCATTATAATGTATGAAATGATATGTTCTGTATAATATATAGATGATTGTGATTGATTGATGGCTGACAGCTCACTGACTGACAGGGAATCATGCTAATTCTAACTATTATGTATTTTTAGAGGTAGAGCTCTAAAAATTTGCACCTCAAGGCAATCCAGGTTTAGCTCAGGAAAAATCCAAAATTTGACCTCTGACATGTTCTTCATGGTGAAATAAAGATCACATAGAGGTCAAACCTTGATCAACCAGTGCTAGAAGTGTGAAAATTGGTGTCTGGGTGTGTTTTGGGTTGTAGATCCCAGAAATGTTAATCAAACTTCGGATTTGGGGGTCCTTCAAAGACAAAGGTCAAATTTAGATCTGCCGGTGTTAGAGAGCTAAAAATTAGTCGTGTGTGTGTGGGGGGGGGGGGGTATTTTGGGTTGTAGGTCTCATAAATGTTGTCAAATTTTGGATGCAATGGATTCTTTAAGGTCAAATATATATATAGATACCTACAGTGTTAGAGGGTTAAAAATTATTGGTAGGAATGTTTTGAGTCATAGATCTCAGAAATTGTAAAATTTTGGATGAAATGGGTCCTTCAAGGTCAAAGGTCAAATTCAAATATAATGTTATTAGAGAGAAAAAAGTTGGCGAATAGGACTATTTCAAGCAGTAGATCTCATAAGTATTAAGGATATTCAGATCTGGTATTGTGTTCAAGGTCAAATGGGGATTGGAGTGATGTGCTAGAAATCGAGAGGTGCTGAAAACACCAATTTAAGTTTTAGTGTTAAATATGCAGGGTGAGTAAAAGGTTCTGGCAGTTTTGTTTTGGTCGTAGGCCATCAAATGTGTGAGTGTTTTGAGAAAAATTGATTTAATTGAATATGACAAGAAACACAACATGATATTCTGTGATTTCAAGATGCTCAGGTATAAGCCAGTTTTTAAAAAATGATCTATGGTTCTACAAATTACATGTCAATGAAATGTCTCACAAGTCATTCAGTGCATTCTTCGAACCACAGATGCATGCCATATAGAGCAGGCCTTATTCTCCAACATTCACTACACAGAATAGTCCATAGAGTTGAGATCAGGCAAGTTCATTAGTCAGACGTTTTTGGGCCACACCTCTAGAAACAATTTTTCTTACTGTCAATTTTGCCAAATATGCTGATGCCAATCCTGTTGCAGTGTCACTGGTGATCGCAAATTGTTCACCTCCCAAAAGGTCTAGAATGTCTTGAAGAATGTTGTGTTTGTATGCTGCTATTTATTTTTACACCCCTTTTGATGAATACCAGTGTGGTGTTTCCAGTCAATCTGATTTTCACCCAGACCATACTGAAACAGGAAATTGTGACTATCTGCTGATTTGCTATTGAAGACATCATGATCCCTGCATCCACAACTACCATTCATTTTGTTGACTCTGGTTAATAGGCTAAAAAAGCAGCACCAAAATAAAACAGAAATGGAAAATTCTCAATAAAAGCACATATGAAAGAAACTGCCAGAACCTTTTACATACCCTGTATTTGTATGTTTTCATATATTAAATTTAAAATTAAGCAATTAGGTAAAGTCAGAATTAAATATTTTTTTCAACTATCTTTTGTTCTCTCTCTCTTTTTTTTTACAGATAAAACTGATTAACTTTGTTTAATATTTAAGTTAAAAGCTATCATTAAAGCCAGATAGCATATATGGTTTTAATATTGTCCCTATATCATCATCTAATATTGCCTTGACTATCTCAAATTTAACACTTTGACCCAAGACAGCGTTGAAACTTGCACATAGTCACAGGACATGTAAATACCATCTAGACTCAAAGTGCTATGAGTAGAATCTTTTACTGTTTTAACAGTGTAAAGTTAAAAAGTCATGTTAGTAACTCAGTTGTTTTAAGGTGATATTTTTACAGTCTAAATTGCACTCTTAAGATTTCCAGCATCTTGGCAAAATTTGACATAGTATTGTAATGACTAGCAGTCTTAAAGTGTTAATAATATGTGGCCATTTGTAGGGAATGTGTGATATTTTGAATTGATTCATGTGTTGCTAAAAAATAATCTAAATAGTGGAGAAAGTACTAATTTACAACAAAGCATTTTAAAATTTTATTATGTAGTATGATTTTTCTAATTATGTACATTTTATCATTGTTTCTTTTACTAATTCATGTTACATATATTAGAATTTTTCAAATTATAGCCGAATTACTTGTTAGAATACAATATGGTTATGTTCTCATAGGTCTTCACTGGCAATCGAAGAGGTACAGTTGAAGCTTTCAAGTTTGATGCCAACCATGTTGAAGCATGTCAGGTAATTAGCAATTTAATATTACACTATCAAGAGAAATATGGAGGAAATTGTTTTATTATTTTATTCACTCTGACATTGAAAATGCACCATTAGGAAGGAATGTAATCTTCTAAAACTCATGGCAGACAGATGGGTATGTCATGATTTCATTTATATCTCAGGGCATCAAATTAAATAAATGACAAACTCAAATGAATATCCTTTAATATATAGTGAAACCATTGTAGTTCATAGTATATTTAGAAGAGGTACTTGAAAAGGACTGAATGGTATAATTCCCCTTGGTGGCCAGGATGCCCCAATGTCACAGTTTTTAGAGGTGCAGAGATTTCTGGTAGTGCACTGAGGGATGCCTCATTTTGCCACTTTCACCTAGTCCCTTAGTGCAGTTGTATTTTCAGCTGGTTGAGGGTGGTTTTGCATTGCAGATGACATTTGATCATGTGCTATACATACTTGATGGGCAACAGGTTTGAGGAAATGGCTGACTTCAATAGTCCAGGTACTTTTTAGATATTCCCTGGAGATGGCAGCAGTATGTGGGAGAGCATTACCTTCCTGGAAGATAGCATTAGGGATATCTCCCCAGAAGTGGTAAAAGACATTGTCAATGTATCACCAGGTGTTCGCATTACTAATTACTTGTACCAGAGGTAATCTGCTATTGTAACTGATGGTGCCCCAAACACAGACACCCTGTGGGTGAACAGTATGGCATTCATGGACAACAGTGGAATCTGCCCCTCTACTCATATCTCAAGATGTGAATGTAATGATCATCACACCCAAGCAGAACTTGGACTCATCACTGAAGATATTTCTATTCCTCATTCCACGTGGCTCTAACCTGAACCAGATGAACTGAGCCTGGTGTGCAGTCATGGACAGTCCTTCATTTTAGAAGTCTTAAAAAATGTGTGAAATATACCCTTCCTTCATGTCCCTAAGGCAAAATCAGCCTTTGATGAATATAGGGCTGCAGAAACATTTTATATTTACCTTTAATGCTTTTATTATTTTATTATACCCATGTGTGTATAATGTATGCATTGCTTATAGTGTAACGATTAAATATAACTTTTACTCAGAACTATGTATATTTTACACAATATCTTAAGTAACTCAAAACATTGCAATTTTAATTTATTTTAATTAAAATATTGTTGTATATTAATTAAATTACATAATGCAATAATAATTATAATATCAAATATTGTAATTGAAAAGCTTTGCTTTGGTATTTATTTGCATTGGTATTATATGTGGCTTAAATTGGTGAAATTTATTGCTTTGGTTTTTTTTTTTTTTGCAAGCATTAGATAATATGTTATATAACATTTGGTATAAATGGAATAACTGAATATTAACTGACTTATACAAAGAAGGAGTGAGTTGAATATGTCAAAAAGTCGGATAGTAGAGGGGAAAACACATTGAAGAAAAATGTTAAAAATATAGTCAAATTATAAATATAAAGAAAATGGTAACAAAAACATGTTAATAAAGTTTAATTATAGATATAAAATGATAACCAGAGAAATAATCCACAGTGAATATCTGTCACAGTTAACATCACCATTAACACTGTTAAGAAGCCAGTAGAAGCTTCATAATAAAATTCCCTCTCCACCGCCTGGCAAATTGCATTTGAACAACTCTGCTGCGAATGAAATGATTTGAAAAGTTTAATTTTATGAGTGAAACAATACTGTTTTTTGGTTTAGAAGCTTCTGATATGGGGAAGTATCATGCAGTACCACAAATTATATCCTCCCTTAAAGGAGGAAAAGAAAAATTTAAAGGGTGGGGGGTCATCAATTGTTATGATTTTTATGCCAAATGAAAGCTTGTGAAGTGGGGAGTTCAATCACAATCTCCTATATAGAGAGTTTTAGACCCAAGCAACACTAGGTATATTTGCTGAGAGTATGTAAGCCAACAGCACTGTCAGAAATTGATCTAAAATCAGTTTCCAAATATCAACGAAAGTGAAAAGTTGCAGATGTGGTAATAATATAATGCATATTATTTAGTAAGAAATACAATACATGCTGAAAAAGGCACCAGTAGCTATTAGTGCTGATAAGGTAGAGGTACAGTTGGTAAGCTCAAAAGTCCTTTGAAAAGTCAAATGCCAGATATCACTGCATGAGTATATGCTCACTGATCATGTACATGTGATATGTTCACCATATTTTCATCTATCCCCACCTCCTCTGGGTTTGCCATTCATTCTTTTGCAGAGTTACCAACTCCCCTAGTATTTTCGAATTTATCCAAATTTTGCCTGTTTCAAGAAAATCTTCCCAAGTTTGCAGTATTTTTCCCTTTTTGCAAAAGGAAATGGTAATAAGTGGAAAAAAATTGTTTCATTTTAGCTCTTTAACTGCATTAAAGTGTGCCCCCCCCCCCCTCCTAGTAAGTGCTTGATTATGAGCTCACATTTGTACATGCTAAATATTTTGAAGGCCAGGACTTCAGCTGACCATCTCCATAAATAAACACTAGGCAAAGTGCACCAAAATTCTTTTACAGATTTTTTTTCCAAAATTGAAAAAGCTACAAATTTGTATCTAAATGGGTGTGTACGACTTGAACCTTTTCCCACTCTTGTTGCTCTGGATAATTAATTGCAAATCGAATTACTTAGAACTATCACATCTTGAAGCTTTGAGGTAAGGGAGATCACACTCAATTTAGAAAGGCTTCCCATATCTCTGGGTTACGATTGGCATGCAACAGGAATGGATCTTGGGCATGTCTATTGTTAATTATCTGTTTTGGATCTGCAATTTTTATTCAGTTTCAAGGCTTAAAATTTCAAGTTTGTGTTATTTTTAAAAGTTCTTATATGGAAGTATATACAGTAGACCTACTGTTTTTGTTAATATAAAAAAATACACATAACATAAACTATGCTAACTTATACACTATCAAATCTTGTGCACTGTGTGATTTTATCCCCTTTACTTAAATGTCTAATATTTTAGCCAGAATAAAAGATAATAAGTTGACTTGTGTTGTTTCTTAATGTGAGGTATTCTATAACTTGAAGTTTGCATATATGATATGTTGCATTTGTAACAATTTAAAGTACAGCACTTCATAGTAACAAATGCACTATTATGCTATTGGTCAATGTGGTCTTAGAGGAAAATTGTCTTGAGCTGGGTGGAATCTGAACCCATAACCTCCTGATGACATGCAGACTTTGTTGTTGATGTTCACAGCTGAATACAGTCGCTGCATAACAAGTCGTAAGTATCTCTTGCTCTTAATCTTTCCTGCAGTATGAGAGTGGATTTCAGAAATTTAAAAGATCCAGCTCACTGTGCATCACAAGTCACTGATGACTTGTGGTGATGAAGTAGTTTGAATTCCATTTACTAGATAGGGTTACAAATTCCAAGGCTTATCTTTTATGATATTGAATCATAAAATGTGAAGATGATTTGGCATGCACAGGACAAAGCACTTGTGACATTTAGTACAAAATGCATCCAAAAATATCAGCACTGCACCACAGTAAAACAAGTGAAAAATCAGTGATGCACAGTGAAAGACAAACACAAATCACTTGTGACTAATGATGTACTTCAGGCTAGATGCCAAAGTTCTCTGCTGTACTGAATGTTTTAAATGTTACTATGTAAACAAGATAACAGGAAACTAGATGCTTTTGATTCTAGATGCTTACACAGTATCTTGAGCATTAGGTGGTTCAACTTTTGTAACTAATAATGAGGTTAGGCAAAGGAGTCGGCAACCTCCTTTAAGCAGCATATTGTGCAGAGAGAGAGACTGTTGGTTTGGCCATGTTGCCCGTATGGATAATTATAGATTGGCGATTAGGGTTATGAACAGTGTGCCTAAAGGCCTCGGAAAGAGGGGGAGACTTAGGATGCGATGGACAGACAATGTCAAACAGTACCTTATTGGAATTGGTGTGTAGTGGCCAGATGCAGCAGATGTAGCTCAGGACAGCTTGCTTGGAGAACTAAATTGCACTGTCTGGTTGGACCTTTGTAGCCCATGGCTGCTTGAGGATGATGATGATGTGTATAAATGTTACTGTGCTGACCAAATATGTTAATTATTTTTGTTTTGTAAATTTGTATTTCTCATTATTTTATTTCATACTGATACATTGTATTTGAATTTCAGTTTGGTAGATGTTACTTCAGATTTGGTCGTCAGGAAGACCTACAACACCATGTTGTTATTGACCACTTCCCATGTCTTAATAAGAAAGTTAAATCATGTCCATGGAGAGGATGCTCTATAGTCTTTTCTCATAAAAATTCTGACAAAGTTAGTAATCGTACATTTATTCTTGTATACTTTAACAAATGATACAGAGAATGTTTACAGAATGATGTAAAGTGTAATAATAGTATTTGATAACACACTTCAAATTAATGTAAAATATTGTATGTATCAGTTGTTTGGCTTGCCTACTTTATTACATTATTTACTTATTTTAGATTACTCAGTTTTTGCATACTTTCTCTTTTGGTGCATTATAGCCTGAGTTGCTAATGCATCATAAAACACCAAACAACCAAACCAACTATTTTTATGAATTTTAATGATGATAGAATATGCCAAATACTTGATCATGATCACCCATGCCTTCCCTAAGCCATTTTTTTTTTATATTACAGAATGCATTTTGTTTTACTGCATTTTTTTTTACATTTCTTTTTTCTATATGTGCTATTTTATTGGTCTCGTGTTTATGCATCCTTGCTTCAATGTCTTTTTGTAGTACTTTTGTCAAAATTCAGTTGTTACCATTAACAAATTTAATTATATATATATGGGTAATTCAAATAAAAAGTGGACAAGTAGAAATGAAACATAAGTCATATATTGATCTGTTCAAATTCACCATGCCTATTGAGAGATTTGTCCCAACATGAAATTTGTAACATGATTATTTCTTTCCTAGAATGACTTTGGCTGGAGAAT